>OX336388.2:905301966-906551966 GCA_946902985.2 Meconema thalassinum | reverse complement strand
CAAGTAAAGTAAATGCACTACCCTGTATGTGAACTTTCTACCCCCAATATTTACTTTCTGAACACTTTTGCAGCGCAAGGAATGTTCCTCTGTCATCAATGTTGACTCTACAAGAAATCACATTGACAAAGTACCCCGAGCTGCTGGAAGACAAGGAATCCAATATTGCTTCCCCACAAAGTGAAGGAGCTTTGCTTGAGGCACAACTAGAGCTTGGAATGGTAGCTATTAAGAGTACTGAAATATTGCGAGCACAGAAACAAAGCAGCTCGTTATATTATTTAAGCTTTGAAACCATATTTTTCGATGTTTTCTAGCGGCTTCGGTGGCGTAGTCGGTAGCATGCTGAGCTTCTATGCCCAAGATAGTGGGTTCAAACCCGACCGAAGCCGTCGGATTTTTTAAGAGCGTTAAAAATCCCTCAGTGTGCCTTCCTTCGGAGGGGAAGTAAAGCCGGCGGTCCCATGTCATAGATTTATGGCATGTTAAAGAACCTTCCACTAATTGCACCTGTCTGAAGCTAAATTGGATAGGTTAATAATGTAAACTGCGCTCTCAGGTTTCTACGTTCGTTTGCAAGAGCCGACTGCGATGGCGTCTAGTAACTAAGTTCTGAACTGCGTCTAGTAGTCGTTGACGGTGGCGCTTGGCGGCAAAAGCAGGATCTATTTGAAAAATTCTAAGTTGCAGTACTTAAATTAAAAACAGATAACACACACTAATACAGTCATCACAATTAACACCGGTTATCAGACAGATTCTACACACACCCAAAGTACACGGGGCTACATGACCGCGTTGTCGCAGCCCCTAAACTTAAGAAACAACCAACCAACCTAAGTCTTTTCTTTATTTCGCCACGGCTATTAGAGAGCAGGTCAAACAACTGTTACATTCATAGAAGCCTTCTTTGCATTTGAATTATTATTGCACATTAATTACCCAACATCAGTGGGTACAAATCAACATTTCGTCGGCTTGTTTGCAAAACGACGGTAGCAACTTCTCTCAGGGTGGCATATTAAGAAACGAACGTATGGAACAGGTCTCCAAGATGACAGCCTTCTGCATGATGATATGTACTGTAGACCAGGATGTATTCCCAATACATTCTAAGTTGCGAGCCAATGATTTAGGGATGATGCCGGTAGAGGAGATGACTATGGGCATCACCACTACACTTCTCCTTGCCATATTCCTTCAACCAAGGGTAGATACTTGGTGATTTTCTCACAGCAGGTTTGTTGCAGATTATGGAACTTGGGCACCACGATGTCAACGAGAAAGGTTCTCTTCCGCACTTTGTCAACATGAACGATACCTGTCTGTTGTTCTGGCATTTTTTATCAGTAATAACTGTTCTGTCCCATAACAACTTACTAATATTATCATTATAGGTAATATTTTCGTTTCGGTCGTTTAAGGACCAGGTGCTAATTTCAGTGCTTTGTCCTTTGCTGTTCCTTCATCTTCCTCCAGTATTCCTTCATCATTTCACTATGTTTCCTCTTCCTTTCCTCGAACCTTTCCTAGCTGATTGTATTTCCCTTCCTCCCTTGGAATCCTTCCATTTTTAGCACTATTTGCCCAGAAATATCTCTCTGTGGTGTATCTTCTTCTCTGACAATATTTCTTTCCAAATCCTTTTTGACTTTTTATACCCATGTTGTTGATGACTTCTTGTTCCACAGGAATGTCTGCTGGGTTAACCTACTGTTAATATTATTATTATTATTATTAATATTCGTTATGCCCATTCAAAGACACTTTTGAATTCTTTTTTAGTTGGCCTGATGGTTTTCGCCTTCCTATCCTCCCAAAATATCTTCATTAATCCACTGTGTTGCATCTTGCCTTCTGTGTACTACTTGCTACCAGTTTTCTTTTTAGGTTTCTCCAGGAATTTATGCTTGCATACTGTTATACTAAAGGCTCCAAGAGTTTCCATGATGTCGTAATTTCTTGGAGGTTCGCCTTAGTTTCTTCTAACCAGATTATTTTGACCGTCTTTGAGATGATTAAATAATCTTTTGGTTAGTGTGTCTCTGTCCATTGTATAGCTATGGCAATAAACATTCAGGCATTTCTTGCGTAAGGCATCAGTGAATCTATCAGTTAAGGAATAGAGGACCGCTGTTCTCCTCTTAATCAACATACCATTTTGTCTCGTGGGACCATACATTTTCTGGGGAATTTTCCGTTCTTGCTTTCTAATGTATAATTTTACAGAGATCACCGAGAGATCTGGTTTCTGAGGCGCATAAAGCTTCCGGAAAACAACTGTCTTGTAGTGTTAATTATTAGACTATTATAGCCTAGAAGACTGGACTACAAATTTCTTTTGAGAATACTGTGTCCATGACCAACATCAAAGACGTTCCTCTCTACATGGAGTTGAGAGAAGCCAGTATAAAGCGAGTTAAGTGTCTTAAGTAGCCTACTTGGGAGTAAAATTCCAGGACAAGGGGTCGGAAAAGGATGCCATCAATGAACGGGCGAAAGGAATGGAAATGGCTAATCAACTTACGAAGAATTCATACAACAAAAAGGGTTTATCCTTCGGGGCTAAATCCCGACACTTAGATACTGTTGTCAGACCTGAATGTCTGTATGCAGCATAAACACTAGACATGATTGGGAAGGGTGGCCTTGAAGACACCCGGAAGAGAGAACGGAAAATGCTCCAAAAAATCCTAGGCCCAAATATCAAGGATGGAGAGAGGAGACTCAAACCTAACATAGAACTATACCTGAAGACAGAAGGAGTCGTAGCCCTAATGAGAAAAAGGAGAATGGACACTTGCTGAGAATGAACAGTACCAGATTGACAAAGAGGATTTTTGAAATCTTCATGACGAGGAAGACGGAGCCGAAATGGTTTCGGGAAGTGAGATTGGACTTGGATTGGATGGGGGTGAAAGATGAAGAGATAATTGACAGAGAGCGATTTAGACGGCTGGTTAAGGAGTTTACAGGTTTCCTGGAGACAGGGGAGTTGTCAGTGAGGAAAGGAAGATCTTACTCGGAGGAACAGAAGAAGGAAGTGGGAGGGAGGATGAAGAGATATTGTCAGAGAGTGAAGACAACAAATAATGTAAAAACTGTCAAACGTGGCCGTAACGAATAAATATGTATAGTTTATACATAATTTATTATTATTACTATAATTATTATTATATTGGGGAATCGCAACTTACAAGATACAGCCTTTACATTCAAGTACCTTATAATTATTACTGGGATAACAATAATCGGAATGTGTGACCTGTATCTAGCAACACTGTCTTCCGCATCCTGGCGATCAGATGTTTCACTATTAATTCCTCCAGACCGTTACCAGAGCCTTTGCAACTATTGCTAACTTCACCAGTGGTAAACTATTCACAGAGTTTGCTCGCCACATCTTCTTGATTTCTCCTGCCAACGGTGCATATTATATTTTGTTGAAATGTTCTACCTGAGTGACTTTGAGGTTTTGTCTTAGTGGTACCGCGATGTCTATCAAATGAACCTTTTGGTTTGTTATTATTATTGTTTTATACAGTACATATTACACATTGCTGGTACAGTATATTACATCATAACTATACGGGCTTCAGGGAACCAAAGATTAGTTACTGAAACAGTCACTTGTAAGCTGTAATGTCGCTACCCATGAGTATCTGGACGATTCAGGTTGTTGAGAGAACTACTGCCTTCTGCATTAGTTTGTTCAGTTGAGTATCCAGATCCAGTTCTTTAAGGCCTTGGAGCAAGGTACTTGGGATCACACCCTTATTTGAGACAATGATAGGTATGGTCTTTACCCGTTCTACATGTCATAGTCTTTTAATAGGGTCGACCAAGTCACTGTATTTGCTGCTCTTTTCTATGTGGAGAATCTTGTTGTCAAGTGGGTGAGTGATTAACGTGTCGGTCTACTAACCCTAAGCTTGCAGGTTCGCTCCTCGCCGGGGTAAGTGATTTCTGAAAGGCGGCAAAAATTTACGACACGCATGTCATACGATGTTGGCATGTCAAAGAACCCATTCGAATTCAGTAGGCCGTGTTCATAATGGCAAAATTAATCTCGGGAGTTTCCGCCAACACAAAGTTCCTCATTTATTTGCAATAAAGCGCTATAGTGTTCAAGGAGCTTAGATATCTAACCTCCTTGACTTTTATAATGCTTCAAGGAACAACGAAATTTGACATGCAAGCTACCCTCTGGGTGTCAAATAACAAAAGCTTGCACCCGACACCCGAAGCCATACGATATTATTATTATTATTTGAAATTTGATACATGGGCAATGCATTTCATCTACTTGAAATGCATAAATACATCGTAGACATCAATTAACACAGGTTATCACACATCCAAGTACACAGGGCTGAATAACCACGATGTCAAGCCCCTCAATTGGAACAACAACAACAACAACAACAACCACAATTGTACCCCGTTCTAACACTAAGACTATAATGAATTGTCTTGTCAGAACCCGGAATCAAATTCAAGACCGGCTACGGTGGCCGAGAGCGCTAACGCGTTTCGCCGTGCCTCGCTGGCATTGGGAGAGCGTGGGTTCGAATCCCACCTCGGCCGTCCTGAAAGTGGTTTTCGTGGTTTCCCATTTTCACTACCAGGCAAATGGCGGGACGGTTCCTTTCAATAGGTCCACGGCCGATTTCCTTCCAATATCCCTTCCCTGACCTGTCCTGAAAAGAAAAGTACATGGCCATTGGCTGCATTAATAAAAAATTAAATTCAAGACCTTTTGGACAGGAGTCTCAATAGGTACCCGAGGCTTTATAAAAGGGACAGTTTATTCAATCATCGATAAAATTATTGACGTAAATCAATCATCAGATATGTGGCTTTAATTTACCAGTCCAAGGAAAGCTTTTATCTCAAAGCGTCAATAAGATTTGCCAAAAATAACATCCGATAGTCATTGCTATAAATACGAGCAAAAGTGTTCTTACGAAATTCGAAACAACAAAATATCGTGTGTCTCTAAATCAATATTTAAAGTTTGTCTGAAAGAACTTTAAAAGATTTTCCATTACTTTTGATCTATCCTTGATCTGCCTGTGTTGATTGGGCTCCCACAATAGCTCCTAGCATGTGGGGACGTGACGTGGAGCGGGTGTGCAAGAGATTCGGATACACACTGAGGAAAAGTGCTCCCATGCAGCTCTGGCGAAGTGACAAAGTTTGGGTTGAAGATGTAGGGTTAACATTAATCACGATAAGTGGCAAGGATTAGACTGGGGACACTTCACTATGCGGGAACAAATACTGCTCAACACTGTTCATTATGTGTGGGGTTGTTCATTACACTCTCTGTCGGGGTTATTACTTGCGACAAAGTTATTAAAGAAAGCTTTCCAGCCAGTTAACACAAATAGAGTCCAGTTACATTAGGCGGCAAAGCAAGTAATTACATGCACTAACCTGAAAGAAATAAGATATTACAAAATAACACGCTTTTATGTACAACAATTGGGGTACTTCGATAAAAGTATGTTATTATTATTGGTTTAAGCCCGCTACGGAGCGCTTATGACTAGTTCTCCTTCAATGCTCTTTTCCGTTCCCAATATCTCTTGAGCCCTGCTGATAATTTCTCCTTTCTCTCCTGCAAAAGGGGCTTCCAACATTTAGGGACATTTGGGGTCCAAGATTCTACCATAGCACAAAATTTAGAACGATCTTCTACATCAAGGTCAGCAATTCCAGCCGAATACAAGTCCTTTAGTACTTCATTAAGCCACAGGCTTCCAGTCTGTAGCTTTTAACCAAGGAGAAGATCTTCTTGGTAAGCCTGTTGCTGTTCATTCGTGGTAGGTGCCCGTAGAACTTTAGCCTCCTACGTCGCATACTGGTATTGGCTGATTCTAACTGTCGATACAGGTCAGAATTAGATCTCAAACGGTAGGTTCCATCTGGGAGCAATCTCGGGCCATGGATTGTCCTGAGGATACGTCTTTCGGCTTTCTCCAGGTCATCCATGGTGCCTTTTCTGTTCATCAAGAGGGACTCTGCGGCATACAGAAACTGTGTTCTGACAGCAGTTCTGTAGTGACAGATCTTAGTATGTTATTTTGTAACACTGTAATTATTTTTATACATTTTAACAAATTTTAATTATATCTATTTTCATTCAATTTTTATAATTATTTTAATAGTTATTTTTAGTTAATTTTCAAAATTCTATTCAAAGTTACTTCAGTCTGTTTTCAAAACTATTTTGTGAATTTTCAAATTGTTTATCATAATTCTATTATACTTTCGTTTAAGGCTTTTAAAGACCACTTTAGGCAATAATTAAACATTATTGGAAGCTTTCTTCGCCTCCCAAAATCTTCGCATTCATTCTAAGGCAACCTGTCTTCGTTCTTCTATACAACCACTGTTCAGTTTTTGTTCGTCGTGGAATCCTTGGAATTTGTCGATAACTGACCTAAACTTACTGTGGTTTGTAATGTCTGCAAAATGTATATATCATAATTATTCTCATGTAGGTACATGTTTTTCAAAATATTAATCATAACTATTTTTATCCAATGTTCAATGTTAATTAGACTACTGTTATTCAATTTTCAAAATTGTATACATAATATTTAGTTAATTTTCAAAAGCTGTTTATAATTATTTTTATACATTTCTCAATTTTTTTATATTTTTAGCTAATATTCAAATGTTGTTTATAATTTATTTATCCATTTCTCAAAACGCTCGAATTTTTAGTCAATTTTCAAATTTTAATCATTATTTTTACTTAATTTTTCTTTTAAATCTTGCTCTATGTTGACCTTTGCCGTTACCGTCCTCAATAGTTTATGCGTTAGAAACCTATCTCCACTTCTTTTTTTTTTTACTGACATATAATGGAATTGAATAGGCCGTGCCTCCGTTTAAGATTGTGTTCGCGAAATAATAAAGAGAAAAATATATATTTGCTATTTATCATAGAGTGAACGACTATCCGTTGTGCCCACCTCAGGACTTTTTCCGCCTCTTGAGGCACAGCTAAGAAGAGGACAATCCAATTCCTACGTCAGTCAACCTATTACTCGAGGCGAATGCTGGGTTGGCTTCTAAATTAATACTACAACTGCATTCTACTCAAAATTATCCCGGATTACAATTACTCACACACACTTTTAGAACCAACAGAATGCCACAGGTTGTCAAACAGATTTCACAGAAACACTCAAGTACACGTGACTACATGAAAACGATGACGCAAAACCCCCTAAATGAATTAACAATCAATCGTGTCCGTGAGAAATGAATAATAGGCTTGATTTAACCTCATCTGCATACAGGAATGAAGTAATGACATGTTAACGGGCTGATGTGAAATGAGAATGCAAAGTATTGTTGTTATCTCACGTTCTCTGCCCTGGTCTGAGGGATATCCCTGAGCCTTGCACGCTCTAGGATTCCATTTATATAGGTTGTTCAAATAAAGCATGTCTACAAACGAACAAAATATGAATTGGACTAGGCCTACATATAATACATTAGATAAGAGTTTAAGAGAGTCTTCAGATATTCACATCCACTGTTCTAGCACTTCTCTCAACGGCGAGCAATGTTCCATACACCCTCCGCAAAGAAGGACGCTGGTTGGTTGTAAAACCACTTATCTTTTTCATCACGCCCACCCTGACCTGTGGTGAAACTCTTAACCCTTCAGGAACTTCTTAAATGAACCAAACAAGTGATAGTAACAAGGTGAGAGAACTGGGGTGTGAGGTGGATATGGAAATGGGAAGTTCCAAGAAGAAGAGTGCTGTTATTATCGTCTTGATGGTGGAGTTGATGACAAGGACGGAATACAGTGACTAGTCGCATGAATCCAAGTATTACCATGATAGGTAATAATAATAATAATTCTATTGTACATGTACATACCGTTACTACAGTAATTAACGTAACAATGTGCACATATAATCGGAAATGTTTATCCTAATACCAAATTTTCAGTAAAAAACAAAAGACAGTGACTACTTTCTCTAATCGAAAATGCTGCATTACAATAAAGCCATTGTCACTTGTCAGTATTTTTAACAATAATTGTCTTCACAATTAATTATATTGTTATACCATGTCTAATTAATATCAAATTCAAACGAACCAGAAATAGTTATAACCATTTCTTACGATAAGGAACTGAAAGTTCCACAAATTCACGAATAGGAATGGACCGTAGTCATTTCTTAAGGGATGAAATGGCATGGTTCCAAAAATTCGGAGCAGATGTCATCCATCTCTAACGAGAAGGCACGAAAATATTCCAACAATTCTTGAACCAGAACGGATTACATTTATTTCTTGTGACAAGGAACGGAAAGGTTCCAAGGAGTCTCGAACAGGAACAGATCACTGTCATTTATTATGAGGTGGAACTTAAAGATTCCAAAATTGATGAACCGGAACGAACCATAGCCATTTCTTGAGAGATGGAACTGAAATAGTCGAAAACTTCACTAATTTGAATGCCGTTTTGATCCATTTTGAGCCCTGCAGATAATATACAGAGATTATTCATGTTTTAGTATTGCAATTCACCAATCGAAGTTTGCATTATCATTGAAATAGATTTATGTAGATTAAGGCTTTCACGGCCCGGTTTATTATTCAAATAATTCATGGCTTTAGGACTAATGCAGTGTGAAATAAAATTAAATACCACCAGACGTTTCGAAGGAACCTACCTCCTTTTTCAATGGAATTAAACAATGTGGCCAAAGAAAGTATATTAATGAGATTACAAAACAAACCGAAAAAAAAACAACAACAAAGAAACTAGATGAATTCCTCTGTTCGTCTACCATGGTTCCTTTTGTTTGTTTTGTAATCTCATTGATATACTTTCTTTGGCCACATTGTTTAATTCCATTGAAAAAGGAGGTAGGTTCCTTCGAAACGTCTGGTGGTATAAAATTTATTTTAACAGGCCTTCGCCCAAAAACCATGAATTATTTGAATTGAAATAGATTGTTTCTCCGGGCGCGGCTGGGACAACATCATCGATTATGTACGCCGCTCATCGCCCACACTACCGCCCCCATCTCAAGACAGATAATGTATCGTCACATTGTACATGCACGTCACAGATATTGGAGGGAGATTGCGATGAACCTCACGGATCTAGGAAAGACACTCCAGTTTAGTCTACGTCACCTTTCACAAGTTACTAAGAAACATCACTAAAACTAGTCTGGATGAGTGGATATAGCGCTAAAATTTGATATCTAAGTGTCCCAAGTTCGATTCCCATCCCCGTGGTGTGATCTTAATTAATTTAGTTTGGTTAATTTTTTTAAGTCGGGTACAGGGAGTTTATGACTTATTCATCCTTAATGGTCGCTACGGGCATCAACTTGAAAGACATGGACCTGCATTCTCCCTTGGGGGTCCGGACACTGACACCAAGAGCCCGCTGATGAACCAGATTGGTGTTCCTAGGCGAAACCCCACAAGATATACGGCACAAGCCTAGAAAAATCGCTGAGTGTTTTGTTATAATTATTATTATTATTGTATTATATTCCAATTGAATTATTATGGACTACGAGTTTTTAGTTTGTTATTGTTGTTTCAAGGGGCGTAACTACGAGGTCATCTTGATTGTCTGCCAGTTCTGATGTAGTGGCGGTATCTTTTGATCCCCGATCTTCTGAAAGAGCTTTTGGGTTCTGCTCCTAACTTAAATCCCCGGTAGTTTCTGACCATATGTTTAGATTCATTCCTGTCCTTAATTTTGTCTCCTGCAATACTGATTCTATGGATCATGCAATAACCTAGTGAGCACAAAACCAACATGGCGGTGACGCGAAATTTAAATATTTAAATGGATTTCTCTGGAGACGTTACATCCCAGCCCTGTGATACTTGGCACGTTATCTCTCCATACATGCCTTAATATACTGACGTCTAAATCAATAGAATTTCATGCGAATTATAAATGGCGGCTGTGCAGTTTTTTTTAAATCTCGTTTTAATTTCTCCTCTCCTAAGTAAGACCAGTAGGATATATGAAAATAGGCCATTTAGTTCTTCACGGAACTACTTGTTTCTTTCTTCTTCTGCTTCTGAATTCTTCTTCATAACAAACTTACTTCGACCACCTCATTGTGTAGTGACTAGCATTCTTGGTTGTCACCTCGGAGGTCAGGGTTAAACATTCGGCTCGACAGTGATTTTAGAAACTTAATATTAATGTTAATGGTTTTACGCCCCTTGTAACAACTGCAGCTTTGAGAGACGTCGGAGTGCCGGAAATTTGCCCCAAAGGGGATCTCTAACGTAGCAGTGTATCTAATGGCACGGCTCCCTCGCATTTGTGCACCCTCAAATGACAACTGGCTGCACCTGGATTCGATTCTTAGAAACTGGCGTGTGAGTTGGAACAGGGTGTACTCAGTCTCTTGAGAACAAAAATTGAGTAGCTGTCTGACAGTGAGGCAGTGACTCGGTCACGTAAATCAAAATAAACGGCCGAGGGGACCCGACGCCTGACCACGTGTCTACTATCCCCAACCGGTGGGAGAGATGGCGCTCCTTTCCAGTCCCTCATAATATAGCTGACGACATTGGCGGCTTCGGTGGCGTAGTTGGTAGCATGCTGAGCTTCTATGCCCAAGGTCGTGGGTTCAATCCCGGCCGAAGTCATCAGATTTTTAAGAGCGTTAAAAATCCCTCAGTATTCCTTACTTCGGAGGGGAAGTAAAGCCGGCTATCCCATGTCATAGATTTATGGCATGAAAACGAAGCCAAAATTTGTAGGTTAGAATTGATAACGATCTATTAGTTCCAACGTTCGCCGCCAGGTGCTGACTGCGATGCCATCTAGTAGCCAAGTTGGCAAGCTAGGTAGCATTTGGTAGCAAAAGTAGGAACTACTTGAAATTACTGTCTGCTGTCCTTACTTGAATTAAACACTAATACAGCCATCACAATTAACACCGATTATCAGACAGATTCTACACACACCCAAAGTACACGGGGCTATATGACCGCGTTGTCGCACCAACCAACCAAATCCTTTCAGTTATATTTTCTGTTGGCATCCGACGGTTAACACTAAATTGTTCTCTTCCGACCCCGACGGTATTAGGGTATCCGAGGCCTAGGGAGTCTTTCGCTTTCCCGCCTTAATTGGCCCTTGTCTCATCTTTCCTGATCCCTTCATTCTTCGAGGTGTCAGCCTTCTTTTTCTTTTCAAGGTATCTCCTGCCTTCTCCTCAAGGGCCTTAAGGAGGCAGGGTGTATGTAGCCCCACCACTTCTGGTGTCCGTACCCTCGATAGTGCTACACCATCAAAGGCCCGCGGCAGGTGAGTTTGGGAGTTGGTGACCCCGAGGGATTCCTGAGCTGGGTCCGGTTTCCCTCCCCTTTTCCGTTGCCTCTGGGGCGCCATCTCCTCTTTCCCTTTCCTATCTGCCTTTCCCGGCTCTCCTTCCTTCCAAGTCCCTCAGTCCTCGGGTTGAGGGCATTTTTTTCCTCCTGTCCTTTTTTGCCTTATTATCCTTTTGTTTTCAATTTCTTCTCCTAGTATGTAAGTGTGGAGTTAGTTTTAATAAAACAATAATTATCATCATCATTATCATTATTTAATGTAATACTGTATGTAACACAACTCGTTACAAAACGTCTGGTATTGCTCGAGTCCAAGCTCTGTGTACTTGAGAGGAATGTGGATTGGGGATGGAGAGGTGAGGTGTGTGGTGGAGACGGGGGTTCCAACCCATGTGTACTAACAGAACCAAATACATTGCTCAGTTAGTTATTGCGCATCTTATGCTACTTTTACATTTAACCCTTGATAGCTGGCGTGAAGAAATATAACACGAGGACTGGCGCCGGGTCATTTTGACCCACAGTGTGTCACTTCCTTTCAGTCATAGTTGTTCGTATTTTAATTAAGTAATTTTACACCTGGTGTCTTCCTATGAACTATTCCCAATATGATATGAGGTTTATTTATAATTTTCAAATTTAACATCCAGAAAAAACAATACATTTCGTAACTGTATAATTGGGCTTGTTAGTGACTGAAAAGCAGTCATATCATTTTTTTGAACAAAGGAGCTGATGACCAAGGTGTCCCTAGACCCTAAATATGGATCACCAAGAACGTGAGCTATGTGGTTGTGCTGCGCCAAAATAGGTTGATTTTCCCCCTTATGTTTTACAGAATGTACCGTCTAACATTAGCTAAAAATTGTCACACGAGGACTAGCGCCAAGGGTAAATCTGACCCGACCGTAAATAATATAAAAATAACTTGAGTTTTGAAAAAGCTATGGACATGTTTCTGTTGCTGGGTGATGTTCCAGGCTAGGAAGGAAGGTACAGTAAGCGATAAGAAATGAGAGCTGACCGAAAGGAAAATATAAAGTAATATTGAAGCCTCGGGTCCAAAATATCCATGCACCAGTCCTCGCGGGTGAATACCAATTAACCTTTGATAAAGAATTGCCAATAACCCAACCTGTTAATGTTAAACTTGATTATGCACACACAATGACAAAACTCGCGATATTGTAGAAAGGTACTGAATGGGACAGAAATCTGGCTCGAACAGCCTAGCAGTGTTGCCAAGTACACGACGTAAAAATTACGATTCCCTCTATTCTAGGATTAGTAGAGAAAACTAGCATAACCTATAACGGAAGACATAACTTGCAAAATTTGATGAATATATACTTTATGTTGACACCAAATTATGTCATCTATAATCGTCCTAATTGCTGCCGCAATTATAAACATAAGCCATCAGGCATCTGCAAAGTTTGTCAGTAAAATCAGCAATGGAATTTTTCAGAGTTAAAGTGCTACCATCAATCACATTTGGGCTAGAGGTCATATGGAATTACCTATCAACCAGACAATTAAAAGAAATTTTAAGTCTGAAATCAAGGTATCTGAAGAGAGTATTAGGGGTCTCAAACTTCGCCCTCTCACGATTTGTGTGTGCATTAGCCATAGCATTATTATTTTCGGTAGAAGATCTTAGACTGCAAATGCACTTACCATCCAGACAGGCATGCGTAGATCTTCAAAGAGAACTTCGAGAGAAGAGAGACTCCATCCCAAAATGTTTCTACATCATAGATGCAATGATAAATAAAGAATGGATGCGAGCAGAGTACGATCTGAAGTACCTAGTGACCATATTTGCGATCCATGGCTTTCACCATCGCATCTTCACTAGGAATTCCTTCCATCAGCCCAGCGAGGAGTGTCTGTGTCTATTATGCTGCAGTCGGTGCTGTACATACCACACTATAGAGTGTGATGTAAGAGTAGCATCAGTGACTGAGTTTTGTTTGAAAGAGGACTGATTAAGAATTGAGGATTACACTCGAGTGTAGTGGGAAGAGATCAAGTTTCGATTCGATTTACTGCGTGTTGTAAGATATAATTCGATTTAATATACATTTTTATATATAAATCTAGTCTATGGCCATTGGCCGCGATGTATACTTTATTACAATCGTCCTACTTGTGTGTTATTGAAGTGGGAATTAAGCCTACAACGGAAAAAACAGTATCATTATATTTCCTTCAAAACGTTGCTAATTTGCTTTAAATGTTTAATATTAATTGAATTTGATTGTGCTTCTACTTGAACACCATCCTCATTGGCAGGTGGTACTATCTAGCGGCCTGAAACTATTTAAACTTGCCTGAGTTAAGAATGAAAAACATTGACAACTCACCACGCCCGGGGCCTGCCAGTGTCCGTCATTGCTTTAAATTTACAACCTCTCTTTGAGGCTAATGGTATGCACACCTCTGTACTCTATGACCCCGCGAACGACGGGTATTTAAATATAATTATATTTACGTGTTGCAATGCCTATCAAAGAAATAACGTGTATGTCTTGTAATATTAATAATAATAAAAAATAGTATCGTATGGCGTCGGGTGCCGGGTGAAAGCTTTTGTTAATTGCCGCCCAGAGATCAGCTTGCATGTCGAAATTTTTTATCGCTCCTTGGAGCGCTATGGACGTCAAGGAGGTTAGATATCTAAGCTCCTAGACACTATAGAGCTTTCTAGTAGAGAAAGGAGGAACTTAGTGTGTTGGCGGAAAATCCCGAGATTAATTTTGCCATTATGAACACGGCCTACTGAACTCAAATGGGTTCTTTAACATGCCAACAACATATGACATGCGTACCGTGATTATTGTCGCCTTTCAAAAATCACTTACCTCGGCCTGGAGCGAACCTGCATCCTTGGGGTTGGTAGTCCGACATGATAACCACTCACCTACCGTGGCAAGCGTGTGTGTTGTAATTATGTTTATTGAAGTGCTTTTGGATACACACCATTTTGTGTTTCTCCGTCTGGTGCCGACAACAATAAATCAGGTCGGTTTCCGACGCGTGTGCAGGCCACATACAACTAGGATATATATCTTTCTTAGATACTGCACAACTGTAAGTTGTTTTTCATAAATGAGTCGTCCAGTTGCAAAACTCGTTTAATCCACTTGTGAATAAGAATCAGTTTTATGAGAAACGCTTCTCTGGACTTTGCCTCGCGTATCTTTTGTGTTTGTTTTTCTTTTTTCTACATTTTTCTTTTTGCTTTGTGTTTTTGGTTTTTGGTTTTGTGTATGCTTTGTGCTTTTGCTTTTGAATTTTACTTTTTGCTTTTCTCTCTTGGTTTTGGTTTTGTGTTTGATTTCTGCTTTTGCGATTTTTGAATTTTTCTTTTTGCTTCGTGTTTTTTGTTTTGTTTTATGGAAAACAAGACCCAGACCAAGAACAAGACCAAGCCCAAGACCCAGACCAAGACCAAGACCAAAACAACACAACCCAACACAATAAAATAAATAATTGTACGACATGATCCTTATTCACAAGTGGATTAAACGAGTTTTGCAACTGGACGACTCAAATAGTGTATCCACAAAAGTGCCTATGTTTGTCATCTTATTTTTAAGGTAATGTGTAGTTTTAAAAACAGTGCGCCATCCTTTCCGACATAATCCTAATCTTAACCCCTAGACGACTTTTATTATCTTATTTTTCTCACGACATACTATGTATTCCTATTTTGTAGCTGAAAAATATATAGATCTACAGTTATAAACCACAAAACTTGCTTGTTCATAATTATCTTTACCATAAAATATCTAAAGAAGGTGAGATTTTAGAGCCAGAGTACGCTCAAAACATGATACAATCGCTAAGAATACTCAGGCTGCCTCAAAAATAAATTGCTAGCATATATCGAACAAGTAGCTTCGGGAAGAATTAAATATCCTATTTTCATATATCCTACTGATCTTACTTAGGACAGGGGAAATAAAAACTAGATTTAAAAAATTTGCACAGCCGCCATTATAAAGTTCTCATAAAATTCCATTAATTTAGACGTCAGTATATTAAGGCTTGTATGAAGATATACCGTGCCAAGTTTCACAGGGCTGGGATAAAACGTCGCGAGAGGAATCCATTTCAATATTTAAATTTCGCGTCACCGCCATGTTGGTTTTGTGCTCACCTGGGTATTGAATGATCTTTGTGAGAAGTATGGATTTTCCGTGCTTTGTTGATGGTCATCACAAAATGCGAGTCGCACCGGAAACTGCAAACGTTTAAAAACACATAAACTGCCGCTAAACTGTTTGAAATATGCTCAGTTGTTGAATCTACTCCATGACCCACCTATTGCAAAATGGATTAACTACAGTAATTCAGAAATCTTCACGTGGCGTGCACAACAGTTAATCTAGGTCCATGTGTTGAAACGAATCGCGTGCCATCTAGTGCAAAATGGATTAAATGATTCAGAAATTTTCGCAGGCGTGCACTCGTCAACTATCCAAAACGCATTTTTTGAAACGATTCGCGCGCTAACAAACACTCGTTGAAATGTTTCACGCACCAACAATCATTTGTTGAAACGATTCGCGCAACAACAATCGTTTGTTCAAACGACTCGCATGCCATTTAGCTATATAGGTATATAAAGTTCAATGTATGTCTGTTATTTATACAAATCTACACCGATTCACCAATCTGAACCAAAATTTGGAACCCTGCGGGTAACACTGTCAACTTTTAAATTTCGGCCAGACCACTCCATTCCCTGCATTTAGGCCCTTTGGCAAAAATCAACACCGTTTCACTGATCTGAGCCAAATTTCGTATACTTACCTTTGGAGCCCTGCGGGTAACACTGCCCACTTTAAATTGAGGACAGACCACTCCATTCCCTGCATTTAGGCCCTTAAGAACAAATCTGCACCGTTTCACCTTATTGCACCGAATGTTACATACTTGCCGCTTGAAACCCTGCTGGTAAAACTGTCCACTGTCCACATTTAGAATAACAGACAAGAGGAACATGAAAACCACGTTTTAAGGCTCTAGAACCATTCATGTCCATAGTAGGGTATTTGTAAGAATATTTTAATAAATCTATTATTGGCTGGCAATGCGGGCTGCAGCACGCTGCCACTACCCATGTTCTGGTGCATAATTGCGAAAATAGTTACATCTTGCGATGCTTATAAATTGCAGTCACGGGGAGTAATTATTGCAAAAAGATTTCATAGGCCCCTTAAAACAGTTTTTTCATTTTAAATGATCCTGTCGACTTCGTCGTTACGCTGAGGTCTGGCGTTACGTTACGGTGACGGGACGAAATGTACTTAGAATGCACTGACGTGTGTGACGTCATAGTACGATGAAGCAGCCGAGTACCAAGAAGGCAGTGCGAGAGCAGAGTTTCAAGAAGGCAGTGTGAGAACAATCAAGTAGGCAGTGAAGAAAAAAATAGAATCTTGAATCTTTGTTGTCATATTGCCTTCTTGGTACTCGGCTGCTAGCATTTAAAATGATATAAAGTCCAGTCTTTCAGACTGACTATCCGTGTCTTTTAATTATGAAAATAGTATTTCACTGTATAAGTGCGATGGTATTGGTTCAGTACATTGAGGTTATAAGCTGCAATAAGGTTGCGTTCGAATTTACCTTCATTTATTCCGATCCTTATTCTTGAGCGCTATGTGGCGATAAATGACACTATTGCTACCTCAGGAGCATGGGGCAGCCGAAGATTTCCTAAGTGCTCTGATTATTTTCCTACGTCGCTATGCGACAAAAGACGACACAATTGGTCTACTTATCTAACAGCCAATGTGATATAGGCCCTAGGCAGTATCTTTCATTTCACTTACTCCTCTTTCTAATCATATTTTTCAATTCGTTTGTAAATTATATGTGTCAGTACTGTAGTTAGTAAATAGCCGTATCCCTATCCATTATTGACATTATCATTACGGGAAAAAACCTGGATGTCACGTCCATTATACTGTACTAATTATCACCCACACTACCAGCACCGCAAAAGTTATGTTTTTTTTCTGTTAGTTTAAGTATCATGTGCCAGTTCTGTAGTACAACACCCATAAAACAAATAAATCCACCGGGCGAAGCCAGGCACCACTGCTAGTTGTAGAATAGATTTACTAATTTAGAGACATTTGCTGGAGTGCGCTAAAGAACACATCAAAACTTCATCGTAATGGGATAATTGGTATATGAATGCATACGGGACACACAAACAAATAAACAAGCAAATCATCAAGAAATATTCATGTTTAAATAGAGAAGAAGCAGAGATTCTTAAAAGTAAACCCCCAGAACAGTGCAGATGAGCATATTGAATTTTGGGGTTTGGTTGCTTTCTGGCATTATCCATTACTGCCATGGTGACAATCCCACAATTGCGTTGCCATTTAACATTATCACATTGCGTGGGTAGCAGCCCGCCGACCACGCATAGGACTTGATAAACATCGTGTTAAATGACGCCTTGACGAGCTCCCACATAATGTCACAGCACTGTTCGATCTCTCCTTAATTACCAAGTGAGTCGTCCATTTGCAAAACTCGTTTAATCCACTTATGAATAAGAATCATTTTCATGAGAAACGTTTCTCTGGACTTTGTCTCTCGTATCTTTTGTGTTTGTTGTTTTCTACTTGTTTTCTTTTTGCTTTGTGTTTTTGGTTTTTGGTTTTGTGTTTGCTTTGTGCTTTTGCTTTTGAATTCAACTTTAGACTTTTCTTTCTTGGTTTTGGTTTTGTGTTTTGTTTTCTGCTTTTGCTTTTGTTTTTGAATTTTACTTTTTGCTTCGTGTTTTTGGTTTTTGATTTTGTGTTTGTTAACTGGAAAAACAAAATAAAACAAAACAAAATAAAATAGAACAAAACAAAGTCCAAATAAAACAAAATAAACAAAACAAAATTAAAACAAAAACAAAATAAAATAAAACAATTTTAAACAAAATAAAACGAAATAAAATAAAACAAAACAAAATAAACGAAACAAATTCAAAATTAAAAAATTCCTTTCGGCACGCCGGAAGGCGGAGGTAGATTTCACCGGGCAAACTAGGGGATAGGCTATAATAGGCAAAATATGCAGGTTTTCGTAGGAGGATCAGACCTCATTTATTGCGAGAAAGTATTTTACAATTGGAGGTTAGTTAACATTTTTTCGTCTTTCTATGCATACTTTTAACATTTTACTGTCTTATGGGGATGGTAACCTTCTTGTCATTTGGGGTTAATTTTTATACTTGTGATCACACTGTCCTTATGCAAGGTTTGGAACTAATGTGTAACTATCTAACAGTCTGTTACTTCTTCACGCAAAATTTTATCTCCCGCAGAGATGTTGGTTGGTTCCTCAGTTTAGGGGCTGCGACAAGGTGGTCATGTAACCCCGTGTACATTGGGTGTGTGTAGAATCTGTCTGATAAACGGTGTTATTTGTGATGACTGTATTAGTCTGTAATTCAGGTAAGGTCTGCAGACGGTCAATTTTAAGTAGTAGTACCTAATTTTTTACCAAATACTAACGTCAACGACACCTAGCTGTGAACTTGGCTGCTAGATGCCACCGCAACCAGCAACTTGCAACGAACGTTGTAACTTCCCCTCCGAAGGAAAGCATGCTGACGGATTTTTAGCGCTCTTAGAAAATCCGGCGACTTTGGCCGGCTTTGAACCAGCACCTTGGGCATAGAAGTTCAGCATGCTACCAGTTAGCCGCTTTCCTCATAGTCAGATGGAACAAGAAGTTCCATGACGAACTAAAGAGCCTACTTTTCTTAAAATTAAGATTCATGCCATAGATTAATCGACAGTATATGAACCTATCTAGAATAATGACGAAATTAAGTGGGTAATATCGAAATGTCTTAATTAGTTTGAAATAAGATATACTAGGCATAATTTAGCCTAATAGAGCAATACAGTTGGCAGCTCTGGTGACTGAATATATTCTTACTTCCATCTCCTAAGGTACAGAATACAAAATGTGGTTGAAGTCCAAAGGACGTTACATGGATTTCGACATTGGATCTATTAGTACACCTAAAAGCATGTTGGCAACAATGTCATGCGAGTGCTGGTCAGAAATGATCTGAAATATTATATATTTTTGTGCCAATTTTGGATGAAATCCATTTGTTGGTATAGAAGTTACATGTATTTAAAAATTGGTCCTATCAGCAGGCTTAGAATCATGTTGGTAGAACTGACGTATATAAGTTACTCCAAATTAATGTAAAATGTCGGGTAATTTACGTGTGCATAGTTTAAAGCTGTCGGCTTGCATACTTTCTGATATATTTGGATACAAAATAGAGAGCAATTATTAACAGTTGGCAGCCCTGGTGGCTCTTAAGAATACACTCAGTCATATATGTTTAAGTACACATATTACATACAAAATTTGGTTGAAATCTAATTGATAGTGTAGAAGTTATATGCATTTAAAAATTGGACTTAGCAGAAGGCTTAAAATTATTTTGGCAACGCTGTCATGTTTGGCCACCTGGAAATTAAACTGAAATAGTATTATCTACATGTGTGCCAATTTTAGAATAGCTCCCAAGTATACCTTCCAAGATATCCAACATGGAGCTCAAATTTCTAGTGCGTTTTTTTAGCAGTTGGTAGCACTGGCATCTTTTTCAAATATGGGCCTGAGATATTCCGGTATACATCTTTACTCATACTAAATTTGGTTTCGATTACTGCAGCCGTTTAGGAGTTGATAGGGGGACACACACACACACACAGCCAGACAGACAGACAGAAGGACAAACACATTTTCCCGGATATATCTTATAAGTCTACTTTTTCCTCATTTTTGAAAAGTGTGAAAAGTAGGCTAAAAATGAATGTGATCTCGTCAATGGCGTTGTCTTGGCAACCTCTGATAGATCATCCCTTATCAATTTAAAAGTCCTCTCGGCACGCCGGAAGGCGGAGGTAGATTTCACCGGACAAACTTGGAGATAGGCGAAAATAGGCAGAATATGCAGGTTTTCGTAGAAGGATCAGACCTCATTTATCGCGTGAAAGTATTTTATAATTGGAGATTAATTAACTTTGTTTTTCTTCATTTTAAACATATTTTAAACATTTTATTGTCTTACGGGGACGGTAACCTTCTTGTCATTTGGAGTCCATTTTTAGCCTATTTTCAATTTTGAAAAAATAGGCTTATGAGATCACCTTTTGTCCGTGTGTGTGTGTGTGTGTGTGTGTGTGTGTGAGGTGTATGTGTGTGTCCCCCCCCCTAATAAAATCTAAACGGCTGGAGTGATTTCAGTGAAACTCGGTAAGTTCATAGCACTATTCCCGGCGACGTCGACCGTGCCCATCGAATTTTGTTACGTCTCACCAATCCAACATGGCGGCTGTGCGAAATATTTCACTAGCATTCAGTATCTCCGAAACTATAACGGATATCGCCCTGAAATTGTGTACGGTGATAAAGGGTACTACTAGAAGTTCACCTATGAAACTTTCAAAAACCTGGTTACTACATAACCAACATGGCGGCCAAGCGAAGTGGAGACTTTTAAATAGACTTTTCTCGCGATTTAACTATCCAAACGTAATGAAACTTGGTACAGCAAATATTTATACACATTGCAATGCACTGGAGTCTAATTTAGTTCAATAGGGATGTATAGAACTAGCACCGATAGAGCGCACTGCTGTTGTACTGGGTAAGCGCAAGGCGCTCTTCATTTGTCTCCTATGTTCTCATGCCGCTAATATCCACGAATTTAAGTTGTTTAAATTGTTATTTTCGTAACTATGCCGAGCTATTGCAGTGTTCCACTTTGTAAAAATCAGGGAAGTCCGTTTTCGTTTCACCAATTTCCACAAAATAAAGAAATGAGGAAGAAAAGGTCACATGCTTTTAGGAAACATTTCGGTGAGAAAAATCTGACCGAATATATTAAAGTGTGTTTCCATTACAACCCGATGACTTCACGAAAACTGTGTTGGATAAGTGTGACTTACAATGGAAAATAATTCCCATTTTGTACCTATAAACTGATTAGACATTTCGATAACATCCACTGAATTTATGCGTTTGTAGGCCTATTTGAAGGTGAGAGAGCAAGATAAAAACCGGGCGCTGTTCTACCGCTTTTTCCGTGGACCACGAACACAACAAAAGTAATTATTTAGGAAGAGGCCATACACAAGAAAATTTCTGGATTATCACGATAACCCTCAATATCGGAATCTGCAGAAATCATCTCCATTGAAGTACGGGAAGAAATCGTCAATATACACGAAGAAATGCAAGTAACATTTCTGACTCCCATTTTCAAAGACATCAATAGGCTACTCGGTCAAATACTTAAAGAATAAATGTCGCAACATTAACAGTCACAAACGTATTATGGTTGGTTTCTTGAAATCGGAATTAATCGTCAACTTCCATCTGCCTGACGGAGAATGTGGTAGCGACTGACTTCTACATTCTTGAGACATAGTCAGATGAATGGAAACAGCTCGTGGCCCTAAAGCAGGGATTCTCAAACTTTTAAAAAATGGTACCCTCAAGTCCTTTCCCAGGGGTAAGGGAACGATTCTTATTGCGAAATTGACAAAATTACATAAGAACCAAACGTTGCGATGCATTTTCGAGGTACACATTTAATTACAGGTATCAACTTTCTTTGATTATGTTTACCTTAAAACACGACAGTTTCATGTAAGCTATCAACCTAAAAAAAATACATGAATCGAAGTCTGTAAGCAGGGGGAGCAAGTGAATATTTAAATCTCAATTTATGATTTAAGTCTTTTGGAGATATATTTATCAATATAGGCCTACAATACTCTAGTAATTGTAATCTTTAGGAGAAAGCATGCTGTCTCATATTCATTATTTGAATAATAAAGCGTGTTAGAATTTTGTTATTACCGCTGTAGGCTATTAATTCTTCCTTCCTCCCGTTGGTTTTAATGCCTCTAGTCCGTAGCTCATTTTGCAGCTGTTGAACGCTTAAACGCTGAAAATCGTTTATCATATATTAGGAGATATACCTATAGAATTAATTAATATAGTCTTGGAGTAAAATTAGAGAAGATATAATTTACTTTAGCTTAGAAAACTCGGTCACAATTTACACTTTCGTCGCAGCTGACTGGGAGAAACATAAGACGATCGCCTTGCGCTTACCCAGTACTACACGAGCGCTATCTGGCGCGAACTTTCTCCCGCTACATCCCTATTGTTTACATAACCTCAAAATGGCGGCTGTGCGAAATATTTCACTGACATTCTATATCCCCGAAACTATTACACATATCACCCTGCAATTTTGTACGGTGATAAAGGGTACTGATACAAGTTTACCTATGTATAATTCATAAACCTGTAAAGTACAAAACGAACATGGCGACCAAGCGAATTTGAAATATTTTAATACACTTTTCTCGTGAGTTAACTCTCTGAGCGCAGTGAAATGTGGTACAGTAAATGATTTTGCAGATTGTAATGTACTGCCATCTAATTTAATTCAATTGTTTACATAACCTCAAAATGGCGGCTGTGCGAAATTTTAAAATTAAGTTTTTATTTCTTGTGTCGTAATCATGCGATCGAAGTGAAAGTTTGAATAATGAACCTAGGCAATAAGTGACCTTGAATGGTACATAACTCTATGGCCTATACATATAACAATCCTAAATGGCAAGCTTCCGTAATATTTAGACGGTTCTCAATATATATGAATCTTTTACAGCAACCAAACTGAAATTTTTATGTTCATAGAGACTATGAACATATGTTCATCTATAGGACTTTCAGTAACCTGGTGAGCACGAATCCAACATGGCGGCGACGCGAAGTATAAATATTTAAATGGACGTTTCTCGCGAATTTACTATCCGAGTGCCGTGAAACGTTGCACGTTTTAAATGCTTACACAAATGTTGATCCACTGGCATCTAATTTATTTCAATTGTTTGCATAATCACAAGATGGCTGCTGTGCGTAATTTTAAAATCTCGTTTTTACTTCTTGTGTTCTAATCATGCGATTGAAGTTTGAATACCACACTTACACAATAATCTTAATATAATAGTACAAAAATAAAAATCCAACCTGGCGACCATCTGAAATATTTAGACGGTTCTCAATATCTACGAATCTGATACAGCAATTGAACTGAAATTTTGTATGTTGATAGAGGCAATTAACATGAGCAGGATATATGAAAATAGGCTGTACAGTTCTTCACGGAACTACTTGTTATACTTGTGGTCACACTGTCCTTATGCAAGGTTTCGACACTGATGTGTTACTATGTAACGGTCTGTTACTTCTTCACGCAAAATTATATCTCCCGCAGAGATGTTGGTTGGTTCCTCAGTTTAGGGGCTGCGACAACGCGGTCATATAACCCCGTGTACTTTGGGTTAGTGTAGAATCTGTCTGATAAACGGTGTGAATTGTGATTGCGGTATTAGTCTGTAATTCAGGTAAGGAATGCAGACGCTAAATTTCAAGCAGTAGTTCCTAATGTTGCTACCAGATACTAACGTCAACGCCACCCAGCTGTGAACTTGGCTACTAGATGCCACCTCAATCAGCAACTCGCAACGAACGTTGGAACTTCCCCTCCAAAGGAAAGCTTACTGAGGGATTTTTAGCGCTCTTAGAAAATTCGACGACTTTGGCCGGCTTTGAACCCGCGACCTTGGGCATAGAAGTTCAGCATGCTACCAGTTACGTCACCGAAGCCGCTTCACACTTAGTCAGATGGAAATCTGAATCTGATCTCGCGCAAGTGCGTTGTCATGGCAACGTCTGATGGCTCATCCCTCATCAATTTAGTAGTGTTGCCATGTCAACCACTGATAGCTCTTGGCATTTTCTTATAATTCCGAAATCATTTTTCTCATCCCTTGGCGCAATGGTGGCTCATATTAAAAATTCCTTCAGACAAACGTTTTAGGTAATTATTAGGGGAATATTGTCCATTTTGTACGGTTTTGATATTGTGCCTATTAACAGAGATATGATTAATGTTTCCCGAAAAAAACACTTTTTCCCACCCCTTTGGTCAATGGTTGGTGCTATCAAAAAAACGTTTCAAACATAAATTTCTGAGCTTTATCCGACACATAGTATGAACTTTGAACGGATTCGATATTTCACATATTAAGAGAGTTATAGCAATATGTCATTTTTTTCGAAAAAAAAAGTCCCCCATTTTCATCCCCTTCGACCGATATAGCCCAGTAACGAACTCGTCCGAGATTTTATGGGTATACATATTCGGTAAAAAATGCCAAGTGATTGGTGCAAAATTACGGCAGTTATCGTGTCCACAAGAAGCTGATATACATATATATACATATATTACATAAATTATATATAAACTTTTGAACTGACGGTGGTTTTGGGGTCTGGGGGATGTGAAACGCGAAGATATGTCGAAATTTTCCGGAAATCGAAACATGGTACCCATTGCAATAGTTAGCTTTCTAACGAAATCTACCTAAAATACTGCCGTCAACGACACCTAGCTGTGAACTTGGCTACTAGATGCCACCTAAATCAGCAACTCGCAACGAACGTTGGAACTTCCCCTCCGAAGGAAAGCAAACTCAGGTTTTTTAGCGCTCTTAGTAAATCCGACGACTTTAGCCGGGTTTGAACCCGCGACCTTGGGCATAGAAGTTCAGCATGCTACCAGTTCCGATACCGAAGTCGCTTCCCACTGACATATGAAAACTGAATGTGATCTCGTGCAGTGGCGTTGTCATAGCAACTGTTGATGGTCATCCCTTATCGAATAAAAGTAAAGTTGTCATGGCAACCTCTCTTGGCACTTGGCATTTTCTTATAATTTAAATCATTTTGTTCACCCCGTGGCGTAATGGTGGGTCATATCAAAAATTCTTTCAGACAAAAGTTTTAGGTAATTATTGGAGGAATATTGTCTATTTTGTGCGGTTTTGATATTGTGCCTATTAACAGAGATATGATTAATGTTTCCCGAAAAACCCACTTTTTCCCACCCCTTTGGTCAATGGTTGGTGCTATCAAAAAACTTATTTGACATAAATGTTTGGCACTTATCCGACACATATTATGAACTTTGAAGGGATTCGATATTTCATGTGTGAAGAGAGTTATAGCGATATTTCACTTTTTCGAAAAAAGCCCCCCATTATTACCCCCTTTGACCGATTTTTCCCATTAACGAACTCGACCGAGATTTTATAGGGATACATATTATGTAAAAAATTCAAAGTGATTGGTGCAAAATTACGGCTGTTATCGTGTCCACAAGAAACTGATATATATATATATATATAGATACATATATACATATATACATAAATTATATATAAACTTTTGAACTGACGGTGGTTTTGGGGTCTGGGGGATGTGAAACGCGAAGATATGTCGAAATTTTCCGGAAGTCGAAACATGGGACCCATTGCAATAGTTAGCTTTCTAAAGAAATCTGCCTAAAAACAAAATAAGATAAAATAAAACAAAACAAAATAAAACAAAAGAAAATAATGTAAAACGAAATAAACAAAATCAAAATAAAAAATTAAATTAAATTAAACAAAACAAAATAAAACAAAATAAAATAAACAAAACAAAATCAAAATAAAATAAAACAAAATAAAATTATAAACAATATAAAACAAAATTAAAACAGTAAAATAAACTAATTAAATAAATAATTTTTCGACATGAGCAAACTCGGCGCTTGCACTCCGATCACTAAATTCAAGTGACTGAATCTCGACAGATATTTATGAATATTTCTGTTCAAACATTAAATTAAATAAAATAAAGTTATAATTATCGTCGAAAATAAACAGTCGTATGCAAATCGCCTATAATGGTAATTAAGACACTTGTATGGAAATTATAAAACTCGCTTCGCTCGTTTTATAAACATACTCGTGTCTTAATTATTGCCATTATAGGCTCGTTGCATAATGTGCTGTTATACAACCATACGTCAATGGTGTACATTAAGGTTACGGTATAACTGTTAGTTTGGTTCAATACCAATTCATTTTAACCCCATTCATAACATTACCCCGTAATACTTACTTCCAACGTTTTCATTCCATTATTTCTCTACCTGGCAAACACATACCAAACTACACTATCAGTATTAACCTAACTATTTCAACATATCTAGTTTGACATCCACATCTCTTCTATTACACGCTGTTCCTATCAAGAGTTTTTCCTGTTTTTCTTAACACATTTTGTAACAGATATGTTTTTTAGCCTATTTTCATTTATGAAAAAAGATAGGATTATGAGATCACCTTTTGTCCGTGTGTCTGTCTGTGTGTGTACTGTGCCCATTCAGCATGAAATATGCAATTCACAGTATGCCAGCAATGCTCAAATCGGGATTATCGGGGTTATGGTATGTTCTCCCACTCTGTGACTTACACACTTTGGATTAAATAGAGGATACACTTCCAAAATAATAAACAAAATCAACTCCTACTTTATAACATTTAATTACTCAAATATATGGCGCTACAACAAATTAAACAAATAAAATACTGACCCATAAATTCTAACTTGTTCAGAGTGAACAAGGAATACATAATAAAACAAAGATTAAATCATAGTAAATGGTTTTCATAATCCAACAAACTTATATTACTTTTCACTTCCGTATATTGTCCTTCTAAAATTCCCTAAAATCAAGAGCTCCAAATGGCTCGATACTTTTTATATACACTGTGTTTTTCATTTACAACACATCACTTCCTATTACATGAGTATATCTTATAATCAAAATATATAATTCTTATTACAGTACTGTTACTCATTTACTTAAATTTTTGGGCTTTCACAATGTTCTTCGGTTACCATCCCTCTCAAGTCAACAATTCACTACCGTGATTGGGAAACATTTGCGCACTCCCGAGCTACAGAAGACTACTTGAACACGTCAAAAATTAAGATCAATCCCGGAATCTAATTGTCGTCACTAAACTCGTGAATCACTACATCATAATTATAACATTAGGGATTTCTCATTATTTGTCTTAAAAGACCATTATCTCATAAGAAAGCAACGATCTGAACTTGCAAGCGGTAATCTTCAACTAAAAGAACCTCGGTTCGAAGACCGGGTCGTTAAAAGAAACTCTAAACACTCTTGTGTATTATAACTTCAAACAGACGGCTCTCTAGACCTACCACAACATCAATAATAAGGGTATGGCCTGGCCACTTAGCGTGATTTATTGTCAGGAGCAGGAACTTCACGGTCATACTCACAAGAGACGAGCTACCCTTAGCTTTATACAGCTGTTTCTTAAATGCAGTTCTTTGACCACGCAAGGCTTTCATTCTACTTATTTTAACAACATATTTAGGTTCCACAAACCTATCCTCTTAAACTCGGCATTTATTAATTATGAAGTGTCCTCATTGGTGGGTAAGAATAATTCAATACAACAACAAATATTTAAGGGCTTCAACCTAGACGAATCTGGGTTCGATTCTTTCAACTGCCTCGGGAACCATATCCCATACTGGAGGACTTATAACATTAGCGACTTAGGGCGGTCTTTTACCTTAAACCTGCGTTCATAATACAATAAATATTTCGCACCCTTTTTCAATACAATACACACATGGCCTCGTGATCACATCACTATTTAGAGGACTTACCATAGCTCAATTACCACGACCAACTGCCCCTCATAATTAGTGTTACCGAGTATATTTAGGTTCAACGCTTTCCTAGCGTGATAAATTACTTCAATGCGCTACATTGCCTTCAATGAACTGATAATTCAACATTTGATCTACATCTCAATTCTACATTAATCCTCTCCCGTGACAATAATCGCTTTATCTTAAGAACATGTGTTCATAACATGTATTAATTCTTTTAAAGGAGCTCATAAGCTACTACTTTTCTATAATTCATCATAATCTTTATCCATTTATATAATTGTTATTATTATTATTAATACGCTTGCTTTTACATATTTAAATCATTTATCAAATACACTGATATTTTATTTCAGACATTTCCCCCAAGGGATTTATTTATTTCACATAATTACTTTATACCTTCTCAATTTTAATCGTTCAGATCGCGCTATTATTATGTTATTTGTTATTCAAAAACATCCCTATTCTTTCGTTCTCAGGTGGATTGTACGCAAATCCTCCCAACACATAACATAATGAAATGGTTACTCACATGATATTACGGTCACCGACCGAATTCTCCAGCGATGTTTCATTTTCGCCCACTCAATGTGTTTAAGCCATCTTCATTAATCCCATTGCACACAATGACATTTCTTGATACACATACTCATTTTTTACCTTAAACACTGGTAACATTTTGAATACAATTTTGTATTCTTTTATCATACACAAATAAATTCACTAAAAATTATTACACTAAAACAGATTTTACTATATTTACATTACACTGCTTTTAATCACTGAGGCTTTGATTTTTGCCTTACACACGTGATTTCTATCTTCCCCGTTTCCAAGGGCGATACTATTAGACGTCAGCTCCCTAATCTAGCAAGATGGTGAAAGTCTCGATCAATCTCCCCCTCCCTGGAACGGTAATTCTTCAGATCCGGTTTTCTGACTATCGGCTTCTATTTTTACTAGCTCGAAGTCGTTTCTTTCTAGACACTATTTAGTTTGTCTAGATAAAGTCTGTCCTGTTTACGGCCTCTCGAATACTTTATCGGTGACCAATGATTCCCTAGCATTTACTGCTATTCCTTCACTTCGTAGCTTATTGCTTGTTACTGTTCGGTTGTCTCTTTTAGACAACGTTTTGGATTAAATTCTCACTTATTATTATTCTGCGCTCTAGTTCCTATCTTTTCGGTACACTAGGCGTTACTTATTTCGCCCGACCCTGATTGGGTTCCTTAACTTGGCTAGAAATGTTTGTTTCACTATCGTTGGTACTTCAAAACGTTACGATACTTTCTGTCGTTTAACTGAACTGTTATTTGAAGATCTATCGCCTGTTCTTTAAGTTCGCAGCCTAACTTTGACTCTAATACTGAACTTTCACTATAAAGACTGACGCTTGCTGAACAAAATCCTGTACTAGGATGTTTCTATGTCTTCACACGGCGATACTAATTGATACTTCTTATACTGTGAAGCTTCATCGTGCAGCGTCTCGGCGCTCACGGAATAGCTGTATCTGATGATCTGCGAAGCAGCCCCGTGCCCTCAGTCAACTATGGTAGACTGAACGTTGGTGAAAGAGTACGACCCGTCTCAGCGGTCGTTCATGACTGAATGATTAGCCTGGCTCTGCCAGGACTTTTATACAAATCGGCGACAAAAAGATAAAATCCTCGTCTTTCTCATAACTAACTTTTGAAGCAATAGTCGCATACTTTCGAAAATTATATCTATGGAAAGCTTGTTTTCTAAACTAAACTGACTGCTTTGCACGTGAAAATCGATCGTACAATTCTGAGATATTAAATAAATTTTGCTCTTCCGATACGTGGGTGTTGCAGTTGATTTTTAATCCCTACCACCTCGGGTCTCGGGGAACATTTAACTACGTCATGCTGCGTTTGCACGTATTTCCTGTGCAATTATTATAACATCTTTTCCCACACAAAAATCTCTATTCCAAAATGATTCACAATGATGTATTTCTTTTGTTAATTTTATCCTCACAAATGGCTTAAATCTAATTATCCCTCCTCTTGCACAACTGCGAGGATGCCATTTTATCGCTGCGTAAGTTCAATTTCCGAAACCTCTTCTCGCTTACTCCCAGCGGAAAGTTTTGATCGTTCTATTAATAGTCGTGACCGGCTCCCTATCGGTGCGTCACGCGTGATATCATTTCCTGGGGCCACCTGGTCTCTTATTCTTGCACAACATAATACCCGTCCTCTTGCATAAAATCTTCCAAGTTCTACTAAAGACTGTATCTTTCCTCCCTTCTTTTACCAATAAATGATGGATTCGGCGCTTGAACCAACAGAACATTGGTTCAGTACGTATGTGTGTGATTCGTGTGGGTGTCCCTCTAATAAAATCTAAACGGCTGGATCTTTTTCAATAAAACCCGCTAAATTCATAGCAATATTTCCGACGTCCCCGACCGTTCCCTTCAAATTTTGTTACGTCTCACCAATCCAACATGGTGGCTGTGCGAAATATTTCACCAGCATTCAATATCTCGGAAACTATTACCGGTTTCACCCTAAAAGTTTGTACGGAGATAAAAGGCACTACTAGAAGTTCATCTAAGAGACTTTCTAAAACCGGTTTACTACAAAACGAACATGGCGGCCAAGCAAATTTGAAAGTTTAAATAGAATTTTCTCGCGATTTGATGATCCAAATGCAATGAAACTTGGTAAAGCAAATATTTATACACATTGTAATGCACTGGTATCTAATTTAGTTCAATTGTTTGCACAACCTCAAGATGGCGGTGGTGCGAATTTTAAAATTAAGTTTCATTTCTTGTGTCGTAATCATGCGATCGAAGTGAAAGTTTTAAAAATGAACCTACGCAATAATTTCCCTTTAATGGTACATGACTCTATGGCCCATACATACAACAATCCAACATGGCGACCATCCGAAATATTAGGACGGTTCTCAATATCTACGAATCTATTACAGCAAATTGAAATTTTGTATGTTGATAGTGGCAATTAACATAAGTAGGATATATGAAAATAGGCTTTAGTTTTTCACGGAACTACGTGTATTAATTTCAATTTGTGAGCTTTTGGAACAAGAATATTTTTAGAATCCTCTATTATGGCAAAATTTATATTAAGTGTATGTTCTTGCACATTTACTTGTCCTAAATTACGCTGAGGAACGTCACAATGTGACTAAAACCGGTACGGTTTTAATGTAAAACACATATTGACTTATGGTCATATACATTGTTGTATAATACTCGATTAATCTCTTTGTGAGCGGTCTCATCTTCTCCTTTGGAACCAATAGGGGTTGGAAAACTTAGCCTCTGAAGGAGCAGATATGGAAGGAAGTGCTAATGTTACCATTCATTGTAGTCTAAAATGTTTGTGATTTGTCTCCCTTAATGATGATACGAAGAATCTTCTCCTGAGTTAAACTTCGTGGAAAGGTAAAAGGACGCAGCAATTTGTAACAGGCATTCCTGCGAGAAGCATGAGAAAGAAAACTTCCTGAATCATTGTTTTCGTCTCACTGTCAACTTGGCAATACTTGGAAGACAGCTTGGGTGGGGCTAGTCCTACCATTTGTCTTTGGGGATATGAGTAACAAGAAAATAACAGCTAGATAGAGGGAAAAGGGTACAGTATTCTCATTAAAATCTCACCACATTAAGAACACACCTGTGTCGCAATTGGTCTGAGACTTACTTCTTTCCCAATAGAGACCCTGGATACAAAGGTGCTGGGTTTGATTCGTGGCTCTAACAAGATATTTATTTTCGGTCTGAGGTTTGGAACCAGGAACAGTCAGCCTCGTTGCAAAACGAGTAGATATGGGTTATATTTCAATCTCAACTGCCCTAGAAGAGTTTTCCCGTGGTTTTCCAATTCTACTTCAGACAAATGATGGGAGATTCCTAACTTAACGGACTCCAGAATGCCCTACATTGTCCAGGATAATTCCCAACTTTTATGTATATTTTTTCACCTGCGTGGCTTAGGCGGCAGCACACCAGCCTCTCACCACTGGGTTCGTGGTTCAAATCCCTGTCACTCCATGTGAGATTTGTACTGGACAAAGCGGATGCAGACAGGTTTTTCCCCGGGTACTTCGGTTTTCCCTGTCACAATTATCCCAGCAACATTCTCCACTATCATTTCATTTCATCTCTCATTCATTTAATTCATTTAATCATTGTCCCAGGGGAGTGCGACATGCTTCGGCAGCTGGCACAGTTCATATCCTCGCCGCTAGATGGGGGCTTCATTCATTCCATTCCTGAACTGACCGGTTGACTGCAAGCAGGCTGTGGATTTTCATTTTCATAAGGAGGAATTACATCTAAAAGTTTCAGAATTTTATGTTGAAAAGTTACGCATAAAAGGTGAATTTTATATCCAGAAAAACGTATTGGTGACAAATTGATATCAAAGATTCTTCCGGAATTTATAGCATGCAGTTAATATAGGATTCCCTTTCTAATTAAATTTGAAGCACTAGCATACATTTTGTTGTTGTTGTTTCATTTCCCTTTGCCATTGCCTCTCTTAGCCTATTTCTTAATTTTTAGCCTACTTTCGATTTTTGCAAAAAATAAAAATAAAGTATACTTATGAGATCAACACAGGGCGAAAAATTGTGGAATTTATAGCATGCAGTTAATATAGGATTCTCTTTCTAATTAAATTTGAAGCACTAGCATACATTTTGTTGTTGTTGTTTCATTTCCCTTTGCCATTGCCTCTCTTAGCCTATTTCTTAATTTTTAGCCTACTTTCGATTTTTGTAAAAAATAAAAATAAAGTATACTTATGAGATCAACACAGGGCAAAAGATTGTGTGTCTGTCTGTGTGTGTGTGTGTGAGTATGTGTGTGTGTGTGTACTCTGAATGTCTGCTCCCCTCCCATCAATTCGAACACGGTGAAACCGAATTGAACAAAATTTGGTACTGAGGTAGCACTTGAAAAGGGCACCTCAGTGTAATGTTTTATATTGCCGCCATCGTAGCAGAAACGCAATGGCGGCCACCCAAATGTTAAAAGCTTGAATCAAATTACGACCAACCTAATCATCTGATCTCTACCAAAATTTGCAACATTATACCTTTAAGTACGAAAAACCTTCTGACTGAACTACAAGATCTTCAGCCCAATAATTTGTGGATGGTGGCCATGTATGTGTGAAAATAGATTCCCCCTATCAATTCAAACACGACTCAACCGAATTGAACGAAATTTGGTACAGAGGTAGCACTAGTAAAGGGCACCTCAGTGTCATGTATTATATCGCCGCCATTTTGATGGAAACGGAATGGCGGCCAACCAAGTGTTAACAGCTTCAATAAAATTACGACCTACCTAATAATCGGATCTCTACCAGATTTTACAACAACATACCATTATGTGCGAAGCATATTTTGACCAAACTACAAGGTCATCAAGTCAATAGTTTGCATATGGCGGCCATGTAGGTGTGCAAATCGATTCCCCATATCAATTCAAACACGGTAAAACCGTATTGAACGAAATTTGGTACAGAGGTGGCACTAGCAAAGGGCACCTCATATTCATGTTTAATATGCGTATAACACGTTGTATTTCAACAAGCTACTACAACCAACATTCAATTATACTCATTGAAAAGGGCAAAGAGTTATAACAATACCCAAGCATTTAGGAGTAAGTAGGCTATAAGTTCTTTACTGAACATCTTGTTTGTATCTATCGTGTAATAGAAATTTAGCTCTTTATAGGCAAGTGGTCTCTAAATTAACCACGTATTAAATGGACAAATGATATTATCAAAGATGCCGTCAGTTGAATCTTTTAGCCATATATCAACGAATTTCTTTTTGGAAGAGTTAATATTTCTGAAAACCAAATATGTTTTAACTCCTTGATAATTGTTAGTTGTCACAGGAAAATATTGAGCAAAACTAAAAACATATATGTAACAGCGATTATATTTAGCCATCAAAACACAGAGAATCAGTGGACAGTTAATTCGTGAATCCGCTCCAAAACACTTGCCTTCGACCTACTTATATGGTGCACCATATTAAGTTAAATAGCCATTTATTTTTTGAGTGCTACGCTATCTTATATCTTTCTTCAGATTTTTGTCTTGGCTGATGAAGGGGATAAAAGCAATTAATCCCCGAAACATGTACCAGGAGCAAGTGTAATTATAATTTATTTTCGTTTATGTATTGACTAAGGCGGATATACAATTTGTTGTTAAAACTATTTAGTACGTCAATACGGAACCATCATGGAAACTAGTTTAAATAATAGAATTGATAATTGTTTTTAAAAACAATTAAAGATGAAAAAATAAAGAATAAAGTAAGATATTAAAAATTTAAGTTGGAAGCAAATAAGCGTGTAAAATTATAAATAAATAAGCTTATAAAGCCGGCCCCGTATTGTTGGGGTAGCGCGCCTGCCTCTCACCTGGAGGCCCCAGGTTCAATTCCTGGCTACGGCAGGGATTTTTAGAAACTGACGTGAGGGCTGGTACGGGGTGTACTCAGCCACGTGAGGACAATTGAGTAGTTGTCCGACAGTGAGGCACTGCCCCGATCACAAAGACCAAGATTAACGGCCGAGGGGAACCGATGCGCTGATCACGTGTCACCCCAATATCTGCAGGCCAAATGGCAGGGCAGCGGTCGCTTGGTAGGCCTAGGCCCTCCACGGGCTGTAGTGCCAGGGGTTACTTTTTTATTTTAGGTTTATAAAATCAAAATAATCATTCGTTCAGTCTATCCACTTGATTTCTCGATTTACACACACAATAAAAATAAATAAGCGTATGAAATTAACATTATAATATTTTTATCAACTTAATTTTCAGATAATAAATACAAATAACAATTATAACAAGTAGTTCCGTGAAGAACTAGAGCCTATTTTCATATATCCTACGAATGTTAATTGCCACTATCAACATACAAAATTTCAGATTGATTGCTGTAATAGATTCGTAGATATTGAGATCCGTCTAAATATTTCGGATGGTCGCCATGTTGGATTGTTATATGTATAGGCCATAGAGTCATGGAACATTAAAGGAAAATTATTGCGTAGGTTCATTATTCAAACTTTCACTTCGATTGCATGATTACGACACAAGAAATAAAAACTTAATTTTAAAATTCGCACAGCCGCCAACTTGAGGTTATGAAAACAATTGAACTAACAAAAGTTTGTTGCTTTTCAATAGGTCAACACGAATGTACCCAAATAGAGCTGGGTTATGCCCTAATCCTGAAATAAATTACATGAGATTAATAAATACACTGGGATGACCAGTTTCGATCGTCAAGCGATCATCATCAGTTCCATTACCCTTAGGCTATAACATCTATGTTTGAGAATACAGGAGAAAATATATACAATATGCACAATTATTTAGTTGCAGTGTTGGTAATGCAACTGTCGGTGTATGCTAAAAGTAGTATATCTAATGTTAGGTGAACTTCTAAAATGGTGATAAAAATCCGGAATTTGTCTGATTGGGGTGATTATATGGTTATACAAAACTGTAATAATATAGGCTGATACTTATCCGGTTGTCTCCCTAACTGGAACTTCAAGCAGTTTCGTGTTCACTCTGGCACCAGTTATGGTCGACTAACCCGGGTGTTAACTGGGCGGAACTGGTTTTTCCCTTTCTCCCCCTTTTGTTCCTATGTTCTTTCTGAGGTCAGTGCCATGTTTATTTGTGTGAAGTTGCCAAATCTAGATAAGAATGTATGTTATTGAATACAAGAAGATCTACAACTATTAAAGACCGTGGAACTATCTTCGCCACGCGATGACTAAAAAGCCATTCAACTAAGCGGTACACGGTCTATTGAAGACGTCCCGACGCCTTTAATACTACCGGCCTAGGTTTATTGCAGAAAAAAAGTACATACTACACCTTATCCAAATAACGTTTACCTATAACCACCGCTCTTTGCCCCCCTTTTTTTTAATCTAGCTTGGCTGTATCGCTAAGTTGTGTCTTGTTTTCGACAAGGTGTGTTTTTAGTAGAGTGAAAAGGGATGATCTCTCTATAAAAGTGTGGTCATTTAGATTGTTGGGGTTGTTTTGTTTGGCTAGGTGAATCTCGATTGCTTCCTTTATGTCGAGAGCTCTGCCTTTCGATTCGTGATGAACTATTTTTAGGTCAGTCTCGATTTTAGTGAAGCTGTGCCTCGTGTCACACATATGTTCGCATACGGCTGAATGTGTTCCGTATCTTATCGCATTCCTATGTTCATTATAACGTGTATCTACTCGTCTTCCGCTCTGTCCAATGTAATTAGCTTGACAACCAGTGTCTTGGCATGTAATAGAATATACCCCTGACCTTGAATACGGGTCTTGTTTATTTAGATTAGTATTTTGCAGGTGCCTCCCAGTCTATTAGTCGTTGTGAATGCTATTTTTAGCCTACTTTTCACATTTTGCAAAAATGAGGAAAAAGTAGACTTATGAGATCGGGCAAATGTGTGTCTGTCTGTCTGTCTGTCTGTCTGTCTGTCTGTCTGTCTGTCTGTCTGTCTGTCTGTCTGTCTGTCTGTCTGTCTGTCTGTCTGTCTGTCCGTCTGTCTGTCTGTCTGTCCGTCTGTCTGTCCGTCTGTCTGTCTGTCTGTCTGTCTGTCTGTCCTTCTGTCTGTCTGTCTGGCTGTGTGTGTGTGTCCCCTATCAACTCCTAAACGGCTTCAGCAATCGAAACAAAATTTGGTAGGAGTAAAGATCTACACCTGAATATCTCACGGCCATATTTGAAAATGATGTCAGTGCTACCAACTGCTAAAAAATCGCAATTGAAATTTGAGCTCCATGTTGGATATCTTGGAAAGTATGAATGGGAACTATTTCAAAATTGGCACACGTATAGAAAATAATATTTCAGTTTAATTTCCAGGAGGCCAAACATGGCAGTGTTGCCAAAATGATTATTAGCCTCCTGATAGGTCCAATTTTTAAATGCATATAACTTCTACACTATCAATTGGAATTCAACCAAATTTCGTATGTTGTATGTGTACATAACCAGATATGACTGAGCGTATTCTTAAGACCTACCAGGGCTGCCAACTGTTAATAAATGCTCCTAATTTATTTTATCCAAATACCAATATATCAGAAAGTAAGCAAGCCGACAGCTTTAAACTATGCACACGTATAGTACCTGACATTCTATATTAATTTGGAGTAACTTATATACGTCAGTGCTACCAACATGATTCTAAGCCTGCTGACAGGTCCAACTTTAAATACATGCAACTTCCATACTATCATTTGGATTTCAACCAAATTTCGTATGTGTTATGTGTACCATAACAGATATGACTATGCGTATTCTAAGGAGCAACCAGTGCTGCCAACTGTTAATATGTGCTGTCCCTATTTTTGTTACCCTAATATCAATATATCAGAAAGTATGCAAGCCAATAGCTCTAAAATTTGCACACGTATAGTACCTGGCATTCTAGACGAATTTGGAGTAACTAATATACGTCAGTGCTGCCAACATGATTCTAAGCCTGCTGATAGGTCCAATTTTAAAATGCATGTAACTTCTATACTAACTAATGGATTTCATTCAAAATTGGCACAACAATAGATCATATTATTTCAAAATATTTCTGACCAATACATGCATGACATTGTTGCCAACATGATTTTACGCGCGCTGTTAGATCCAATGTTTAACTGCATGTAACGTCCATGCGATTCATTGGACTTCAACCAAATTTTGTATTTTGTACCTTAAGAGATGGAACTAAGAATATATTCAGTCATCAGGGCTGCCAACTGTAGTGCTCTATTAGGATACATTATGCCAGGTATACAGTATTTCGAACTAATTGGAAATTTCGATATTAGCAACTTAATTTCGTCATTATTCTAGATAGGTTCATATTCTGTAGAATAATCATTGGCATGAAAAGTAGGCTGTATAGTTCTTAACGGAACTTCTTGTTATGCCTTGCTTTTTGAATTGATTAGTGATTTTATAAGTGTTCGCTTTCACATAGTTGAAGCGTGCGAATTTTTTCTCATTAATGTCTGGTTTTGGAATCATTTTATCTTTATTGTTATGTTTGGCTACAATTTGGTCTATTTTGCTTGGCGGGAAATTGTTTTCCTTTGCTATTTGTTTAATGGTTCTTATTTCCTTATTATAATTGTTTGTTGACATGGGTATGTTTAAAGCCCTATGCACCATTGAATTGAACCCCGCTAATTTATGCGTACTGTGGTGATTAGACTGATTGTCGATTGCATGCGGGGTTTGTGTGGCTTTTCGGAATATGGAATATGGAAGTTCGTTGTCTTTACGTTCAAAAGTTATGTCGAGATAATTTATTTTTCGATCTGTTTCGGATTCCTTAGTGAATTTGATTGAGTGGAGTAGGCTATTAATGGATTGGAGAATTGTTTCTTCGCTTGTTAATTCAGTGTCGTAGATGCAAATTGCATCATCTACGTATATTTTCTATATTACTATTCCCTTTGTTGAAGTCTTTCCAAAGAACGCATTTTCTAGTGCATTAATGCATATGTCAGCTATTAGTCCGCTTTGTGGTGATCCCATCGCTTAGCCTTCTGTTTGTGTGTATATTTCATTGTCGAATTGAAACACGTTTTGGCTGAGGACGACCCTCAGTAATCTCACAATCTCTTCCGTTCCTTTGGCCGAAATGTTAGAATTTAAGTTATTTTCGATAGTGTTGATTGCATCAACAAACAAAACAATCCCAACAATCTAAATAAACACACTTTTATGGAGAGTTCACCCTTTTTCACTCTACTAAAAACACACTCTGTCGAAAACAAGACACAACTTAGCGATACAGCCAAGCTAGATAAAAAAGGGGGAAAATAGCGGTGGTTATAGGTAAATGTTATTTGGATCAGGTGTACTATGTACTTTTTTCTGCAATAAACATAGGCCGGTATGCGCGGCAGTATTAAAGGTGCCGGGACGTCTTCAATAGACCGTGTACCGCTTAGTTGAATGGCTTTTTAGTCATCGCGTGTCGAAGATAGTGCCACGGTCTTTAATAGCTGTAGATCTTCCTGTATTCAATAACATACATTCTTATCTAGATTTGGCAACGTCACACAAATACACATGGCACTGACTTCAGAAAGAACATAGGAACAAAAGTGGGAGAAAAGGAAAAACCAGTTCCGCCCAGTTAACACCTGGGTTAGTCGACCATAACTGGTGCCAGAGTGAGCATGAAACTGCTTGAAGTTCCAGTCAGGGAGACAACTGGGTAAGTATCAGCCTGTATTATTACAGTATAACCATAGTTGATTTTGTATAACCATATAATCACCCCAAACAGACAAATTCCGGACTTTTATCACCATTTTAGAAGTTCACCTAACATTAGATATACTACATTTAGCATACACCGACAGTTGCATTACCAACACTGCAACTAAATAATTGTATGTATTGTATATATTTGTCACCTGTATTCACCTAAGTGTAATGGATCTGATGATGATCGCTTGACGATCGAAACTGGTCATCCTAGTGTATTTATTAATCTCATGTAATTTATTTCAGGATTAGTGCAAAACCCATCTCTTTTGGGTACATTCGTGTTGACCGACTGAAAAGAAACAAACTTTTGTTTACTTAGGCAACACTGAAAAATGGCTTCAAATCGCACAATAATTGTACTAAATTAGTTACCAAAGCATTACAATGTGTATAAAAATTTGCTGTACCAAGTTTCATTGCGTTGGGATCATTATATCGCGAGAAAAGTCTATTTAAAACTTTCAAATTCGCTTATCGGCCATGTTCGTTTTGTAGTTAACTGGTTTTCTGACGTCTCATAGATGAACTTCCAGTCGTGGCCTTTATCTCCGTACAAAATTTTCGGGTGCTACGGGTAACAGTTTCAGAGATATAGAATACCGGTGAAGTAATTCGCACAGCCGCCATCTTGAGGTTTTGTAAACAATTGAACGAAGTTAGATGTCTGGGCATTATAATGTGTATAAACATAATACTTTGGTAGTTTCATTGCGTTTGGTTGGTTAAATCGCGAGAAACAGCTATTTAAAAGTCACTAATTCGCTTGGCCGCCATGTTGATTTTGTAGTTACCAAGTTTTGAAAAGTCACATAGGTGAACTTCTAGGAGTTCCTTTTATCAACGTACAAAATTCCAGGGTGATATCGGTAAAAATTTCGGAGATATTGAATGCTGATGAAATATTTCGCACAGCCGCCATGTTGGATTGGTGAGACGTAACAAAATGTGAATGATACGGTCGGAGTCGTCAGAAATAGCGCTATGAACTTACCGAGTTTCATTGAAATCGCTCAAGCCGTTTAGATTTTATTAGGGACACACACACGAATCACACACACACGCACAAACAGACAGACACACGGACAAAAGCTGTTCTCATAAGCCTATTTTTTCATAAATGAAACTAGGCTAAAAATAAAACATAATAATAACATTAAAATGTAAAATTATTGGTCCATTAAGAATTACAGAGTTTTGGAATTTAAGAAGTAACCAATAAATATATCGGAACATTGAAAACATCATTCATCCTCTACGGCTTTTCCCAATTAATTGGGGTCACCGGAGCCAACCCGGCTCATTATGGTTTTGGCCGGGGATTTAAGACCGGATGCCCTTCCTGACGCCACGTGATTTTTCAGGTGAAAATTCCACCTCGCTGTCACCGGGATTCGAACCCCGGCCGTCCGGGTGAAAGACGAGCAGCTAAGCCACTACGCCATCACGCTCCCCGGAACATTGAAAACATAACAGAGATAATAAAGAAAAGGCGATTGTTATTTTTCGGACATTTATATAGAATGAATGATAGCAGGTTACCCAAACAGATTTATAAATATCTTTGGAAAAATAAACAGACAACAGCCTGGTTTCAAGAAGTAAAGAAAGATTTAGAAAGAAACAATGTAAGGGAAGAAGATGCACTAGAGAGAGAAATTTTCAAAAAAAAAAAGGTATTGGGAATGGAAGGACTAAGGCAATATAAGAAAACAGGCTCAAAATGTTCGGAAGAGAGAAAGAAGACACACAGCGAAATGATGCAGGTGCGCTAGAGGAAGAAGAAAGGACAACAAAGGACTAAACATTGAAAATGGCCCGTGGTCCTCAGAAGACCCTAACGGAGAAAGAAGAAGAAAATGTAAAGGAAAACAAAACAAAACAAAATTTAATTTAGTATAAAACAATCGTTTCCTCCCAATCAATACTGTTTATTTTTTATTTGAACAAGTTATTCACTCGTCACATCTGGTAAATGTTTCGACGCCTAGGAAGCTTATTGGTGTCTTCATTAGTCAGAACAATATTGAGCAGCACTAAAACATTAGATGACATGAAGATAATAGAGATGGTATGGCGAAGATTAAAAGGCACACATAAAATGAACACACCAATCAGTTAAAAATGTTCAGCTAAAATACATAAAACACATGCGGAACCAATTGGTTGCGAAACCGAGTCAACGAGGCCTCAACCGGGCTAAACCAGTAATTTAATCAGTCCAATCATAATATTGTTGAGGATGTTCGTTTCGTTGCACAAATCACATGTTCCAGTTGTTAAACACATTCCTTAGTCGTAAAAATTAAAAGTCGGTCTGGATGAACACTTTGTTGTAAGCTATTGACTGAAGCGGGAACGAAACTTGGAAGATTGTCTAATTTTCCAGGTTAGATGCAGGCATCGTATTAATGGAAAAGTATCCAGAAAAGTTCCCTATTTATAATTACGTTCAATGCCTCAAGGCGTTCACATAGCCGTCCTGTTCAGGCCAGGAGCGAGGCAACTACGACTCGCAGAGTTCAATAAATTAAAATTAGTCAAAATATTTGAAATTAGTTTAAATAAATTCAAATAATGTACCTGTAAGAATATTCTGCCCTATAATGGGTTAGGCCAACGGCCCCTAGCCATGTTGAAACACTGGATCCCATGAGAGCTCCACAGTCAAACAACATTGGGCGCAGTCAGAACTTGGATGGTATGGTGGTTCTAGGCACTGCGCGCTGATGACCAACATAATGTTACGTGCCACCCCCCTAGTGGCACTTTTGTTAACTGGATTACGGTGGGGTACAAAGCACAACACCAATTACTGCTTAAAGAAATAATTAACTTTATTGTGGCCAGAAAATTACACGAATCAGCAAATACAAGCAATTAGGAGCCTTACTCCAGTTTCGTCAAGTCTCTTCCTTGAGCGCTCTTGGCCCTTCCACTTGTCAACAAACCACAGAAGTTAATCCTGCCGCTAATGAGCCTAGTGGCCTTGACAGAACTACATGCAACTTCTTTCTAATGTGCGCCTACTACAGTACTTACGAGCACTTGCTGCGCGCTGTTCACCAGCTGGGAGAAACAATGTCACTTAATTTCGACACCACAATATCTGACACTCAGTGAAAGCACACTTACTCAGGACACGGCAGTCCCCTGTATGTTCCTCACTTCGCCGCTACACTAGGGGTTTCGCAAGTCACCACACTTCTGTCACTCAGAATAAACGCTCACACTAGCTCGTAAAACACAACAACAACTGCTTCACGGGTCACTCTTATATAGCAGGCCGGTGACTCAATAAATGGTTCTAGATCCATCCAGAGTCCACGGCTTCTCGAGGTTTCCACCGCTGGTCCAGTCACGAATCTTCTCGACTATCCCTTTGTCTGTAGTAGCCCTGTTGCATAAGGCGCGCGCAATACAGGAGGCAAGCCGCAGCCCAGCCCCTGGGGCAGTTGTGACTCAAGCGGCGAGCGATGACACAAACTCACAGCCGTAACAATAAGGAGGAGCGGAAAGGCCCTGGCCACCCTATCGCAAGTAAACTCCAGCTGGGGGTAGCCTCTTCGGAGGCTCGGACCTGCCTTCGGGCAGAATACCAATTAAATTGAATTTTAAATGATGGGTTAAAGAAATGTAATTTGGAGAGTTTACTAACAGGACGCACGATTGTGGGATTGTATAAAGAAAGTAGCCTTAGGGATGAGATGTGATGCACCGTTAGAAAGTTAAAGGTCCGTCGATTAATGTGGCGCAAAAACACAGTTATGTATATTTTGAAGATTTTGGGCATTCTTGAGCCCCTTTAGGCCACGGCCACCTCCTTCGTTGTTGCTACTGGACGACTGTGGAACAATCTGCCTCGCTCTGTCAGAGGAGCAACCCCGTCCAGCTTCAAGCAGCGTTGTCAGCAGTGCATAATCACTAAGTAAATGAAATTTGAACTCAACACTTATGCTTATATTCTTATGTCGTATTACATACTATATTCAATCTTTCCTACTCTCACTTTCTTAATAATAATAATAATAATAATATCATATGACCTCGGATGCCGGGAGCAAGCTTTGTTATTTGACACCCAGAGGGTAGCTTAAATGTCAATTTCGTTGTTCCTTGAAGCACTATGAAAGTCAAGGAGGTTAGATATCTAAGCTCCTTCAACACTATAGCGCTTTCTAGTAGAGAAATGAGGAGCTTTGTGTCGGCGGAAACTCTCGAGATTAATTTTGGCATTATGAACACGGCCTACTGAATTCAAATGGGATCTTTAACATGCCAACATCGTATGGCATGCGTATCTTATTTTTGCCGCCTTTCAAAAAAAAATCACTTACCACGGCCAGGAGCGAACCTGCAAGCTTGGGGGTTAGTAGACCGACACATTAACCACTCACCCACTTTCTTATTTACTCCCTATTTAGGCATCTAAATAACCTTCTTCAGTAATGACTAATCATCATCATCATCATCATCATCACCTTCATTAGTCTACATTTTATCGGTATTTCCTTAACGTACTCTAATTTTAAACTTACTCATTCACCATGGCAATACAACAATTTACTGCCTACACCAAGCTAATCTGTTTATATATGTATTTTATATTGTATCAGCATTGTATTATTTTTAGCCTACTTTTCACATTTTGCAAAAATGAGGAAAAAGTAGACTTATGAGATCGGGCAAATGTATGTATGTCTGTCTGTCTGTCTGTCTGTCTGTCTGTCTGTCTGTCTGTCTGTCTGTCTGTCTGTCTGTCTGTCTGTCTGTCTGTCTGTCTGTCTGTCTGTCTGTCTGTCTGTCTGTCTGTCTGTCTGTCTGTCTGTCTGTCTGTCTGTCTGTCTGTCTGTCTGTCTGTCTGTCTGTCTGTCTGTCTGTCTGTCTGTCTGTCTGTCTGTCTGTCTGTCTGTCTGTCTGTCTGTCTGTCTGTCTGTCTGTCTGTCTGTCTGTCTGTCTGTCTGTCTGTCTGTCTGTCTGTCTGTCTGTCTGTCTGTCTGTCTGTCTGTCTGTCTGTCTGTCTGTCTGTCTGTCTGTCTGTCTGTCCGTCTGTCCGTCTGTCCGTCCGTCCGTCCGTCCGTCCGTCCGTCCGTCCGTCTGTCTGTCTGTCCGTCCGTCCGTCCGTCCGTCCGTCCGTCCGTCCGTCCGTCCGTCCGTCCGTCCGTCTGTCTGGCTGGCTGTGTGTGTGTCCCCCCCCCTATCAACTCCTAAACGGCTGCAGCAATCGAAACAAAATTTGGTAGGAGTAAAGATCTATACCTGAATATCTCACGGCTATATTTCAAAATGATGTCAGTGCTACCAACTGCTAAAAAATCGCAATTGAAATTTGAGCTCCATGTTGGATATCTTGGAAAGTATGAATGGGAGCTATTTCAAAATTGGCACACGTACAGATCATAATATTTCAAATTAATTTCCAGGAGGCCAAACATGGCAGTGTTGCCAAAATGATTATACGCCTCCTGATAGGTCCAATTTTTAAATGCATATAACTTCTACACTATCAATTGGAATTCAACCAAATTTCGTATGTTGTATGTGTACGTAACCAGATATGACTGAGCGTATTCTTATGACGTACCAGGGCTGCCAACTGTTAATAAATGCTCCTAATTTATTTTATCCAAATACCAATATATCAGAAAGTATGCAAGCCGACAGCTTTAAACTATGCACACGTATAGTACCTGACATTCTATATTAATTTGGAGTAACTTATATACGCCAGTGCTACCAACATGATTATAAGCCTGCTGACAGGTCCAACTTTAAATACATGTAACTTCCATACTATCGTTTGGATTTCAACCAAATTTCGTATGTGCTATGTGTACCATAACAGATATGACTATGCGTATTGTAAGGAGCAACCAGGGCTGCCAACTGTTAATATGTGCTGTCCCTATTTTTGTTACCCTAATATCAATATATCAGAAAGTATGCAAGCCAATAGCTCTAAACTTTGCACACGTATAATACCTGGCATTCTAGACGAATTTGGAGTAACTAATATACGTCAGTGCTGCCAACATGATTCTAAGCCTGCTGATAGGTCCAATTTTAAAATGCATGTAACTTCTATACTAACTAATGGATTTCATTCAAAATTGGCACAACAATAGATCATATTATTTCAGATTATTTCTGACCAATACATGCATGACATTGTTGCCAACATGATTTTACGCGCGCTGTTAGATCCAATGTTTAACTGCATGTAACGTCCATGCTATTCATTGGACTTCAACCAAATTTTGTATTTTGTACCTTAAGAGATGGAACTAAGAATATATTCAGTCATCAGGGCTGCCAACTGTAGTGCTCTATTAGGATACATTATGCCAGGTATACAGTATTTCGAACTAATTGGAAATTTCGATATTAGCAACTTAATTTCGTCATTATTCTAGATAGGTTCATATTCTGTAGAATAATCATTGGCATGAAAAGTAGGCTGTATAGTTCTTCACGGAACTTCTTGTTAGATTTAAGTAGTAATTGTGTTTTTAATTACGTATTAATTGTATAATCTGGTTAGATGGAAGAGAGGGCCCAATGGCCCTAATCCTGCCAGACAAAATAAATCTATCTATCCAAATCCTCGACTCAATTTCAAACAATGACACAAGTTGTCCGACTCATTCCTCATTAAACGTTACGGAGTTAAATGACCACAGTGTTTGTTTGATACGACACGTCACATACTAATGAAAGTGTATAGCACCAATTATGACTGACGTACTACCCAGATACAGTATACTGTACATGGTTTAAACTTGTATCAAAATAAAAGTCAAAAGTTAATTCGATTTTTGGAGATTATTTTATATTTAACAAGTAGTTCCATGGCGAACTAAAGAGCCAACTCTTCTTAAAATGTAAGATTCAAACCAATATATATATAGACCTATCTACAATAATGACGAAATCAAGTTGGTAATACTAACATTTCTATGTACTGCAGTTTGAAATAGATCTGAAATAGTGTAGTCTAATAGAGTAACTGACTACAGTTGGCAGCCCTGGTGACTCTGAATATATTCCTAGTTCCACGTTTTAAAGTATAGAATGCATATACAGAATTTGGTTGATGTCTAATGGATAGTATGGACATTACATGCTGTTTGATATTGGATTTATCAGTGCGCGTAAAATCATGTTGGGAACACTGTCATGTACGTGCTGCTCAGAATTAATCTGAAATAATACGATCAACTAAAGAGTCAATTTTGGATAAAATCTATTTGTTAGTATAGAAGATACATGTAATTAAACATTGAAACTATCAGAAAGCTTAGAATCATGTTGGCAGCATTGAGGTATACTGTATTAGTTACTCCAAATTAACCTAAAATGTAAGGTACTATACGTGTGCAACGTTTAGAGCTGATGGCTTGCATAATTTCTGATATATTGATATCTGGATTAAACAAATAGAGAGAGCATTTATTAACAGTTGGCCACCCTGCTGGTTCTTACGAATATAGGGCCCTCCCTAAAGAGAGAATTATTGCAGAGGCGGTGCCACGGACATTTGCAATGACTCATCGCCTGACTTATAGCATGTGCCGTTTACAAGAGCGGGTCGGGAAGCCTTGGATGCTGTCATAGCATTTATTACATACGACGCTGGCAACATACCTTAGTTGTGATAATTAAGACTAGATGTGAAGTACTGTAACCTGCCTCGTACCTCGTGAACATGGTTAGGTATAGAACAGAACATCGAATTATCCCAGTGGAAACTTATCTTCTCAAGAAGTAAGTTTCTGCAGTAAAAATAGTTAGATAATACCATTTTATGAGTAACACGAAATATGCTGATTCGACTGGACTGTCCACACGTAAATGAATTTCATCTGCATGAGTTATGCATGCAGTTGCAGCTTGCCCGGTGAGCGGTGAATCCCTAGCTATTTTAGCATTTTTGACTGAAAGGAAGATAGGAGAAAGAAATTGAGGCGCATGCTTGTTTCTTAATAATAATAATAATAATAATAAAGATACGAGCCTTACACTAGTGGCATATGATGTGTAACATCTGACATGTTATCTTACTCGTATACTACACAGCTTGGACATTCTTAAAATATATCTAAGCTCCCTGAACACTACAGCGCTTCTTAGTAGAGAAATGAGGAACTTTGTGTTGGCGGAAACTCCCGACATTAATTTTGCCATTATGAACACGGTCTACTGAATTCAAATGGGTTCTTTGACATGCCAACATCGTATGGCATGGTGTCGTAATTTTTGCCGCCTTTCAAAAATCACTTACCACGGCCAGGAGCGAACCTGCAACCTTGGGGTTAGTAGACCGACACGTTAACCACTCACCCACCGTGGCAAGCTGTATAGCCTATTCTAAATGTATTATAAATTAGCCTTTGTGGAGCTAGTCCGTCATCTGTGTACCGGTAATGTACTGTTCTCCGCAACAGAGCTCTGCTCTCGGGAATCCTTTCCTAGCTAGACAAGTAAAATAAACAGGTTTCTGTGTGTGTCAATCGGTTGACACCAGAGTTCGTATGATCGTTTACGTTCAGTATGAGCAAAGTTACTCGGGGAGTGGATGCCCATCACTTTTATCCAGAGATTGAAAAACAGGCTCTTAATAAATCATAATTGTTTTCAGCAAATATGATATAATGGATATTTTTACACCGAAGAACGTCAACTTGAAGATGATATATTGTATGAATATTTGTAATTGCATCTCCAAACCTTGAAGTAATCCGTATGCCATATACTTTCCACATGGCCAAGAGTACGTCATGGTATCAATTTCCGACACCGCACGCTCATTGTTTCCTCTTACCACTGCCAGATGGATCTTACCACAGCCAGCTGAATAAATCGATCGCATCCCTCCTGGCTGCTCTTACCACTGCCAGCTAGATCGTTACCACCGTCCGATCCACTTCCGTCCCATTTTTCAAAATCACTCCCACAAAAATATCCAGCAACCGAGTGGAAAGATGTTACACATCAAAAATGGCAACAATATTATTATTATTACTACTATTATTATTCATAATATATTTGGCTTAATGTTGCTCGGGTGGTTAGTAATGCATGAGAGAAATGCTTACACTCTCAAAAAGGTTTAGAACGCCTGATCTAAGGCATGCTTTGTGAATTAAATGCGTTGCTGAACGTTTGCAGATCTTTGGTTTGAATCTCGGCAAGGACAGTGGTCATCTGGAGTAAATTTCCACGCTCACTCTAAGAAAATGTCTCGTGGGTACCAGAATTCAAGTTCTGGGACACATCCCCTTGTCCTATACTCTAGTAATAGAGGTAGGTAACGTTACCCATATCCCATTACAATGGCACCTTGATTTCACTCCACTTTGCATGAACTTTTCAGTACAATCATGTCTCATCCGAGAGGTACCCTGGTCAAGTAAAGAAAGAATAAAAGCCGAGATGACACATCCTGCCACGTAGTCTTTTCATTTATATGACCGTCCATTACACCACATGGGAAACTGAAGCCGCCACCACCACCATCGATCAAAAGCCACTAAAGCCAGCAGCACCGTGGGTCAAAGATAACCATAGTCACCAGCAACAGGGATTAAAAGTAACTTAAGTCACAATCATCATGGATCAATAGTCGTCAAACCCACCACCACTAACAAGGAAAGAGATGTCACTAAAGCCACCACCACTCTGAATGAAAATTAACTAAAGCCACGACCACCGTGGATCATAAATAACCAAAACTAGCACCAACAGAGATTAAAAGCCGGTAAAATCACCACCACCCTGTATCAGATGTATCTACAGCTAGTAGTGCCGTGGACCAAAATAACCAAAGCTACCAGCACCGTAGGTGACAGTGAAACACATTTTGGAAACAGGAAATGGAATATCCAACTGAGAGGAGATGTAATCTATATATAGAATACGCTAAGGTGTATGTTTCACAAAACTCAAGCTCCTAAACCAGATGGAGTTAGACGGTGTGGTTAGAACAAAATCTTCCAAATTGTCTCAATAGTACAGGAAAAATCTTGCATTTCTTGAAAAGTCAATGGCAATATATTTATTTGTTTACAAAGTGCTTAAAAAAATCAATAAGTCGATAGCCCCTGGCGTTGCGTACAGCCCGCATAGCACTAGAGCCGCGCAGGTAGTCTGTAAACATGGGGCGCACACAACCCATTATGCGAGAGTTCTCACACGGGTCCGCGAGTATAAATAATAAGACGTGGCATTTTGAAATTAGGCTAAATTAATGGCAGTGTTAAGGAAGGCACGAAGAACTCCAGGAATTGTCACCTACGCTCCAGAGTTGAGAGAAACAAGGGAAGATAAATTACATCAGCTCTCACTAACTCTGCTGAACTTGGTATCGAATAATCTCATTTGTACTTACAACATCCACTCGTCCCTACAGAGACAAGGAGTAACTTGGATAATTGACAAACTTGTCGCGTTTACCTCATAGATATAATTACAGGATAATGGTCAGATAAGGGAATTATGCATATCTAAACACGAAGTCATCAATCAGAGTATTGCATCGCAGTTCAAACTTTTTCTTTTCGATGCTCATGTAGTCTTAACGGAATAAAATAGATCACACGAGACGCTAATTAAAATATTGCGAACCTATCCTAGGATAGGAAATAAATTATAGTTTTAACTCTTTTTAGCCTATTTTCAATTTTGAAAAAATAGGCTTATGAGATCACCTTTTGTCCGTGTGTGTGTGCGTGTGTGTGTGTGTGTGAGGTGTGTGTGTGTGTCCCCCTAATAAAATCTAAACGGCTGGAGCGATTTCAATGAAACTCGGTAAGTTCATAGTGCTATTCCCGGCGACCTCGACCGTGCCCTTCAAATTTTGTTACTTCTCACCAATCCAACATGGCAGCTGTGCGAAGTATTTCACTAGCATTCAATATCTCCGAAACTATTACCGATATCGCCCTGAAATTGTGTACGGTGATAAAGGGCACTACTAGAAGTTCACCTATGAGACTTTCAAAAACCTCGTGACTCCAAAACCAACATGGCGGTCAAGCGAAGTTGAGACTTTTAAATAGACTTTTCTCGCGATTTAACTATCCAAACGTAATGAAACTTGGTACAGCAAATGTTTATACACATTGTAATGCACTGGAGGCTAATTTAGTTCAATTGTTTACATAACCTGAGAATGGCGGCTGTGCGAAATATTTCACTGACATTCTATATCTCCGAAACTATTACAGATATCACCCTGCAATATGTACGATGATAAAGGGTACTGATACAAGTTTACCTATGTGTATTTCATAAACCTCTAAAGTACAAAACGAACATGGCGAACAAGCGAATTTGAAATATTTTAATACACTTTTCTCGTGATTTAACTCTCTGAGCGCAGTAAAATGTGGTACAGTAAATGATTTTGCAGATTGTAATGCACTGCCGCCTAATTTAATTCAATTGTTTACATAACCTCAAGATGGTGGCTGTGCGAAATTTTAAAATTTAGTTTTTATTTCTTGTGTCGTAATCATGCGATCGAAGTGAAAGTTTGAATAATGAACCTAGGCAATAATTGTTCCTGAACGGTACATAACTCTATGGCCTATACATATAATAATCCTAAATGGCGAGCTTCCGAAATATTTAGACGGTTCTCAATATCTATGAATCTTTTACATCAACCAAACTGATTTTTTATGTTCATAGAGACTATGAACATATGTTCACCTATAGGACTTTCAGTTACCTGGTGAGCACAAATCCAACATGGCGGCGACGCGAAGTATAAATATTTAAATGGACGTTTCTCGCGAATTAACTATCCGAGTGCCGTGAAACGTTGCACATTAAATGCTTATACAAATGTTGATCCACTGGCATCTTATTTATTTTAATTGTTTGCATAATCACAAGATGGCTGCTGTGCGTAATTATAAAATCTCGTTTTTACTTCTTGTGTTCTAATCATGCGATTGAAGTTTGAATACCACACGTACACAATAATCTTAATGTAATAGTACAAAAATAAAAATCCAACCTGGCGACCATCTGAAATATTTAGACGGTTCTCAATATCTACGAATCTGTTACAGCAATTAAACTGAAATTTTGTATGTTGATAGAGGCAATTAACATGAGCAGGATATATGAAAATAGGCTGTATAGTTCTTCACGGAACTACTTGTTTTTAATCGCTTATCCTCCCAGTACGGCTTCACCCACAGACTCAGCGAAGGATCATTCCTCTACCGTCGCAAAGACGGTCTCTGGGAGCTGTGCACAGTTTGTCAGCAGATATAAGTGGGAATGGTGACAAGCCGATCATCCAGTGGGTCTAATTAAGGAAGGGCCAAGGAAGTGATTTGGAAGGAAGTCGGTCGTAGACATGTTGAAACTTGAAAGGAACCGACATTTGCCTGTTGCTGAACATGGGAAAAAAACTAAAAGTCAAGAAATGCCATATCTGACCATATAAAATGACCTTAAATGCCAAAATAGCCTATATCATATTGGGTCATTTTAATGCGGCTTCGGTGGCGTAGTCGGTAGCATGCTGAGCTTCTATGACCAAGATCGCCGGTTCAAATCCGACCGAAGTCGTCGGATTTTTAAGAGCGTTAAAATCCCTCAGTATGCCTTCCTTCGGAGGGGAAGTAAAGCTGGCGGCCCCATGTCATAGATTTATGGCATGTTAAAGAACTTTCCACTAATTACACCTGTGTGAAGCTAAATTGTATAGGTTAAGAATTTAAACAACGCTCTTAGATTCCTACGTTCGTGGCCAAGAGCCGACTGCGGTGGCGTCTGGTAGCTAAGTTCTGAACTAGTAGTTGTTGACGGTGGCGTTTGGCGACAAAAGTAGGAACTATTTGAAAAATTCAAAAGTCTGCAGCCCTTACTTGAATTTAAAAAAACAGATAACACACACTAATACAGTCATCACAATTAACACCGGTTATCAGACAGATTCTACACACACCCAAAGTACACGGGGATACATGACCGCGCTGTCGCAGCCCCTAAACTTAAGAACCAACCAACCAAAGTCATTTTGGGCCAAAATGTAGGAAGGTTCTAAAATGACAAAATGTCATATTGGGCCACAAATATTCTAAAAATGCCGAAAATGTCAGCCTATATGGTGTCAAAAAAATAGAGAAATGCTCTATAATGCAGAAAATGTTTACTCTGCCAACAATGAAAGAATGACCTGAAATGCCTTAATTGGGTTAAAACGTAAATGAATGAGCTATAAAGCCACGTTGTGTCAGAACAAATTAAACGAATAGAAATAACCGTAAATATTGGCTTAAGTTCATTCCAAACCCCCCAATTTGTCAAAAAATATGTAAATTCTAAAGATTCGATATTTTTGGTTTTCTATAGAAACGATACAAAATCATCAGAATCCTAGTTCTAATATTACTATCGTATGCCATACAAGTAATGTTCACGCATAAAGTATTGCAGTAAATGGCCAGATAGCAAAAATACTCGAACTACCTCTGAAATAAAAGATTCAAGTGGAAACCAGTGATTCTAGAAGAAACATACTGGATATGTGCTTTATCCAGGACGAAAGTTACAACCACTAAGGGAAATTTGAACCTGAAATACAGCGGTGGAAAGCTAACGGCCATTTGAACCACAAAGGGGCCATTTCCTGTGGTTTATTCCACTGCATGTGTCCACGCAAACGATGTAATGTTTTAGTTTGTGCATCATTATTATAATTTATAGCTAACCACGACTTCAAAGCATTGTGTCATTAACTGTTACACAGTGTGGGCAGTATCAGGCGAATTGTTACGTGTAGACATACTTGACAAGGAGGTAAACATCTGGTCCTGTCACTTGAAAATATAATTTACTCTAATTCTGCTTCCGTGAAAAAATAGGTCGTATTAACCCTAGAATACTACTAACATTATTCAATAGATGCTTAGTACTAATAATACGTTAAATTTACGTACAGCGTGTTCCGATTCAACTTGGAACTGTAAAATGGGTTGCCTACCCTCCAGCAATCAGCTTGAAATCTGCTCGCAACGCGCTAGCGACGGGACTGAGTTCGATTTCACTGATTGCTGCCGTCTTATGCAGCATTGCAAAGTATTTTGCTTTTCATAATATATTTACATAGGCTTCACAATAAGTACCAATGATTTCTGTTTTAGAACTTGTTACTTTACGCCTCTGTTAATGGCTTTTGCAAAGCATTTCTACGAAATATTTTATTTTATTTTACAACATAGTTTGTGGTGTTTGAAGCCATATTTTCAGTGTTGCCTTAGTAAACAAGAGTTTAGTGCTTTTCAGTCGGTCAACACGAATGTACCCAAAAGAGATGGGTTATGCCCTAATCCTGAAATAAATTACATGAGATTAATATTAATCTCATGTAATTTATTTCAGGATTAGGGCATAACCCATCTCTTTTGGGTACATTCGTGTTGACCGACTGAAAAGCACTAAACTCTTGACAACATAGTTTATTAGAACACAATGTATTTTAGTGTTATAAAAGGATCTACAACAAGCGTTGTGTTTAAAAATCTATATCAAACAATGGCAAATAGATAGAGTTGTATTCTGTGTGTATCTATTATAAAATGTATTTAGTAAAAGTATTTTATAGTTATTGTCTGCTTTTCCTTAATTTCTATCACTACATCCCCCCACTATTAATGCAATTGTTAACCATTGACAGTCTCTAGCTATGTTTAGAAAGAGAGAGTGAACTTAAACAATACATTCTATCTATGGTTTGTGTATCGAGTATCATAATAATACAGTATCGCTAAGCTATGTTAAAGCAATAGTTATGTCAGGTAAGGGATTCAAATCCTTGCTTTCTTGTATTGAAAATGTGAACATAAGTCAAACTCCTTAACCACTCGATCAACCTGACAGTTAATAATGTAATTTGTTTTGTGAACTTGAGTGTTTACAAAATTTTCCAGTGTACATTGACTCAACCACTTGTTCGTTTGTAAATGTTTTTTTTTTTTGTTGTTTTTTCCATTACATTGTAGTTATGAGTCTTGAGAACTGGGTGTTTAATATAGGGTTAAATGCATTTTAAAATAATTTCAGAAAAGCTATCAGGTATCGTGTCATGGGTTTTAGTAATGCATTAATGTTTGTTGACTAGCATTTACCATTACACAACATTATTTTGGTAAGCTCTACATGTTGTTTGAGTCTTCAGCCTTTTGACTGGTTCAATACAGCTCTCCATGTCTCCCTGTCCTGAGCTAATCGTTTCATCTCTATATAGCTACCACACTCTACATCCTAGGCTATCTGTTTAACATATTCTAACCTTGGTTTACCCCTACAGTTCTTGCCCGCAACCCTTTCTTCCATAACTAAGCTTGCTATTCCTGGGTGTATGTGTCCTACCAACCTATCGATTTACTTCATTAGCAGTCGCCAGAAACATCTCTCCTCTCCCACTTGTCTTAATACCTCTTTGTTTGTAACCCTATTTACCCATCTAATCTTCATCATTCTCCTGTAACACTACATTTCAAACACTTCAATTCTCTACTCTTCTGCTACACCAATAGTCCAAGTTTCCCTTTCATAGAGCGTTACGCTCCAGACAAATGTCTTAAAAAATGACATCCTAATACCTAAATCTATATTCAATGTCAACAAATTCTGTAGAAATGCTTTCCTTGCCTGAGCTATATAAGAATCCTAATCGTCTCTGGTATAATGTCTTGTTTAGCAAACATAGTCGCTCAGTAGGTCTATGCATTTGTTGTATATAACCCAAAAAAGCAAACAGTTTATCTAAAACCGAACTCACTGGTCAATAACAAGCATAGTCACCAAAGTGTTTCGTTGGTAGTTAACTCATGTCTGGTTAGTCAATTCTTATTGCAAGGCCAGTCAACACCTAAAAATTCATCTTAACATATAGTCTAATCATCTTTCTATCTACATACCAGTGTCTAATGAATGGTCAATATTAGTTTGGTCTTTACCTAAAATCTAAAATCCAATATCAAATTTCTAAAATCTAAAACCAAAAAAATTATAGTATAGAAAACATAATTCCTAGTAATACAAATCCTTATATGTTTTTCTTTAATAATTAGTTACCGAAAATTTAAAGTCATGACAATATGGTTTGGTCTTTTTGTACAATCTAAAATGTAAAATGTAAATTCTAAAATCTAAAGTCTAAAATAAAAAACAAGTAAAAAATATTTCTTGAATTAACTGTATATTGAACCCAGTCCACCTTTGTATTTGTAATCCAAGTAATAATTTGAAAAAATATACAAGTGTAATCAGTCTTAAAACATTATCCCTGCTTTTTTATATGTTTTTGACATGCGTATTAATCTAAAATAAAATCCTGGTCTACCTTAGTCAAAGGATAACAGCTTAACCACTGCACCACTATAACCATATTTCTTAGTTTGGTTCGTCTAAGCCTTAAAGCTAAAATCGATTTAAGACCTCTAGTCCAAGAGCCAAAAGTGCTTGCCACTGCAGCACAAAATGGTTAGCAAGTAACTTATACATCCAAAAAGGATTGTATTGGTTCGGTTTGGTTCAGTGTAATCACCATCTTGTTTTCTTAGCCACCCTCTTTAACTAATCAATTAATGATAGTCTACTCTTAGTTCTTGAATCGATAAATTGGATTTTGTACACACCGTTTGTCATGTGATGCCTGAAACCTATACCCACTATTTACTGCGGTCAGGTTTAAAAACAAAATCAATGCTCAAATACTCGTCAGTCACCATACGTGTAGCCTACAATAATTCTTTCTCTACCGAGCTATGTTTCATCACTCACCATAAACATCTAACATTATGGGTTTGAAATATATTAAGAGAAACAAAAGTCCATGACCTTGTTGTTTTCAATATTTTTGGGAAAATTCATAAGCCGTATAAAGAAAGTGTCATGTCAAGTTATAGGACACCTTAAGAGAGCAAATCCCATTATTAGTTTATAAAACTCAAATCAGTAACCTTGCCGTTTTGGGATATTTAAATAAAAGCATGCATCATAGGAAAAATCATAAAAAAATATTCATAAAACAAGTCGTCTCATGACCCTCTTCAATCAATGCTTCACAAAATATCGATTCATCCATTGAACATGGTCACAGTGATCGGCGACATGCACGTTTAAACACAACCGGTACTGTCTCTCTCTACTAAAAATAAAAAATAAAATATTAAAATTAATTCCAAAATTTAAAAAAATCTAAATTTTCAAAATGTGTGGTTAGGCCCTTTGTCAAAATTTCAAAAAGTAAATAATAAATTCAAGAAGGGATTGTCGCTCTGAGTCTTATAACACCTCATGTAGCCAAGTCTGATTATTGGTTCCCCTTTCTTCCTGTAAAAACTACATGCATTGTTTAGGGGTAAAATGACCAATTGTGGTAAAAGAGTATTTAATGACCAATTTTTTGAGCTATCACACGTAATTTTAGGTTTCTTAGTTTCCAAGATATCGATTTTTCAATTTTGGGGTAGTTTTCACCCCCATACTATTTTTCTTCAAAATCAAAAGATCTTAGGTTCATATATCTTTTTTAGGCGTTTAACACCTTTTACCTGTAAAATCACTATTCTCTGTTTTAGGGATGAAAGGACCTATCGTGGTATAAGTGTATGTCATGACCTATTTTTAAAGCTATCACACTTAATTTTAAGGTTCTTAGTTTCCAAGATAATGATTTTTAAATTTTGGGGGTAGTTTTAACCCTCGTACTAGTTTTTAATCAAAAACAAAAGATCTTAGGTTCATTTATCATTTTTAGCCCCTTTTTTCCTGTAACATTACTATTTACTATTTTAGGGGTGAAATGACCTATCGTGGTTAAAGCGTATCTTATGACCTATTTTTAAAGCTATCACACATAATTTTAGGGTTTTTAGTTTCCACGATATCGATTTTCCAATTTGGGAGTGGGGGGATAATTTCACCCCCAAAGGGGAACATCGTCCCAATTGCTAGGACCCCTCATATAAGTCACTAGCATGATTGGTTCGCGAGATATTAACAAAAGTGTGGTTAGGCCCTTTGTCAAAATTTCAAAAATACATTCTAAAAGGGGGCTTCATCCCAAGTCCTACAATACCTCATACAAGTTCCTAGCCTTATTAGTCCGTTAGTTAAGCCCTTTGGCACACTTTGGATAAATTCATGGGCCAGTCCAAAGGGACCGGTCTAAAGGGATTAGTCAAAAGGACTTGTCAACAGGGACCCATCAACAAGGACCCGTCAACAATGACCTGTCAAAAATGACCTGTCAACATGGACCCGTCCACAGGGACTCGCCAACAAGGACCCGCCCACAGGGACTCGTCAACAATGAGCCGTCCAAAGGGACTCGTCAGCAATGATCCGTCAACAATGACCCATCCACAGGCAGGGGCGGATTTAGGGGGGGGGGGCGGGGGGGGCGGCCGCCCCCCCCTGACTTCAGATAAGGCGGAGAAAAGGGGAGAAAGAGGAGAGAAAAGAAAGAAAGAAAAAAAGGAAAAAAGAGAAAAAGGAAGGGAAAGAAAAGAGAAAAGAAAATAGCCTATCCGTGGCGAGTCGAGCCTGCGCCTGTACTGACAAGTCTGCGCTGGAACCAAGCCGAGCCGAGCTTCGCTTTCGAAGTGTCCAAGCGTTTGGTGGTCAGTCTCAGTCAACAGTCAGTGCGCGGTGCGCGTTCTTACGATATTGTTGGCAAGTGCGTTCGCTGATATTTTTGTGCGGATTCTCGAAGGCATTAGAACCATTATGGTAAGTGAGGTAGTCGTGGTGTGCTGTGTTGTGATTTTTTGTAGACGGAAATACCCAAACCCCCCTTTATCGTCCCTCCCACCTGAAGGAGTAAACCAAAGCTCTAAACATAGAATCGTTCAAACTCGCTATGTTGCAAAATGTATTTTACATTTTAACCCGTGCAGAATCGGCAACCATAAATGTACAGAACGTGCGTTATTCACGCCTTATTGAATAGAATTTATGTATAAAATTTAAATTATTAAGTGACTAAGTATGTATAAGTGTGAGCATTCGCGCGTTTTTTTATATATTTTATTCGCTCGTAGGTTTTGTGTGTCCTGTGCGTCTGAAAGGACGGAAAATATAGTGCTTTCCGTTTATTACACATGAAACACGTGAAATGAGGTAATTTCAGAACACCTCCAGACGCACAGTCAGGAGAAGAAGAAGTTAACAACAAACGTATTCGACAATGACGCTTGACATTATAAGATATGAGTTAGGGTATAATATCGAGTAAAATATTAATAGAATGAGGAGTTACTGGTGCCAGCTTGTGGAGCAGTGAAATGAAGCAACCTATATTTGGTTTCTCTATTCCTAAGTAGGCTACACACAAACCTGAGCACAATGTGATGGGGTACGCGGAATAAATATAATTGACCGACGCTAAATTACATTACAAACCTATCAACGTAAATGTAAACTCAACTTACTGCACGAATATTATGATATTGGCGGAAAGAGGATGCTGTGAGTTTCTGAAAACACAAGACAATAGTTCGCCTCGCGTTACAAGTAACCCACTTCAAATGAAAATCATCCAAAGTCCTTCATAGAAGTCCAATTATTTTGTCTTGAAATACTTATACTTATCCTAGTGAAGTACTAGTTTAATTTTAATCGGCAATTTAAAAAAAAATAAAAAGGACAAAGTTGAGGTTCCGGTTTAAAAATCTTAGACTAACTAAAATTCGCGAGATAGAGGAATACCTCTTACGGACTGATCAAAAATAAAATGCAAAACCGCTTTAGACACGAAAATGCCTCGGTCCCTTGATTAGTATCTAGATTGGGTTTTACGGAGGGCCTATCTGAAATACTTTTGTGATCAAAGAAGCGCCTTCTTAGCATTGCCTGCATTTTTATTTTAACCCACCGTTCGGTTTCTGTTCAAACTTGGCTACGTGCAATGTTTTCTTTGTACGATACAGACATTGACGTTGACATTTGACAAGCGAATTTTTCAAAAGATAAATTTCATTAGAGCAGTAGTAATTTATCTTTTTTGTTTGATTCCTTTCAGGCTAATCGCGAAAGTGGGGGAAGGAAAAGGAAAAGCGACCGCTGTGGAGATTTGAGAAATTATTTCGGTGCCCCTAAAAAAGTGGTACAAATCCCTGAGCACTCATCCCCGTCCCGTCCCGAAGTTGACTCTGAGGGTGCTTTCAGTTCCGATCATCGTGGTGATGGTGATGACAGAGGAAATGACTGTGAAAACGGAGGCGCTAGTAATGATGCTGAGGGTTGCAGAGCTGGACTGGGTACCGGTAGTGATTGCGGCGTCGACGGTGGTGCTGAAATTGTTGGTGGCAATGTTGGGCTCGGCGGCGACGTACGCGCTGGAAACGTCGCTGACGGCAGAGGGCTCGGTGACGACGGAGATGCTGGAGTCGGCGATGGTGGTGGCAATAACAAGAGCAAACAACCTATGCCCGGACCCTCACTTTCACTTCCAACGGAGCAACTGATTTCACATCCGTCAAAGGATTCCTGTCGAGATACTGCTGCCTGTGACAATCTTGGAAACGACGTCGGCTTGTATATAGGTTCAGGAAAAAACAGGCCTGATGACGGAACACTTTCTACCCTTTTGACGAGTCACTGGCAACCAAACGCGAGTTATTGTTTTCCTTTCTCCGTTCACACCAAGGGCGGAAGCGAAGAGAAACGACACCTTCACCTGCAGCACTTACAGAAGTTTCCCTGGGTCGTTCTCTCTCCATCACGTAGAGGACTCTTCTGTTTGTTCTGCCCTTTTTTTGCGAAGTCTACCGGTGGCCAAGGAAGAACGATTCTGTTGAAGACCCTGGTCAAGGAACCTCTGATGAAGTTCGCCAAGCTCCTTGGGAAAGACGGTGACCTACAGAAGCATGAGGCGACGAAGTACCACGAAGAAGCTGCCTTGTGTGCTGAAGACTTTTTGCGCAAGCAAAAAAATCCGCAAGAGCAGCTTCGCAACCAAATGGATAGCTTCCGCCTGGTAAAGATCCAAGAAAAAAGAGCAAGACTTGCTCTCATCTTGATGAACATCGAGTTTCTAGGCCGACAAAATATCGCCTACCGAGGTCATCGTGATGACGGCCCAATTGCTCAAGAGGAGTCTTCACAAAACGACGGCAATTTCCGGGCTCTGCTTCGGTTTCCGGATGAAAGTTGGAGACGTCAAACTGGCCAAACATCTTGCAACGGCGGGACCCAGAAGCCTTTTCACTAGTAAAACGATCCAGAACGAATTAATTGAGCTGTGCGGGGAGAATATTCGCGAGCAGATCATAAGCCGCGTTCAAGAAGCCCGATTTTATTCTGTTGGATTTGACGAGACAACAGATGTAGCGCACATCTCTCAACTGACTTTGTTCTTGCGGTATCTCTGGAGGAACGAAATCAGGGAGGATTTTGTGGGCTTCCTAGATGCTCGCAAATCTGCGGCGGAAGAGAAAGAGAAAGATACTCAAGGAAGTGAAGAAGAAGGTGATTTCCCTAGTGAAGACGACGATGAGAATCCTCAAGCAGCGGCAGAGTCTGCTGTTGAACCAAAACTGACTGGGGTAAAGCTGGGAGGCATCGTTGCCAAGAAGATTGATGACTTCAAACTAGACCCCAAAAGCTGTGTTGGCATCGGAACTGACGGATGTTCGGTGAACATATCGGAAGCTGTAGGGGCAGTACAAGAGCTGCAGAAGACTGCAGTTCATGCTGTTCGGGTGCCCTGTTACAACCACCAGCTCAATCTGACGCTTTCGAAATCGTCCAAAGTGCAAGCAGTTAAAAATGCATTTGGAACTGTGGAAGAGGTGACGAATTTCTTCACAGCGTCCTCGAAGCGTAATTTTGTGTTGAAGAAGACTATCAAAGGCCAGACTGTCGCGCTGTGCGATACGCGTTGGGTTGAACGGCACGACACAGTTTTGAAGTTCCTGGACCAATTGGACGACATTGTGAACGCGTTGGGAATCGTTTCTCAATGGAATGAAAATCAGTCAGCGCACAAAGCCGAAAGTTTGCTGGCCAGCATCACTAGTGGGCAATTCATCGTCACACTGTGCTGCATAGCAGAAGTGCTGACTCGGACGGAACCTCTCAGCCGTCTGTTCCAAAGCGAAAATCTGGACGTCCAAACCGCCTCCGAAACCACTCGGAATACGATCCAAATCTTCAAAGAAAAGCGGTCAAACGTCGAACAAGAATTTTCGTCGGTCTTCGACAACGCCAGCAAGCTTGCGCGTGAGCAAGGCGCCGCTATCGACCTGCCGCGTCTTGTCCAGAAGCAAAAGAACAGGGCTAACGCGCCGGCTGACTCGCCCGAAGAGTACTACAGAAGGAACATCTACAGTCCTCTTCTTGACTGGATCTTGGAAGACCTCTCAACGCGTTTCACAGACGACGTCTTAAACGCATATCAGCTGAACGTTTTTCTTCCCCGCGTCGTAGACCCAGGATTGAACATGGATCGTCAAATCCACTGCACTGAGGAGGACATCAGCATCCTTTCCGAGCGCTACGCTCCTCTACTTCAAAAATCGCAGTCGGAACTCCGGGCGAAGATGCATGCCGAGACATCCCTTTGGGCGGCGAAATGGAGAAGAGAGAGCGAAGCTGGATGCCCAATCCCTTCAAAGGCGGTGGAGGTCTACACAGCTTGCCATCCACAAGTTTTCCCTACCATCAGAACAATGATTCATATTCTTATTACTTTTCCTGTCAGTATTGCGACCGGGGAAAGATCATTTTCTGTTCTGAAGTTAGAAAAAACTGAGAATAGGTCAAGATGCGGCGAGGAAAGACTGAACGGCCTAACTTTAATGTATGTACATCGAGACATTAAATTAGACTACGATAGAATCATTAACCGTTTTGCTTCCAAGAAAGCCCGAAAGCTAAAACTTCTGTTGTAGTGTTACGGCAGGGAAGGAGCCTAATGTGAGACCATTGGGAATTGTGAGGCAATACATATTTTTTTCATGAGATGTGCTTTTGATTAAAGTTCATTCCCAAGACCTGTTTTTGTCGTTGGTTTGTTTTTTCGTTGAAAGCATTTTATGATGTGTAGAAGCTTATTGGATCGTTACCTTCTTTTAAAAGAAAAACAAAAGGATCAGTGCCAGTAAAAAATCGTAATGAAATATGAAATAAAAGTACCGGTGCATATCTTTCCAGTAGTCTCGATTACTAGCAAAACTATTATTTTATATTGACTAAGGTACGTGGTGATAAAATACAAAAAAAATAGTAATAACTAAAATAACAATCGAAACTGCTATCTGCAGAGATGATGACGGTCTACTAAAAATGGTACTGCCTTCGTGGAGACCTCCTACAAATTGTTCTGATGTAGCCCCCGGAACATAGGCAACCTAATTAAAAATCATTAACCGCCCCCCCCTGAAAAACCCCCTAAATCCGCCCCTGTCCACAGGGGCCCATCAACAGGGACCCGTCAAAAAGGATCCATCAAAATGACCCTCTATCAAAAAGGGCCCGTCCAAGGGGGTGGGGGCTTGTCAACAGGGACCAGTCCAAAGGGACAAATCAACGGAGATCAATCAAAAGGGACCAATCAACAGGGATCAATCAAAAGGGGTTATCGCCTCAAGGCCTGACATATCTCTCTTTGATTATTGGTTTGCCAATCGACAAGCGTCACTTAAAATACTTTTTGATCACCACTCGTGGGTTGGGTTAGGTTAGGTTACACTACAGCTGCCATCTTTAAAAAGCCTGCCCTCTTACAAAAGCTACGAGTGGGCATGCGTAAAAACAAAAAAACAACCATGTTAATTCATATTGGCTATCCACCGCACACATGTCTCTCGTGTGGAACAAAGTTTCATTCCATATTGGCATTGAAACTCTCACATGTTGCACTTGGAAATTGAGATTCTCTATAAAGTTACAATTTCACTCCCTAGTAGGGGTAGGTTTTATTTTTGGGGTTGAAATATGTTGTCCAATGGGAAGGATGTGTCAGCTCGAGTTCAATGACACCTCGTACAAGTCTCTAGCCTGATTGGTTCGCGAGATATTGCCATTTTAGTATTCCAGCGGTGGAGCGGTGGCGGTGGCATCTGAACTCTCACAAACACACTTCTAACTATGTTGTAAAATAAAATTTTATTTCACAGAAATGCTCTGTAAAAGCCATTAACAGAAGCGTAAAATAACAAGTTCTGAAACAGAAATAGTTCAAACTTATTGTGAATCCTGTGTAAATATGTTTTGAAAAAGCAAAATACTTTGTAATGCTGCATAAGAAGGCAGCAATCAGTGAAATCGAACTCAGCCCCGTCGCTAGCGCGCTGCGAGCAGATTTCAAGATGATTGCGGGAGGGTAGGCAACCCATTTTACAGTTGCGTGCTGAATCCGAACACGCAGTACATTAAACTAATATATTATGTATGTAACTGTTTAATTATATAAACTGCATCCTCCGTGGTCTTCGAAGTTTAATACGTTAAGTTCCATCTTAAATACAACAAGATGTTCCCTGACGAACTAAAGAGCCTATTTTTCTGAAATTTAAGGTTCTTGTCAATCTATATAGAACTTTCTAGAATAATGATGAAATTAAGTTGGTAATATCGAAATTTCTAATTAGTTCGAAATATACCTGGTATAATGTAGCCTAATAGAGCAGTACAGTTGGCAGCCCTGGTGACTGAATATAGGCTATCGTTAGTTGCATCTCTTAAGGTACAGAATACAAAATTTGGTTGAAGTCCATTGGATAGCATGCACGTTACATGCAGTTAGACCTTGGATTTATCAGCGCGCGTAAAATCATGTTGGCAACAATGTCATGCATGTGTTGGTCAAAAATAATCTGAAATATTATGATCTCGTGTTGTGCCAATTTTGGATGAAATCCATTTGTTAGTATAGAAGTAACATGTATTTTAAAATAGGACCTATCAGCTGGCTTAGAATCATGTTGGCAGCACTGGCGTAGGCCTATATTAGATACTCCAAATTAATCTAGAATGCCAGGTACTATACGTGTGCAAAATTTAGAGCTATTGGCTTGCATACTTTCTGATATATTGATATTAGGGTAACAAAAATAGAGACAGTATTTATTAACAGATGGCAGCCCTGGTTACTGTTAAGAATCGGCATAGTCATATCTGTTATGGTGCGCATAGCACACACGAAATTTGGTTGAAATCCAATTGATAGTATAGAAGTTACATATATTTAAAGTTGGACCTCTCAGCAGGCTTAGAATCATGTTGGTAGCACTGACGTATATAAGATACTCCAAATTAATATAGAATGTCAGGTACTATACGTGTGCATAGTTAAATGCTGTCGGCTTGCATACTTTCTGATATATGGGTTTTGGATAAAATAAATTGAGAGCATTTATTAACAGTTGGCAGCCCTGGTGGCTCTTAAGAATACACCCAGTCATATCAGTTTATGTACACATAGCACATACGAAATTTGGTTGAAATCCAATTGATAGTGTAGAAGTTATATGCATTAAAATGTGGATCTATCAGCAGGCTTATAATCATTTTGGCAACACTGCCATGTATGGCCTCCTGGAAATTAAACTGCAATATTATTATCTATACGTGTGCCAATTTTGAAATACCTCCCATTCATACCGAACAAGATATCCAACATGGAGCTCAAATTTCAATTGCGATTTTTCAGCAGTTGGTAGCACTGACATCGTTTTCAAATATGGCCATGAGATATTCAGGTATAGATATTTACTCCTACCAAATTTTGTTTCGATTGCTGCAGACGTTTAGGAGTTGATAGTGGGTGACACACACACAGCCAGATATACAGACATACTGAAGGACAGACAGACAGACACACATTTGCCCGATCTCATAAGTCTACTTTTTCCTCATTTTTGCAAAATGTAAAAAGTAGGCCAACAAATACAGAAGTCGTTTACTTTGACGTAAATAGCAGTACGTAATCTCTCCAGCCTCTTATACTGTCTCTAGTTTTTATGAGGTTGTTTTTATAATCCCTCTAAAGTGATGGGACATATCTTGATCAAATTCTCCACCTCTTTGCCATTTCCCTCGAGAAACCAATATGTTGTTAAATTCAAGTTTTTTTTTTCCTGGCGATTCTTTGCCCCTTGATTATGCCTCTGAACCTGATTGGCAATAATAACAAGAACAAGATGTTCAGTAAAGAACATATAACCTACTTTCTCCTAAATGCAAGGGTATTGTTATAACTCTTTGTCCTTTTCAAGGAGTATGATTGAATGTTGGTTGTAGTAGCTTGTTGAAATACAACGTGCTATAGGGATATTAAACATGAATATGAGGTGCCCTTTGCTAGTGCTACCTCTGTACCAAATTTCGTTCAATTCGGTTTCACCGTGCTTGAATTGATAGGGGGAATCGATTTGCACACATACTTGGCCACCTTCTGCAAACTATTGGGCTGATGTTCTTGCAGTTTGGTCTGAATATGTTTCCCACATAAAGATATGGTGTTGCAAAATTTGGTAGAGACTAGATTATTAGGTTGGTCGTAATTACATTTTAGCTTTTAACATTTGGGTGGCCGCGATTACGTTTCCATCAAGATAGCGGAGATATAAAACATGACACTGAGGTGCCCTTTGCTAGTGTTACCTCTGTACCAAATTTCGTTCCATTCGGTTTCACCGTGTTCGAATTGATAAGGGTAATCGATTTTCACACACAGATGGCCGTCATCCGCAAAATATTAGGCTGATGACCTATTAGTTTGGTCAAAGGATGCTCCCTCCATAAAGGTATGTTGTTGCTAAATTTGCTAGAGATCGGATGATTAGGCTAATTGTAATTTGATTTAAGCTTTGAACATTTGTGTGGTCGCCATTACGTTTCCGTCAAGATGGCGGCGATATAAAACATGACACTGAGGTGCCCTTTGCTAGTGCTACCTCTGTACCAAATTTCGTTCATTCGGTTCCACCGTGTTCGAATTAATAGGGGGAATCAAATTTGACATAAAGATGGCCGCCATCCGCAAACTATTAGGCTAATGGCCTATTAGATTGGTCAAAGGATTCTCCCTCCATAAAGGTATGTTGTTGCAAAGTTTGGTAGAGATCGGATGGTTATGTTAGTCGTAATTTGATTTAAGCTTTAAACATTTGTATGGCCGCCATTACGTTTCTGTCAATACGGCGGCGATATAAATCATGACACTGAGATGCCCTTTGCTAGTGCTATCTCTGTACCAAATTTCGTTCCATTCGGTTTCACCGTGTTTGAATTAATAGGGGGAATCGATTTTGACACAACGATGGCCGCCATCCGCAAACTATTAGGCGAATGACCTATTAGATTGGTCAAAGGATGCTCCCTCCATAAAGGTATGTAGTTGCAAAATTTGGTAGAGATCGGATGATTAGGTTAATCGTAATTTGATTTAAGCTTTGAACATTCGTGTGGCCGCCATTACGTTTCAGTCAAGATGGAGACGATATAAAACATGACACTGAGGTGCCTTTTGGTAGTGCTACCTCTGTACCAAATTTCGTTCCATTCGGTTCCACCGTGTTCGAATTAATAGGGGGAATCAATTTTGACATAAAGATGGCCGCCACCCGCAAACTATTAGGCTAATAACCTATTATATTGGTCAAAGGATGCTCCCTCCACAAAGGAATGTTGTTGCAAAGTTTGGTAGAGATCGAATGGTTATGTTAGTCGTAATTTAACTTAAGCTTTGAACATTTGTGTGGCCGCCATTACGTTTCTGTCAAGATGGCGGCGATATAAAACATGACACTGAGATGCCCTTTGCTAGTGCTACCTCTGTACCAAATTTCGTTCCATTCGGTTTCACCGTGTTAGAATTAATAAGGGGAATTGATTTTCACACAAAGATGGCCGCCATCCGTAAACTGTTAGGCTAATGACCTAGTCATTTGGTCAAAGGATGCTTCCTCTATAAAGGTATGTTGTTGCAAAATTTGTTAGAGATCGGATGATTAGGTTAATCGTAATTTGATTTAAGCTTTGAACATTTGTGTGGCCGTCATTACGTTTCCGTCAAGATGGCGGCGATATAAAATATGACACTGAAGTGCCATTTGTTAGTACTACCTCTGTACCAAATTTCGTTCCATTCGGTTGCACCGTGTTCGAATTAATAGGGGGAATTGATTTTCGCACAAAGATGGCCGCCATCCGCAAACTATTACGCTGATGACTTAATAATTTGGTCAAAGGATGCTCCCCCCATAAAGGTATGTTGTTGCAAAATTTGGTAGATATCGGATGATTAGGTTAGTCGTAATTTGATTTAAGCTTTGAACATTTGTGTGGCCGCCATTACGTTTCCGTCAAGATGGCGGCGATATAAAACATGACACTGAGGTGGCCTTTGCTAGTGCTACCTTTGTACCAAATTTGGTTCAATTCGCATTCACCGTGTTCGAATTGATAGGAGGGGGGGGGGGCAGACATTCAGAGTACACACACTCGCACACACACACACACACACACAGACTCACACACACACATACACACACACACAGACTCACACACACACATACACACACACAGACAGACAAACTTTTTTCGCCCTGTGTTGATCTCATAAGTCTACTTTCATTTTTTGCAAAAATCGAAAGTAGGCTAAAAATGACATCTCCACCTTAAACCAGTAGAAGCACTGTTGGAAGATAGTGAGGTAGGGACATTTATAGAGGAAATTCTGAGCTATTAAATTATTTACTCACGAAATGTTTAGTATGTTATTATTGTAGGGTTAACGGAGTTCTGCACGATATGCCAGCTTTGTTTTTTACTGGATATTTGAAAGTTATGTAAATTAAAAACAAGATGTTCAGTAAAGAACATATAGCCTACTTTCTCCTAAATGCATGGGTATTGTTATAACTCTTTGTCCTTTTCAAGGAGTATAATTGAATATTGGTTGTAGTAGCTTGTTGAAATACAACGTGCTATAGGGATATTAAACATGAATATGAGGTGCCCTTTGCTAGTGCTACCTCAGTAAAGAATTTCATTCAATTCGGTGTCACCGTGTTTGAATTGATATGGGGAATGGATTTGCACACACAGATGGCCGCTATTTGCAAACTATTGGGCTGATGACCTTGTAGTCAGTCATAAGATGCTTTCCACAAATAGGCATGTTGTTGCAAAATCTGGTAGAGATCAAATGATTAGGATGGTCGTAACTTGATTTAAGCTTTTAACATTTGGGTGGCCGTCATTCCGTTTCCGTCAAGATGGCGGTGATATAAAACATGACACTGACGTGCCCTTTGCTAGTGCTACCTATGTACAAAATTTCGTTCAATTCGGTTTCACCGTGTTTGAATCGATAGGGGGAATCGATTTGCACACATACTTGGCCACCATCTGCACACTATTAGGCTGATGATCTTGCAGTTTGGTCAGAATATGCTTTCCACATAAAGGTATGTTGTTGCAAAATTTGGTAGAGACTAGATAATTAGGTTGGTCGTAATTAGATTTAAGCTTTTAACATTTGGGTGGCCGCGATTACGTTTCCGTCAAGATGGCGGCGATTAAAAACATGACACTGTGGTACCCTTTGCTAGTGCTACCTCTGCACCGAATTTCGTTCCATTCGGCTTCACCGTGTTCGAATTAATGGGTGAATCGATTGTCACGCAAAGATGGCCGCCATCCGCAAACTATTTCGCTGATGACCTACTAGTTTGGTCAAAGGATGCGCCCCCCATAAAGGTATGTTGTTGCAGAATTTGGTAGAGATCGGATGATTAGGTTAATCGTAATTTGATTTAAGCTTTGAACATTTGTGTGGCCGCCATTACGTTTCCGTCAAGACGGCGGCGATATAAAACATGACACTGAGGTGCCCTTCGCTAGTGCTACCTCTGTACCAAATTTCGTTCCATTCGGTTTCACCGTGTTTGAATTAATAGGGGGAATCGATTTTCACACAAAGATGGCCACCATCCGCAAACTGTTAGGCTGATGTCCTATTAGTTTGGTTAAATGATGCTCCCCCCATATGGGTATGTTGCTGCGAAATTTCGTAGAGATCGGATGATTAGGTTAGTCGTAATTTGATTTAAGCTTTGAACATTTGGGTGGCCGCCATTACGTTTCCGTCAAGATGGCGGCGATATAAAACAGGTCACTGATATGTCCTTTGCTAGTGCTACCTTTGTACCAAATTTTGTTCAATTCGGGTTCACCGTGTTCGAATTGATAGGGGGGGGGGGGCAGACATTCAGAGTACACACACAGACAGACACACCATTTTTCGCCCTGTGTTGATCTCATAAGTCTACTTTCATTTTTTGCAAAAATCGAAAGTAGGCTGATAAATCACGCTGTGCGCTATTCTATTGAACAGTTGCATTTGGGTCCATCCCCTTGAAATAGGAATTTCTGTTTCGCGGGCTTATAGGCCGTGTTCTATGGACATTTTGTCGTCCTGACGTTTTGCTGAAGACTGCGTTCAAGATGTTCACAGGTTAAGGTAGCTAGATGTTTGGCAATGCTATAAGTTGGTGATACAATAGCACTCACGATAGGACGAAGAGGAACATTTTCGTGTATCTTAGGTAAGCCATATAGTCTTGGTGGTAATGCTTCACTTCTGGTGGTTCCCTTCTTTACGTTTTCAGGTAGCGAAGATGCATTGATCAGGCCGTTCGTTTCACGAAGAATCCGGTAGGTAGGATCTCTCAGCAGTTTGCGGTAGGTACCCGGGTCTAAACGTTCCAAAACCTTGGCAGTGTAGTCGTCCATGTCCAAGATAACCGTTGCGTTCCCTTTGTCTGCAGACAATGTTTTCTAAACAATAGAGAAATATGAGCATCAGTTGAGATAATAAGACTCCTGTATGATTGAAATAAAGAAGCTGGAAATGTAAATACGAGCTGTGCTTAATAGAAACCCTTTGGAAACATGCTAACTCATTATATTGCTTGTTGCTTGTGTTTGGAAATAAGCATGTGCAAGGGGAGGTGTATGTCTAGTGATATGTGATCGGATACATTGCATTCTGCTTTGTTTGTAGACATTTGAATTACATCAAGATGGCTGATGTGATTTAGGACCCATCCAAGCAAGACCAATGAAGAGTAATCCAGTTTTTAACGGAAGAAGGTTAAAAGCCAGTGAAGATTCATCGATGAATGGGTGTTGTATACGGTGAAAATTGCTTGACAAAAATCTCACCTTCACATTGGTGAATAGTGGGGTAGAGGAGACTGTTAGTTATTGCATTTTTAAGGGGTGAAGCTGCAAGATCATCTGCGTCCAAAATAATATGAAAATTAAATGAAAATCCACAGCCTGCATCCAGTCAACCGACCAGGTCAAGGAATGGAATAAAGCCTCCATCTAGCGGCGAGGATATGAACTGCGCCGGCTGCCGAAGCCTGTCGCACTCCCCTGGGGCAATGATTAAATGATTGACAGATTAAATGAAATGATAGTGGAGAGTGTTTCTGGAATGAAATTGGTACAGCGAAAACCTGAGTACCCGGAATAAACCTGTCCGCCTCCACGTTGTCCAGCACAAATCTCACATGGAGTGACCGGGATTTGGACCACTGATCCAGTGGTGAGAAGCCGGCGTGCTGCCGCCTAATCCACGGAGGCTCTCTCTAATTAATATAATATTATTATTATATTATCTGTGAATAATATTAATACATGTAATTCTTTTCAGGAATAGTGAGTAATAAATATATATGCCTCGCCTAACATAATTGCGCAAAAAAAAAAAAGCGTTGACCGACCGAAAAGTATAAATTGATAGTTTGTACAAGCAGCGTCACCTAAAAATTAGTGAGGTAGTGAGCGAGTCTTTCCCAGAAACAGACGGACAAAGATGGGGGAAAATAGATTAACGTAAAAACGTCCAGAGTAGAGTCGATATGTTGCCTCCGTAAGTGAGCATTTGTTAAATAAATGTTAGTATATGTAGCACAAAACATTTTTTGATTTTGGGAGAGGAGGAAGATGATGACAGCTAAATTCCCTGATAATTCTTAGATGACTTAAATGTATTTGGTTTGATTTAAGTGCTTTAAACTACGTACATAAATAAGCAAAATACTTCTTCTTTCTCATAATGCCGAGAATAAAACCAAATACAGGTCACAGTTCTAGTCCCTCAGGCAAGAAAACTCGATGTTGAAAATATCGCTTAATGTCATAGACTAGCCTTCCATGAACGATATTCCTTTAGGGGATATGCACTTGGGAATGTACTGTGAGTGAATTGTACCTTTAGGAGATACAGTATAGACTTGTTAATTTACATTCCATGTCGGTATGATGACACGCCGAAGACTGACAACTTTTCACTGGAAACTCAACCATATCCGATTGATTAGATTAGCAGTTTGCCTTTTCTACCACTACGAGCACTGGTGTGAGTCAATGAAACTCAACCATATCTGGTCTATTAGATTAGCATTTTGCCCTTTCCACAACTACGGGCGGTAGTGTCAGTCAATGCAGAGTTTCACTTAAGCCAGGCTGTTCCAGCCGAGCAACTCGCCAGTGAGCTGCGGAGCACTCGCCGCCTTGCGTGAGTAAACATGCAACATGCAATACAGCTCTGCTGTGGGGGGCTGCCGTCACTGGCAGGAAGCGCATGGACTTGTGCTATGACCTTCGCCCAGTGACGTATAAGCTATCACCCCCTGTCGCTCTCCAACCGTGCTCTGAGCATCTCTGATGAGTACTCGCGTGTACGCTTACTCAAACTCGTGGATTTGGAACAGCCTGACTTAAGCCCTTATAACTGATTTTGGTGTGAAGATTTAAAAAAAAACGTGTGAGTGTACGGAACCAAGGAATACATTGAATTAAGAATTGTGTAAAGAAGTTACTTTGGCTAGGATTTGAATCAAAAAGAAGACGAGTAAAGAAACAAGCTATTTTAGGCTGTTGTCCCTGAACTGCATTTAAACCGGAAGTGATTTTTTCGAAATTTGGTTCTTTATTTTGTCAGAGATTTCCAAGACTCACAATTTGAAACCTTTCCGGGCCGTTTAGTTGGCACAACTAATTGGGGAAATTGATTAATATTACGTTTTTGCCAAGACTTTGTCTGCTAAGAAATGTTAAGGTGTTTGAAGCCATTTTTCAGAGTTGCCTTAGAAAAACAACAGTCTGATGCTTTTCAGTCGGTCAACACGATTGTACCCACACGAGATGGGTTATTCCCTAACCCTTGAAAACATTATGTGAGATAATAATATTAATAATATCGTATGGCCTCGGGTGCCCGGTGCAAGCTTTGTAATTTGACACCCAGAGGGTAGCTTGCATGTCGAATTTAGTTGTTCCTTGAATCACTATGAAAGTCAAGGAGGTTAGATATCTAAGCTCCTTGAACACTATATCGCTTTCTAGAAGAGAAATGAGGAACTTTGTGTTGGCGGAAACTCCCGAGATAAATTTTGGCATTATGAACACGGCCTACTGAATTCAAGTGGGTTATTTGACATGCCGACATCGTATGTCATGCGTGTCGTATTTTCGCCGCCTTTCAAAAATCACTTACCACGGCCAGGAGCGAACCTGAAATCTTGGGGTTAGTAGACTGACACGCTATCCACTCAACTATCATGGCAAGCTTTGTGAGATTAATAAATCATGTACGCAGACGACATGGTATTAGTCTCGCCCAATGAAGAAGAGCTGCAGGAAACCTTGATGGAACTGGAAAAATAGGCAGAGATAAACCAACTTTCCATCAATATGCAGAAAACCGATCAGACGATTTTCAGGAAGGGGGGGGGGGGGGGTGATATCACAAAACTTCATAATGACACTCCAAAATCAACCACTAACGATAGTAAATAAGTTCAAATACTTAGGAGTAACGCTTCAAACGACAGCGAGCTCGTTCCGATGCCACATCCAGGACAGGACAGCAGAGGCCACGAAACAATATGCAGGATAAAGAACATTGCAGCCCTATCAGCTGTCACTGTCACTGAAGACAGCCATGAAGCTCTTTGACACGACGATATTTCTCATACGGACTGGAACTAATATGGGAAAAACTGACCATCACCGACTTAGAACGAATAGAAAAGATGAAAGCACGATTTATAAAACGTGCCCTCAAGGTTGGAAAATATGCGCCATCTCGACTTGTCTATGAACTTGCCAAGGAAACGTTTTACATGGAGAATCTCCGATTACGCCTGCCTTCTACTGAGGCTTCCATCAAACTACTGGAGCGGAAGAGGAAGAAGAGAGCAGAGATAGACATTGACGACTACTGTTCATCAGCAATGATCGATCGCACCTGGACCAACACGAACCATAGACGGTTTCCACCACAAGATTTGTGAGAAAACGCTTTTCCACTCGCCGAATGAAAGATGTGTGTGTGAATTATGCGGACGGAGGTGTACGCTGTATCACATCACAGTGTGCCGGAAGAGGACGAAATCTTTGATCACAGCAGTGAAAACTAGCCTAATACCTAATCTGGTAAAATATATTTCAGTATTATGTTATATACTTATTTTAGCTTGTAATTAATGATCTTTCGAGCGCACCTTAATAATTTTATAAATACACTTGGATGACGAGTTTTGATCGTCAAGCGATCGTCATAAGTTCATGAAGATGTTTGGTATATTGGCTTTCAAGGCCTGTGAATTAAAACTCAGCAATTCTTCCAGGTGTGTGCCGTGTCTTGTGTGGGGGTTTCACCTAGGACACAAAGCTGGCTCATCAGCGGGCTCTTGGTGTCCCCGCCCAGACCCCACAGGAGTAGCGAACTGCGCGCTACCTCCCTTTATATAAAGTGCAACTGCAACTGTCCGGGCGGGACACCGAGAGCCCACTGTTGCGCTAGCTTGGTGTCCTAAGCGAAACCCCACACAAGACACGACACAAACCTAGAAGAATTGATAAGTTTATGAGTTTGAGTCTGAGTGATTTGAATCTCTTGGTTTCACGATTTGCCTGACTAGCCGTGAACATTATGGAGTTCGAAGTTAATTTTCAGTGTTGCCTTAGTAAACAAACGTTTGATGCTTTTCGGTCGGTCAACACGATTGTACCCAAATGAGATGAGTTATTCCCTAATACTGAAAACAATTACTTGAGATTAATGTAGGCACAATCGTGTTCACCGATTGAAAAGCATCAAACTTTTGTTTACTAAGGCAACACTGAAAAATGGCTTCAAACGCCACAATGTTCAGGCTAGTCATTTTTTGTTTTATTAATTTTCGGTCTTAAGATGACCTCTAAATTTTAAATTCCATTCCAAATATGTATGCTTTAATCTGTGTTAAGAGGGACAGATGACCTTGTAGTTCCGCTCTTTAAAACAACCATAACTATAACTAATGGCTAGTCAGGGAAATCGTTATGCCAAGAGATTCAAATCACTCAGGCTCAAACTCATGAACTTATGAGTATCGCTTGACGATCAAAACTGGTCATTCAAGTATATTTATTAATCTCATTCGGTTTCAGTGGCGTAGTTGATAGCATGCTGAACTGCTGTGACGAAGATCGTGGGTTCAAACCCGGCCAAAGTCGTCGGAATTTTTTAAGAGCGTTAAAAATCCTTCAGTATGCCTTCCTTCGGAGGGGAAGTAAAGCCGGCGGTCCCATGTCATAGATTTAGATTTTATCCTTCCACAGACTAAACATGTGAGAAGCTAAATTGTTAGGTTAGATTTTGCCGGAGCGCTCTATCAAAGTTCCAGCGTTCACCACTAAGTATCATTGATATCTGGTAGCGAAAGTTGAAACTACTTGAAATTGAACGGAACATGTAGTTCACCCTAAGGGTGTCCGCTGGAAACAGCTACAGACTCAGGCGAGCCGAACATGTCCTCGGACACTCCCGGCACTAAAATCCATACGATAAATGAATACAATTTATCAGGATTAGGGAAAAACCCATCTCATTTGGGTACAATCGTGTTGACCAACTGAAAAGCACCGAACTTTTGTTTGCTAAGGCATGTTTCTGCAACAAAAAGTGTTTATTACGTAACCTGTTCCCGTGCGAAGCCAAGGCGGGCATTTATTTAATTCATAAAAGCTAAATGTTAGTTCCAACGTCCTCTCCTTTGTTAGTAACATTTATATTCTCCTTGAAAAGCGTGTATGTGAGGTTCGAATATATTAATGTTCCTTGTCGTGAAGTAGACGTTCTTCAGTCTGTTCTCAGTTTGCGGCGCAAAAGCCGCCTTTCTATTGACCTTCACAATGCGACAGGCACCAGCTGAAATTAATAAACAGAACATGAGTCTCGAAGCGGCGAACAGTGGGATCGATGGAGACCTTGGATCGTGTCCCACGCGAGGGACCTCATGGCGCTATCTGATTGGCGTGTTTTACGACAGCGACAAATTACTCTGCTATTACTGTGTAATCGAGCGAGAGGTCGTTTGGTCAGTCGGGGAGAAAATTAGGCTGAGCTCAAGATTTTATGGTTGTTTGTTGCCCAATTTAGTGGCTAAGGACATCGTGGGCATCAGCCACATATACTTAGGTGTGTAAGGAAATTGTCTGACAACTTACATAATTGTTGTTAAGAATATGGCTCCTGTACGAACCAAATAATAATAATAATAATAATATTTACAACAAGAAATCACTTTCCATTAAAGCGAAACGTCATCGCTGACACACAATAATTATCCCAGAGACGCCCTATGAGATTGAGACGTCATCGTTAACCATCAACATCAAAGATATTGAGAAGATACAATGGCAGATATTCAGGAAAATATTTGGACCAAAGCTTCAGGACGGTATCTGGATGAGGAAAAGCTCAGAAGAACTGTATTTACTGACTAAACGATTCACCTCACTTGCTCGGAAAAGACGCATGAAAATCTACGGACATGTAGCTCGAATGGACAACTCCCGACTGACCAAGAAAATCTTCCTCATAGTCAATGGCACCCGACAAAACAAAAGACGCAGGCTAGCAGACACGCAAAAGGACCTCACGGAAATCAACATTGACCCACAAACAACGACATGGTTTGCATTTTGACAGTTATTAAATTCATATAAGTTTCCACCCAAGTTCCCTGCGGGACGAATTTGAAGTCTGCATGAACAGCCACATGGCGAAAGGATGAGGAAGCTTTGGTAAGATCAGAAGATCAAGAAGACCAATGCAAAATAATGGTTCTGAGTGCTCTTTAGGGGGTCAAACGGATTATAGTGTGTATATACAGAATATACAGGGTGTCTCTTATTAACGTATAAAACTCTCTATAGCGACGTAGATGGCATTGAGACAAGTAATTTGATATAGGACACTTAGGGTCGCAAGTGTCCGAACATACCTTAAAAGTGAACCACAACTGTTAAACATATGACGTCATGAGGAGACGGCTCAGCTCTAGCAGTCAGGCCCGTCCTCCCCTACGCACACCAAAGCATCCAAAGCAAACGTTGAATGTCATACCACTCTGGCTTCGAGTCCACGTAGCGACTCGCGCGCGTGGGGTTCGAGGTTCAAATCCGAGGCCTATCCACGAGCTTTCTTTGTTCTCTCTCTTCTCCTTTTAAGAGGAAGCAAGACACGGAACCAGAGTGATACGATATTCAACGTTTCCTTTGGTGTGCGTAAGAGAGCACGGGCCTGACCATTACCTCATGACGTCATATTTTTAACAGTTGTGGTTCACTTTTAAGGTATTTCCGGACACTTGCGACCCTAAGTGAACTATATCAATTTACTTGTCTCAATGCCATCTACGACGCTATAGAGAGTTTTAAACGATAATAGGAGACACCATGTATATATATATATATATATATATATATATATATATATATAATAACAATAATATCGTGTGGCCTCCTGGGAGGCCGAGTGAGGGTCTTTCCAGCCGACGCCCATGGTCGACCTCAGTTTCCTCATGAGGATTAAATTATGGAGATGACATCTTGGGGAATAACCCCAGGATATTTAAAACAAGTACTCGTACTTAAGTGAAGAACTAAAGCCGATTTTCATACAACCTACTTATGTTAATTGCCACTATAAACATACAAAATTTCAGTTTGATTGCTGTAATAGATTCGTATACCGGGTGATTCTCCTAAAACTTGCACTGTAAATATTTCTGAAATGGAAGGTGATATTGATATGCGGTTTTAACCTAATGAAATTGTAACCAAGGGCTCGTATTTGTAGCTGATACACTGATTTTTAGCCTATTTTCAATTTTGAAAAAATAGGCTTATGAGATCACCTTTTGTCCGTGTGTGTGTGCGTGTGTGTGTGTGTGTGTGTGTGTGATTCGTGTGTGTGTCCCCCCCCTAATAAAATCTAAACGGCAGGAGCGATTTCAATGAAACTCGGAAAGTTCATAGCACTATTCCCGGCGACCTCGACCGTGCCCTTCAAATTTTGTTACGACTCACCAATCCAACATGGCGGCTGTGCGAAATATTTCACCAGCATTCAATATCTCCGAAACTATTACCGATATTAGCCTGACATTTCCTATGGTGATAGAGGGAACTGCTATAAGTTCACTTATGTGACTTTTGAAAACCTGGTAACTACAAAACCAACATGGAGGCCAAGCGAATTTGCGACTTTTAAATAGACGTTCCTCGTGATTTGACCAACCAAACGCAATGAAACTTGGTACAGTATATGTTTATATACATTGTAATGCACCGACATCTAACTTCGTTCAATCGTTTACATAATCACAAGATGGCGGATGTGCGAAATATTTCACCGGCATTCTATATCTCTGAAACTATTAGCGGTATCTCCCTAAAATTTTGTACGGAGATAAAGGGTACTACTGGAAGTCCATCTATAAGACTTTCAAAAACCGGTTAACTACAAAACGAACATGGCGGCCAAGCGAATTTGAAAATTTTAAATAGACCTTTCTCGCGATTTAATGTTCCAAGCGCACTGAAACCTGACACAGGAAATATTTATACACATTGTAATCCACTGGTATCTAATTTAGTTCAATTGTTTACATAACCTCAAGATGGCGGCAGTGCGAATTTTAAAATTAAGTTTTTATTTCTTGTGATGTAGTCATGCGATCGAAGTGAAAGTTTGAATAATGAACCTACGCAATAATTTTCGTTTAATGGTACATGACTCTATGGCCTATACATTTAACAATCCAACATGGCGACCATCCGAAATATTTAGAAGATACTGAATATCTACGAATCTATTTTAGCAATCAAACTGCATTTTTTAATGTTCATAGGGGCTATGAACTTAAGTTCACCTATAGGACTTTAAATAACCTGGTGATCACAAATCCAACATGGCGGTGACGCGATGGACGTTTCTCGCAATTTAACCATCTGGGTGCAGTGAAACTTGGTACAGTAAATCCTTATACGAATGTTAATCCACTGGCATCTAATTTATTTCAATTGTTTCCATAACCTCAAGATGGCAGCTGTGAAAAATTTTAAAATCTCCTTGTTTTTTCTTGTGTCCTAATTTTGCGATTGAAGTTTGAATACTACACGTTCACAATAATCTGCATGTAACAGTGCATAACTCTAGGACCTACATATATAAAATCCAACATGGCGACCATCCAAAATATTTAGTCGGTTCTTAATATCTACGAATCTATTACAGCAATCAAACAGAAATTGTGTATGTTGATAGTGGCAATTAACATAAGTAGGATATATGAAAATAGGCTGTATAGTTCTTCACGGAACTACTTGTTATAATTTTTAGAAAGTGGTTTTATTTACAACAATTACAATTTTTTAAATTGAACAATACTGATTGACATTTTAAAAAAAAGTAGAACACATTAGAATTCCAATGGTGTCTTTTGCACGATTCTAGTGCAAGTAGTTTACGAGATATTGTTATTTGTACACAATGGGACAATGCCTAGGACAAACTAAAGAAAAACAAATGTGAATGAAGTAATTATGTGGTTTCTGACAAGTACAGTGTACCCTCAAAGCTTGTGTTCAAAATGACGACCACCAGCCTCAATACAAGCTTCCAGTCTGCTATGTAAAGATTGCTGCACACGTTCTAGCATTTCAGAGGAAATTTCAGCGCAGGCAGCAGTAATACGCCGTTTCATATCATCTGGTGTATTTGGTATGTCCTTGTAGACGGTGTCTTTTAGCTTCCCCCACAGAAAAAAGTCTAAAGGAGTCAAATCTGGTGACCGGGCCGGCCAAAGTACAGGTCCCCTTCGTCCAATCCAACGATTTGGAAACAATCCGTGAAGATAATCTGTAGTAATTCGTGCACTATGGGCCGGACAGCCATCATGTTGATACCACAGGTTCCTCCTAGTCTGAAGCGGAACGTCTTCTAACATCTGTGGAAGATGGTCTGTTAGGAGGTTGAGGTACTTGCACGAATTCAGTGTTCCTTCTACGAAAAAGGGATCTATGATGTGATGGTTCACTATTCCACACCAGACATTTACACTCCATGGACGCTGTCGTTCTACTTGACGCAGCCAACGGGGATTTTCAACAGACCAATAGTGCATGTTTCTAAGATTGACTTGGGCATGATTAGAAAATGTTGCTTCATCAGTAAACAAGATACATGACGAATCTGGAGTATCACGTCTTAATGCCCATGTACAAAAGTTAACACGATTCTCAAAATCATTACCATGCAGCACTTGATGGAGAGAGATGTGATACGGATGGAACTTATGACGATGGAGAATGCGTAGTACACTTGCCTGACTCATGCCGCTTCCATGTGCAATTGCACGGGAACTAATTTGTGGATCTACTGCAACAGCAGCCAGAACCTTAATTTCTCCCTCTTCTCCAGTCACTTGTTTGTCTCTGTTACGTTTTCTAGGCGTTATACTACCACTTTCACGTAATTGATTGAAAAGGTTCACAAATAATTGCCGAGATGGTTGACGTCTAATGGGATATGTTTCCGCGTACACGGTACAAGAACGAACGGCATTCTTCCTACATTCGCCATTAACCATGAGCATGTCGGATTTTTCTGCAATGGTAAATCTCATCCTGCAAGCACGTCCTACTACTTGAAGTATCACACAATAACTGACTGGAAAGTCGCAGTGCACTCAGTGTACACAAACCACAACCTCAACAAACATAACAACATCGTAACCTCGCCACTAAGCACTTGGTTGTTAGTGCGTACAATTTTCGAATAACAATCAATATCTCGTAAACTACTTGCACTAGAATCGTGCACAAAACACCATTGGTATTCTAATTTGTTCTACTTTTATTTTTTTAATGTCAATGGGTATTGTTCCATTTAAAAAATTGTAATTGTTGTAAATAAAACCACTTTCTAAAAATTATAAATATCAGTGTATCAGCTACAAATACGAGCCCTTGGTTACAATTTCATTAGGTTAAAACCGCATATCAATATCACCTTCCATTTCAGAAATATTTACAGTGCAAATTTTAGGTGAATCACCCTGTATATTGAGAACCGACTAAATATTGCGGATAGACGCCGTGTTGGATTTTAATATATATAGGTCTTAGAGTTATGTACTGTTACATGAAGATTATTGTGTACGTGTAGTATTCAAACTTCAATCGCATGATTAGGATACAAGAAGTAAAAACGAGATTTTAAAATTTCGCACAGCTGCTATCTTGTGGTCATGGAAACAATTGAAATAAATTAGATGCTAGTGGATTAACATTCGTATAAGGATTTACTGTACCAAGTGTCACTGCACTCGGGTGGTTAAATTGCGAGAAACGCCCATGTGAATATTTATATTTCGCTTCGCCGCTATGTTGGATTTGTGATCACCAGGTTATTTAAAGTCCTATAGGTGAACTTACGTTCATAGCCCCTATGAACATAAAATGATTCAGTTTGATTGCTGTAATAAATTCGTAGATATTGCGATCCGTCTAAATATTTCGGATAGTCGCCACGTAGGATTGTTATATGTTTAGGCCATAGAGTCATGTACCATTAAAGGAAAATTATTGCGTAGGTTCATTAATCAATCTTTCATTCGATCGCATGATTACGACACAAGAAATAAAAAAGTAATTTTAAAATTCGCACAGCCGCCATCTGGAAGTTATGTAAACAATTGAACTAAATTAAATAACAGTGCATTAATAATGTGTATAAACATTTGCTGTACCAAGTTTCATTGCGTTCAGATTATTAAATTGCGAGAAAACTCTATTTAAAACTTTCAAATTCACTTGGCCGCCATGTTCGTTTTGTAGTTAACCGATTTCTTAAAGTCTCATAGATGAAATTCCAGCAGTACCCTTTATCTCCGTACAAAATTTCAGGGTGATACCAGTAATGGTTTCAGAGATATAGAATGCCGGTGAAATATTTCGCACAGCCGCCATCTTGAGGTTATGCAAACAATTGAACCAAGTTAGATGTCGGTGCGTTACAATGTGTATAAACATATACTGTACCAAGTTCCATTGCGTTTGGTTGGTTGAATCGCGATAAACGTTTATTTAAACGTCACAATTTCACTTGGCCACCATGTTTTTTTGTAGTTACCAGTTTTTTGAAAGTCACATAGGTGAACTTCCAGTAGTTCCCTTTATCACCGTAAAAAATCCAATGTGATATCCGTAATAGTTTCTGAGATATTGAATGGAGGTGAAATATTTCGCAAGCTGCCATTTTGGATTAGTGAGACGAAACAAAATTTGAAGGTCACGATCGGGGTCATCCGGAATAGTGCTAGGAACATACCGAGTTTCATTGAAATCGCTCTAGCCGTTTAGAAGTTATTTCGGGGACACACACACTCATACACGCATCACACACGCACACACAGACAGACACAAGGACAAAAGGTGATCTCATAAGCCTATTTTTTCATAAATGAAAATAGGCTAAAAATCCCCAATATCCTGGCCGGGAATCGAACCCGGGACCCTTTGGGGCATGCTAACCAACTCACCATCCAAATGAAAGTGTATTCATTTATTCCAGAAAATACCATTTACATAAAATTCAGCATAAGGCAACAATTCACTCTTGTTAATTAATTTAGGGGTAGCCCCAAGTACTTAGGTGAGCATAAGATTTGTCTGATAACGTGTGTTATTGTGATGCCTGAAGTAGTGGCTGTATTTGTGAATGAGTGTATATAAATGGGATGGAGGCTGCCGAGGCACCAACCCCAGCAATTGTCTGAAGCAGAAGTAGGAAACCACAGAAAATAAAATCTAGGATGGCTGTAGTGGGACGAACGCATCTTTTATCAATTATATCTCACGAGGATGAGATATCGTTCATACCCATAGACCAGAAATCAATTCCTTGGCAGAGCCGGGAATCGAGCCCAGACCTAGAGGTGAAAAACCAACAATGTTAGCCATTATAACGAAAGGTGATATTGTTAGTATTATGATTCATAATTTTTGTTTCACTTAAAGGTTTGCACATTGTGATCATCAGCCCCTTGTGTTAGGGTGTGAGTAGAATTTGCCTGAAAACCTCTGTTATTGTGGTGTCTGTAGTAACAATTTGAACACGTCAGTGTAAGGAATAGGAGATATCCGACGACCCTATTCCGTTTGACAGACTCGAAGAATAGAATAGCTATGATGACCGCCAACCTTCGATAGAAGACGGAACGGCAGAAAGAAGAAGTGTAAAGGGACTTGGTAATTACACCGTAGGGCCACGCTGTTCCGCATTCGGCAGAGCCTAGGTTGAATCCCCATCGTCGGTCATCCTTGAGATAATTTTCCATCGCTGACGTAGTTGGTAGCATGCTGAACTGCTGTTCCCAAGACAGCGGGTTCAAACCCGGCCGAAGTCGTCGGATTTTTTTAGAGCGTTAAAATCCTTCAGTATGATTTCCCTCGGAGGGGAAGTAAAGCCGGTGGTCCCATGTCATAGATTTATGGCAAGTAAAAGATCCTCCCACAGACTAAACTTGTGAGGAGCTAAATTTCTAGCTTAAATTTGGTTGGAACGCTCTATTAAAGTTCCAACATTCACCACTGGGTATCATTGACATCTGGTAGCAAAAGTTGGAACTAGCCTACTTGAAATTGAACGGAACGTGTAGCTCACACTCTGGGTGTCCGCTGAAAGCATCTACAGACTCTGGCGAGCCGAACATGTCCTCGGACAATCCCGGCACTAAAAGCCATACGATAAATAAATAAACAAATAAATAAATAAACAACAAAACTAACAATCTTGACAATTTGCGCTAGTTTACAATAAACTTCTGTATCTAAATGTGCATATTGTAAATACCTTAACCCACATACGAGGGGCATTCAATAACTAATGCCGACGCTGCTGACGGCGGAACAAAAGGTCGGATACTTTTGTAACAGACCTCGTAGATGGAACAAATAGAAGAAGGGGGAGTATGTAAAATCGATTTAGGGCCTCGATGTAGAATGGGGCTAAGATGAGTGAAAATAACTCAACACATAGGTGTTTATTCGTCTGTAAATACACAGCAGTTTTAACCATTTTTATGGACGATCGGAGTTTTAAACAAAGGGTTCTGCCTGGAAACTCTGTACATACATTCAGAGGAAAATGTCGATTTGTTCTACATAAGTTGGCACCAATGTTGAGTGACCAGAGTTTATCCCGTAAATTATTTGAAAGCAGACAATATAGCACTTTAATCCAGCGTCATGGATCACACTGAAAGACCATGGAGGCAGCCTAGCGGCTAATGAACAAGATGTGAAGACTTTCATAAACCCACTGTCCGAGGTCATCGTCTATTTTAATGATCATGTTGCCTCGGTCATATTTCTCTTAGTCCAGAAATAGTTGAGACTATCTATTCCTTTTATTTTGACAAAATGTGAGGGAAAGACAGAGCATAGCAGATGTTTTAAATTGTCCAGTCCAGCTGTTCTCTAACAGGTACGGTCTGACACACTTGGCCTGCTTGCCAGGATTATTTCATTCTCTGGAAATGGTATATAGGTTAGTGAAAACGTTCTTTTCTTGTCCTACAACATGAGCCACTCAGCCTCTTGGAGCAGTTCATGTGGATAAGACGCGCACTACGCACGCGACCACCAATTCTCTCACAATAAAGAATTGTACGTTTTGATTCATTTCGGGGACTTGGACATCGTTGTCATTTATCCTTGTGTACTTGGACGTGTGTAGAATTCGTCTGATAACTTGTGGGCACTGTAGTAGTATATGTTAGCTTGCCACGGTGGATGGCAAGCTTGTTGGTTCGCTCCTGGCCATAATATGTGATTTTTGAAAGGCGACAAAAATCACCACACGCATGTCATAAGTTGTTGCCTTGTTAAAGAACCCATTTGAATTCAATAGGCCGTGTTCATAATGGCAAAATTAATTTCGGGATTTTCCGCCATCACAAGAGTTCTTCTTTTCTCTACTAGAAAGCGCTATAGTGTCAAGGACCTGAGATATTTAATCTCTTTGAATTTCATAGCACTCCAAGGAACAACAAAATTCGACATGCAAGCTGCCTCTGGGCGCAAATTACAAAGCTCGCACCCGGAATCCGAGGCCATACGATATTATTATTATTATTATTATTATTATTATTATTATTATTATTATTATTAGTGTGTGTCAGCAATGACAAACTACCCCTCCGGTCGCTTTCCATCTATCTCCGTAAGAGGCAATGCCACTCCATTTATTATCTAAAATACACTGAAAAATAATGTTGTTGATTCTTTGGGGGCTTTGCCACATCGTAGTCATGTAGCCCCGTGTACTTGATTGTGTGTAGAATTTGTCTGATAATCTATGTCACTGTGGTGTCTGCACTAGTATATTTGTAATTGAGGTAAGATTTGGGTAAGAAGCGCCGTGGCCCTAAGTTAGGTACCATCCCGACATTTGCCTGGAGTAGAAGTGGGAAACAACGGAAAACCACTTCCAGTATGGCTGAGGTAGGATTCGAACCCGTCTCTTCTCAGTTTTGCTTCACGAGGCTGAGTGTACCACGTTCCAGCCCTCAGACCAGAATTTCATTTCTTGGCAGAGCCGTGAGTCAGATCCGGGCCTCCGTGGTGACAGTCAAGAATGCTAGCCACTACGCTACGAGGCTGAGTAAAAACAAGAGGCCTACATAAATACATAATTAAATAAATAGATATCATTCACCTCTCAGAGTAAGTGCCTCCGTTGCTTAGGCGGCAGCACGCTGGCCTCTCACCGCTGGGTCCGTGTTTCAAATCCCGGTCACTCAATGTGAGATCCATGCTGGACAAAACGGAGGCAGACTGTTTTTTCTCCGGGTAATCCAGTCTTCCCTATCATAAATTTCATTCCAGCAGCACTCTCCACTATCATTTCATTTCATCTGTCATTCACTTAATCATTGCCCCAGGGGAGTGCTACAGGCTTCGGCAGCCGGCACAGTTCATATTCACTACTTAGTATAAAAGAAAGTCCCCGATTCTTGGATGTCTCGAGTAATCTCGAGAACCACTGGATGGATTTTGATGCGGGTTTCATCATTCTGTAAAGGATGTCTCAAGGAACATTTCTGTAGAAAATAATTTATTTAAGATCAAAGGAAAGCAAGCAGTAACGATTTCAGTAAAAACGTCGAAATAAAACTGGCGTCCGTGCGCTTTTTAAGCTTACGCTGGGCAAAACGTTTAAAATATCAATATACTATGAGTGTAATAATTGTTCAGCAGAAAAGTTCTACAAATACAGTAAGTCCACGAGAGAAATTGTACAAAAACTTTTACTGTCAGATTCTTTAAAAAATGTTATTAAGTATATTGATTAAACATATGAAATAATTTTAGCGCCTTGCAAAATATTTCTACTGCATTAAGTCACAAAACATTCAACGTAAATGTTGGAAAACTGCCATCGACTCTAATAATTTGCACCCCTCTGTATAATCAGATAGGTGCATTCCCGTAAGCGGTATGACCTAGTTCTCAGTTGTTATCTCTACATAGAGATCTGGTGGTTAATGAGAAGGACACGGGATATTCCATTTCTGTGAAATAAGCTGACGACTGAACCATTATATTCCGGTGACATATAAATAGTATATAGTCCTATAATATATTTCTGCTCCTTTCGCATTGTGGTAGCAGAAAGGGAATACTGTATTAGTGAGTCCTACAAGGTTCCACATTCCACTACTGCACGCGAGCTTTTATGTATGCTGATATTATCCTTTCACGAATTGATTGCCGGCGGTCGAGATGGGAACTATTCCTTGTTTACTTGTGTCACACGTCAGCCTGTTTCGTTGACAGGTACAGTTGCGCGAGTAGGATATGACTCAGCTCCAGTAGCCTCAGTTATCGTTTGACTGTCCGTGGTGACATGAGCTCCTGTGACGCGCAATGCTGCTTGTCTTATGTGCAGAATGAACTCTTGTCATCGCTGTGTTCCCCGCTTCGTCCCGCGGGGCAGCTGCTACAATCAACAACAAACACTGGCGCAGCCAGGCTCAGCGGCAATCAAATGTTAAACGGGTAATAGCTTGTAGACGACTCTTAATACCAGAGGATGTCATGCTATTAATCAATTAAACGTTTAAAATTATACGCCAAATCAATACATGTTGATGTATTGATTTGGCGTATAATTTTAAACGTTTAATTCTAACATCAATACGGATATTTAAAAACATTTGTTTTCAATGACAAATGTGTTTGCATTCTATGCTATTAATCGATTCATTTTATAACCGTACCGTAAGATTGTTCATTGTTCATTGGGGCCAGGGGCGTAGGCTATGTAAGGGGGGAGCTGTGGGGGCTCCACCCCTCCCCCCCTCTCCCCCGAAAAAGCTAATAATAATTAAGAATTTTTTGCTTTGGTGATTGCATACAATAGGCTAATATTAAATTCGGTTGTACCCTAATCTTAACTTATTAGCTAAGTTATAAACAGTATTAATATTGAAATTTGACTAACTCGTGGTGTAGCGGCTAGCATTCATGGGTACCAACCCGGAGGTCCGAATTCAATTTCTGGCTATGCCAAGAAATTTTAATTCTGGTCTGAGGGTTGGAACGGGGTACACTCATCCTGTGAGACAAAACTGAGAATTCCACAGTACAGTACTTTTGAGAAATAAATTATTGACTTGTAAACAAACAAACTGTTTACCTTTCTGCTTAATAAATTGACAAATATTCGGATATTTGCCATTCATATTCCATGGATCATAATAGAAAATTCATTAAGTATAACATTTTATTTTTGTGTTGTGTTGTATTTTACAACTATTTTGTATTGCCAGTACTAATTGTAGGCTATATAAACTTTGAATCTTATCTAAAATAATTACACCAAGTTATATGCTCTAAGATGTTGGTTGATATTTCTGGATATTTTGCGGTGACAATCCCCTGAGAATACTCACAATTTTCCAGGAAAGTCAACCGCCCCCCCCCCCCCCCCCGAATAAAAATTGTATATACGCCCCTGATTGGGGCTAAACTATACCTCACTTGAAGAAAGAAAATTCCACGGCTAATATTGATGGAAACAAGCAAGGTTGCCAATCCTAATGCCTTAACTTTCAACAGACTAGTTCAAGTTTTTTAACAGTATTGACATGCTTACTTATTTTAGAACTAAAAAAAAATGTCCATTCTGGTTCCGTATTGATAAACTAATTGAGTAATAAGTAGGTTGAAGGTTCCACATAACCAATGCTTTTTATTAAATAATGATCACTGTGTGATCATTGGTGGGACATGTTTTGAGGCCTAATTATTTTTGGCCCCTTCATCAGGCGATATGAATGAATTAATAAGTGTCAAAGACACAAGATAAATATACAATATACAATGAACCTCATATGGTGCACCATAAAGAAGGATGGGAAATTGAACGCCTAAATCAACACAAAATGATGTATAAAAATATGAAGAAAATAATCATTTGAAACAAATTTGGAACAAATATTATAACTCTAAAATATGCCTGATTTTCTTACAGATTACTGCTGGTGGAAAAACGAGGATAGTATAAAGTCTTATGAACTAGGAAACACTTTCAATAGGGTAAAACTGTGTAGTTCAAAAGAAGCTTGTAGTTTAACGTGACCGTTAAACTCGCGATCATGAGCCACGGGACCTCCTTTTTACGTGGAATCCGAACCACAGGACATGGCATTTCACTTCGAAAATCTCACATGCATTGACCGGGAATCAGTTTAAATCTTCGGAAGTGTTCGTCGACGAGACAAATTTACGAAAATAAACACACGCTTCACTGTGGTTAATGAGATATAAAATGTATTGGTTCAGTACGGTAGCAATAGTTGTGAATAAAATGAAACCTGTTATTGGAATTCAGTAGTAACGATGGAAATATTTACAAATATTTCAATGCTTCACCAGTGATGCAGACATATAAAAGCAATGGAGTCAATTGCGCTGACATAATATCTTGCAAATAGAATGCTCTGGTAGAAGTAATTATGTTCATAAAAATTATTGATTAGGTGGAACTTTTAGCCTATTTATTACTCAATGCTTACAGTAATGTTTAATAAGGTTGCAACATTAATTCCCCTACCGTCAGAGGGACTGTGTCTGGGAGTTGAACACACTTTGTCACCAGATACAACTGGGGATGGTGACAGGCCGATTGCCCAGGCGACTGCTAACTTGGGTCTAATGAAGGAAAGATCAGGGAAGGGAGTCGGTCAAGACCTGTCCTGACATTTGTCTGGGAGTGAAAATGGGAAACCACAGTAAACCATTTTCAGGATGGCTGAAGTGGGGTTCGAACCCGCGCTCTTTCGATACCAGCGAGGCAAGAGTTAGCGCGTTAGAGCTCTCGGCCACCGTGGACGGTACAATAATAATAATAATGCGCTGTACCCCGATTGATAATATGCTTGAGGAAGGTAAAAGTAAGAACAAATGTATTCCCAAGAGAATAGGGCAGATAATGTACAATATTCAACCAAAATTCGATATATTTCCTAGGTCTGAGATTTATTAAAATAGAAATGTGTTGCTTGTTGTTGTTGATACATTTTGTGGGATTCTGACATTGCGGTCATTCAGCCCCATGCACGAGGGTGTGTACAGTATATACTGAACTGTATATAGGATTTTGTCTAATAAACCTTGTTATAATAATAATAAATAATAATAATATCGTATGGCCTCGGGTGCCTGGTGCAAGCTTTGTTAATTGACACCCAGAGGGTAGCTTGCATGTCGAATTTCGTCATTCCTTTGAACGCTATGAAAGTCAAGGAGGTTAGATATCTAAACTCCTTGACACTACTACAGCGCTTTCAAGTAGAGAATGGAGGAACTTTGTGTTGGCGGAAAATCCCGAGATTAATTTTGCCATTGAACACGGGCTACTGAATTCAAATGGGTTCTTTAACATGCCAACAACGTATGACATGAGTGTCGTGATTTTTGTAGCCTTCAAAAATCACTTACCATGGCCAGGGGCGAGCCTGCAATCTTGGGGTTGGTAGTCCGACACTATAACCACTCACCCACCGTGACAAGCTATAAACCTTGTTATTGTGGTGTATATATTCGTAATTGAAACTAGTGTATGATTGAGAAGAATGCGTCCGTGGCTCTAAGGAACCACCCTGGAATTTACCTGGAGTAGAAGTGGAGAACCACGGAAAACCACATCCCGGATGGCTGAAGAAGAAATGGAACACATATCTTCTCAGAGGCTGAGTGTACCACGTTCTAGCCCATAGACCAGAAATTAATTTCTTGGTAGAGTTGAGAATCGAACCCAAGACATTTGAGATCGATGTCTCAATACGTAGCATGAGACAAAGGAATATAATTAAAACTGAACTCTCTGTACTTTTTTTCAAACCGAGGTTAGGCTCCAAGTAGGAGCTTTGCTTAATTTCTCATACATTTTGTAGAAGCCAATGGAAGAAACTATCATTCCAGTGGTAGTCCTAAAGAAACGAGCGATGCAAAGGAAGGATGGAAAGAATAAGGAAAGGAAGGAAGGAAGGAGGGAAGGAAAGAATCAGAGAAAGAAACAGGGAATATAGGAAGAAAGGCAGGAATCAGGGAAGCAGGGAAGAAAGGAAGGAATCAGGGAAGCAGGGGAGAAAGGAAGAAAGGAAGGAAAGAATCACGGATGGAAGGAGGGAAGAAAGGAAGGAATTAGGGAAGGAAGCAGGAAAGAAAGGAAGAATGGAAGGAATTAGGGAAGCAGGGAAGAAAGAAAGTAATCAGAGAAGGAAACAAGGAAGAAAGGAAGAGAGGAACGCCGGAATCGGGGAAGGAAGCAAGAATGGAAGGAAGTAATCCGGGAAGAAAAGAAGAAAGGAAGGAAGGAAGCAGGGAAGAAAGGAAGAAAGTAAGGAATCAGGGAAAAAAGGAAGAAAGGAATGAATCAGAGAAGAAAACAAGGAATAAAGGAACGAAGGAATCAGGGAAGGAAGCAAGGAAGGAAGTAAGGGATTAGGGAAGAAAGGATGAAAGGAAGCAGGGATCAAAGGATGAAAGGAAGGAATCAGGGAAAATAGTAAGGAAGAAATGAGGGAAGGAAGCAGGGAAGAAAGAAAGGAAAAAAGGAAGGAAGGAGTCAGGGAAGAAAGAAATGAAAGGATCAGGGAAGGAAGAAGAGAAAGGAGCAAGATAGAAAAGAATCAGGGAAGGAAGCAGGGAAGTAAGGAATAAAGGAAGAAAGGAATAAAGGAAGGAAGGAATGAGGGAAGGAAGGAAGCAGGGAAAGAAACAGAGAAGGAAGCAGGGAAGAAAGGAAGAAATGAAGGAGGGAAGGAAGGAAGTAAGGAATGAGGGAAGGAAGGAAGCAGGGAAAGAAACAGGGAAGGAAGCAGGGAAGAAAGGAAGAAATGAAGGAGGGAAGGAAGGAAGGAAACAGGGAAGTAAGGAAGCAGGGAAGGAAACAGGGAAGAAAGGAAGGAAGGAATGAGGGAAGGAAGGAAGCAGGGAAGGAAACAGGCAAGGAAGCAGGGAAGAAAGGAAGAAATGAAGGAGGGAAGGAAGGAAGGAAGGACGGAAGGAAGGAAGGGAGGAAACAAGGATAATATGAAGTTTGTAGTATTTTCTTTGCCCTTAATATCCTGATTATAAGTTACGGGAACTCCTTCTAACTTGGAATCGATTCCAATGGTTGTGACATTTAATTCAAATCATCAGAAGCGTTAATGAGGAATCAACCATGTCAATCTTGGAGTGTGACAAGGAGGCAAGGAGTGTAACCAGTGCGTGAAGTCTTCAAAACGATAAATAACGTAGAGAACAAGTAGTTCCGTGACGAACTAAAGAGCCTACTTTTCTTAAATTTAAGATTCATGCCAATGTATTTAAACCTATCTCGAATAATGACGAAAACAAGTGGGTAATGCTAACATTTCTAAGTACTGCAGTTTAAAATACATCTGAAATAGTGTAGCCCAATAGAGTAACATACGATTGGTGGCAGCCCTGGTGACTGTGAATGTATTCTTAGTTCCATCTCTAGGTATAGAATACACACACAGAATTTGGTTGAAGTCAAATGGATAATTTGGGCGTTACCCGCTGTTTGATATTGGATTTATCAGTGCGCGTTATTTCATGTTGGTAACAATTTCATGTACGTGATGTTCAGAATTAATCTGAAATATTACGATCTAATAGAGTGCCAATTTTGGATAAAATCCATTTGTTAGTATAGAAATTACATGTAATTAAAAATTCAAATTATCAGAAAGCTCAGAATCAAGTTGGCAGCACTGAGGTATATTAGTTACTCCAAATTAATCTTGATTGTCAGGTACTATACGTGTACAAAGTGTAGAGTTGATGGCTTGCATACTTTCTGATACATTGATATTAGGAATAAATAAATATAGAGAGCATTTATTAACAGATGGCAGCCCTGCCGGTTCTTACGAATACGCATAGTCATAACAGTTATGGTACACAAAGCACATTCGAAATTTGGTTGAAATCCATTTGTTAGTATAGAAATTATATGCATTTAAAAACTGGACCTATCTGCCGGCTTGGAATCGTGTTGGTGGCATTGATGTATATAAGTTACACCAAACTAAGGTAGAATGCCAGGTACTACGTGTGAAAAGTTTAGAGCAGTTGGCTGATATTAGGGTTAAAACATAGAGAGAGCATTTATTAATAGTTGGCAGTGATGTTGGCTCTTTAGAATACACACAGTCATATCTGTTGTGGTACACATAGTACATACGAAATTTGGTTGCAATCCAATCGATAGTATAGAAGTTACATGCTTTTAGAAATTGGACCTATCGGCAGGGTCAGAATCATGTTGGCAACACTGGCATATATGGGCTTCTGAATATTAATCTGGAATGTCATTAGCTATATGTGTACCAATTTTGGAATAGTTCGCATGCATATCTTCTGAGATATCCAACATTGAGCTCAAATTTCAATTGCGATTTTTCAGCAGTTGGTAGCCCTGACGTCAATTTCAAATATGGCCGTGAGATATTAAGGTATATATCTTTCCTCTTACCAAATTTGGTTTTGATAGCTGAAGCCGTTTAGGAGTTGATAGGGGAGGACACACAGACAGACAGACAGACAGAAGGACAGACAGACGAACAGACAGGCACACACTTTCCCGTATCGATCTCATAAGTCTACTTTTTTCTCATTTTTGCAAAAGAGAAAAGTAGGCTAAAATATGTCCATAACATTAAACAAATACCAAATTATTACGATAAATGCTTACACTTGTATGTTTGTTTCCATTGCGTTAGCGAGGACCGTTTGAAAATTATCCCTCCCTATATTATTCTGCTGAGGTCCCATTCCAGTTTTGTACCGAAAATAAGGTCCCATTAACACCAACCTACACATATGGGGTACCTGCAGGTTCAGCATAACCCAATGCGTAAGCGAAACGCACTCACTTACTCTTTAAATGCATCACAATTAAATAAATACCTTAAAACATGTATATTTACAATGAAATAATGAAAGAATGCAACACGGTAACCATGGTAACAGAATCTCACAGGTCCATCTATTTCTGTAAGACGCAATGCAATTCCAATTATTACATTACTGTGAAAGTTTCCAGACGGTTATAAGGTTATCACTGAACCAAATTAAGCTGTAAAATTCATCAATACATACAGTATAATGCGCTTAAGGGGGTCAAGGGGCACTCTAGAATTATTCCACGCAATTTTCACGTGTGAGTGTGGTAAGGAAGGTCTTTTTTACCCGACTATAAAGGGTCTCCGAAAACCACATTTAAAGGCCCTTAAATTAACAGTGTCTGTGATATTCCCAGAAAACTAACTTCGCTCTGATATACCTATGAAGGAATGACAAACCCCTAACCACTGCACCAGTAGCTGAATTCTCCGCTGACTCGGTGGACGCGTGGGTTCGAGCCCCACCGTCGGCTGTCCTTGAAATGGTTTTCCGTGGTTTCCCATTTTCAACACCAGGAAAATGCTGGGACAGTACCTTCTGACAGGTCATGGCCACTTCCTTCCACATCCTTGCCCAGTTTCATTCATCTTCATCCATTCCATCTCTCATCCCGACGCGCAGGTCGCCCACGGGCGTCGAATAGAAAGACCTGCACTCGGCCTCTCACGAGGCCACACGAAAAAAAAGTATCTGAATTGATAAAGTCTGATTATTCATACCAAGGATAAATCAGTCATAGCATTCATGATTGAGATTTTGCTAAGTGTACTCTTTACAACTAGAATATTCGCGGGCGAAGCCGCGACGGGTAATGGTAGTATTTCATATTCCATACCGTCTCAAGCGATGTAAAATGCCTAATGTCAAACACGTGTAATATAAAATACTTGAACCGCATTGAGTTTACAACCCTCCTGTTGATATCAACCACCGGGCCATAATAAACCTCATCTCCCGGTGTCAGCTCATTTATATTTATATTCACTTATTTGTATGCCCCACAACTTTTACGATGGCTTTGTTGTGGTCTGGAGGGAAGGGGTGGTCCCATATGGCACGTGTGATCTGAAACACAAGGCCTTGTTTACAGATATAAAATTCACATATTTCCCCTTATGTTCATCACAGTTCTTCCCACCCGCATTGGAAAATTGAAGTTGACCATAAATAGCATCTATCCCCTTATTGAAGACAATACAATAAACACATAACTGGGTGCGTTTTAGAAACGTTTAACTGACTTGTGTGGGGTATATGATTCATTCACCATCAGGCATGAATTTATTATTATTATTTCTTTATTTACTCAACTTACAGTCGGTAACATGACTCATATCGGTACATTACGTACAAGAAAATGAGTAAAGTAACACTTAAGCCTATAGCATACATTTTAAAACTATACGGTATAGCATAGACGTTTGACATTTAATTTTCTTTTCTCTTCTTATCTTCCACGTCTCCTTTTTACAAGAGGGTCCAAAGAAAAATCCTAATGTGTATTCAAAAACCCTCTAACAATGCTGCAGGTTTTCAGAATTGCAGCCTTTTGTGCAATAGTGTGGGTGTAAATGGGAAGATTTAGTGTGGCTGGATTTACTGAATAGGATTTAGGTGTCAGGCCAGTGGAAGATAGGAGGAAAGGAAGAATCGTCACATTATTATTTTTGTCTCTAGATTCTAGCCACCTCCATAGCTAGAGGGGTATATTTATCAATCTTCTCTCTGTATTTATGGTGGATATTAAGGTCATTCGGAACAGATATGTCAATCAAGTACGTGTGATAGTTCTTCTTATCAGTTAAAGTTATGTCTGGTCTATTATGAGGAGTTGTTTTGTCTGTTTGAATAGTGCGATCCCAATACAGCTTGTAATCTTCCTTTTCCAGCACACTTTCTGGAGAGTATTTGTAATAAGGCGTCGTGTCGTGTATGAGAGATCGGGTTAGGACGAGTTCTTGATGAATGACTTTGGCAAAATCGTTATGCCTCTCAGTGTAAGATGTTGGCGCTAGAATTCTGCAGCTGCCGGTAATATGCTTTATGGTTTCTGGGCCGGTATTGCACTTCCTGCATTCGTCATCTATAACAGTCTGATCTTTCCGGATGTGCTTTCTATAGCTTCTTGTGGTGATAACTTTGTCTTGTATCGCCTGGTTAAATCCCTCAGTTTCTGGAAACAGCTCTCCCCTTGACAGACATGTGTTCGAAAGCTGTCTGTCAATATTCTTGTCATTGCACTGGTTGTAAAATCTGCCATGAAGTTCTTTTCCAGCCCATCTCTGCACCTTCTCTCTATTCAGTGTGTTCTTGTCTTTCATGACGAAATTTCCTTCATGGAGGTTCAAAGGAGTGTGGTTGAAGTCAGCTTGTGCTACTGCTCGATGTAAAACACTAGTATCTTTCCGAGAATGAAAGTAATTCCTTAGATGTATAACTTGTTGATTGTGCAGAGCTATAGCATCAAGAATACCTCTGCTTCCTTCATTTCTGGGTGTTGTTACTCTCTCTATACAAGCATTGGGATGCAATATTCTGTGTTTCGTAAGCATAGTTCTTATTGTGCGATTAATGTTCTCTAGGTCTGTTTGAGACCATTTTAAAACACCAAACGAATACATCAGCACAGATATAGCATATGAATTGATAGATTTTGTTTGGTTATGAGCACTAAGCTTGGTTTTCAGCAGAAGTCGAAGTCTATGATTACATTTCTGGAAGAGGTTCTCCTTTTCAGATTTACTGTCGATTCCAACTACTTGCTCAAATCCTAGATATTTATATGTTTCATCTTTCCCCATGCTGTCTATTCGCTCATCAGCTGTTATGCTTATTCCCTCTGTTCTACACCACTGTCCTTTGTTGATGCTGTTGATTTTGCATTTGCCAGTGCCAAACTCCATGCAAATGTCCTTCGAAATGTTATCTGTTATATCGATGAGTGATGTCAGTTGGTTCCTATTTGCTGTATACAATTTTATGTCATCCATATAAAAGAGGTGATTTACTTTGAGGAGATTTTGTTTATTTTCTTTTATTTGGTATCCGTAGTTGATCATCTTCAGAATCTCTGATAAAGGGTTGAGACATAAACAAAACCACAGTGCACTTAAGAAAACACCTTGAAATATACCACGTTTGATGGGTATGACCTCTGTTTCAGTGGTAGTGATGTTAGATTTCAAGATGATTTTGGTACGCCAAAATTGCATAGTGATAGCAAGGAAGTTGTTGAGTGTCTTGTTTACTCGGTATATCTCAAGGGTATGGATGAGCCAGCTGTGAGGCACCGTATCGAATGCTTTTCTATAGTCAATATAAGCCAAGAAGAGGTTACGTTGATGCTTCTGCGCTTGGTGTATAATCACACTGTCAATGGTGAGCTGTTCCTTGCAGCCTTGGCCGCCTCTCTTACAACCCTTTTGCTCCTCTGTCAAGATGCTATGCTGGTACATGTGACCATAAATGACGTTAGTGATGACCGATGTGATGATCTTGTAGAGCTTCGGCAAACAGGTTATTGGTCTGTAGTTTGCTGGATTAGCTGTATCATCACTCTTAGGCAATATGTAGGTTCGTCTCTCTGTGAGAAAGTGTGGGAATTCTTCGGGATCATAGATTACCTGGGTTACAAGATCAGCTAATTTTCTGTGTGTGCTGGTGAAGATTTTGTATCAATAGTTCTGAATTTTGTCTGGTCCCGGAGTTTTCCAGCTGTGTGTTTTGCTGATGGCTATTTGGATGTCCTGTTCATTAATGACTAACTCTTGTGTTTGATTAATGTGTGAGTGCTTCTCGTTGATTTTATGGATCCATTCTGCATCTTCTTTATGCTGCACCGGGTTTGACCACACATGACGCCAAAAGTTGCTTATTTCCTCCTCATTCGGTGTTTTGAGATTGTTGGTTCACGGCTGTCATCAAGATTCGCGTAGAAAGTTTTCTCATTAGCTGTGAAGAGATAATGTTGTGTCCTTCTCTGATAACTTTCCTTGCATCTCTTGACTTTTGCTGCTTGTACTGCCAGTTTTTGCTTGTAGTCGTCCATGATATTCAGGATTTCTTGCTTCCCTTTGCTTTTTATGTTCGGAATTATCCTCATGATTTTTTAAGTGATCTTTCGAGTTCTATTATCTGAAGCATATTGTGTGAGCAGACCTATTACACTACGCAACAACATTATTTTATTATTTACAAGCTGTACCCGGCATGCGTTGCAATGCCAATCAAAGAAAGTGTTGGCGTTGAAATTCTGTTTTTTGAAGTGCTTTTGGATACACAACATGTTTTTCAATTTCCGTTAACTGCCCCTATGCTATCGTAAAATGGATTTTCTAATTTAGAATAAATCGTGGGGGCGTGCACAACAACTTTCAAAAGTTTCATCGCAATCGGATGAATGGTATACGAACGTATACGGGATTTTGTTTGAACGATTCGTGCGCTGTCACTCATTTGTTGATTCTACTCGTACGCTACCTATTGAGAAATGAATTTGCTAAGTCGAAACCCTACCCTGGCGTGTACACAATAACTCATCAAGGTTTCATCACAATCGAAGAAGGTTATATGAACGCATAGGGGATTTTGTTGAAACGCTTCGCGCGTCGTCACCCATTTGTTGCATGTACTCGTGCGCTACCAATTGTGAAATGGATAGTCGAACCCTTCCCTGGCGTGTACACAATAACTCATCAATGTTTCATCGCAATCGGATGAATGGTATATGCACGTATACGGGGTTTTGTTTAAACGATTCGTGCGCTGTCACCCATCTGTTGAATCTACTCGTGCGCTACCTATTGAGAAATGTATTACTAAGTCGAAGCCCTTCCCTGGCGTGTACACAATAACTCATCAAGGTTTCATCGCAATCGAAGAAGGTTATATGAACCCAATAGGGGATTTTGTTGAAACGCTTCGCGCGTCGGCACCCATTAGTTGCATCTACTCTTGCGCTACTTATTGTGAAATGGATTTACTAAGTCGAAACCCTTCCCTGGCGTGTACACGATAACTGATCAATGTTTCATCGCAATCGGATGAATAGTATATGAACGCATACCGGATTTTGTTCAAACGATTCGCGCCCCGTCACTCATTTGTTGAATCTACTCGTACGCTACCTACTGTAAAATGTATTTACTAAGTTAGAAACCGTCACGTAAGTGTCCACAACATCTCACCCAAGTTTCATCGCTATCGGACTAATGGGATATGAAGACATAGGGGAGTGTATTTAAACGCTCCGCGTGTCGTCGTCCATTTGTCGAATCTACTCGTGTGCTACCTACTGTGAAATGTATTTACTAAGCCAGAAACCTTCCTTGGAGTGTCCACCATATTTCACCCAAGTTTCACCGCTAACGGCAGAATGGTATATGACCTTATACGGGACTTTGTTGAAACGCTTCGCGCGTCGTCCCTCATTTGTTGAATCTACTTGTGCGCTGCCTGTTGTATAGTGGATTTACTAAGCCAGAAACCTTCCATGAAGTGTACACAACATCTCACCCAAGTTTCATAGCTATCGGACGAATGGTATATGAATGCATACGGGACATGGTTGAAACGCTTCGCGTGTCGTCGCTCATTTGTTGATTCTACTCTTGCGCTACTTATTGTAATATGGATGTACTCAGCCAGAAACCTTCCCTGGAGTGTACAAAACATCTCACCCAAGTTTCATCGCAATCGGATGAATGGTATGTGAACGTATACGGGACGTTGTCGAAACGCTTCGCGCGTAGTCACTCATTTGTTGAATCTAAACGTGCGCTTCGTATTGTAAAATGGATTAACTAAGCCAGAAACCTTTCCTGGAGTGTACACAACAATTCACCAAACATTTATCACTGTCAGACGAATAGTATATGACCTTGGTATTTAATTGTTAGTACGGTAGAAGGTTAGTATTTTTGTTAGTAGAATTGCTCTTTACTTATTCTGAAAGGGAGTAGCAACCTTTCAGAATAAATCAATTCTTTACTAGTCTTATAGACGGTTAAGATATTGATAATATAAGCCAAATAATGGCTACACTGCGTCCTGCTGCACGGCTGAAAGCAACGGGAACTACAGCCGTATGCTATTCCCGAGGATATGCACCTCTCTATGCATTATTACATGTGATGATGGCCTCCTCCCTTGTAAAATTTCAATACGGAGGTAAACTAGTCCCCCGTTCGGATCTCCGGGTGGGGACTACTCGAGAGGGGGTTAACATCACAGAAGTGACAAAGAGGAAATCTGACATTCTACGGATCGGAGCGTGGAATGTTAGAAGTCTGCTAGGAAGTGGAAGGTTAGAAAACTTAGAAAGGGAAATGGATAGGTTGAGGTTGGATTTGGTTGGGATTAGTGAAATGCGCTGGCAGGAAGAACAGGACTTTTGGTCAGGAGACTATAGGGTCATTAGCAGTAAATCAAACAATGGCCAAGCAGGGGTTGGCCTCATATTGAGTAGGAAACTTGGACAGCGGGTGGAATATTATGAGCAATATAGTGAACGGATTATTGTAGCAAAAATCAATACTAAACCTACCTGCACCACAGTGGTGCAAGTCTATATGCCTACCAGTCAAGCTGATGATGAGGATGTTGAAAAGGTCTACGAAGAAATAGACGAAATTCTGAGGTATATCAAGGGTGATGAAAATGTTATAGTAATGGGGGATTGGAATGCTGTGGTAGGAAATGGGAGAGAAGGGAAGATAGTAGGAGATTTCGGATTAGGTGAAAGGAATGATCGAGGAAGCAGGCTGGTAGAATTCTGCACCGAGCATGAGTTGGTCATAGCTAACACGTTATTCAATAACCACAAAAGAAGAATATACACATGGATGAGACCAGGAGATACAGGGCGTTACCAAATCGACTTCATTATGGTCAAGCAGAGGTTTAGAAACCAGATTTTGGATTGTAAAACATATCCTGGTGCTGACATAAACTCTGACCACAATCTGGTTGTAATGAAATGCAGATTAAAGTTGAAGAAACTGAAGAAAAGTCAAAAGCCAAAAGGGTGGGCAATAGACAGACTGAAAGAGAAGGATGTAAACGAAAGATTCAAGAAGAGTATAAAGGAAGGACTAATGAAAATCCCTAAACAAACTTCAATTGCAGACGAATGGGCACTTTTGAAGAATGAAATAACAAAATCCGCAGAAGAAAACATTGCTAGGGAAGAAAGAATAGGTAGAAAACCGTGGATCAGTCAGGATATACTAGAATTGATGGATGAAAGGCGGAAACACAAGAATGTAAGAGATGAAAAGGGGAAAGCAGAATACAGACGTCTGAGAAATGAGGTTAACAAGAAGTGCAAGGAAGCGAAAGAAGAAGGGTTGAAAGAGAAATGTGCAGGTATAGAAAATTGTCTGAAATTAGGAAAAGTAGACATAGCTTATCGAAGGATTAAGAATACTTTTGGGGAAAAGAAGACTAAGTGCTGTAATATTAAGGACACAAATGGAAAGCCTCTAACAGATAGGGAAGAAAAGGTTGAGAGATGGAAAGCTTACATAGAGAGTTTGTATCAGGGAAAGGAGATTGAGAATCATGTAATGGAAAGGGAGGAGGAAATTGATGAGGACGCGAAAGGAGATTTAATATTGAGATCAGAATTTGATAGAGCTTTGGAAGACTTAAGCAGGAACAAAGCACCAGGCATAGATGATATACCGATTGAGTTGCTACGCTGCATAGGAGATGAAGGTCTGTTCAGGTTATTTCACTTGGTGTGCAGGATTTATGAGACAGGTGAGGTACCCCCTGATTTCAAGAAGAATGTAATCATCCCTATACCAAAGAAAGTGGGAGCTGACAGATGTGAAGATTACCGTACAATCAGCTTGATTACTCATGCTTCAAAGATCCTGTCTAGAATAATTTACAAGAGGATTGAAAGCCAGATAGAAACGGAGTTGGGTGAAGACCAGTTTGGTTTCAGGAGAAATGTAGGAACAAGGGAAGCTGTACTAAGTCTTAGGCTGATTTTGGAAGGTAGAATAAGGAAAGATAAGAGAACGTTCATGGCTTTTGTAGACTTAGAAAAGGCTTTTGATAACGTTGATTGGACTAAATTGTTTGACATTTTGAAATCAATTCGAATAAAGTACAGGGATAGGAGGGTGATATACAATCTATACAGAAACCAGACAGCAGTCATTCGAGTTGAAGGACATGAGAGAGAAGCTGGTATTCAGAAAGGTGTAAGGCAAGGCTGCAACCTATCACCCATACTTTTCAATCTTTACATTGAACAAGCAATGAAGGATATTAGAGAAAAATGTAAAGTGGGAGTGAAGATTCAAGGAGAAATAATTTCAACTCTGAGATTTGCTGATGACATAGTCATCTTGGCCGACAAGTCTGAGGATTTGAATGAGTTTTTGAATGGTATGGACTCCCTCTTACGGAAAGAATTCATGATGAAAATTAATAAATGTAAAACAAAAATACTGGAATGCAGCCGAAATAAATCAGAAACCTCTATGGAGATCAAATTGGCAGGTGAAAAGCTGAAGGAAGTAGGAGACTTCTGTTACTTAGGAAGCAGAATAACCAGTGATGGACGAAGCAAAGAGGATATAAAAAGTAGGTTGGCTCAGGCAAAGAAAGCATTTCTACAAAAAAGGAATCTGCTGACATCGAATATAGATTTAGGTATTAGGAAGTCATTTTTGAAAGCCTTTGTCTGGAGCGTGGCGCTCTATGGAAGTGAAACTTGGACTATTGGTGTAGCAGAAAAGAGGAGAATTGAAGCATTTGAAATGTGGTGTTACAGGAGAATGATGAAGATCAGATGGGTAGATAGGGTTACAAACAAAGAGGTATTAAGACGAGTGGGAGAGGAGAGATGTTTCTGGCGACTGCTAATGAAGAGAAGAGATAGGTTGGTAGGACACATACTAAGACACCCAGGAATAGCAAGCTTAGTTATGGAAGGAAGGGTCGAGGATAAGAACTGTAGGGGTAGACCAAGGTTAGAATATGTTAAACAGATTGCCTCGGATGTAGGGTGTGGTAGCTATGTAGAGCTGAAACGATTAGCTCAGGACAGGGAGGCATGGAGAGCTGCATCAAACCAGTCAAAAGACTGAAGACTCAAACAACAACACTTATACGGGAATTTGTTGAAACGCTTCGCGCGTCATCACTCATTTGTTGAATCTACTGCTGCGCTACCTATTATAAAATGGATGTACTAAGCCAGACACCTTCCCTGGAGTGTACACAACAGCTCACCCAAGTTTCATCGCTATCGGATGAATGGTATATGACCTTATATGGGACTTTGTTGAAAAACTTCGCGCGTCGTCGCTCATTTGTTAATTCTGCTCCTGCTCTTCCTATTTTTAAAGGGATTTACTAAGCCAGAAACCTTCCCTGGAGTGCACACATCTCAGCCTACTTTCATCGCTATCGGACGAATGGTATATGAACGCATACGTGACTTTGTTGAAATGCTTCGCGCGTCGTAGCTCATTTGTTGAATCTACTCGTGCATTGCCTATTGTAAAGTGGATTTACTAAGCCAGAAAATTTCCCTGAAGTGTACACAACATTTTACGCAAGTTTCATAACTATCGGACGAATGGTATATGAATGCATACGGGACTTTTTTGAAACACTTTGCGTGTCGTCGCTCATTTGTTGAATCTACTCGTGCGCTATCTACTGTGAAATGTATTCACTAATTTTGAAACCTTCATGTAAGTGTATACAACATCTCACCCAAGTTTCATCGCTATCGGACGAATGGTATATGAACACATACGGGACATGTTTGAAACGCTTCGCGCATCGTCACTCATTTGTTGAATCTACGCGTGCGCTACCTATTGTAAAATGGATTTACTAAGTCAGAAACCTTCCTTGGAGTGTACTCAAATCTCACCCAAGTTTCATCGCAATTGGATGAATGGTATATGAACGCATAGGAGACATACCCACAGACATACCCACAGACAAACTATCACGTTACATTGATTTTTAGCCTATTTTCAATTTTGAAACAAGATGTTCAGTAAAGAACATATAGCCTACTTTCTCCTAAATGCATGGGTATTGTTATAACTCTTTGTCCTTTTCAAGGAGTATGATTGCATGTTGGTTGTATTAGCTTGTTGAAATACAACGTGCTATAGGGATATTAAACATGAATTTGAGGTGCCCTTTGCTAGTGCTACCTCGGTACCAAATTTCGTTCAATTGGTTTCACCGTGTTTGAATTAATAGGGGGAATCGATTTTGACATAAAGATGGCCGCCACCCGCAAACTATTAGGCTAATGGCCTATTAGATTGGCCTTAGTATGCACCCTCCATAAAGGTATGTTGTTGCAAAGTTTGGTAGAGATCGGATGGTTATGTTAGTCGTAATTTTATTTAAACTTTAAACATTTGTGTGGCCGCCATTACGTTTCTGTCAATATGGCGGCGACATATATCATGACACTGAGATGCCCTTTGCTAGTGCTATATCGGAACCAAATTTCGATCCATTCGGTTTCACCGTGTTTGACTTAATAGGGGGAATCGATTTTGACATAAAGATGGCCGCCACCCGCAAACTATTAGGCTAATAACCTATTAGATTGGTCAAAGGATGCTCCCTCCATAAAGGAATGTTGTTGCAAAGTTTGGTAGAGATCGGATGGTTATGTTAGTCGTAATTTAACTTAAGCTTTGAACATTTGTGTGGCCGCCATTACGTTTCTGTCAAGATGGCGACGATATAAAACATGACACTGAGGTGCCCTTTGCTAGTACTACCACTGTACCAAATTTCGTTCATTCGGTTCCACCGTGTTCGAATTAATAGGGGGAATCAATTTTGACATAAAGATGGCCGCCATCCGCAAACTATTAGGCTAATAACCTATTAGATTGGTCAAAGGATGCTCCCTCCATAAAGGAATGTTGTTGCAAAGTTTGGTAGAGATCGGATGGTTATGTTAGTCGTAATTTAACTTAAGCATTGAACATTTGTGTGGCCGCCATTACGTTTCTGTCAATATGGCGGCGATATAAAACATGACACTGAGATGCCCTTTGCTAGTGCTACCTCTGTACCAAATTTCGTTCCATTTGGTTTCACCGTGTTTGAATTAATAGGGGGAATTGATTTTCACACAAAGATGGCCGCCATCCGCAAACTATTAGGCTAATGACCTAGTCATTTGGTCAAAAGATGCTTCCTCTATAAAGGTATGTTGTTGCATAATTTGGTAGAGATCGGATGATTAGGTTAATCGTAATTTGATTTAAGCTTTGAACATTTGTGTGGCCGCCATTACGTTTCCGTCAAGATGGCGGCGATATAAAACATGACACTGAGCAGCCTTTTGTTAGTACTACCTCTGTACCAAATTTCGCTCCATTCGGTTGCACCGTGTTCGAATTAATAGGGGGAATCGATTTTCACACAAAGATGGCCGCCATCCGCAAACTATTACGCTGATGGCCTAGTCATTTGGTCAAAGGATGCTCCCCCCATAAAGGTATGTTGGTGCAAAATTTGGTAGAGATCGGATGATTAGGTTAGTCGTAATTTGATTTAAGCTTTGAACATTTGTGTGGCCGCCATTACGTTCCCGTCAAGATGGCGGCGATATAAAACATGACACTGAGGTGTCCTTTGCTAGTGCTACCTTTGTACCAAATTTCGTTCAATTCGCATTCACCGTGTTCGAATTGATAGGGGGGGACAGACATTCAGAGTACACACACTCACACACACACAGACACACACACACACACACACACACACACACACAGACTCACACACACACATACACACACACAGACTCACACACACACATACACACACACAGACAGACACACTTTTTTCGCCCTGTGTTGATCTCATAAGTCTACTTTCATTTTTTGCAAAAATCGAAAGTAGGCTAAAAATAGGCTTATGAGATCACCTTTTGTCTGTGTGTGTGTGTGAGGTGTGTGTGTGTGTCCCCTAATAAAATCTAAACGGCTGGAGCGATTTCAATGAAACTCGTTAATTTTGTAGCACTATTCCCGGCGACCTCGACCGTGCCCTTAAAATTTTGTTACGTCTCACCAATCCAACATGGCGGCTGTGCGAAATATTTCACTAGCATTCAATATCTCCGAAACTATTACCGATATCGCCCTGAAATTGTGTACGGTGATAAAGGGCACTACTAGAAGTTCACCTATGAGACTTATAAAAACCTGGTGACTACTAAACCAACATGGCGACCAAGCGAAGTTGAGACTTTTAAATAGACTTTTCTCGCGATTTAACTATCCAAACATAATGAAACTTGGTACAGCAAATGTTTATACACATTGTAATGCACTGGAGTCTAATTTAGTTCTATTGTTTAGATAACCTCAAAATGGCGGCTCTGCGAAATATTTCACTGACATTCTATATCTCCGAAACTATTACAGATATCACCCTGCAAATTTGTACGGTGATAAAGGGTACTGATACAAGTTTACCTATGTATATTTCATAAACCTGTAAAGTACAAAACGAACATGGCGACCAAGCGAATTTTAAATATTTTAATAGACTTTTCTCGTGATTTAACTCTCTGAGCGCAGTGAAATGTGGTACAGTAAATGATTTTGCACATTGTAATGCACTGCCATCTAATTTAATTCAACTGTTTACATAACCTCAAGATGGCGGCTGTGCGAAATTTTAAAATTAAGTTTTTATTTCTTGTGTCGTAATCATGCGATCGAAGTGAAAGTTTGAATAATGAACCTAGGCAATAATTGCCCTGAATTGTACATAACTCTATAGCCTATACATATAACAATCCTAAATGGTGAGCTTAAGAAATATTTAAACGGTTCTCATTTTCCATGAATCTTTTACAGCAACCAAACTGAAATTTTTCATGTTCATGGAGACTATGAACATATGTTCACCTATAGGACTTTCAGTAACCTGGTGAGCACAACTCCAACATGGCGGTGACGCGAAATATAAAAAATTAAATGGACGTTTCTCGCGAATTAACTATCCTGGTGCCGTGAAACGTTGCACGTTAAATGCTTATACAAATGTTGATCCACTGGCATCTAATTTATTTCAATTGTTTGCATAATCACAAGAAGGCTGCTGTGCGTAATTTTAAAATCTCGTTTTTACTTCTTGTGTTCTAATCATGCGATTGAAGTTTGAATACCACACGTACACATTAATCTTAATGTAATACTACAAAAATAAGAATCCAACCTGGCGACCATCTGACATATTTAGACGGTCCTCAATGTCTACGAATCTGTTACAGCAATTAAATTGAAATTTTGTATGTTGATAGAGGCTATTAACATTAGCAGGATATATGAAAATAGGCTGTATAGTTCTTCACGGAACTACTTGTTATATATATAGATTCGTCGTTCCCATGGAGATATTCTTTCTGTACGAGGACTGAAGTTTTGGTTGCTGGGCACCTGGTTATGGAGTGCTAACACAGTAACAGCTGCGCAGTATATAAGCAAATGGAAGTCCGTAAGATTATCTACTGTTTCTAAGAAAGCTGCCAAGCAATTGTTTACATCCTCAATTATTTGTCTGCTATTTATTTTTAGCCTACTTTTCACATTTTGCAAAAATGAGGAAAAAGTAGACTTATGAGATCGATCGGGTGAAAATGTGTGTCTGTCTGTCAGTCCTTCTGTCCTTCTGTCGGTCTGGCTGTGTGTGTGTACCCCCCCCTCCCATATCAACTCCTAAACGGCTGCAGAAATCGAAACCAAATTTTGTATGAGTAGAGATGTATACAGCAATATCTCACGGCCATATTTGAAAATGATGTCAGAGCTACCAACTGCTGAAAAATCGCAATAGAAATTTGAGCTCCATGTTGGATATCTTGGAAGGTATGCATGGGAGCTATTCCAAAATTGGCACACTTGTAGATAACACTATTTCAGTTTAATTTCCAGGAGGCCATACACGACAGTGTTCCCAAAATAATTTTAAGCCTTCTGATAGGTCCAATTTTTAATGCCTATAACTTCTACACTATCAATTGGATTTCAACCAAATTTTGTATATAATATGTGTACGTAAACAGATATGACTGAGCGTATTCTTAAGATGCACCAGAACTGCCAACTGTTAATAATTGCTCTCTCTATTCTTTTTTCCAAATACCAATATATCAGAAAGTATGCAAGCCGCCAGTTTTAAACTATGCACACGTATAGTACCTGACATTTTAGATTAATTTTGGAGCAACTTATATGCTTCAGTTCTACCAACATGATTCTAAGCCTGCTGATAGGGCCAATTTTTTAATACATGTAACTTCTATACTATCAGTTGGATTTTAACCAAATTTCGTATGTGCTATGTGTAACATAACATATATGACTATAAGTATTCTTAAGATTAATCAGGGCTGCCAACTGTTAATAAATGCTGTCTATATTCTTTTAACCTAATATTAATATATCAGGAAGTATGCAAGCCAACAGCCCTATACTTTGCACATGTACAGCACCTGACATTCTGGATTAATTTGGAATAATTAATATAAATCAGTGCTGCCAACATGATTCTATGCCTGCTGATAGGTCCAATTTTAAAATACATGTAACTTCTATACTATCAAATGGATTTCGTCCAAAATTGGCACATCAAGATATCATAATATTTCAGATTAGGCTATTTCTGACCAGCACACGCATGACATTGTTGCCAACATGCTTTTACGCGTGCTGATAGATCCAATGTCTAACTGCATGTAACGCCCATTGTACTTCAACCAAATTTTTTATTCTGTACCTTAAGAGATGGAACTAAGAATATATTCAGTCACCAGGGCTACCAACTGTAGGGCTCTTTAGGCTATATTATACGAGGTATATTTCGAACTAACTAGATATTTCGATATTACCAACTTAATTTCGTCATTATTCTAGATAGGTTCATATACTGTAGATTAATCATTGGCATGAAACTTAATTTTAAGAAAAGTAGGCTCTTTAGTTCGTCACGGAACTTCTTGTTAAATCTTAGCTTGGGAATAATACTCCTTGAATTTGGATCACTATCTTCCTATTTCATTAATTCTGTCTGTAAAATATTCATCACATTTCTACGATCCTCCAGTGTGTTACTATTACCTTCATTTTGGACTACGGAAGATTGATTACTTTCTGCAGTACCTTGACGTGGCGTGGTGTCTGTGTTAACGGCAGGATGATCTTCATTGTTGGTCTCCTGCATGGGTTGTAGTTCTGAGAGAACCCCATCTTTAATCTGTTGGATTTCAAATTCGCTTAGGAGACTGTTCCTTTTTATGGTTCTACGCTGATCACTTACTCGCTGTTCTGTGATATTCAAATGGGAGTATTTACTTATAAACTTAGAATGCAGAGAAGTTCTATATCCAGTCAGATTTCTTTCCATGTCTGTAGCTAGGAAGTAGAAACGTCTGTATTCATTTCACCTGTGCATTTCATGCGTTGTCTACTGCGGCCAGCCTTGGTGGTTGCAAATGAATTCTGCAAAGCACTTTCGGCGGTGCTGATCTGTTGATGTTGGGTATCAGCAGAATTTTCGTTGGCAGCGGGGGTTTCTTCAGATGAAATGGCAGTTGTCCGCTGCATGCACTACCTGCCATTACTGGTGGCTTGTAAACTGTCACGTCCTGCGCCAGAACTAGACGTGTCCGGACGATCCTCTGGTAGCGTGCGTTTAATTAATTCAGAATTCACCATTGTCGTAAGACACTGGGTACTGCCTTTTATACCTATGGCAAGGTTTACAACATTCCTGTGAATGCCAGTGTGTTAGTTTGACTGATCGACGGAGGTTCATTGTACATTATTATTATTATTAATAATAATAATATTTATTTATTTATTTATTTATTTTGTGCGTGCGCTTACACAATCTCAACATATTTACTGGAAAGATAACATTTACAATCCCAGATATATATCATAAGGAGCAAATTCTCGGTGACTATATTACTTGGTAGATTTACTCTTTTCCCACACTCCTTCAGGCTTGATTAGCCAAGAACAGTCTTACTATGCAACGCGTCGAAAGTATCACTGTCTTCTGCATAATCTTAAAATGACCTGGGTCTAATTTCAACTCAGTGAGAGAGTTGAATATAGGATTATGACAACTGTCCTGACTTGTGCCATGTGCCATTGCTTCCTGCTCAGTTCTGAAATCCCTCTATACTTTGACAGCATTTCAACATGTTTTGTTACCATGTTGCCATCGTTTGGAATTGCCACAACTATAAAGGCGGTGTGCTTCATGCAGTTGTCAACAAGAACCAGATGAGGTCTGTAGTGCACGTCTGATTGGTCTGTCAATACAGTACGATCCTAGTACAAGGTAAAGCTGTCAATTTATCCAGTACACTTTCAGGAGCATATTTACAATGCGACACTTTTTGGCTCATCAGTTGAAGGTTTATAGCCAGTTCTTGATGAACTATCTTGGCAACAAAATCATGTCTCTTCCTATATTCTGTCCCTGCAAAATGGTGACAACCTCAAATAATATGCTGAACAGTCTCCTATGTTGGGCGACCGTATCTGCATTGGCCATCTTGCACAGATACATCCCTTGATGACGAACATTAGGTAGTTCCTCGTGGGGACAACCTGGTCCTGAATAGCCAACATAAAGCCTTCTGTTTCAGAAAACATCTGCCCAGAAATCAACCAAACGTTCGACGCTAGCTTGTCGACGTGAGTTTGGATAACATCATTGGGATGTCTTCCGTGCAGTGGCTTAGACAACCAGGCATTGAATCTATCCAAATCACTGCGCACCCAATTTTTAGTCTCTTGCTGACTTAAGAGTAGTCGAATTGTATCATCTGCTTCGATGACTCCCTTCTGCAGCATCGAATGGTTCGATACAGAATAGAAGTATTTTCTTAGCTCATAGATCTGTCGAGCTACTTGGTTGTTTATATCAACAATTTCTCTCCCACCCATATGTACCCATCTATACAATTCGCTAGGGCCATCTAGGACCACGTTAAGTCTTGTTACATTTGACTTCCTTTTGCGCCCTGAATTCGCTCATCCTTTGGGAATGACCCTGCTTGCGTTTCTCTATGCAAGGGGCATCGTATCTTCTTTTTGGAGTTAAGACTCGGTTAAGCCCTTCCGTCACTATCTTTTGGAGGAAGAGATCCCTGTCCAACGCGCCATCCGGATTGATTTGGAACATTTGCAGGGCTTCTATGGTGTTTCTAAAACAGGGCATTCTTGTTTTGTGGTTGGAATCCAAACAAGTTGTTCCGTGAAGAACTATACAGCCTATTTTCATATATCCTACTTATGTTAATTGTCTCTATCAACATATAAAATTTCAGTTTGATTGCTGTAATATATTCGTAGATATTGAGAACCGTATAAATATTTCAGATGGTCGCCATGTTGGAATTTTATATATGTAGGTCTTAGAGTTACGTACTATTACATGAAGATTATTTTGTAGTATTAAAACTTCAATCGCATGATTAGGACACTAGCATTAAAAACGAGATTTTAAAATTTTGCACAGCTTCCATCTTGTGGTTATGAAAACAATTGAAATAAATTAGATCTTAGTAAATTACAATTTGTATAAGCATTTATCGTACCAAGATTCACTGCACTCGGATGGCTATATCGCGAGAAACGTCCATTTAAATATTTATATTTCGTGTCGCCACCATGATGTATTTGTACCCACCAGATTATTGAACATCCCATAAGTTCATAGCCCCTATGAACATATAAGAAATCAGTTTGATTGCTGTAATAGATTCGTAGGTACTGAGAACCGTCTAAATATTTTGGATGGTCGCCATGTTGGATTGTTATATATGTAGGCCATAGAATTATGTACCATTAAATTAAAATTATTGCGTAGGTTCAATATTCAAACTTTCACTTCGATCGCATGATTACAACACAAGATATAAAAACTTAGTTTTAAAATTTCGCACAGCCGCCATCTTGAGGTTATGAAAACAATTGAACCAAATTAGATGCCAGTGCATTACAATATGTATAAACATTTATTGTACCATATTTCACTGCGCTCAGATGGTTAAATCGCGAGAAAAGTCTATTAGAATGTTTCAACTTGGGTTGGCCGCCATGTTCGTTTTGTACTTACAGGTTTTTAAAAGTTACATAGATGACCGTCCAAGGTGATATCGACTATAGTTTTGTAGATATAGAATGCTGGTGAAATATTTCGCACAGCCACCATGTTGGATTGGTGAGACGTAATAAAATTTGAAGTGCACGGTTGGGGTTGGCCGAAATGCTGCTATAACGTTACCGAGTTTCATTGAAATCGCTCCATCAGTTTAGAAGAAATTAGAGAGACACACACACACACGGACAAAAGGTGATTTCATAAGCCTATTAGCCTACTTTCGATTTTTGCAAAAAATGAAAGTAGACTTATGAGATCACTACAGGGCGAAAAAAAGTGTGTCTGTCTGTGTGTGTGTATGTGTGTGTGTGTGTGAGTCTGTGTGTGTGTGTGAGTGTGTGTACTCTGAATGTCTGTCCCCCCTATCAATTCGAACACGGTGAGCGCAAAATGAACGAAATTTGGTACAAAGGTAGCACTAGCAAAGGACACCTCAGTGTCATGTTTTATATCGCCGCCATCTTGACGGAAACGTAATGGCGGCCACACAAATGTTCAAAGCTTAAATCAAATTACGACTAACCTAATCATCCGATCTCTACCAAATTTTGCAACAACATACCTTTATGGGGGCAGCATCCTTTGACCAAACTAATAGGTCATCAGCCTAATAGTTTACGGATAGCGGCCATCTTTGTGTGAAAATCGATTGCCCCTATTAATTTGAACACGGTGAAACCGAATGGAACGAAATTTGGTACAGAGGTAGTACTAGCAAAGAGCACGCCAGTGTCATGTTTTATATCGCCGTCATCTTGACGGAAACGTAATGGCGGCCACACAAATGTTCAAAGCTTAAATCAAATTACGACTAACCTAATCATCCGATCTCTACCAAATTTTGCAACAACATACCTTTATGGAGGGAGCATCCTTTGACAAATCTAATAGGTCATTAGCCTAACAGTTTGTGGATGGCGGCCATCTTTGTGTCAAAATCGATTACCCCTATTAATTCGAACACGGTGAAACCGAATGGAATGAAATTTGGTACAGAGGTAGCACTAGCAAAGGGCACCTCAGGGTCATGTTTTATATTGCCGCCATCTTGACGGAAACGTAATGGCGGCCACACAAATATTCAAAGCTTAAATCAAATTATGATTAACCTAATCATCCGATCTCTACCAAATTTTGCATCAACATACCATTATTGAGGGAGCATCCTTTGACCAAACTAATAGGTCATTAGCCTAATATTTTGCGGATGGCGGCCATCTTTGTGGGAAAATCGATTCCCCCTATTAATTCGAACACGGTGAAAACGAATGGAACGAAATTTGGTACAGAGGTAGCACTAGAAAAGGCCACCTCAGTGTCATGTTTTATATCACCGCCATCTTGACGGAAACGTAATCGCGGCCACCCAAATGTTAAAGGCTAAAGTGTAATTACGACCATCCTAATAATCTAGTCTCTACCAAATTTTGCAACAACAAATCTTTATGTGGGAAGCATATTCTGACCAATCTGCTAGATCATCAGCCCAATAGTTTGCAGATGGTGGCCAAGTATGTGTGCAAATCGATTCCCCATATCAATTCAAACACGGTGAAACCGAATTGAACGAAATTTGGTACAGAGGTAGCACTAGCAATAGGCACCTCAGTGTCATGTTTTATATCGCCGCCATCTTGACGGAAACGGAATGACGGCCACCCAAATGTTAAAAGCTTAAATCAAATTTCGACCATCCTAATAATTTGATCTCTACCGGATTTTGCAACAACATGCCTTTTTGTGGAAAGCATCTTATGAGTGACTACAAGGTCATCAGCCAAATAGTTTGCAAATAGCGGCCATGTATGTGTGCAAATCCATTCCCCAGATCAATTCAAACTCGGTGAAAACGAATTGAATGATTTTTTTTACAGAGGTAGCACTAGCAAAGGGCACCTCATATTCATGTTTAATATCCCTATAGCACGTTGTATTTCAACAAGCTACTACAACCAATATTCAATTATACTCCTTGAAAAGGACAAAGAGTTATAACAATACCCATGCATTTAGGAGAAAGTAGGCTATATGTTCTTTACTGAACATCTTTTTTTTATTTTATAAATGAAAATAGGCTAAAATAAAAGATCGTCTTTATCAACCTGTTGCCATCCATTCGTCTTAGATGGCCAGAAAATCGTGCCAGTCTTTTACTGATTGTGACTGTAAGCTTCTATAGACCTCCATGTTGGATCTGTTTTGTTGGATACCATTCTTGTAACTGGATCCCAAGATTCCTATAATGATTCTCCGCTCTCTTTTCTACAGTTCTTAGAGAAGCCCTTTATCAGCATTTAGGGAACTACATGCTTCAAAACCGTTTCATAGTGATATATCTTAGTGTTTTATTCTCCTTCTTCTTTCGCATGGGTCAGCTAAGGACCACGATGTTCAACTTTTCAGCTTGGCGTGAGACTTGATGTGTGCCCATTATTCGCGCATTCTCTGGCTATGTGTCTCCTTTCTCTCTTTTGTCCACATAGTGCCGGTTTTCTTACAGGGTGGTCTGTCCTGAAACCTCTTCGGTTAAGTTCAGTATCTTTCTGAGATGTGATCGGTTTCTAACATCACTTTCCAATTTCTTCAGTTCTTGGATGTCCTTGTTAACTTATGTTAGCCACGGTGTCACGATATTTCTATTCTCCCATTAGTTGAGAAGCCGGTTGGTTAGTCCTGTTGGGTTCATCTTTGAGACATGTCCGACTGTCCGTAGAAAGCCAGACTTCTCTTCCTGGCCACATCTGTGATTATCTCAGTATAGCTCCTGTTTGGTCTTCTTCTTCTTGGTCGTAGTTTGATTTCGAACGTCGTGACTCTTCACGCAATTCTGTTAACAATACCCCGCCATACATCGCGGTCTTCTGCTGTGTGCTTTAATTTCTGAAGTTGCAGATTAGCCAGACTCTTTATCTGGTCAAGGTACCGGTACAGGGCACGTCCACTCAGCCGTTTTCTGTCAACTTTACCCTGAATGATACACTTCTCAGTGTGTCTCGCCGGATGACATGGCCGAAAACTGTCAACATTTGCCTTTGGATGTTTAAGAGTAAGCGTACTTTGGGAGCAATTCTTAGCTCCTTCGGAATAGATTCATTTGTTCTTCTTGCTACTCACGATATTCGTAGCATTCTTCGATAACACGTCATCTCGAAGGCTTCGATTCTCCTACGGCATGCATCATTTAAGGTCCAGGCCTCAGAGCCATACGTGACGATAGGAAATACCAAAGCTTGATCCAGTCGCTACTTCTTCTGTACTCGTCATCTATTTAGACTGGTCCCAATATCTTTCACAGGATTTTCCTCTCCTGGATCTCCAGTTTGTCCATCAAACACTTCCTGTTCAGTACCAACCACTCTGTAGTATACAGGCACAGGGCTTCTGGGTGAATAACTGTGGACTGGTGTTTTAATTTGTTGTTGCGAGAGAGACACTTCTTGTTATAAACTTTCTTGGTCAGTTGACATGCCAGTTCTAGCTTGTTAATCTGGATTGTTAGTGCTGTCCCTTCTGATAGATAGGGTTCCAACCATTATCCCGGGTGCTTGAATCTGTTAACTCTCTCTCAATTTGACCCTGTTCCAACAGTAGTTAACTGGGACTCTCATTGAAGTTGGTGAAATATTTTGTCTTCTCTAGTGACAGCTGCAATCCCACTCTGGCAGCCTGGTGTTGGAGTGTGTTGAGCTGTTTCACTGTTTCTTCTACTGAACTTGCCTGAAGTGCCAGGACATTATTGCGAACGCTAAATAGTCTACAAGTAAACCCTTACGTTTATGTCCCAATTAATCCCGGTCGGTATATTTTATTATTATTATTATTATCTTATTTTTAGTATTATTATTCTTATATTATTTTCTTTCTTCTTGCTGTAGTTTCGGCCATCTAAGGACCAGGCTATTTCAACTGTCCATGTCCATGTCTTTTGCGCCTGGGCCTTAACGTTCGCCCAGTATTGCCGCATTCGTTTTCCTTCCTCGCTTCAGTCCATGTTTTGCAAGTGTTTAGTTTTGGCTTTTCCTGGAATCCATGATGTTCTTGGAGTTTCGACTTTTGTGGAACACGTTTCTGGATATCTTTCTGGGTTATTCCCACTTCACGCAAGTCTTTTTCTACCTCAGTGAACCACGCCTGCTTGTTTCTCTTGTTAATAAGAAAAACTGAAGATCCGATTGCTCAACCTTGTAGAACTTATACGACAAATGTAGCCATAGAAAACTATCCTTCTCTTACGAATAGTGTCCGTGATCTTTTATACATGCGAGCAGAGTTCATGGTTGAGTCATTTCCTGAATTCACCATTTTCTTTGATTGGACCTAGGATTTTTCTCAAGATCATTATCTTATTATTATAATTATCTCTTATATATTATTTTACTAAGGTTTTCCAACCGTTTAAAATATCATAAATGAGCATTCAATAGAAGCGTCAGGATACAGTGTGTATTATTTCAACATTGCACAACTACAAATAATAATAATAAACTGACTTCGAAATTTTCACGCCAGGGGAGCCACTGCGGGTTGGAATCCAACTGCGGTCACATTTTCATGCCTTACTCAGCAGATATGATCTATCCAAGGAGATCTATGCTCCGAAGTTATTTCTAAATAGTATTGATCTGGAATATTATGTTCTATGAGTTCGTATTTACTAAGACTAGGGTTTAAAATTAGAGAGAGAGAGAGCATATGTCAACAGTTGGCAGTCCTGGTGACTCTTAAGAATACGCAGTCATACCTGTTGCGGTACACAATGCACATATGAAAGTTTGTTGAAATCCAGTTATTAGTATGGAAGTTACATCCATATAAATACTGGACCTAACAACAAGCTTAGAATCATGTTGGCAATACTGTCATGGATGAACTTATGATATTTAGTGTCAATTATTATTAATATAGGCTACATGTATGCCAATTTTGGAGCAGTTCCCATGCATACGTTCCGAGATATGCAACATACAGCTCAAAATTCAATTGTAATTTTCCAGCTGTTGGTATCACTGCCGTCTTTGTTGTAGATCTTTACTCATACCAAATTTGGTTCTGATAGCTGCAGCCGTTTAGCAGTTGATTAGGGGGAGGGAGGACATAGACAGCCACAGACACATTTTCCCGGATTGATATCATAAGTCAACTTCCTCATCATTTTTGCAGAATGTGAAAAAGTAGGCAAGGAATGGCTTCCAACACGATAATATACGAAACCACATTAACATGGAATCCTATCAATTCCAGCACAGTTAACGCTAACTGAATCTTGGACCGATCGAAGGAGATTCAGCTGTCGTAACATTCGACTTGCCTATGGTCTTGCCTCCTGAGAATATTGCAGTAATACCCAATCATCAAAATGAAGTAACAACTACGCCAAAACAGTTTTTTTTAGCGTATGGCTTATAGTGCCGGGAGTGTCCGAGGACATGTTTGACTCGCCAGTTTTGTAGCTGCTTCGAGACGGACACCCAATGGGTGAGCTACAAGTACCGTTGGGAAGGAAAGTTGGAATGGAAGGTCGAGGAGTTGGAAGGTACCGGCTGTGGCCTATAGTTAGGGACCAACCCCGGCATTTGCCTGGACGGAAGATGGGAAACCACAGAAGACCATCTTCATGGTTGCCGGCGGGGGGATTCGAACCTCCTCGCCGCCCGGATGTGAGCGACTGCCAGCAGTCATGCCGTAACGACCACGGCTAACTCACCCGGTCCAAATCAATAACTACTTGTCGGTATGGAGGTATATGGGCGAGGGCTAATACAGTAATTTTGGTCCAAAAACCTTGGTTCAATTTTCGACTTAGCCAAGATATTTCAAACCCTCTTGGTAGCAGAGGGAATCGACCCAATTTCTTTTGGAGAGAAGTTTCAATACGTACGAATACAAAAGGCAGGTATAAGAAATACAGATATTTATGTCATTCAACAGCTTTGCTCCTAAACCCAGCCATAGATTCTCATTTATCTGACATTCCTTTGACACGCTTGCAGTTTATTTACCTTCTCGTCTGACCACCACTTCCCGGTAGTTCCATCAGCCTTGATCTTGAACTAGGAAAAGCAATAATGGTTTGTTTATTTGTGTTTTGGCCAGGAGCGATGATATAACAGTGTTATGAACAGCCCGAGAGATTAACATGGAACACACATCAGTCATCGCTTCTGTGGAAGTAGGACAAACATATTATAATGTGTGGATCACACGCAAGGCGTTCGTCAGTTGGAATGAGGTTTGGTGACCGACAGACTCATGTTCGATGTATGTATGTATGTATGTATGTAAGTATGTATGCTTTTTTCCAACGGGGTCGGGGATGAGATGCGATGAAAGACTATGTGGCGGATGACTTTTACAGCCGGATGCCCTTCCTGATACCAACCTCATGAGAGACGTAATGAGAGATGAAATGAATGATGGTGAATGAAACTGGACAAGGATGTGGAAGGAAGTGGCCGTGGCCTGTCCGAAGGTACCGTCCCAGCATTTGCTTGGAGTTGAAAATGGAAAACCATTTCAAGGACGACTGACGGTAGGGCTCAAACCAACGTCTACCGAGTCCACTGAGAGCTTGGCTCCATGGCCTAGTACTGCGCGTTAGCAAGCGTAGCTACCACTGTCGGTACGTTCGATGTAGAATGTCTATGCAGTATAAATCAGCTAACAGAATTGCTTTTCTGTCGGTCAACACGGTTGACGGGGAATGCAGCTCTCTAACATTCCTCGTTAAAGACCAGCGGCTCAAACGTTACGCAGTAGCACACCCTGATAATAATCAATGTTCTCTGTTGTTCAATAGCTGATGGTTTTTGACCAATAGCATGCTTGCTTTGTGACTCCACGTGGAGTCCCAAGTCCAGTTCTGGCTGCCGCCTAGCTCGTCAGATCTGCAAAATTTCATTTTTGATCTGATGAGCCTGTTTTTCATTTAGCAGAATTCCATTTTCACGTCGACCATTGCACACTTATCAAGTTCTTGTTTGAGTCTTCAGTCTTATGACAGGTTTGATGCAGTTCTCCATGCCTCCCTGTCCTGAGCTAACCGATGCATATCGACATGGCTACCACACCCTACATCCGAGGCAATCTGTTTAACAGATTCTAACCTTAACTGTATGCTGCATACAGTTCTTGTCCTCGACCTTCCTTCCATAACTAAACTTGCTATTCCTGGGTGTCTTAGTATGTGTCCTACTAACCTATCTCTTCTCTTCATTAGCAGTCGCCAGAAACATCTCACCTCTCCCACTCGTCTTAATACCTCTTCGTTTGTAACTCTATCTACCCATCTGATCTTCATCAATTTCCTGTAACACCACATTTCGAACGCTTCATTTCTCCTCTTTTCTGCTGCACCACTAGTCCAAGTTTCACCTCCATAGAGCGCCACGCTCCAGACAAAGGTTTCAAAAACGACTTTCTAATACCTAAATCTATATTTGATGTCAACAGATTCCTTTTTTTGTAGAAATGCTTTCCTTGCCTGAGCCAACCTACTTTTTATATCCTCTTTGCTTCGTCCATCACTGGTTATTTTGCTTCCTCAGTAACAGAAGTCTCCAACGTCCTTCAGCTTTTCACCTGCCAATTTGATGTCCATAGAGGTTTCTGATTTATTTCGGCTGCATTCCAGTATTTTTGTTTTACATTTATTAATTTGCATCATGAATTCTTTCCTCTTATCAAGAGCGACGAAGAAAATACAAAATCTGTTCATTGCCCTTCACTAACAATGCTGAAGTTGACCAATTTAATGTGCTCACATCACGACCTTCAGTTCACGGAAAATAACATTTGCATCTGTACATTAATAATATATCTTTATCCACGATTTATCCAGTTAAATCTCTCTCCTATCGAAGAATTTTGCGTTTCGACGCAATGTACTCACACTCAAGCCAACCGCTATGTGGTGGACAATGTCATACACTATTGTAATTACTGAAATGCATATTGAGTATTATTATTGACACCCTATTGGCCCGCATCTGTCTAGTCAATGCAGGTGGGGCTCACATCTCATTGACCTGGATTACCAAGTACATTAATTACAGCTGATTACAACAACTGCTTAGATAGAGCATATGTAATGTTTTCTACAGATGCTGATTTAGTATAATTAAAGGGGATACTTAGTTAAATGCGTGGTTATCAACTCTAATTGGAAAATGAATGATAGTGACTCATAATAATCCATTTTACAGCGACCGAGAGATGCACGGGATCAAAGACTGAAATCTCTTTAAACACGGGTTAAATGTCTTTTAGGATCTTAGGATCAAAACAAAATATCTTTGAAAGCCTCAGACTCAAAACAAAATATTCTTGAAGATCTCAGATGCAAAACTAAATCATTTTGAAGATCTCACGTTCCAATCAAAACCTCCTTGAAGATCTCATGCTGAAATCAAAATCGCTTTGAAGATTTCAGGTTGAAACAAAATCGTATAGAGGATCTCTGGTTCAAACCAAATTATTCTTGAAGCTCTAAGGTTGGTAACAAAATCCTTATGAAGATCTCAGTTTCACAACAAAAAATCTGTTTTATGATCTGAAGCTCAAAACAAAATCTCCTTTAAGACCTCTGGCTCAAATAAAACCTCCTTGAAAATCTTTGACTCAAGACAACAATCAGACATCAATTTTGAAGTCATTCGGTCGGTTTAGACCCAGCCCTTACTTTCCATTCTTCCAGATCCCTACTGTCTAATCCTTTGCAATATGGATCTGGGTAATTAAATCAGATGTTGAACCACAACTCCCTATCACAAGAATAATCACTCATTTGATAAGATATTGTAGTTGACAACTAGGGGCAAGATTTATTACCACCTTACTCTTTTATAATATTAGATGAATCCTCAATAAAACACTACGTAACCTCGATAGTTCAAACCGAAGTAAGCTGCTTTGAAGAGTGCCATTGGTAATATCGTCATGCAGCGATGACGATATTAAATTTTAAACTTTACGCAATCACTTTGTGGGGAAAATTAAGTGTAGAAAGAAAGTATTAAGGTATTAAACGTTACATTTGGAAAGTTATGAAGAGCTTCTGAGATAGAAACAGAAACTAGAAATCACTTAAAATCTGCGAAAAGCACAAGCAGGACGGCCATTTGACGACATGATCATATTTTATAGGCAAGTCCTAGGGCAACATGCAAGCCACCAGACTTCAAAGTTCCCGTGGCTACGGTATTATGTATGATTGAATTTTGCATTGTGGCTTCATTAAATTGTACAATACTGGCGGACCCGTGCGAGAACTCTCGCATATGTATAAATCACTCGCCCGGCTTGACTGTTATGCGGGCTTCTATAAATATGTTTATTTGTTCAAACGCAAACAAACAATTACATATATTTCCGTGGACTTTTCAAGAAATGCAAGATTTTTCCTGTACTATTGAGACAATTTGGAAGATTTTGGTTCAAACCACACCTTCTAACTCCCTCTGGTTCAGTAGCTTGAGTTTTGTGAAACATACACCTTAGCGTATTATATTTATTTATTTATTTATTTATTTATCGTATGGCTTCTAGTGCTGGGAGTGTCCGAGGACATGTTTCGCTCGCCAAAGGCAGTAGCTGCTTCAAGCGGACACTACTAGAGTGAGCTACACATTCCGTTCAATTACAAATAGTTCCAACTTTCGCCAACAGATATCAATGATAACTAGTGGTGAACGTTGGAACTTTGATAGAGCGTTACAACGAAACCTAACCTAGAAATTTAGCTCCACACAAGTTTAGTCTGAGGGAGGATCTCTTACATGCCATAAATCTATGACATGGGACCGCCGGCTTTACTTCCCCTGCGAAGGAAGGCATGCTGAAGGATTTGAACGCTCTTAAAAAATCCGACGACTTCGGACGTGTTTGAACCCGCTATCTTGGGCACAGCAATTCAGCATGCTACCGACTACGCCACCGAATATATATAGATGTATGAAATAATTGTACCATTAGCCCTTATCTTATAATTCAGACGAGTTCTGAACCTTGTCACAAAAGGAAAACTAGGGGTAGGGTAGGAGAGGTAACAATGTTATACTAACATTAACAAGCTTACTTGCTTTACACTTGATACAAATACAAACCTAACCAGAAACAGAACAGAATTTTTGCATGGTGCAGTGGCTAGCATGTTTGGATGTCACCTCTCAGGTCCATGTTGCTTAACAGAAGTAAACAACAATACCACCGTTTTCAACCAGATTCAGTTGTTCTTAATTATTTCTAGGGTAAGAAGCAATAACATTTACCATGCTAGATAATGTAAGATATTTTCCGGATTAATTAATACAGTCGATGAAAATGAAAATGAATATCCACAGCCTGCTTCCAATCGACCGACCGGGTCAGGGAATGGAATGAAGCTTCCATCTAGCGGACAGGATATGAACTGTGCCGGCTGCCGAAGCCTGTCGCACTCTCCCCTGGGGCAATGATTTATTGAGTGACAGATGAAATGGGAGTGGAGAGTGTTTCTGGAATGAAATTTGTGACTGGGAAAACCGGAGTACCCGGAGATAAACCTGTCTGCCTCCGCTTTGTCCAGCACAAATCTCACATGGAGTGACCAGGATTTGAACCACGGTCTCAGTGTACGTAGACGGACTGAGGTAATAATTAATAAATAACTCTTAGAAATACTACCCATATCAATAAAAATTATGGAACATCTATTCAATTGTTCAACAAGTTTCGACCCGTCAATGCAGTCTTATTCAGCTGACATTCGGTCTGCAGGCTTCCAGCTCCTTCGTTCTTGCAACTCTTGCTGAAGAAAACTCCATTGAAGTGTCGAAACATGTAGCCAACAACAATTGAATAGATGTTTCATAAATTGTATTGATTCGTGTAGTTTTTTTTAATAGTTAGTTCTAGGGCCTACGACATGTTGGTCATCAGCACTATGTGCTTGCATGTGTGTTGACTTTTTCCGATTAGAAAATGTTTTCATCCTTTTTATTTTTTATTTTACTTTTTCTTTTCCTTTTAATTTAGGTATTTATAATCTTAAGACGTCAAAGGCACCCAGTTTCTTGGCAATTAACCATACGAGATGAACATTCCCGCAGCCTGGTTGGAAGTCGAACCTGGGACCTTTCGGGTCAAAATCTAGCATGCTAACTAATAATTAGCTAATTATTAGCCATGGGGCCGGGCGATAACTGTGGACAACGTAATAGAGTGCGTAACTGAAATATAGTGCTAGGGTTTAGGATTGGGGCAGGTGACGTGGCAGTTAAAACAAGGTACCATTCCCATATTTCATTGGAGGGAGTGTAGGAAATTCGAAAGGAAACCACACTCTCAACTCCGGGATTCGTAAGTTCGATCTCCAAGCTTCCAACTCTTTCATTGTTGTTGTAGTTGTTGTTTTGTTTTTTTAAGGGCATCTATCTGTGAAGCCATAGTGAAGAAGCAGAACATCAGTATATGTGAAATAAAATTTACGACAGATATGTTTATTCTAGGTGGACGAAAATTATCATGTACAATGAATGGACATTGTAGACTGTTGTGAGCATATCAGGTATTGGTTTCACTTAATTGTTCATCTTTTATAACAGCTTATTTATTGCGTTATTCTTTTAAGATTGCTAATACACTAGTAGGTGATCTAACCTAATGGGGAACCACGTCGAGAGAAGATACGTTACTAGGCTCATTGTTTAGTTTCATTGCAAAACACTTGCCATAAAACTTACGTCTACTGGTGTCTTCTTATTCGGCATGATTACAAATATACTTGAATACTTGAATGACGACGAGTTGTTTTCAAACAGAGAATTCACGTGCTCTATTACTGTAGCTTTTGTTTACAAACAAGCATGCTGCATCTAGCAACTCAAAGAACAAGCAGCTATTTCCCAGGATAGCCAACTAATGAAACAGAATTTACCACATTCAGATATCTTTATTGGTTAAAACCTAATGAGATTAAAAAATGTCTGAAAAATTGGCAAGTTAGTGCCGACATTTAATATAACCTGGCATGTACAAACCATAGGCTATATATTCTGAAAGAGCGACTTCGGTGGCGTAGTAGGTAGCATGCTGAGCTTCTATGCCCAAGATCGCGGATTCAAACCCGGCCCAAGTCGTCGGATATTTTAAGAGCGTTAAAAATCCCTCAGTATGGGTTCCTTCGAAGGGGAAGTATAGCCGGCGGTCCCATGTCATAGATTTATGGCATGTTAAAGAACATTCCACTAACTATAATTGTGTAAATCTAAATTATAGGTAAAAATTTGAACAACGCTCCTAGGTTCCAACGTTCGTCGCCAGGAGTCGACTGCGGTGGCGTCTAGTAACCACGTTCTGAACTAGTAGTCGTTGACGGTGGCGTTTGGCAGCAAAAGTAGGATCTACTTGAAATTCAATGTCTGCAGTCCTTACTTGAATTAAAAACAGATGACACACACAAATACAGTCATCGCAATTAACACCATTTATCAGACAGATTCTACACATACCCAAAGTACACGGGGCTACATGCCCGAGTTGTCGCAGCCTCGAAACTGAGCAACCAACTAACCATATTCTGAAAGAGAGAACTCCAAAGAATATAATGGTATGCAACATTCCAAAAAAGTATTTTTGTTAGCAATTTCTCACGCACAGGTGTCCTTAAATCTTTTAAGGGGCATGGGGCACCTTGATCATCAGCCCCATACAGTTGGGTGTGTATGAAATTTGTCTCATAACCTGTGTTTTTGTGATGATTTTAATAGTGTGTGTATCTGTATTAGGGACAAGGATGAGGCAGGTGACCCGAAACTTGAGGAGCCGTTGACCTCGCTGTTTCACCCCTTAAAGGAACAATTACTTACTTACTTACTTACTAACTAACTAAGGTACTAACCCAGCATTTGCCTGGAGGGAGTCTGAAAAAAAACGGCGTAAAACCACACTCACGATAGCTGCTATCAGCGTCGGGATTCGAACCTCCGACTTGTGGACTAGCTGTATCTGCCTGCAAGGTTGTGGTGCATGATTTCACGAGTACGACTATGCCGTGAGCCCAATCTGATTGAAGAACACACCGTATTTCTTCAACTTTATTATCTGTCTTGAATTGAGGGTAGCTTTCTATAGAGACGCTAATGGAAGACACGCTGTTAATTAAAACTGCATCTTAGCTTTGAGTAGAACTAATTACGCCCCCTTTGTTTTCGTCAGTTCCTGGACGTTATGGGAAGAAAAGAGTTTTCTGCTGAATTTATATTGAAGAATCCATCTCCTTCACCAACAACAATTGGGCTTACACAGTATCATGTTGGCTTGCTGCCTGAATAGAACTTGACACAATCAATATCGTAACTGATTAGTGCATTATTCCATCAAATAATTGAGTCAGAGCACACAAATAGCCTATAAACGATACCTTCCCCTTAGAGCGCTCATAGTTATTCAGTAATCAAATGAAAATCCACAGGCTGCTTCCAGTCGACCGACCGGGTCAGGGAATGGAATGAATGAAGCATCAATCTAGCGGTGAGGATATGAACTGTGCTGGCTGCTGGAGCCTGTCGCACTCCACTGGGGGAAATGATTAAATGAATGACAGATGAAATGAAATGACAGTGAAGAGTGTTGCTGGAATTAAATTGGTGACATGGAAAACCGGAGTACCCGGAGAAAAACCTGTCTGCCTCCGCTTTGTCCGGCACAAATCTCACATGGAGTGACGGGGATTTGAACCACGGACATAGCGGTGGGAGGCCAGCGTGCTGCCGCCTAAGCCACGGAGGCTCATTAATATTTGTTCAGTAAGATTCGAAAATGTTATCGCAGTCAGAATTCAAACTCGAATCTCATGTATTCTTCGAAAGAGATCAACTCAACATTCCATCTCCTTAAAGAGACGCCACCACTGGATATCTCCTTCTGTCAATACAAAATAGAGATAGTTCAAATTGGTGGTGATGAATCTGTTTGTAGTGAGTTTAACGTCGTGGTCATCCGCCATGTTATGTACTTTACGTAAGAAGGAATAATATCAAGATATTCGACACTGAAAAGAATTGGGGTGATGGTAAGAGAATAGAGAAGGGCCATGATTGCGGATGGCAAGGGACAAGAGTTGACCACTGACAGTCGACAGGAAATATGAGAGATACTAGAATGAGGAAAGGGAAGAAACATTGGCTGATGTTGTTGATTTATTTACGGGCTTTGCAACATCATGGTTATGTAGCCTCATGTACTTGGGTGTGATTGGAATATGTGTGATAATCTTAGTTATTGCAATGTTATTGGTTTGTGGTTCCTCAGATTAGGGGCTGCGACAACGCGGTCATGTGGCCCGTGTACTTTGGGTGTGTGTAGAATCTGATAACCAGTGTTAATTGTGATGGCTGTATTAGAGTGTGTTATATGTTTTTATAATTCAATTGAGGACTGCAGACATTCGATTTTCAAGTAGTTCCTACTTTTGCTACCAAACGCTATCGTCAACGACCAGCTAGTTCTGAACTTGGTTACTAGATGCCACCGCAGTCGGCACCTGGCGACGAACGTTGGAACCTAAGAGCGTCAGTCAAATCTAACCTGTAATTTAGCTTCACACAAGTGAAATTAGTGGAAGGTTCTTTATCATTCCATAAATCTATGACATGGGACCGCCGGATTACTTCCCCTCCGAAAGGAAGGCATACTGAGGGATATTTAACGGTCTTACAAACTCCGACGACTTTGGCCGGGTTTGAACCCGCGACCTTGGGCATAGAATCTCAGCAAGCTACCAACTACGCCACAGAAGCCACTGCAATTTTATTGTATTTGGGCTATGATTTGGAAGCAGACGGCCGTGGCCTTAAGTTAGATACCATCTCAGCATTCCTTGGAGTAGAAATGGGGAAAACACAGAAAATTACTTCTAGAATGGTTGAGGAAGGAATTGAAACAAACTCTCCTCAGTTCTACCTCACAAACCTGAGTGTACCGCAGCCCAGCCATCAGAACAGAATTAACTTTCTTGGCAGAAATGGGCAGAGGTTAAAGCCAAGAATGATGGACATGAGTTGATTGAAGAAACTACGAAATTTGGGGCTTTCATGGCTTAATAGTCAACTGCTTGCCTCTCGCCAAGAGAGGCATAAATTGCTGTTTACCGCATATTTCTTATGGTAGGATAGCGTATTGTACGTTAAAACGAGGCCCCATGGCTTATGATCGCAAGATACTTAGTCAAGGAAAACTAAATATTACTTAACCCAAATTCAGTGGAACTAAGGCCTGTTCGCCGAGTCGAGATAGTGGAAGTAAACACAGTTGTACACGTGATCGCAGGGCTGCCCACAAGGGGTGCACAGAGCTGTGCCTGTTGAACGTACGCCAACTTCAGTGCTGTGTATAGCCTACATCTGAAGCCGGCTGACTTATCGGTTACTTGCTACAGAGCGGTTTATTTATTGTACGTTTATGTATGTAATTAATTAATTAATTAGTTCTTAACTGCTCATGAGAGGCAACAGTATACAGTGCAGCACAGCACTAAGTGAAGCATGTCTCGTCTATTCTAGGGCTACGGCATGACTAATGATCTCGGAGCTTCTTGGCTACCCCTGTCAGGCAGAGCCGATGACGTGAACTGGGCGTGTTTCCCTGTCCAGGCAGTCAAGTGACCAAGTGCAAGTATTTACGCGCACTATCTCGACTCAGCGAACAGACTTTAGTTTCCGGATTGGCACTGAAGTTTGCTTGTGTTAGCTGCACAGTCCACATTCGTAGTTAAACAATGTCTCCAGTACAGGCTATTAATTGTCGTAACGTTGGCTAAATGTACTCAGCGTGCCATTGTAAACCTCATTTGGCTGAAACAAATTGGGTCTCGTCTAGGAGAGAATGCGGCTTGATGAAGGTGACGACATTAGCGTACACAATTACTCAAGGTTGAAGAGAAACACGACACGAAGAAATTAATACGGTTACTAATCCCGTCCCGAGCAAGGCAATGAAGCTGCAATTTCCCGTCTGGTATACGCCAGTTCATCACCGTCAAATTGTCGTTGTGTTCGTTTATTTTCTGGCTTGGGACACCGTCATCTTTGTCGTCGAGTAGTAGCTTTGTTGACTAGTTAGGGACGATATTGTAATTGTGCTGTAGTTTCATTTCGTGACTTTGGGCACCGTTATTTTGGTAGTTTTGTTGTCGTTTTGCTTAATGTGACCTAATAAATGAAATATTCTAATTGTTAATAAATAAAACAATGACAAAAAGGAACAAAAAATGTCAAGAAAAAATCTCGGACCAAATAAATGTGCTGACACATACCGATTACGTAGTAACAAAGAAGTATGTTAAACATGCAGCAGAATCTCAGACACCATACGAAAACGAATGGTTAAATTCATTGGACATATTTCAAGAATGCCTGATGAGAGACTCGCTAAGAAAATTTTAAACCACTATAACAAGCCCAACAGAATAGGTAACTGTTATGAAAAATGGTTTGCCAACAACAAGAAGGATCAACAAGAAATGAAGATCACGGATAAATACATCCGCAACAGAACCACTTTCAGAAACAAGATACACACATGTGAGGGGTTCCTAGAGCCAGAAACAGCGACCAAGAAGAAACATCTGAAAATAAAGAAGCTGTGAGCAAGAGAATGAAGGAATGCCGGCGCCAAAGAAAACTGAAATCATGAAGAGTTATTTACGTGGTCCTTAGTTGGCCTAAATCGATTATGATGATGAAATACGAGGGAACTTCCGAATGTAAGTTTCATAATTTTATTACACGAGGTGACGCAAACAATCACCATAAGATTCCACTTCCGTGGCTGGTTCAGCGACGGAAGGAGTATCAGCGGAGGGGGAGTGACGCATGCGCAGAGCGCTGACGAAGAGAGAGGAGCAGCAGACCGGTGTGCCCAATATAATTCGCTCGGTTGCTGGTGTCGCATGTTCAGTGGAGGACGCCAGAGTATGGAGGATGAAGATCAAAGTGATCGTCCCTCCACATCCATAAATGAAACCAACATTGCTCGAGTACAGGACATGGTGTTAGCGGACAGGCGCATAACGGTGGCAGACGTTGCGTCCACACTGTATATTGGTCATGCCTGAGCCCATCACATGCTCCATGATGAGTTGGGTTACCGAAAAGTGCCCGCAAGATGGGCACCGAGAAACCTGGCCCCGGATAAAGCTCTGCGACTATTCCTTGCATCGCAGGGCACCGAGTTCTACCAGAGTGGTTTCTTCAAACTGATTTCACGCTACGACAAATGCCTCAATGTCGGTGGCGACTATGTCGAAAAATAGTGCAAGGTGTATAGTTGATGATGCCATGATATACGTCAGTTTGGCAATAAAGAGTCCCTGGGAAAAGATGAAGGAACTTATGTTCGGAATTTCCCTCGTATGCAAGGAGAGCCTCAGTTTAGTTGCCGATAATTCCCTGTGCCGTATGTGGGAAGTGGATGATGCTATAGCTGCCAGACCCATATTGCTCGTCCGGTGATGTAATGGTCTCAGGTAGTCTGCGATAAGCTTCCGTACAACTCACAACGTGATTGCTCGTAAATGATTGGTTTAGCACGTTTCATGGCTTTTTAATTCAGCGTTGAATAAATTATTCTCATGTGCTTTGCACTAAGCTGCTGAGAGAGTGAAAGAAAAATTCCTTGAACAATTTCCTGAAGGGCGAGTGCCAACGCGTTTCGGAATTTTAAAAATTATGAATAAATTCAAAGGAGGAGCGTGATGGCACAGTGGCTTAGCTGTTCGTCTTTCACCCGGACTGCCGGGGTTCGAATCCCGGTAACAGCGGGGTGGAATTTTCATCTGAAAAATCACGTGGCGTCAGGAAGGGCATCCGGCCGTAAATCCACGGCCAAAACCAAAATGAGCCTGGTTGGCTCCGGTGACCCAATTAATTGGGAAAAGCCGAAGAAAGAAAATTAACAAATTCAAAGCTGTGGGTCTAGTACTAAACAAGAAACGAATTAAAAAGCTGACTGTCCTCACTGACGAAACAATTTAGGAAATTTCTGAAAGATTTGAGTAATTCCCCCGAAAATATTTAAGAAAATTGATTCGGTAAGGTGATGTTTTATAACCCCTCGCATGGTGGGTGGTTAGAAAACTGAAATGTAACCCTTAAAATCTCACAGAAGTGCAAGAGATCCAGCCACAAGAAATCACTATTTCGATTGTTCTTTTCAGTCTGTAAAGAATGGTGAATTGAATCCGCAATTATTACAGTTTCCTGATGAGGCGAGTTTTATTTCGTAAGATAATCAGTACTGATCAGGTCAGAATCCTAGACTGATTCATGAATTCTACTTCATGACCTTAAAATAGGAGCTTGGTGTGCTGCTGAGGTAAACCAATTTATAGGGCAATTATTATAACGATTGCACCAATTCTGGCCCATACGAAGAATCAATACTGAACAAGTTCTTTCTTCAGCTGACAGAACCGAAATGTCATACGTGACAACGCTTGCCTACATGCTTAGAGAGAGCATTTTCATCACTTACTCCAATGGGGGTTAGTTTCATTGATTTACGAACTCTATGGCAATCTATTTATGTATTCATCGAAATTGATGGGTTTCATACAGACGTACGGGAATAGTTTTTTTTTTTTTTTTGGCGTGTGGCCTCCTGAAGAGGCCGAGTGCAGGTCTTTCTATTCGACGCCCGTGGGCGACCTGCGCGTCGGGATGAGAGATGGAATGGATGAAGATGAATGAAACTGGGCAAGGATGTGGAAGGAAGCGGCCGTGGCCTGTCAGAAGGTACTGTCCCAGCATTTGCCTGGTGTTGAAAATGGGAAACCACGGAAAACCATTTCAAGGACAGCCGACGGTGGGGCTCGAACCCACGCGTCTACCGAGTCAGCAGAGAGCTTGGCCCCATGGCCTAACGCAGCGCTTTAGCCCGCGTAGCCACTACTGTCGGTACGGGAATAGTGTGACGAGCTCATGTTCATTGACGCGTGGCATGAAGCAACGTCGGCAACACGTGTGGGGTCCACTCTGTTTTCATTTTAACACAAAATGAAATGCCTTTCACGGAACAAAAATATTTTTAAAATATTTTTCAACACAAACATTAGATGGTATCCTTAACCGTTCCAAATTTTGTGATAGTGTTAACTCTTGGTCCCCAACACACAAAGTGATTTAGACCCGACCACCCCTCACACAGGAGAGGAAGGACAAGTTATTGGCTGGACTGAGGAGATATTGGGGAACAAAGAAAGCATCGCAGAAGCACTAGTTATAAGTGCTCCTTAGTGGGCTTAAATCACTAATAATAGATGATGATGATGATGATGATAATTGTTGCGTAAAGGGGCGTAACATCTAGGTTATCGGCCCAACAAACATTAGAACTCACCTACAGAATAGATACGGTATGTGGAAAAAGATCAAACTATTTTATTGAGGGAATACTGTACTCGTACATTAACAGACTCCGAAGCTAGAAAAACTATTATCTATTTCATCCCAATACAACGCACTAAGAATTCCAAAGTTGGCAAAACGTAGCCTTAGCATTTTATTTTGATTCACTGATTGTATGCATAAACACTTAACAAAGACATGTGATGTCGATCCGGATTGTCAGTAACCAGATCAGGAAAAATCCCAATCGAGAGCTTGCAGCCGAAATGAGTTTTAAGAATATTCCTTTTAAACTCAAGCAATTTTTCTAGGTTTGTACCGTGTCTTGTGTGGGGTTTCGCCTAGGACACCAACCTGGCTAATTAGCGGGCTCTTGGTGACCCTGCCTGGACCCCCACTGGAGTAGTGAACTGCGCGCTACCTCCCTTTTATTTATAAAGCGCACCTGCTCCTGACACCAAGAGCTAGCCAATATACCAGCATTTCTTATTGATAACACAAGCATTTTCGGAGGTCATAGTTTGTTATACTGTGACCGACAGTGGTAGCTTCGCTTGCTAAGGTGTAGCACTCCACCATTGGACCAAATTATCTGTCACCACCGTCGAGATTCCTTGAAATAATTTTCCATATTTTTCCATTTTCAAATGAATCCACTTAGGTGGACGCTGCCTTATAATAGGCCACGTCAGCTTCCTTGCTACTCCTAGTCCAATTTCCTTCCAAACTTCTGCACTGACGCTGTGTCATTCTGCTGCTACGTATGACTGTCCTGTTTGGTATAATTCAGCTCATGCCAGACAGGTGGATGTAGCTTGCAATGACACCTGCTGTATCATAACAGGTTGTTTTAAATCCAGTCCAATCGTATGGCTTTACCATCTGGCTGGAATAACACCACCTCATGTTGAAAAGAAATATTGGCGGAGAAGGAAAGAAAGAGAGTAAATAAAAGAGAACTCATCCGTTGAATGGGCGTAAATCGCACGAACAAACACTCAAATCCAGGCAGAGTTTCCTACGAACATCAGCAGCACTTCAAACTACCGATGGAAGAGCAAGTTTGGAATTGTGGCAAACTAAAGCCCACCTTGCCGGCTCCGTGGTGTTGGGGTATGGCACCTGCCTCTCACCCAGCTCCGTCAGGGCTTTTGGAAACTGACGTGAGGGCTCGAACGGGGTGCACTCAGTCTCGTGAGGACAATTGAGTAGCTGTCTGACAGTGAGGCAGTGCCCCAGTCACGAAAACCAAGATTAATGGCCGAGGGGACCCGTTGCGCTGACCACGCGTCACCCCAATATCTGCAGGCGAAATGGCTGGGCAGCGGTCGCTTATTAGGCATAGGCCCTTCATGGGCTGTAGTGCCAGGGAGGGATTTAAAGTCAATCTTTCCTCTGTCTGGGAAAAGGTATCTGAAAAGGTACAGATCCAGAGTAAGCAGATCCTGGCTTAATCTGGCAATATGAGGCTACACTAAAAGAGATAGCACCAAGAGTGTTTATGGAGAAGATCAGACCACATTATGTGTTCAACCTCCTTTACGGAAGGCCTCGGAGAAAGCACTGACAGTGGCCAAGTTTTGGTCCAAAGTAATACAGTGAGAGCCTTCCCTATTGAACGAAGCCTAGTCGAGCCGTGTGACGGGCACAGAGTGATTAGTCACGACCAGTTGACTAGCAATTGCCGATTACACAAGAAGGGGTCTGCAAATTCCGAATCCTTTCATCGCATTTATTACATACGGAGCTGGCAAGATACCTTAGTTGAGATAATTAAGACTTGTGGTGAAGTACTGTAGCCAATCTCGTATCCCGTGAACATGATTAGGTAAGGAACAAAACATTGAATTTTCCTAGTGGAAATTTATCTCCTCAAGAAGTCATCCAGGAAATGTGTTTTTAAGTTTAAGCGCTGTGAGATTTTTACTCGTGGGAGAATCTCAAACAAAAGCATACAGAAACAATCCAAGTACTCTAGAGGGTCACAAGAACGAAAAAAAGACAGTCAGTCTGAAAGACTACACTTTGTATAATTTTAAAAGCTACAAATGCTGAAAAATGCTAGAAAGGCTGGAGGCTTCTCGCTTCGCTCGAGGCCAAAGACTCTTGACATGTTAGAAAATTATCTGCATAATACTTATCTTGCTTCATAATACTTTACCTTGTTTCAAATTACTCGCGAACGGCAAGTGCAAACCAAGGGCAAAGCAAGGTCAAGCGCGTGGGATGCCGTTACGCTCAACAGAGTGTGCAGGGACGTGCCCCTTTCATCCAGTCTAAAAACACTTATAGTGGGCGATGTATTGAAGATAGAGATATGCTCTCGCGGACTTTTTTGTAGAACTTTCATGCTGACCAATTCTTACGCTCATAGTAGATTGACATTTTTAACGGTTTGCCCAGCGTAAGCTTAAGAAGCTTACGGACGCCAAGTTTGTTTTCGACTTGTTCACTGAAATCGTTACTGCTTGGCTTCCTTTGATCATACATAAATTATTTTCTAAATAATCTTTCCTCGAGATATCCTTTACAGAATGGTGAAAACCGCATCAAAATCCATCCAGTGGTTCTCGAGATTACCCGTGACATCCAAGAATCGGGGATTTTTGTCTTATACTAACAAAGTAGAGATTGTCGAGGAACACATGCACCAAGCAGTACTATAACGTCACACACCTCAGTGCATCTGGGTACATTTCGTACCGTCACCGTAACGTAACGCCAGACCGCAGCGTAACGACGAAGTCGACAAGATCATTTAAAATGATAATAACTGAAATGACACGAAATATCAGTGATGATGAATTACAGCCAGTGTACCAAAACTTCATACGATGCGTTTAGAAAATGAAGGACAGCATTTCCAGCAACTACTGTGAAATACATGTAGGCTAATTAATGACGATTATTAAATACGCTAAAAAGTGAAAGTATGTGGAACTAGTTGTGCGCTACGCAGCTGCTAGCGCCACTGACTTGGTCGCCAGAGTGCTCCGGCCGTCACATGGCGCATGCAAAGTTCCGCTCTGTACAGAAGGCTCTCACTTTAAAATGTTTGTATGTTTCTGATCGGAGATAGTACATTATGCAACGAGCCTATAATGGCAATAATTAAGACACGAGTATGTTTATAAAACAAGCGTATGCGAGTTTTATAATTTCCATACGATTGTCTTAGTTACCATTATAGGCGAGTTGCATACGACTGTGTATGTTCGACGATAATTATAACTATTTTATGATCGAACATACATTTTCATAAATATACGTCGAGATTTCACCAGTTTTATTACTGAACAGAGCGCAGAGAATACTTGTATTTGACCATGGCCTCCTGGAATACCTCACTATGACATTCGTCACGCAGGGAAATTTAAAATAGGGGGCCATGGAAGTGAGCGCAGGTGCGATGCTATCCTCAACTAATTGGTCACACAACTGTTTCTTGAGCTCTGATTTGCGGGAGAAACTGTCCCATAATGAAAATTTGTACTATAATGAGCCTCATTATAGTACAGTTTTCTGACATATAATATTTACATTTCTCCAGGGTCGAACATAAACAATATTAAATAACTAGCGGACCGGTGCGAGAATTCTTGCATAATGGGTTGTGTGCGCCCCATGCGTACAGACTACCCGCGCATCTCTAGTGCTATACGGGATGGACGCTACACGGTTCTGCCTGGGGATATCGTCTTGTTTATGTGTTTAGAAGCACCTCATAAACAAATAAATATACTTCCGATGACTTTTCAAGAAATGCAAGATTTTTCCCGTTCACTCGAGACGATTTGGAAGATTTTGGTACAAACCGCACCTTCTAACTCCCTCGGGTTTAGGAGCTTGAGTTTTGTGAAACATACACCTTAGGGTATTGTATAATAAGGTTCCATCCCCCATCATCCCCTCTCATGAGGTTGAGTCAGGATGGGCAACTAGCTGTAATAAACACCACAAGGAAAATCATTCCATCTCAACTTAGACCCCGTTAAGAACGGGGTTCGTAAGGGGTAGACATATTTTTTAAATCGAACAGTGGTCACTACAGTGATAGTCCAGTTCATGCTAGGACATTGTGTTCTGAGACAGGCTTTATTTAGCCTACAACGGGGGCGAAGTTCTCAGAATACGAGGTAATCAAAATAACATTACCTGACTCCTTGTCGTCACCACTGACCTGCTGTTTAAATAAGTGAAGTTACTCTGACGATTCGAATAAAGCGCATGCGCACCAAAAAGTAGTGCAGTAGTACGAAATGATCGATTCGACTACTTATTTATATGGCAGACAATCTCGATCTAACAAACAGCAGAAATGGGAAGCGTGGCATATTCCACGTCAAGTTCACTTCATGGATATGAGACATGTTGGTGTGTTTTGGTGCATATTGGATTTTTCTCAATACACCAGAAGTTTTAATATTTAGTTATTTCAGTAATTGTAACTAATAATAAATAACCCCTGGCACTACAGCCCATGAAGGGCCTAAGCTTACCAAGCGACCGCTGCCCAGCCATTTGGCATGCAGATAATGGGGTGACGCGTGGTCAGCGCATCGGCTCCCCTCGGACGTTAATATTGGTTTTCGCGTCTGGGGCGCTGCCTCACTGTCAGCCAGCTATTCAATTGTCCTCACGAGGCTGAGTGCACCCTCTTCCATCCCCCACGTCAGTTTCAAAACTCCCTGCCACTGAGTGAGATCCTCTTATGTCGTGGTGTCAGCACCTTGTCAGTGCTTTTACTAAGCGCGGACCAATCAGAATTTATAAAAAGAATCCACAGTTCTAGCCCTTCAGGCAAGCAACTCAGTGTAATATCATCCTTTAATATCATAGACTAGACCAGTCTCCTGCAAGCACAGTGCCCTGTGACGTCACCGGCCGAAGAATCCCTGCACCGTTTCTCCAACGGAACGCGAAAAGAGGAATGTAGGGGCGGTGGAATGGAGGGCAAACATGTTGTGAGGGCCATGAGCGAAGAGCTCTTTGGAGCCTTTAAGATTCTTTGATTGATTCTTTACTCTGTGCGAGTTTTGTGTGCTTTTCTTTCTGTTGGCATAAAAAGATTGCAAGAGAGAATAAAGTTTCCCTAGTCGCCAGCATCAAATATAATTTATTATTATATCAGTTGAAAAGACAAAATTTATGACAAATGACAAACATGAACCAAAGTTCCTTGACACGGAGATGGGACGGATTGAAAGGGTAAAAAAGTTCAAGTACCTAGGAGAGACTATACAGGAGAATGGGTTAGAAAAAGCAGCTGTTGGAGATCGAATTATAAAAATGGAAAGAGCGTATGGATTAACAAAAAATATCTACAACAAAAAGTGCATCTCCTGGAATGCCAAAATAAGGCATTATAACACTGTCGTAAAAACAGAGTGCCTCTTTGCCAGTGAATGCCTCTCGATGAACTATAACCTCGAAAAGCTAGAAGTCATGGAAAGGAGAATTCTTAGAAAAATCATGGGTGCAGTTCAGACTGAAGATGGATGGAGACTGAGAAGCAACGGAGAAGTCTACCAGAACGTGGAAAGAATCTCCGCGTCTATGCGGAAGAGAAGGCTGACATTCCTCGGACATATCTATAGAATGAACGACCATAGATTAACTAAACAAATATTCGACTATCTCTGGAAGAAAAAGACCACCACAACATGGATTAAGGAAGTTAGGAAAGATTTAGAAAAGTTAAACATCACAGAATCTCAAATGCTAGAAAGAAATGTATTTAAGAGCAAAGTGAACAATCTGGAAGGGTTTCAAGATGAAGGAAGACCTAAGAGAAGTAGACGGACTTGGACAGAAGACCAAAGAAAAAATGCCAGTGAAGGCATGAAGGAATATTGGAGACAGAGGAAACTCCAGGCAAAGAATAAGAAAAAGAAATAAAGTTGTTGCGTGATCCTAAGTGGTCAATTCGCGTGAGAAAAAAAAGTACCTAATCCAAATACCTAAATTGGTGACCCCGACGTGATGTCGTGCAACGAAGAATTACCAGGTCAGTCATTACAGATACGACCAGTGTCTCAAAACGACGCCGAGATGGCCCGTGTCGCAGTAAAAATTCCTCCTATCTGGCGCAAGAACGTTAATGTTTGGGCCATGCAAATAGAATTGACGTTTGTTGTAGCAGGGATAACGGCCGAACTCACTAAGTTCAATCATGTGCTAGGTGCGTTAGATGCCGATGTAGCTGAATTAATATCTGATTTTCTGTGCAAGCCCCTGTCCAATACGCCTTTCTCCGACTTGAAAAAAACGGCTTGTCCAAGAGTTCGAAGAATTGGAGGGACGTAAAGTTAACAAGCTTCTGACGGAATTAGATTTAGGAGACAAGAAACCATCCCAATTGCCTAGGGAAATGAGAAATTTGGCTGGAATACAAGTTAAGGACAATTTCTTACGCACGATATTTATCCAGCGGCTACCCGTCAATGTGCGTTCTATATTAACGTCAAGTAGTGATATGTTGGACAATTTGGCAATAATGGCCGACAAAATAATGGAATTTTCAGCTCCCACAATGTCTACTAGTAGGGGACTCCACTCAACTATGCGTGTGCTGTATTCTTTGAACATTATAAAACGTATATTTTGCTCTGTTAACCTATAGGATTTAAACATTTATTACGTATTACTGTAATGATATATATTTATTACTTTGATACAAATTTGTTTGAATTGAATAATGAATGTTGTTATGCTATTAAACACAGGCAGTACATATGTACAATGCCCATTGGTTTCATGACAAATAATTATATACAAGTACAAATTTGTTGAAAAATCGCCCTCTAAACACGCAGACAGACTAATAATATTATTATTAATAATAATAATAATACACAAAAGAGGAGATAAGAGACGTGAACAACTACAGAGGATTTCTCTCCTTCCCGTTGCCTACAAAATTTTCTCAACTTGTCTCTTGACACGGACACAGGAACAGCTCGAACCAAAGTTATCAGAATTTCAACCAGGATTCAGACCAAACCGATCCTGCTCTGAACAAATCTTCAACCTTAAAACCATTGTCAAAATGCATGCAATTCAAAATAAACCAGTGATGTGCACATTTGTCGATTTCCAAAAAGCATACGACTTGATCGATAGACAATCACTCTTCCAGATCCTTGAAGAAAGAGGATTAGACCACAAAACATGGAAACTCATTGATCAAACGCTGACCAACACAAAATCCAAACAAAAATTTAAGGGGGAAATCTCGGAACCTTTCGAAATTCAGACAGGTGTGTGACAAGGAGGATGGTCTTTCCCCTCTCTTGTTCATAATTGTCCTGGATAAAGACATGGAGGAATGGGAAAAAGAGCTCAAGAAACAAAATGTCTGGAAACCAGTTAGACTTGGCTGTCGTAAAAACAGTCTCTCTATACCATATCTTGCCTTCGCCGATGACTTGGTTATACTAACAGAAAATCAAGAGACCGCAATAAAAGAAATAGCCTAACACTCAATGAATGCGCCGAAAAAGTGGGACTTAAAAATCCTTCGAGAAAACTCAAGTGCTAAGTCACAAAGGCGACTACATGCAAACAAAATACGGAACGATCAAAAGAGTCCCACATTTCAAATATCTGGGAGAATTTATCGAACCAACTGGATCCGAAAATATCTCACAACAAAACCGTCTCCAGAAAACCATGAGAGCACTCGGAGTTATCCAAAACCTCTATAACAAAAAATGCAAGTCAAGACAAACCAAACTTCGACACTACAACACTGTCATCAAACCGGCAAGTCTCTACGCAAGCGAAACACATACACTCAATAAGAAATATGAACTTGAAGACATCAAGAAAGAAGAAAGAAAAATCATTCGGAAAATACTGGGAGCAAGACTCACTCCTGACGGGTACCGACTACAGTCATTCAAGACAACTGAAAAATACTCAAACATGGAAGTCGACATTAGAAAAAGACGATTGAAATTCTTCGGGCACATAAGTAGACTGCCGAATACCCGATTAACCAAAAGAATACTATATTACATATCTTCACTCAAAAGCACAACACCATAGATGAAAGAAGTACAAAAAGACATGCGATCTGCTAACATAACCGACACATCAGACAGAGACGCCTTCCGTAACAAAGTGAACAACTGGGAAGTCCAACCAGAGCAACCACACACCTTACACACCTCAGTGGTCTGACGAAAGAAAATCGGCATTCTGCAACAGAATTAAACAATACTGGCAAAATAAGAAGAACGTCAAGAATTGAGTCAAAGTGCTTAACGCGTTCCAATATTGGGAAAATACGCTGTAAATAAATAAATAAATAATTAATAATGACGCTGAACGTTGAATTTTTTCACGTGATGAAGTATCTTAAAACACACTAAACATTTCGCCATTCCTCCATACTCGACAAAAAAATTAGTTCTTCCCACACAGACAAGAAAATATTAGGAGTCGACGGTCTTTGGTTGTTAGATATCCCTTTTGTTGACATTTTCGTTATAAATAATATTAACTTTAATGAGGCGGGCGTGCAACTCTGTATACTCGAACAGTCACCACTGCACTGGCTGGCTGGCAATAGCGCTCCTCACAAGGAAAGCACTGAACGCGGAAACAAGAAGGTGAAGGCGAAGGCGGTGGACTAGATCGTCCATGAACACTACTCTTTTTTTGGTCCATTTGTAATTAATACTCGATGTTTTCTCCACATTTCCAAAGTTTCTTATGAGGTTTCTGATGACACGCGATAGACTGATGATTGCCTTTCCAACCAGACTGCTAGTATGAGTCAACAATAAAACACAACCATAACTAGTCGATTAGATTAGCAGTTTGCCTTTCCTACCACTACGAGTGCTAATGTTAGTCAATGCAGAGTTTCACTTAAGCCCTTATAACTACTTCCGGTGTGAAGATTTTCCAAAAAATCAAAAAATGTTTCAAGTTAATGAACCAAGGAACACATATGCAAATAAGTTAATTTGGCTAGGATTTGAATCAAAAAGAAAACTAGTAAAGAAACAAGCGATTTTAGGCTGTTTATCCGGAACTTCATTGACACCTGATGTAATTTTCAAATTTTTATTTTTTATTTTTAGTTTGATAGAGCTCTCCAATACTTACAATTTGAAATCTTTGCGGGCCCTTTATCCCTTCAACTTTTGGTACAACTGAGGAAATTGCTCAATTTTACGTTTTTGCTGAGATCGTTGCTGCGACAACGCAGTCATGTAGCCCCGTGTACATTGGGTGTGTGTAGAATCTGTCTGATAACCAGTGTTAATTGTGATGGCTGTATTAGTTTGGGTTACCTGTGATTCTGGTAGAAGGACTGCAGACGATTATCTTTTTCAAGTAGTTGCTACTTTCGCTTCCAAATGCTACCGTCCTCGACACCTGCCTGCGGACTTGGCTACTAAATGCCATCGCAGCCAGTACCTGGCGGCGAACGCTGTAACTAATATAGCGTTATCAAACCAACTTACAAATTTTAGCTTACAAAAGTGTAGTTAGTGGAAGGTTCTATTTCATGCCATAAATCTATGGCATGGGACCGCCGGCTTTACTTCCCCTCCGAAGGAAGGAATACTGAGGGATTTTTAACGCTCTTTAAAAATCCGACGACTTCGGCCGGCTTTGAACCCGCGATCTTGGGCAGAGAAACTCAGCATGCTGTGATGGGTACCCCTACTATTTTTAGCCTACTTTCGATTTTTGCAAAAAATGAAAGTAGACTTATGAGATCACTACAGGGCGAAAAAAAAGTGTGTCTGTCTGTGTGTGTGTGTGTGAGTCTCTGTGTGTGTGTGTGTATGTGAGTGTGTGTACTCTGAATGTCTGTCCCCCCCCCCCTATCAATTCGAACACGGTGAGCGCAAATTGAACGAAATTTGGTACAAAGGTAGCACTAGCAAAGGATACCTCAGTGTCATGTTTTATATCGCCGCCATCTTGACAGAAACGTAATGGCGGCCACACAAATGTTCAAAGCTTAAATCAAATTACGACTAACCTAATCATCCGATCTCTACCAAATTTTGCAACAACATACCTTTATGGGGGCAGCATCCTTTGACCAAACTAATAGGTCATCAGCCTAATAGTTTGCGGATGACGGCCATCTCTGTGTGAAAATCGATTGCCCCTATTAATTCGAACACGGTGAAAACGAATGGAACGAAATTTGGTACAGAGGTAGTACTAGCAAAGGGCACCCCAGAGTCATGTTTTATATCGCCGCCATCTTGACGGAAACGTAATGGCGGCCACACAAATGTTCAAAGCTTAAATCAAATTACGACTAACCTAATCATCCGATCTCTACCAAATTTTGCAACAACATACCTTAATGGAGGGAGCATCCTTTGACCAATCTAGTAGGTCATTAGCCTAATATTTTGCGGATGGCGGCCATCATTGTGTCAAAATCGATTACCCCTATTAATTCGAACACGTTGAAACCGAATGGAATGAAATTTGGTACAGAGGTAGCACTAGCAAAGGGCACCTCAGTGTTATGTTTTATATTACCGCCATCTTGACGGAAACGTAATGGCGGCCACACAAATGTTCAAAGCTTAAATCAAATTACGACTAACCTAATCATCCGATCTCCACCAAATTTTGCAACAACATACCTTTATGGAGGAAGCATCCTTTGACAAATCTAATAGGTCATTAGCCTAATAGTTTGAGGATGGCGGCCATCTTTGTGTCAAAATCGATTGCCCCTATTAATTCGAACACGGTGAAACCGAATGGAATGAAATTTGGTACAGAGGTAGCACAAGCAATGGGCACCCCAGTGTCATGTTTTATATCGCCGCCATCTTGACGGAAACGTAATGGCGGCCACACAAATGTTCAAAGCTTAAATCAAATTACGATTAACCTAATCATCCGATCTCTACCAAATTTTGCATCAACATACCATTATGGAGGGAGCATCCTTTGACCAAACTAATAGGTCATTAGTCTAATATTTTGCGGATGGCGGCCATCTTTGTGTGAAAATCGATTACCCCTATTAATTCGAACACGGTAAAACCGAATGGAATGAAATTTGGTACAGAGGTAGCACATGCAAGGGGCACCTCAGTGTCATGTTTTATATCACCGCCATCTTGACGGAAATGTAATGGCGGCCACACAAATATTCAAAGCTTAAATCAAATTACGATTAACCTAATCATCCGATCTCTACCAAATTTTGCAGCAACATACCTTAATGGAAGGAGCATCCTTTGACCAATCTAGTAGGTCATTAGCCTAATAGTTTGCGGATGGCGGCCATCTTTGTGTCAAAATCGATTACCCCTATTAATTCGAACACGGTGAAACCGAATGGAACGAAATTTGGTACAGAGGTAGCACTAGAAAAGGCCACCTCAGTGCCATGTTTTATATTACCGCCATCTTGACGGAAACGTAATCGCGGCCACCCAAATGTTAAAGGCTAAAATGTAATTACGACCAACCTAATAATCTAGTCTCTACCAAATTTTGCAACAACAAATCTTTATGTGGGAAGCATATTCTGACCAAACTGCTAGATCATTAGCCCAATAGTTTGCAGATGGTGGCCAAGTATGTGTGCAAATCGATTCCCCCTATCAATTCAAACACGGTGAAACCGAATTGAACGAAATTTGGTACAGAGGTAGCACTAGCAAAAGGCACCTCAGTGTCATGTTTTATATCGCCGCCATCTTGACGGAAACGTAATGACGGCCACCCAAATGTTAAAAGCTTAAATCAAATTTCGACCATCCTAATAATTTGATCACTACCGGATTTTGCAACAACATGCCTTTTTGTGGAAAGCATCTTATGACTGACTACAAGGTCATCAGCCCAATAGTTTGCAAATAGCGGCCATGTATGTGTGCAAATCCATTCCCCAGATCAATTCAAACACGGTGAAACCGAATTGAATGTTTTTTTTTACAGAGGTAGCACTAGCAAAGGGCAACTCATATTCATGTTTAATATCCCTATAGCACGTTGTATTTCAACAAGCTACTACAACCAACATTCAATTATACTCCTTGAAAAGGACAAAGAGTTATAACAATACCCATGCATTTAGGAGAAAGTAGGCTATATGTTCTTTACTGAACATCTTGTTTGTAAAGAAATGTTTCCAACATTTAAAATAAAAAGGAAAGAAGGAGGGGATATGGGTGCACTGATTTAGCCGACGGGTTCTACTCGGGACGAATTTCTAAATACGCAACCGAGTTCTATCGACCGTATGGAAGCAAAAAGTGAATATTATCGCTCAAATTTTATAGCAGAATTATAAAATATATTTGCTAAGCGAGAGATGTGCTCTAGCAGAACAAGATTACTGTGCACACGACATGAAAGAGAAACAAGCCCCAGGCTGGTGGAATAAACACCAACTCAATGTTGTGTTAAGCTCAGCGCAGCTACGTCACTCAGCTCCAGGCACCAATACCGTGCGCAAGATAAGGCTCGACCCACGCTGATACCTGCAGCCTTAAATGAAAACAAGACTCGGAGTATTGTTTAGATTCCAGCTGCTGTGCGCTGCGTTCTTACCAGGCTGAACAATATCCTCAATGACAAAGAAAATTAGACCAAAACATAGCATAACCAGATTGTTATGTCATATTGTCGATGAGATGCCTAATGACGACAATCAAGAATAGAAGGATAACACTTTTAACCTCGGTGTAGGCTAATTTCAACAGTAACAAACAGTTCCGTGACGGACTATATAGCCAATATTACTGTAATATATCCTACTTAGGCTATGTTAATTGCATCTATCATCATCTTCCTACCGTTTGACCCGCTTTGGAGCAGGGTCCGCTACTTCACGTGCCAATCTCCATTTCTGTCGGTCAAGAGCATCATGCGAGCACATATTAACTCGTGACATGTCTTCTCTAAGGCAATCAAGCCACCTCTTCTTAGGGCGCCCACGAGGTCGTTTACCATCCGGGTTGAGACACAAGGCAGTTTTGGCCACTGATTGTTCGTGACTGCGTATGATGTGGCCGTACCAGCGTAGACGAGCCTCCCGCATTTTATCCTGCACGGGCGCAACTCCCATCCTCCCTCGGACATCGCAATTCTTGATATGGCCAAGTCGCGTCAGACCAAGCATCGAACGAAGCATGCGCATCTCCATAACATGCAGGGCTTGCTCGTGTTTAACCAACACCATCTATATCCAGGCCAGCGCGCTCTGACGTCACCGGTCCACGCTAAGGAAAGTGTAGTCCTAGCGGACATGTTGAATTTGTCTTGCTGGAGTGTTTTCGTTGTAGTTCAGTGCAGTGAAGTTTTAGTGTTTAAATGGTGAAAGATGCCTCATCGCTGCTGTGTAACAGGTTGTCGTGGCAATTATGATATTGGACCAAGGGTCCATGTCTTCAGATTCCCCATGGACGAAGAATTTAAAGTGAAATTAATAGCTCAATGCTATTCCACGAAAGGACTTCCCACCAACTCAGTTCACGAGAGTAAGTAATACATTTTATGTTATCGGCAGTCTAGGATTTCGATATAAATAATTGGGGTTTTAATGTACCGGTACCGTAATTTTAATTTATTTTACTTTATTTACAATTGCATCCTTGTAAAATAAATAAATAGCCTAGTATAAAAATAGATTAATAGATAGCCTACCGGCAAAAAAATAAATAATTAAATAAAACTATATTTTTTGCCTATATAATAAAGCATTTGAAGATATTAATAAAATTCCTTAGGCTTACTTTTATAATACAATACACTCTTATTTTGGATGGTATATGACACATTAAGCTATACTTTTAGGTTAGGCTACATTTTGTCTTAATCATCAGGTAATTGTAAATATGTACTGTTTTGCACAGTATGTAAATTAAAAAATAGGCCTACCATTAATATTAACTAAAGTATAGACTAGGTCTACATGTAAATATTTTGAATAAGCAATAGGCGCAAGCTAGTTTAAGCAGAAATTAAGCCTACAAGTGCATGTTTAGGCCTAAAGTTTATCACATACTGTATTTGCTTGTGCCATATACACTTTAAAGAAACTGATATATTGTGGGAAACAATCTTTCCTGGCTGTCCATCATATTTTACTTCAGCGACTGAAAGAGAAAATTCAATTTTTTATTTGAATTTAAATTACAGCAGGGATTTGGAGCTTGGTTACTCTGTTCTTGTACACGAGCAACTGGAACTTAGAATTGATTACAAAGACACAGACATAGTAAAATTAGGGAGTTCTTTTCAACTGCCTCTGGTATTGAATAATGTGACAGGTAGCCTGTTCATGCAGTTTTAGACAACATAATTTAGAGCAATCCACGCCATGCAGTATTTCTCATTTGTGCAATATGATTCAATTCATCTCATCTTAGCTGGAACTTTTACACTTTACTGTACCGTAAGGAAAGATTGAGATACAGCTCTGATATGCCTTTTGCCTTTTTATTAAAAAAATTATTTCATCACATGCTTACAAATTTATTTGACAAACGGTAGAGGAAATCTCATTTATGTTCCTAATATGACAGAAGTCCACAATTGGAACAACAGATTCTCTATCTGTAAAGTAAGAGAATTGTAACTGTCTTATCACAGTGAGTGGCATATCCTAACTTATGACTTAATACTGAAGGAAAAATATGCTTTTATGCCTATTTTTGCATAGTTTTTTGCACAGTATTTCTGAGAAATATAGATTTTATCATGGTTTTTCTTCTACTGTGTTGCCCTGAACATAACTCTTCATGCTGCACGTTTGACAGTTACAGCAATTTAAATATCACCCTGGTGCCCGAGGACTGCAAAATGTGACTTTTATAGGATGAAGTTAACGTTAGCAGTAGTGTTGTCTTAGATTTCAGTGACATTCACTTGATTTGCTTGTTGACACTGCAATGGTAATACTCATTTAAGGAAATGTCTTTTTTATTTTATTTTTTATGACAAAACATGTTTGTCATTTGTGCAACATCTTTTGCCAAAAATAAAAGAAGTGGAATGCGTGTAGGTCATCTCATGAAAAAATATCTCTTCCCACAAATATTATTAGACAAATTATTCTTTCTACCTCTACTGAGTTTTTACAGGAATGTATTTAAGAAATAAAACAGTGCGCTAGTATGTCATGGTGGATAGATTCCCTATTATACTTAAATTTCATTTTGTTATGCAGATGTAGCTCTCAAAACAGCTACCGTACTTTCATTTGCAATAATTAAAATTATCCATTTCTCTTGGTTCATCTTTAATTTCTTGTAAATAATTTATTTTATAAAATAGCCCAGTTTTTAGAGCAAGGCTCTGGAACTGTTTCAAGTTTCTAAAATATGGTTGTGGAATGTACCATTTACTTAACAGCAAAAACAAGAGTTAATGGAAACATCACAGCTCTAAAGTTGAAGAAAGTTTTATGAAAGAAAGCTTTTCAGTCGGTCAACATAAACACAACACTAAGGTTTGCCAATTAAAGTACCCTGAATATATCTTCTGAATACAGCTACAAATTTCAAATGTATACTGCTTCTGAATTATTATTTTTTGCTTATTTACAGTCCTTACTTTCTGGAATAGAATGTTGTACCAACAACAAGAATGACCATGGACATTTCCATGTTGATGGTCAAGTGTAGTTTATTTGCACTACTTTGTAACCTTTCTTTCACAAATGGAATGATTACTTTTCAGATGCGGTGTAACTTCCAAATATGAAGTACAGTATTAGCACTGGTAGCAAGCCACATACAGTATGATGTGTACGATAAGAGGACAAAATGTGTTGGTCATTTAAGTGACATCAATATATATACACATTTCAAATTGTATTGAGGACATTAGCTCAATGAGTGGGCAAGCCATTCCTTCAGTGTTGCCTTTTTACATAGCAACATCCTACTCCTTTTTCTTCTTTAACTCTGGGAAATGATAGTATCCTGATGTTTTTGAGAATTTTGCTGCTAGGCATTTAAAGTATTTAAGAAAGCATATAATTCACTTTCTTCTGTGGTACATAAATATCCAAGCATATTTAATATGAAACATACTCTTTCTGTTTATATCACTGAGTATCATTTAGTGTATTAATATTTCATTAATTGTATTGGTTTCTTAAAAAGTGTATTCTTGAGTAAATAGGAGAACAGATTAATATAGGGCTCCCAACTGAACATCTTGGCAGGCATGGTATAATTAGCCTCTATTATTATTATTATTACTATTTTATTTTTAATCAAACCAGACATTATACAAAATAGTTTTTGAAATGTAATTGAATCCTGTGGATTCAGAAGAAAGAGAACATTTTTTAACGTCGTAAACAAGATTCATAGTTCATATAAATGTAACTTAAATTGGAATATTATTTCCTTTAACTGTAGTCTGCAAGTCAACGTTTGAGGAAAGGAAGATATTTCACTGATTGATACCTATTATTTTCAACAATCATCTTCCCTCAATAAAATCTATACAGAGTTTGGGGAGGTTCCTCTGTGTTGGAGAATGTTAGATACCTGATTCTCCCGGTTTGTAGATAAGAATATCAATATCTTATAAACCTATTTTAAGTTTGAATGTGTAATATTGCCAAGAATTTGGAGAATGCCATCAATTTTAAGCTGAACACGGATGAAAATATCAAGGTGATACCAATCAAATTGTGATATAATGTGCTGTCTATATCTGTACTTTTTAAATGACTCATAACCTTACTCTCGTAAAATTTTCTGTACGATAATATTATATTTACCCTCCTTGTTTACTTTCCTCTGTATCCTTCATTCAACCAGAAGACAATCATAGTAAGGATGATCAATTCACAGAGTTTTATGACTAATGATCATAGTTGTAGTAATAATAAACAATATTATAATAGTAATATCGTACATAAATTGCTTTCTTTTTAACAAGCTTTCCTTCCTACTGATGTCTTAAATATAGTGCAAGTAAACAGCGCGGAGTCGATTTTCACCGACTGCCGTGCGTTAGTTGTTAGTTAACTGTATTCACAGGTATATTTCTAAAACGGGATCCAATGATGATTCCTAGTGAATCAGCAGTACATATTTTGTGCAGTGACTTTCTTTTTACGGATGTTTGTAGTCTCTGTGCTGCTGTTTTCAGTCAAACCATCACACACACAGCATGAAAGACATATTGTTTCGTCAGGTTCTCAGTCAAGTGAAAGAATATCATATTTTGCGTTGGTATGCTGAGTCCAGTCAAACATAAAATTTAGCGCACTGAGAACAACGCATATTACGAAGCGCACTCCCTGCTCAAACCTTCCGGACCACACTCATGACGTCAGACGCAGAGCGAGCAGGCTTGAAGTTTAGAAGGTGTTTGTTTAACAGAGGCCGGCCAGCATTCAGAACCGTAGAGGGCGACTGGGCGCACGATTGTCTTATAAATCTTGGCCTTAAGATAGGTGGGTATCCTGCAGTCGAGGAGGACTCCAGTTACCTCCCTCGATTTGAACCAACTGGCACTCACACGAGCTAGGGCATAAGGGAGGGTGTCACCATCTGAACGAGTCAAGGAGCCAAGATACCTGAATTGCCTCTATCAACTTACAAAATTTCAGTTTGATTGATGTAATAGATTCGTAGATAACGAGAACCGTCTAAATATTTCAGATTGTCGCCATATTGGATTTTATATATATATATATATATAGGCCTTAGAGTCTTATACTATTACATGAAGATTACTGTGTAGCTGTATTATTTAAATCGCATGGTCAGGACACAAGAAATAAAAACGAGATTTTAAAATTTCGCACAGCAACCATGTTGTGGTTTTGAAAAAAATTGAAATAAATTATATGCCAGTGGATTGAAATTATATAAGCATATACCGTGCCAAGTTGCACTGCGTTTGGATGGTTAAATCGCAAGAAACGTCCATTTAAATTTCGTTTCGCCGCCATATTGTATTTGAGATCACGAGGTCATAAAAATTCCCATGGTACGCGAACTTATGTTTATAGCCTCTATCAGCATACAAAATTTCAGGTTGATTACTGCCATAGATTAGTAGATATTGAGAACCGTCTAAATATTTCGGATGGTCGCCATGATGGATTTTCATAACCTATATGTTGACCATAGAGTTATGTACTATTAGATGAGGATTATTGCGTAGGTTCATTATTCAACATACTGAGGAACTTAAACGCTCTTATAAAAACCGTTGACTTCGGCCGGGTTTGAATTGAACCCGCGACCTTGGGCATAGAAGATCAGCATGCTACAATATGTAAGTTGTTGATTCGACTGTAGTCAGTAATAATAGTTGTGGCTGTAGCAGTGGATTCCATTTCACCATCAGTTTAGGTATCACCCACACCATCAGTGATCGATAACCTAGATGTTAGGCCCCTTTAAACAACAATGATCATCATCACCATCAGTAACTGGCAGCGATAACGATAGAGTTGCGGTATCGATTCTTGCATGTTTCATCTTATTTTTGACACTGACTTCAGCAGCAGTGCTTCTGTAAGCTGTCTATCCCCCCTACGGTAAAGATGGCCAGTTAAAGCAGTCCAGCGGTGTATTGAGCGAAAGTAGATATGAATCTCCTTGCGTGTCTTACCTGTGTTTTGTGGTCTGGTCTTACTACTACAGTACTAGCGTAGCTCCTTGCGCAAGGTCGATCTGGCCGTAAACAGCACAGTGTTTAGTCGAGGCTTATTCCTGTTGATCCGCGCAGCCTGTTTGTTAAGTTATTCGACCGAAGCACAACGCCACTTTCCATGGATAGGAGTACGTATTGAGATAATAATAATGTTATTGGATTTACGTCGCTTTTAACAACTGCGGCTTTAAGAGACGCTGGGGTGCCAGAATTTTGCCCCGAAGGGGATCTTAACTTAAACTTTCTTTGGCTTTTCCTAATTAATTGGGGTCGTCGGAGCCAAATAGGCTCATGTTGGATTTGGCCGGGAATTAGAGGCCGGATGCCCTTCCTGACGCCACGTGATTTTTCAGGTGAGAATTCTACCCCGCTGTAATCGGGATTCGAACCCCTGCCGTCCGGGTGAAAGACGATCAGCTAAGCCACGCGTCATCACGCTCCGAAGGTGGGGGGGGGGGGGGTCGGTCTTTAACGTGCCAGTAAATCTACTGACACGGCTCCCTCACATTTGCTTACCCTCAAATGCCAATTGGCTCCGCCATGATTCGATCCTGCAACCTTGTGCACAGCAATCAAGAACGTTACTGCTGAGCCACGCATCCAGCTGACGTATTGAGACTAGTGATGGGCTGCGAATACCGTAGTACGCCTCGTTACGTAGTGGCTAGCACTCCTAAGCTGTCTCGGCCTAGAAATTTTAATTCTAGTTTGAGGGCTGCAACGGGGTACACTTAGCCTCGTGAGACAAAACTGAGAAGAGGAGGGTGCGATTCCCACCTCTATCATTCTGGAAGTGCTTTTCCGTGGTTTCCAACTTTCACTCCACGTGAAAGCCAGGACTGTTCCTAACTCAAGGCCACGGTCGTCTCCTTCCCAATCCTATCCACACTAGTACAATAATCGCAATAATACAGAATATCACACAAATTACACACACACCCAACTACACGGGGCCGATGTTGCAATGCCCTTAAAATAGGCAACAACAACAACAACAACGAGCAAATACAAGGTTCACAATTTCTTTCATGATTTGAAACTATAACATTATATGGGAAAGTGTTCAGGAGTTAATATTGCTTTGAAGTCATTTTTCAGTGTTGCCATATCTATATATTTAAAACACTATGCTGATTTTTGTTACCGCGAGATTGAAAAAACGTCTCAATTGATTGACTTCGTATTGCATGCTAACGAGAGCTCTTGGCATGTAGATTTGCAGTGTGGCTTTAAAATAAACAAATATGTTACGGTGTATTTTTAATTAATAAACAAATATGCAAACTTCTTGCCCTTAGCGCATGCGCAGAATCAGCTTGGTTCATGAAAGACATGGCGGATGTCCAGCGCGTTTTAATGCGTTTTAATGTGATAGTTATTGCTAAGAATTATAAAGGAGAGGAAGATTCATTAATTATGCACGACGTATCACTCGTCCTTTTCGCTTCCATTTCGACAATATATCATTTTCATACCTTATTAGCCTACTTTTCTCATTTTTCAAAAATGAGGAAAAAGTAGACTTATGAGATCGGGCAAATGTGTGTCTGTCTGTCGGTCTGTCTGGCTGGCTGGCTGGCTGTGTGTGTGTCCCCCCCTAACAACTCCTAAACGGCTGGAGCAATCGAAACAAAATTTGGTAGGAGTAGAGATCTATACCTGAATATCTCACGGCGATATTTGAAAATGATGTCAGTGCTACCAACTGCTGAAAAATCGCAATTGAAATTTGAGCTCCATGTTGGATATCTTGGAAGGTATGAATGGGAGCTATTTCAAAATTGGCACACGTATAGATAATAATATTGCAGTTTAATTTCCAGGAGGCTATACATGGCAGTGCTGCCGAAATGATTCTAAGCCTGCTGATAGGTCCAAATTTTAAATGCATATAACTTCTACACTATCAATTTGATTTCAACCAAATTTCGTATGTGCTATGTGTACATAAACACATATGACTGAGCATATTCTTAAGAGCCACCAGGGCTGCCAACTGTAAATAAATGCTCTCAATTTTTTTAATCCAAATACCCATATATCAGAAAATATGAAAGCCGACAGCTTTAAACTATGCACACGTATAGTACCTGATATTCCATATTAATTTGGAGTAACTTATATACGTCAGTGCTACCAACATGATTCTAAGCCTGCTGATAGGTCCAATTTTAAAATGCATGTAACTTCTATACTAATTAATGGATTTCATTCAAAATTTACACAGCAATAGATCATATTATTTCAGATTATTTCTGACCAATACATGAATGTCATTGTTGCCAACGTGATTTTACGCTCGCTGTTAAATCCAATGTTTAACTGCATGTAACGTCCATGCTATCCATTGGACTTCAACCAAATTTTGTATTCTGTACCTTAAGAGATGGAACTAAGAATATATTCAGTCACCAGGGCTGCCAACTGTAGTTCTCTATTAGGCTACATTATGCCATGTATACAGTATTTCGAATCAAATAGAAATTTCGATATTACCAACTTAATTTCGTAATTATTCAAGATAGATCCATATAGATTAATCATTGGCATGAATCTTAAATTTTAAGAAAAATAGGCTCTTTAGTTCGTCACGGAACTTCTTGTTTTATCTCTTGGGTCTGGCTGCGTGGCTCAGGGGTAACGTTCTCGCTTGCTGAGCCCAAGGTTGTAGGTTCGAAACCTGGCGCAGTCAGCTGGCATTTGAGGGTGCGCAAATGCGAGGGAGCCGTGTCAGTACATTTACTGGCACGTTAAAGATCCCCTTCGGGGCAAAATTCCGGCACCCCGACGTCTCTAAAAGCCAGTGTAGTTAAAAGGGACGTAAAACCAATAACATTATTATTATTATTATTATTATTATTATTATTATTCATCTCTTGGGGAAGCCTCCATGGCATGGATGGCAGCACGCCGGCCTCTCACCACTGGGTCTGTGGTTCAAATGCCGGTCATTCCATGTGATATTTGTGCCAGCAGTATGTTGCAATGTCGAGAGTGCAATCTTTTGACGCCCTTAAAATTGCAATAGTGCCAAAAAGTAATGCTACAAACAATGTAACTTATAAAGGAAATTTCTTCAGTAAATATTTTGCCCATTGCACGTCATGTTTTGACGGGTTTCAACTAATTAATATTGTAAGTTTCAGTCGGTCAAAACAAAATAAAATCAATTACTGAAATAAATTAGCCCACATGAGATTACGATTTACGTAATTATATAGTGTTACGTACTATTGGAGTTTACTTCTTCTTCAACAGTCCGAGAAATTATATCAAGAAGGGAGTCGGTCCTGGATGTCCAATGGAAATCTCGCATGCTCATAAACCACACTTTCCCCAATAGGTTTATAATGAGAAACTTAAGGAGAAAGGTTATGTTTTAATTTCAACCAAATTATTATAGAACGCTATTTACATTTCAGGATAAAGGATAGACCTCAGAATGTTAACATGACAAGAAACAGGCGACACAGCGGCCCGTGGACAGCAATTATGGAGCGTATTTTCCTACAGCAATGGTGTATGCAAATCGCACACTTCGTACATTTTTAAAGTATTTTTTTTTAAGAAATCATATTTATTTATTAAACTATAGTGCAATATGTCACTGATAATGTATATTCTTCATTTGAATGCTCGTTTGTCATGATCGGTCGCTTGTGAGCGCCGCAGGAGGGATCTATACTACTGAAATAATATTATGATGATGATAAATCTTAATCACATGTAATTTAATTCAGGTTATTTTTCTCACAAAATCCAGTTATTATTTTGAGTTGACCGACTTAAAAATAAAATATGAATTATTCTGATGTCTTGAAAATGATTAAAAAACACCATAAAAATATACTGAAGACATTTTGAAAAACAGTTTTGAGACGTCTTGCAAAAACATCTTGAGGCCATTTGCAACCAGTAGTTCCGTGAAGAAATACATAGCCTATTTTCATATATCCTACTTATGTTAATTGCCTCTATTGTACCCAATCGTCATCATATGGAACATGTGTTCGTATCCCAGCTAACTCACGGTCTTTCGAGGTATGGGACGTTCATTCCCACCATACGATCACATGCTCAGGACTTGAGTCTGTCAGGTGACTACTCTACTTGAAAGAAACAACATAGTCCTAAGTATAACATTTAATGATAGAAAATCATGGCAATACAACACAAAACACAAAAAAAAAAAGATACTTTACATTTATAAGGTGGCAACTATCAAAAGAACCTGCGCAAAGCCCACTTCCCCGCGCATTCACTCTGAGTTGATGTGCGACGTCGCAGAGGAGCGGTAGAGGGGGTCACATGCTGTCTGGCTGCCTTACCGAACACACTGCGGAGATACGCTGACAACAGCTTCGAGGCCAATCCAATTTCGCGCTCTTATTATTTTCTCAGTTTTATATACGTTTTCTTTATTGTAGTCCTATAATCCCTTGTCGTATAGCGTGTACTTTATTTGTAAATGTGTTTATGTATATAGTGTTGTGTACCATGCTATTCTAGTAATAGTATCATTTGAGTTTCGTTATGGCTTCTACTTCGAAGTATGGTAGCAAATCTGGACGACCATTAAGGGGACAATGTAGAGAAATAGTCTATAACGTAACTGCTCACCTACGAGAACAGAAAACCGTTCATAAACTCAATTATAATGTTGTGGCTTCAACAAGTAAAGCAACGGGTGTTTCAAAGTCATTCGTGAAGCGTATAATAGCGGAAGGGAAAACGTCTATGGCCAAGGGTCGTCTGCAGTTTTCTACACCTGATGCATTATTTCGTGTTGTTGATATTATAGCCTCTGTGTGTGTACGCTTATTGGAACAGTATATTTCTTTAAAACATAGTTTACAACTAGGAAATCATAAATACTGTATTTTCATTTAACTCCGCGCTTAATACTTTCGGTCACTTTACATTTACTCTCGTTCTTTTAATTGCATTGCGTTTGCAGCATTAATGAAGGAATATCCTCAATCGAACATCTGGCTGCAGGTACTTACGATATGGCATGTGATGGCGATTGACAGCCAGCCGCGCCCGGGAACAGTTACGAATGCTTTACGTGATAAGCGCTTTTTTTTCGATGTCAATGAACTGCGATCTACTGTATATCCGTTTTCACGTCTCGGCATGATGGGTGAAAATCACTGACTGGGCTATTAATTATATTATCATGGAGATAGTATGTGCAACGGATTCTTGTCAGACGTAATTTAAGAATGGTGAGGTGCATGGAACACTAAGACCACTTCTATCCAGTCTAAAAACACTTATAGTGGGCGATGTATTGAAGATAGAGATATGCTCTCGCGGACTTTTCTGTAGAACTTTTCATGCTGAACAATTCTTACGATCATAGTATACTGATATTTTTAACGGTTTGCCCAGCGTAAGCTTAAGAAGCGCAAGGACGCCAAGTTCTTTTCCCAACCTTTTCACTGAAATCGTTACTGCTTGGCTTCCTTTGATCATAAATAAGTTATTTTCTACAGGAAGTGTCCTCGAGAAATACTTTACAGAATGGTGAAAACCGCATCAAAATCCATCCAGTGGTTCTCGAGATTACCTGTGACATCCAAGAATCGGGGACTCTATACTAAGTAGAGATTGTCGGGGGAGATCGGGACGAGCCGATGTGAGCTGCGCGAACCGAAGTAGCCGAGGGTTCTTTTGTTTGTTGTACCTTTATACACACATCAAAAAAAGTTTTGCATCACCTCGGTTCCAAGAGTTCCGGAACCTTTAAATACAAAGGGAATAGAGATCAACACAAACAACATTTCAGCTCGTTTTATTGCTCATGAGACCCACACATTGCATGTTGTACCATCATACATAATAATTGTTGTTTTAAGGGGCCTAACATCTAGGTTATCGGCCCCTGAATACCATCATACAGCTAGACTTTCAGCATTTGTGGTCCAGATTGCAGTACACACCACTACCTCTAATACCCAGTAGCACGTCCTCTTGCATTGATGCATGCCTGTATTCGTCGTGGCATACTATCCACAAGTTCATCAAGACACTGTTGGTCCAAATTGTCCCACTCCTCAACGACAATTCGGCGTAAATCTCTCAGAGTGGTTGGTGGGTCAAGACGTCCATAAACAGCCCTTTTCAACATATCCCAGGCATGTTCGATAGGGTTCATGTCTGGCGAACATGCTGGCCACTGTAGTCGAGCGATGTCGTTATCTTGAAGGAACGCATTCACAAGATGTGCACGATGAGGTCGAGAATTTTCGTCCATGAAGACAAATGCCTCTCCAATATTCTGCCGATATGGTTGCACTATGGGTCGGAGGATGTCATTCAGGTATCGTAAAGCCGTTTCGGAGCCTTCCATGACCACCAGTGGCGTACGTCGGCCCCACATAATGCCACCCCAAAACATCAGGGAACCACCACCTTGCTGCACTCGCTGGACAGTGTGTCTAAGACGTTCAGCCTGACCAGGGTGCCTCCAAACACGTCTCCGACGATTGTCTGGTTGAAGGCATATGCGACACTCATCGGTGAAGAGAACGTGATGCCAATTCCGTGGGGTCCATTCAGCATGTTGTTGGGCCCATCTGTACCGCGCTGCATGGTGTCGGGGTTGCAAAGCTGGACCTCGCCATGGACGTCGGGAGTGAAGTTGCGCATCATGCAGCCTATTGCGCACAGTTTGAGTTGAAACACGACGTCCTGTGGCTGAACGAAACGCATTATTCAACATGGTGGCATTGCTGTCAGGGTTCCTCCGAGCGGCAATCCGTAAGTAGCGGTCATCCACTACAGTAGTAGCCCTTGGGCGGCCTGAGCGAGGCCTGTCATCGACAGTTCCTGTATCTCTGTACCTCCTCCATGTCCGAACAACATCGCTTTGGTTCACTCTGAGACGCCTGGAAACTTCCCTTGTTGAGAGCCCTTCTTGACACAAAGTAACAATGCGGACGCGATCGAACTGCGGTATTGACCTTCTAGGCATGGTAGAACTACAGACAACATGAGCAGCGTACCTTCGTCCTGGTGGAATGACTGGAACTGATCGGCTGTCGTACCCCCTCCGTCTAATAGGCCCTGCTCATGCATGGTTGTTTACATCTTTGAGCAGTTTTAGTGACATCTATGAACAGTCAAAGGGACTGTATCTTTGATACAATATACACAGTCAACGTCTATATGCCGGAGATCTGGGAACCGAGGTGATGCAAAACTTTTTTTGATGTGTGTACTTCCCACAACGAAAATCAAAGTTATCTGTGAGTCTCTCCTTAAAATTAGTGCTTCATCGCACTCAAGTCTATTCAAAACATCCTATTATTGATACTCTCTGACATTTGCGAGTGATCATAGTGTTCTTCACGTAGCACAATTTAACACAAACTGGAGTATCACAACACAATAAACACAAATTATATTTAAATGACATAAATCTGCAATTATTAAACATTTATCCGTTTTACACGGGGCATTTACTTTCAGTAACATTAATTCATTATCTTATGCCTTGATTAATAAGTGTTGTGTCGTGCGAATCGTATTATTTTTCCCATCAATTTGAAACGCTGAAGTAGTACACTTTCCCTTCCAAAATACACATGGATAGAGATGTTTTATAGCTTCACCATACAACGATTTTCTGGGTCTGGTCAAAACAGTATCGTTACAAACGTGTCATGTCATTAAAATTACGCTACCCGTATGAATAATTTAGTGCGAACTGGGCAAATACACTTTACAAAGATGCCTATATTTATTTGGTGCAGTATTCCTCCTCAGAGAATAACTGGGCCAAATATTATCCGATCACAACGTTCCAACATGGTATGTGTGTGGAAATAAAGCATTTAATTCAATTGGCATCATCACATCAATCATATCTTAATTACTTTTCGAAATATCGAGATTCTTCAGTGTCCCACTATACTTTTAAAATAAAAGGATCAGGTCTACAGACTTCCTTTCCAAGCGGACAATAAATTAGTCTCGGCTTCCTCAGAAAGATGGCCGCCGGTCTAGTGGCCTCCCTGCCACCCCATCTGGCTTCTCGCAAGGTCAAGTTCATTTACTGGTGCAGTTACACTGGAGGTACCCTGAGTGGATTGTGTCCCCAGTAATTCAGTCAATCTAATTTATTTAACACCTACATTTAGAGTATATTGGGCTCATCTCGGCTCCTAATTAATATTCATGGCAGGGGATGGATCACGTAATAACTTTGCCGTTCTGTGGGCGACATTAGTGGCTCTGGCGCGCATCTCAAGTGAGTGTCAAAGTTCTCTCACTGGTGCAGCTGCCTATAACAAGAGGAAATCGACGTTTCCTATACGAAGAACCATTAATCTTACCTCTAAGGGCAGATCAATTAATATATGGGCTCACACAGGGTCTCTAATAGTTATCCCTGGTGGCAACAATTCTGCAAACAGTGGATACAGACAGACTCTGTCCAACTTCGTTGCGAATAATACAAGTATGCTCCAAGGCGATACCATCTCGTAGATTTCGAAGATTTGCCGACTAGATTCACCTAACGCGCAAGCTATGTTTGGATGATCCCCGCAACTTATTGACGTAAATCTCTTGATTCTATGTTACATGCTCGCTGAACGCGGCTCAAACAATACTTCTTATAGACGACTCAATTATTAAAGCACTCACGTCCTCTCTGCAATTACTCATAGGCCAAAGCTCTATGTAGCTCCAAACAAGTATAAATTTACTGGCTTACATTAACTACCTAAATGGCTCCCAAATACAACCCTGCATAATATACCATAATAAACATTCATTCAACAATTCAATGGCACTGAAAAACTCTCATTATCTCGATATTTTACGTTTCTTTCTTACTGTTTACAATAACACAGTATTCTTACGTTAGACATGGCACACTTTGCACGTACTACAGGCCTGACATGCCCATTTATTTATTCATTATTGTTACCGACCCCAGATTATTATTATTATTATTATTATTATTATTATTATTATTATTATTATTATTATTATTATTATTATTATTTAACGTTACCGTTACTTTCATCAATGTCTTAGGCCTAAATGGCCGTAAACAAATCACCCTCCAAGCCATATTTTACCAAAATACGACGGGTGTGATCTCGTACATAAATGACTGTTAATTCTTAGTCTTAGAGTGATGCTTCGTTGTATGGTGAACTATTTAATCATATCAACATATTAAATTTGTACTCACTTTCATTTTTGCTGGGTTAGTCCAGCATGCCAGCCACGAACCTACCATGATTCTTGGCTTAAGCCATCATGATATTTTTCACACGACACATTGTATACACTTTACACATGGTAATCATATTTTCAATCACTGGCTTTTTTCACTTTGACACAATGCATAATATTTTACCATATACACATAAACACTTTTAAAAATCACTGTAATATAACTTTATACACAATTCTCGCACTATTTCACACATGGATCCTTGATTGGACTCCAACTATCGCCTGACCTCAGAGATGCGATGCAGCTAACTCTTGACAACCGCTGGTCTCCATGAAAGTCTATCTTGCGTGTGTGTGTGTGTTCGACTCCTATCACCTACAGTTCATATCTCCTCTACAGCAATTCTGTTCAATCCTATGTCACGACTATTTGTGACGCCTTCCAGGCTCCCGTAACTGTAGTGATCCTTACGATAATGTGTCATTTTAACTATGACAACACCTCCTGGTATGTTCATTGTCTATAAACACTCTAAATTCTCTCTACGCTATACTGAATCTATACTCGCGTATGTTATTGGTTAAACGTCTGCTGTAGACTAAATCTTACACGATGCATAATTACTGTTGTGAAGCTGCATGATGCACTTTTCATTGTTCACCAAATACATTTGAGCGTCGATACTTTATAAATTCGCGCACTTTCTTGCGTGATCTGGCAGCGTGTTAGTTCACGTGTTGAGTCAAGACGAACTGAAGACGAACTAACTTCCCTGCGAAGCTCCCCTATATAAGGCTTCCTTGTGAAACATAGTCCACTGGACATCCAGGACCGACTCCCTTCTTGATATAATACATTTCCAGACAAAGTGAAGTATCATCCTCGTTTGTCTAAGTGAAGAGGTCCCAAAATCACTCGCGTGCAAGCGATCGCTTCGGCCAATTAATTATAATTAATTGCCTTCTTCCATGGCGTCATGACGCTATTCTGGTAAATCCCCTCGGCTCATCTACAAAACCTTCCTCTGAAGCGGAAGAGGACTGTGCAGAGGTTCGTTTACAGATGTAGGCTTTAATTTAGGCGTGAGAACACTCCTAAATTATCTTTCCTAGAATATATTCACCTGGGTGTAAGTTTCATTTCGATTCATTGCTCCAATTGGCTGTAATCAATTAATTTCTGTGGGCGACTGCCCCCTCTCCACTTCTATGCCTTGTGAGATGGTGGATCCCAGAGCCATTAATCTTGGGCTGCTCCTGCGGTCCAGACGAAAATTAGTTCCTTGGCGTCACCTAAAACGCCCCTTCGCTAACCACGATTTGTCAACTGTCAAGCTGGTTTGCTTTCTTGCACTCAGGCTTCTAAAACGTACATGGGCTTGTATTTCTTGCAATGATCCACCTTAAAAGCTATGATATTCCCGTTCTAGCCGTGAAATCCTGCTATTATGATTATTTGCAGATATAACTCATTGCTCTTCGGGTTCACTGTAGCTGTTCCCCCTCAGAGATCAATGATTCGATTCTGGGCAGAATCATGGGCTGGTCTTCTTTGATAAGAGCCGAGTTCGATGCCAGTCTGCCGTGTCTAATTGGGCACACTATCAACATACAAAATTTCATTTTGATTGCTGTAATATATTTGTAAATATTGAGAACCGTAAAATTATTCGGATAGTTGCCATGTTGAATTTTTACATATATAGGCCATAGATTTATGCACTATAAGATTACAATGATTGCGTAGGTTCATTATTCAAACGTTGACTGTGATCGCATGAATAAGACATAATAAATGAAAACTTAATTTTAAAATTTCCCACAGCCGCCATCTTGAGGTTACGTCGGAAATTGAACTAAAGTATATGTCAGTGCTATGCAATGTGTACTAACATTTGCTGTGCCAAGTTGCACTTCGTTTGGATGGTTAAATCAAGAGAAAAGTCTATTTGAATGTTTCAACTTCGCTTGGCCAGCATGTTCATTTTGTACTTAAGATTTTTTTGAAAGTCACATAGGTTAACTTGTAGAAATTTTCTGGGTGAAATCGGCAATAGTTTCGGAGATGTAGAATGCCGGTGAAATATTTCGCACAGCCACCATGTTGGATTGGCGAGGCATAATAATATTTGAAGGGCATGGTCGGGGTCTGCCAAAATAGTACTATGACCTTACCGAGTTTCATTGAATTCGCTCCAGCCGTTGAAATATCATTAGGGAAACGGGTGGGGTCGTGAGACACGCACACGGAAAAAGGGTGATCATAAGCATATTTTTTCATAATTGAAAATAGGAAAGAAAAAATATCTTGAATACATATAATTAGAGCACATTCAATAGGCATAACTTAAAACACCGCTTAAAGAGTCTCCTAGATATCTTGAAGGCAGAATACAAGACAAAGCATTTTAAAAATATATTAAAGAATGTATGTGCTGTCTAGGTAGAGAAGAAAATGAATTTGAAATAAGTATCTGGAAGTTTAATAATATTGTTATAATTTGAGATATGTTATAGTTTTAGTTTTCATTCCAAGGTAATCTAGGGGACAACTACTGCACGTGGGCAAGGTCTAATTATTTAGGGAGAATGTGCTGTGATATCTGCGTGTCCCGAACCAAGATCCAACTGACGCTCCATCCAGGGCACCCCCGACTTAAATAGCACCCAGAAATATTTATATAGACATTCTATAAAAATCATGCTAATGCAACATTATGCACACGAATTAATTCAATGTTTTAATTCGATAGACTTGACAAATTTAAGATTAGTACAAATGTTATTGTACTCAATCATCATATGCTAAGGGCTAAGGTAGGCTATATGTTTCACAAAACTCAAGCTCTTTGACCAGAAAGAGTTAGAAGGTGCAGTTTGTACCACAATCTTTTTAATCGTCTCAATAGTTTCGGAAACCGGAAAAATCCTGCATTTGTTGAAAAGTCAACGGAAATGTATTTATTTGTGAATAAAGTGCGTTAAAAACAAGATGTTCAGCAATGAACATATAGCCTACTTTCTCCTAAATGCATGGGTATTGTTATAACTCTTTGTCCTTTTCAAGGAGTATAATTGAATGTTGGTTGTAGTAGCTTGTTGAAATACAACGTGCAATAGGGATATTAAACATTAATATGAGGTGCCCTTTGGTAGTGCTACCTCTGTAAAAAAAATCATTCAATTCGGTTTCACCGTGTTTGAATTGATATGGGGAATGGATTTGCACACATACTGAACCCATGTACCATTGGTTCAAGGGGTCGAATCCATGTATTATGGTAAAAAGAAGGAAGGAAATATACAGTCTTTAGAATGACTTGGAATTATTCTATACAAGAGGACTGGTTATATCTTGTGCAAGAATATGAGCCCAGGTGGCCAGGAAATGATATCATGAATGACGCACTGATAAGGAGCGATCATGGCTATAATTAGAACGAGAGGAACTTTCCGTTCAGAGTGACAGAGAGACGGTTTCGGAAATTGAGCTTGCGTTGCAGTAAAATGGCAACCGCGCTGTTATGCAAGAAGAGGAATAATTAGATTTAAGCCATTTGCGTACATAAAATTAACAAAAGAAATACATCATTGTGAATCATTTTGGAATAGAAATTTTTGTGTGGGAAAAGATGTTATAATAATTGCCCAGGAGAGAAGTGCCGATGCGGCATTACGTAATTAAAAGTTCCCCGAGACCCGAGGTGGTAGGGATTAAAAATCAACTACAACACCCACGTATCTTAAGAGTAAATTTCATTTAATATCTCAGAATTGTACGATCGATTTTCACGTGCAAAGAAATCAGTTTACGTTTAGAAAACAAGCTTTCCAGAGATATAATTTTTAAAAGTGTGCGACCATTGCTTCAAAAGTTGGTTATGAAAAAGACAAGGATTTGATCGTTTTGTCGCCGTTTTGTATAAAAGCCCTGGCCGTGCCAGGCAAATCATGCAGTACTTACCAGACCTCGAGAGGTCGTGATACTCTGTATCACCAACGAGCACCCGTAGGGAGTGGCCGAGAAGTATCATCATAGTATCGCCGTGTGAAGACTTAGGAAAATCCTCGTACAGGATTTAGTTCAGCCAGCATCAGTCTTTATAGTGAAAGTTCCGAATTACAGTCAAAGTAGGCTGCGAACTTAAATAACAGGCGATAGTCTTCAAATAACAGTTCAGTAAAACGACAGAAAGTATCGTAACGTTTGAAGTACCAACGATAGAAAAACAAACAGTTATATAACAGTTAAGGAACCCGATCTGGGTCGGACAAAAATAGTAACGCCTAGTGTATCAAAAAGATAGGAACTCGAGCGCCGAAGAAAATAGGAAGGGAAAATTTAATCCAAGACATTGTCTAACAGGAGACAAACGAACAGTAAAAGCATTAAGCTACGAAACTAATTAAAGGAATAGCCATAAGTGCTAGGGAATCATAGGTCACCGATAAAATATTCGAAAGGCCGTAACAGAACAGACTGTAGCTAGACCAACTAAATAGTGTCTAGAAAGAAGCGATTTCGAGCTAATAAAAATAAAAGCCGATCGTCAGGAAACCGGATTTGAGGAATAGCCGTTCCAGGGAGGGGTAGATTGATTGAGACTTTCATCATCTTGCCAGATAGGAAGCCAACGTCTAAGAGTGTCAACCCTTCGAAACGGGAAAGAAGGAATCACGTGTGTAAAGGCAAAAAGCAAAGCCTTAGTGATTAAAATCAGTGTAATGTAAATATAGTTAAATCCGTTTAAGTGTTATAATTTTTAGTGAATGTATTTGTGTATGATAAAAGAATACAAAATTGTATTCAATATGTTACCAGTGTTGAAGGTAAATAATATTTTTGTGTATCAAGAAGTGTCAATGTGTGAAATTGAATTAGGGAAGATGGCTTAAACACATTCAAGTGGGCAAAATGAAACATCGTTGGAAGTTCGGTCGGTGACCGACATATCATGTGAGTAACCATTTCATTATGTTATGTGTTGGGGAATATTTGCTTACAATCCACCTGAGAATGAGAAAATAGGGATGTTGTTGAATAACAAATAACAGAATAATAGCGCGATCTGAACGATTAAAATGGAGAAAGTATAAAATAATTATGTGAAATGAATAAATCCCTTAGGGGAAATGTATGAAATAAAATATTAGTGTATTGGATAAATGATTTAATTATATGAAAGCAAGTGTAATAATAATAATAATAATAACAATTATATGAATGGATAAAGTTTATGATGAATTATATGAAAGTAGTAGCTTTCGAGCTCCTTTAAAAGAATTAATACTTGTGGTGAACACATTGTTTTGAGATAAAGCGATTATTGGCACGGGAGAGGATTAATATAAAATTGAGATGTAGATCAAATTTGTATTGTTGAATCTATCAGTTCTTTGAAAGCAATTTTGGCTCAGAAACATGTAAGCGCTGTGAAGCACATTAAAGAAATTTGTCACGCTAGGAACGCGTTGGAATACTCGGTAAATTTAATTTTGAGGGGCAGTTGGTCGCGGTAATTGAGCTATGGTAAGTCCTCTGATCACGAGGCCATGTGTGTGTTATATTGTAGAAGGGTGTGAAATATTTGTTGTATTATGAGCCCAGGTTATAGACAGAGGTCGCCCTAAGTTGCGAATGTTAAAGTCCTCCAGTATGGGATATGGTTCCCGAGGCAGTGAAAGGAATCGAACCCAGGTTCGTCTATTACTGAAGCCCTTAAATATTTGCTGTTGTATTGAATTATTCTTACCCACCAATGAGGATACTTCATAATTAATAAATGCCGAGTTTAAGAGAATAAGGTCTTGTGAACCTCAATAAAAATAGTATAATGCAAGCCATGCTTGTTCAAAGAACTACATAATGAAACAGCTGTGTAAAGCTAAGAATCGTTCGTCCCGTGTGGGCGAAGACCGTAATGTCCGCCTCCCCGGCAATAAATCGCGCTAAGTGGCCCGGCCAGACCCCTCGCCACTGATGTTGTGGTAGGTTTGAATAGCCGTCTGTTTTGAAGTTATATTATACAGAGTGTTTAGAGTTGGTTTTAACGACCCGGTCTTTGAACCGAGGTTCCTTTAGTTGAAGATTACCGCTTGCAAGTTCAGATCGTTGCTTTCTATTGATATGAAGGTCTTTTAAGACAAGAACGATAAGTCCCTAATGTAATATAATGTGGGAATTCACGAGTTCAGTGAAGACAATTAGATTTCGGGAGTGATCTTAATTTTTGACATGTTCAAGTAGTCTTCTATAACTCGGGAGTACGCAGATGTTTTCCCGATCACAGTAGTGAATTGTTGACAGAGAGATGGTAACCCATGAACATGTGAAAGCCCAAAATTTAAGTAAATGAATAACAGTACTTTAAATAAGAAGTATATATTGTTTTAATTATAAGATACTCATATAATAGGAAGTGAGGTGTTGTAAAAGAATATCACAGAGTATATAAAAGGTATCGAGCCATTTGGAGCTCTTGATTTTATGGAATTTTAAAGGGATACTTTATGGAAGTGAAAAGAGATGTAAGTTTGTTGGTTTATAGGAAACCATTTATTATGATTTAACCTTTGTTTGTTTATGTATTCCTTGTTCACTCTGAACAAGTTAGAAGTATTGGTCAGTATTTTATTTGTTTAATTTGTTGTAGCGCCATATATTTGGTTAATTAAATGTTTTATAGTAGGAGTTGTTTTGATTATTTGTTTTGGAAGTGTATCCTCTATTTAATCCAAAATGTGTAAGTCACAGAGTGGGAGAACATACCATAACCCCGAAAATCCCGATTTGAGCATTGCTGGCATACTGTGATTTGCATATTTCATGCTAAATGGGCACAATACATGGCCACTATCTGCAAACTATTGGGCTGATGACCTTGTAGTCAGTCATAAGATGCGTTTCACAAAAAGGCATGTTGTTGCAAAATCTAGTAGAGATCAAATTATTAGGATGGTCGTAATTTGATTTAAGCTTTTAACATTTGGGTGGCCGTCATTCCGTTTCCATCAAGATGGTGGCGATATAAAACATGACACGGAGGTGCCCTTTGCTAGTGCTACCTCTGTACCAAATTTAGTTCCATTCGGTTTCACCGTGTTCGAATTAATAGGGGGAATCGATTTTGACACAAAGATGGCCGCCATCCGCAAACTATTAGGCTGATGACCTATTAGTTTGGTCAAAAGATGCTCCCCCCAAAAAGGTATGTTGTTGCAAAATTTGGTAGAGATCGGATGATTAGGTTAGTCGTAATTTGATTTAAGCTTTGAACATTTGTGTGGCCGCCATTACGTTTCCGTCAAGATGGCGGCGATATAATACATGACACTGAGGTGTCCTTTGCTAGTGCTACCTTTGTACCAAATTTCGTTCAATTCGCGTTCACCGTGTTCGAATTGATAGGGGGGACAGACATTCAGAGTACACACACTCACACACACACACACACACACAGACTCACACACACACACACAGGCAGACACAGTGTTTTTCGCCCTGTGTTGATCTCATAAGTCTACTTTCATTTTTTGCAAAAATCGAAAGTAGGCTAAAAATAAAGAAGATGATAGGCCCTTCCAGAACAGTGTCGCGTCCAGCCCGCATAAAAGTAGCGCCAGGTGGGTGGTTGATACTGTATATATGGGGCGCTCACATGAAGCCGATCGTTTAAGCAAAAGAAAGAAAGCAGTGACGAATTACACTCTAATTTCATAAATACCGACTATTTGTTTAAAAAGTGCGTGTAATTAATTTAAAAGAAAACTGCATAACAGAAAAGCCAGATGGGTGGTTTATGCACGTGAGAGATTTCTCGAACAGGTCCCCTAGTTATTGTGATTTGAAGAATCCAGCTTATTAGTAAGTTAACAAAACAATCAGTCAGAGAATAAGAGGTATTATAGTATAGTCTATGACCGTAAATACTTTGCATTTAAAGTGTGTAGTGTTACTTTCACTGCAACGGAACATGCTGCAAATAAATAAGAATGAATGTTTATTTGATTGTCCTTCTTTTATGCGTTCATACACCATTCATCCGATTGCTCAAACCCGTGAAGGGTTTTGAATTATTAAATCCATCTTTCAATAGATAACGCGCGAGTTTTTTCAATCAATGAGTGCTACCGCGCGAATCGTTTCAACAAATGAACTTTGGTTAGTTATCTTGTGAACGCCCACAAATGTTTCTGAATTAGTAAGTCCATTTCAGAATAGGTGGTGCATGAACCGTTTCAACAAATGAGCTTTTGCGAGCTAATCGTTTAAACAAATTAATTTGGTGAGTTGATGTGCGCACGCCTGCGAAAGTTTCAGAATTAGAAAGTCAATTTTTTAATAGATGACGCGGAAGTCTTTTCAACAAATGAACTTTGGTCAACTATTGTGGAAGCTACCGAAGGTTTCTGAATTAGTACTGTAAATCCATTTTAACAGGTAGCTCATAAGTCGTTACATAAATGATTTTAAGCCTACTCACTTATAGTTTAGCGGCAGTTTATACGTTTCCAAACGTTTGGAGTTTCCAGTGTGATTCGGATTCACGATGACCATCAACAAAGCGCACGGGCAATCCCTACAAATGTGTGGACAAAATTTGGAAAATCCATGCTTTTTACTGTACATGGACAGCAGATTATGGCCAGTTCACGCGTTGGAAAGCCTTCTGATCTATTCGTGTACGCTCCAGATGGAAAAACAAAACATATATTATATATCCAAAAGCACTTCAATATACCAAATTACAACACAAACACTTTCTTATTTTGATTGGCATTGCAAAGCATGCCGGGTATAGCTAGTTTAATATAAGTATCCTAATAATAACTAGCATTACCCGTCGCGGCTTCGCCTGCGAATATTCTAGTTGTAAAGAGTACATTTTGCAAAATCTCAATCATGAATGCTATGACTGATTTATCCTTGGTACGAATAATCAGACTTTATCAATTCAGCTACGGGTGCAGTTGTTGGGGGTTTGTCATTCCTTCATAGGTATATCAGAGCGAAGTTCGTTTACTGGGAATATTACAGACACTATTAATTTAAGGGCCTTTAAATGTCGTTTTCGGAGACCCTTTATAGTCGGGTGAAAAAGACCTTTCGTACCACACTCCACGTGAAAATTGCGTGAAAAATTCTAGAGTGCCCCTTGACCCCCTGAAGCGCATTAAACTGTATGTATTGATGAATTTTACAGCTTAATTTGGTTTAGTGATAACCTAATAACCGTCTGGAAACGTTCACAGTAATGTAATAATTGGAATTGCATTGCGTCTTACAGAAATAGATGGACCTGTGAGATTCTGTTACCATGGTTACCGCGTTGCATTATTTCATTATTTCATTGTAAATATACATGTTTTAAGGTATTTATTTAATTGTGGGGCATTTAAAGAATAAGTGAGTATGTTTCGCTTACGCATTGGGTTATGCTGAACCTGTAGGTACCCCATATGTGTAGGTTGGTGTTAATGGAACCATATTTGCGGTACAAAACTGGAATGGGACCTTAGCAGAATAATATAGGGAGAGATTTTACAAGAATTTTATAAAGTCTGAATTTTCCCGCCCAAGTACATCCAGTGGCGACGCCCCTGCTTTGTTATAACATAGGTCAATCGTAAGATTTTGAGTTGTTGGAAACTCCGGTAATGACTAGAAGACTTCAGATGACTTGCCATGAAACTCGGAAGAATATTCCACTATACTGTATTTTGCGCGTTTGAAATTACAGTAAGTATTACCGTATATTTTTATGCTTCTCTTTCCGTAAATCCTTACTTTATCAGCGACATAGAGTTTTATTTGTCAACTATAAGTAGGGTCATCTTACTTCATGTCCACAGTAAACGACACATCTCCATTCTTAAGTGCGATGCAATCCCGATTGAATTTCAGCATGAATGCTATCACGTTGGGCTATAAAACTCCGGGAAAATGATCAAATCTAAGAACTGAATGACAAAAGGTACTTAAATATTTATAGACATACATTTGCAGTCTTTGAAAATGAGGACACGATGAATTAATATTTGCATGCGATTTATTAATCTTTTTATTTATTTATTTTTATTTTATTTAGTCAATTTACCCTCTAGGTTGGTGGTCCCCACGGACTCATCGAGGGAACTCACCACTACCGCCTCTATGGGCAGTGTCCTGGAGCTTGGAACATCTGGTCAGGAGGGATACAACTGGGGAGGTGTGATCAGCAATTCGCCCAGGTGGCCTCACCTGCAAAGCGAACAGGGGCCTCATGAGGGATGGGAAGGGGTGGAAGATTGGGATGGAGAGGCTAGGAAGAGGGAAGGAGGCGGCCGTGGCCTTACAGTAGGTACCATCCCGGCATTTGCCCGAAGACGAAGTGGGAAACCACGGAAAACCACTTCGAGGATGGCTGAGGTGGGAATCGAACCCCCTCTACTCAGTTGGGCTGCCCGAGGCTGAGTAGACCCCGTTCCAGTCCTCATACCACTTTTCAAATTTCGTGGCAGAGCCGGGAATCGAACCCAGGACCTCCGGGGCGGCAGCTAACCATGCTGACCGCTACGCTACGGAGGCGACTTTATTAATCTTTTACGAGTGCAATATCGGATAGTGGGGGTCGACAGAACGGAGCCTACAACTAGAAAAAAGATAAATGTGAATAACAATGCAATTGAACAAATCACAGAATTCCCATATTTGGGTAGTGTGATTATAAGACCCTGCCAGAAATCAAGAAACGTATAGTGGTAGCATCAGTTTCTTGTGGACACGATAACTGCCGTAATTTTGCACCAATCACTTTGAATTTTTTACCGAATATGTATACCTATAAAATCTCGATCGAGTTCGTTACTGGGCTAAATCGGTCGAAGGGGGTGAAAATGGGGGGATTTTTTCGAAAAAGTGAAATATTGCGTTAACTCTCTTAATATGTGAAATATCGAATCCGTTCAACGTTCATATTATGTGTCGGATAAAGCCCAAAAATTTATGTTTGAAGAGTTTTTTTATAGCACCAACCATTGACCAAAGGGGTGGGAAAAAGTGGGTTTTTCGGGAAACATTAATCATATCTCTCTTAATAGGCACAATATCAAAACCCGAAAAAATGGACAATATTCCCCTAATAATTACCTAAAACTTTTGTCTGAAAGAATTTTTGATATGACCCACCATTACGCCAAGGAATGAGAAAAATGATTTCGGAATTATAAGAAAATGCCAAGAGCTATCAGAGGTTGCCATGACAACACTACTAATTTGATGAGGGATGAGCCATCAGACGTTGCCCTGACAACGCACTTGCACGAGATCAGATTCAGTATTTCCATCTAACTAAGTGTGAAGCGGCTTCGGTGACGTAACTGGTAGCATGCTGAATGTCTATGCCCAAGGTCGCGAGTTCAAAGCCGGCCGAAGTCGTCGGATTTTCCAAGAGCGCTAAAAATCCCTCAGTATGCTTTCCTTTGGAGGGGAAGTTCCAACGTTCGTTGCGAGTTGCTGGTTGTGGTGGCATCTAGTAGCCAAGTTCACAGCTAGTTGTCGTTGACGGTAGAACCTGGTAGCAACATTAGGAACTACTGCTTGAAATTGGCCATCTGCAGTCCTTACCTGAATCAAGACTAATACAGCCATTACAATTCACACCGTTTATCAGACAGATTCTACACTCACCCAAAGTACACGGGGTTAGATGACCGCGTTGTCGCAGCAGCTAAACTGAGGAACCAACCAGAGGTAGATGTCATTAGAAAGCTAACTATTGCAATGGGTACCATGTTTCGACTTCCGGAAAATTTCGACATATCTTCGCGTTTCACATCCCCCAGACCCCAAAGCCACCGTCAGTTCAAAAGTTTAGGCTATATATAATTTATGTATGTGTATATATGTATATCAGTTTCTTGTGGACACGATAACTGCCGTAATTTTGCACCAATCACTTCGAATATTTCACCGAATATGTATACCTATAAAATCTCGGTCGAGTTCGTTACTGGGCTAAATCAGTCGAAAGGGGTGAAAATGGGGGGCTTTATTCGAAAAAGTGAAATAGTGCTATAACTCTCTTAATATGTGAAATATCGAATCCGTTGAACGTTCATACTATGTGCCGGATAAAGCCCAAAAATTATTGTTTGAAGAGTTTTTTATAGCACCAACCATTGACCAAAGGGGTGGGAAAAAGTGTTTTTTTCGGGAAACATTAATTATATCTCTCTTAATAAGCACAATATCAAAACCGTACAAAATGGACAATATTCCCCTAATAATTACCTAAAACTTTTGTCCGGAAGAATTTTTGATATGACCCACCATTATGCCAAGGGATGAGAAAAATGATTTCGGAATTATAAGGAAATGCCAAGAGCTATCAGTGGTTGCCATGGCAACACTACTAAATTGATGACGGATGAGCCATCAGACGTTGCCAAGATAACGCACTTGCACGAGATCACATTCAGATTTCCATTTGACTAAGTGTGAAGCGGCTTCGGTGACGTAACTGGTAGCATGCTGAATGTCCTTGCCCAAGGTCGCGAGTTCAAAGCCGGCCGAAGTCGTCGGATTTTCTAAGAGCGCTAAAAATCCCTCAGTATGCTTTCCTTTGGAGGGGAAGTTCCAACGTTCGTTGCGAGTTGCTGGTTGCGGTGGTATCTAGTAGCCAAGTTCACAGCTAGGTGTCGTTGACGGTAGTACCTGGTAGCAACATTAGGAACTACTGCTTGAAATTGGCCGTCTGCAGTCCTTACCTGAATTACAGACTAATACAGCCATCCCTAAGTACACGGGGTTACATGACCGCGTTGTCGCAGCCCCTAAACTGAGGAACCAACCAAAATCTCTGCGGGAGATATAATTTTGCGTGAAGAAGTAACAGACCGTTACATAGTTACACATCAGTGTCGAAACCTTGCATACGGACAGTGTGACCACAAGTATAACAAGATGTTCAGTAAAGAACATATAGCCTACTTTCTCCTAAATGCATGGGTATTGTTATAACTCTTTGTCCTTTTCAAGGAGTATGATTGAATGTTGGTTGTAGTAGCTTGTTGAAATACAACGTGCTATAGGGATATTAAACATGAATATGAGGTGCCCTTTGCTAGTGCTACCTCTGTACCAAATGTCATTCAATTAGGTTTCACCGCGTTTGAATTGATAGGGGGAATCGATTTGCACACATACTTGGCCACCATCTGCAAACTATTGGGCTGATGTTCTTGCAGTTTGGTCAGAATATGTTTCCCACATAAAGATATGGTGTTGCAAAATTTGGTAGAGACTAGATTATTAGGTTGGTCGTAATTACATTTTAGCTTTTAACATTTGGGTGGCCGCGATTACGTTTCCGTCAAGATAGCGGTGATACAAAACATGACACTGAGGGGCCCTTTGCTAGTGCTACCTCTGTACCAAATTTCGTTCATTCGGTTCCACCGTGTTCGAATTAATAGGGAGAATCAATTTTGACATAAAGATGGCCGCCATCCACAAACTATTAGGCTAATGACCTATTAGATTGGTCAAAGGATGCTCCCTCCATAAAGGTATGTTGTTGCAAAGTTTGGTAGAGATCGGATGGTTATGTTAGTCGTAATTTGATTTAAGCTTTAAACATTTGTGAGGCCGCCATTACGTTTCTGTCAATATGGCGGCGATATTATTCATGACACTGAGATGCCCTTTGCTAGTGCTATCTCTGTACCAAATTTCGTTCCATTCGGTTTCACCGTGTTTGAATTAATAGGGGGAATCGATTCTGACACAAAGATGGCCGCCATCCGCAAACTATTAGGCGAATGACCTATTAGATTGTCAAAGGATGCTCCCTCCATAAAGGTATGTTGGTGCAAAATTTGGTAGAGATCGGATGATTAGGTTAATCGTAATTTGATTTAAGCTTTGAACATTCGTGTGGCCGCCATTACGTTTCTGTCAAGATGGCGGCGATATAAAACATGACAATGAGGTGCCCTTTGCTAGTGCTACCTCTGTACCAAATTTCGTTCCATTCGGTTCCACCGTGTTCGAATTAATGGGGGGAATCAATTTTGACATAAAGATGGCCACCATCCGCAAACTATTAGGCTAATAACCTATTAGATTGGTCAAAGGATGCTCCCTCCTTAAGGGTATGTTGTTGCAAAGTTTGGTAGAGATCGGATGGTTATGTTAGTCGTAATTTAACTTAAGCTTTGAACATTTGTGTGGTCGCCATTACGTTTCTTTCAATAAGGCGGCGATATAAAACATGTCACTGAGATGCCCTTTGCTAGTGCTACCTCTGTACCAAATTTCGTTCCATTCGGTTTCACCGTGTTTGAATTAATAGGGGGAATTGATTTTCACACAAGGATGGCCGCCATCCGCAAACTATTAGGCTAATGACCTATTCATTTGGTCAAAGGATGCTTCCTCTACAAGGGTATGTTGGTGCAAAATTTGGTCGAGATCGGATGATTAGGTTAATCGTAATTTGATTTAAGCTTTGAACATTTGTGTGGCCGCCTTTACGTTTCCGTCAAGATGGCGGCGATATAAAACATGACACTGAGGTGCCTTTTGTTAGTACTACCCCTGTACTAAATTTCGTTCCATTCGGTTGCCCCTTGTTCGAATTAATAGGGGGAATCGATTTTCACACAAAGATGGCCGCCATCCAAAAACTATTACGCTGATGACCTATTAGTTTGGTCAAAGGATGCTCCCCCCATAAATGTATGTCGTTGCAAAATTTGGTAGAGATCGGATGATTAGGTTAGTCGTAATTTGATTTAAGCTTTGAACATTTGTGTGGCCGCCATTACGTTTCCGTCAAGATGGCGGCGATATAAAACATGACACTGAGGTGCCGTTTGTTAGTACTACCTCTGTACCAAATTTCGTTCCATTCGGTTGCACCGTGTTCGAATTAATAGGGGGAATCGATTTTCACACAAAGATGGCCGCCATCCACAAACTATAACGCTGACGACCTATTAGATTGGTCAAAGGATGCTCCCTCCATAAAGGTATGTAGTTGCAAAATTTGGTAGAGATCGGATGATTAGGTTAATCGTAATTTGATTTAAGCTTTGAACATTCGTGTGGCCGCCATTACGTTTCAGTCAAGATGGCGGCGATATAAAACATGACACTGAGGTGCCCTTTGCTAGTGCTACCTCTGTACCAAATTTCGTTCCATTCGGTTCCCCCGTGTTCGAATTAATAGGGGGAATCAATTTTGACATAAAGATGACCGCCATCCGCAAACTATTAGGCTAATAACCTATTAGATTGGTCAAAGGATGCTCCCTCCATAAAGGTATGTTGTTGCAAAGTTTTGTAGAGATCGGATGATTAGGTTAATCGTAATTTGATTTAAGCTTTGAACATTCGTGTGGCCGCCATTACGTTTCCGTCAAGATGGCGGCGATATAAGACATGACTCTGAGGTGCCTTTTGTTAGTACTACCTCTGTACCAAATTTCGTTACATTCAGTTGCACCGTGTTCGAATTAATAGGGGGAATCGATTTTCACACAAAGATGGCCGCCATCCGCAAACTATTACGCTGATGACCTATTACTTTGGTCAAAGGATGCTCCCCCCATAAAGCTATTTTGTTGCAAAATTTGGTAGAGATCGGATGATTAGGTTAGTCGTAATTTGATTTAAGCTTTGAACATTTGTGTGGCCGCCATTACGTTTCCGTCAAGATGGTGGCGATATAAAACATGACACTGAGGTGCCTTTTGTTAGTACTACCTCTGTACCAAATTTCGTTCCATTAGGTTGCACTGTGTTCGAATTAATAGGGGGAATCGATTTTCACACAAATATGGCCACCATCCGCAAACTATTACGCTGATGACCTATTGGTTTGGTCAAAGGATGCTCCCCACATAAAGGTATGTTGTTGCAAAATTTGGTAGAGATCAGATGATTAGGTTAGTCGTAATTTGATTTAAGCTTTGAACATTTGTGTGGCCGCCATTACGTTTCCTTCAAGATGGCGGCGATATAAAACATGACACTGAGGTGTCCTTTGCTAGTGCTACCTTTGTACCAAATTTCGTTCAATTCGCATTCACCGTGTTCGAATTGATAGGGGGGGACAGACATTCAGAGTACACACACTCACACACACACACACAGACTCACACACACACACACATACACACACACAGACTCACACACACACATACACACACACAGACAGACACACTTTTTTCGCCCTGTGTTGATCTCATAAGTCTACTTTCATTTTTTGCAAAAATCGAAAGTAGGCTAAAAATGGACCCCAAATGACAAGAAGGTTACCGTTCCCATAAGACAATAAAATGTTTAAAATAAGCATAAAATGACGAAAATGAAAGTTAATTAAGCTCCAATTATAAAATACCTTCTCGCAATAAATGAGGTCTGATCCTTCTACGAAAACCTGCATATTCTGCATATTCTGCCTATTTTTCATACAGATATGGTCTGAAATAGTTTCTTGTTGGAACATTTTACCTCACCATTTAAAGTAGAGTGGCATATAGATACGTTCTCAATAAAAAAACACTTGTTCAATTTCTAGTAACTTACAGCACTCGACGTTTTAGTCCTCAATAACATTTGAGTAAAGTCGTGCAAGGAATACCGATGATTCAATGGAACATTACAAGGCAGCAGGAAGTTACAAGCCAGAGACAAGTGGAAACAATTTTGATAACGCCAGAATTACTGACGATGTAAACGTTCCAGCAGCAAATATACGGCAGAGATGTTCTCTCACAAAGGGGAAAAGTAAACACGATATAAATATTACGTTTTATTGAGTTGCACTGATGATTATTTGAGCTGAATGTTAGTGCAGATACTGTGTTATCTGGCGTGCTTCCAGCTGTCGTGTTAGAGAAATCTATGAGACAAATGGCCTGGACCTTGAGATACAAAACTCAGTTTTTCCGGGAGCGTTCCCAGAATCATGGTGAGAGCTGAACGAAACAATAGGAACATACTGTTAGTGAGGCAAGGTATTAAATTTAGCCTATCTTCATGTTTAAAAAAATAGGCTGATGAGATCACCTATTGTCCGTGTGTCTGTGTGTGCGTGTGTGATTCGTGTGTGTGTGTGTGTGTGTCCCCTAATAACATCTAAACGGCTAGAGCGATTTCAATGAAACTCGGTAAGATCATAGCACGATTTTGGCCGACTGAGACCGTGCCCTTCAAATTTTATTGGGACTCACTAATCCAACATGGCGGCTGTGCGAAATATTTCACTAGCATTCTGTATCGCCGAAACTACTACCGATATCACCCTGAAATCACCTATGAGACTTTCAAAAACCTGGTAATTACAAAACCAACATGGCGGCCAAGCGAATTTGAGACTTTTAAATAGAATTTTCTCGCGATTTAACCATCGAAACGTAATGAAACATGGTACAGCAAATGTTTATACACATTGTAAAGCACTGGAGTCTAATTTAGTTCGATTATTTACATAACCTCAAAATGGCGACTGTGCGAAATATTTCACTGGCATTCTATATCTACGAAATTATTACAGATATCAACTGAAATTTTGTGCGGTGATAAAGGGCACTGCTACAAGTTTATCTATGTAACTTTCAAAAACCTGCAAAGTACAAAATGAACATGGCGGCCAAGCGAAGTTGAAACATTTTAATACACTTTTCTCGTGATTTAACCATCTGGGCGCAGTGAAATGTGGTACAGTAAATGATTATACATATTGTAATTCACTGGCATCTAATTTAGTTCAATTTTTTACATGACCTCAAGATGGTGGCTGTGCGAAATTTTAAAATTAAGTTGTTATTTCTTGTGTCGTAATCATGCGATCGAAGTGAAAGTTAGAATAATGAAGCTACGCGATAAATTTCCTTTAATAGTACATAACTCTATGGCCAATACATATAACAATCCGAACTGGCGAGCATCAGAAATATTTTATGAACATAAGTTCATCTATAGGACTTTCAGTAACCTGGTGAGCACAAATCCAACATGGCGGTGACGCGAAGTAAAAATATTTAAATGGACGATTCTCGCGATTTAACCATCCGAGTGCAGTGGAACTTTGCACGTTAAATGCTTATGCAAATGTTAATCAACTGGCATCCAATTTATTTCAATTGTTTTCATAACCACAAGATGCCAACTGTGCGAAATTTCAAAATTTCGTTTTTACTTCTTGTGTTCTAATCATGCGATTGAAGTTTGAATACCACACGTACACAATAATCTTCATGCAATAGTACAAAATAAAACCCAACCTGGCGACCATCTGAAATATTTAGACGGTTCTCAATATCTACGAATCTATCACAACAATCAAACTGAAATTTTGTATGTTGTTAGAAGCAATCAACACGAGTAGTAGGATGTATGAAAATAGGCTGTATAGTTCTTCACGGAACTACTTGTTACTTTTGCATTATGCCAGTATGGACTACGAGCAAACCATCAATATCATTTTCTGTGTCTTGCTCTTCTTCGTCTGCCAGCTTAGAATCCTGCCAGTATCTCTTGTGTCCATCACTTAGTGTCTCCTTCCGATCTTCTGAAAGAGGTCCCCTCTGTTTTGTGGGTTCTGCCCGTACCTTAAAAATCCAGTGTTTTTTGATAATTTGTCTATATTCATTCCTGTTCAGAATTTTGTCCTCGGGAATACTTATTTCTGTGAGGTCTTGATTATGTAACTTACTTACTAACTTTGAACATTACTTTGCTCCACTTGGGTGAGCATTTGTAAATTACCATGTCCACTTGGACAAACAGAGTAACATTTCTCCTATTGAGATACATTATATATATATCAGGTGGTGGGGGGTTAAAACACACTGGTTAGCTCAACAGATCTTATCATGGCATATAACTACCATCAGTAACTCTCAATAAAACTTATAATTGATTGTAAAGGAAATGACTGTATTTTACATGAACTCGCAAGGATTCTCGCCTCACACAAACTATTTACACTGGCTATAACTTTTCTTTGGTATTGACGAGACATGTGACCCCTGGATGGAATAACTGGGTGTTGGCAACAGATGTACACGCGTAATTGATGTGCATGAAGATCGCCTATAACATTTATGTATGTAGGTCTAATGCTCTGACGGTGTTTTTCATTCGATTAATTTCGTGCTGCTTCAAAGTTCAAACTGTTCTTGAGCAATATTACTACACGGATGTGGATATCTAGCGGATTCTCCATTTGAGTTGGAACATATAATTTATACAACATAACCCTAAAATTCCACCACGTGTTCAACAATACTTAGTATTTGCAAGTTTTACTAGATACACCCGCGGTAATTATACACATTGTAGGTAATCTCATTTTTAGCCTACACAAATGTATGTGCCGTGCTAATACTTCGCCCAACGAATATCGTTACTGATTTTGGTACAAGCGACTAGGTTATATCGCGATTCAAATAGCGACTACGTATCAGCTATACTCTAGGCTGGTCCGGATGAATTTGTAACACAACAGTTTAGTTCAGAATCTTCAAATCAAGTGAAGTCACACTTTTTGCCCACGCCACGCACCATCGAAGAGTCACGATATCTCTCGATCGATTTCAACCCTAATCGATCGATAATAAAACCTCCAACCCAGACAATTTACATGAAATAATCTGGAACCCCTAATAAACACATGAAATTAGGCTTGAAACTTGACCTCTGTCACTGACCTCGGCCAAGGGCAAAGCCTCACTATAGAAAGAAATCTAAATTTGGACTGAAACTTCCGTCTTGCCTCATATCCTGGTTACTGGCAGACACAATGCTTGAATATATGATGAAATTTTCTTACCATAAAATAAAAGTCCCTAAACGAAATCCTTGCAATATACACAATTATAGGCTATACTTAATAACTAAAACCCTATAAGCTAAAATGATGGGGATGAAGGATGGACATAAAATGAAATTATATGAAACACGATAGCCTGACTCGACTTGTTCCCAAGTCTCAGAGTTGCAGGTTGGAGTGCCTATTGTAACCTGGTATAGTTACAATTACATTCTTGAAACCATCCTATTTTTTTTGCCTTTGGTATTATTATCATAATTACTATTATTATTATTATTACTAGTAACACAGTGTGTAGGCCAATAATTTTCTAGATCAATATCGCATGTTAGTTCTATAGGATACAATGATAATCTTGATAATCTTCCCTCCAATTAAAACATCAAATGAAACAGTAGACTAAAACATCATATTTTTAAGCTATTGCCATTAATGTGGTCGTGCAGTGCCAACTGAAGAGGCAATCTAATTGAGTGTTATGAATCAAGGATTACAAGGGTGCTCATGGCAGCCATTAAATGCTATTGGTGGCCGCGACTACAGAGCTGTTGATGTTCGAGTGGATTGTTCCGGTCGAGCACTCAGAAACATAATTGTGTTAAACTGTGGATTACTTCCCATTCTGCATGTGCTAATCACGTTAAATGCAAGTCAAATAAAGGGGGCGCACATTAAACCAGCCCCTAACATAAATACCGTTTCACAGGTGTACATGGCCGCTCATTTCCTAACCAAGCATTAGGACTGGAAGCTTACCACGGTGGATGAGTGGTTATCGTGTCGGACTACCAATCCCAAGCTCCCAGTTTCGCTCCTGGCCATGGTGAGTGATACTTGAAAGTTGACAAATATCACGACACGCATGCCATACGTTGTTGGCATGTTAAAGAACCCATTTGAATTCAGTAGGCCGTGTTCATAATGGCAAAATTAATCTCGGGATTTTCCGCCAACACAAAAAGTTCTTCCATTCTCTACTAGAAAGCGTTATAGTACCGACAGCAATGGATACCCTAGCTAAAGCGCAGCGTTAGATCATGGGGCCAAGCTCTCTGCTGACTCGGGAGCCGCGTGGGTTGGAGCCCCACCGTCGGCCGTCCTTGAAATGGTTTTCCGTGGTTTCCCCATTTTCAACACCAGGCAAATGCTGGGACGGTACCTTCTGACAGGCCACGGCCGCTCCGTTCAACATCCTTGCCCAGTTTCATTCACCTTCATCCATTCCACCTCCCATCCGAACGCGCAGGTCGTCCATGGGCGTCGACTAGAAAGACCTGTAGACTCCTGAGAGGCCGAGTGCAGGTCTTTCTAGTCGACCTGCCCGCTGGAATGAAGGATGGTATGACTGAAGATGAATGAAACTGGGTAAGGATGTGGAAGGTAGTGGTCATGGCCTGTCAGAAGGCTCCGTCCTAGCATTTGCCTGGCGTTGAAAATGGGGAAACCACGGAAAACCATTTCAAGGACGGCCGACGGTGGGGCTCGAACCCACGCGTCTACCGAGTCAACAGAGAGTTAGGCCCCATGATCTAACGCTGCACTTTAGCGAGGGTATCTATTGCTGTCGGAAATATATCAATAAGCACCCACTTGATTGATATCTACTAATATCATGCCAATTAATTCCCCAGTTTTTTTTAAATATTGTAATGTTTTTACCAAAGATATTAATCCCGGCCATGAGCAGTAATTGAGTACATTTGGTCTGGGGTTGTCATATTTTAATAAGCAAATTGCTATGTGGGGTATTTCCGATATCCACATGGCCGCCAGGTCAAGTTCGGCGCAATAATATCCGCCCTGTTGGTGACCTTGACTCTAACACGCTAGGGCATTCGATTATTATTGACAACGACACTAGCACCGTCAGTATCTCATACCATACACAGTAGCTTAGCCAAGCTCGTTAAATCAGGATTCACAACTGTATTTATTATTTATTGAGTTTCCTAAACATAAAAGGATCCCCATTTTGCCTGGAACATTACGGTTATAGTCCAACAATAATATACTACTTGTAATGCATAGTAATAACTTATGGCTAAAGCCCTGCGAGGTTGCGAATATCCGCGGATGAACCAGCGGATATCCGCAAACTTTTCACCGTGCGGATATAGTTTGCATGGCCTTGCGGATAGCGGATAAGCTGCAGATAATGTTCGGAGTAAATTTACAGATAGTTTTAGAATACAATCCGAACTTGTTGAATATCATTACTATGACCCGGGTGTTTATGACATACAGTATAGCCTATTTGTTTTTCGTTATCTTTTTCTTGACAAATACACGATGATGATTTAAGCTAATCTCATTCAAATCATGTCATTATGCATAATTAACAATCCGAACTGAAAAGGGTTGCAACACTGACTGTATAACATTGATTTTTAACTTAGCACATGACATACATGGCGTAGGGGAACGACTTTCTCCTCAAATGTCTAAATATTTTGCCTTAATACTTTATGCTTTATCTAATAAACTAAACAAATTATTGTAATGTCAGTGGATGTGGATAACAAACATGCGGATGCGGGGCGGATGTGGATAACAAACTTGCGGATGTGGATAACAAACTTGCGGATGCGGGGCGGATGTGGATAACAATCGTGCGGATGTGGGGTGGATGTGGATAACAATCGTGCGGAAGGGGGGCGGATGTGGGGCGGACGTGGATAACAAACTTGCGGATGCGGGGCGGATGTGGATAACAAACTTGCGGATGCGGGGCGGATGTGGATAACAATCGTGCGGAAATGGGGCGGATGTGGATAACAATCGTGCAGATGTGGGGCGGACGTGGATAACAAACTTGCGGATGCGGGGCGGATGTGGATAACAATCGTGCGGAAGGGGGGAGGATGCGGGGCGGACGTGGATAACAAACTTGCGGATGCGGGGCGGATATGGATAACAATCGTGCGGATGTGGGACGGATGCGGATAACGTTTTCTTTATCCGCACATGGCTCTAATTATGGGAGGTGTGGTGGATGAATGTAAGAAAATGAGAATAACAACATGAATTTTACACAGAGATTTTGTCAGTCCATTATTGCAGTAACTCGGGTGACATTTTAAATTATGTCTTTCTCTTTCAAAACCAGGCAGTCGAAAAGCACGTTATTTACAGTTTGACAGGATCCTCAGAATCATGTATAATCATTTAGAATGATGATTGAAATCGACGTATGACGTGAGTTTCCCATATCCAGATAAAAATTGAGTAAGCACAAAGTTCGAAACTAGTATTTTACTTCAAAGTCAATGATGAATCTCAGGAAAAATATTTCTCTCGTAACAGATCCTATCGATGTTGAGGTCCAAATTTTATTCCACTGGTGAGTTAGGTAGTTTTTTATCTTTCTTTTCAGGTGACATATTGGAGTTCTGTCATATGACACCACCATTATTACATAACATATTTATCATGTTAGGACATGTAAATACTTGTTTTCCCACCTAATACAATTGGGTAGAATTTGTGTTAACTGAATGGAAAGCTTTCATTGACTTAAAAATAATGTACCATCTTGCCTTGGAGAAAATGTTGAATTAACCGCAGAAGAGTGACATTCAGATACTTACCAACGCTGGAATTCAAACCTTCGTTCTCCAGACTCCCACCTCCATCTTGAAGCTGCTATTCTCTCACCCTGCTATACTCTGTAGTTTTACCCCGGATTCATCCACACTTTCCCCATGCAAATGCCAACATAGTACCATACTTTATTTCAAGCCACGGGGCACCCACCTCATTCCTGACTCCAATCATCATAGGCCTAAGCTAAAAGGCTATAAGGTGTATGTTTCACAGAGCTCAAGCTCATAAACCAGAGTAAGTTAGAAGGTGCGGTTTAAGCCAAAATCTTCCAAATCGTTTCAGTAGTACAGTAAACATTTTATATTTTAAATGATCTAGTCGACTTCATCGTTACATTACGGCGACGTCACGAAATGTACCGAGAATGTACTGAGGCGTGTGACGTCATAGTACCGCTTGGTGCATGTGCACTGAGTTCACTGGTGAGCTCTGGCGTTACGAGACGGCAACGACATGGTGAGCGTGACGTCATCCAGCCAGCTCCCTCCTTCCACCACGCGCTCCAGCTCCCTCATTACTTGTAACATTCTAACGTTCTGATTGTTTCTTGATCATCTAACATGTCAGCCTTTCTAGCATTTTTCAGCATTTGTAGAATTTAAAATGATATTATAAAGTCCAGTCTTTCAGACTGACTGTGTCTTTTTGTATTTCGTGAACAGTCAACGGGAATATATGTAATTGTTTAATAATAGCGTTTAAACAAATACATTAGACGATAGCCCCTGTCATAACAATATCGCTCCAAGCCCGTATAACAGTAACGCAGGGTGGGTAGTCTATAGAGATGGGGAGCTTTCAAGTAACCGAGTGTGCAATCAATAGAAACCCGCAGCAGTGGCGAATTACACTATGATTTCATAAATATCAGCAATTTGTTTAAAAAGTGCGTTTAAACAATTAACAAGAAGCCCCCATATCAGTAAATCCAGGCGGATAATATATACACATGCGAGCTTACTCGCACACTGGTCTCCTAGTAATAATTATTACTGTAGTTACACATACTACTACAGTCACAACAGGAACACAGGTTATCACTCAAATCTAACACACACCCAAGCACACGCGGCTGGTACCCAAGATATACTAACATTCCGATACGAATTAACAAGAATAAATAGCTAAACTCTTCAGTAATTTCTACGAATATAGAAAAACTATTCCTAGATTTATCCACACCTACACACATCTGTCCACAATATTGATTGAAGCAACGTTGTCCCTCCGTTTTGTTATTTTCTAAGTGTTTGATATAAGCGGCTTCGGCAAAGGTCGTGGGTTCAAACCCGGCCGAAGTCGTCGGATTTTGTAAGAGCGTTAAAAATCCCTCAGTATGCCTTCCTTCGGAGGGGAAGTAATGCAGGCGGTCCCATGTCATAGATTTATGGCATGTAAAAGAACCTTTCATTAATTACACAAGAGTGAAGCTAAATTATAGGTTATATTTGATTAACGCTCTCAGGTTCCAACGTTCGTCACCAGGAGCCTACTGCGGTTGCATCTAGTAACAAGCTTCAGAACTAGTTGCAGTTGACGATGGCGTTTGGTAGCAAAAGTAGGAACGACTTGAAAATTGAATGTCTGCAGTTCGTACTGGAATTAAAAACAGATAACACTCACTAATACAGCCATCACAATTAACACCGGTTTTCAGATAGATTCTACACACACCCAAAATACACGGGCCTACATGATCGCCTTGTCGCGGTCCCAAAACTGAGGAACCAATCAACGTAAGCGTTTTATAAAATGCTCGAACTTTTCGTCAAAGGCTGTGTGTCAGTTACCGTATTTAAAACATTGACCCAGACACACGTCCGATATCTTTGTGCTCTAACTAAAGAGGATGAAAGTCCAAACTGGAGAACTGCATTCAAAAGAATCTCACAAAACTTCTCCAATAGAATCAAGGTCTTTATTGCTTTTTGTCTCGCGTTTATAGCAGTGTTGGAATAGCCCCGCGGACGTGATGGACTTAAGAAGTGCTTTTTATTGGGGATAATACGAGTTTTTTGAATGCAGCAATGGTTGCCATTCCCGGAAACTGGAAGAAATTTGTATAATTGATATCCGAGTGTTAGCTAGATTCGAATATTTCTAATCTTTTCTTTATGAAGAAAATATTGAAAGGTGGCCTACATTCTCCTTAGGAGGTAAAATGGGTCAGTGGATATTAAAGTTGATACGCAGTGTGTGATGATATCTTGTACAACCCTGCCAGGGAATTGTTACCGCTAGACGTGGAGTGGGGCTGTTGTGTATACATTACGTCATCTCGCCTCGCTATGGCTAGAGCGAGTGGTTGTGGAGCAAGAGGGGGAACGCATGTAAAGTCATACAATGAGAACACACCACACAGCGCACGACTCAGCACGAATCATGCAAACAAATGACATGCGATGAGGTTTCTCTGGCGACGACTGCTCGTGTGGCTGGGCGGAGCGCATTAGTTCCGATTTCCGTCACAGGTAACAATTCGCTGGTAGGGTAGTACTGTACCACAGACTAAATGTTTACAATTGTATTACCGGGTGAGTACCGACAGTAGTGGCTACGCGCGCTAAAGTGCAGCGTTAGGTCATGGGGCCAAGCTCTCTGCTGACTCGGTAGACGCGTGAGTTCGAGCCCCACCGTCGACCGTCCTTGAAATGGTTTTCCGTGGTTTCCCATTTTCAACACCAGGCAAATGCTGGGACGGTACCTACTGACAGGCCACGGCCGCTTCCTTCCACATCATTGCCCAGTTTCATTCGCCTTCATCAATTCCATCTCTCATCCCGACGCGCAGGTCGCCCACGGGCGTCACTTAGAAAGACCTGCACTCGGCCTCTCAGGAGGCCACACGAAAAAAAAAAAAAAAACGGGTGAGTTACCTGTGATCGTTGCGGCATGACTGCAGGCAGTCGCTCACATCCGGGAGGCGAGGAGGTTCGAATCCCCCCGCCGGCAACCTTGAAGATGGTCTTCTGTGGTTTCCCATCTTCCTTCCAGGCAAATGCCGGGGTTGGTCCCTAACTATAGGCCACAGCCGCTACCTTCCAACTCCTCGTCCTTACATTCAAACTTTCCTCCACAATGGTACACGTAGCTCACCCATTGGGTGTCCGTTTCGAAGAAGCTACAAACTGGCGAGCCGAACATGTCCTCGGACACTCCCGGCACTAAAAGCCATACGCTAAATAAATTTAAAAAAATGTATTTTATACAAAATCATCCTTTTTCAACTACCCATCTTCTAGTTTTACGGAACTTAAATATACCATGTGTTATGCCTTAATTACGTCGCTTGCTCTTTGCGAATGTCGACTGTACCCATTGCAGACAGCAAAATGCCCTTTGGCTAATATCATTCAAACAAAGAAGCAGTGTGTGTTTGAGTCTTCAGTCTTTTGTCTGCTCTGATGCAGCCCTCCATGCTTCGCTGTCCTGAGCTAATCGTTTCATCTATACATAGCTACCACACCCTACATCCGAGGCAATCTCTTTAAAATATTCTAACCTTGGTCTACCCCTACAGTTCTTAACCTCGAACCTTCCTTCCATAGCTAAGTTTGCTATTCCTGGGTGTCTTAGTAGCCTATGTGTCCTACCAACCTATCTTTTCTCTCCATTAGCAGTCACTAGAAACATGTCACCTATCCCACTCGTCTTAATACCTCTTCATTCGTAGTCCTATCTACCCATCTTATCTTCATCATTCTCCTGAAACACCATATTTCAAACGCTTCAATTCTCCTATTTCCTGCTGCTCCAACAGTCCAAGTTTCACTTCCATAGAGTGCTAAGCTCCAGTCAAAGACTTTCAAAAATGACCTCCTAATACCTGAATCTATAATCCATGTCAACAGATTCCTTTACTTTAGAAATGCTTTCCTTGCCTGTGTTAACCTACTTTTTATATCCTCTTTGCTTCGTCCATCACTGGTTATTTTGCTTCCTAAGTAACAGAAGTCACCTACTGCCTTTAGCGTTTCACCTGCCAATTCGACATCCATAGGGGTTGCTGATTTATTTCGACTGCATTCCAATATTTTTGTTTTACATTCATTAATTTTCATCATGAATCCATACCATTTAAAATGTCATGCAAATCCTCTGGTGTGTCGGAAATACATTAGTAAACAGTCGCCTTTGTCAGTATTGTATACTGCAGGTGGTGTTCGATTAGTACCAAGTAATTGGTTTGTTTTGTCTTTTGTTGTTTTTTGGTTGTATGACCTCTGCATTTAATGTTGGATTGTTGCGTCATCTGAGTATTTCAACTTAAGTTAGATGTCATCCATGCCTGGAGTAGAAGTGGGAAACCAAAGAAAACCACTTCCAGGATGACTGAGGTAGGAATCGATTCGAGCTCTTATCAGTTTGGCCTCACGAGGCTGAGTGGACCCCGTTCCAGCCCTCTGACCAGGATTAAATTTCTTGGCAGAGCAGGGTATCAAACTCGGGGTCTTTAGGATCAAATGCTACCGACCTAACAAGGGCGTTTCAGAGATAGGTACAAATACTTTCTGTGCTGGTAGTTGGTATGGCCCTGAATACAAATGACGTGGAAACAAGTTCAGCATGCACCCAAGTACACGGAATTGATGACCAAGTTGCCTCAACTCTGTACAATGAATTAATAACAACCTCTTCCTATTTAGCTGGCTCGTACTTGTAGCCTATTTAACGACATAGATCGCCATTTATCCCAGTTGCTCTGGTGTATATATAGATTTCATCCGATAACCTAGTGAGTGCATTTGCACTTATAATTCAGATTAAGATGGGCAGGAAGTGGCTGTGGCCCGGCAGTTGCCTGGAGTAGAAGTGGGAAACCACGAAAAAACGCTTTCAGAATAGACGAGGTAGGAATTGGACAAACCTCTTCTCATTCGTACATGAACAAACAGAACACGGCGTTGACGACCACGATTAAACCAGATCCTAAAATCGGAGCAGCAGAAGAAAACAAGTAGTTCCGTGAAGAACTATACAGCATATTTTCATATATCCTACTTATATTAATTGCCACTATGAACATACATAATTTCAGTTTGATTGCTGTAGTAGATTCGTAAATATTGAGAACCGACTAAATATTTCGGATGGTCGCCATCTTGGATTTTTATATGTAGGTCCTAGTGTTATGTACTGTTACATGAAGATCATTGTGTTCGTGTAGCATTCAAGCTTCAATCGCATGATTAGGGCACAAGAAGTAACAACGAAATTTTAAATTTCGCCACCTGCCATCTTGTGGTTATAGAAACAATTGAAATAAATTAGATGCCAGTGGATTAACATTCGTATAAGGATTTACTGTACCAAGTTTCACTGCACTCGGATGGTTAAATTGCGAGAAACGTCCATGTGAATATTTATACTTCGCGTCACCGTCATGTTGGATTTGTGATCACCAGGTTATTGAAAGTCCTATAGGTGAATCTATGTTCATAGCGCCCATGAACATAAAAAATTCAGTTTGATTGCTATAATAGATTCGTAGATATTCAGATCCGCATAAATATTTCGGATGGTCGCCATGTTGGATTGTTAAATGTATAGGCCATAGAGTCATGTACCATTAAAGGAAAATTATTGCGTAGGTTCATTATTCAAACTTTCACTTCGATCGCACGATTACGACAAAAGGAATAAAAATTTAATTTTAAAATCCGCACAGCCGCCATCTTGAGGTTATGTAAACAATTCAACTAAATTAGATACCAGTACATTACAATGTGTATAAACATTTCCTGTACCAAGTTTCATTGCGTTTGAAACATTAAATCGCAAGAAAGGTCTATTTAAGATTTTCAAATTCGCTTGGCCGCCATGCTCGTTTTGTAGTTAACCGGTTTTTGAAAGTCTTGTAGATGAACTTCCAGTAGTGCCCTTTATCCCCGTACAAAAGTTCAGGGTGATACCGCTAACAGTTTCAGAGATATACAGTAGAATGTCGGTGAAATATTTCGCACAGCCGCCATATTATGGTTATGTAAACAATTAAACGAAGTTGGATGTCGGTGCATTACAATGTGTATAAACATACACTGTACCAAGTTTTATTGCGTTTGGTTGGTTAAATCGCGAGAAACGTCTATTTAAAAGTCGCAATTTCGATTGGCCGCCATGTTGGTTTTGTAGTTACCAGTTTTTCAAAAGTCACATAGGTGAACTTCCAATAGTTCCCTTTATCACCGAAAACAATTCCAGGGTGATATCGGTAATAGTTTCGGAGATATTGAATGCTGGTTAAATAATTTGCACAGCCGCCATGTTGGATTGGTGAGACGTAACAAAATTTGAAGGGCACGTTCGGGGCCGCCCGGTATAGTGCTATAAACATACCGAGTTTCATTGAAATCGCTCCAGCCGTTTAGGAGTTATTAGGGACACACACACACACCATCAAACACACGGATAAAAGGTGATTTAATAAGCCTATTTTTTTTCAAAATTTAAAATAGGCTAAAAACTGTAGCCATATGGGAGAAATTGGTTTCATTACACAGAGTGTTTCAATATTATCGGTTTCAGTGCCATAGCCCAAAATCGCGGGTTCAAAAAAGTCGTCGGATATGTTAAGAGCTTTCTAATCCTTCAGTACACCTTGCTTCGGAGGGAAAGTAAAGCGATGGACTCATGTCATAGGTTTATGGCATGTAAAAGAACCTACCACTGAAATTGGTTGTGTGTAGCAAAATTTGTAGGTTATATTTGGCTGGTTAAGAAACGCTCTATCAAGTTCTAACGTTCGTCACTAGTGTAGCCAAAAATGGATCTACTTGAAATTGAACTTGTTGGGAGTCTTCAGGCGTTCAATGAAAAATGCCCAGCTTATGGCCATTGGCTGCGATTCATATATCATATTCCAACGCGCAGGTCGCCCACGGGCGTCGACTAGAAAGACCTGCACACGGCCTCTCAGGAGGCCACACGAAAAAAAAAATATATCATATCAATATTACTCGGAAATATTTCACTATTGCAATCTACCCATGTAAAGGGTTAAACAACAGTCATATAAACATGTGTTCAGAAATTAAAATTTTTTGAGATATCAGAAAAGTTTCAGAAGAAAGGGAATTTTTCTATTAAAGAATGTATTTTAGCAAGAAACTGACAATACAGGTCTTTTCGCTAGCTGAGGATATGACGACAATTTTGACTTGAGGACGATGTATGCCCCGATACCGCAATACCCCTTTTGCATTCTTAATTATTTAAATGTATTGTTTGATAGAGAGAACACTGCCACTCTAGAGAGAAATCTAATGAAAAAGGAGCGAAAAATAAAAATGTGCGTTAACTAATAAGATGCTTGGTTATGGGAGAATATAAGAAAAGTGGTTTTAGAAATGAACCATGAAGAAAATAAAGAAGCCAAGGGTCCGTAGTTTCGTATGACGTAATAACTGAAATTTTGGAAATTAATAATTTTAGCAATCCGAATCCCCTTTAAGAAGAAGACTCCAACCCGTGCCCTTGGAGCACGTTATTCAACCTGTCTATCAACCAAGGTTCTGTGCCGTGTGGGTGGAAATGTGCTAACGTGGGGCCAATCTATAAGCAAGGTGACAGAGAAGATGTTGCAAATTACAGACAGGTGTGTCTAACATCTATAATTTGTAAATGTATGGAGCGGCTAGTAGCAAACAGTGTGCTGGAATTCCTACGGGAGAACAATCTGCTCGACCCAAATCAGCACGGTTTTCTTCCGGGTCGTTCTTGCACTACTCTATTGACAAAAGTCATTGATGAGTTTCAGTTCTACTTGAATCAGCCAGTAGTGAAACAAGTGGACTGTATTGCACTGGATTGGGCTAAGGTCTTCGATCAAGTGTCTCATGAAAGACTTTTGTTAAAGCTACAGCAGCTTAACATACGGGGTAGCTTACTTGCATGGGTGAGGTCATTCCTAGAGGGTCGAACACAGTGTGTGGTGTACGGAGGAGCTCGATCGCAGGCTGCTCAAGTTACTTCTGGAGTAATTCAGGGCTCTGTGATCGGACCTCTTCTCTTCACTATATATGTGCTCGATCTTCCTGGCTGTGTCACCTCATCAATGTCACTATATGCAGATGACACCATGCTATACAGGGGCATTAAATGTGAAGAAGATTCCCTCTGTCTTAAATCAGATCTGGACAATTTATCGCTGTGGTGTTCTGTGAATAATTTAAATATAAATGTACAAAAATGTAAATACATAAGAATAACCAGGTCACAAAAACCCATTGAGAATGAATACAAAATTATGAACAGTGTCATCCCACAGTGCACAAACTTAAAGCTATTAGGGGTAACAATCTCCGACACCCTGAATTGGAACATTCATAGTGAAGAGGCAAGATGTAAGGCCACCAAAGTTCTGGGTTTCTTGTACAGAAACATGAGAGGTTGTAAACCTAGAGCCTTCAGGATGGCTCACAAATGCATGGTCCGTCCGATATTAACGTACGGCTTACCTGCTTGGCATCCCACTACAGCGGAAAACATGAACAAGCTCCAGCGTGTACAGCGCCACGCAGAAAGGCTAATAGCTCGTTATTCCCCTTCCCCTTTGTCAAAATTTCCATATATAGAGGCAACAGCCAAACAAATTGATCTAATTTTTCTTAAAAAATCCCTTACAAGTTACATTAATATTGACCCTTTTTGCCGACTGTCATTGGCATATCGCTCAGTTCGGAGAGGACGAGGTGTAACCCTCGTTCCGCCCTTCGCACGTAGCAATGCTTACCTGACAGGTTTCTACGGCCGCTCAGTGCGGTTATGGAACGCGCTGCCAGGGGATGCCAAGATCTTGCCTCTTAGGAAATTCAAGCCGTACGTAAAAAGTTACATTGTATAAATAAACGTATGTATGAGTGATTGATTGTCTCGCTGAATGAATGAGTATCTGAATGGAATGAATGTATGTATCGCGTGATCGAGGTTATGCAAGTGCGTGCGTGAGAGAATGAGTGAACAGGAAAATGTACTATGTCAATATTCTAAATATGTAAATACTGCAAATATCTTTGTAAAACTTGTAAATATTGTTAAAACAAATGTAGATGTAAGCTGTGCCTGTGAAGCATGAAATATGTATGTGGGGCTTGCCCTTTTTCACTAGGCCTTCAATACTTCGTGTTCGATTTATGGTAAATAAATAATAATAATAAACTCCTTGCCTCATTTCCCCAGTAGGATCAACTTGCTCTTTTGGTGAATGCTCAGAAACTTGTCACAAATCTCCAATACAATAGCTGTATAAAACAGCTCACACACAGCTTAGCTACCCTGGGCCGATCGGAAGGCAAGTAAGTTGGAGTGTCATGACTTCAAGGGCAGGTTGCATGACTAGAGCATCTCAACACGATGTCCTGTGGGTACGATAAGTAGACACCACTCCAGGGACTAACAGCTGGTGGAGAGGGGACAGGTGGCGGTCGCAAGGGATTCCCGAGTCTGCCACATTGTTCTCTCTGGAGCTTTCCTTGTGTAACACTCACAAAGCACACCACATTCTGCATTTCTACCTGCATCAATCAAAAGTGCGGATAAAACTAAAATATTTAAGTAGAACCCCTCTTGTCCACCCTCGGCTAGTCCGTCGCTCCGGTTGATCCGACCGTGCTCGCACCGAACTTGCCCCGACTCCTAGCGGTGACTCACAACCCGTCGCGCCATTGCACAGTGGGTCATAATTGAAATCTAGGGGGACAAAATTATTTTTACGTTTTAAACATGAATTTAGAGTGAAAGCAACGTATATAATTTGTTTACTTCAAAATAAACATCAGTTAAGACCTTTTTTAAGCTACGTCTACACATGCAAGAAATTGTCTATGACTCGGAGTTGGATAGAGCATTCAGTTATCTCTTCAGAACAATTTTCTACCCCTAATTTACTTTTAACAAAGTCACAAAGTTCCACTTTTGACATAATCGTCGAACTCGGTGTTTCAAACAGTTGTAAACGTATGAGAACTGGTTGCGTGGCAACTTCTAAAACGTAAAATAACTAAGTAAGTTGCATAAAGATGCAAAAAATCTTATAACAGGCGTAAACTGCAAGACTTTATCTACATTTTAACATTAAGTAGAAAGTGACGCAGAGTAACGCGACATACTAAAAATCTAAGTGAAAATATAATTTAAAAATAATAGTTAGATATTATATAAAGCAAATATAGCTAAAATTACGCAACAATTACGCCCATTAATAACTGAAACACAATACAAATACCATACCTTCAGCTGTATGTTCCATCTTAAACCATCACACTAACCACAAAGACAACCAAACCACAGCCAGTTACATTCACCCTCCAAATCAGACTGCTCCAACAGTGGTGACAGATTTACACTAAGATGCGTTTATATCCCAGAATAGTGAGTGGCAATTATATGAGAATGCTGTAGAAGTAATACATTATTTTTTTAAATTATGAAAATAAATAATTTTGTCCTCCTAGATTTCGATTTTGACCCACTTCTGCATTGGTGTTTACAGGTACTTGTTATCACTTGTCAGTTTTAGTGCTCCGTTAATCTCCCCTATCGTTTCTGTTGTTGTCCGTGTTTTGTACAGTACGTACTGTGAAGACTTTAGTGCTTAATGTTCGTTGGTTTTACGACATTGTTCTTCTGTGTTCGTTACAGAACTGTACAGTAGTTGTCTGTGTGTTTTTCTTCAACATATCAGGAGTGAGACATAAACACGTTACTCTTTCATTGAATGAAACATTAGCAGTGCAACGAAGACTGGACAAAGAGGTATCACTCCAAAAAATTGGCAAGGAACTCAATGTAGGCGTTAAGATAATTAAGTTTGGAGAAGAAATCGGAAAGACATTGAATCATGTACAGTGGCGATAGATGGTGGAAACGCTCTTATGAACCACAAAACATCGAAAAAGCCTAAACTTGAATTGCTTGACTACGCTTGTTCGCCGGAGATTTTCGTCAAATCTTACCAGTTGTTACCGGAGGAACGAGAGCCGACGAAGTGAACGCTTCATTAAAACGATCTTACATCTGGCCGGATATAACAAAATTGGCACTCAAAACTCACATGACAGTACTCTTATCTTCAGATGATAATAGTCTGTTTGCTAATTTGTTACTTAGAGTCGGAAATGGAGATTTACCGGTCATTGACGGGAGAATTACCCTCAGTCACGATTTCTGTGTTTTAGTAAGCAGCATTCAAGAATTGATTGATAGCGTTTATCCTGAAATCCATGACCTATCTAAGAAATTCATGTTTTAAGAAAGAGCAATATTATCGCCGACAAACGAACAAGTTGTAAAAATTAATGACTTGGTGTTCTCCAAATTCACCGCCCAGGCTCAAGTATGTTACTCAGTAGACGCAGTAGTCGATAGTGAAGAAGCTGTTCATTGCCCCACAGAATTCCTAAATTCTTTACTTCCTTCTGGCTTGCCACCACGCAAGCTTATTTCAAAAGTGGTGTGCCTATTATATTGCTACGTAATTTACACCCACCAAAGTTATGCAATGGGACGCGATTGGTAATGAAAACATTGATAAACTGTTTCATTGAAGCAACTATCTTAACTGGCTGTGGTACAGGAGAAACGGTCTTAGTACCCAGAATCCCTATGATTCCTTCAGATTTGCCTTATCATTTCAAACGAGTACAATTCCCAGTAAGAGGCTGCTTTGGCATGACTATAAACAAAGGACATGGTCAGACACTTGGCGTGACTGGAGTTGATCTCAGTGGAGATTGTATTTCTCATGGACAGCTTTAGGTGGCTCTATCGCGTGTTACATCAAACCAATTTTTTTTTCGTGTTCATTGCTGGAGGGAAAACGACTAATGTCGTATACAAGTAATTCTTATAAGACCTCGGTTAAAAGTAGCCTATCACCTTGCATCCATAACTGTTCCCGGGTGAAGCCGGGGCGGGTTGCTAGTAAATAAATAAATAAATAAATAAATACGTACAATTGCAGCATATGCCTGAACGTATTAGGGGAAAATCGATGGAGGAGTAGGGAGAAATTGTAGTCAGGATGGCCGCATTCAGTGCTGGATTCAAAATTTCAGATCTCCGACCTCTCAGATCCCCACTGCATTAGTAGAGCATGACAAAAATCGCTCGGCTACGCAGCTGGGTCAGCCAAATCTCGAGACCAGTACGCGAAGAACTCTCGGTGTATATCCCCTTTAATAATTTATTTTAATCTTGTTTAACTCGTAAGGAAATTGCGTAAGTGTTAGGGATTTATTGTGCGCAGGGAAGTAGACGGAGTGTTTGATGCAGGTTTTATTATCCAGACAAGATAGCACATCACGTGTGCCAGCTCATGCTTGGCAATGGGCGACTGCCAACCGCAAGACAAAACAATAAATATCGCCAAATGGATAACGGACGCTGGCTGGAGTGGAGAAAACAGAGCAGGTGGACGGAGTTTCGCGGCCAACAGCGAGCGGGTCTTCCTTTTGTCAGCAGCCACATGTATGCGTAGATAATGTTATTGGTTCATTGACATCTTGGTCGTATAGCCCCGTGTACTTAGATGTGTATTGAAACTGCCTGATAACCTGTGTCATTTTGATGGCTGTACAAGTGGCCTTGTATCTTATAGAGATCACAAGCTGCTCTTGCTTTCATATGCGTATATATTGTTATTGGTTCATTGACATCTTTGTCGTATAGCCCCGTGTACTTGGATGTGTATTGAATCTGCCTGATAACCTGTTTCATTATGATGGCTGTACAAGTGGCCTTTTGTCTCATAGAGATCACAAAGTGCATGACTTGGATATGCGTAGATGTTGTTGTTGATCCATTTAGGGGCTTTGCAACATCGTGGAAATATAAACCCGTGTACTTGGGTGCTTGTTGAGTTTGCCTGATAACCCGTGCCATTGTGATGGCTATACAAGTGGCCTTTCGTCTCAAGCCGATTGCACTGGGGTATGTGTAGATGTTGTTTTAATACAATTAGGGGCTTTACTGTATCGTGGTCTGTTTCCACATGTACTTAGGTGTGTATGGAATTTGTCTGGTGACCTGTGTCACTGTGATGTCTGTCTAGTGTACGTATTTGTAATTGAGGTAGGATTGTGGGTAGTAAGCGGCCATGGCATTTAGTTAGGTACTATTCTGGCGTTTGCATGGAATAATACGCATGGGAAACTACAGATAACCACTTCCAAATTGCCAGAGGTAGGAATCGAACCACCTTTTCTCTTTTCTGCCTCATGAGGCTGAATAAAGCGTTCATGCTGAAGTCGCTGCACCACATGCGTATAAATCCGTTCTTATAATTAAAGTTCAAAGGGTTTTCTTGTCAGAAACTGACGCCATGTTCACCGACTGGCTATGGCTCTACATTGGTAGTGTTTTGTAGAGCTGTTCTGACAATGCTCGCTTGAGGAGCGAACCATCGTCTTGTAATCTGTGAAAATAAGTTTTAATCACATGTAATTTTTTCAGGTTTTATCTCATTTCCCAATAATTGACCGACTGAAAAGCTACAGCAATATTGTTCATAAGACTACACTTATATTTTAATTTATTTAGCGTATGGCTTTTAGTGCCGGGAGTGTCCGAGGACATGTTCGGCTCGTCAGAGGCTGTAGCTCCTTCAAGCGGACACCCATGGGGTGAGCTACAAGTTCCGTTCAATTTTAAGTAGTTCCAACTTTCGCTACCAGATGTCACAGACACCTAGTGGTGAACGTTGGAAATTTGATAGAGCGTTTCAACGTAATCTAACCTGCAAATTTAGCTTCACTCAAGTTTAATTAATGAAAGTTTCTTTAACATGCCATAAATCGATGACATGGGACCGCCGGCTTTACTTCCCCTCCGGAGGAAGGCATACTGAAGGCTTCGGACGGGTTTGAACCCACGATCTTGGGCACAACAGTTCAGCATGCTATCAACTACGCCACCGAAGCCGCTACACTACACTGATAATTGGCTTCAAAGCTTTCTGTAAAACTTCGATGTATCCCGATTGAGGTGCATAAAAATTACCGTTCTTGTTGTTTCATCGGGGTCATTTACCTCCGTGTACTAGGGTGTGTATGTGTGTGTGCGTATAATTTTTGTCAGATAACCCGTGCAATTGTGAAGGCTGAATTAGTGTGTGTGTGTGTGTATTTGTAACTCAGATGAGAATTGGGAAGGAGGCCGAGGCCTTAAGTTAGGAACAATCCCTGCATTCGCCTGGAGTGCAAGTGAAAGACAACGGAAAACCAATTCCAGAATGGGACAGGTTGGAATCGAACCCTCCTCTTCTCAGTTTTGTCTCACGAGGCTCAGTGTACCCCGTTTCAGCCCTCAGACCAGAATGAAATGTCTTGGCAGAGCCAGGAATCGTACTCAAACTTCCGTGGCGACAAAAAAAAATATAGTCGCTACACCACGAGGTGGTCATATGATAACCAGATACCCACAGTTTGCTATTGGTGGTCAAATACTGGAATGAATGGCAAGCAAAATAGTTAGTTGTTGCTGTTTCATTTAGGGGGCTTGGACATCGGGTTCATTCATCGCCGTGTGCTTGGGTGTATATGAAATTTGTCTCATTACCTTTGTTGCTGCAATGTCAGTATTATAAGTTCAGGTGAGGTTTTGGAAAGAGGAGACCGTGGCCTTAATTTAGAAACTATCCCGGCATTTTCAAGGTGTGACCGACAGCTGTGGCTACGCTGGCTGAGCGCAGCGTTAGGTCATGGGGCCAAGCTCCCCGCTGACACGATAGACGCGTGGGTTCGAGCCCCACCGTTGGCCGTTCTTGAAATGGTTTTCCATGGTTTCCCATTTTCAACACCAGGCAAATGTTGGGGCGGTACCTTCTGATATGCCACGGCCGCTTCCTTCCACATCCTTGTCCAGTTGATTTCATCTTCATCCATTCCATCTCTCATCCCGACGTGCAGGTCGCCCACGGATGTCGACTAGAAAAAACTGCTCTTGGCCTCTCCGGAGGCCACACGACAAAAAGAATCACGTGTAGAAGAGGACAACCACGGAAAACCACTTCCAGGATAACTGAGGTAGGAATCGAACCCACCTCTTCTCAGTTTTGCCTCACGTGACTGAGTGTACCCGTTCCAGCCCTCAGACCATAGTAAAGTTTCTTGGCAGAGTCGGGAAAAGAATGACAGCCTAGAATGCTAACCACTACACCACGAACTGGTCATGGTATTTTGTAGTAAAATAGAAGGCACCCTTATAATAAATGCAGCCTTCAAATTGCTTATATAATTATAAGCGGCTGTGGGGATTGGGAAGATGCCCTTAATTGTATTTATCTTATTTTATACACAGTGTTTGGTTTAATTTGAAAACTGTACAAAAGAATACATTTAGAATGTAATATTATGAATTTATTTATGACGAAATGAATCCTTACTGTTAGAAATACGAAAAACTCAGAAATATGTTTCTAATTAACTTTTTCTTCCTTCTGTGATATGTTACGCCAAGCACAAAATACATACATCGACTGCCGAAGGGGCGTGAATCACCCTCTGAAGCCATTTAGTAGACCGAACTTTAACTACCGCAGTCGAGGTGTGATTAAGCGACTGTTATATAGAGGTCTGACTTGGCTGTTTTTGTTGTTGTTGTTGTACCCATTCTTATCAGCATTCCCTTTGTCATGTTCTGGTCGAAATATCGATTAGTTGCTTCGTTACTTTCTGTAGGAGAGACTTCAGAGAACAATGCGTGCATTATTTCTGGTATTACACAAGTGTGAGGAACGTACAATATCCACCTCGCTTCAGACGTAACCAATACAGAATTGTGAATGAAATGACAACTGAGACTCCTCTTATTACTAAGAATGATTCAGGCGCCAAAAGTTGTGTATTTAGCTCTCGTAAACTTAGCAACACCAACAACAAATTACATATTTACACTTCTTCCATCATCACAAATTAATCATTGATACCGTAAGTGGGAGGAGAGAGATCGGACTGGCTGGAACAGAGAAACGGCCTGAAACAAGGAAGTGCACTGTCACCGTTACTTTTCATTGTGTTGATGGATGACATAATGACCCGAGTGGCACAAGTAATTGGGGAAGGAAAGATGAAAGCAATGGCGTTTGCAGATGATTTGATGATTTGGGGAAGCAAGGAGGAGGAAGTTCAGGAGAAGTTGGACGTGTGGGAAGGAATAATACAAGGATATGGGATGAAATTTAGCATAAATAAGAGTGAGATGGTGATCACAACAAGGAAGAAGGAAAGAACCACGACGGGAATAATAATTGGTGGGGAACAGCTGAAGAAAGTGGAGAGTTTCAAGTATTTGGGATGCCTGATACAAGATAAGGGAAGAAACGATAGAGATATAAATGAGCGGGCGAGGCAGGCAGAAGCATTCCGGAGGAGTGTGAGAAGCATGATATGGAGCGAGGATGTCCCTCAGAACAGCAAAAAGATCATATATCGCGCGTACTATATCCCTATCCTGACGTATGTCTCGGAGACCTGGGTTATGAAAGGAAGGGAGAAGAGCAAAATACAGGCCAGTGAGATGAGGTTCTTGAGAAGCAATATTGGAGCTACAATGATGTTCAGATTAAGAAATGAGAGGACCAGAGAATTAATGAAGGAGGAACCATTACAGGATGGTATAGAGAAATCTAGACTTAGATGGTATGGACATGTAAAACGAATGGATGAGAAGAGGATGCCCAGGAGGATACACGAGACGAATTGGGAAGGAAAGAGACCGAGAGGAAGACCGAAAGGCAGGTGGCTGAAGGGGGTGGAAGAAAGCGTGAAGAAGAGAAGAGAAGACTGGACAAGGGTGGAGGCTGAGAGATGGTGGGAAGACAAAAGACGTTGGAGAGGCTTGTGTTCCGAACAGACCCGGCCAGTGGCTGGAAACTGTGCAAGATGATGATGACCATAATTGAATAATCAATTCCCCAGCATCGTGAATATATCACATTTGAATTGCAGCCAATGCCCATAGCAGGGCATTTCAATTGAACGTCCGAGGGCTCCCAACAAGTTCAATTGCAAGTAGTTCCAACTTTGGCTACCGGATGCCACTGTCACTGACACCCAGCGGTGAACGTTGGAACATGATAGAGCGTTTCTAACCAAATAACGTACAAATTTTGGCTAAACACTACCAATTGTAGTGGTAGGTACATGCCATAAATCCATGACAAGGGCACGCCGAATTTACTTCCCCTCCGAAGGAAGGCATACTGAAGGACTTTTACGCTCTTAAAAATCCGACGAGTTCAGCTGGGTTTGAACCAGCGATCTAGGAAATAGCAGCTGAACATGTTACCGACTACGCCACCGAAGCAACGCGGATATACAAAGTGCTTTTTATGTCAAAACCATATACACAATAAAATGTAAGTCTTCCAACCTTAATGTTAAATTAACACAGTACATTGGTTCCACAACAGTGGCAATCCTACTTCACATTCAGCTGCTTTTGAAGAAACATTTTTCTTTTTCACATTAAGGTAATTAATTAGAATTTGTAACAGGTCTGATTTATTATTTTTAAATATTTTAGACAACATTTTGAGAAATATTATTGAATCACACCTCCTTCATTTTAAATTTAATTTTTACTAGTTGAATTATTTTTCTAAACAGTACTAAAATAATATTATTTTATCTCTTAATTATCATAAAATTTCACTGACTTGCAACTTCAATGTTCATTATACCTCGACGGTATTTAGGTGCCAGAGGTCTGAGGTGTCCTTATTTTTTTCGCCTTCATTTAGGTATTTTATTTCCTGTTACTCCCAAATTACAGAGCATGAGGAATGGTCTTTTCTTTATGTCACACAAAGGTGTTGTACGTTAAAGGGCAATTTGACTACTACGCAACAAAACTACTACCAAATTGTGATATTTTGTCCATAATAGTTTCAAACTTGAATTCGTTTTCCCGCAATTTATCATTCTGGGAGTTCCCGATTGATCATTGTATGTTTCATACGAAGAGATGATTTTTCATTTTGGTCATCAGTTCCGTGTACTTGGTTGAGCGTTGATTTTGTCGGATTGTCTTACTGTAGTGGTGTGTGTAAGTGTATTTACTGTTGACTGTTTAACGAATATTTTTGTGTTCTATCCAAAGTTCAGTTGAATATGGCGGAGAAATAGAGCATCATAACCTGTCAGCGTTATTAAGGAGCTGTACCAGAGTGCACCATGTTTCTCTGACACTTGCAAAATTTCTGCTGTGCTCTCATTAACTTTAGTAAAGTTTTAATATAGAAAACACAAACTACACCATATTGCTCCAAGTTTGTAATATAATGCTTTTATAGAGGAAACATTCGGTGTGTTTTAAATTGTTCATTAATAATAGAAATTGCGAGTTAATATTGTACACCTAAAATTTAAAATAGCCGTTTTCATTACTTCGCCGTGAGGGAAAATATGGTATGTCTTCTGTTCAAGCCTCTATAGGAAGCAGACAATGTTGTGGGAGCTCACCGTTCTCGCAGCAAAGAATTGCACTGCGCTTCATATAGGGGACGGATTGTCGGATACAGCTTCCGGGTAAACGTCAGGGGTTATCTTGCCTGGACCACGGCCTACAAGCCAAGAAAACTTGTACCTGGTTATGAACGCCGCCCGTGAAAGCCTAAGCTTTCAACTTTTGAGTTCCCTTTAACTATTAAAGATTTAAGAAGAATTGCTACGAGAGAACATGATCATCACCATGTATACAGCATTGGGCAGTGACTGTATGGCACTTCATGAAATTCATTATTTGGCATCCAATTTTCTAACTCATCAACCGCGAGGTTCTGACGATATGCACCTCTTAAATGTTTCACAGCTTGTTGGCTACACGTGCCCTGTCCCTTTGGTCGCCTATAAAGAGGTTCCGGAATGCAGAAAGTCTCCAAAATGTCATTATTTACGTCAAATTAAGCTACGGATCCTTAGCTTAAAACCGTAGGCTACATTCGTTTTCTTCACGGCCCATTTTTAAGACTACTTTCCTGATACATTCCCACGACCGTGCGTCGTATTAGTAAACACTCAATATTTCATTTTCCCTTCCATTTATCACTCTAGAATCTTATTTTGCTCTCTTCTAGACAATAGACATTAAAAAAGAATCATTAAGAAATCAGAACGGGTGTTGTGGTGTCGGAACAAACCTCGTCTTAAACCAAAATTTGTCGCTGTTTCCTCAGTTAGCGGAGAAATTATTCATTCCAGATTTTTCAGAAGTAACATACTATAATTACTTATTACATTTAATACACCTAACAATAAGTCAATAAATAATGAAAATAAAATATATTATTTTAATTATAAAATGTATTCAATAAACAGATATTTTTATGAAACATTTTTTTATCTAGGGAGGAGAGAACCCAGGGCAAATATTGATCATTTTTGCTCGTAATTCAATTAGTTTTGATTTATTTTAGAAGACAGTTACTGAAGAGGGTCACGATATGGCCGAAACTGGTATAATATACTCTATTTTCATTATTTATTGACTAAGGCGTATTAAATTTAATAAATAGTCTACGTATGGCATTTTACTTCTGATTATAACGTCACTAAGGAAACCTTCTTAATATGATTAATTCCATATCACTACGTTCCAGTTTCTTTTAAATTATATTTTTTGTTAGTATGTTTACTCTCCAGGTTGGCTTTTCCCTCGGACTAAGCGAGGGATCCCACAATTACCGCCGCCAGGGCAATGTCCTGGAGCTTGAAACATCTGGCCAGGGGATACAACTGGGGAGGTGGGACGAGCACCTCGCCCAGGCGGCCTCACCTGCGAAGCGAACAGGGACCTCATGAGGGATGGGAAGGGAGGGGAAGATTAGGAGGGAGATACAAGGAAGAGGGAAGGAGGTGGCCGTGGTCTGACGGTAAACATCTCAGAAATTGCCCGGAGACAAAGTGGGAAACCACGGAAAACCACTTCGAGGATGGCTGAGGTGGAAATCGAACCCCATCTAGTAATTTGGACCACCCAAGGCTGAGTGTCCTCAGACCACTTTTCAAATTTCATGGCAGAACCGGGAATCGAACCGCGGACCTCGGGGGGGGGGGGCAGCTAAGCATGCTGACCACTACACCACGGAGGCGACCTTCCTAAAATACATTTCTTAATATTAAAAAAAAACTTTTATTTCTACAACTTATCAACATGCGAAGCTGAAGGTTTTAGAAATGATTCTTTCTTTGTATTTTAACATAGACGTTTTTCAAAATTTACCTTAGTTTGTTTTTGCCTGATGGTAGTGTTCATGAAATTGCTGTTAAAATTACGCCATGTATCAACATCGCCATTTGGGCTGCATAAAACAATAGTATTACGAGCAGCTCATTCACCTGGTATATTCTGAATATGTATTTCTAAAACTTACCCAAGAATCGGTTTATTCGTTTCCAACAGATGAAGAAAATTATGTTATCGTACAGACATAGTTGTTGTTATTGACTATTTTAGGGACTTTGCAACATCGGGGTCATGTAGCCCCGTGTACTTGAGAGTGTGTACAATTTGTCTGATAACATGTATCACTGAGATATCTGTACTAGTGTGTGTATTTGTAATGGAGGTAGAATTTGGGTAGCTGGCTAAATTATTATTCATGTGTGATATTTTGTTTCAAATGTCGCGTAGTAGCCAGCAACCTTGGCTGTCACCGGGGAGGCCCGTGTTCAATTCCCAGCTCTGCCAAGAAATTTCATTCTGGTCTGAGAGCTGAAATGGGGTACACTCAGCCTCGTAAGGTAAAACTGAATAGAGGTGGGTTCGATTCTCATCTCAGCCAGCCTGGAAGTGGTTTTCTGTGGCTCCCCACTTCTAATCCAGGCAAATGCCAGGATGGTTCCTAATTTAAGACCATGGTCTCCTACATCCCAATCCTCGCCTGAGCTACAAATACACACACTACTATAGACACATCACTTACACAGTATATCAGACAAATTGTACACACACCCAAGTACATTGGGCTAAATGACCATGTTGATGTTCTGGTCCCTCAAATGAAACAACAACAACGATTATCTGGTGTTCGAATATTTGAGGTATGAATCCATGTCCTTAGGAATACCATCATGGTTGTATTTTTACACACTTTCACACATACTCCAGGAAAATGGAGGGATTGTACCTTATTTGAAGTTACGGGTTCTCTACATCAAGATTACGGATGGACCCTAATAATACAGTTCCATGCAGTGCCACAAACATTACTAGGGATAAGATTTTTAGGTTTTCGAAAACTTAAAATAGTTTTTCTTTAGGTTTTTAATACGTTATTATGTTCAAAGTGTATCAAAAGTTGACATAAATTCCGTAAAGCTTAAAATTAAAGCCAAATTGCTACTAGACAATCTGATTGCAACGAGATACGCCATCAAATTATCACCGATCACTTAACACTTTTAGACAATAAAGAAAATGAAAATCCACAGCCCACTTCCAGTCTCCTACCGGGTCAGGATTGGAATGAATAAAGCCCCCCATCTAGCGGCGAGGATATGAATTTTGCCGGCTGCTGAGGCCTGACGCACTCCCCTGGGGCAAAGATTAAATTAATGACAGATGAAATGAAATGATGGTGGCGAGTGTTGCTTGAATGAAATTTTGACAGGGAAAACCGGAGTACCCGGAGAAAAGCCTGTCTGCGTTTGTTTTTTCCAGCACACACATCACATGGAGTGACCGGGATTTGAACCACGGACCCAGCGGTGAGAGGCCGGCGTGCTGCCGCCTAAGCCACGGAGGCTTCAGGCAATATTTACTGTTCTTAAATATGTTAATTATTCAAATTCAATAAAGCCAAGGATGTCAGAGGTGATGTCCACACTCTAGGCCCATTAATTAGGTTTGCTTATTTAAAATATAGGATACTTGGAAATAATATAATAAGAGATTTATTCCCACTTTCACGACGGTAAATAACCAAACAATAAGATATAACCTGAAAATTGATGAAAATATTTGAATTTTCTGGCAGGTAGGATTTCTCTCAATCAACTAGAACTGTAGTACAGTACAGCTGGAATGGTTTTGTTCCAAAAACTGTGCTATGGTTGGCTTTTTGTAAATCGTTAGAAAATCACAAAAAAAGCTTAACTCTGAATTTTAGAATAATTTGCACTATCATTTTGTCGGAAAACTCAAAAAAACATTTAAAATCGTTTTTCTCTGAATCGACTTATTTTAAAGAAAAGTGTTTTAATCAAAAAATGTAGAGGACATTGTCACCTACAATTCGACTCATTAAGTTCATGTCATACGTTTTGAAATGCAGAAGCTAGGTGGCGCCAAAGTTTCCAAAAAAGTGTTTTTTCACTTTTTGTCCTAGAAAAAAAGTTTCTTTCACAAAAGATTGAATCAGAAATTTGTTCCTCTCAAAATTGTCTGCAACATTTATTTAAACGTTTGTTTCCTCCGACTTACCGTTCCAAAGTTATAGCGCAGCAAATGCAACGCTGCGTAGTCAAGGCTACTATTGTTACTGCGGAGAGAGCGGTGGGCATATTTTAGACAGGGACTGGTGTCGGACAGCTGCCTAAGGCTCGGCCAAACAGGATGCGGGCTGTGTTTGTTAATTAGCTCAAACAATCAAATCTATTTCAATCGCAACGTATCAATCATAACTGTACACATATTAACATTTGTGCCATCTGAATAGTACAATTTTCACACTTCGTCAGACTATAACTTTGCGGTAAGGCGGAGGAAAAAAATGTTTCAATAAATGTTGTAGACAATTTTGAGAGGAACAAATTTTTGGTTCGCTCTTTTGTGAACAAGACATTTTTTCTAGGACAAAAAGAGAAAAAACACTTTTTTTGAAACTTTGGCGCCACTTAGCGTCTGCATTTCAAAACGTATGGCATGACCTCAATGAGACGAATTGTAGGTGGCAATGTCCTCTACATTTTTTGTTTAAAAGCTTTTCTTTAAAATAAGTCGATTCAGAGAACAACACTTTTCAATGTTCTTTTGAGTTTTCCGACAAAATGATCGTGCAAATATTCTAAAATTCAGAGTTAAGATTTGTTTGTGCTTTTCTAACGATTTACAAAAAGCCAACCATAGCACAGTTTTTGGAACAAAAGGTTTTTTTTTCTGTGCAACTGTCCTGTACAGTACTACTAGGCATAAACACTATCTTCAGGTTTACTTTCAAAAATCATGGACTAAAAGTTCAAACATACGACAATAAATGGAACAAAACTGCAATTAGTTATTTTTAGGTACTCGCATACCATTTAGTTCTTTTCTGGTACTACAGAATTCATGAATATGGCCCTTTAGTCTGTGATTCAGAAACGTATTTAAGAATTGTTGTATTTAGTAGTAAGTAACAAGTAGTTCCGTGAAGAACTATACAGCCTATTTTCATATATCCTGCTCATGTTAATTGTCTCTATCAACATACAAAATTTCAGTTTAATTTGTGTAACAGATTCGTAGATATTGAGAACCGTCTAAATATTTCATATGGTCGCCAGGATGGATTTCTTTTGTACTATTACATTAATATTATTGTGTACGCGTGATATTTAAACTTCAATCGCATGATTAGAACACAAAAAGTAAAATCAAGATTTTAAAAGTACGCACACCAGCCATATTGTGATTATGCAAACAATTGAAATAAATTACATGCCAGTGGATCAACATTTGTATAAGCATTTAACGTGCAACGTTTCACGGCACTCGGATAGTTAATTCGCGAGAAACGTCCATTTAAATATTTATACTTCGCGTCAACGCCATGATGGATTTGTGCTCACCAGGTTACTGAAAGTCCTATAGGTGAACATATGTTCATAGTCTCTATGAACATAAAAAAAATCAGTTTGGTTGCTGTAAAAGATTCATAGATATTGAGAACCGTCTAAATATTTCGGAAGCTCGCCATTTAGGATTGATGTATGTATAGGCCATAGAGTTATGTACCATTCAAGGACAATTATTGCCTGGCTTCATTATTCAAACTTTCACTTCGATCGCATGATTACGACACAAGAATAAAAACTTAATTTTAAAATTTCACACAGCCGCCATCTTGAAATTATGTAAACAAATGAATTAAATTAGATGGCAGTGCATTACAGTCTGCAAAATCATTTACTGTACCACATTTCACTGCGCTCAGAGAGTTAAATCACGAGAAAAGTCTATTAAAATATTTCAAATTCGCTTGGTCGCCATGTTCGTTTTGTACTTTACAGGTTTATGAAATATACATAGGTAAACTTGTATCAGTACCCTTTATCACCGTACAAAATTGCATGATGATATCTGTAATAGTTTCGGAGATATAGAATGTCAGTGAAATATTTCGCACAGCCGCCATTTTGAGGTTATGTACACAACTGAACTAAATTAGACTCCAGTGCATTACAATGTGTATAAACATTTGCTGTACCAAGTTTCATTACGTTTGGATAGTTAAATCGCGAGAAAAGTCTATTTAAAAGTCTCAACTTCGCTTGACCGCCATGTTGGTTTTGTAGTCACCAGGTTTTTGAAAGTCTCATAGGCGAACTTCTAGTAGTGCCCTTTATCACCGTACACAATTTCAGGGCGATATCGGTAATAGTTTCGGAGATATTGAATGCTAGTGAAATATTTCGCACAGCCGCCATGTTGGATTGGTGAGACGTAAAAAAATTTGAAGGGCACGGTCGAGGTCGCCGGGAATAGCGCTATGAACTTACCGAGTTTCATTGAAATCGCTCCAGCCGTTTAGATTTTAATAGAGGGACACACACACACACACCTCACACACACACACACACACGCGCACACACACACGGACAAAAGGTGATCTCATAAGCCTATTTTTTTCAAAATTGAAAATAGGCTAAAAATTGGTAAAACTTAAGAATCCGGTCCCTATGACAACAACACATTGTCAGACACAGCAAAATATACGTTGCTGATTACCAAGATATCCCATCCCCGTAGATTAAGTGCCTACAAAAACTCCAGAAGATTTATTATCGCAGTGCATTGTTCACCCGGGCGAAGCCGGGAAATGTATGACTAGTTTCAGAAACAATTCACATAACCATTGACAGATCAAGACGCGAATCAGTAGCGTACGCAACGTCCAGTTTCAGAATCACTGGCACTAATACCTACCAATTCCTACTCACTATGCAACCCAACTTACTCATGTGTATCTATCAGCAACCACCTGGCTAAAAATGTCCCCCGTAAACAATATTTCATGACATTTTATAGATTCCAACTGCGATAAATATGACTACACATCCGCGCGCGTAACCATTTGAACTTCTCAGCGAGATATTTTTATGTTTGTTCTAAACAAAGCTTCGTGTCTACTCAATCAAGTTTTGACAGAACGAGTGGAACGGAAACGTGAGTGGTAGGCAATAATATCGCGCGACTCAGTTTTTATTGCGATTGTACATTGGCGAGTCATCGATAAATTATATTTGCGATATTGAAAGATATGAAACAACGCTTTTAAAATTTGAGAGGCTTAAATGTCATACCCAAAAATAATCTGTGAATGGGGGTGTATAAAATATTAGTCTAGGAATAGTGGACATTGGTCATGCCTGCCACTGAAACTGAGTGCCGTTTGAGTTTATTCAACTTCAGGTGGACTGCAATTAATTATCTGCCATACTGCATGCATTAAGGGAAGGATAGTTAGGGGTTCTATACAAGAGTGGATTCGAACCCCTTCGTCGGCCGACCTTGGAATGGTTTTCCGTGGTTTCCCTTTCTCAAATCCAGGAAAATGTCCAAGACGTAACATTTAACTGGCCACGGTTGCTATCTTCCAAACACCACGAGCACGATGGGGAGCTGTAGATAGTCTAGAGATCGTAGAGACCCCTATTGACAGCAGCTATACTGAGTAGTTTTTCCTCGTGGTTTTCCCACTCCCTACTGTTAAATTTCAGAATAGGAATTTATTTCAAGTCACAGATACCAGCTCATTCGTGACCCGAATAATAACAGTAACATATACAACTTCACTTACCAGAGAAACACAAGTTATCAGACAAATTGAACACTGGGCTGATGACCCCTCAAATGAATTCAACAATATAGTAAATAGAAAATAGTAAATACATCAGATACATTAATTGGGTTCTCCAGTTGGGCAAAACGTTGTACAACTACCCTTACTACTAATACTACTACTAATAAAAATATTAATAATAATAATAATAATATGCAAAAACTAAATTCTTAGAGAATCTAGATGGACAACCTCTGAAGTCTAAATTCGGCCAAATACATCAAGTAAATAAATTCAAGTATTTAAGAGAAGTAATTCAGCCATAAGGATTGAACCGTGAAGCAAATAAAGAGAGAATTTCAAAATTACAAAAGGCCTATAAACTTACCGGGAACAGATATAAGAAAAAATCAATATCTCGGAATACGAAATTAAGATATTAAATCACAGTAATCAAACCTTTAGCATTATACGCCTCGGAAACCTTACTGATTACAGACAGTTCTCGTATTAAAGACAGAGAAACCAGAGAGGAAAGATTGTGGAACATCTTTGGTCCAGACTGCGTAGAGGGATCTGGATAAAACGGAAGTCTCAGGAGCAATATCATCACTCTGAAAGGATCACGGATACATTCAGGGAAAGGCGATTAAAGTTCTATGGCCAAATTCCTCGCATAAAATCTGAAAGGCTGACGAAGAGGATTCGCAACCTTGCTCTCTCAATGAAAGTCAAGACCAACTGGCTTAAGGAAATAGAGGAGAATCTTCAGGTAGTTGGCATCGTAGTAGAAATCATACAAGACAGATCCAAATTCAGAATAGTTATCAACAACTATCATTTTGTGGAGAAAATTAGTTTCATTGCCAGGAAACCATGGACTGAAGAACGGAAGAAACTCTTCAGTGCCCAGATGAAGATATTTTGGGAGAAGAAAACATCAACATAATTTGCTAAATGAGTCTCTCGGACTCCTTAGATGGGCATAAAAATAGCATTGTAGAAGTCAACATGCCAGACCTTGTGATATTCGATAAACAAATAGGCTATGATATTCGATTTAAATAATCCATTAAAATAAATCACTGGCAGAGAACAGACGCTACTACCAGCCATTTGGTCCTTAGCTTATCCGCATATTTCGCTTAAATGAAATGTCTACCAACCCAGTCTTTGTATCAGTGGATGGAAAAAATGTCAAAAGATTGGCAAAATCAAAAGGAGAAACTAGTTCACAAGAATCATTATATGCTTGGTACTTCAAGTTTAGTATGTAAGATCTTGTATCTTCATAAACATGTTGTGAAAATCTTGAGGCGCAGTGATAACAATGGAGGTTGCAGCTCGGAAGGAGCTTGTTTTAGGTCCACATGTTTATGTATATAAATGCCATATAATGATAATAATATTAGTATTGGTCGACTCCGTTGCGTAGTGGTCAGCGTAGTTAGCTGCCACCCTGGATGTCCTGGGTTCGAGTCTCGGCTCTGCCACGAAATTTGAAAGGTGGTATGAGGACTGGAACGGGGTCTACTCAGCCTCGGGTGGTCCAAATGAGTATAAGGTGTTCGATTCCCACCTCAGCCATCCTCGAAGTGGTTTTCCATGGTTTACCACTTTGTCTTCGGGCAAATGCCGGGATAATACCTACTGTAAGGCCACGGCCGCCTCCTTCCCTCTTCCTTGACTATCCCTCCCAATCTTCCCCTCCCTTCCTATCCCTCATGAGGCCCCTGTTCGCTTTGCAGGTGAGGCCGCCCGGTTGAGGTACTGATCCCACCTTCCCAGTTGTATCCCCCCCCCCCCCCAAACAGATGTTCCAAGCTTCAGGTCACTGCCCGTAGGGGCGGTAGTGGTGGGATCCCTCGCTGAGTCCGTGGGAAGAACCAACCTGGAGGGTAAAATCAACTAAAAAAGATATTAGTATTGAGGAATATTCTTGGTCCAGTCTGCTCAGAAGGAAACTGGATTAAACAGAAGGCTCAGGAGCTTTATCAGCATGCTGAAAAGTTCACTGACACCGTCAGGAAAATACGATTGAAGTTCTCAAAATGAACACTGACAGGCTCACCAAGAGGATATGGAACCTTGCTCTCTCAATAAAAGTCAAGAACAATTTGTTTAGCGAAATATAAAGAGAAAGAAATTGGTATTATGGAGGAAATTAAACAAGATCGATTCCAGTTCAGAACATTAATCAACAACTATCTTTTCTCTGAGAGAATCACTACCAGGACCAACAAATCACGGACTAAAGAACGGAGAAAATTGAATTTTTCAACCGAAACCTAAGTTAGCGCCACCCTAATAAGGTTGGAGATAATGTATTTCTCCCAATATAGGTCTACTTGAAAACCAAGCCCATGTCACTACTGCCCATGAAAGGCCTAGGACTACCAAGCGATCGCTGTCCAGCCATTTGGCCTGCAGATTGTGGGGTGACGTGAGATCAGCGCGTAGGGTCCCCTCGGCCATCAATCTTGGTTTTCGTGACCAGGGTGCTCTCTCACTGTCAGGCAGCTAAGTAATTGTTCTATCGAGGCTGAATGCACCCTATTCCAGCGTTCAAATCATTTTATAAAATCCGTGACGGAACCGGGATTCGAACCCGAAGCCTCTGGATGAGAGGCAGGCGCGCTACTCCAACACCACGGGGTTGGCATACAATATACATAAGAGGATATAAATGTTGTTTGATTTGATGGGATGGGCATCGAGGTAATTTATTCCCATGTACTTGGAAGTATGTAGTAGGCTATTTGTGTAATAACCTGTGCTATGGTGATGTCTGTAGCCATGTGTGTATTTGTAATTCAAGTAAACATTTAGACGTAGGTGGCTATGGCCTTAAGTTAGGAACTACCTACTACACTTTCCTGGCGTAGACGTGGTAAAACCACTGAAAACCACCTACTCCGAATTATGCTTCACGAGGCTGTTCCAGTCCTCAAACCAGAATTAAATCGCATGGTAAATCTGGGAATCGAACCCAGACCTAAGAGATGACATCCAAGAAAGCTAGTTGCAAGGCGGAGAATTGAATCTAAAAGCTGAAACCCTCCTTGGACATAAATACGTTCGAAGAAATCAGATTCTTGAAAATGAAGTTCGCCTATTCATTGATGAAAAATTTTGTGACGCAAGAAATCATTTCTCATTTTTACTGTTTAATGTCAAATCACAAATATAGTGAATACATAATATTATTGATTGATAGCCTTTCTATAGGCAACACGAATTTAAGCCCAATTATATTAATTGTGAAATATGACACTCTACGTGAAGATATCCGCTTCTTAATCACATATTGATTTTTAAAGTTGCATCTCATATTCCCACCTAAACCTATTGTCTTGAGCGATTGAAAGGTATAAATTAATTGTTATAAAATCAACACGCAAAATACTTCAAAATCCTGCTTTTCATACCGTATATTGTTTCAAAGCGTATTGGAATATACTCCAGTGACATGTTTCGTTTCGGCCTTTAAGGATCCCGACATATCAACTGTTTCCTCTGAGTTTTAATGTTGGTCCAGCATTCCTTCATGGAAATATGTGATGGCCAACAGATAGGCGTTAGCTAAGAGTAGGGTGTTCGAATCCCGACAAAGTTGGCTGGTATTTATGGATAATTAATTAATGAAAATGAAAATCCACAGCCTGCTTCCAGTCTCCGACCGGGTCAGGAATGGAATGAATGAAGCCCCCATCTAACGGCAAAGATATGAACTGTGCCGGCTGCCGAGGCCTGACGCACTCCTCTGGAGCAATGATTAAATGAATGACAGATGAAATGAAATGATAGTGGAGAGTGTTGCTGGAATGAAATTTTGACAGGGAAAACCGGAGTACCCGGAGAAAAACCTGTCTGCCTCCGTTTTGTCCAGCACAGATCTCACATGGAGTGACCGGGATTTGAACCACGGATCCAGCGGAGAGAGGCCGGCGGGCTACCGCCTAAGCCACGGAGGCTCTGGATAATTAATCAATAATAATATGAAATATTATAAATATATGTTTACATTTATTGGCACGTTAACAGTCCCCTTTAAGTACAAAATGAAGGCAACAGCTTTCTAGATTACTTAGTGGTAGCCACATGAGGCATAAATGAGAAGAGGTGGGTTCGGTTCCCACCTCAGCCATCCTGGAAGTGATTTTTCCGTGGTTTCCCACTTCTACTCCAGACAAATGCAGGGATAGTACTGACTTTAGGTCACGGCCGATTCCTACACAAATCCTACCTTAATTGTGTAATACACACACTGGTTACAATGACACAGGTTATCTGACATTTTCTGCACACATCCAACTACACGGGGCTACATGATCACGGTGTCGCAAAGCCCTTAAAAGAATCAACAATTCAACAATGATTAGTGGTAAAGTCTCCATCATATGATTCCATGTGTTCGTTGTTTCATTGGATTAGTTAGAGCATCGAGGTCATTTAGCCTCGTGTGATTGAGTGTGTGTTATTGTGATGTCTGTATTAGTGTGTATATTTGTAATTCAGGTGACGAGCAGCAAGGAAGCAGCCGTGTTTTTTAGTTAGGAACCATCCCAGCATTTGCCTGGAGAGGAAGTGGGAAAACGACGGAAAATCACTCCCAGGATGGTTGAGTGTACCCCATTCCGGCCCTCAGGCCATAATTAAATTTCGTGGCATAGCCGGTAATCGAACCCGGATATCTCGGAACGACACTCAAGAACGACACTACACCACGAGGTGAATCCAAGAGCGCGCTTTGATTCTTTGCCGAAAAAGTGGGATTTTTGAAGGATGGGAAAAATTTTGGCGGTCCGAGACGTACAATCTCGGTTCTTGGAAGATCTCTCGTATCACACTAAATGAATACAGGACAATATTAATTAAATCACAGACATACAGTTCACCAAGTAGAGTTTCAGTTTTGTTTCAAGGAGGCAGTACATGCGCAACCTCGAATTTGGGGAATACATTACCTAGATGGCTCCAAATAAAAAGATCTATACAAGGAGTCAAAGTCCGTGTGATAATAATAATGAAAAATGAAAATCCACAGCCTGTTTCCAGTCTCCGACCGGGTCAGGAATGGAATGAATGAAGCCCCCATCTAGCGGCGAGGATATGGACTGTGCCGGCTGCCGAGGCCTGACGCACTCCTCTGGGGCAATGATTAAATGAATGACAGATGAAATGAAATGATAGTGGAGAGTGTTGCTGGAATGAAATTTTGACAGGGAAAACCGGAGTACCCGGAGAAAAACCTGTCTGCCTCCGTTTTGTCCAGCACAGATCTCACATGGAGTGACCGGGATTTGAACCACGGACCCAGCGGTGAGAGGCCGGCGTGCTGTCGCCTAAGCCACGGAGGCTTTGATAATAATAATAATAATTATTATTATTGTTATTATTATTAAGTATGGTATCGATGAATAAACACAGTGCCTACCACGAGTATTGTGTTGATGTTATCCCTCTAGCCCAGACGAGCGAAAGGTTAAGATTAAAATAATCTAATTCAATGAACTTTCCTGACAATATGTATATAAATATAGAACAAGAGGCCATTTATTTAAAATCATCTTACCTGTGCCAAAAGATGTAACAAGTGTCAAAAGAAAGTGCCAGGGAATGTTATATCTGTGTCGGTCCAACGCCATTGTTGACATTTCTTTTTGTTTTTTTACAGTATCTTAATTTGCAACTGTCATTATTAATATAATTGAACTATCTCACACACACGACTACATGGCAGGGAAGTTAACTAGGGTTCAAATACACCCTCTTGGAAAAACACGAGATAACCAATACACTTGAGCACGCACGCAACGCAAGGTCGTCAGTTAACTGACTGATAGTCGTCGACGAGCGTCGGCGTCGACAGCAGGTGGCCGGTGTACTGAAGGCCGTACCAAACACAAGACTTGGCGCTTACTCTAACAGGCGCGCCTGACGTCACTGCTCACTGATTGGCCCTTGACTGCGGCGCACGCGTCTAATCCACATCCCTCCAAAAACAAATGCGCCTTCCAGTCTACCGTAGTATTGCGATGTTTCTTATCAATCAACACTTCCCTGACCTACGGATGATATTCTTCTTGAGAGATTTAAAAGTCAATGACAGGAGGGGTGAAGGTGGATCCAAAATAAACAAATAGGAACTTCAGTAAACCATACGTCAGAGGGTGAGGGGAGACCTGACACAAGTTAACAGTAGCTTTCTTCATACTGTACTTTAATACTGCACCTTCCTTCCCCCGATACCATAAGTGAAAAATACTATAAATACGGCAGTATATGCCTATGACGTTCATGGCATTAGTAGACCAAGAAAAATCTATTGAAAACGTTGATTGGAGTAAGTAGTTTGACTTATTGGAAAGGATTCGAATTAAGTACAGTGATATGAGGGTGATCATCAATCTATTCAGAAACCAAACGGCAGTTATTCGAGACGAAGGACATGAGGAAGAAGCTTGTATTCAGAGAGGTGTAAAGCAAGGCTGCAAATTATCATCCATACTTTTCAATCCTCCCCCCAGTGGCTCACAACTAGTGGGACGTGGGTTGGCGACCACGGGACCCCAGCTTAGTCCGGAATTGTTTCCACTTACTTGTGCTGGGCTCCACTCCGTATTCTTTCCTGTCGACCTCACTTGGTCAACTCTTGTTCTTTTCTGACCCCGAAGGAATTAGGGTATCCGAGGTCTAGGGAGTCTTGCACTTTCCTGCTTTAATTGGCCCTTGTCTCATCTTTCCTGATCCGTCCTTCTTCGAGGGGTCAGAGCTCTTTTTTTCTTTTCATTATATTTCCTTTTCTCTTTAAGATTCCCGCACTGTTTTTGTTAATTGGCTCCCCGTGTATCAAAATTCCCTTTAGCGAATTTTTACATCTACAATCCATTTTGTAGGTATTTCCTATCTACGTTGCATTTTGCAAGTCTTTTCGATATAAATTGCATTTTGCGAGTATTCTCAACCTCAATTGCATTTTGTAAGGATTGACAATGTAAATTGCTTTTTAGCAAGTCTATCAATGTATGGGCTGGGACTTTTGTGAGTATTTTGAATTTCAATTGCATTTTGTAAGTATTTTTAATCTAAATTGCTTTTTGTATGGTGGGCATTTTGCAAGTATTTTGATTCTCAATTGCATTTTGTTGGTATTTTGAATCTAAATTCCATTTTGTAAGTATTTTCAATCTAAATTGCATTTTGTAATTATTGTTCATCCAAATGAGTAGTTTGAATCGACCATGCATTTTGTAAGCATTTTGAATATCAATTGCATTTTGTAAGTATTTTGATTCTCAATTGCATTTTGTTGGTATTTTGAATCTAAATTGCATTTTGTAAGTATTTTCAATCTAAATTGCATTTTGTAATTATTGTTCATCCAAATGAGTAGTTTGAATCGACCATGCATTTTGTAAGCATTTTGAATATCAATTGCATTTTGTAAGCATTTTGAATTTCAATTGCATTTTGTGAGTATTTTGGATCTGAAATGTGCGTTTTTCAATCTAAATTGCATTGTGTATTTTCAATTTCAATCGATTTTGTAAGTATTTTGATCCTAAATTGCCTTTTGTACGTATTTTCAATCTCATTTGTATTTTGTAAGTATTAGCCTACTTTCGATTTTTGCAAAAAATGAAAGTAGACTTATGAGATCAACACAGGGCGAAAAAAGTGTGTCTGTCTGTGTGTGTGTATGTGTGTGTGTGAGTCTGTGTGTGTGTGTGTATGTGTGTGTGTGAGTCTGTGTGTGTGTGTGTCTGTGTGTGTGTGAGTGTGTGTACTCTGAATGTCTGTCCCCCCCTATCAATTCGAACACGGTGAATGCAAATTGAACGAAATTTGGTACAAAGGTAGCACTAGCAAAGGACACCTCAGTGTCATGTTTTATATCGCCGCCATCTTTACTAAAACTGAATGGCGGCCACTCAAACGTTCAAAACGTAAAATCAAATAACGACTAACCAAATCATCCGATCTCTACCAAATTTGGTAACAACATACCTTCGTATAGGATGCGTCTTGTGACCAAATTACAAGGTCGTCCGCCATACCATTTCAGGATGGCGGCCGTGCGAATTATGCAAACTTTATAATCCATATCATGGGACCCACCAGTTCCGATTATCGAGCCGAGAATCGTTTTAACTGTTCTAAAGGAAGAGGCACGTTCGAAATTAAAAGTTTATTTTGTAATACTATAGTGCAGACGTGATTTTAAAAAGCTGAACTGATTCAGTAATAAGACAAGATGGCAGCGGATATCTTGTGCCGGACTTATATTTCACTAATTTGAGTATTGCATGCAATATAGCGTACTGATAAAAAATAAATAAACTTTGTATGAAATGCTTTATATATAAACAATATACTCCAGTGATGAAATCGTTTAGTATAAATCATTATTTGCTAACAAGTTCTATGTAAGTCATTTTAAATATAACGATATTCGTTGACACAATTAGCTCAGTGGTAGAGCGTTAGCCTATCGCTCAAATGCCGATGGTTCAAACCCGATCAGAGCTAGGTTTTTTGCTTGAAATGTTATATGTTTATTGTTTTGTAATGACTCAGATGTTTTAAAATTAAGCGTTATATTGTGCACATTATGGTGTAAAATATATATTTAATTAAAACATAATTCGCCAGCAGATTTACTCGGGACATCTAGCTGCCAAAAAGGTAACTTCCAGATTTTATTGAAAAGTTTCTTCTTCTGGCCGCTAGAATGCACTCGCTCTGTTAGGATTATATTGTTCGATATTTCACCAATAGATGTCACGACTAGTCTACGTGGGGATCCATTGATTACTATACCATTATCATTCTATGCGCATAGAATTTGAAGAATGACAAGATGATACTACGATACATTTTAACTTTTTATTTTAAAGGGTTTGTAACAGCCTATTTTGCGTTACTTGAAAATGTTATTAAGCGTTATATTGTGCACATTATGGTGTAAAATATATATTTAATTAAAACATAATTCGCCAGCAGATTTACTCGAGACATCTAGCTGCCAAAAAGGTAACTTCCAGATTTTATTGAAAAGTTTCTTCTTCTGGCCGCTAGAATGCACTCGCTCTGTTAGGATTATATTATCGAAAATATCCACATAGTTTGTATACACACGTCTCTGTAGGGTCATGGAAAGATTTGTTAATTCAATTAGGGTTGTGAAAGCCATGCACAACCAGACGTGTAAAGACATGCCTCAACTCAAAGTTGGATGTTGCCCACGGCAGGTCGTAATAATAATAATAATAATAATGTTATTGGTTTTACATCCCTTTTAACTACTACTGATTTTAGAGACACTGGGGTGCCGGAATTTTGGCCCGAGGGGGATCTTTAACGTGCCAGTAAATGTACTGACACGGCTCCCTCGCATTTGTGCACCCTCAAATGCCAGCTGACTGCGCCAGGATACGAACCTGCAACCTAGGGCCCAGCAAGCGAGAACGTTACCGCCGAGCCACGCAGCCAGTCCGGTCGATTATGTCTCCAGATCCATAACATTCTTGAGATACTTCTTATCTTTCTTTCTTCAATGATGGTAGCAGTTTTTATCTAGATTGTGGCGTTTGGTAGAGGAAAATCGTTTCTATGGCCTTCAACAAAGAATAGTTCTATTATACTCTTTGATAATAACAACGAGTTATAACTATACTCATACATTTAGGAGAAAGTAGGCTATATGTTCTTTACTGAACATCTTGTTTTTAATTTCAATTACATTTTATAAGTACTTCGAACCTAAACTACATTTTGTGAGTATTTTTCAATCTATTCTTTTTGTGAATATTTTCCTTCTAAATTGCCTTTTGTAAGTTTAACCACTCTCCATTTTGAGAGTAATTTCAATCTGTGTTACATTTTCAGTCTCACATAATTTTCGTTCTGGTTTCCATTTCATTGTCATTATCGCTAGCACCCAGACCATTAGTGGCCGATAACCTAGATGTTAGGCCCCTTAAAGCAACAATTATCATCATCATCATCAACTTTTTAATCTATACATTGAACAAGTAATGAAGGAAATTAGAGAAAAATTTAAAGTAGGCGTAAAGTTTGAAGAAGAAATAATCTCAACTCTCAGAATTGCTGATGACTTTATCAACTTATCCGTTTCACCAGGGGATTTAAATGAGTTTTTAGCCTATTTCCATTTATGAAAAAATAGGATTATGAGATCACCTTTTGTCCGTGTGTCTGTCTGTGTGTGCGTGTGTGATGGTGTGCGTGATGGTGTGTATGTGTGAGAGATATGGTGTGTACCCCCCTAATAACTTCTAAACGGCTGGAGCGATTTCTATGAAACTCGGTAAGTTCATAGCATCATTCTGGGCGTCCCCGATAGTGCCCTTCAAATTTTGTTACGTCTCACCAATCCAACATGGCGGCTGTGCGAAATACTTCACCAGCATTCAATATCTCCGAAACTATTACCTATATCACCCTCGAATATTTTACGGTGATAAAGGGAACTACTAGAAGTTCATCTATGTGACTTTTGAAAACCTGGTAACTACAAAACCAACATGGCAGCCAAGCGAAGTTGCGACTTTTAAATAGACGTTCCTCGCGATTTAACCAACCAAACGCAATAAAACTTGGTACAGTATATGTTTATACACATTGTAATGCACCGACATCTAACTTCGTTCAATTGTTTACATAACCTCATTATGGCGGCTGTGCGAAATATTTCACCGGCATTCTATATCTCTGAAACTATTAGCGGTATCACCCTGAAATTTTGTACGGACACAATGTGCACTACTGAAAGTTCATCTGTAAGCTTTCAAAAACCGGTTAACTACAAGACGAATATGGCGGCCAAGCGAATTTGAAAATTTTAAATAGACCTTTCTCACGATTTAATGATCCAAACACAATGAAACTTGGTACAGGAAATGTTTATACACATTGTAATGCACTGGTATTTAATTTAGGTCAATTTTTTACATATCCTCAAGATGGCGGCTGTGCGAATTTTAAAATTAAGTTTTTATTTGTTGTGTCGTAATCATGCGATCGAAGTGAAAGTTTGAATAATGAACCTACGCAATAATTTTCCATAAATGGTACATGACTCTATGGCCTATACAGTACATATAACAATCCAACATGGCGACAATCCGCAATATTTAGTCGGTTCTCAATATTTATGAATCTATTACAGCAATCAAACTGAAATTTTGTATGTTGATAGAGGCAATTAACATAAGTAGTATATAGCCTATGAAAATAGGCTGTATATTTCTTCACGGAACTTCTTGTTTAATGGTATGTACTCCGTCTTGAGGAAAGTATTCATGATGAAAGTCATTAAATATAAATAAAAAATATGTAGCTGAAAGAAATCAGAAACACCGTCAAATTGGCAGGTGAGCAGTAATAGGAATAGGAGACATTTGCTACTTAAGAATCAAAATAACCAGTGATGGACGAAGCAAAGAGGGTTTAAATAGTAGGTTGGCTCAATCAAGAAACGCATTGCTACAGACAAGAAATCTGTTGACATCAAATATAGATTTAGGTATTAAAAGGTCATTTTTGAAAGCCTTTGTCTGGAGCGTGGCGCTCTATGGAAGTGAAACCTGAACTGTTGGCGCAGCAAAAAAAAGAAGAATAGAAGTGTTTGAAATGTGGTGTTACAGGAGAATGATGAAGTTTAGATAGGGTAACACATTAAGAGGTATTAAGACGAGTGGGAGAGGAAAGATGTTTCTGGCGACTGCTAATGAAGAGAAGAGATAGGTTGGTAGGATACATACTACAGTAGGACAACCAGGAATATCAAACTTATCTATGGAAGGGATGTTTGAGGATAAGAATTGTAGGGGTGGACCAACGTTAGACTATGTTAACCCATGAACGCTCAAATTAATACTTTTTGAAAGAAATTGCTTTTAGTAATAGGTCATATTTAACGAAGGTGACATATTACGTTCCGGAAACACAGGGCGCTTGTGTTGTCAAAACCCTTGCTGCTTATTCAGAATGGTGATTTATAATACAGTACTGTACCACTTTCATGTTTGTTGCTAAATACTTGTCTGGATAATATTACAAATTAAAAAGCAATGAGCAAGTATCTTTGACAGCCTTGAACCTACGATCATATAGTCAACTGAATGCTTGCATAGTGAATTGGAGTGGAACGGCAAGAAGCACGATATGCACAGCCCCACATTTCATGAATCGTATTGACTGGTGTATTGTTTGTTAGAGTAATCAATAATTCTCAAAAATTATTAAATATACGACAGTCAGTACACAACTAAAGCATATATATTCATAAACTTATATCAACGGTACATTTTCAACCAAACAATGAGGTATTTTTCAACCACCATGAAGAATGTATGTCTACCACTTATTATTCCCGTTTTGTACGGGATCGGGGATGACATGGGATGAATTCTATGTGGTGGATGGTTTTTACAGCCGAATGCCCTTCCTGATACACGCCTCATGAGAGGATTTTTTTGAAATATGAAATGAATGAAGATGAATGAAAGAGGAAGGGTATGGAAGGAAGCGGCCGTGACATGTCAGAAGGCACCGTCCCAGCATTTGCCTGGAGTTGAAAATGGGAAAACCACGGAAAACCATTTCAAGGACGGCCGACTCTGAGTATCGAACCCACGTCTACTGAGTCCGCAGAGAACTGGGTGACATAGCCTAGATCTGCGAGTTAGCGATCGCAGCTACCGCCGTCGGTAACATCATAGTGCATTATAACATACAGTATATAGCCTAATAATTATAATATCGTATGGCTTCGGGTGCCAGGTGCAAGCTTTGTTAATTGACACCCAGAGGGCAGCTTGCGTGTCGAATTTAATGTTCCTTGGAGCGCTATGAATGTCAAGGATGTTAGATATCTAAGCTCCTTAACGCTAAACCGCTTTCTAGTAGAGAAATGAGGAACTTTGTGTTGGCGGAAATTCCCGAGATTAATTTTGCCATTATGAACACGGCCTACTGAATTCAAATGGGTTCTTTAACATGTCAACAACGTATAACTAGAGTATCGTGATTTTTGTCGCCTTTCAAAAATCACTTCCCATGGCCAGGAGTGAACCTGCAAGCTTGGGGTTGGTAGTCCGACACTATAAGTACACACCCACCGTGGCAAGCATAGTACATTATGCAACGAGCCCATAATGGCAATAATTTCCATACGAGTGTCTTAATTACCATTATAGGCGAGTTGCATACGACTGTATATGTTCGACGGTAATTATAACTTTATTATATGTTTTAAGATAAATAATCATAAATATCTCTTGAGATTCAAGCCTCCGTGGCTTAGGCGGCAGCACGCCAGCCTCTCACCGCTGAGTCCGTGGTTCAAATCCCGGTCACTCCATGTGAGATCTGTGCTGGACAAAACGGAGGCAGACAGGTTTTTCTCCGGGTACTCCGGTTTTCCCTGTCAACATTTCATTCCAGCAACACTCTCCACTATCATTTCATTTCATCTGTCATTCATTTACTCATTGCCCCAGAGGAGTGCGTCAGGCCTCGGCAGTCGGCACAGTTCTTATCCTCGCCGCTAGATGGGGGCTTCATTCATTCCATTCCTGACCCGGTCGGAGACTGGAAGCAGGCTGTAGATTTTCATTCATCTGTTGAGATTCAGTTACTTGAATTTTGTGATCGGAGTGCAAGTGGTGGGTTTGATATATGTGTTTTCTAAGTTCTCTGACCGACCGACGCATGCGCTCTGTGTGCTTGGCAATGCCATATCTGCACCAGAAATTCATTCAAACTGTCACCGAAGTCGTTTGAAAGCAATGCGCTGTGTAGAAATTGGAGTTGGAGATATTACGGTTCAGTGCTATTTCTTGTCTCATATTCGCCAGTTTATTTACGCAAACATATGGACGGTGCACTTTCCATGTCGGCAATGTATATAGACATGTTGGATTTTGAGCGCATGCGCGAAGGTATCCTTACCTAATTGGTCAAACAAATGTTTCTTGAGCTCTGATTGGTGGGAGAAACTGTATCATAATTAAACCTTGTACTATAATGAGCCTCATTATGATACAGTATTCTGGCACATAATGGTTACATTTCGACATCGGCGAACATAAAGAATATAACATAATTAAAACTTGCAATCCATCCCGGCTTCGCCTGGAATCTTTAACGGTTTTCTGTCTGTGTGTGCCCCCTCCCCCCCCCCTATCAACTCCTAAATGGCTGCAGCTATCGAAATCAAGTTTGGTAAGAGTAAATATATCTACCTGAATATTTCACGGCTATATTTGAAATTGACGTCAGGGCTACCAACTGCTGAAAAATCACAATTGAAATGTTAGCTCTATGTTGGATATCTCAGAAGTTATTCAAGCGAACTATTCCAAAATTAGCATACATACAGATAATAACATTCCAGATAATGCTTCAGAAGTTCATACATGCCAGTGTTGCCAACGTGATTTTAAGCCTGCCGATAGGTCCAACTTTTAAATGCCTATAACTTCTATACTATCGATTGAATTTCAACCAAATTTCGTATGTACTATGCATACTACAACATACACTGGTCAAAACAATTAGTGGATCAGTCGAGATATCTAGGTTCTGACGTATTGTCATCGACAGAATGACCTAAGATGGTTCGACGTCTTTCTGTCGGTTCTACGGACTGGAGACAACAACATAACGGTAACCGAGATAGTGGTAATAACTTGAAGTTCCAGCAGAGGGGGTTGGTTTGGACGTGTGTTTACTCTACCAAACGAATGGCACAAGCAGTTGGGTTCAGGTGGTGTAGTCTGGCTGCGTGGCTCAGGGGTAACGTTCTCGCTTGCTGATCCCAAGGTTGCAGGTTCGAAACCTGGCGCAGTCAGCTGGCATTTGAGGGTGCGCAAATGCGAGGGAGCCGTGTCAGTACATTTACTGGCACGTTAAAGATTCCCTTCAGGGCAAAATTCCGGCACCCCGGCGTCTATAAAAGCCAGGGTAGTTAAAAGGGACGTAAAACCAATGACATTATTATTATCAGGTGGTGCAGTGAGCAGTGCAACAACAACGTGACTTTTCCGAAGGTAATGACATGGAGAGGCATAGGAAGGTTGGAAGCGGGACAGACTCAGAGGGATGTCGCTGCAGCTATTGGAGTGTCCTAAAGTGTAATTTCCAGGACCTGCACGCGATTTCAGACAACAGGAACCGTTAAAAGAAGGCCAGGCCAAGATCATCCACGGGTAACATCAGCAAGAGATGACCGTTATCTCCGGTTTACAGCCCGTCGAGACGGGAGGCTGAATGCAACTCAGCTGCAACACACCCTCCAGGCGGCAACAGGGCGCGCCATATCAACACAAACAGTCCTAAATCGCCTTCGGTAAAGTGGCCTCTATGCACGGAGACCTGTGGTGTGTGTCCCATTAAAACCACGCCACCGTTTAGCCCGCAGGAACTGGGCGGAGGAACATCAGGATTGGCATCGTAACGAATGGCGCCGGGTTCTGTTCACAGATGAGTCACGAGTTTGTGTTCAGCCGAACAATCGTCGTTCCCTTAACTGGAGAAAACGTGGAACTCGGAACATCCCCGCGTGTGTGCAGGAAACAGCACCTTATCATGGTGGTGGACGAATGGTGTGGGCAGGAGTCAGTATTGGCGGACGTACGGACCTCTATGTCGTTCAGAATGGCGTTTTGACTGCTCAGAGGTATCGAGACGAGATCCTTCGACCGTTTGTTGTGTCCTACGCTGGTGCCATAGGCGATGGGTTCATTCTGGCGGACGATAACGCAAGTCCCTACAGAGTTGCACTGGTGGTCAACATGCTTGACGACGAAGGCATTGAACAAATGGAGTGGCCAGCTTGTTCACCGGATTTAAACCCGATTGAGCATGTCTTGGATGCACTTGGCAGACGCATTGCAGCCAGACCAGCACCTCCCACCTCGGTTGCCGATCTGGATATTGCACTCATGGAAGAATGGCCAAATATCCCTAAAGAGCTGATTGATAACCCTATACTGTCCATGCCACGCAGGTGTGCAACTGTCCTGGCCGTCCGAGTTGATCACACACCATATTAGAGGGCAACGAGAATGCATTTTCCACTATTATGGTAGCCCCATGGTGCCTAGCTCTAAGTAAACGCCATGTAAACCTCCAGTAAAGAGTTGAGACAGCACAATATCGTACTGTAGCACACACAAATTACAATTGTAACCGAACTCTGAATAAAAGACGTTACCATATGTATCTTGCGTATGATATCTCACCTGATCCCCTAATTGTTTTGACCAGTGTATATGACTGTGAGCATTTAATAGAGCTACGAGGGCTACCAACTGTTAATAAATGCTCTATATTTAACCCTAATATCAATATATCAGAAAGTGTGCAAGCCAACGGCTCTAAACATTGAACACGTATAGTATCTGACATTCTACCTTAGTTTGGTGTAACGTATACACCTGAGTGCTGCAAACATGATTCTAAGCTTTCTGGTATTTCAGTTATAATTACATGTAACTTCTATACTAACGATGCTTAAACTAAGCTTAAAAAGCGCACGGACGATAGGATTTTTTCGATTCGATTCACTTAGATCGTTACTTCTCGACTTCCTTTGGTTATAAATAAACTATATTCTACAGAAACCTTCCTCGATAAATCTTTTACAGAATGGTGAAAACATCATTGAATTCCTTCCAGTGGTAATCGAGATTACCCGGTACATGGATCGGGGACTTAGTTTATACTGCTTAGAGATATTGCTATAGATAACTCCAGTAACCATTGTTGGATAAGTACGAAAATCTAAATTAAATATTATAATTAAATGTGAAAAACGTAATGAAATGGATACCCTTGCAAAGAAGAGTTAAATTATTGAAATATAATACAGAGTTTATCAGGGTAATTCCAGAATCTAAATCAGGTAATGTTGAATACCAAATATAGTTTATCGTATATAATATGATAATATAGCAAACGACTTTGCGTTTACATTTTATGTTAGGAATACGGAATACTGAAAATATCCTGCATTACCTATCATAGTAATTGTTATTGCTCTTAATTTCATGGCTACTTTCGGTGTTACCTTCATCGTATGACCAAAGTAAGGAGACCAGTACGTATTTACTGCGAGAATGAAAAGATGGCGTACATGATTCGTTCTTCTTCTGTGCTCGTTGGGCAGTGGACGAACAACGACTTGAAGCTGAGGTTGGTCCGATAACGCCGGACAATATAGCTGGAATTATGCTGAGGAACGAGCTCAGCTGGGATACTGTCACTTCCTTCGTCAGAAGAAGTTGGATGGGGACTTGCACGATTTAGTTGATTAAGTCTGCTATCCGAGGACTATGAATTGAGAAGTAAGACGGTGCTTGTGAAGCAAAGAACATGGCTCCATCCTGACGTAATAAGAAAGTGGCCCCGGGATGGGTTTAGACAAGAGGATAGGGTGTGGTTCTTAGTGGGAAGGAATCCCACACACTTGAGGAGTGCGGACCATTCTAATGTCTTATGTAAGATTTTCCACTTCCCTCGTAAATAATAAAAAATAAAAAAATAAACTTCAGACCCATGCCTTAATTTATTCGTAGCCAAGGTTTTCTGGTTTTGTCGTTCTTTATCATTAAATAGTGGCAAAAACACACTTATAGTATTTTAAGACATGGGGCATATTTTTAATAAAATATTAAATTTAAATACGACAGTTGCCGAGCGGGCTAGCTACGAGCGCCAAGTCGTTGCCATAGGGCCTGACTACCTACGGACTGGAAAATCTAATGGGTTCCAGTCCCTCAGTCAGACATACTTGAAATGGTTTTCCATGGTTTGTCATTTTCAAATCCAGGCGAAACTGGGACGGTATCTTCTTGGAGGCCACGGCCGCTTCCTTCCAACTTCTTGCGCAGTTTAATTCATCTCCACTCATTGTTATCTCTCAATAATTCCCTGATGCTAAGTATCGGGAGGGCATCCAACCGTAAAAAAACACATCCATCGCCGTAAGACGCATCTATTTTCTCCCACCAACCCCATAGAAGCGGCTTCGATGGCGTAGTTGGTAGCATGCTGAACTGCTGTGCCCAAGATCGCCCGTTCAAACCCGGCCGAAGTCATCAGATTTTTTAGGAGCGTTAAAATCCTTCAGTATTTCTTCCTTCCATGTCATAGATTTACGGCATGTAAAATATCCTTCCACTAACTAAACTTGTGTTGAAGCTATATTTTTAGATTAGATTTCGTTGAAACGCTCCATCACAGTTCCAACGTTCACCACTAGATGCCAGTGACATCTGGTAGTAAAAGTTGGAACTACTTGAAATTGAAGGGAACTTGTAGCTCACCCTATGGATGTTCGCTTGAAGCAGCTACAGCCTCTGGCTAGCCGAACATGTCCTCGGACACTCCCGGCACTGAAAGCCATACGCTAAATAAATAAATAAATAAATAAATAAATAAATAAATATACCCATAGGAATGGGAAGCTTATGGGACAGAATGACAATTCAGAATTCACATAATACCAACTGCTGCGGTAAAAAATATATATAACGGAGTGAAGGTCCACACATGTGTGCCCTGGGTCAGAAGAGGTTAATATTGACCTTTGTAAATAAACATTAGATAAGAGATGTCGCCGGCTGTCTGTTAGTTAAGATGGCTCAGGCTAATCAGTCGACTCCAACAGGTGTGCGCCATATTTCGATTATGAGCTTTCCCCACCGTCCCCCGCCACACACACATACGCTGTGGTGGGCGGGCAGTATCGATCTGTGCTGGGCCATCCTCACATATCACCCACGCTTACTCTGCGGCCTCAACCTTCATCCGGCAGCGTATACACAGCATGACATTTCACTTCCATAATAAGTTTTTTCATGACCATTGCTCGATTTTGTTTTTTAATTCGCATTTCTCAGAATTAGTTTTAAAGCCTCCGTGGCTTAGGTGGCAGCACACCGTCCTCTCACCGCTGGATCCGTGGTTCAAATCCCGGTGAATCCATGTGAGATTTGTGCTGGCCAAAGCGGAGGCAGACAGGTTTTTCTCCAGGTACTCCGGTTTTCCCTGTCACAAATTTCATTCCAGCAACACTCACCACTATCATTTCATTTCATCTGTCATTCATTTAATTATTGCCCCAGGGGAGTGCGACACAGGCTTCGGCAGACGGCACAGTTCATATCCTCACCGCTAGATGGGGGCTTCATTCATTCCATTCCCTGACCCGATCGGTCGACTGGAAGCAGGCTGTGGATTTTTAGCCTATTTTCAATTTTGAAAAAAATAGGCTCATGAGATCACCTTTTGTCCGTGTGTGTGTGCGTGTGCGTGTGTGTGTGTGTGTGTGTGAGGTGTGTGTGTGTCCCCCCACTAATAAAATCGAAACGGCTGGAGCGATTTCAATGAAACTCGGTAAGTTCATAGTGCTATTCCCGGCGACCTAGACCGTGCCCTTCAAATTTTGTTACGTCTCACCAATCCAACATGGCGGCTGTGCGAAATATTTCACTAGCATTCAATATCTCCGAAACTATTACCGATATCGCCCTGAAATTGTGTACTGTGATAAAGGGCACTACTAGAAGTTCACCTATGAGACATTCAAAAACCTGGTGACTACAAAACCAACATGGCGGCCAAGCGAAGTTGAGACATTTAAATAGACTTTTCTCGCGATTTAACTATCCAAACGTAATGAAACTTGGTACAGCAATTGTTTATACACATTGTAATGCATTGAAGTCTAATTTAGCTCAATTGTTTACATAACCTCAAAATGGCGGCAGTGCGAAATATTTCACTGACATTCTATATCTCCTAAACTATTAAAGATATCACCCTGCAATTTTGTACGGTGATAAAGGGTACTGATACAAGTTTACCTATGTATATTTCATAAACCTGTAAAGTACAAAACGAACATGGCGACCAAGCGAATTTGAAATATTTTAATAGATTTTTCTCGTGATTTAACTCTCTGAGCGCCATGAAATGTGGTACAGTAAATGATTTTGCACATTGTAATGCACTGCCATCTAATTTAATTCAACTGTTTACATAACCTCAAGATGGCGGCTGTGCGAAATTTTAAAATTAAGTTTTTATTTCTTGTGTCGTAATCATGCGATCGAAGTGAAAGTTTGAATAATGAACCTAGGCAATAATTGCCCTGAATTGTACATAACTCTATAGCCTATACATATAACAATCCTAAATGGTGAGCTTAAGAAATATTTAAACGGTTCTCATTATCCATGAATCTTTTACAGCAACCAAACTGAAATTTTTCATGTTCATGGAGACTATGAACATATGTTCACCTATAGAACTTTCAGTAACCTGGTGAGCACAAATCCAACATGGTGGCGACGCGAAGTATAAATATTTAAATGGACGTTTCTCGCGAATTAACTTTCCGAGTGCCGTGAAACGTTGCACGTTAAATGCTTATACAAATGTTGATCCACTGGCATCTAATTTATTTCAATTGTTTGCATAATCACAAGATGGCTGCTGTGAGTAATTTTAAAATCTCGTTTTTACTTCTTGTGGTCTAATCATGCGATTGAGGTTTGAATACCACACGTACACAATAATCTTAATGTAATAGTACAAAAATAAAAATCCAACCTTGCGACCATCTGAAATATTTAGACGGTTCTCAATATCTACGAATCTGATACAGCAATTAAACTGAAATTTTGTATGTTGATAGAGGCAATTAACATGAGAAGGATATATGAAAATAGGCTGTATAGTTCTTCACGGAACTACTTGTTATTTCTTAGAATTAGTTCACTGCTTTTCTACTTATCCAGAATTGGAATTCTTTATTTCATTTGTTTCTTAAAAGACTTTTTAGTTTCTATTTTCTCATAATATTCAAACCTTATTACAAGTCTGCAAGGCTGCAACTTATCACGCTTAATTTTCAATCTAAACATTGAACAAGCAATGATGGAAATTAGAGAAAATCTTAAAGTAGGAGTAAAGAATCAAGGAGGAATATTTTCAACTCTAGGATTTCCTCATGACATTGACATCGTATCCGATTCACCAGAGGATTTGATGGACTTTATAAATGGTATGGACTCCGTCTTGAGGAAGGAATGCATGATGATAATAATAATATCGTATGGCCTTGGGCGACGGGTGCAAACTTTGTTATCTGACACCCAGAGGGTAGCTTGCATGTCAAATTTCGTTGTTCCTTGAAGCACTATAAAAGTCATGGAGGTTAGATATCTAAGATCCTTGAACACTATAGTGCTTTCTAGTAGAGAAATGAGGAACTTTATGTTGGCGGAAACTCCCGAGATTTATTTGCCATTATGAACACGGCCTACTGAATTCAAATGGGTTCTTTGATATGCCAACATCGTATGACATGCGTGTCGTAATTTTTGCCGCCTTTCAAAAATCACCTACCACGCCCTGGAGCGAACCTAAAAGCTTGGGGTTAGTGGACCAAAATGTTAACCTCTCGCCCACCGTGGCAAGCTTAGAATGCATGATAAGAATCAATACATGTAAAAAAAGTGACAGTCAGTCTGAAAGACTAGACTTGGTATCATTTTAAATGCTACAAATGCTGAAAAATGCTAGAAAGGCTGGAGGCTTCTCGCTTCGCTGGAAGCCAAAGACTCTTGACATGTTAGAAAATTATCTGCATAATACTTATCTCGCTTATCTTGTTTCAAATTACTCGCGAAGGGCAAGTGCAAACCAAGGGCAAAGCAAGGTCCAGCGCAGGGGATGCCGCACGCTCACCAGAGCGCGCAGGGACTTGCCTCTTCCATCCAGTCTATAAACACTTATAGTGGGCGATGTATTGAAGATTGAGATATGCTCTCGCGGACATTTTTGTAGAACTTTTCATGCTGACCAATTCTTACGCTCATAGTATATTGATATTTTTAACGGATTGCCCAGCGTAAGCTTAAGAAGCGCTCGGATGCCAAGTTTGTTTTCGACTTTTTCACTGAAATCGTTACTGTTTGGCTTCCTTTGATCATACATAAATTATTTTCTACAGAATCTTTCCCCGAGATATTCTTTACAGAATGGTGAAAACCGCATCAAAATCTATCCAGTGGTTCTTAGATTACCCGTGACATCCAAGAATCGGGGATTTTTGTCTTATACTAACGAAGTCGAGATTGTCGGGGTACACATGCACCAAGCGGTACTATGACGTCACACACCTCAGTGCATCTGGGTACATTTCGTCCGTCACCGTAACGTAACGCCAGACCCCAGCGTAACGACGAAGTCGACAATATCATTTAAAATGATAAAAAAAACTGCAATGCAGTCGAAATAAATCAGAAAAACCTCTTGACGTCAAATTGGCAGGTGAAAAGCTAAAGAAAGTAGGCGACTTCTGCTATATAGGAAGCAAAATAACCAAAGGAGGATATAAGAAGTAGGATGGCCCAGGCGAAGAAATTCTTTGTAGAGAAAAGACATCTATCGACATCAAATATACTGTAGATGTACTGTAGGAATTAGAACATTATTTTTGAAAGCCATTGTCTGGAGCATGACGCTATATGGAAGTGAAACTTGGACTGTTGGCGCAGCAGAAAAGAGGAGAATAAATTCATTTGAAATATGATACTACTGGAGAATGATGAAGATCAGATGGGTATCTAACGAAGAGGTACTAAGACGAGTGGGAGAAAAGAGATGTTTCTGGCGACCGCTTATGTAGAGAGAAGATAGGTTTGTAGGTTACTTTCTAAGGCACCCAGGAATAGCAAACATAGTTATGAATGGAGGGGTCGAGGATAAATTCTGTAGGGGTAGACCTGGGTTATAATAAATAAAAAAATTGCCTTGGATATACGGTATGGTAACTATGTGGATATGAAACTATTAGCTCAGGACAGGGATGCGCGGACAGTTGCATTCAACCAGTCAAAAGATTAAGACTTGAAGAACAAGAACAATATGTCTATTACTTAGATTGTAATAGTTTTGTAAATATTATTTAGATGTAAGTAGATACATAATTGCAGAGGATGGACCAATAGTACACTACAAACATGCCCAAAATATGTATTTGAATAACTACTGCATTGACAGAAGGATGTATTTGTTATCAAACATGTTGAAGTCAATGCGGATACTTTTTCCATTGATTATCATGATTATTATCGGAACTTTTTATAAAAAATATTCGTTCTACCTAAGTTCAAATTCACAGAAACTAGGATAACATACTAGTAAATAATAAGGGATTACGTTTCCACACCGACGCTAAGCGATAGGAAGAGAAATATATTTTCTAACCATCGACTTTGTACGCCAGTACTCCAGCCACTGAGCTATTAGGGGGGGGGGGGGAGCAATTCCCGCAGTGACAGACTCCCTAACTTAGAGTACATTCTATATGACGTTCACTATTTGTACATTACACGACCTAATACGAGGGGGCTTAGAAGACAAGGAAGACAAGTCATATCTGATGAGCATGGGGAAATCACTCTTATTAACATATCTCTTAAGGATCATTTAATTGGTATTCTGCCCGAAGGCAGGTCCGAGCCTCCGAAGAGGCTACCCCCAGCCGGAGTTTACTTGTGGTAGGGTGGCCAGGGCCTTTCCGCTCCTCCATATGTTGGCCAACAGCGCGCGGTACCTAGAACCGGCATACCGTCCAAGTTCCGACTGCGACCAAAGTTGCTTAACTGCGGAGTTCTCATGAGACCCGGTGTTTCAACACGGCTAGGCCGTTGGCCTAAGGATCATTTACTCACGATTATCAAAAAACAATTGTCTCTCTCTCTTCTTCTAAGCCCCTCATATTTGATAGCTTTCATTTGTAGAAATATGTTTATTTCTTATCCCCCATTTAGAAGCTCCTAAAAACAAAGCTTACATGAAAATTTGTCAACACCGAGAACGACAGAGGAGGTGTAATATATATAGTCACTGCAATGCCACGTATTTGACAATGCTCCACTTTTCCATTATTTTCCTCATAATTAGTTACAATTCTCAGCCGTATGAGGTTGTGCCGTCCAACAGAACAATTCACGATAGGTTCATATTCCTGTGTAGCAGCATAAATAACAAGTAGTTCCGTGAAGAACTATACAGCCTATTTTCATATATCCTACTTATGTTAATTGCCTCTATTTACAAACAAAATTTCAGTTTGATTGTGAACCGTTTTTATCAGGTTCATTATATTTTGTCATATTATTATTATTATTATTATTATTATTATTATCATCATTTCCTTCATGTCGCATTATTGTGACATACGTTTCTCTGTCTCATCTACTGCGTTCAAACTTTGTAATTCTGCGTAAATGTTTCGTCAGGTGGTGAAACTTTTCACCCCTACTGACATTGTGTTACCATTGGTTGAAGCATAACTTGTTACTAAGCTTTGCTTCTCCCATTGGCCCCCTTTATGTTCTGGAGAGGGGGAGTTCTACGACTTATTTTTCCCGAGCGGCGTTACTGCGTTCCTTTTAGAGAAGGTGGCTTCCTTCCTTTTCTGACCATCATGTGAAACGGTCACAGCCTAGGTGTGTCGGGCTTTTCGCCCGTGCCCAACGCAACTAAACGTAAGTACGATTCGATCACTTGGTTTTATCTGGCATGCTATCATTTTTGAATTTCAGTTTATCAATTTCCCTTTCTTATGATGATGTGAATTCGATCCATGAACCCAAGTCCCTTCGCCTTTGTTTACGTTAGTTTAGCGAAGCCTCTGTGTTTATTTGTCATCCCTACCTTTCATGTAATCGGTTTTATTTTTACTCAAATCTCTCAGGTCTGAAATATATGCTACTTTTCTGCGAGGCTTACCAACGCTCTGTATTACGTCACAAATTGATGTGCACTCTTTCGAGGTATCTTTCATTTGATTGTCGTATCAGAGTTTGTTTTTTGGGTCAAGGTATCATTGGAGTAACGGAGCCATGTCTCATTTCGCCTCCTATTTGATCCTTCCCTCTGTTTTAGGAAAAGTGTGTGAGCGATGGTCTTTGTGTTAGTCACTGTCCATTCGTCATGCCTTAATTCCTTTGTTTCTTCGTATGTCGTTATATTTAGACATAACTACCTCTACGTAAGCCTATATTTTCCTACAAAGCATATTTCTTAGCTGATCGATTTTTCCTTTCATTTCCTGTCCCGGTAATGTCAATTAATTTAATGTAATACTCATTTTCCTTTATTTTTATGTGTTAATTTTGTGTTGTTTCCTCTGGCTTCGTTATATTACGTAACTCCGTGTCATCCCCCCTCTCCCACCCCCCACCCCCGTTTCCTACATACGCACCCTTCTCATCCCCACCACTCCCCCCCCCCCCCCCCCTTACCCCATGATTTCACAACATCATGAGCTTTTTGGAAGTCTGTTCTTGGCAAGGGCATTTTCTAGTCCAGGTCATCCTCGTAAGTAGAGGTGTTCTCTTATTCGACTCATCCATACTCTCTATCTTTTTCGTTTTTGTTTTGTTTTTGTATTTTAAATTTTGGTTATCGAGTCGCGCTTACGGTTTAGTTGCACATTGATTGTAAGTACATTTTAATTAATCTTGTTTCATCTTTGTTAGTGCTTAAGTTCATTTATACACTTTTCTCTTGAGATTGTTTTTGTGTACCGGTACCCCTTTCTTAGGTACCATCTTTAGTCATTAATTTTATTTTATTTGCTATTAAGCGATTTTATACCTCTTCACGTTTACCTTTCATTTTGTGTTTAGATATATCCTTACTCTTATGCGCACCTGTTTTAGTTTACTTTAAATACAATAGTAAATAGTTCACTTGGTTTCGTCCTCTTTCATTTGTAATTTTAAGTTCCCTCATCTCTCGTTCGATTTCGTCGGTCTTGGCTTCGTACTGTAACGCAGTCACGACCTTCACGCTTCTGGGTTCATCGATCAATTAGATAAATTCAATTCCGCTTTTGATTTGTTTTAAACAATTCATTCGATTCCTTTTTTGGAAAGTATCTATCTTTCGATCCGGAATCTTGGGCCCAGCACGCATCGAAAGAGACATCCTTTCCCCGCTCCTTAGCGATCCTGTTTAAGGTGTTGTTTTCACTTCTACTGTATTTCCTCACGCCTCTGCTATTTTGTCTAACGTAAAAGCACAACGCGGTGCAAATGGTATATCAGAGCGTGGTTTTTCGTGAAATCGTTCCCTTTAAATTACCAAACTTATATTATTTTTGCAATTATTACAATGTTGTCTTTCTGAGTTTAAGATACCTGTACTGAATTGTTCCCCCATCCCCGAAGAAAGTGCGGAGTGTGAAAGCATTTCTCGAGTGAACAAGACATCCAAAGAATCTAGTTCCGAGGTGAAGAGTGCAACAAGTTAGTGAGTACTTCGCAACGCTGGAATAGGACGCATTACGGTATTGTGACCTTTATTTTACTAAGTTAAAGTGTTTTACTTTTCTCCTTGTCTATTGTCATGTCTAAGTCAGAATTCCCACCCGTCAAAAAGGAGTTAAATTTTATGGGCTTTGAATCTTTAACAATGCCCACGCCACTATTGCAAGATACGACACAGGACCTGCTAATGATAGACCCTCCCCTTTTAGATTGCTCCATCGCCCCTGTAGGCATTGTTAATAGTGCTCGCCACAACGAAAATGTTGCATCAGTAGTGAGTAGGTGGGGTTTGACTTTTTCCGGAGAAAACAATACCTCATCAGTTTTTTGTTTTATCCAACGTGTGGAGGAATTGTGTTATTGTCACGATATTAATCCCGACAATATTGTACGTTGCTTACCTATTCTTTTGTCTGGAAAAGCGCTGATGTGGCATCGCACTACTCCGAATTTTTATAAGTCATGGGACGAATTTGTTGGGTGCATTAAGGACCGTTTCACGCCACAAGATTTCGATTTCGCTCTCAAACAAGAAATATACTCCCGTACTCAGGCTCCTGGGGAGATGATCGACGATTATGTAACCTCAGTTCGGCTGTTAGCAGCGAACCTCCCCCAACCCTTTCATCCCAGGGATCTGTTGGAAATTATATACAGGAATTTAAATCCCACTTATAAATACTTCATTCGGCGTACATCCATTTTTTCCATCGAGGACATCATATCGCAAGGCCGTGAGTATGAATTAAATGCACGAGCCTGTTCGAACTATACTCCACCTCCAAGAGCCGATAATACGATTTTCCCCGAGTTAGCCTACTCCCCCCAGACAACACTGTCTAGCCCAGCTGTCGACCGAACAAAAGACGACACCTTACGGTTTAAGCCGTCTGCTCGCCGTGCTGAGTCCCTTTCTAGGAATTCTAACCCAAGCCCTTCTGTGGCTCGTAATTCTTCTGCTGTTTCCCGTGAAAGGACTACAAACACCCCAACAACAATCACACGCAATGTTTCTTCTGGTCGCATAACTTGTTGGAACTGTAATGAACTTGGACATCATTTTAAAATGTGTTCTTTAAAACGCCGAAAATTCTGTTTTGGCTGTGGGATGAATGAGGTCACGACTCGTTCCTGTCCAAATTGTAATTCCAACCAGGAAAACTCATAGGGAGGTGTTCTGAGTTCGACTCCCGGAGCAGTCCTCCATCCAAACTTGACAATGCATCTAATTTCGATGTTGTGTTACAACCAGGAGTCTCAGTAAATTTCGATAATGTCTCGGCACCTGCTATTTTGGATACAGGCGCCACCAGAAGTTTCATCCACCGTTCAGTGGCAGATAGCATTCGATCTTCGCAAAAACACCCCGTACAGAATAAATGTCAGTTCCTCTCTGCGGGATCGTCAGTTATCGACGTTGCCGAAACTATTCTATGTCGCATTAAAATTCACGGATTTTCTTGGAAACATGTTTTTCATGTGGTTAACAATCTCTCCACTCAATGTATTTTAGGAATTGACTTTATGCATAAAACTGGTATGCAGTTGGATTTTATTAACGATTCATTTTGTTTCAAATTTCGCTCAGATAAAATGTTCCCCTTTGAAGAATGTACTTCTAACTACGTTGATGTGTCTCCTGTATTTTCCGTACATCTTCCATTAACTTTGATGTCCGAGCAACGTGATACTCTGAACGGTTTAGTTGAGGAATTTTCTGATGTCCTCACAGAAGATTTAGGTTCTGCTGTAAATCACGAATGCCACATTGACTTGAGCGACAATGTACCTGTTCGAAGTCCTCCGTTTCCTTGTAATCCACCCAAGCTCTTGGCCATGAAAAAGTATATCAATGATTTGCAAGATCGGGGAGTAGTGGTTCCTTCCAAATCAGCTTATGGGTCTCCTGCTTTCTTAATTCCCAAGAAAGAAGAGGGCGAGTACCGGCTAGTCGTAGACTACCGAAAATTGAACAAGAAGGTAGTCTTTGATAATTTCCCACTGCCTACTATTGAGAGTGCTTTTCAACATTTCCACGGGGCCAATGTGTATTCGATGATTGATCTAAATAGTGCCTATTATCAGATTCCTTTGGATGCTGAGAGTCGCGACTTCACTGCTTTTAACACCCCTTTCGGGTTATATAATTTCAAACGTCTTCCGATGGGTGTAGCTGTTGGTGCACAAGTCCTCAGTCGCGTGCTAGACGACATCTTGGGAGACCTGAAGTTCAATTTTGTATTTAATTATCTTGACGATTTAGTCGTATACAGCAGATCTTTTGAGGAGCATGTCGTTCATCTTAGGGAAGTTTTCTCCCGCCTCAGGAAGGCCGGCCTCACTATCAATCCAAAAAAGACCTCTTTGGGCTGTACTCAAATTAAATTTCTGGGTCACATTCTGTCAGCCGATGGTATCCGTGTCATACCCGAGCGCGCAGATTGCATTCAGCAGTTACCTGTACCCACCACAGTTAGGGCCTTGAGAAGAGTAATGGGTATGTTCACGTTCTATTCTCGTTTTATCAAAAACTTCTCTGACATTTCGGCACCTCTAAATGCTCTCAAAAAGAAGAATGTGAAATTTGTGTGGGGGCCAGAACAGGACAAAGCTTTCAATGTTTTGAAAGAAGCCCTTATGTCAGCACCAGTACTGCACACGCCTGATTTCGAATCAGCTTTCTTTTTACATTGTGACGCCAGTGATTTGGCCATTTCTAGTGTTTTGAGCCAGCGTGTGGATGGAAAATTTGCACCAGTGGCCTTCGCGAGTCGTATGTTAAATCAACATGAACGACGTTACTCAATTTTCGAGAAGGAAAGTCTTGCTGTGGTATTTGGATGTGAAAAATTCAGGACCTTTTTGGAACACCGTCACTTTACTGTTTTTACCGACAATGAGGCTTTGAAATGGAGCCTTTCTCACGTAAAAAAGCTTGGACGCATCAACAGGTGGATTTTGAGGTTGTCATCTTTTAAGTTTGATATCATCCACGTAAAAGGGAGCGAGAACCCGGTGGCTGACTGCCTGTCACGCATGTTTGAAGAGACCCCTAGGACTCCAATCGAGAGCGTTTCTACCAGTACACCACTTCAAGAAAATCTTTTCCTATTGCAACATTGTCCTTGGTCTTTTGTGGATATCCGGAAATTCCAGTCTGAGGATCCATTTTGCACTGACCTCCGTGCAAAAATTGCAAACAAAGATCCGGCAGTAAGCAACTTTTGTGTTCGAAATGATGTTATTGGCTATGTTCTTCCTAACTCTTCTAAATTTAGAATTTTTGCTCCATTAGCAGTACGTGATATGCTTTTGACATATTATCATGATTCTGCACTGGGAACTCATGCAGGGATGCAGCGCACTTTCCGTAAGATATCCGGTGAATTTTATTGGCCCTCAATTAAAGTAGATGCTTTTGCTCATGTCAGAAGATGTTTAACCTGCCAGCGTTCTAAACCTGCCCAGAACACTCGTGTAGGCTTCCACCAAGCTGGTATCGTCACTCGTCCCGGCGAACGCCTTTTCATTGATTACTTTGGTCCAGTCGTGAGATCAAAATCTGGCAATCAAGCCATTTTAACTGTCATTGATGGTTTTTCGAAGTTTGTTTGGTTATTCCCAGTAAAGAATATCACTTCTCAGACTACTATCCATTTCTTGTCTAGATATATATTTGGAGTTTTTGGTCCTCCCAAGTACCTTGTGTCAGATAACGCCTCTGTATTCCGTTCCAAAGCCTTTGAAACTATGGTATTTAACTGGGGCATCCAACATATTTTCTTGTCACCGTATCGACCGCAGGGAAATCACGTAGAGCGTTTTCACAAAAACTTGAAGGCTTGTATGTCCGCTTTTCACAATGCCGATCAAACCTCCTGGGATACGAACCTACAGTATTTCAGTCTCGGGTTCAATACCTCTTTCCATTCGTCCGTTCAAACTACTCCAGCGGAATTATTCCTAGGCCGATCGCTTGTCGACCCCTTGCTGCTCAAATGGAATATTGAATATCTTTCCGAACCCTCTCGCACTACCTCTGTTGCTCAAAAATGGGCCATCGCTACCGGTCACCTCAAGAAGGCAAAAGCCAGAGTAGCGAAGCGCTACAACTTAGGCCGTCATGATGTTAAATTCCAAATTGGGGACAAAGTTTTGTGTCGTTTACATCCTTTGAGTGACGCTACCAAACAAATTTCCAGTAAGCTGTGCTTACGTTGGTCAACTCCCAAGACTATTTCACGCTTTTTAAATCCTGTCTCAGTCGAGTTAGTGGATGATCACGATAATTCAGTGACTTCGGCCCACGTCACGCAGTTGAAAAAATTTGTCAAATGATCTTGTGAATTTCGCCTCGCTATAATGTTGTGTTTTTGTTTTCCTTTTATTCTAATTGGATGCCCGAGCTCCTTAATAGCCAACCTAGCATGTGAGCCTATTCTGATCTTAATTCGTGTGCTTCCTTTTCATTTATTCCTGTGACAAGACAGGAGACACCCGTGGCCTTTTTCTCGTACGCGAGTGAGTCGTGTATACTTGACATCTCTGTCAAACTATATCTTTGCCTGAGGCCGTCAGTATATACCTGGTCGGTCACTATTTGCAAACCACCCCTACTCCTCTTTTGCACTGCCCCTCGGCTTAACTCCTATTGTTCGACGACAGACAAGGACCCTTCAACACTTCCTGTTTGACCTTGTAGGAATTTGGTATTTATTTTACATTTATTCATGTAATTGACTTTTTGTGTCATGGTTTTGAGATATCATGCACCTTAGTGTCATCTTGATTTTGATATTTATTGTGAAGTCATATATTTTGTTAGGTTTTAAATTGTCAAGTGTTCTCAGCATATCGTGTATTGTCTAGCAACCATCCAGAGGGTTGGCGAGTGACAACAAACAACCTTTGTGTACCTGAGCTAACACAGCTGAGGGTCTTCTCGGAACTCGTTAACGGACCAGTCACCCTTCACTGGGTCTATACATGGCTTTATTTTTCAGCAGCTGAAAAGGAGAGTACTTTCCCTTTCGAAGACATTATGACACTATTGCATATTCCTCGTTGACGCAACGAAAGGTCCTATATACAGGGTGTCCCAAATGTATTTTTTTTTAAATGTGATCACGATTTAACTTTGTCTATCTTTTCTCATCAGAGGCTGGAGAGATTTGCAGTCCCGAGGTAACGTCCATCTTGAAGATTTCGACATCCGCATCATCATGAACTAGCAAGAACAATGATCACTATTTAATATATGAACTCACTGTATTTCTTTTTGAACGCAGTACTTTTGACGTTAGTGGCTAGTGTTGACGAGCAATGAAGGGGGTACCACCTTCATTTCACGGTCAGATTAGTCAACTGTTCATTTTTTTTGTATTCTCCTAGAGGTCTTTAGTACCCAATTTTTTTAGTATTCATTTTTTTCCCCCTTTACATATTTTTTTCCTCTCTTTTTGTACGAAAAAAGAAATTTCCATGGCCAGGAAAATTCCTTTTTTTTTGGGAGAGCAGGGGAATTTTGAACCGTTTTTATCAGGTTCATTATATTTTGTCATATTATTATTATTATTATTATTATTATCATCATTTCCTTCATGTCGCATTATTGTGACATACGTTTCTCTGTCTCACCTACTGCGTTCCAACTTTGTAATTCTGCGTAAATGTTTCGTCAGGTGGTGAAACTTTTCACCCCTACTGACACTGTGTTACCATTGGTTGAAGCATAACTTGTTACTAAGCTTTGCTTCTCCCATTGGCCCCCTTTATGTTCTGGAGAGGGGGAGTTCTACGACTTATTTTTCCCGAGCGGCGTTACTGCGTTCCTTTTAGAGAAGGTGGCTTCCTTCCTTTTCTGACCATCATGTGAAACGGTCACAGCCTAGGTGTGTCGGGCTTTTCGCCCGTGCCCAACGCAACTAAACGTAAGTACGATTCGATCACTTGGTTTTATCTGGCATGCTATCATTTTTGAATTTCAGTTTATCAATTTCCCTTTCTTATGATGATGTGAATTCGATCCATGAACCCAAGTCCCTTCGCCTTTGTTTACGTTAGTTTAGCGAAGCCTCTGTGTTTATTTGTCATCCCTACCTTTCATGTAATCGGTTTTATTTTTACTCAAATCTCTCAGGTCTGAAATATATGCTACTTTTCTGCGAGGCTTACCAACGCTCTGTATTACGTCACAAATTGATGTGCACTCTTTCGAGGTATCTTTCATTTGATTGTCGTATCAGAGTTTGTTTTTTGGGTCAAGGTATCATTGGAGTAACGGAGCCATGTCTCATTTCGCCTCCTATTTGATCCTTCCCTCTGTTTTAGGAAAAGTGTGTGAGCGATGGTCTTTGTGTTAGTCACTGTCCATTCGTCATGCCTTAATTCCTTTGTTTCTTCGTATGTCGTTATATTTAGACATAACTACCTCTACGTAAGCCTATATTTTCCTACAAAGCATATTTCTTAGCTGATCGATTTTTCCTTTCATTTCCTGTCCCGGTAATGTCAATTAATTTAATGTAATACTCATTTTCCTTTATTTTTATGTGTTAATTTTGTGTTGTTTCCTCTGGCTTCGTTATATTACGTAACTCCGTGTCATCCCCCCTCTCCCACCCCCCACCCCCGTTTCCTACATACGCACCCTTCTCATCCCCACCACTCCCCCCCCCCCCCCTTACCCCATGATTTCACAACATCATGAGCTTTTTGGAAGTCTGTTCTTGGCAAGGGCATTTTCTAGTCCAGGTCATCCTCGTAAGTAGAGGTGTTCTCTTATTCGACTCATCCATACTCTCTATCTTTTTCGTTTTTGTTTTGTTTTTGTATTTTAAATTTTGGTTATCGAGTCGCGCTTACGGTTTAGTTGCACATTGATTGTAAGTACATTTTAATTAATCTTGTTTCATCTTTGTTAGTGCTTAAGTTCATTTATACACTTTTCTCTTGAGATTGTTTTTGTGTACCGGTACCCCTTTCTTAGGTACCATCTTTAGTCATTAATTTTATTTTATTTGCTATTAAGCGATTTTATACCTCTTCACGTTTACCTTTCATTTTGTGTTTAGATATATCCTTACTCTTATGCGCACCTGTTTTAGTTTACTTTAAATACAATAGTAAATAGTTCACTTGGTTTCGTCCTCTTTCATTTGTAATTTTAAGTTCCCTCATCTCTCGTTCGATTTCGTCGGTCTTGGCTTCGTACTGTAACGCAGTCACGACCTTCACGCTTCTGGGTTCATCGATCAATTAGATAAATTCAATTCCGCTTTTGATTTGTTTTAAACAATTCATTCGATTCCTTTTTTGGAAAGTATCTTTCTTTCGATCCGGAATCTTGGGCCCAGCACGCATCGAAAGAGACATCCTTTCCCCGCTCCTTAGCGATCCTGTTTAAGGTGTTGTTTTCACTTCTACTGTATTTCCTCACGCCTCTGCTATTTTGTCTAACGTAAAAGCACAACGCGGTGCAATTGCTGTAATAGATTCCTAGATATTGAGAACCGACTAAATATTTCGGATGGTCGCCATGTTGGATTTGATATATGTAGGACCTAGAGTTATGTACTGTTACATGAAGATTATTGTGTACGAGTAGCATTCAAACTTAAATCGCATGATTAGGACACAAGAAGTAACAAGGAGATTTTAAAATTTCGCACAGCTGCCATCTTGTGGTTATGGAAACAATTGAAAAAATTAGATGCCAGTGGATTAATATTCGTATAAGGATTAACTGTACCAAGTTTAACTGCACTCGGATGGTTAAATTGCGAGAAACGTCCATTTGTATATTTATACTTCGCGTCGCCGCCATGTTGGATTTGTGATCACCAGGTTATTTAAAGTCCTATAGGTGAACTTATGTTCATAGCCCCTATGAACATTAAAAAATTCAGTTTGATTGCTGTAATAGAATCGTAGATATTCAGAGCCGTCTAAATATTTCGGATGGTCGCCATGTTCGATTGTTAAATGCATCGGCCATAGAGTCATCTACCATTAAAGGAAAATTATTGTGTAGGTTCATTATTCAAACTTTCACTTCGATCGCATGATTACGACACAAGAAATAAAAACTTAATTTTAAAATTCGCAAAAACGCCATCTTGAGGTTATGTAAACAATTGAACTAAATTAGATACCAGTGCATTACAATGTGTATAGACATTTCCTGTACCAAGTTTCATTGCGTTTGGATCATTAAATCGCGAGAGAGGTCTATTTAAAATTTTCAAATTCGCGTGGCCGCAATATTGGTTTTGTAGTTAACCGGTTTTTGAATGTCTTATAGATGAACCTCCAGTAGTACCCTTTATCTCCGTACAAAATTTTAGGTTGATACCGCTAATAGTCTCAGAGATATAGAATGCAGGTGAAATATTTCGCACATCCGCCATCTTGTGGTTATGTAAACAATTGAACCAAGTTAGATGTCGGTGAATTACAATGTATATAAACATATACTGTACCCAGTTTTATTGCGTTTGGTTGGTTAAATCGCGAGAAACGTCTATTTAAATGTCGCAAATTCGCGTGGCCGCCATGTAGGTTTTGTAGTTACCAGTTTTTCAAAAGTTACATAGGTGAACTTGTAGTAGTTCCCTTTATAACCGTAAAAAATTCCAGGGTGACATAGGGAATAGTTTCGGAGATATTGAATGCTGGTGAAATATTTCGCACAGCCACCATGTTGGATTGGTGAGATGTAACAAAATTTGAAGGGCACGGTCGGGGTCGTCCGGAATAGTGCTATGAACTTCCCGATTTTCAATGAACTCGCTCCAGCCGTTTAGATGTTATTAGGGGACACACACACACACACCTCTCTCTCACACACACACAGGCACACACACACGGACAAAGGTGATCTCATTAGCCTATTTTTTTTTTTTTCAAAATTGAAAATAGGCTAAAATGAGTACTAAATGTATTGTACCGGTACTGTAGAATAATATATTTTAGGAGATTTCCCTTCACATCGAGATTGAACGTTGAAAAGTTGCGTGAACTCGACCTCGGCATAATGTGGATGTAGCCTAATTTATGAGGGTCCGCGATAATACTTAACAAGTAGTTCTGTGAAGAACTATACAGCCTATTTTCGTATATCCTACTTATGTTAATTGCCTCTATCAACATTCAAAAATTTCAGTTTGATTGCTGTAATAGATTCGTAGATATCGAGAACCGACTAAATATTGCGGATGGTCGCTATGTTGGATTTATATATATGTAGGTCTTAAGAGTTATATACTGTTACATGAAGATTATTATGTACGTGTAGTATACAAACTTCAATCGCGTGAGTAGTGCATTACAATGTGTATAAACATTTCCTGTACCACGTTTCATTGCGTTTGGATCATTAAATCGCGAGAAAGGTCTATTTAAAATCTTCAACTTCGCTTGGCCGCCATATTCGTTTTGTAGTTAAAGATGAACCTCCAGTAGTGCCCTCTATCTCCGTACAAAATTTCAGGGTGTTACCGCTAATAGTTTCAGAGATATAGAATGCCGGTGAAATATTTCGCACAGCCGCCATCTTGAGTTTATATAAAAAATTGAACGAAGTTATATGTCGGTGCATTACAATATGTATAAGCATATACTGTACCAAATTTTATTGCGTTTGGTCGATTAAATCGCGAGAAACGTCTATTTAAAAGTCGCTAATTCGCGTGGCCGCCATGTTGGTTTAGTAGTACCAGTTTTTCAAAAGTCACATAGGTGAACTTCTAGTAGTTCCCTTTATCGCCATGAAAAATTCCAGGGTGATATCGTGAATAGTTTCGGTGATATTGAATGCTGGTGAAATATTTCGCACAGTCGCAATATTTGATTGGTGAGACGTAACAAAATTTGAAGGGCACGGTCGGGGTCGTCCGGAATAGTGCTATGAACTTCCCACGTTTCATTGAAATCGCTCCAGCCGTTTAGAAGTTATTAGGGGGGACACACACAGACACACGCGCTAGCGTGCACACACACACGCGCGGACAAAAGGTAATCTCATAAGCCTATTTTTTTCAAAAATGATAATAGGCTAATAATACTTGAAGTGATAGAAGCCATTATTTAGTATTGCCTAATTTTATTAAAGAAATCTTTCCAGTCGTTCAACACAAATTTTCCCCAATTACGTTACGAGGGAAACAAGTTTTTTCATACCCTAACCGGAAAAAACAATATATTATTGCAAACTAACACGCTTTTATGTACAATTAAGTACCCCATTTTGTGCACAAAAGCGTGTTAGTTTGTAAAATCTCATGTTAGGATGTATAAATACTTGTTATAGTTGTTATTTGTACTGACCGACTGGAAAAATTTCTTTAATAAAATTACAAAAACTGTGTGTTCCCTACTAGGGCTGGTAAGTCACTTTTAATCGATTAATTTCAGTTATTGAATAATCGATTCATCGACGCAGAAAAATACATTAATTGCTACAAAGCAATAATTAATCGATTATCGATTAGTCGTTTATCGATTAATTGGCTGGTCGAATAATTGATTAATAGTTTTGTCGTGTAATTGATGCACTTCGCTCCTTTCACTACGCTCTCACAGAAGCAAAACATATTTAATTAATTAAATAATAACGAGGGGACCTGCGCGAGAAATCTCGCATGTTCATTAACCAACCAACCACCCGCCCGGCTCTACTGTTATGTGGGCTTCGATAGATTTGTTTATTTGTTTAAACAAATTGTCGATATTTATGACATCAGAGTGCAATTCGTTACTCATACGGATAATTCTGTTTGAATATTCTTTTCAATGCACAATGAACTACCTGTCCTGTTCTAGTGCAATGCGGGCTGGTCGCGACACAGTTCTACCAGGGCAAACGTATTGTTTATTTGTGTAAACAGACTATTTAAACAAATAAATATACTTCCGTTGACTTTTCAAGAAATGCATGATTTTCCCTGTACTATTGAGACGATTTGTAAGATTTTGGTACAAACCGCACCTTCTAACTCCCTCTGGTTCAGGAGCTTAATTTTCTTGTCGGATTGATCACTTTTCGTGATATTTTCAATGTGTAGTTTTCAGGCCCATTTTTCGGTCAAATTGTTTCTAGTTATCCGAGACCATCGAACGACAAATATTTCTTTGGAATTGTATTAATTGTTTAGCCGATATACTTAAACGTTGTAATAACCACTTATTTAATATTAAATATTGAAATTTCTCACCTGAGTGTTTAAGGGGCTCCGCACCATGACACTATCTGAAAGACACTAATTCCGGCTGCTGCTTGCATCTGACCTTACCGAGCTCGTGACGTCTTCACTCCTCGGTCTGCCAATGAGTAGCCTGTTTCTGGTCATCTCACTTCTCGGCGGGTTTCTGCCACTATATAACTCCGGGTCCCCTTCCTGGTGCTATCCACTACTCTTCAACATTCTAGTCTTGAACATCTCGTCAAGACGCCTTCAAGACGGCGCATGAATCGCTCTTCATGTCATTATACAGGGTGTATCTTAATTATACCGACAAAAAAAAATCAGGGACGCTCTGCGTGTTATGTAAAAGACGATGCCGCAATCAGATTGGCGGAGAAAATTTCTCCCTCCGAGAAAATGAGGTTACTTTGTTATTTCAGGGCGCGATTCAAATCTACGAACTCGCCGTATTTGCTGAGCTAGAGAGCAAGCCGCTGGCCACCGCTGTGCTTCAGGCAAGGGAAGGGAGTGTGAGAGAGGGAGACAGAGATATGCTGGCGGGCATGCGGCAAGCCGAGGCGATCGAGGAAACTTGTTTACATTCTTAACCTATACAATTTAGTTTCACACAGGTGCAATTAGTGGAAAGTTCTTTTACATGCCATAAATCTATGACATGGGACTGCTGGCTTTACTTCCCCTCCGAAGGAAGATGCATACTGAGGGATTTTAACGCACTTAAAAAATCCGACGGCTTCGGCCGGGTTTGAACCCGCTATCTTGGGCATAGAAGCTCAGCATGCTACCAACTACGCCACCGAAGCCGCCTCACAGTTTTCTGGGAATATCACAGACACTGTTAATTTAAGGTCCTTTAATGTGTTTTTCGGAGACCCTTTATAGTCGGGTGAAAAAGACAGTTCGTACCACAGACACACGTGAAAATTGCGTGAAAGAATTCTAGAGTGCCCATTGACCCCCTTAAGCGCATTATACTGTATGCATTGATGAATTTTACAGCTAAATTTGGTTCAGTGATAACCTTATAACCGTCTGGAAACTTTCACAGTAATGTAATAATTGGAATTGCATTGCGTCACAGAAATAGATGGACCTGTGAGACTCTGTTACCATGGTTACCGTGATGCATTCTTTCATTATTTAATTGTAAATATACATGTTTAAGGTATTACTTAATTGAGAGGCATTTAAAGAGTAAGTGAGTGCGTTACGCTTACGTTTTGTTTTTGCGGAACTTGTAGGTACCCCATATGTGTAGGTTGGTATTAATGGGACCTTATTTTCGGTACAAACATTGAATGGGATCTTAGCAGAATGATATAGGGAGGGATTCGATTAATCAATTAATAGTTTCAAATTATTCTATCATTCGATTAACTCAACATGTCTTATTACAAGTAATGTTCAAAGCTTAAATCAAATTACGACTAACCTAATCATCCGATCTCTACAAAATTTTGCAACAACATATATTTATATAGCGGGCGTATTTTGACTAAACTACATGGTCATCAGCCCAATAGTTCGCAGATGGCGGCCATGTATGTGTGCAAATGGATTCCCCCTATTAATTCAAACACGGTGAATCTGAATTGAACAAAATTTGGTACAGAGGTAGCACTAGTAAAGGGCACCTCAGTGCCAAGTTTCATATCGCCGCCATATTGACGAAAACGTAATGTCGGCCACCCAAATGTTATAAGCTTAAATCAAATTACGACGAACCTAATCATCTGATAACTACTAATTTTTGCAATATATTACCTTTCTGTATGTAGAATCGTATGACCAAACTACAAGGTCATCAGCACAATTATTTGCGGATGGTGGCCATGTATGTGTGCAAATCGATTCTCCCTATCTTTTCAAACACAGTGAAACCGAATTGAACAAAATTTGGTAAAGAGGTAGCACTAGCAAAGGGCACCTCAGTGTCATGTTTTATATTGCCGCCATATTGCCGAAAACGTAGTGGCGGCCACCCAAATGTTAAAAGCTTAAATCATATTACGACCAACCTAATCATGTGAGCTCTACCAAATTTTGTAACATTACACCTTTATGTATGAAGAATCTTTTGATAGAAATACAAGGTAATCAGCCCAATAATTTGCGGATGGCGGCCATGTATGTGTGCAAATCGATTCCCCCTATGTATTCAAACACGGTGAAACCGAAAATAAAGGCATCAGCCTGGCTAATTGGCAAGATTGAGTTCAAGTGCTGGTGGTTGGTTGTATGATGTGAGACGAGGGTACCTAAACTATGCTCAAAAGATCCAAAGGTCATGTTCTCATTATGCAATCAACAATATCAGGTGTTGTGCAGCAACTCAAATATTGAGGGCCGGCGGGGAGTTGTATTAGTTCACTGGTACTGAACTCGAATTCTAAATGATTCAGGATGCACAGGATGCTATTTAGGACGTTTTGGTGAAATTTTGAGAAGATTGCAGTATTTTTGGAGGAATTACGATATTTTTAAAATTTTATTATGAGAGGAAGCTTCAGATTGTGTTTGACGACAACAAAATGGCGAAGGAAGCCGCCGTTGGGCAATGCTGCGTAGTATTTTCGCTAGGCCGCTCATAGCAACTTGCAGAGTTCGAAGAGAAATGCGTTGATTGGCTAATCCAATTTCTAGAAACAAGGAGGAAAGAGAAATTGAGCGCGCTTGATGAGAAGCTTCGTCGATTTATAAACTGCCATTTATTAAAGAAGAGAGAATCTGCACATTTAAAACTATTGAGAAAGGATCTAAATTAAAAGGATTTATGATAGTCACCCAGAGAAGGAAGTTTGATAATCCTGTAAAAAGATATAAGTAATGAATGGTTTACCGCTCTTTCTCATGACGCGTCAGTCGATTGGTTTTGAGGAGCGTGGTGACGCGCATGAGATCGAGGTCTTTTGTGTTGAAGCGGCCAGAGGAACGGACCTGCGACACTTGAGTTCCTGAAACTAGCGTGTGTAAGAGAGGGGTCTCACGCGAACATAGTTTGTCGGCGAGGAGGGCAGTCCCGTCGGTCAAAACTTAACACGAGAAGTCCGCTGAAGATGTGGGAAACAGAATATCGTCATAATATCAGTTCTCGTGTGAAACTAGTATCGAGAGTTTGATTAAACTTAAGAGAAACATCGTGTGTACATTTCGTGAAAGTTTCAAGACGACATTTGAAAGAATAAGATACTTTTCTTTGTTGAAAGCATTCACATTATACAAGCACGTTTCACTCAGTGCGTGCCAGCTTTACATGCGTGAAGGGAATGGCCCGTTATATGTCTGTTCCAATACATTTGAAGGACAGCAGCACTCACTTATAGCAAGTCTCTGTTTAGTGACTAGCTTTTTATCGAAATGTTCGACATGCAAGCGTTAAGGGGAATAGTTAACATTGTGTTTTAACGCATTTGTGATCATGAACTAAGCCAAGTTATGCGCAGGGAACGTGATGTTACATTGTCAGTCTAGAATATCAGGCAACCGACATTAATCTTAAAATTATAAGATGTGGTGTAACGATCGCGCAGCTACAATCCAACATTCCGAGATGGAACTTGATTATCGCGTCATGGCTAGATACTATCAAACCCGAAATGAAGCAGTTCATAGTACTTCGAGACTGGGAGGTTCTTGCGGTATCACTGATCGAGGTGAGGTCCGCGTTCGAAGCCAGCCAGGGAGATTAACGATTGGAGATCAGGGTTCGAGTCGTGACAAGGCAATTTTCCGAAGAAAGAGGATGAAGATTATTAAGTGTGGAATTACTGGTGTCGTCAGTAATTCTCTCCACACTACTTCTACAAGTTGTCATCGCAAGGTAGAGACAGAAATCCTCATTCGTAGTTGTTGGTTCTTTTTGTAGTTAGTTGTAGAGTAGAATATCAGAGAGCATGGCACCATTTCAACGCTAAATTATTTTTGTTGTGTGTGATATAGTTTAAGCCCAGAAATTATTTTTCAACGTTGGATATTTAAATATTAACTTTCTTTTAGTAAGATTTCGGATATGAACATTTGGATTTTTGACTTATAGGTTTCGAGATTTAAGCTCATTTTATAAATAATTTCGTTTTTCGAATTTATTTCGATCCACGTATCTTTGGGAATTTTATTGAATTTTATTGGAGTCTTATTGGAATTTTATTGGAATTTTATTGAATTTTCTTGTAATTTATCGAATTTTATTGAATTTTATTCAGCATTTTAGAATATGATATTAATTTACCCAAGCAACTTAGACTATGAAAAGGATATTTATTTGGAAATGAATTATTATTTGGACATTTACAAGATTGTATTGCTAATCTTAGGAACAGTTATCCTTCATTTTGGAAATATAGTTGTTGTGTCATAGTTATCTTCGAGTCTGACACTGCTCAAGTAATTATTTAATCAAACATTTTGAATTGGTGGAAGGATGAAATATTATTTGGACATTCCACTTTAGCCAGTCATTATTAATAATAATTTATCAGTGGATAAATTGTTTTATTTTGAGAGATCTTATCTGCTCAGACAAATCAACACATTTGAGTATTCTACGAAATTTTTGCAACACTCTTAGAGATTGTTATTGACTTTAGATTACATTAACGCAATATTTTGGAAAGACCAGAGAGAAGTAACGAATGTTTATATTTATTAAATGTTAACAACAATTATTTGAAATCTAGAGTAACTTATACAAGTAAACCATTACGTCATCACGGTTTATTAGAGTCGACTATTATGTATTATCACAACATTTGAAAGAGTTATACTCTGTAATTATTATATATAAATATATCATGAAAACAAGGCATTATATGCAATTTAAATAAGTTGTTATGGCAGAATACTGTATTAAGAGATCGAAGTGAAGAATTATAGCAGCTATATTTGTTTGATAACAAGCTGAGGAAAGTGTTATACGGAATTTACCTATGTAATTGAGAGAAGTTGTTGTTTTCGTATTCTGTGGATATTGTTCAGTATATCAGAGAAGGGAAGGTCATTATACGCTTTGTGAGCGTTTATTTGGAAATTATAAGTAAATATATTACAGTAAAGAATTAAGTAAGACCTTTGTTGTCCGGTATTATTGTGAAACGACTCTCAGTTGAATTGATTAGTTCTATTGGCGGAAAATATTTGGGAAACGGATTGAAAGTAACAATGTTGTTAATTATTATTAAGATATTATCAAGGATAAGACATTAATTATATAAGCTTAACTTAACCGTTCGGCTATGTATGTATGCCCAATTATGAAACGAAACAACTTTATTATGATGATAGCGATATGATTTTGTAACAGTGACACTTTATTTAAGAGCATAAAAATTTTGGATTGTCAGTAGTTGACAAGAGAAGGAAGGTTGGATGATTGAGAATCATCACGAATGATGTAAATAACATAAGACATTTTGTTAACAATATTTAAATATAATATTATTAATAACTAGGAGAATTTAACGATATAATAAAGTTAACTGAATAACTTTTTTGATAAACAACTGATCCTAAAACAATAATAATAATAATAGCATTTATTGCAGCCAGTTGGCCATATTACATGTTACAGATATGTACACTTACTAGATACTATGGTTCGCTTCTAGTCCTTACTATAAGCCACTATTGATAAAGTTCTGTTGGGGCATGTCGTGATATGGTACCTTCCGCATTCGTTCCTACACAGCTCACATATACACCTCTCATCTGGGTCATGAAATGTCTTTCGTGAGCAGACCTTATGGTGGAACCCATGAACTGCGAGTCTCGTCACGACGTGTCTCATTTCGGATATGGGTTGCATCCATCTTTTGTCCACCATGGCATCAGTCGCGTAGAATTCCTTCGGAATGTCAAGCCTTTTGCTTTGCAGATCCTGGAGTAATTTTCTGTAGCTTTCTGTGGAAGGCAACAGTAAAAGTGACCGAAGGTCCTCTATTAGGAACGTTTCTCTCGCCAGTTCATATACCAGCCGAGATTTAGCTGACTTGGAGACTCCGAGGGCTCTTTTGAGGAACCTAGATTTCACCTTTTCGAGTTCCTCCAGCTGTTTGTAGCTGAGAAACTCCCATGTAAGCTCCAGACCGTATGTTAGTACGGGTATGACCTTGGCTCGGAAGAGCATCATTGCTGTTTCCAGCGATATTTGGGTAATATGGCTTATGTCGTTTATGGCCTTCACTGCTGCGGCCGCTTTCGCTCTTGTATGTATTCTGAAGCTTCGGCCTGTTACCTGGAGCGTGAGACCGAGGTATTTGAAATTGTTTACTTTCTTCAGTTCCTTGCCGTTGCATAGCACTTGGTCTGATTCCGCTGACCTGCCCCCGTTCCGGAAGACGACCATCTCAGTCTTGTCCTCGTTGATTGTTAGTTCGTTTTCCAGGGCCCATTCGCTTAGTATGTTGATTGCATCTTGCAAATCCTTTGTCTGTTCTGAGGCGATTGCCATGTCGTCTGCGTATATATACAGTTTGGACTCAGTCGATTCCTTTATTTTGTCTCCTGCATCGTGTGAGAGCGCATTGAATAGAATGGGACTGAGGGGGTCCCCTTGAAGTACTCCATTCGTTTGTATCATCCATTTGGTTTGCCCAACTCCGTCCTGCACTTGTATATAGTTTTCTGCCAATATGTTCGATATAAGGGTCGTCAGCCTTGACCTACCTATGAGTGTTTCCAGCTTATGTATCAGCAGCTTTCTGTTTACCAGGTCAAAAGCCTTCGTAAAGTCAACAAAGACTACATAGAGTTTGCTCTTGGGTTTCTCTAGTGTTGTTGTTATGTGCCGTAATAGGCTTCCTGCAGCCATAGTTGTCGATCTATGCTTCCTGAATCCACATTGCTCTTCTGGTAGTATTGGGTCTATTTTTTCGTATATTCTCGCTGTCAATATTCCTGTTAGTAGCTTTAGGGCTGCGGATTCCAGCGCTACTCCCCGGTATGAATTTGGGTCGTCAGTACTCCCTTTTCCTTTGTATAGTAGCTTGATGGTTGACTTCTTCCATTCGTTTGGTATTTGCCCGAGTTCCAAGCATTTGTTTAGTAGGGCCGTCCATATCGGTACCAGTTCCTCAGTAGTTTGTTTTAGATGCTCATTCCTTAGTCCATCTGGTCCGGGGGATCTATTATTTCTTTTCTTCTGTATGGCCATGGTGATCTCTTCTTCTTTGATGGGTTCTGACACATCGCGTTCTTCTGGGGGCCTGGTTTCGGGTCTAGTCTCCTTTGCACAGGTGACGTTCTTGATATGCTCCTCCCATGTCTCCAATGATATGTTTGGTTGGAAGCTATGGATCTTTGGCCTCAGGGCACGGTATGGGTCTGTTTCTGCTTCTGCAATGACCGCTCTTTGCGTCTCTTCTATGAAGTCCCTTTTTTTCTTTTTAATCAGTTCTTTGTAGGTTTTCCTGTGTTGTCGGTATTCTTCCAGTGCTTTGTTGTCTTTTGTGACTCTTATGTTGTGGAGTTTGCCTAGGGTTTCCTTCCTTTGAATAAAACACGACTCATCGAACCAAGGTTTAGCCTTTCTCCCGTGTGAAGGCGTGGTAACTGCGCCGGTGATGCAGTCTTGTATCCAAGCTGCCGCCTCGTTGACAATAATAATAATGATATGGTTTATTAATTGAATTAACATGAATAATAATTATTTCTAATAATTAATAAACATTTAAATGACGAACATTGTACAAATTTAATTAATATTTTGGAAATATTAATAGCCTTTAATTAAATTATTTAACAATAACTTCTATTGTTAATCTTTAAATAATTTTGGGAACCTTTGTTGACAATTAAAATTTTGTTTAATTTATTTTAAAGCTTTTAAACGTTTAAGCCATAAATAGGAGTGACGTTAAAAGAACGTGACGACGTTCTTTAAATACAGTAAGGTTGTTTATTGTTGTGCAAAAGGGATCTTATGGATGATCAATATAAAATTAATTTCCATTATTTTACCAATGGATGGTTTTGAAATAGTAAGTTGAAATGTCATGGGAAGACATTGGCTGTATTAAAACCGACATTTGTTCATATATTATTAGAGAACAAGAGTAAATTTATGCGCTGTTGTGCTAACAGCTGTTTAATAATTTGTTTATTTTTTTATAAGAAGTGGAGTACTTCTAACGTCCATGGGACGATGATTTAATTTCAAAATTTGATTATTGTATTTTCGCAGAATCATTTTGCGGAGCATATGTGATTATTATAGGGAGATTTGTTGATTTATTTTTATTTATTATCACTTTATTAATAAATGTATTTGTTAGTTTTGTAACCGCGTTTTGATGATTTATTTAAGCTATGAAGAAGGATTATGTTTTTGTGCATTTGAGGTTTTAATGAACCACTAATTTCGCCCACTTAACCGAGAATAGTTAGTTTCTCGAGCTCTTCGTTTATTTAGTTGATCCACCCATTTTGCTTTACCAAAACTTGATCTTAGAAAGTGTGCACCCCCCATTTAGCTATTGTAGGTAGGATTTCCAGGTTGATGAGCCGGGGACCTCCAGATTCTGCAATCCAGCTGATCTTCGGATACGACAAGCAGCTCAAATGGTTTAAACGGGTACAGTACCAAGGTGCCAATTGTTAGAATAAAGCGAGCTGTGGTCAGGCAACAATGCTTGTCTTACGAAGTTTACTGTGTGGCAGGTGGAATGACGACAAATGATGATAAAGCTACCGAATTGAACGAAATTTTGTACAGAGGTAGCACTCGCAAAAGGCACCTCAATGTCATGTTTTATATCGCCGCCATCTTGACGGAAACGTAATGGCGGCTACTCAAATGTTAAAAGCTTAAATCAAATTACGACCAACCTAATCATCTGATCTCTACTAAATTTAGCAACAACATACCTTTATATGGTATGCATCTTTTGACCAAACTACAAGGTCATCAGCCCAAAGAGAGTGCAGATAGCGGCCATGTATGTGTGCAAATCGATTCCCCTCGGTGAATCCGAATTGAACAAAATTTGGTACAGAGGTAGCACTCATAAATTGCAATTCAGTGCCATGTTTTATATCGAGGTCATCTTGACGGAAACGTAATGGTGGCTTAAATCAAATTACGACCAACCTAATCATCTGATCTCTACTAAATTTAGCAACAACATACCTTTATATGGTATGCATCTTTTGACCAAACTACAAGGTCATCAGCCCAATAGAGTGCAGATAGCGGCCATGTATGTGTGGAAATCGATTCCCCCTATCAATTATAACACGGTGAATCCGAATTGAACAAAGTTTGGTACAGAGGTAGCACTCATAAAATGCAATTCAGTGCCATGTTTTATATCGCGGTCATCTTGACAGAAACGTAATGGTGGCCACCCAAATGTCAAAAGCTTAAATCAAATTACGACCAACCTAATCATCTGAGCTCTACTAAATTTGACAACAACATACCTTTATGTGAGATGCGTTCCTTGACCAAGCTACAAGGTTATCAGTCGAATAGTTTTTATATGGCGGCCATGCATGTGTGCAAATAGATTCCCCCTAACAATTCAAACACGGTCAAACCGAATTGAACGAAATTTGGCACAGAGGTAGCACTAGCAAAGGGCACCTCTGTATCATGTTTTCGTTCGCCGGCGTCTTGACGGAAACTGAATGACGGCCACCCAAATGTTAATAGCTTAAATCAAATTACGACCAACCTAATCATTTGATATCTACCAAATTTTGCAACAACGTACCCGTTTATGGGAAGCATCCTTTGACTGGCCTACAAGCTCATCTGCCCAATAGTTTGCAGATAGTGCCAATGCATGTGTGCAAATCTATTCACCATATCAATTCAAACACGGTTAAACCGAATTGAATGAAATTTTGTACAGAGTTAGCACTAGCAAAGCGCACCTCATATTCATCTTTAATATCTGTATAACACGATGCATTTCAAGAAGCTACTACAACCAACATTCAATTATACTCCTTGAAAATACAAAGAGTTATAACAATACCCATGCATTTAGGAGAAAGTAGGGAAAATCTTGTTTAACAATAATATGAAACTATTAAATAAATGGCTGTGACTTATCGTAACTTTGTTAATTTTAGATTTGGCCATGGATTTAGCATTACTCGGGTGAACATTCCATCTAAATTTGGAACTTGGTCGTTCTGGTTACAGGCAAGCGGCAATGTAATTGCGCTATCACGCCTCCCTATGCTCAAACTGGAATCATTATTAATACAATATTCCCCTGCATTCTGTAACAGGGATCTGATTACATTGTATATACCAGGTGAGTCAGCCGCCCCCTTTTTTTTGTTTTCGTCCACACTTCCAACGTCTGATGCCAACATGGTCGACAGTTCGCCGTCAGGTGCCAAGCCACAATGACCCTAAACGACTTTACAAGATTTATGACGACATTGAAGCAAGACATTTACAAAAACATGTGTGCGACAAGTGATAATTCAAAGCATCAAACTCTCATACGGGCATGTACAAAGAACATGCCGATTATACGGTGTCAGTTGGATACGAAATTGACGCTAGGAACGGTGCCTTACTTATAAAAAACCTGAATGAACCTTCGAAGCGAAAATCAGTGTCACATCTCATGCGCTTTCAGGCAAACTGAAGGGACAATTAGCCGTGGAGCAATGGTCAAAGTGCGTAGAAGGTAATCAACCTGTTTTTGGGAGCTGGGTTCAAATCTCACCACCGCTAAATATTTTTATGCACATTTTAAGCTTTGGAAGTAATATACAAGGGCATTCTTGCCACATTTGACTAATATCATGCGGTGTTTATTTAGGGTTTAACGTGTACTGGCTTGACACTGTATGCAGCCTAGAAACGCTGGTTATTTCATCGCCATGTTCTTGTATTTGATCCCCCAGGGGCTCACATCTGGTGGGACGTGGGTTGGTGACCACGGGACCCCAGCTAAGTGCGACATTCCTTCGACTTGCTAGTGCTGGGTTCCTCTCCGTCTTCTTTCCTGTCGACCACTCTTGGTCAACTCTTGTTCTCTTCCGAACCCGACGGTATTAGGGTATCCAAGGCCTATGGAGTCTCTCCTTTTCCACCTTAATTGGCTATTCTCTCATTTTTACTTATCCCTCATTCTTCGAGGGCTTTTTCTTTCGGGTACCTCCTGCCTTCTGCTCAAGGCCCTCAAGGAGGCAGGGTGTGTGTATCCCCACCAGTTCTTCTGCACCTTGGATAATGCTAGACCCTTAAGGGATCACAGCTGTTGAGTTCCAGAGTTATCGATCCCTAGGTATTCCTGAGCAGGGTCCAGTTTTTCGCCTTTTTCCATTGCCTTTGGGTCGGGCCCTCTCCTCTTTCCCTTTCCTCCCTGCCATTCATGGCTCTCCTTCTTTCAAAGTTCCTCTATCTTCATTCTTCGAGGGTTGAGGGCATTTTCCCCCCTTTCTTTCATTTCCCTTCCTCTTCTTTTGTTTTCCTTTTCTTTTCCAATTGTGTACGTTTGTAGTTAGATTTACTTAAATTTTCATCTTCATTTTCCATGAACACCCAAACCATTAGGGGCCGACAACCTAGATGTTAGGACCCTTGTAACAATGATATCATGATCATCATCTTGTATTTGATCCCCAAAGTTTAAAATGAGCACAAAAATATTCAGCGGTGGTGGGAATCGAACCCATCTCTCATAAACAGGACTATTAACTTCTACGCACTTAGACCATTGCTCCACGGCTATTTTTCCCTTCATTTCGCCTGAAAGCGCATGAGAATGTGATACTGCTTTCCGCTTCGAAGGTTCATTCACGTTCTTTATCAGTAAGCCACCGTACCTAGCGTTAATTTCGTATCCAACTGAAACCGTATAATCGGCATGTTCTTTGTACATGCCCGTATGACAGTTTGATGCTTTGAATGATCACTTGTTGCACACATATTTTTCTAAAGGTCTTGCTTCCTTGTCGTCATAAATCTTGTAAAGTCGTTTAGGGTCATTGTGGCTTAGCTGTAGACGAGGAACTGTCGACCATGTTGGCTTCTGGCGTTGGAAGTGTGGCCGAAAACTAAAAAAATAAGGGCGGCTGACTCACCTGGTATATATCCAAGCTGTACCCGACATGCATTGCAATGCCAATCAAAGAAAGTGTTGGCGTTGTAATTTTGCTTAGTGCTTTTGGATACACAATATGTTGTTCAATTTCCGTTAACTGCCTCTTAACTATAGCGAGATGGATTTACTAATTTTAAACATTCGTGGGAGCGTGCACAACAACTCACCAAAGTTCCATCGCAATCGGATGAATGGCATTTGACGCATACGGGATTTTGTTAAATGATTCGTGCGCAGTAACTCATTTCTTGAATCTACTCGTGCACTACCAACAGTGAAATGGATTTAGTTAGAAAGCTTCACGAAGGTATTCACAACGACTCATCAAAGTTTCATCGCAATCGATGAATAGTATATGAACTCATACGGGATTTTGTTGAAACGCTTCACGCGTCGTCACTCATTTGATACATCCACTCGTGCGCTACCAATATTCTAAAATGAATTTACTAACTTGAAGACCTTCCCTGGCGTGTACACAACAACTCATCAAAGTTTCATTGCAATCGGATGAATGGCATATGAACGCATGCGGGATTGTGTTTAAACGATTCGCGTGCCTTCTCTCATTTGTTGAATCTACTCATGCGCTACCTATTATAAAATAGATTTACTAATCCTGAAACCTTCCCTGGGGTGTACTCAACGATTCACCAAGGTTTCATCGCAATCGGATGAATGATATATGAATCCATACGGGACTTTATTGAAACGATTCGCGCGCCATCACTCATTTGTTGAATCTACTCGTGCGCTACAAATTAAACAAGTAGTTCCGTGAAGAACTGTACAGCCTATTTTCATATATCCTACTTATGTTAATTGCCACTATCAACATACAAAATTTCTGTTTAATTGTTGTAATAGATTCGTAGATATTGAGAACCGACTGAATATTTCGGATGGTCGCCATGTTGGATTTTATATATGTAGGTCCTAGAGTTATGTACTGTTACATGAAGATTATTGTGTACGTGTAGCATTCAAACTTCAATCGCATGATTAGGACACAAGAAGTAACAAGGAGATTTTAAAATTTCGCACAGCTGCCATCTGGTGGTTATGGAAACAATTGAAATAAATTAGATGCCAGTGGATTAACATTCGTATAAGGATTTACTGTACCAAGTTTCACAGCACTCGGATGGTTAAATTGCGAGAAACGTCCATGTGAATATTTATAATTCGCGTCGCCGCCATGTTGGATTTGTGATCACCAGGTTATTTAACGTCCGATAGGTGAGCTTAAGTTCATAGCCCCTATGAACGTAAAAAAAATCAGTTTGATTGCTATAATAGATTCGTAGATATTCAGAGCCGTCTAAATATTTCGGATGGTCGCCATGTTGGATTGTTAAATGTATAGGCCATAGAGTCATGTACCATTAAAGGAAAATTATTGCGTAGGTTCATTATTCAAACTTTCACTTCGATCGCATGATTACGACACATGAAATAAAATCTTAATTTTAAAACTCGCACAGCCGCCATCTTGAGGTTATATAAACAATTGAACTAAATTAGATACCACTGCATTACAATGTGTATGAACATTTCCTGTACCAGATTTCATTGCGTTTGGAATGTAGTTAACCAGGTTTTGAAATAGATGAACTTCCAGTAGTGTTCTTTATCTCCGTACAAAATTTCAGGGTGATACCGCTAATAGTTTCGGAGATATAGAATGTCGGTGAAATATTTCGCACATCCGCCATCTTGTGGTTATGTAAACAATTGAACGAAGTTAGATATCGGTGCATTACAATGTGTATAAACATATACTGTGCCAAGTTTTATTGCGTTTGGTTGGTTAAATCGCGAGAAACCTCTATGTAAAAGTAGCAAATTCCCGTAGCCGCCATGTTGGTTTTGTAGTTACCAGTTTCTCAAAAGTCACATAGGTGAACTTGTAGTAGCTCCCTTTATCACCGTAAAAAATTCCAGGGTGATATCGGGAATAGTTTCGGAGATATTGAATGCTGGTGAAATATTTCACACAGGCGCCATGTTGGATTGGTGAGACGTAACAAAATTTGAAGGGCACGGTTGGGGTCGCCCGGAATAGTGCTATGAACTTACTGAGTTTTATTGAAATCGTTCCAGCGGTTTAGAATTGATTAGGGGGACACACACACACACCTCACACACACACACGCACACACACACGGACAAAAGGTGATCTCATAAGCCAATTTTTTCAAAATTGAAAATAGGCAAAAAAATGAATTTACTAAACCAGAAACCTTTCCTGGAGTGTACACAACAATTCACCATAGTTTCATAGCAATCGGAACAAGTAGTACCGTGAAGAACTATACAGCCTATTTTCATATAATTATCCTGCTCATGTTAATTGTCTCTATCAACATACAAAATTTAAGTTTAATTGCTGTAACAGATTCGTAGATATTGAGAACCGTCTAAATATTTCATATGGTCGCCAGGATGGATTTTTATTTTTGTGCTATTACATTAAGATTATTTTGTGCGTGTGGTATTCAAACTTCAATCGCATGATTAGAACACAAGAAGTAAAAACGAGATTTTAAAAGTACGCACACCAGCCAACTTGTGATTATGCAAACAATTGAAATAAATTAGATGCCAGTGGATCAACATTTCTATAAGCATTTAACGTGCAACGTTTCACGGCACTCGGGTAGTTAATTCGCGGGATACGTCCATTTAAATATTTATACTTCGCGTCGCCGCCATGTTGGATTAGTGCTCACCAGGTAACTGAAAGTCCTATAGGTGAACATATGTTCATAGCCTCTATGAACATTAAAAAATTCAGTTTGGTTGCTGTAAAAGATTCATAGATATTGAGAACCGTCTAAATATTTCGGAAGCTCGCCATTTAGGATTGTTATATGTATAGGCCATAGAGTTATGTACCATTCAAGGACAATTATTGCCTAGCTTCATTATTCAAACTTTCACTTCGATCGCATGATTACGACACAAGAATAAAAACTTAATTTTAAAATTTCGCACAGCCGCCATCTTGAGGTTATGTAAACAGTTGAATTAAATTGGATGGCACTGCATTACAATCTGCAAAATCATTTACTGTACCACATTTCACTACGCTCAGATAGTTAAATCACGAGAAAAGTCTATTAAAATATTTCAAATTCGCTTGGTCGCCATGTTCGTTTTGTACTTTACAGGTTTATGAAATATACATAGGTAAACTTGTATCAGTACCCTTTATCACCGTACAAAATTGCATGATGATATCTGTAATAGTTTCGGAGATATAGAATGTCAGTGAAATATTTCGCACAGCCGCCATTTTGAGGCTATGCAAACAATTGAACTAAATTAGACTCCAGTGCATTACAATGTGTATACACATTTGCTGTACCAAGTTTCATTACGTTTGGATAGTTAAATCGCGAAAAATGTCTATTTAAAAGTCTCAATTTCGCTTGACCGCCATGTTGGTTTTGTAGTCACCAGGTTTTTGAAAGTCTCATAGGTGAACTTCTAGTAGTGCCCTTTATCATCGTACACAATTTCAGGGCGATATCAGTAATAGTTTCGGAGATACTGAATGCTAGTGAAATATTTCGCACAGGCGCCGTGTTGGATTGGTGAGACGTAACAAAATTTGAAGGGCACGGTCGAGGTCGCCGGGGATAGTCCTATGAACTTACCGAGTTTCATTGAAATCGCTCCAGCCGTTTAGATTTTATTAGGGACACACACACACACCTCACACACACACGCACACACACACGGAAAAAAGGTGATCTCATAAGCCTATTTTTTCAAAATTGAAAATAGGCTAAAAATACAAGACTTTTTTGATACGATTCGGGCGCCATCGCCCATTTGTTGAATCAACTCGTGCGCTACCTATTGTAAAATGGATTTACTAAGCCAGAAAACTTTCCTGGAGTGTATAAAACAATTCACCAAAGTTTCATCGCAATCGAATGAATGGCATATGCACGCATTCGGTACTTTGTTGGAACGATTCGTGTGCCTTCGCTCATTTGTTGAATCTACTTGTGCACTACTTATTGTAAAATGGATTTATTAAGCCAGAAACCTTCCTTAGGGTGTACGCAACATCTCACCCATGTTTCATCGTAATCGGACGAATGGTATACATACGCATACTGTATTTTGTTTAAACGTTTCGTGCACTGTCACCCATTTGTTGAATCTGCTCGTGCGCTAGCTATTTTAAAATGGATTTACTAAGTTAGAAACCTTCACGTAAGTGTACACAACAACTCTTCAAAGTTTAATCGCAATCCATGAATGGTATATAAACTTTTATACGGGATTTTGTTGAAACGCTTCTTGCGTCTTCGCACATTTATTGAATCAACTCGTGCGCTACCTATTGTAAAATAGATTTACTAAGCCAGAAGCCTTCCCCGGAGTATACACAACTTCTCAGCGAAGTTTTATCGCTATCGGACGAATGGTATATGAACGCATACGGGACTCTTTTGAACGCCTCGCGTGTCGTCGCCTATTTGTTGAATCTTTTCGTGCTCTACCTATCGTAAAATGGATATACTAAGCCAAAAGCCTTTCCTGGAGTGTACACAACATCTCACCCAAATTTCATCACTATCGGACGAATCTTATATTAACGTATTCGGGACTTTGTTGAAACCTTTCGCGCGTCATTGCTCATTTGTTGAATCTTCTCGTGCGCTACCTATTCTAAAATGGTTTTACTAGGCCAGAAACCTTCCCTGGAGTGCATTCAACATCTCAGCCAAGTTTAATCGCAATCGGATGAATGGTATATGAACGCACACGGGACTTTGTTGAAACGCTCTAACGTGCAGAGACAATCAGAAAGATTCGACATCACCGCCAGCTATGGTACAATACTGAAATTTCCGCCACGGATGGAGTGTAAGGTATGACGGTAGTTCAAACCAGGTGGCTCTAACCTGCAGAGACAAACATTCTAAATGCTTCAGCTTTCACTAAGTCTAATGGTTTCCATGACGACTGTTTATGACTGCATATTGTGGTTCTAAAATTGTGTTCATTCCACCTACCGGGTCAATTTGTGAATGTAAACTATACAGAGACCCACTCTAATAATGTAATAAAACATTAAAAATTTCATCAAAATCGGTCCTGCCATTTAGTAGGAGTTCAGGGACATACACACGTGTCGCGGAATTATACAGTATATATAAAGATACAAGCTGTACCCGGCATGCGTTGCAATGCCAATCAAAGAAAGTGTTGGCGTTGTAATTTTGTTTTGTGAAGTGCTTTTGGATACACAATATTTTTGTTTCAAATTCCGTTAACTGCCTCTAATCTATCGTGAAATGAATTTACTAATCTAGAAACTTTCGTGGTGAGCGTGCACAACAACCAACCAAAGTTTCATCGCAATCGGATGAATGGCATATGACTCATACGGGATTTTGTTTAAATGCTTCGTGCGATGTCACTCATTTGTTGAATCTACTCGTGCTCTACTAACTGTGAAATGGATTTATTGTTAGAAAGTTTTACGTAAGTGTACACTTCAACTCATCAAAGTTTCATTGCAATCGATAATAGAATATGAACGCATACGGGATTTTGTTGAAACGATCCGCGCTCCGTCACTCATTTGTTACATATACTTGTGCGTTACCAATATGGCAAAATGGATTTACGAAGTTGAATGCCTTCCCTGGCATGTACACAACAACTCATCAAAGTTTCATCGGAATCGGATGAATGCCATATGAACGCATACGGGATTTTCTTTAAACGATTCGTGTGCCGTCACTCATTTGTTGAAACTACTCATGCGTTACCTATTGTAAAAGGGATTTACTAAGCATCAAACCTTCCCAGGAATGTACTCAATGATTCACCAAGGTTTCGTCGCAATCGGATCAATGGTAAATGAACGCATACGGGACTTTTTGAAAAGATTCGCGCGCCGTCTTTTGTTAATCTACTCGTGCGCTACTTATTAAATAATGGATTTACTAAGCCAGAAACCTTTCCTGGGGTGTACACAACAATTCACCAAAGTTTCATCGCAATCGGATGAATGGTATCTGAACGCATACATGACTTATTTGAAACGATTTGCGTGCCGTGCTTATTTGCTGCATCTACTCATGCGCTACCTATTGTAAAATGCATGTACTAAATCAGAAACCTTCTCCGGAGTCTACAGAATATCTCACCCAAGTTTCATCGCTATGGGATGAATAGCATATGAACGCATACGGGACTTCGTTGAAAAACGTCGCGCTTCTTCGCTCATTTGTTGAATCTACTCGTGCGCTACCTAAAACAAATGCATGTAGTAAGACAGAAACCTTCCCTGGAGTGTACACAACATCGCACCCAAGTTTCATCGCTATTGGATGAATGGTACATAAACGCATACGTGACTTCGTTGAAAAACTTCGCGCTTCATCGCTCATTTCTTAAATCTACTAGTGTGCTACCAATTGTAAAATGAATTTACTAAGCCTGAAACCTCCTCTAGAGTGTACACAACATCTCACCCTAGTTTCATCGCTATAGGACGAATGGTATATAAACGCATAAGGGACTTTGTTGAAAAACTTCGCACGAAATCGCTCATTTGCTGAATCAACTCGTACGCTACCTAGTGTAAAATTGATTTACTAAGTAAGAAACCTTTGCTGGAGTATACACAAAAACTCATCATAGTTTCATCGTATTCGTATGAATGGTTTACGACCGCATACGGGAATTTTTTGAAATGATTCGCGCCGTCACTAATAAATTTGTCGAATCCACTATTGCGCTAACAACATCACCGCCACCTATGGTACAAAACATAACTTACCGCCACGGGTGTAAGATTATGGAGGTAGTTGCACAGGTTGCTACCAGGTAGCTCTAACGTGCAGAGACAAACAGTCCGTGGACTTCAGCAATCCCTAACGCTATCGGTTTCCACAACGATTTTCTTTGACCGTATTTTGTTGTTCTAAAACTGTGTGCAATTCGTTGTTCTAAAATTGTGTTCATTCCACATACCGGGTCAAATTATGAATCTAAACCATACATGGACCCACTCTAACAAACATAAAATAATTCGTTAAAATCGATCCAACTATTGTAGCTGTGCTCTAAATTAAAAACACTCTGGCGCTTCTACCATTGCATTTGTTTCTTTGTGTCTTCCTTTTTAGTCATCTATCTCGGAAATTCCGTACGCTTCACACTTCGAAATAGAAGAGATTGTAACAAAATGCCCTCTACCTTGTCTGGAATCATCGATCACTTAACTAGCGTGTCACCCATTGACTTGCAATATAGAACGTCTCAGTGCCTGTAGGTCATATAAGCCCGCCACCTTGCGAGTAAATGTCGTGGATAGTGCTTGAGAAGCAAGAGCACGAGTGGCCTAGAAACAGTCTAGAGAAGAATTTAATTCAGCATTACAGCTCAAGATACAAGATTCAGTGCAGATATTTTCTGAATGAGTAAGAGACAAAAGTTGTTCTTGTGATAACATAGCCTATTCCTCCCAAGTAAAATAATCTTATGGTAGGCCTACTAGCATTACCCATCGCGGCATCGCCCGCGAAAATTGTAGTTGTAAAGAGTACACTCAGCAACGTCTCAATCACGAAATATACGTTTGATTTATCGTTTAAATTTGAATAATAATAATAATAATAATAATTTGGTAAAGACCGTAAACAATCTGACATTAAAGACAATATAGAACAACCATGGCACATACATATCAAAATTTCCCCAACGTCACGTCGCATCGCATGTATAAAACAAGATGTTCAGTAAAGAATATATAGCCTACTTTCTCTTAAATGAATGGGTATTGTTATAAGTCTTTGTCCCTTTCAAGGAGTATAATTGAATGTTGGTTGTAGTAGCTTGTTGAAATGAAAAGTGTTACACGGATATTAAACATGAATATGAGGTGCCCTTTGCTAGTGCTACCTCTGTACCAAATTTCGTTCAATTCGGTTTACCGTGTTTGAATTGATATGGGGAATCGACTTTCACACATACATGGCCGCCAACTGCAAACTATTGGGCTGATGATCTTGTAGTATGGTCAAAATACGCTTCCCGCATCAGGGAATATTGTTACAAAATTTGGTAGTGTACCCGTTCGTCCTGGGGATGCGATGACCCATCTACTATAACATCACATCCCTGGAGTTCCGGGACAGAGCGGAGTTAAATGAACCTCTAGTCAAATAAGGAATGTGTCGGAAATTCAGCTGAGTTCTCGAAAAAGCAGTGGGTTTCACGAGACAAAGTATCTCTAGGGTCGTTACGGGCTTAAGTTAATAAAAATAATTCAAATATAAATGGGCGCCATCAACTGAATTCCTAGCAAACCACTTCCTTCCCGGATAAGCCTTACTCAAGACAAGGAAAGAAAAAGGAACATCACACCATCATCAGATCACAACTAAGATAAAAACAAATTTATTTTACTTTCATAGTCAGACAGACATTTTAAATATAAATCCTACCTAAGAGTATGGTCGAATGCAAAGTTAAATTGTTATTGTCCAAAAATCGAACCATCTCCTTTCTAATGCAAAATTATCTTAATCCACATAACAAGAAAAATGTATAAAGTTCTCTTGGGTTCTCAGGATCACTGTAGCACTATGTCTTTCGTCACTGACATTTGTGAAACCTGAGACCTAATTTTCTTTAATTTAACATCAATGTGGATTTAATTAAGTAATTAATCTGCCTAAACATACACATATAATAATCACTCATATTAAATATCACATAAATTATGGTTTGCATGGTATAATTTGAACGTAGAACATGTTAATCAAATGTTCCTAAACATTGAATAATTAATTTACACTATTTACATCGTCATTCAATCACTTATCTGTGAATTACTGAAAATTCAAATTATCATTTGGTCATCATCATCGTTATTATCAAAATTAAATATTTCTCACATTAATTCTCACTTCAAAATTCTAAATATTCCTGTCAGAATCGTTAATTCATCACCATTACATCATTTAAATTCACATTTCAAGTTGCAATTCCTTTACATTATCTCTCAATTAAATTTATTTAATTGCATATAAATTCATTAATCATCAGCTTCGTTAATTAATTATCACCTTCTAATTCAGTTATTCATCATCATTACAATCGTCTATTAATTTATTTCAATCAGTTTAATTATCCAATCTTTAATTCATCCATTTATTTAATTCATCGATTTATTTCAAAATTTAATTTATCAACTTTTTTAAATTTCAATCATCTGGTTATTTAGTTTATCATTATTTCATCTAGTCATTCTGATTTTTATTTCATTAGGTCAGATAGTTAATATGCTTAAATCTCAGATTATTATTTCGTTAATTATTATTTTCAGAAAATCTTGTATTATCAACTTCATTTACTTGTTTAATTTCCTAACAAATTGTTTAATATGGTTTACAGAACGTTGTCTTACAGTTTTATTGCATCCAAGTTATATCTCGTATTTAATTTATCATGCCAAAAAATATTATTGTCTCCACGACATCACGTTGGATCTAACTATCCACAACGACATTACATTTCTTCAATATTCCAAATATCACATTTGAATATAAGAATTACTCCAAAAACTCCATAAATATTCAGCACATACAGCATGAATCTTAACAAATACGCAAGACTGGGTACGACGACCTCATGTCTGCCTCAAAATACATTATCAACGTTGCAACTATCAAATGGCAAATTCCACAAAATGCCTATCACAAACTCCACTTAACCATGTTGCATGATCTACAAAAAAATATATAAATGGCTTCAAATTGTTAACGCACATAATCTCCAATGACTGTAATTACTCTGATCACATCTAGACAACTTCTTAAACAATTGGAAAAATATTACTTCAGTAATTTAATATCTGCTTTCAAATAGCATAAATTCTCTTTTACAAGTTTCATAATTCACATCGCAGAAAAACACCAATGTGCTATAATCTCTCATATCAAAATCTGCAATACTGATCTGCCTTAAAATAATTATGACCATTAATGATTAATCTTACAAGATTCAATTACTTTAAATCCTTCTCAAAGGTATCAAACACAATTATAACAAGAAGTTCCGTTAAGAACTATACAGCCTACTTTTCATGCCAATGATTATTCTACAGAATATGAACCTATCTAGAATAATGACGAAATTAAGTTGGTAATATCGAAATATCTAATTAGTTCAAAATATACCTGGTATAATGTAGCCTAATAGAGCACTACAGTTGGCAGCCCTGGTGACTGAATATATTCTTAGTTCCATCTCTTAAGGTACAGAATACAAAATTTGGTTGAAGTCCAATGGACGTTACTTGCAGTTAGACACTGGATCTATCAGCACGCGTAAAAGCATGTTGCCAACAATACCATGCGTGTGCTGGTCAGAAATAATCTGAAATATTATGATATCTTGTTGTGCCAATTTTGGATGAAATCCATTTGTTAGTATAGAAGTTACATGTATTTTAAAATTGGACATATCAGCAGGCATAGAATCATGTTGTCAGCACTGCCTTTATTAATTACTCCAAATTAATCTAGAAAGTCAGGTGCTATACGTGTGCAAAGTATAGAGCTGTTGGCTTGCATACTTTCTGATATATTGATATTAGGGTAAAAAATATAGACAGCATTTATTAACAGATGGCAGCCCTGATTGCACTGAAGAATACTTATAGTCATATCTGATATGTTACACATAGCACATGCGAAATTTGGATGAAATCCTACTGATAGTATAGAAGTTACATGTATTTAAAAATTGGCCCTATCAGCAGACTTAGAATCATGTTGGTAGAACTGACGTATATAAGTTACTCCAAAATTAATCAAACATGTCAGGTACTATACGTGTGCATAGTTTAAAGCTGTCGGTTTGCACACATTCTGATATATTGGTATTTGGATAAAAAAATAGAGAGAGCAATTATTAACAGTTGGCAGCCCTGGTGGCTCTTAAGAATACGCTCAGTCATATCTGTTTATGTACAGATATTACATACAAAATTTGGTTGAAATCCAGTTGATAGTGTAGAAGTTATATGCATTTAAACATTGGACCTATCAGAAGGCTTAAAATTATTTTGGCAACACTATCATGGTTGGCCTCCTGGAAATTAAACTGAAATAGTATTATCTACATGTGTGCCAATTTTGGAATAGCTCCTATGCATACCTTGCAGGATATCCAACATGGAGCTCAAATTTCTAGTGCGTTTTTTCAGCAGTTGGTAGCACTGACATCATTTTCAAATATGGACGTGAGCTACTCTGGTGCACATCTTTACTCATACTAAATTTGGTTTTGATTGCTGCAGCCGTTTAGGAGTTGATAGGGGGGGACACACACACAGCCAGACAGACAGAAGGACAGACAGACAGACAGACACACAGACACACATTTGCCCGATCTCATAAGACTACTTTTTCCTCATTTTTGCAAAATGTGAAAAGTAGGCTAAAAATCATCAAAAGCATCAGCTGTAATAGCTGTTAAATTGAAATTACTCTCAAAAGAGTATAGCAACAAAATATTGGATTGGCAAACAAGAATTACTAAATGCAATCCTGTTGACATTTATCGTTACTTTATTTAACAAAATTTCGACTGATATGTGACTAGTAGTTCCTTGTTTAATTCACTTACATCTCGTGTACATTCGGATGATAGAATGAGTCCCTCAATGGCGAGTAAGATGTGTAACCACCGTACAATCGTATAAATACGAAGGACCTCGCCCCGTCGACTTGGATGATAGTTCCCTAAACGATGGGTAAGATGAGTAGCCACCATACAATCGTATGAATACGAAAGACCCCATCTCGTGGTCTGTATGAGTGAATGTACCAGAAAGGAATCAACAAGTCTCTAGTTGTCATATAAAAGCGATGTTCATTCACTAAAGTGAATAACTTCTTAATATCTCCAAACAATCCAATGGAAAAAAATCCCTACTGATGAATAATACACACTCGCTAGTATGCAATGAACTGACGAAGTAATTTCTGATAATCAATTGCAGATCACGAGTTCGAAATACTCGTTACTCAAAAAAAAAATTTATGAAAAATATCCTAGCTGGAAAAATGTCTAAAAGATCAAACATCTTCTTAATAAAGTCAATCAACGGTGAGAATTTCGTATAATGATGCCTGCCATATCATATGGTCACTCCATATTCTAGCAAATTCGAAGTATTAAATTCAAACCATGTCTTAATAATCAAATCACTCCTATTAGAAAAATATACATGTGTGCCCAGTATTCATGAAAATAATCGTATCAGGTAGTTAGAACTCTTACAATACCTTTCATTATCAGTTGTAATATAATTTCCAAGATCGTCGATTTTCCCTACATAAGAATTTCTCGTAAGATCGGCGTGAATATCATTTCATCCATGAAATGACGATTTCCTTCGAAATCCCAAGCGAATCAGCTGTTGGACTCCTCTCGTCAGGAATCGAATCCATCGCTCTGTGGTGCCATCTTGTCTCTATTCACGTTTACTCGGTCATGTTGAACCTCGGATTACCCATAGCGGATATTGTCCAACTCCTTCTCGAAAAGTTCATGGAAACAGCGGACCCCCTTACTCCTCTTCTAATATACGCCACTGTTCCGATAAAAGTTGAGTTTGAGAATTGCAAGTCCAATCTCAACTTACTGCAAAGTCCCACTTGAGTAAAATAAAATGTTACTTGATAGAGTTCAAGATTACGATACACCCTGTATCTGTTCGTAATAGGTAAATCATGAAAACTGTATAAGATAAATCTTATAAATGCACGATATAATGTTCATCAGTGCCCATGCTAACATTCAGTTTACTTGGAATAGTAAAAGTCGCTTTGAATGTGTTATATAACAGCATGGTTATAAGGTTATTCGTAAAAGCCTGTGTTTGAACAGCGTCGAAATGAAGCTTGAAATAACGTCTTCAAATACGAGCAGTGTGGTTTTGAAATACCCCGGCTGCCTACAATTGTTTCCTCGGCCAGCTCGCCTGGATCAACGACCCCCTCGGCCTGCGCTGCTCGGCGATACGAGAAATGTCACCTAGACTTCTGCTGTGACGGTTTACGTGTGCTGCGTGACCTTCAATGTCCGTCCCGCTGTGCTATAGAGCTGCTCTGAACTGCCCCTCTTCCTGGGCTCAACTAACTTGCTAGTGCTGTGTCTCGGCTTTTTGAGCTCCGCGCGGCACGTGGCTCATTCTCCCCACCACAGTGCTCCCACGTCACGAAGATAGTCTCGAACCCGAATCCTCTCGGCTGTTCTGTTATAAAATAACTTACTTCCATAAAATTATTTCCACATATAATGCATGTTATATATCCTCTTCTAAGATGTTTTAATTGCTATAATTCCATATATGTTTCAATAAAGCTTCACATCTCCATTCATAATTCTATCTTCTCACAGATTTCAATGCCTCCTTGATTCTGGACCTGCTACGTCATCTTGGCTTTCTTCTTGACGCGATCGATGCGCTATCTTTTTCTATTGCTTCTCAAAACCTCAACTACAGCTTAATGTCAGCTGGCGTAGCCGATAGCCTAAAATAGGTATCGGGTACATCTCTCCCGTACATCTCCTTTTTTTTTATCAGGATTGAGAAAAAAAATACACTCTCAGGCATTCAATATATATATTACATGTACACGATAGCTCTACAATTCCTTTACTCAGCATGATGGTTCTTTCTGACTCTCTATAATGATGACTTCCAATGATTAACACCTCGATTCCGTGTTATTCTGACGTTTATTTCTTCTTTCTTCGCTCGTGCTTGCTCGATTGACATCTCTCACTGTCTCTTCGAGTGGTGCACTAGGCTGTCTATCCTCTTGTCTCGACCTCTCATGTCCACGATTATCCCTTCTGTCGTTAGGATCGTTTCTTCGGCCATCCTGTCGGTCGTTTCCATTAAACTGTTGACCTTGGCCCCAGTTATTCCTTCCCCGATATCTGTTATTATACCGATTCCTGTCCTGATACCTGGAATTTTGGTTATAATTCCTATACCGGCTATCTCTCGCTTCTTGATCGTATGGCCTTTCATATGGTCCTCTATATCGATCATTTCCTCTTGCGTTACGGATGTTTCCTCGATTCCCTTCGTTCCGTCGGTTTTCCCAGGAATCCCTTCTGTCCGTTTGAGCTGCATTGTCCACGACTACCGCATTTACTTCTTGCGTGTTCCTGTTGTCGTTTCTATTACTTCTAGGTGTGACCTGTGCGCTTGTATAATCCAGCCGCCGCAAAATATCATCATAATGTTCCAGCGTATTGGCTCCCGATGCTATCAGAGATCGCTGTACCTCTATCGGTAACTGTCGCGCTATAGCTTGCAAAAGCTCTTCTTCTGGCAATGGAGGAATAAGGAACTGTAATTTAGCCAGCTGTGACGTGAAATAGTTGGCGTAATGCGTCGGATGTGACGTAGAATAGCGTTTAGAGTACATCTCCGCTCTTACGTTGAGTTGATCCTCGGCACTCCAGAATCTCCTCAAGAAAGCCATGGCAAATTGCTCCATGTTCGCAAAATTGCTTCTGAACGCTCTAAACCACGTAAGTGCAGATCCATCTAAGGCGCGTTCTACTATCCTTAGCTCTCTTTCTTTGGCTACCCTGTGTTCCGCCATGTAGTCTCGAATATCTCGCAGAAATTCTACTGGTGTAACACCTGTATTTCCCGAAAATTTTCTCGGCTTGTCATCTAGGTTCCTTATAATAGTGACTGGACCTGAGTATCGTTCGCTTGGACCTAACGTACTCCTATTCGAACTCGGATTGTCCTGAGGGGTTGAACTGACCCTTTCGAATGTCACATTCGGTTGCATTTGACGGTCTTCTACCATGCTCGGTTCTTGATTCGTCATACTGCGGTCTATCGCTGTTTGATTTATCAATGTTTCCCTTGATGTTACATTCTGACTGGTAAAACTGTTAACTTTGGATTCTAGTTTAGTCATCCTGTCTTCCGCTAATCTCTTGACCTGAGTCTTCAACTCGTCTAACGATGTAACATCCTGCGTCTTGTTACTTTCGTCTAGATCGTTCCTTAACTTGTCGATTTTTCCTTCGCACGTGTTCTTTACTAACGCGACTTGTTCTTTCAACAGATCAACATCTGTTCTAAATAGAGTTGAATCTATCTTCATCGCTTCTTTGCTTTCCGTAAACCTAGCTTCTAAGTTTGCCATACCTGCGATTAATTTTTCATCTAACCCTTCACGTTTCTCTTTTGCTTCGGCATCGACCTCACTATACCGTTCTTCCACAATTGCTCCGACTCTATTTTTAAATAAAGCTAAGTTTTCGTTAACCTTTTGCTCTATATCGTCGTCTATCTTTCTAATATCCTTCTGCAATTGATTTTCTAACGACTTTAAATTAGAATTGACCTCTCCCAAGACTTCCTTTTTAATGGTCCCAATTACTGTCTTTAAATCTTTAATTTCGTTACCTAGATTCGTTTCTAGACCCTTAATCTTAGTCTCGAAAGATACTTCGGTAGACCAATCTTGAATTTTTCCTACATCTGCCACTAAACCATCAATGTCGAATCTCAACTTCGATACATCTGACTTAATGTCTTTCTGTATGGTCATAACGTCTGTTCTTAAAGTCAAAATATTTTCTTCTCCTCTACTTTCTAACTCAATAATATTTTTCCTTAATATTTGAACATTTTCCTCTCCTTTCATGTTTACTGCAATTATGTCTAATTGTAAAGTTTTTAGCATCTCATTATTCTTTAAAGTTAAACTATTCTCTAATCTGGTTAACTTATTTTCTAATTCAGTGTTAGTTTATTCACTACGAGACTGTAATTTCTCTTCTAATGATTTGAAGTTAGCTTCACTAGCTTTTAAATGACCTTCAGTACTAGTCTTTAATCTCGTTTCTAATGACTTCAAATTATCTTCACTATTTGACTGTAGCCTAGTCTCTAATAACATCAACTCATCTTTGCTATTTGACTGTAATAGTTTTAAATTTTCTTCAGTAGTAGATTGTAGCCTAGTCTCTAATAATTTTAAATTATCTTCAGTACTAGATTGCAATAATTTTAAATTTTCTTCATTACTGGTTTGTAATGCTTGTACATTCTCTTTACATTTAGCTTCTAATCTAGCTTCAGAATTATTAATTTGTTCTTTAACTTCCGTTTCCATCTTAGAAATAGTTTCTGCAATTCCAGACATACCCGTCTGTAACTCTCCTAACACCTTCGCTAAATCCTCCGGCAACATAATTATATTTCAATATATAATATATAGAGACGTTAGACAACAACACATCACAATGTCTCAATTCCTGCATTCACTTGGGTATAGGAAAAAATGTCTTATAACTAACATGATATTACTAATACGATTAACATGAACACTGGATTGGGCACACAAGTACATTGTCTGACTAAGTTTAATAAATTTTGTAACATACTTAAATGAACTTGAGATCAATCTCTCAGTAATCTAAATCTGATGTGATTCCATAGAATTAACAAAATCGAAAAGCCCCACGTTGGGGGCCAATTCTCCCTCTCTCTCTGTACCCGTTCGTCCTGGGGATGCGATGACCCATCTACTATAACATCACATCCCTGGAGTTCCGGGACAGAGCGGAGTTAAATGAACCTCTAGTCAAATAAGGAATGTGTCGGAAATTCAGCTGAGTTCTCGAAAAAGCAGTGGGTTTCACGAGACAAAGTATCTCTAGGGTCGTTACGGGCTTAAGTTAATAAAAATAATTCAAATATAAATGGGCGCCATCAACTGAATTCCTAGCAAACCACTTCCTTTCCGGATAAGCCTTACTCAAGACAAGGAAAGAAAAAGGAACATCACACCATCATCAGATCACAACTAAGATAAAAACAAATTTATTTTACTTTGATAGTCAGACAGACATTTTAAATATAAATCCTACCTAAGAGTATGGTCGAATGCAAAGTTAAATTGTTATTGTCCAAAAATCGAACCATCTCCTTTCTAATGCAAAATTATCTTAATCCACATAACAAGAAAAATGTATAAAGTTCTCTTGGGTTCTCAGGATCACTGTAGCACTATGTCTTTCGTCACTGACATTTGTGAAACCTGAGACCTAATTTTCTTTAATTTAACATCAATGTGGATTTAATTAAGTAATTAATCTGCCTAAACATACACATATAATAATCACTCATATTAAATATCACATAAATTATGGTTTGCATGGTATAATTTGAACGTAGAACATGTTAATCAAATGTTCCTAAACATTGAATAATTAATTTACACTATTTACATCGTCATTCAATCACTTATCTGTGAATTACTGAAAATTCAAATTATCATTTGGTCATCATCATCGTTATTATCAAAATTAAATATTTCTCACATTAATTCTCACTTCAAAATTCTAAATATTCCTGTCAGAATCGTTAATTCATCACCATTACATCATTTAAATTCACATTTCAAGTTGCAATTCCTTTACATTATCTCTCAATTAAATTTATTTAATTGCATATAAATTCATTAATCATCAGCTTCGTTAATTAATTATCACCTTCTAATTCAGTTATTCATCATCATTACAATCGTCTATTAATTTATTTCAATCAGTTTAATTATCCAATCTTTAATTCATCCATTTATTTAATTCATCGATTTATTTCAAAATTTAATTTATCAACTTTTTTAAATTTCAATCATCTGGTTATTTAGTTTATCATTATTTCATCTAGTCATTCTGATTTTTATTTCATTAGGTCAGATAGTTAATATGCTTAAATCTCAGATTATTATTTCGTTAATTATTATTTTCAGAAAATCTTGTATTATCAACTTCATTTACTTGTTTAATTTCCTAACAAATTGTTTAATATGGTTTACAGAACGTTGTCTTACAGTTTTATTGCATCCAAGTTATATCTCGTATTTAATTTATCATGCCAAAAAATATTATTGTCTCCACGACATCACGTTGGATCTAACTATCCACAACGACATTACATTTCTTCAATATTCCAAATATCACATTTGAATATAAGAATTACTCCAAAAACTCCATAAATATTCAGCACATACAGCATGAATCTTAACAAATACGCAAGACTGGGTACGACGACCTCATGTCTGCCTCAAAATACATTATCAACGTTGCAACTATCAAATGGCAAATTCCACAAAATGCCTATCACAAACTCCACTTAACCATGTTGCATGATCTACAAAAAAATATATAAATGGCTTCAAATTGTTAACGCACATAATCTCCAATGACTGTAATTACTCTGATCACATCTAGACAACTTCTTAAACAATTGGAAAAATATTACTTCAGTAATTTAATATCTGCTTTCAAATAGCATAAATTCTCTTTTACAAGTTTCATAATTCACATCGCAGAAAAACACCAATGTGCTATAATCTCTCATATCAAAATCTGCAATACTGATCTGCCTTAAAATAATTATGACCATTAATGATTAATCTTACAAGATTCAATTACTTTAAATCCTTCTCAAAGGTATCAAACACAATTATAACAAGAAGTTCCGTTAAGAACTATACAGCCTACTTTTCATGCCAATGATTATTCTACAGAATATGAACCTATCTAGAATAATGACGAAATTAAGTTGGTAATATCGAAATATCTAATTAGTTCAAAATATACCTGGTATAATGTAGCCTAATAGAGCACTACAGTTGGCAGCCCTGGTGACTGAATATATTCTTAGTTCCATCTCTTAAGGTACAGAATACAAAATTTGGTTGAAGTCCAATGGACGTTACTTGCAGTTAGACACTGGATCTATCAGCACGCGTAAAAGCATGTTGCCAACAATACCATGCGTGTGCTGGTCAGAAATAATCTGAAATATTATGATATCTTGTTGTGCCAATTTTGGATGAAATCCATTTGTTAGTATAGAAGTTACATGTATTTTAAAATTGGACATATCAGCAGGCATAGAATCATGTTGTCAGCACTGCCTTGTATTAATTACTCCAAATTAATCTAGAAAGTCAGGTGCTATACGTGTGCAAAGTATAGAGCTGTTGGCTTGCATACTTTCTGATATATTGATATTAGGGTAAAAAATATAGACAGCATTTATTAACAGTTGGCAGCCCTGATTGCACTGAAGAATACTTATAGTCATATCTGATATGTTACACATAGCACATGCGAAATTTGGATGAAATCCTACTGATAGTATAGAAGTTACATGTATTTAAAAATTGGCCCTATCAGCAGACTTAGAATCATGTTGGTAGAACTGACGTATATAAGTTACTCCAAAATTAATCAAACATGTCAGGTACTATACGTGTGCATAGTTTAAAGCTGTCGGTTTGCACACATTCTGATATATTGGTATTTGGATAAAAAAATAGAGAGAGCAATTATTAACAGTTGGAAGCCCTGGTGGCTCTTAAGAATACGCTCAGTCATATCTGTTTATGTACAGATATTACATACAAAATTTGGTTGAAATCCAGTTGATAGTGTAGAAGTTATATGCATTTAAACATTGGACCTATCAGAAGGCTTAAAATTATTTTGGCAACACTGTCATGGTTGGCCTCCTGGAAATTAAACTGAAATAGTATTATCTACATGTGTGCCAATTTTGGAATAGCTCCTATGCATACCTTGCAGGATATCCAACATGGAGCTCAAATTTCTAGTGCGTTTTTTCAGCAGTTGGTAGCACTGACATCATTTTCAAATATGGACGTGAGCTATTCTGGTGCACATCTTTACTCATACTAAATTTGGTTTTGATTGCTGCAGCCGTTTAGGAGTTGATAGGGGGGGACACACACACAGCCAGACAGACAGAAGGACAGACAGACAGACAGACAGACAGACAGACAGACAGACAGACACACATTTGCCCGATCTCATAAGACTACTTTTTCCTCATTTTTGCAAAATGTGAAAAGTAGGCTAAAAATCATCAAAAGCATCAGCTGTAATAGCTGTTAAATTGAAATTACTCTCAAAAGAGTATAGCAACAAAATATTGGATTGGCAAACAAGAATTACTAAATGCAATCCTGTTGACATTTATCGTTACTTTATTTAACAAAATTTCGACTGATATGTGACTAGTAGTTCCTTGTTTAATTCACTTACATCTCGTGTACATTCGGATGATAGAATGAGTCCCTCAATGGCGAGTAAGATGTGTAACCACCGTACAATCGTATAAATACGAAGGACCTCGCCCCGTCGACTTGGATGATAGTTCCCTAAACGATGGGTAAGATGAGTAGCCACCATACAATCGTATAAATACGAAGGACCCCATCTCGTGGTCTGTATGAGTGAATGTACCAGAAAGGAATCAACAAGTCTCTAGTTGTCATATAAAAGCGATGTTCATTCACTAAAGTGAATAACTTCTTAATATCTCCAAACAATCCAATGGAAAAAAAATCCCTACTGATGAATAATACACACTCGCTAGTATGCAATGAACTGACGAAGTAATTTCTGATAATCAATTGCAGATCACGAGTTCGAAATACTCGTTACTCAAAAAAAACTATTTATGAAAAATATCCTAGCTGGAAAAATGTCTAAAAGATCAAACATCTTCTTAATAAAGTCAATCAACGGTGAGAATTTCGTATAATGATGCCTGCCATATCATATGGTCACTCCATATTCTAGCAAATTCGAAGTATTAAATTCAAACCATGTCTTAATAATCAAATCACTCCTATTAGAAAAATATACATGTGTGCCCAGTATTCATGAAAATAATCGTATCAGGTAGTTAGAACTCTTACAATACCTTTCATTATCAGTTGTAATATAATTTCCAAGATCGTCGATTTTCCCTACATAAGAATTTCTCGTAAGATCGGCGTGAATATCATTTCATCCATGAAATGACGATTTCCTTCGAAATCCCAAGCGAATCAGCTGTTGGACTCCTCTCGTCAGGAATCGAATCCATCGCTCTGTGGTGCCATCTTGTCTCTATTCACGTTTACTCGGTCATGTTGAACCTCGGATTACCCATAGCGGATATTGTCCAACTCCTTCTCGAAAAGTTCATGGAAACAGCGGACCCCCTTACTCCTCTTCTAATATACGCCACTGTTCCGATAAAAGTTGAGTTTGAGAATTGCAAGTCCAATCTCAACTTACTGCAAAGTCCCACTTGAGTAAAATAAAATTTTACTTGATAGAGTTCAAGATTACGATACACCCTGTATCTGTTCGTAATAGGTAAATCATGAAAACTGTATAAGATAAATCTTATAAATGCACGATATAATGTTCATCAGTGCCCATGCTAACATTCAGTTTACTTGGAATAGTAAAAGTCGCTTTGAATGTGTTATATAACAGCATGGTTATAAGGTTATTCGTAAAAGCCTGTGTTTGAACAGCGTCGAAATGAAGCTTGAAATAACGTCTTCAAATACGAGCAGTGTGGTTTTGAAATACCCCGGCTGCCTACAATTGTTTCCTCGGCCAGCTCGCCTGGATCAACGACCCCCTCGGCCTGCGCTGCTCGGCGATACGAGAAATGTCACCTAGACTTCTGCTGTGACGGTTTACGTGTGCTGCGTGACCTTCAATGTCCGTCCCGCTGTGCTATAGAGCTGCTCTGAACTGCCCCTCTTCCTGGGCTCAACTAACTTGCTAGTGCTGTGTCTCGGCTTTTTGAGCTCCGCGCGGCACGTGGCTCATTCTCCCCACCACAGTGCTCCCACGTCACGAAGATAGTCTCGAACCCGAATCCTCTCGGCTGTTCTGTTATAAAATAACTTACTTCCATAAAATTATTTCCACATATAATGCATGTTATATATCCTCTTCTAAGATGTTTTAATTGCTATAATTCCATATATGTTTCAATAAAGCTTCACATCTCCATTCATAATTCTATCTTCTCACAGATTTCAATGCCTCCTTGATTCTGGACCTGCTACGTCATCTTGGCTTTCTTCTTGACGCGATCGATGCGCTATCTTTTTCTATTGCTTCTCAAAACCTCAACTACAGCTTAATGTCAGCTGGCGTAGCCGATAGCCTAAAATAGGTATCGGGTACATCTCTCCCGTACATCTCCTTTTTTTTATCAGGATTGAGAAAAAAAATACACTCTCAGGCATTCAATATATATATTACATGTACACGATAGCTCTACAATTCCTTTACTCAGCATGATGGTTCTTTCTGACTCTCTATAATGATGACTTCCAATGATTAACACCTCGATTCCGTGTTATTCTGACGTTTATTTCTTCTTTCTTCGCTCGTGCTTGCTCGATTGACATCTCTCACTGTCTCTTCGAGTGGTGCACTAGGCTGTCTATCCTCTTGTCTCGACCTCTCATGTCCACGATTATCCCTTCTGTCGTTAGGATCGTTTCTTCGGCCATCCTGTCGGTCGTTTCCATTAAACTGTTGACCTTGGCCCCAGTTATTCCTTCCCCGATATCTGTTATTATACCGATTCCTGTCCTGATACCTGGAATTTTGGTTATAATTCCTATACCGGCTATCTCTCGCTTCTTGATCGTATGGCCTTTCATATGGTCCTCTATATCGATCATTTCCTCTTGCGTTACGGATGTTTCCTCGATTCCCTTCGTTCCGTCGGTTTTCCCAGGAATCCCTTCTGTCCGTTTGAGCTGCATTGTCCACGACTACCGCATTTACTTCTTGCGTGTTCCTGTTGTCGTTTCTATTACTTCTAGGTGTGACCTGTGCGCTTGTATAATCCAGCCGCCGCAAAATATCATCATAATGTTCCAGCGTATTGGCTCCCGATGCTATCAGAGATCGCTGTACCTCTATCGGTAACTGTCGCGCTATAGCTTGCAAAAGCTCTTCTTCTGGCAATGGAGGAATAAGGAACTGTAATTTAGCCAGCTGTGACGTGAAATAGTTGGCGTAATGCGTCGGATGTGACGTAGAATAGCGTTTAGAGTACATCTCCGCTCTTACGTTGAGTTGATCCTCGGCACTCCAGAATCTCCTCAAGAAAGCCATGGCAAATTGCTCCATGTTCGCAAAATTGCTTCTGAACGCTCTAAACCACGTAAGTGCAGATCCATCTAAGGCGCGTTCTACTATCCTTAGCTCTCTTTCTTTGGCTACCCTGTGTTCCGCCATGTAGTCTCGAATATCTCGCAGAAATTCTACTGGTGTAACACCTGTATTTCCCGAAAATTTTCTCGGCTTGTCATCTAGGTTCCTTATAATAGTGACTGGACCTGAGTATCGTTCGCTTGGACCTAACGTACTCCTATTCGAACTCGGATTGTCCTGAGGGGTTGAACTGACCCTTTCGAATGTCACATTCGGTTGCATTTGACGGTCTTCTACCATGCTCGGTTCTTGATTCGTCATACTGCGGTCTATCGCTGTTTGATTTATCAATGTTTCCCTTGATGTTACATTCTGACTGGTAAAACTGTTAACTTTGGATTCTAGTTTAGTCATCCTGTCTTCCGCTAATCTCTTGACCTGAGTCTTCAACTCGTCTAACGATGTAACATCCTGCGTCTTGTTACTTTCGTCTAGATCGTTCCTTAACTTGTCGATTTTTCCTTCGCACGTGTTCTTTACTAACGCGACTTGTTCTTTCAACAGATCAACATCTGTTCTAAATAGAGTTGAATCTATCTTCATCGCTTCTTTGCTTTCCGTAAACCTAGCTTCTAAGTTTGCCATACCTGCGATTAATTTTTCATCTAACCCTTCACGTTTCTCTTTTGCTTCGGCATCGACCTCACTATACCGTTCTTCCACAATTGCTCCGACTCTATTTTTAAATAAAGCTAAGTTTTCGTTAACCTTTTGCTCTATATCGTCGTCTATTTTTCTAATATCCTTCTGCAATTGATTTTCTAACGACTTTAAATTAGAATTGACCTCTCCCAAGACTTCCTTTTTAATGGTCCCAATTACTGTCTTTAAATCTTTAATTTCGTTACCTAGATTCGTTTCTAGACCCTTAATCTTAGTCTCGAAAGATACTTCGGTAGACCAATCTTGAATTTTTCCTACATCTGCCACTAAACCATCAATGTCGAATCTCAACTTCGATACATCTGACTTAATGTCTTTCTGTATGGTCATAACGTCTGTTCTTAAAGTCAAAATATTTTCTTCTCCTCTACTTTCTAACTCAATAATATTTTTCCTTAATATTTGAACATTTTCCTCTCCTTTCATGTTTACTGCAATTATGTCTAATTGTAAAGTTTTTAGCATCTCATTATTCTTTAAAGATAAACTATTCTCTAATCTGGTTAACTTATTTTCTAATTCAGTGTTAGTTTCTTCACTACGAGACTGTAATTTCTCTTCTAATGATTTGAAGTTAGCTTCACTAGCTTTTAAATGACCTTCAGTACTAGTCTTTAATCTCGTTTCTAATGACTTCAAATTATCTTCACTATTTGACTGTAGCCTAGTCTCTAATAACATCAACTCATCTTTGCTATTTGACTGTAATAGTTTTAAATTTTCTTCAGTAGTAGATTGTAGCCTAGTCTCTAATAATTTTAAATTATCTTCAGTACTAGATTACAATAATTTTAAATTTTCTTCATTACTGGTTTGTAATGCTTGTACATTCTCTTTACATTTAGCTTCTAATCTAGCTTCAGAATTATTAATTTGTTCTTTAACTTCCGTTTCCATCTTAGAAATAGTTTCTGCAATTCCAGACATACCCGTCTGTAACTCTCCTAACACCTTCGCTAAATCCTCCGGCAACATAATTATATTTCAATATATAATATATAGAGACGTTAGACAACAACACATCACAATGTCTCAATTCCTGCATTCACTTGGGTATAGGAAAAAATGTCTTATAACTAACATGATATTACTAATACGATTAACATGAACACTGGATTGGGCACACAAGTACATTGTCTGACTAAGTTTAATAAATTTTGTAACATACTTAAATGAACTTGAGATCAATCTCTCAGTAATCTAAATCTGATGTGATTCCATAGAATTAACAAAATCGAAAAGCCCCACGTTGGGCGCCAATTCTCCCTCTCTCTCTGTACCCGTTCGTCCTGGGGATGCGATGACCCATCTACTATAACATCACATCCCTGGAGTTCCGGGACAGAGCGGAGTTAAATGAACCTCTAGTCAAATAAGGAATGTGTCGGAAATTCAGCTGAGTTCTCGAAAAAGCAGTGGGTTTCACGAGACAAAGTATCTCTAGGGTCGTTACGGGCTTAAGTTAATAAAAATAATTCAAATATAAATGGGCGCCATCAACTGAATTCCTAGCAAACCACTTCCTTTCCGGATAAGCCTTACTCAAGACAAGGAAAGAAAAAGGAACATCACACCATCATCAGATCACAACTAAGATAAAAACAAATTTATTTTACTTTGATAGTCAGACAGACATTTTAAATATAAATCCTACCTAAGAGTATGGTCGAATGCAAAGTTAAATTGTTATTGTCCAAAAATCGAACCATCTCCTTTCTAATGCAAAATTATCTTAATCCACATAACAAGAAAAATGTATAAAGTTCTCTTGGGTTCTCAGGATCACTGTAGCACTATGTCTTTCGTCACTGACATTTGTGAAACCTGAGACCTAATTTTCTTTAATTTAACATCAATGTGGATTTAATTAAGTAATTAATCTGCCTAAACATACACATATAATAATCACTCATATTAAATATCACATAAATTATGGTTTGCATGGTATAATTTGAACGTAGAACATGTTAATCAAATGTTCCTAAACATTGAATAATTAATTTACACTATTTACATCGTCATTCAATCACTTATCTGTGAATTACTGAAAATTCAAATTATCATTTGGTCATCATCATCGTTATTATCAAAATTAAATATTTCTCACATTAATTCTCACTTCAAAATTCTAAATATTCCTGTCAGAATCGTTAATTCATCACCATTACATCATTTAAATTCACATTTCAAGTTGCAATTCCTTTACATTATCTCTCAATTAAATTTATTTAATTGCATATAAATTCATTAATCATCAGCTTCGTTAATTAATTATCACCTTCTAATTCAGTTATTCATCATCATTACAATCGTCTATTAATTTATTTCAATCAGTTTAATTATCCAATCTTTAATTCATCCATTTATTTAATTCATCGATTTATTTCAAAATTTAATTTATCAACTTTTTTAAATTTCAATCATCTGGTTATTTAGTTTATCATTATTTCATCTAGTCATTCTGATTTTTATTTCATTAGGTCAGATAGTTAATATGCTTAAATCTCAGATTATTATTTCGTTAATTATTATTTTCAGAAAATCTTGTATTATCAACTTCATTTACTTGTTTAATTTCCTAACAAATTGTTTAATATGGTTTACAGAACGTTGTCTTACAGTTTTATTGCATCCAAGTTATATCTCGTATTTAATTTATCATGCCAAAAAATATTATTGTCTCCACGACATCACGTTGGATCTAACTATCCACAACGACATTACATTTCTTCAATATTCCAAATATCACATTTGAATATAAGAATTACTCCAAAAACTCCATAAATATTCAGCACATACAGCATGAATCTTAACAAATACGCAAGACTGGGTACGACGACCTCATGTCTGCCTCAAAATACATTATCAACGTTGCAACTATCAAATGGCAAATTCCACAAAATGCCTATCACAAACTCCTCTTAACCATGTTGCATGATCTACAAAAAAATATATAAATGGCTTCAAATTGTTAACGCACATAATCTCCAATGACTGTAATTACTCTGATCACATCTAGACAACTTCTTAAACAATTGGAAAAATATTACTTCAGTAATTTAATATCTGCTTTCAAATAGCATAAATTCTCTTTTACAAGTTTCATAATTCACATCGCAGAAAAACACCAATGTGCTATAATCTCTCATATCAAAATCTGCAATACTGATCTGCCTTAAAATAATTATGACCATTAATGATTAATCTTACAAGATTCAATTACTTTAAATCCTTCTCAAAGGTGTCAAACACAATTATAAAAATCATCAAAAGCATCAGCTGTAATAGCTGTTAAATTGAAATTACTCTCAAAAGAGTATAGCAACAAAATATTGGATTGGCAAACAAGAATTACTAAATGCAATCCTGTTGACATTTATCGTTACTTTATTTAACAAAATTTCGACTGATATGTGACTAGTAGTTCCTTGTTTAATTCACTTACATCTCGTGTACATTCGGATGATAGAATGAGTCCCTCAATGGCGAGTAAGATGTGTAACCACCGTACAATCGTATAAATACGAAGGACCTCGCCCCGTCGACTTGGATGATAGTTCCCTAAACGATGGGTAAGATGAGTAGCCACCATACAATCGTATAAATACGAAAGACCCCATCTCGTGGTCTGTATGAGTGAATGTATCAGAAAGGAATCAGCAAGTCTCTAGTTGTCATATAAAAGCGATGTTCATTCACTAAAGTGAATAACTTCTTAATATCTCCAAACAATCCAATGGAAAAAAAATCCCTACTGATGAATAATACACACTCGCTAGTATGCAATGAACTGACGAAGTAATTTCTGATAATCAATTGCAGATCACGAGTTCGAAATACTCGTTACTCAAAAAAAACTATTTATGAAAAATATCCTAGCTGGAAAAATGTCTAAAAGATCAAACATCTTCTTAATAAAGTCAATCAACGGTGAGAATTTCGTATAATGATGCCTGCCATATCATATGGTCACTCCATATTCTAGCAAATTCGAAGTATTAAATTCAAACCATGTCTTAATAATCAAATCAATCCTATTAGAAAAATATACATGTGTGCCCAGTATTCATGAAAATAATCGTATCAGGTAGTTAGAACTCTTACAATACCTTTCATTATCAGTTGTAATATAATTTCCAAGATCGTCGATTTTCCCTACATAAGAATTTCTCGTAAGATCGGCGTGAATATCATTTCATCCATGAAATGACGATTTCCTTCGAAATCCCAAGCGAATCAGCTGTTGGACTCCTCTCGTCAGGAATCGAATCCATCGCTCTGTGGTGCCATCTTGTCTCTATTCACGTTTACTCGGTCATGTTGAACCTCGGATTACCCATAGCGGATATTGTCCAACTCCTTCTCGAAAAGTTCATGGAAACAGAGGACCCCCTTACTCCTCTTCTAATATACGCCACTGTTCCGATAAAAGTTGAGTTTGAGAATTGCAAGTCCAATCTCAACTTACTGCAAAGTCCCACTTGAGTAAAATAAAATGTTACTTGATAGAGTTCAAGATTACGATACACCCTGTATCTGTTCGTAATAGGTAAATCATGAAAACTGTATAAGATAAATCTTATAAATGCACGATATAATGTTCATCAGTGCCCATGCTAACATTCAGTTTACTTGGAATAGTAAAAGTCGCTTTGAATGTGTTATATAACAGCATGGTTATAAGGTTATTCGTAAAAGCCTGTGTTTGAACAGCGTCGAAATGAAGCTTGAAATAACGTCTTCAAATACGAGCAGTGTGGTTTTGAAATACCCCGGCTGCCTACAATTGTTTCCTCGGCCAGCTCGCCTGGATCAACGACCCCCTCGGCCTGCGCTGCTCGGCGATACGAGAAATGTCACCTAGACTTCTGCTGTGACGGTTTACGTGTGCTGCGTGACCTTCAATGTCCGTCCCGCTGTGCTATAGAGCTGCTCTGAACTGCCCCTCTTCCTGGGCTCAACTAACTTGCTAGTGCTGTGTCTCGGCTTTTTGAGCTCCGCGCGGCACGTGGCTCATTCTCCCCACCACAGTGCTCCCACGTCACGAAGATAGTCTCGAACCCGAATCCTCTCGGCTGTTCTGTTATAAAATAACTTACTTCCATAAAATTATTTCCACATATAATGCATGTTATATATCCTCTTCTAAGATGTTTTAATTGCTATAATTCCATATATGTTTCAATAAAGCTTCACATCTCCATTCATAATTCTATCTTCTCACAGATTTCAATGCCTCCTTGATTCTGGACCTGCTACGTCATCTTGGCTTTCTTCTTGACGCGATCGATGCGCTATCTTTTTCTATTGCTTCTCAAAACCTCAACTACAGCTTAATGTCAGCTGGCGTAGCCGATAGCCTAAAATAGGTATCGGGTACATCTCTCCCGTACATCTCCTTTTTTTTATCAGGATTGAGAAAATAAAATACACTCTCAGGCATTCAATATATATATTACATGTACACGATAGCTCTACAATTCCTTTACTCAGCATGATGGTTCTTTCTGACTCTCTATAATGATGACTTCCAATGATTAACACCTCGATTCCGTGTTATTCTGACGTTTATTTCTTCTTTCTTCGCTCGTGCTTGCTCGATTGACATCTCTCACTGTCTCTTCGAGTGGTGCACTAGGCTGTCTATCCTCTTGTCTCGACCTCTCATGTCCACGATTATCCCTTCTGTCGTTAGGATCGTTTCTTCGGCCATCCTGTCGGTCGTTTCCATTAAACTGTTGACCTTGGCCCCAGTTATTCCTTCCCCGATATCTGTTATTATACCGATTCCTGTCCTGATACCTGGAATTTTGGTTATAATTCCTATACCGGCTATCTCTCGCTTCTTGATCGTATGGCCTTTCATATGGTCCTCTATATCGATCATTTCCTCTTGCGTTACGGATGTTTCCTCGATTCCCTTCGTTCCGTCGGTTTTCCCAGGAATCCCTTCTGTCCGTTTGAGCTGCATTGTCCACGACTACCGCATTTACTTCTTGCGTGTTCCTGTTGTCGTTTCTATTACTTCTAGGTGTGACCTGTGCGCTTGTATAATCCAGCCGCCGCAAAATATCATCATAATGTTCCAGCGTATTGGCTCCCGATGCTATCAGAGATCGCTGTACCTCTATCGGTAACTGTCGCGCTATAGCTTGCAAAAGCTCTTCTTCTGGCAATGGAGGAATAAGGAACTGTAATTTAGCCAGCTGTGACGTGAAATAGTTGGCGTAATGCGTCGGATGTGACGTAGAATAGCGTTTAGAGTACATCTCCGCTCTTACGTTGAGTTGATCCTCGGCACTCCAGAATCTCCTCAAGAAAGCCATGGCAAATTGCTCCATGTTCGCAAAATTGCTTCTGAACGCTCTAAACCACGTAAGTGCAGATCCATCTAAGGCGCGTTCTACTATCCTTAGCTCTCTTTCTTTGGCTACCCTGTGTTCCGCCATGTAGTCTCGAATATCTCGCAGAAATTCTACTGGTGTAACACCTGTATTTCCCGAAAATTTTCTCGGCTTGTCATCTAGGTTCCTTATAATAGTGACTGGACCTGAGTATCGTTCGCTTGGACCTAACGTACTCCTATTCGAACTCGGATTGTCCTGAGGGGTTGAACTGACCCTTTCGAATGTCACATTCGGTTGCATTTGACGGTCTTCTACCATGCTCGGTTCTTGATTCGTCATACTGCGGTCTATCGCTGTTTGATTTATCAATGTTTCCCTTGATGTTACATTCTGACTGGTAAAACTGTTAACTTTGGATTCTAGTTTAGTCATCCTGTCTTCCGCTAATCTCTTGACCTGAGTCTTCAACTCGTCTAACGATGTAACATCCTGCGTCTTGTTACTTTCGTCTAGATCGTTCCTTAACTTGTCGATTTTTCCTTCGCACGTGTTCTTTACTAACGCGACTTGTTCTTTCAACAGATCAACATCTGTTCTAAATAGAGTTGAATCTATCTTCATCGCTTCTTTGCTTTCCGTAAACCTAGCTTCTAAGTTTGCCATACCTGCGATTAATTTTTCATCTAACCCTTCACGTTTCTCTTTTGCTTCGGCATCGACCTCACTATACCGTTCTTCCACAATTGCTCCGACTCTATTTTTAAATAAAGCTAAGTTTTCGTTAACCTTTTGCTCTATATCGTCGTCTATCTTTCTAATATCCTTCTGCAATTGATTTTCTAACGACTTTAAATTAGAATTGACCTCTCCCAAGACTTCCTTTTTAATGGTCCCAATTACTGTCTTTAAATCTTTAATTTCGTTACCTAGATTCGTTTCTAGACCCTTAATCTTAGTCTCGAAAGATACTTCGGTAGACCAATCTTGAATTTTTCCTACATCTGCCACTAAACCATCAATGTCGAATCTCAACTTCGATACATCTGACTTAATGTCTTTCTGTATGGTCATAACGTCTGTTCTTAAAGTCAAAATATTTTCTTCTCCTCTACTTTCTAACTCAATAATATTTTTCCTTAATATTTGAACATTTTCCTCTCCTTTCATGTTTACTGCAATTATGTCTAATTGTAAAGTTTTTAGCATCTCATTATTCTTTAAAGTTAAACTATTCTCTAATCTGGTTAACTTATTTTCTAATTCAGTGTTAGTTTATTCACTACGAGACTGTAATTTCTCTTCTAATGATTTGAAGTTAGCTTCACTAGCTTTTAAATGACCTTCAGTACTAGTCTTTAATCTCGTTTCTAATGACTTCAAATTATCTTCACTATTTGACTGTAGCCTAGTCTCTAATAACATCAACTCATCTTTGCTATTTGACTGTAATAGTTTTAAATTTTCTTCAGTAGTAGATTGTAGCCTAGTCTCTAATAATTTTAAATTATCTTCAGTACTAGATTGCAATAATTTTAAATTTTCTTCATTACTGGTTTGTAATGCTTGTACATTCTCTTTACATTTAGCTTCTAATCTAGCTTCAGAATTATTAATTTGTTCTTTAACTTCCGTTTCCATCTTAGAAATAGTTTCTGCAATTCCAGACATACCCGTCTGTAACTCTCCTAACACCTTCGCTAAATCCTCCGGCAACATAATTATATTTCAATATATAATATATAGAGACGTTAGACAACAACACATCACAATGTCTCAATTCCTGCATTCACTTGGGTATAGGAAAAAATGTCTTATAACTAACATGATATTACTAATACGATTAACATGAACACTGGATTGGGCACACAAGTACATTGTCTGACTAAGTTTAATAAATTTTGTAACATACTTAAATGAACTTGAGATCAATCTCTCAGTAATCTAAATCTGATGTGATTCCATAGAATTAACAAAATCGAAAAGCCCCACGTTGGGGGCCAATTCTCCCTCTCTCTCTGTACCCGTTCGTCCTGGGGATGCGATGACCCATCTACTATAACATCACATCCCTGGAGTTCCGGGACAGAGCGGAGTTAAATGAACCTCTAGTCAAATAAGGAATGTGTCGGAAATTCAGCTGAGTTCTCGAAAAAGCAGTGGGTTTCACGAGACAAAGTATCTCTAGGGTCGTTACGGGCTTAAGTTAATAAAAATAATTCAAATATAAATGGGCGCCATCAACTGAATTCCTAGCAAACCACTTCCTTTCCGGATAAGCCTTACTCAAGACAAGGAAAGAAAAAGGAACATCACACCATCATCAGATCACAACTAAGATAAAAACAAATTTATTTTACTTTGATAGTCAGACAGACATTTTAAATATAAATCCTACCTAAGAGTATGGTCGAATGCAAAGTTAAATTGTTATTGTCCAAAAATCGAACCATCTCCTTTCTAATGCAAAATTATCTTAATCCACATAACAAGAAAAATGTATAAAGTTCTCTTGGGTTCTCAGGATCACTGTAGCACTATGTCTTTCGTCACTGACATTTGTGAAACCTGAGACCTAATTTTCTTTAATTTAACATCAATGTGGATTTAATTAAGTAATTAATCTGCCTAAACATACACATATAATAATCACTCATATTAAGTATCACATAAATTATGGTTTGCATGGTATAATTTGAACGTAGAACATGTTAATCAAATGTTCCTAAACATTGAATAATTAATTTACACTATTTACATCGTCATTCAATCACTTATCTGTGAATTACTGAAAATTCAAATTATCATTTGGTCATCATCATCGTTATTATCAAAATTAAATATTTCTCACATTAATTCTCACTTCAAAATTCTAAATATTCCTGTCAGAATCGTTAATTCATCACCATTACATCATTTAAATTCACATTTCAAGTTGCAATTCCTTTACATTATCTCTCAATTAAATTTATTTAATTGCATATAAATTCATTAATCATCAGCTTCGTTAATTAATTATCACCTTCTAATTCAGTTATTCATCATCATTACAATCGTCTATTAATTTATTTCAATCAGTTTAATTATCCAATCTTTAATTCATCCATTTATTTAATTCATCGATTTATTTCAAAATTTAATTTATCAACTTTTTTAAATTTCAATCATCTGGTTATTTAGTTTATCATTATTTCATCTAGTCATTCTGATTTTTATTTCATTAGGTCAGATAGTTAATATGCTTAAATCTCAGATTATTATTTCGTTAATTATTATTTTCAGAAAATCTTGTATTATCAACTTCATTTACTTGTTTAATTTCCTAACAAATTGTTTAATATGGTTTACAGAACGTTGTCTTACAGTTTTATTGCATCCAAGTTATATCTCGTATTTAATTTATCATGCCAAAAAATATTATTGTCTCCACGACATCACGTTGGATCTAACTATCCACAACGACATTACATTTCTTCAATATTCCAAATATCACATTTGAATATAAGAATTACTCCAAAAACTCCATAAATATTCAGCACATACAGCATGAATCTTAACAAATACGCAAGACTGGGTACGACGACCTCATGTCTGCCTCAAAATACATTATCAACGTTGCAACTATCAAATGGCAAATTCCACAAAATGCCTATCACAAACTCCACTTAACCATGTTGCATGATCTACAAAAAAATATATAAATGGCTTCAAATTGTTAACGCACATAATCTCCAATGACTGTAATTACTCTGATCACATCTAGACAACTTCTTAAACAATTGGAAAAATATTACTTCAGTAATTTAATATCTGCTTTCAAATAGCATAAATTCTCTTTTACAAGTTTCATAATTCACATCGCAGAAAAACACCAATGTGCTATAATCTCTCATATCAAAATCTGCAATACTGATCTGCCTTAAAATAATTATGACCATTAATGATTAATCTTACAAGATTCAATTACTTTAAATCCTTCTCAAAGGTATCAAACACAATTATAACAAGAAGTTCCGTTAAGAACTATACAGCCTACTTTTCATGCCAATGATTATTCTACAGAATATGAACCTATCTAGAATAATGACGAAATTAAGTTGGTAATATCGAAATATCTAATTAGTTCAAAATATACCTGGTATAATGTAGCCTAATAGAGCACTACAGTTGGCAGCCCTGGTGACTGAATATATTCTTAGTTCCATCTCTTAAGGTACAGAATACAAAATTTGGTTGAAGTCCAATGGACGTTACTTGCAGTTAGACACTGGATCTATCAGCACGCGTAAAAGCATGTTGCCAACAATACCATGCGTGTGCTGGTCAGAAATAATCTGAAATATTATGATATCTTGTTGTGCCAATTTTGGATGAAATCCATTTGTTAGTATAGAAGTTACATGTATTTTAAAATTGGACATATCAGCAGGCATAGAATCATGTTGTCAGCACTGCCTTGTATTAATTACTCCAAATTAATCTAGAAAGTCAGGTGCTATACGTGTGCAAAGTATAGAGCTGTTGGCTTGCATACTTTCTGATATATTGATATTAGGGTAAAAAATATAGACAGCATTTATTAACAGTTGGCAGCCCTGATTGCACTGAAGAATACTTATAGTCATATCTGATATGTTACACATAGCACATGCGAAATTTGGATGAAATCCTACTGATAGTATAGAAGTTACATGTATTTAAAAATTGGCCCTATCAGCAGACTTAGAATCATGTTGGTAGAACTGACGTATATAAGTTACTCCAAAATTAATCAAACATGTCAGGTACTATACGTGTGCATAGTTTAAAGCTGTCGGTTTGCACACATTCTGATATATTGGTATTTGGATAAAAAAATAGAGAGAGCAATTATTAACAGTTGGAAGCCCTGGTGGCTCTTAAGAATACGCTCAGTCATATCTGTTTATGTACAGATATTACATACAAAATTTGGTTGAAATCCAGTTGATAGTGTAGAAGTTATATGCATTTAAACATTGGACCTATCAGAAGGCTTAAAATTATTTTGGCAACACTGTCATGGTTGGCCTCCTGGAAATTAAACTGAAATAGTATTATCTACATGTGTGCCAATTTTGGAATAGCTCCTATGCATACCTTGCAGGATATCCAACATGGAGCTCAAATTTCTAGTGCGTTTTTTCAGCAGTTGGTAGCACTGACATCATTTTCAAATATGGACGTGAGCTATTCTGGTGCACATCTTTACTCATACTAAATTTGGTTTTGATTGCTGCAGCCGTTTAGGAGTTGATAGGGGGGGACACACACACAGCCAGACAGACAGAAGGACAGACAGACAGACAGACAGACAGACAGACAGACAGACACTCATTTGCCCGATCTCATAAGACTACTTTTTCCTCATTTTGCAAAATGTGAAAAGTAGGCTAAAATCATCAAAAGCATCAGCTGTAATAGCTGTTAAATTGAAATTACTCTCAAAAGAGTATAGCAACAAAATATTGGATTGGCAAACAAGATTACTAAATGCAATCCTGTTGACATTTATCGTTACTTTATTTAACAAAATTTCGACTGATATGTGACTAGTAGTTCCTTGTTTAATTCACTTACATCTCGTGTACATTCGGATGATAGAATGAGTCCCTCAATGGCGAGTAAGATGTGTAACCACCGTACAATCGTATAAATACGAAGGACCTCGCCCCGTCGACTTGGATGATAGTTCCCTAAACGATGGGTAAGATGAGTAGCCACCATACAATCGTATAAATACGAAAGACCCCATCTCGTGGTCTGTATGAGTGAATGTACCAGAAAGGAATCAACAAGTCTCTAGTTGTCATATAAAAGCGATGTTCATTCACTAAAGTGAATAACTTCTTAATATCTCCAAACAATCCAATGGAAAAAAAATCCCTACTGATGAATAATACACACTCGCTAGTATGCAATGAACTGACGAAGTAATTTCTGATAATCAATTGCAGATCACGAGTTCGAAATACTCGTTACTCAAAAAAAACTATTTATGAAAAATATCCTAGCTGGAAAAATGTCTAAAAGATCAAACATCTTCTTAATAAAGTCAATCAACGGTGAGAATTTCGTATAATGATGCCTGCCATATCATATGGTCACTCCATATTCTAGCAAATTCGAAGTATTAAATTCAAACCATGTCTTAATAATCAAATCACTCCTATTAGAAAAATATACATGTGTGCCCAGTATTCATGAAAATAATCGTATCAGGTAGTTAGAACTCTTACAATACCTTTCATTATCAGTTGTAATATAATTTCCAAGATCGTCGATTTTCCCTACATAAGAATTTCTCGTAAGATCGGCGTGAATATCATTTCATCCATGAAATGACGATTTCCTTCGAAATCCCAAGCGAATCAGCTGTTGGACTCCTCTCGTCAGGAATCGAATCCATCGCTCTGTGGTGCCATCTTGTCTCTATTCACGTTTACTCGGTCATGTTGAACCTCGGATTACCCATAGCGGATATTGTCCAACTCCTTCTCGAAAAGTTCATGGAAACAGCGGACCCCCTTACTCCTCTTCTAATATACGCCACTGTTCCGATAAAAGTTGAGTTTGAGAATTGCAAGTCCAATCTCAACTTACTGCAAAGTCCCACTTGAGTAAAATAAAATTTTACTTGATAGAGTTCAAGATTACGATACACCCTGTATCTGTTCGTAATAGGTAAATCATGAAAACTGTATAAGATAAATCTTATAAATGCACGATATAATGTTCATCAGTGCCCATGCTAACATTCAGTTTACTTGGAATAGTAAAAGTCGCTTTGAATGTGTTATATAACAGCATGGTTATAAGGTTATTCGTAAAAGCCTGTGTTTGAACAGCGTCGAAATGAAGCTTGAAATAACGTCTTCAAATACGAGCAGTGTGGTTTTGAAATACCCCGGCTGCCTACAATTGTTTCCTCGGCCAGCTCGCCTGGATCAACGACCCCCTCGGCCTGCGCTGCTCGGCGATACGAGAAATGTCACCTAGACTTCTGCTGTGACGGTTTACGTGTGCTGCGTGACCTTCAATGTCCGTCCCGCTGTGCTATAGAGCTGCTCTGAACTGCCCCTCTTCCTGGGCTCAACTAACTTGCTAGTGCTGTGTCTCGGCTTTTTGAGCTCCGCGCGGCACGTGGCTCATTCTCCCCACCACAGTGCTCCCACGTCACGAAGATAGTCTCGAACCCGAATCCTCTCGGCTGTTCTGTTATAAAATAACTTACTTCCATAAAATTATTTCCACATATAATGCATGTTATATATCCTCTTCTAAGATGTTTTAATTGCTATAATTCCATATATGTTTCAATAAAGCTTCACATCTCCATTCATAATTCTATCTTCTCACAGATTTCAATGCCTCCTTGATTCTGGACCTGCTACGTCATCTTGGCTTTCTTCTTGACGCGATCGATGCGCTATCTTTTTCTATTGCTTCTCAAAACCTCAACTACAGCTTAATGTCAGCTGGCGTAGCCGATAGCCTAAAATAGGTATCGGGTACATCTCTCCCGTACATCTCCTTTTTTTATCAGGATTGAGAAAAAAAATACACTCTCAGGCATTCAATATATATATTACATGTACACGATAGCTCTACAATTCCTTTACTCAGCATGATGGTTCTTTCTGACTCTCTATAATGATGACTTCCAATGATTAACACCTCGATTCCGTGTTATTCTGACGTTTATTTCTTCTTTCTTCGCTCGTGCTTGCTCGATTGACATCTCTCACTGTCTCTTCGAGTGGTGCACTAGGCTGTCTATCCTCTTGTCTCGACCTCTCATGTCCACGATTATCCCTTCTGTCGTTAGGATCGTTTCTTCGGCCATCCTGTCGGTCGTTTCCATTAAACTGTTGACCTTGGCCCCAGTTATTCCTTCCCCGATATCTGTTATTATACCGATTCCTGTCCTGATACCTGGAATTTTGGTTATAATTCCTATACCGGCTATCTCTCGCTTCTTGATCGTATGGCCTTTCATATGGTCCTCTATATCGATCATTTCCTCTTGCGTTACGGATGTTTCCTCGATTCCCTTCGTTCCGTCGGTTTTCCCAGGAATCCCTTCTGTCCGTTTGAGCTGCATTGTCCACGACTACCGCATTTACTTCTTGCGTGTTCCTGTTGTCGTTTCTATTACTTCTAGGTGTGACCTGTGCGCTTGTATAATCCAGCCGCCGCAAAATATCATCATAATGTTCCAGCGTATTGGCTCCCGATGCTATCAGAGATCGCTGTACCTCTATCGGTAACTGTCGCGCTATAGCTTGCAAAAGCTCTTCTTCTGGCAATGGAGGAATAAGGAACTGTAATTTAGCCAGCTGTGACGTGAAATAGTTGGCGTAATGCGTCGGATGTGACGTAGAATAGCGTTTAGAGTACATCTCCGCTCTTACGTTGAGTTGATCCTCGGCACTCCAGAATCTCCTCAAGAAAGCCATGGCAAATTGCTCCATGTTCGCAAAATTGCTTCTGAACGCTCTAAACCACGTAAGTGCAGATCCATCTAAGGCGCGTTCTACTATCCTTAGCTCTCTTTCTTTGGCTACCCTGTGTTCCGCCATGTAGTCTCGAATATCTCGCAGAAATTCTACTGGTGTAACACCTGTATTTCCCGAAAATTTTCTCGGCTTGTCATCTAGGTTCCTTATAATAGTGACTGGACCTGAGTATTGTTCGCTTGGACCTAACGTACTCCTATTCGAACTCGGATTGTCCTGAGGGGTTGAACTGACCCTTTCGAATGTCACATTCGGTTGCATTTGACGGTCTTCTACCATGCTCGGTTCTTGATTCGTCATACTGCGGTCTATCGCTGTTTGATTTATCAATGTTTCCCTTGATGTTACATTCTGACTGGTAAAACTGTTAACTTTGGATTCTAGTTTAGTCATCCTGTCTTCCGCTAATCTCTTGACCTGAGTCTTCAACTCGTCTAACGATGTAACATCCTGCGTCTTGTTACTTTCGTCTAGATCGTTCCTTAACTTGTCGATTTTTCCTTCGCACGTGTTCTTTACTAACGCGACTTGTTCTTTCAACAGATCAACATCTGTTCTAAATAGAGTTGAATCTATCTTCATCGCTTCTTTGCTTTCCGTAAACCTAGCTTCTAAGTTTGCCATACCTGCGATTAATTTTTCATCTAACCCTTCACGTTTCTCTTTTGCTTCGGCATCGACCTCACTATACCGTTCTTCCACAATTGCTCCGACTCTATTTTTAAATAAAGCTAAGTTTTCGTTAACCTTTTGCTCTATATCGTCGTCTATCTTTCTAATATCCTTCTGCAATTGATTTTCTAACGACTTTAAATTAGAATTGACCTCTCCCAAGACTTCCTTTTTAATGGTCCCAATTACTGTCTTTAAATCTTTAATTTCGTTACCTAGATTCGTTTCTAGACCCTTAATCTTAGTCTCGAAAGATACTTCGGTAGACCAATCTTGAATTTTTCCTACATCTGCCACTAAACCATCAATGTCGAATCTCAACTTCGATACATCTGACTTAATGTCTTTCTGTATGGTCATAACGTCTGTTCTTAAAGTCAAAATATTTTCTTCTCCTCTACTTTCTAACTCAATAATATTTTTCCTTAATATTTGAACATTTTCCTCTCCTTTCATGTTTACTGCAATTATGTCTAATTGTAAAGTTTTTAGCATCTCATTATTCTTTAAAGTTAAACTATTCTCTAATCTGGTTAACTTATTTTCTAATTCAGTGTTAGTTTCTTCACTACGAGACTGTAATTTCTCTTCTAATGATTTGAAGTTAGCTTCACTAGCTTTTAAATGACCTTCAGTACTAGTCTTTAATCTCGTTTCTAATGACTTCAAATTATCTTCACTATTTGACTGTAGCCTAGTCTCTAATAACATCAACTCATCTTTGCTATTTGACTGTAATAGTTTTAAATTTTCTTCAGTAGTAGATTGTAGCCTAGTCTCTAATAATTTTAAATTATCTTCAGTACTAGATTGCAATAATTTTAAATTTTCTTCATTACTGGTTTGTAATGCTTGTACATTCTCTTTACATTTAGCTTCTAATCTAGCTTCAGAATTATTAATTTGTTCTTTAACTTCCGTTTCCATCTTAGAAATAGTTTCTGCAATTCCAGACATACCCGTCTGTAACTCTCCTAACACCTTCGCTAAATCCTCCGGCAACATAATTATATTTCAATATATAATATATAGAGACGTTAGACAACAACACATCACAATGTCTCAATTCCTGCATTCACTTGGGTATAGGAAAAAATGTCTTATAACTAACATGATATTACTAATACGATTAACATGAACACTGGATTGGGCACACAAGTACATTGTCTGACTAAGTTTAATAAATTTTGTAACATACTTAAATGAACTTGAGATCAATCTCTCAGTAATCTAAATCTGATGTGATTCCATAGAATTAACAAAATCGAAAAGCCCCACGTTGGGGGCCAATTCTCCCTCTCTCTCTGTACCCGTTCGTCCTGGGGATGCGATGACCCATCTACTATAACATCACATCCCTGGAGTTCCGGGACAGAGCGGAGTTAAATGAACCTCTAGTCAAATAAGGAATGTGTCGGAAATTCAGCTGAGTTCTCGAAAAAGCAGTGGGTTTCACGAGACAAAGTATCTCTAGGGTCGTTACGGGCTTAAGTTAATAAAAATAATTCAAATATAAATGGGCGCCATCAACTGAATTCCTAGCAAACCACTTCCTTTCCGGATAAGCCTTACTCAAGACAAGGAAAGAAAAAGGAACATCACACCATCATCAGATCACAACTAAGATAAAAACAAATTTATTTTACTTTGATAGTCAGACAGACATTTTAAATATAAATCCTACCTAAGAGTATGGTCGAATGCAAAGTTAAATTGTTATTGTCCAAAAATCGAACCATCTCCTTTCTAATGCAAAATTATCTTAATCCACATAACAAGAAAAATGTATAAAGTTCTCTTGGGTTCTCAGGATCACTGTAGCACTATGTCTTTCGTCACTGACATTTGTGAAACCTGAGACCTAATTTTCTTTAATTTAACATCAATGTGGATTTAATTAAGTAATTAATCTGCCTAAACATACACATATAATAATCACTCATATTAAATATCACATAAATTATGGTTTGCATGGTATAATTTGAACGTAGAACATGTTAATCAAATGTTCCTAAACATTGAATAATTAATTTACACTATTTACATCGTCATTCAATCACTTATCTGTGAATTACTGAAAATTCAAATTATCATTTGGTCATCATCATCGTTATTATCAAAATTAAATATTTCTCACATTAATTCTCACTTCAAAATTCTAAATATTCCTGTCAGAATCGTTAATTCATCACCATTACATCATTTAAATTCACATTTCAAGTTGCAATTCCTTTACATTATCTCTCAATTAAATTTATTTAATTGCATATAAATTCATTAATCATCAGCTTCGTTAATTAATTATCACCTTCTAATTCAGTTATTCATCATCATTACAATCGTCTATTAATTTATTTCAATCAGTTTAATTATCCAATCTTTAATTCATCCATTTATTTAATTCATCGATTTATTTCAAAATTTAATTTATCAACTTTTTTAAATTTCAATCATCTGGTTATTTAGTTTATCATTATTTCATCTAGTCATTCTGATTTTTATTTCATTAGGTCAGATAGTTAATATGCTTAAATCTCAGATTATTATTTCGTTAATTATTATTTTCAGAAAATCTTGTATTATCAACTTCATTTACTTGTTTAATTTCCTAACAAATTGTTTAATATGGTTTACAGAACGTTGTCTTACAGTTTTATTGCATCCAAGTTATATCTCGTATTTAATTTATCATGCCAAAAAATATTATTGTCTCCACGACATCACGTTGGATCTAACTATCCACAACGACATTACATTTCTTCAATATTCCAAATATCACATTTGAATATAAGAATTACTCCAAAAACTCCATAAATATTCAGCACATACAGCATGAATCTTAACAAATACGCAAGACTGGGTACGACGACCTCATGTCTGCCTCAAAATACATTATCAACGTTGCAACTATCAAATGGCAAATTCCACAAAATGCCTATCACAAACTCCACTTAACCATGTTGCATGATCTACAAAAAAATATATAAATGGCTTCAAATTGTTAACGCACATAATCTCCAATGACTGTAATTACTCTGATCACATCTAGACAACTTCTTAAACAATTGGAAAAATATTACTTCAGTAATTTAATATCTGCTTTCAAATAGCATAAATTCTCTTTTACAAGTTTCATAATTCACATCGCAGAAAAACACCAATGTGCTATAATCTCTCATATCAAAATCTGCAATACTGATCTGCCTTAAAATAATTATGACCATTAATGATTAATCTTACAAGATTCAATTACTTTAAATCCTTCTCAAAGGTATCAAACACAATTATAACAAGAAGTTCCGTTAAGAACTATACAGCCTACTTTTCATGCCAATGATTATTCTACAGAATATGAACCTATCTAGAATAATGACGAAATTAAGTTGGTAATATCGAAATATCTAATTAGTTCAAAATATACCTGGTATAATGTAGCCTAATAGAGCACTACAGTTGGCAGCCCTGGTGACTGAATATATTCTTAGTTCCATCTCTTAAGGTACAGAATACAAAATTTGGTTGAAGTCCAATGGACGTTACTTGCAGTTAGACACTGGATCTATCAGCACGCGTAAAAGCATGTTGCCAACAATACCATGCGTGTGCTGGTCAGAAATAATCTGAAATATTATGATATCTTGTTGTGCCAATTTTGGATGAAATCCATTTGTTAGTATAGAAGTTACATGTATTTTAAAATTGGACATATCAGCAGGCATAGAATCATGTTGTCAGCACTGCCTTGTATTAATTACTCCAAATTAATCTAGAAAGTCAGGTGCTATACGTGTGCAAAGTATAGAGCTGTTGGCTTGCATACTTTCTGATATATTGATATTAGGGTAAAAAATATAGACAGCATTTATTAACAGTTGGCAGCCCTGATTGCACTGAAGAATACTTATAGTCATATCTGATATGTTACACATAGCACATGCGAAATTTGGATGAAATCCTACTGATAGTATAGAAGTTACATGTATTTAAAAATTGGCCCTATCAGCAGACTTAGAATCATGTTGGTAGAACTGACGTATATAAGTTACTCCAAAATTAATCAAACATGTCAGGTACTATACGTGTGCATAGTTTAAAGCTGTCGGTTTGCACACATTCTGATATATTGGTATTTGGATAAAAAAATAGAGAGAGCAATTATTAACAGTTGGAAGCCCTGGTGGCTCTTAAGAATACGCTCAGTCATATCTGTTTATGTACAGATATTACATACAAAATTTGGTTGAAATCCAGTTGATAGTGTAGAAGTTATATGCATTTAAACATTGGACCTATCAGAAGGCTTAAAATTATTTTGGCAACACTGTCATGGTTGGCCTCCTGGAAATTAAACTGAAATAGTATTATCTACATGTGTGCCAATTTTGGAATAGCTCCTATGCATACCTTGCAGGATATCCAACATGGAGCTCAAATTTCTAGTGCGTTTTTTCAGCAGTTGGTAGCACTGACATCATTTTCAAATATGGACGTGAGCTATTCTGGTGCACATCTTTACTCATACTAAATTTGGTTTTGATTGCTGCAGCCGTTTAGGAGTTGATAGGGGGGGACACACACACAGCCAGACAGACAGAAGGACAGACAGACAGACAGACAGACAGACAGACAGACACACATTTGCCCGATCTCATAAGACTACTTTTTCCTCATTTTTGCAAAATGTGAAAAGTAGGCTAAAAATCATCAAAAGCATCAGCTGTAATAGCTGTTAAATTGAAATTACTCTCAAAAGAGTATAGCAACAAAATATTGGATTGGCAAACAAGAATTACTAAATGCAATCCTGTTGACATTTATCGTTACTTTATTTAACAAAATTTCGACTGATATGTGACTAGTAGTTCCTTGTTTAATTCACTTACATCTCGTGTACATTCGGATGATAGAATGAGTCCCTCAATGGCGAGTAAGATGTGTAACCACCGTACAATCGTATAAATACGAAGGACCTCGCCCCGTCGACTTGGATGATAGTTCCCTAAACGATGGGTAAGATGAGTAGCCACCATACAATCGTATAAATACGAAAGACCCCATCTCGTGGTCTGTATGAGTGAATGTACCAGAAAGGAATCAACAAGTCTCTAGTTGTCATATAAAAGCGATGTTCATTCACTAAAGTGAATAACTTCTTAATATCTCCAAACAATCCAATGGAAAAAAAATCCCTACTGATGAATAATACACACTCGCTAGTATGCAATGAACTGACGAAGTAATTTCTGATAATCAATTGCAGATCACGAGTTCGAAATACTCGTTACTCAAAAAAAACTATTTATGAAAAATATCCTAGCTGGAAAAATGTCTAAAAGATCAAACATCTTCTTAATAAAGTCAATCAACGGTGAGAATTTCGTATAATGATGCCTGCCATATCATATGGTCACTCCATATTCTAGCAAATTCGAAGTATTAAATTCAAACCATGTCTTAATAATCAAATCACTCCTATTAGAAAAATATACATGTGTGCCCAGTATTCATGAAAATAATCGTATCAGGTAGTTAGAACTCTTACAATACCTTTCATTATCAGTTGTAATATAATTTCCAAGATCGTCGATTTTCCCTACATAAGAATTTCTCGTAAGATCGGCGTGAATATCATTTCATCCATGAAATGACGATTTCCTTCGAAATCCCAAGCGAATCAGCTGTTGGACTCCTCTCGTCAGGAATCGAATCCATCGCTCTGTGGTGCCATCTTGTCTCTATTCACGTTTACTCGGTCATGTTGAACCTCGGATTACCCATAGCGGATATTGTCCAACTCCTTCTCGAAAAGTTCATGGAAACAGCGGACCCCCTTACTCCTCTTCTAATATACGCCACTGTTCCGATAAAAGTTGAGTTTGAGAATTGCAAGTCCAATCTCAACTTACTGCAAAGTCCCACTTGAGTAAAATAAAATTTTACTTGATAGAGTTCAAGATTACGATACACCCTGTATCTGTTCGTAATAGGTAAATCATGAAAACTGTATAAGATAAATCTTATAAATGCACGATATAATGTTCATCAGTGCCCATGCTAACATTCAGTTTACTTGGAATAGTAAAAGTCGCTTTGAATGTGTTATATAACAGCATGGTTATAAGGTTATTCGTAAAAGCCTGTGTTTGAACAGCGTCGAAATGAAGCTTGAAATAACGTCTTCAAATACGAGCAGTGTGGTTTTGAAATACCCCGGCTGCCTACAATTGTTTCCTCGGCCAGCTCGCCTGGATCAACGACCCCCTCGGCCTGCGCTGCTCGGCGATACGAGAAATGTCACCTAGACTTCTGCTGTGACGGTTTACGTGTGCTGCGTGACCTTCAATGTCCGTCCCGCTGTGCTATAGAGCTGCTCTGAACTGCCCCTCTTCCTGGGCTCAACTAACTTGCTAGTGCTGTGTCTCGGCTTTTTGAGCTCCGCGCGGCACGTGGCTCATTCTCCCCACCACAGTGCTCCCACGTCACGAAGATAGTCTCGAACCCGAATCCTCTCGGCTGTTCTGTTATAAAATAACTTACTTCCATAAAATTATTTCCACATATAATGCATGTTATATATCCTCTTCTAAGATGTTTTAATTGCTATAATTCCATATATGTTTCAATAAAGCTTCACATCTCCATTCATAATTCTATCTTCTCACAGATTTCAATGCCTCCTTGATTCTGGACCTGCTACGTCATCTTGGCTTTCTTCTTGACGCGATCGATGCGCTATCTTTTTCTATTGCTTCTCAAAACCTCAACTACAGCTTAATGTCAGCTGGCGTAGCCGATAGCCTAAAATAGGTATCGGGTACATCTCTCCCGTACATCTCCTTTTTTTTTATCAGGATTGAGAAAAAAAATACACTCTCAGGCATTCAATATATATATTACATGTACACGATAGCTCTACAATTCCTTTACTCAGCATGATGGTTCTTTCTGACTCTCTATAATGATGACTTCCAATGATTAACACCTCGATTCCGTGTTATTCTGACGTTTATTTCTTCTTTCTTCGCTCGTGCTTGCTCGATTGACATCTCTCACTGTCTCTTCGAGTGGTGCACTAGGCTGTCTATCCTCTTGTCTCGACCTCTCATGTCCACGATTATCCCTTCTGTCGTTAGGATCGTTTCTTCGGCCATCCTGTCGGTCGTTTCCATTAAACTGTTGACCTTGGCCCCAGTTATTCCTTCCCCGATATCTGTTATTATACCGATTCCTGTCCTGATACCTGGAATTTTGGTTATAATTCCTATACCGGCTATCTCTCGCTTCTTGATCGTATGGCCTTTCATATGGTCCTCTATATCGATCATTTCCTCTTGCGTTACGGATGTTTCCTCGATTCCCTTCGTTCCGTCGGTTTTCCCAGGAATCCCTTCTGTCCGTTTGAGCTGCATTGTCCACGACTACCGCATTTACTTCTTGCGTGTTCCTGTTGTCGTTTCTATTACTTCTAGGTGTGACCTGTGCGCTTGTATAATCCAGCCGCCGCAAAATATCATCATAATGTTCCAGCGTATTGGCTCCCGATGCTATCAGAGATCGCTGTACCTCTATCGGTAACTGTCGCGCTATAGCTTGCAAAAGCTCTTCTTCTGGCAATGGAGGAATAAGGAACTGTAATTTAGCCAGCTGTGACGTGAAATAGTTGGCGTAATGCGTCGGATGTGACGTAGAATAGCGTTTAGAGTACATCTCCGCTCTTACGTTGAGTTGATCCTCGGCACTCCAGAATCTCCTCAAGAAAGCCATGGCAAATTGCTCCATGTTCGCAAAATTGCTTCTGAACGCTCTAAACCACGTAAGTGCAGATCCATCTAAGGCGCGTTCTACTATCCTTAGCTCTCTTTCTTTGGCTACCCTGTGTTCCGCCATGTAGTCTCGAATATCTCGCAGAAATTCTACTGGTGTAACACCTGTATTTCCCGAAAATTTTCTCGGCTTGTCATCTAGGTTCCTTATAATAGTGACTGGACCTGAGTATCGTTCGCTTGGACCTAACGTACTCCTATTCGAACTCGGATTGTCCTGAGGGGTTGAACTGACCCTTTCGAATGTCACATTCGGTTGCATTTGACGGTCTTCTACCATGCTCGGTTCTTGATTCGTCATACTGCGGTCTATCGCTGTTTGATTTATCAATGTTTCCCTTGATGTTACATTCTGACTGGTAAAACTGTTAACTTTGGATTCTAGTTTAGTCATCCTGTCTTCCGCTAATCTCTTGACCTGAGTCTTCAACTCGTCTAACGATGTAACATCCTGCGTCTTGTTACTTTCGTCTAGATCGTTCCTTAACTTGTCGATTTTTCCTTCGCACGTGTTCTTTACTAACGCGACTTGTTCTTTCAACAGATCAACATCTGTTCTAAATAGAGTTGAATCTATCTTCATCGCTTCTTTGCTTTCCGTAAACCTAGCTTCTAAGTTTGCCATACCTGCGATTAATTTTTCATCTAACCCTTCACGTTTCTCTTTTGCTTCGGCATCGACCTCACTATACCGTTCTTCCACAATTGCTCCGACTCTATTTTTAAATAAAGCTAAGTTTTCGTTAACCTTTTGCTCTATATCGTCGTCTATCTTTCTAATATCCTTCTGCAATTGATTTTCTAACGACTTTAAATTAGAATTGACCTCTCCCAAGACTTCCTTTTTAATGGTCCCAATTACTGTCTTTAAATCTTTAATTTCGTTACCTAGATTCGTTTCTAGACCCTTAATCTTAGTCTCGAAAGATACTTCGGTAGACCAATCTTGAATTTTTCCTACATCTGCCACTAAACCATCAATGTCGAATCTCAACTTCGATACATCTGACTTAATGTCTTTCTGTATGGTCATAACGTCTGTTCTTAAAGTCAAAATATTTTCTTCTCCTCTACTTTCTAACTCAATAATATTTTTCCTTAATATTTGAACATTTTCCTCTCCTTTCATGTTTACTGCAATTATGTCTAATTGTAAAGTTTTTAGCATCTCATTATTCTTTAAAGATAAACTATTCTCTAATCTGGTTAACTTATTTTCTAATTCAGTGTTAGTTTCTTCACTACGAGACTGTAATTTCTCTTCTAATGATTTGAAGTTAGCTTCACTAGCTTTTAAATGACCTTCAGTACTAGTCTTTAATCTCGTTTCTAATGACTTCAAATTATCTTCACTATTTGACTGTAGCCTAGTCTCTAATAACATCAACTCATCTTTGCTATTTGACTGTAATAGTTTTAAATTTTCTTCAGTAGTAGATTGTAGCCTAGTCTCTAATAATTTTAAATTATCTTCAGTACTAGATTGCAATAATTTTAAATTTTCTTCATTACTGGTTTGTAATGCTTGTACATTCTCTTTACATTTAGCTTCTAATCTAGCTTCAGAATTATTAATTTGTTCTTTAACTTCCGTTTCCATCTTAGAAATAGTTTCTGCAATTCCAGACATACCCGTCTGTAACTCTCCTAACACCTTCGCTAAATCCTCCGGCAACATAATTATATTTCAATATATAATATATAGAGACGTTAGACAACAACACATCACAATGTCTCAATTCCTGCATTCACTTGGGTATAGGAAAAAATGTCTTATAACTAACATGATATTACTAATACGATTAACATGAACACTGGATTGGGCACACAAGTACATTGTCTGACTAAGTTTAATAAATTTTGTAACATACTTAAATGAACTTGAGATCAATCTCTCAGTAATCTAAATCTGATGTGATTCCATAGAATTAACAAAATCGAAAAGCCCCACGTTGGGCGCCAATTCTCCCTCTCTCTCTGTACCCGTTCGTCCTGGGGATGCGATGACCCATCTACTATAACATCACATCCCTGGAGTTCCGGGACAGAGCGGAGTTAAATGAACCTCTAGTCAAATAAGGAATGTGTCGGAAATTCAGCTGAGTTCTCGAAAAAGCAGTGGGTTTCACGAGACAAAGTATCTCTAGGGTCGTTACGGGCTTAAGTTAATAAAAATAATTCAAATATAAATGGGCGCCATCAACTGAATTCCTAGCAAACCACTTCCTTTCCGGATAAGCCTTACTCAAGACAAGGAAAGAAAAAGGAACATCACACCATCATCAGATCACAACTAAGATAAAAACAAATTTATTTTACTTTGATAGTCAGACAGACATTTTAAATATAAATCCTACCTAAGAGTATGGTCGAATGCAAAGTTAAATTGTTATTGTCCAAAAATCGAACCATCTCCTTTCTAATGCAAAATTATCTTAATCCACATAACAAGAAAAATGTATAAAGTTCTCTTGGGTTCTCAGGATCACTGTAGCACTATGTCTTTCGTCACTGACATTTGTGAAACCTGAGACCTAATTTTCTTTAATTTAACATCAATGTGGATTTAATTAAGTAATTAATCTGCCTAAACATACACATATAATAATCACTCATATTAAATATCACATAAATTATGGTTTGCATGGTATAATTTGAACGTAGAACATGTTAATCAAATGTTCCTAAACATTGAATAATTAATTTACACTATTTACATCGTCATTCAATCACTTATCTGTGAATTACTGAAAATTCAAATTATCATTTGGTCATCATCATCGTTATTATCAAAATTAAATATTTCTCACATTAATTCTCACTTCAAAATTCTAAATATTCCTGTCAGAATCGTTAATTCATCACCATTACATCATTTAAATTCACATTTCAAGTTGCAATTCCTTTACATTATCTCTCAATTAAATTTATTTAATTGCATATAAATTCATTAATCATCAGCTTCGTTAATTAATTATCACCTTCTAATTCAGTTATTCATCATCATTACAATCGTCTATTAATTTATTTCAATCAGTTTAATTATCCAATCTTTAATTCATCCATTTATTTAATTCATCGATTTATTTCAAAATTTAATTTATCAACTTTTTTAAATTTCAATCATCTGGTTATTTAGTTTATCATTATTTCATCTAGTCATTCTGATTTTTATTTCATTAGGTCAGATAGTTAATATGCTTAAATCTCAGATTATTATTTCGTTAATTATTATTTTCAGAAAATCTTGTATTATCAACTTCATTTACTTGTTTAATTTCCTAACAAATTGTTTAATATGGTTTACAGAACGTTGTCTTACAGTTTTATTGCATCCAAGTTATATCTCGTATTTAATTTATCATGCCAAAAAATATTATTGTCTCCACGACATCACGTTGGATCTAACTATCCACAACGACATTACATTTCTTCAATATTCCAAATATCACATTTGAATATAAGAATTACTCCAAAAACTCCATAAATATTCAGCACATACAGCATGAATCTTAACAAATACGCAAGACTGGGTACGACGACCTCATGTCTGCCTCAAAATACATTATCAACGTTGCAACTATCAAATGGCAAATTCCACAAAATGCCTATCACAAACTCCACTTAACCATGTTGCATGATCTACAAAAAAATATATAAATGGCTTCAAATTGTTAACGCACATAATCTCCAATGACTGTAATTACTCTGATCACATCTAGACAACTTCTTAAACAATTGGAAAAATATTACTTCAGTAATTTAATATCTGCTTTCAAATAGCATAAATTCTCTTTTACAAGTTTCATAATTCACATCGCAGAAAAACACCAATGTGCTATAATCTCTCATATCAAAATCTGCAATACTGATCTGCCTTAAAATAATTATGACCATTAATGATTAATCTTACAAGATTCAATTACTTTAAATCCTTCTCAAAGGTATCAAACACAATTATAAAAATCATCAAAAGCATCAGCTGTAATAGCTGTTAAATTGAAATTACTCTCAAAAGAGTATAGCAACAAAATATTGGATTGGCAAACAAGAATTACTAAATGCAATCCTGTTGACATTTATCGTTACTTTATTTAACAAAATTTCGACTGATATGTGACTAGTAGTTCCTTGTTTAATTCACTTACATCTCGTGTACATTCGGATGATAGAATGAGTCCCTCAATGGCGAGTAAGATGTGTAACCACCGTACAATCGTATAAATACGAAGGACCTCGCCCCGTCGACTTGGATGATAGTTCCCTAAACGATGGGTAAGATGAGTAGCCACCATACAATCGTATAAATACGAAAGACCCCATCTCGTGGTCTGTATGAGTGAATGTATCAGAAAGGAATCAGCAAGTCTCTAGTTGTCATATAAAAGCGATGTTCATTCACTAAAGTGAATAACTTCTTAATATCTCCAAACAATCCAATGGAAAAAAAATCCCTACTGATGAATAATACACACTCGCTAGTATGCAATGAACTGACGAAGTAATTTCTGATAATCAATTGCAGATCACGAGTTCGAAATACTCGTTACTCAAAAAAAAACTATTTATGAAAAATATCCTAGCTGGAAAAATGTCTAAAAGATCAAACATCTTCTTAATAAAGTCAATCAACGGTGAGAATTTCGTATAATGATGCCTGCCATATCATATGGTCACTCCATATTCTAGCAAATTCGAAGTATTAAATTCAAACCATGTCTTAATAATCAAATCAATCCTATTAGAAAAATATACATGTGTGCCCAGTATTCATGAAAATAATCGTATCAGGTAGTTAGAACTCTTACAATACCTTTCATTATCAGTTGTAATATAATTTCCAAGATCGTCGATTTTCCCTACATAAGAATTTCTCGTAAGATCGGCGTGAATATCATTTCATCCATGAAATGACGATTTCCTTCGAAATCCCAAGCGAATCAGCTGTTGGACTCCTCTCGTCAGGAATCGAATCCATCGCTCTGTGGTGCCATCTTGTCTCTATTCACGTTTACTCGGTCATGTTGAACCTCGGATTACCCATAGCGGATATTGTCCAACTCCTTCTCGAAAAGTTCATGGAAACAGCGGACCCCCTTACTCCTCTTCTAATATACGCCACTGTTCCGATAAAAGTTGAGTTTGAGAATTGCAAGTCCAATCTCAACTTACTGCAAAGTCCCACTTGAGTAAAATAAAATGTTACTTGATAGAGTTCAAGATTACGATACACCCTGTATCTGTTCGTAATAGGTAAATCATGAAAACTGTATAAGATAAATCTTATAAATGCACGATATAATGTTCATCAGTGCCCATGCTAACATTCAGTTTACTTGGAATAGTAAAAGTCGCTTTGAATGTGTTATATAACAGCATGGTTATAAGGTTATTCGTAAAAGCCTGTGTTTGAACAGCGTCGAAATGAAGCTTGAAATAACGTCTTCAAATACGAGCAGTGTGGTTTTGAAATACCCCGGCTGCCTACAATTGTTTCCTCGGCCAGCTCGCCTGGATCAACGACCCCCTCGGCCTGCGCTGCTCGGCGATACGAGAAATGTCACCTAGACTTCTGCTGTGACGGTTTACGTGTGCTGCGTGACCTTCAATGTCCGTCCCGCTGTGCTATAGAGCTGCTCTGAACTGCCCCTCTTCCTGGGCTCAACTAACTTGCTAGTGCTGTGTCTCGGCTTTTTGAGCTCCGCGCGGCACGTGGCTCATTCTCCCCACCACAGTGCTCCCACGTCACGAAGATAGTCTCGAACCCGAATCCTCTCGGCTGTTCTGTTATAAAATAACTTACTTCCATAAAATTATTTCCACATATAATGCATGTTATATATCCTCTTCTAAGATGTTTTAATTGCTATAATTCCATATATGTTTCAATAAAGCTTCACATCTCCATTCATAATTCTATCTTCTCACAGATTTCAATGCCTCCTTGATTCTGGACCTGCTACGTCATCTTGGCTTTCTTCTTGACGCGATCGATGCGCTATCTTTTTCTAATGCTTCTCAAAACCTCAACTACAGCTTAATGTCAGCTGGCGTAGCCGATAGCCTAAAATAGGTATCGGGTACAGTAGAGATCAGATTATTAGGTTGGTTGTAATTTGATTCAAGCTTTTAACATTTGGGTGGCCGCCATTACGTTTCCGTCAAGATGGCGGCGATATCAAACATGACACTGAGGTTTCCTTTGCTAGTGCTACTTCTGTACCAAATTTCGTTCAATTCGGTTTAACCGTGATTGAATTGATAGGGGGAATTTATTTGCTCACATACATGGCCGCCATCCGCAAAGTATTGGGCTGATGATCTTTTAGTTTGGTCAAAATATGCGTCACACATAAAGGTATGGTGTTGCAAAATTTGGTAGAGATCAGATGATTAGGTTAGTCGTAATTTTATTTAAGCTTTGAGAATTTGGATGGCCGCCATTATGAATTCGTCAAGATGGCGGTGATATAAAACATGACACTTAGGTGCCCTTTACTAGTTCTACCACTGTACCAAATTTCGTTCAATTCGGTTTCACCGTGTTCGATTTGATAGGGGGAGACAGACATTCATAGTACCCACACAGACAGACACACAATTTTTGGCCCACTGTAGATCTCATAAGTCTACTTTCATTTTTTGCAAAAATCGAAAGTAGGCTGAATCGACTCAAAATCACAACTTGGTTTCCCGTCGATAAACGTAAATAAGAAATAAGTGAGATACAGTATATTAAACACACTGACAAAACACAAAATCCATTTACACCAAATCCCATGAAAAAAGTACACATCATAAAATTACACAAGTAAAACAAGATGTTCAGTAAAGAACATATAGCCTATTTTCTCCTAAATGCATGGGTATTGTTATAACTCTTTGTCCTTTTCAGGGCGTGTAATTGAATTTTGGTTGCAGTAGCTTGTTGAAATTCAACGTGCTATACGGATATTCACCATATATGAGGTGCCCTTTGCTAGTACTACCTCTGTAAAAAAACATTCAATTCGGTTACACAATGTTTGAATCGATATGGGGAATCGATTTGCACACATCCATGGCCACTATCTGCAAACTATTGGACTGATGACCTTGTAGCATGGTCAAAGAACGCATCTCACATAACGGTATGTTGTTGCAAATTTGGTTGAGATCAGATGATTAGGTTGGTCGTAATTTTATTTAAGCCTTTAACATTTGGGTGGCCACCATAACATTTCCGTCAAGATGGCGGAAATATAAAACATGACACTGAGGTGCGCTTTGCTAGTGCTACCTCAGTACCAAATTTCGTTCAATTCGGTTTCACCGTGTTTGAAAAGATAGGGAGAATCGATTTGCACACATACATGGCCGCCATCCGCAAATTAATCGGCTGATGACCCCGTAGTTTGGTCAAAAGATTCTCTCTACATAAGGGAATAATGTTGCAAAAATTTGGTAGAGATCAGATGATTAGGTTGGTCGTAATATGATTCAAGAATTTAACATTTGGGTGGCCGTCATTTCGTTTTGGTCAAGATGGTGACGGTATAAAACCTGACACTGGAATGCCCTATGATAGTGCTACCTCTGTACCAAATTTCGTTGAATTCGGTTTCACCGTGTTTGAAAAGATACGGGGAATCGATTTGCACAATTACATGGGCGCCATCCACAAATTATAGCGCTGATAACCTTGTAGTTTGGTCAAAAGTTCCTATCTACTGAGCCAGTATCCGCTCATGTTGGCGAGTATTTTTTATACCAAAGTTGGTAACACGAGAGAATGAATCTCTGAATGCATCCAGAGAGATGCAGTTGTACTTTTGACTTCGTTGGAAGACTGCCAATATTTATTTTACCATGATTAGAGAAGGTATTCTCTAATGCACACCTTTGAATTTACCACATCAAGTATTTCTGTATAATTTGCCAAGGAGAAGTGGCCTAACATTATCTATTTAGTACTTGAGACTAAGGAATGAAACTGCGGAAATGCGGGAATAATGTCGAGAGACGTTCAACGACTCGACCAGTCTCAAAGCCAGTACAACCCGCTTCCGGGAGGAAAGCACTCGTTGATTGTCTAAGTTTAGCACCGCATGCGTGCGACACGCAGTTGTAATAGTCCGGTCAAGTGACCGATGAGACGTCGGAAAGTGAAGGAATAAATCCGTTGGAAACGTAAGCCATTTTATATTATAACGCACGAGATGTGTGCAGTGGAAAACTCCGTGAAAGTATTGCTTTGTAAGCATTTGAAATCAGTGAAATATTACGGTGATTTAACCGGAAGCATGGCCGATGTATGTGCCATTCATAAGTGTGAGTAACTGTGATTTCGAAAGTGCCAGTGTCATATTTCACACCAGTGAGAATTGCATAAAATAATCCATGTTGTGTGAAATCGTAATTTTCTTGAACAATCGATGTCGCAGATTTCATCAGATAAAAATTTTCACCATGTGTGATAGTGGAAAAAGTGAGCCAACACGTGATTGTGTTGAGTAGAATCTGTGGAGCAGACATGGCCATTTGTTGAATAGAGTCTGCAAAATTACCAAGTGTAGATGCTGTGTTAATTTGCGAATCACACTAGAAGCAGTGAATTTCCTGTGTAATTTATCAACGTTATCACGATGTACGAGATCCACCAGAAAAGAAGAGCTTTACCACCGTTCACCATGTGGGTGATAATGGCGTAGACACATTATGAGAGGGATACCTAACACCACAACAGCATAATCAAATGGAGGCTGAAGAACGGATTACAATGTGTCTATCCGAGCGTCGGAAGTATGGCCCACGCTCGAAATGGAAGGAATTACCTCTCAATTATTCCTGTAGGAATGAGGTGAGCTACAATGTTCTTCGTGAGTCTAACTAATGTCTTTTTGTAAGGTGATGGTCTTTGGTGGAGTAGTTTTAACGATCGTACTTCGATTCACAGTCATCTTGTTAGGTTTTGTTTGAGAAGGTTTTTCTTTTAGCTTACCGACTATGGTAATCTTTCATGTTTCAATGCACATCGCAGCGTACGTCTCCAATGCATTTCCTAATCGTGAGTTAGTCACCTGATAAATATGTGTGTGTTTTTTTCACATGGTGCAATTAATGTCATTTTTATGTTCACTTTGAACGAACAAATTGTATGTGTAATTTAAACGGAGCTGTAATTAAGTAATTTTAATCAGCGATTGCTGACGTCAGTATTTTGAGCCCCTATTTTGTGATATGTAAAGCACGCCACTGAGCAGGCGTATTCTCCAGTGGGAGAGGTTATTTCATTACCTATTTTTGGGTATAGATTTTTATTTGAGAGAGGAAAGTCTACCACTAGATTCGAGAGGAATCAATTAACAAGTGTGAAGGAGTGTTATATCTTTCTGTTTGTATTCCAAGTCTTGTTCACACTAGTAACGTATCATTTAAAATTAATGCCACTGTTTTATATGGTGTGAATGTTTATTTCATGCATTGGAAGTGCCTGGAATGCACATGTTATGATTTTTGACAAACTAGCTGGGAGTGTTATATCTTCCAAACACGTTAGTGCGAGTGGAATATCTCGCGTTTTGTATGTTTTGCTTTGCCCATGAAGACACATCATTGTCAATCATTTTTTGTCTACTATAAATGTATCACGAACACTACAACGAATATTATCTTATTAACTGCAAGTGTAGGATCACAATCTGAACATTTTCATGGATCCGATATGCTAAAGAAACGAACATTTGAAACTTTACTAAAAAAAGGAAGGAAGCTTGTAGTTTAACGTGACCGTTAATCTCGCGATCATAAGCCACGGGACCTCCGTTTTACGTGGAATCCGAACCACAGGACATGGCATTTCACATCGAAATGAAACTTTACTGTTAGCCCATGCAACTCGTAACAGTTTGGGAGTGAACAAAATGTATGTCACTTTGGGAGACAAGTGTTTTCAAGGTTACGCGCAGTAGTGCCAACCCATAATCCCAGGTGAGACTAGACTTCTGACAGATTAAATGCTAATGCTTTTCTAAATGATGTAATCTACAGAAGCCAGTGTTAATTAAGCTTTATAAAACTAGGTCAAGTTAACAGCGATATTAAGAATGCAATGATATTGTGTGACAGGAGGTCACCTATAATGTTTACGATCTTCGCATATGTTGTGAGCGAAGCCCATTTGAACAACCTTTATTGTTTAAGATTTTAGAATTGTCTTGTGAAACTGATTGACTTATTTGAGGCTGTGTTATTTTTTCTCACATGTTGTGAAGGTTCATGCCGTGTGTTTATGCACGAGGAAGGGGTGGTTTCCCATAGTTTTTGAGGTTGCCGGCCTTGTTTCGAAGCTCATGCGCTTGACAGACCGAGGTTAAGGAAGTGATCCAGCGGGACGCTCTGTTACTTTAGATTGGTTTTTGAGCTTTTTGATAGCTCGGAGTTAGCTTGCTCGCGTGTACTTGAGTGTGCACCAGTGGTTTTATCCTCCAGTTAGGAAGTCGTGCAGATGGTCAATCCGTATAATTAACAAATATTAAAACAAAGACAACTAATAATCACTTATTAAATAAAATGAAGTAATGAATTTAAACGAAAGCAATAATTATCGTTAATCAATAAACGCTTGTTTAACTTTGATCACGATTTATAACTCGCTGACCATTGCACTGAGCTGTCGTTTTATTTCTTCATTAGTTTAAGCTTTAGACAGCTGACACATGCGACTGACAGGTATTTGGTCTACCCCAGAGTTTTCAACTCGTGGGTCGTGAACCATGTAACTTTTGTTCTGCTGTTAACGAACAGTACTATGATTTCCTAGCTTACACATGATAGATGACCGATGGAAACAAACAGTAACCATCATGTGGTAGGAAGGATTAATAAGAATACTCTTGTGTGTGATACTCATTTATTAATTGTTGTGTAAACCCATATTCCCTTCTTTCTTCTGCTACTTGTAGATATTTTTGTTGTACAGTTGATTGTAAACATGATTTCTGTTGTAAGAGGATGACTGTAAACCACTTTAGATTTTTGTTTAGTTGTTTTACTACGGATGCTTCTCACCGTAGATTAGTTTAACTTAGGATGAGCTTATATTAATTAAAAATTAAATGTAAATACGGGTTGGTCACAGCTTACTTTGTTGTTTTTCCTGTCATGTTTGACATTTTGCCATCATGACGTTTCACTTGGAAACGTCTTGCCTTGTTAATTATAATTACAATTTAAAATCTTTTGTACCATTTCCCTAGCTTTGCTGTTTTTTCTGATTGTATTTAGGACCAATCGAGGGGTGATTTTTCATAGAAGATAATAGTTTATTTTTGTTTCTTTACCTGTGTTTAGTTAACGGAGTAGCCGACTCATACCCCCGATTGTAGGATAGGGGCTTATGGTTTTAATAAATCATTTTGTGAAATTTACTTAAGCATGGATTTCAATTTAATAGTTTTTAAGGGGGTGCATTTCCTTGAGGGGTATATGACTATGCTATGATGGGAACCTGATCCCTATGATGACGAGGAGTCTTGTGCCGGAATAGCCCACAAGGAGTGTACTCCAATCCTCTTAGGCCACATGTGTACAAGGATGTGGTTATCTAGAAAGCTGCACACGATCGGCGGCAGACCAGATCACCACCTCTAACGGGCACATAACCTATACCCTTTCTCTTGGCGCCCAACGTTGTCGGCCGATGCAGATATGGAACCATCAGTACCATGTCATTTTTAAGAGGATTATAATCGTTAATTTTGTATTTGCTTTGCTGTTAATTAAATGTAAATGTTGAGTAATTTCTTTGTGTGTGATATCCAGCAGTATTCACAATGTTTTGTTGAGATGGTTAAGCTTTCCACCAAAGCCATTTCCTAGATTATTATGCTCAGTAAGGTGCAAGGTTTTCTCTCTCAAATTCTCAGAGTGTATTTGTATTATGGATGAGGAAAGGTTCCGTCTTATGATGAATGGGATTTTGCAGCAACTTAATGCTGATCTGGAAGCCAGTATTACTATACTGAGAGCAGATTTTAATGAGAACACTGCTATTTTGAGGGAGGATTTGAATCTCGTGAGGGTACACGTTAACGATGTAAATGCAACCTTAGCCCGTACTAATACCCCTGTCAGGGAAGGTTTAGATGATGCCCGAGCAGACATGGAGAATGTCCGTGAAGACATGGTAAATGTCCGGGGGGACATAGAAAATGTTCGGGGTGAAATGACTACGAACATAGCTAATAATGTTGTCACCCTCAATGAAAGTCTAATAAATGTTCGGGGTGACATGACCGCAAACGTAGCTAACATTAACACTGCAATAGCTAAAAATGTTGCCACCCTTAATGAAAGTTTAGTAAATGTTAATGAAAATATTGCTGATAAGGTTCTTGCTTTAAATGTTAGTATAAACAATGTTTGAGGGGACTTAACCACCCATGTTGCTACTGTCAATGCTAATTTACACTAAATACGGGATGCTTTGGAGACGAACCGTGCGGAGGCTAATGAGAATTTATTTGCTGTTCGCGCTGACATGACTAGGAATCAGGCGGAGGCTAATAATAATTTACTTGCTGTTCGCGCTGACATGACTAGGAATCAGGAGGAGGCTAACGAGCGTTTCGCTACTCTATCGACCGATATCGCCACAAGTCGATCTGAAATGCAGACGCGGCTTAATACGATTGATGAAAGTATTACTAGCGCGAGAGAACAACTTGAATGTAGAGTTTCAGCGGTTGAAAGTAAAATAGAAGAAGCTTCTACTTTTCACGATGGAATTAGACGTGAAGTCAGCACCGTTAGTACCAGTATGAGGATAATGAGGAACGTCGCCGTAGCTGTTCACAATAATGTTAAGGGTCTTCAGAAGTACATGGTGCGATTTTGTGATGAACTCACCGATAGCACGAGGACTGTTGCGGAATTAACCTTAAATGTCGAAGATCTACAGCACAAAGTACATGAGAACCTCAAAGAAGTAATCGTGGAGATGAATGATGTCAAGAAGGACCTGAAGGACCATAAGACCACAATCACAGAAGAAGTAGATTTTTTGAGGCAGCGAATTGAAGAGTTCGCGATTCAAGAAAGATTGAATTCTTCAAGAGAGGTTAGGAAGACTGTCCAGGAAAGGGATGAGTGTCTTCGAGGGAAAATCGAGCGAATTGAGTTGCAATTGAATTCCTTGAAGTTATCTAATGAACCACATGTCGCAATCGACATGGAAGAATTGGAACGACGACTGAGAGATCGAGTAGGATATCTAGCAGCGCACCAAACGTTTCAAACACCTCCTGTTGTCAAGGAAACAACCTCTAACATCAATGGTAGGTACGCCATAACCACTAATGTCAACACTAGTAATGTTGTGACTTCTGAGGTTAGGTTTGGCACATCTTATGGGCAGCCCAGTACGTCTCACCACTGGCAACCTATGGTTACTAACAATCCCAATGTGGGAACATCACAACCCCACAGCTGGACAGGTCAGCAGACCACGAGCATGTCAACACTGACCAATACTCCGAACGTAACCACCACGTTGGGTCAATGTTTCCCGACACCTGCGGAACAACCAAGTTCACTTAACTTCAACGCAGCTGCATTCACTCCGTTGCGTGGATCATCTAACCCAAATGTCATGATTATTAGATCCCGAGAAGAGCAACCTGCTCATTTTTCAGGAACCGGCGGAGGTATTACACCCGTCGAATTCCTCAATAATGTGGAGTGTTATTTAAGAGATACGATGGTTACACCTGAGACGGAACTCAGGGTAATTGAACGCTTACTTGATGGTCAAGCAAGCACGTGGTTTCGCGCATTCCGTTACACATTCAGCGGTTACCGAGGTTTTCGAGAAGCGTTACTTCGAACGTATTGGTCTAATGATATTCAATTGGGAATCAGAGCGGAGATGTATAACAAGAAGTACAGCTCTACATTGCCTACCCGCTATGCAAATTATTTCTCGTCACATTTGGCACGCTTAAACCACCTTTGACAGAGAGTGATCTGATACAGACCATTATCAGACAATACCCACCAGAAGTGCAACGCCTGTTAATCGCAGCCGATGCCAAGACTTTCATCCAATGTGACGAAATCCTACGTCGTTTGGATAATAGTACTGAGCAACTAGTTGGTCAGAAACCAAGGAACGATCACCGAAATGACACTAGACGGGTCAATTTAACAACCATCGATAAAGTAAGTCAAACGACAGAAGCCAGGGCGGAAATGTCAAATCGTTACCAAGGGAACAATAGCGGACCTGATCGTAGGAACTGGAATCAGAGACAGTTCGACAGGAGCCGACAGAAGAACAATGAGACTTACTGGGAAAGAAGATTTAGTCGACCCAATGAAGATAGACGAGATTCTAGGCTTCAGAATCGAAATGGAACCCAGAACAGAACTCAATCTAATACAAGGCGAGATTACAGATATTCCGGGGGTTATAGAAGAGACCGTGACCCGCAATATCGGAACGATCGAGATTGGAGAGGGCGAGCGCAGGAGAGTCGCCAGTACATTCGCCAACTCCACGATCAAGAAGAGAGTGACAGAACTCGAACACCGAGGGAATCACGCGTTGTATCTGAGGAAGTGCCCGAGGATTTGAATCAGCCTGGGACTTCGAGACAGGACAACGCAGGAAAAAAACTTCGAAAAAGAACTAACGTCTGAGGATCCGGACTCCAGAATAACCGTTGTTATTTTATTCTGGGAGTCCATCCAAGATGACCTACTATACGAACGACAAACGACGAACGACGCCCAAACTACGAAATTACCAATGATTTCTGTCAAAATCAATGGATGCCCAGTCACAGTACCAATGGATACGGGAGCCATGATAAGTGTATTATCAGGAGATTTCTACGCTAAGCTGATGGCTGAGACTAAGCTCACTGAATTTCTGGTTTCTAATATTAAAATCTGAGGTATTTTACCGGATAAACGATTAAGTGCAAGGTACAAGTCCAGTGTACACTTGACATCGCAGGGCACATATTTGTTCATCAATTTTTGATCTTACGAGACCTGAAGCATCAAGCTATTTTAGGAGCTGATTTTATGCGAGAGGGATTATCGAAATGTGGGCCAACACCATTCGCTTCAAGCTGATTGACGCAATACCCATGGATCATGAAGAGGGAAAAGAGGACGCCTGTGAGGATTTATTTGCCATTAATATGCAACATAAAGAAGGAATAGAAAGCACTAAGGAAGAGTGCGAGAATGAATTGGAAGAAGAAGAGGAGATCGCTTCGATGAGATACTCAACTTAGAACTAGAGATACTAGAAAGAGAGGAGAGTGATGAATATACTGATTCTGAATCAGATTCTGATGACAACACTTACCGTTTATCAGATGATGATGTGGGAGGCAGATACTTCAATGTTCACCAAATTATTATGGATCCAGATATGTCTGATGAGGAGTATTATGGAGGACCATCAGAGAGCAGGCAATTGGAATCCTGGGATAATTTTTTTGATGCAGTAAGCCGATCTTATCGAGAGAAGACACAAGAAGAAGAGGAAGGAATCTTCAACCTGTCTTACTTGTTTACGGAATTCTGAGGAAGGCCAGAAGGAGTAGAGATTTTGAGAAAGTATTGAGCTACTTTAATCTTGAGAGGAAAAAATATCACCAGAACTAGAGGTATTGTTGAGAGCAAATAAAAATGCCTGTCTTGCATTTTTATTTGAACCGAGGAGGAGACACATGAGCCCGTATCCACTCATGCTGGCGAGTATTTTTATGCCAAAGTTGGTAACACGAGAGAATGAATCTCTGAATGCATCCAGAGAGATGCAGTTGTACTTTTGACTTCGTTGGAAGACTGTCAATATTTATTTTACCATGATTAGAGAAGGTATTCTCTAATGTGCACTTTTGAATTTACCACATCAAGTATTTCTGTATAATTTGCCAAGAAGAAGTGGCCTAACATTATCTATTTAGTACTTGAGACTAAGGAATGACACAGCGGAAATGCAGGAATAATGTCGAGAGACGTTCAACGACTCGACCAGTCTCAAAGCCAGTACAATCCGCTTCCGGGAGGAAAGCACTCGTTGATTGTCTAAGTTCAGCAACGCATGCGTGCGACACTCAGTTGTAATAGTCCGGTCAAGTGACCGATGAGACGTCGGAAAGTGAAGGAATAAATCCGTTGGAAACGTAAGCCAGTTTATATTATAACGCACGAGATGTGTGCAGTGGAAAACTCCGTGAAAGTATTGCTTTGTAAGCATATGAAATCAGTGAAACATTACGGTGATTTAACCAGAAGCATGGCCGATGTGTGTGCCATTCAGAAGTGTGAGTAACTGTGATTTCGAAAGTGCCAGTGTCATATTTCACACCAGTGAGAATTGCATAAAATAATCCATGTTGTGTGAAATCGTAATTTTCTTGAACAATCGATGTCGCAGATTTCATCAGATAAAAATTTTCACCATGTGTGATAGTGGAAAAAGTGAGCCAACACGTGATTGTGTTGAGTAGAATCTGTGGAGCAGACATGGCCATTTGTTGAATAGAGTCTGCAAAATTACCAAGTGTAGATGCTTTGTTAATTTGCGAATCACACTAGAAGCAGTGAATTTCCTGTGTAATTTATCAACGTTATCACGATGTACGAGATCCACCAGAAAAGAAGAGATTTACCACCGATCACCATGTGGGTGATAATGGCGTAGACACATTATGAGAGGTATACCTAGCACCACAACAGCATAATAAAATGGAGGCTGAAGAACGGATTACAATGTATCTATCCGAGCGTCGGAAGTATGGCCCACGCTCGAAATGGAAAGAATTACCCCTCAATTATTCCTGTAGGAATGAGGTGAGCTACAATGTTCTTCGTGAGTCTAACTAATGTCTTTTTGTAAGGTGATGGTCTTAGGTGGAGTAGTTTTAACGATCGTACTTCGATTCACAGTCATCTAGATAGGTTTTGTTTGAGAAGGTTTTTCTTTTAGCTTACCGACTATGGTAATCTTTCATGTTTCAATGCACATCGCAGCGTACGTCTCCAATGCATTTCCTAATCGTGAGTTAGTCACCTGATAAATATGTGTGTGTTTTTATCACACGGTGCAATTAATGTCATTTTTATGTTCACTTTGAACGAACCAATTGTATGTGTAATTTAAACGTGGCTGTAATTAAGAAATTTAATCAGCTGTTGCTGAAGTCAGTATTTTGAACCCCTATTTTGTGATATGTAAAGCACGATACTGAGCAGGCGTATTCTCCAATGGGAGAGGTTATTTCATTACCAATTTTTGGGTATAGATTTTTAATTGAGAGTGGAAAGTCTACCACTAGATTCGAGAGGAATCAATTAACAAGTGTGAAGGAGTGTTATATCTTTCTGTTTGTATTCCAAGTCTTGTTCACACTAGTAACGTATCATCTAAAATTAACGCCACTGTTTTATATGGTGCGAATGTTTATTTCATGCATTGGAAGGGCCTAGAGTGCACATGTTACGATTTTTGACAAACTTGCTGGGAGTGTTATATCTTCCAAACATATTAGTGCGAGTGGAATATCTCGCGTTTTGTATGTTTTGCTTTGCCCATGCAGACACATCATTGTCAATCATTTTTTGTCTACTATAAATGTATCACGAACACTACAACGAATATTATCTTATGAGCTGCAAGTGTAGGATCACAATCTGAACATTTTTATAGATCTGATATTCTAAAGAAACGAACATTTGAAACTTTATTGTTAGCCCATGCAACTCGTAACAGTTTGGGAATGAACAAAATGTAATTCACTTTGGGAGACAAGCGTTTTCAAGGTTACGCGCAGTACTGCCAACCCATAATCCCAGGTGAGACTAGACTTCTGACAGATTTAATGCTAATGCTTTTCTAAATGATGTAATCTACAGAAGCCAGTGTTAATTAAGCTTTATAAAACTAGGTCAAGTTAACAGCGATATTAAGAATGCAATGATATTGTGTGACAGGAGGTCACCTATAATGTTTACGATCTTCGCATATGTTGTGAGCGAAGCCCATTTGAACAACCTTTATTGTTTAAGATTTTAGAATTGTCTTGTGAAACTGATTGACTTATTTGAGGCTGTGTTATTTTTTCTCACATGTTGTGAAGGTTCATGCCGTGTGTTTATGCACGAGGAAGGGGTGGTTTCCCATAGTTTTTGAGGTTGCCGGCCTTGTTTCGAAGCTCATGCGCTTGACAGACCGAGGTTAAGGAAGTGATCCAGCGGAACACTCTGTTACTTTAGATTGGTTTTTGAGCTTTTTGATAGCTCGGAGTTAGCTTGTTCGGTTGTACTTAAGTGTGCACCAGTGGTTTTATCCACCAGTTAGGGAGCCGTGCAGGTGGTCAATCCGTATAATTAACAAATATTAAAACAAAGACAACTAATAATCACTTATTAAATAAACTGAAGTAATGAATTTAAACGAAAGCAATAATTATCGTTAATCACTAAACGCTTGTTTAACTTTGATCACGATTTATAACTTGCTGACCATTGCTCTGAGCTGTCGTTTTATTTCTTCGTTAGTTTAAGCTTTAGACAGCTGACACATGCGACTGACAGGGATTTGGTCTAAACCAGAGTTTTCAACTCGTGGGTCGTGAACCATGTAACTTTTGTTCTGCTGTTAACGAACAGAACTATGATTTCCTAGCTTACAAATGATAGATGACCGATGGAAACAAACAGTAACCATCATGTGGTAGGGAGGATTAGTAAGAATACTCTTGTGTGTGATACTTATTTATTAATTGTTGTGTAAACCCATATTCCCATCTTTCTTCTGCTACTTGTAGATATAATTTGTTGTACAGTTGATTGTAAATTTGATTTGTGTTGTAAAAGGATGACTGTAAATCACTTTAGATTTTTGTTTAGTTGTATTACTACGGATGCTTCTCACCGTAGATTAGTTTAACTTAGGATGAGCTTATATTAATTAAAAATTAAATGTAAATACGGGATGGTCACAGCTTACTTTGTTGTATTTCCTGTCATGTTAGACATTTTGCCATCATGACGTTTCACTTGGAAACGTCATGCCTTGTGAATTATAATTACAATTTAAAATCTTTTGTACCATTTCCCTTGCTTTGCTGTTTTTTCTGATTGTATTTGGGACCAATCGAGGGGTGATTTTACATTGAAGATAATAGTTTATTTTTGTTTCTTTACCTGTGTTTAGTTAACGGAATAGCCGACTCATACCCACGATTGTAGGATAGGGGCTTATGATTTTAATAAATCATTTTGTGAAATTTACTTAAGCTTGGATTTTAATTTAATATTTTTTAAGGGGGTGCATTTCCTTGAGGGGTCTATGACTATGCTATGATAGGAACCTGATCCCTATGATGACGAGGAGTCTTGTGCCGGAATAGCCCACAAGGAGTGTACTCCAATCCTCTTAGGCCACATGTGTACAAGGATGTGGTTATCTAGAAAGCTGCACACGATCGGTGGCGGACCAGATCACCACCTCTAACGGGCACACTACAGAAAGGTATAATATTGCAAAATTTGGTAGAGATCAGATTATTGGGTTGTTCGTAATTTGATTCAAACTTTTAACATTCGGGTGTCCACCATTTAGTTTTCGTCAAGAAGGCGGCGATATAAAATGTGACACAGGAGTGCTCTTTGATAGTGGAACAAAATATCGTTCATTTAGGTTTCACCGTGTTTGAATTGATAGGGAGAACCGATATGCACACATACATGGCCGCCATCTGTAAAATATTGGGCTGATGACCTTGTAGTTTAGACAAAAGACGCTCGCCATATGAGTATATGTTGCTGCATAATTTGGTAGGGATCGGATGATTAGGTTAGACGTAATTTGATTTAAGCTTTCAACAATTGGGTGGCCGCCATTACGTTTCCGTCAAGATGGCGGCGATACAATACATGTCACTGGGGTGCTGCTCTTTACTAGTGCTACCTCTGTGCCAAATTTCGTTCAATTCGGTTTCACCGTGTTTGATTTGATAGGGGAATCCATTTGTACGCATACATGGCCGCCATCCACAAAGTATTGGGCTGATGACCTTGTAGTTTGTTCAAAGGATTCTCCATACATAAAGGTATATGAAAATCCACAGCCTGCTTCCAGTCTCCGACCGGGTCAGGAATGGAATGAATGAAGCCCCCATCTAGCGGCGAGGATATGAACTGTGCCGGCTGCCGAGTCCTGACGCACTCCTCTGGGGCAATGATTAAATGAATGACAAATGAAATGAAATGATAGTGGAGAGTGTTGCTGGAATGAAATTTTGACAGGGAAAACCGGAGTACCCGGAGAAAAACCTGTCTGCCTCCGTTTTGTCCAGCACAGATCTCACATGGAATGACCGGGATTTGAACCACGGGCCCAGCGGTGAGAGGCCGGCGTGCTGCCGCCTAAGCCACGGAGGCTTCGACATAAAGGTATAATGTTGCAAAATTTGGTAGTGATCAGGTTATTATGTTAGTCGTAATTTGATTTAAGCTTTCAACATTTGGGAGGCCGTCATTACGTTTTCGTCAAGATGGCGGCGATATAAAACAAGACACTGAGGTGCCATTTGCTAGGTCTACCTCTGTACCAAATTTAATTCAATTAGGTTTTACCGTTTTCGAATTGATAGGGGTACAGACATTCAGAGTACACACACTCTCTCTCTCACACACACACACACACACACACACACAGACTCACACACAAACAGACAGACACACAATTTTTGCCCCTGTGTAGATCGCATAAGTCTACTTTCATTTTTTGCAGAAATCGAAAGAAGGCTAAAAACCTCTCCATCCACATATTCCCCCTTTCACCTCATAATATACACCACATCGAGAAACTCTTAGACACGTGTCTAATTGGTTAATATGGCGATTATCACATCCCCAAATGAAACCACTCGTGAGATATTGTTATTCAATGAAATGCTGGTTTAACAGCGTTAACACCCCTTTAAAACCTGAATATCCAAAAATCCTTCATTAGTAGACGTTTTCGACATACAGCAAACATATACCCAAAATTTCATGTTTCTAACATTAATAGTTTTAGTTGGTTGATGAGAGTGAATATCCAAAATTTCTTCCTTAGTGGACGTTTTTCTTCCAGAATTTACCCCCCTGCCCATGGGCCCCTTAAATTGGATTTGTGAAAAGAACGGTCGAATACCTATTTACTTATTTTCAAGCTGATTGTTTTCCTCTGAGTTTCAAACTCCTGGCCTATGACGTTATGAGATACACGCTCCGTTAGGAATCCTTCAACCCGCAGTTTCATCCCTGTCATCTCCTACTATAAACCACATCGAAAAATCATTAGACACGTGTCTGCTTTTTTTTAGCCTATTTTCATTTTATATAAAAATAGGCTTATGAGATCACCATTTGTCCGTGTGTCTGTGTGTGCGTGTGTGTGTGATTCGTGTGTGTGAACTTCTAAACGGCTGGAGCGATTTCAATGAAACTCGGTGAGATCATAGCACCATTCTGGCCAACCCCGACCGTGCCCTTAAAATTTTATTGTGTCTCACCAATCCAACATGGTGGGTGTGCGAAATATTTCACCAGCATTCAGTATCTCCGAAACTATTACCGATATCACCCTGAAATTGTGTACAGTGATGAAAGGCACTACTAGAAATTCACCTATGAGACTTTCAAATACCTGGTAACGACAAAACCAACATGGTGGCCTAGCGAAGTTGAAACATTTAAATAGACTTTTCTCGCGATTTAACCATCCAAACGTAATGAAGCTTGGTACAGCAAATGTTTATACACATTTCAATGCACTGGCGCTTAATTTAGTTCAGTTGTTTACATAACCTCAAAATGGTGGCCGTGCGAAATATTTCACTGGCATTTAATATTTCCGAAACGATTACAGAAAATGTGTTCGGTGATAAAGGGCACTGCTACAAGTTTATCTATGTAACATTCAAAAGCCTGTAAAGTACGAAACGAACATGGCGGCCAAGCGAAGATGAAACATTTTAATAGGCTTTTCTCGTGTTTTAACCATCTGAGCTAGTGAACTGTGGTACAGTAAATGATTATACACATTGTAATGCACTGGCATCTAATTTAGTTTAATTGTTTACATAACCTCAAGATGGCGGCTGTGCGAAATTTTAAAATTAAGTTTTCATTTCTTGTGTCGTAATCATGCGATCGAAGTGAAAGTTTGAATAATGAAGCTACGCAATATTTTTCCGTTAATGGTACATAACTCTATGGTCTATACATATAACAATCCAAAATGGCGAGCATCCGAAATATTTTGACGGTTCTCAGTATTTACGAATCTTTTACAGAAATCAAACTGATTTTTTAATGTTCATTGAAGCAATGAACATAAGTTCACCTAAAGGACTTTCAGAAACCTGGTGAGCACAAATCCAACATAGCGGCGACGCGAAGTGTAAATATTTAAATGGATGTCTCTCGCGATTTAACCATCCGACTGCAGTGAAACTTTGCTCGTTAAATGCTTATACAAATGTTAATCCACTTGCATCTAATTTATTTCAATTGTTTTCAAGAGTTTAGTGCTTTTCAGTCGGTCAACACGAATGTACCCAAAAGGGCTGGGTTATGCCCTAATCCTGAAATAAATTACATGTGATTAATACCCACACTAGGATGATCAGTTTCAATCGTCAAGCAATCATCATCAGATCCATTACACTTAGTCTATAAAATCAGTTTGAAATTACAGGTGAAGGTAATTACAACATGCACTATTATTTAGTTGCACTATTGGTACTGCAACTGTCGGTGTATGCTAAATGCAGTATATATGATGTTAGGTGAAATGCTAAATGGTGATAGATATCCGGAGTTTGTAATTTGGAGTGATTATATGGTTGTAAAAATCAACTATGTAATATTACAGGCTATTACTTATCTGGTAGTCTTCCTTGCTGGAGTTGCGCGAGGGAAGAAAAGGGAAAAACCTGTGTCGTTGAGATAACAGCCCATCTCAGTCGACCACACCTTGAGTTACACCGAACACGAAAACTGCGCGCAGCTCCAGCATGGAAGACAACCAGATAAGTAGTATCCTGTAATATTTCATTTTAACCATAGTTGATTTTTACAACCATATAATCACTCCAAATTACAAACTCCGGATATCTATCACCATTTAGCATTTCACCTAACATCATATATACTGCATTTACCATACTTCGACAGTTGCAGTACCAATACTGCAACTAAATAATTGTACATATTGTAAATATCTTCACCTGTATTTTCAAGCGTAGATTTTATAGCCTAAGTATAATGGATCTGATGATGATGGCTTGACGATCGAAACTGCTCATCCTAGTGTGTGTGTTAATAGCATGTAATTTATTTCAGGATTATGGCATAACCCAGCTCTTTTGGGTACATTCGTGTTGACTGACTGAAAAGCACTAAACTCTTCAATTTGATGTCAACATTGCAACATGGCGGCGGCTGTTAGTACCGAGTCTGAGTTATCTCCGATAAATCTCAAAATCAGTGACGAAAAGTGTGTTAAATGTAATAGAGTAGTGAAAAACGGTTTTCTATGTACAATTTGTGATGAATGGTACCATTTTCGCTGTGGAAATATCAATATCAAGTCCAATTTTAACGAACATGAAAGTGAGTGGATCTGCGTTGCATGTAAACAAAGCGGCAATAGCATGGAGACTAAACAACAACAACAAAACAATTATGAATCCGTAGTTAAAATTTTAGGTGTATTTCAAGAAGACTTAATGGCCTTGAGAGCTGAAAATGAATCTTTAAAAGAAAGAATTGCAGCGTTAGAAGAAGACAAGAAAGAAATACAGAATTGGACAAAGGTTACAGGTCACAATTTTAGGCCTAATGCAAATCAAATGGGACGAAACGAGTATGTTGTGAAACACACAAGTGCGACAGTGAAGTGCTCCAATAAATTTCAAGTGCTTGAACATGTTTCAAATGACACGTTTTCACCGGAATCATCCAATAGTAAAACCAAACACAGTGCTAGGAGCCCACAGAAGAAAACTAATAATTCAACTTCCTCACGGCAAGCAGTCAACGTGTATGCAGACAGCCAGGGTAGGGGCTTGGCAGAAGAAATCAAGACTAATCTCAATAATCCTTGTATACAAGTGTGTGGATCAGTAAAACCTGGTGCAAAAACTGTGGATGTTCTTGCCAATTGCAATCCTCTAATGGAAAAGGACAATTATGTAGTAATTGTGACAGGGACAAACGATGTTGCTGCTAATGAAGGTAACAAATTAGTCAGGAGTTTAAAAGGTAAGCTCTCAATAATGAATAATTCACGAGTAATTGTTGTTAATGTACCTTATAGACATGATCTTATGAAGGAATCTTGTGTTAATATGGCTGTAAGTGAAACTAATGCTCAAATTCATGGCTTATGTAAATTTAGCAGAGAAATGTTTACTAAGCATGGCTTGCACCTTAACCACAAAGGGAAAGAAGCACTAGGAAGAGAAATTGCTTGCATTATCAGGAGAGAGATTAGCGATGTCTCAAAATTGAGAAAAGCTATACCTCTTACCTCGTCTTTGCAGGGAAACGTGCTAGGAGACTCGGATCCTTAAACCAGAAACCTTGTACAAAGATCCGAGTTAAAAATAATGTTACAGACAAATTAGTAATTTTGAATGAACTTACTAAAGATGTAAATATCACTGAAAACACATCTGATGAGCTATCTTCACAAGTTTTGAAAGAGCTTAATATATTTCATATCAATTTACAATCTATAAGAAGTAAGTTAGGTGAACTAGAAATCTTACTCAATTCCCTTTCAACAGATATATTGTGTGTAAATGAACATTGGCTTGTGAAGGAAGAGGTTAGTCTTTATATTCCATCTGGGTATGAGGTAATGACTAGGTTTTGTAGAAAAAATAAATCAAACGGGGGTGTTGCTATATTCAAGAAAGTAACTACAAACATGGACAGTATAATAATGGATTTAAATTATATCTGTAGAGAACAGCTCTTTGAAGTAGCTGGGGTAAAGTTTACAAGAGCTAAATTTATTATTATTTCCATATATCGTACACCTGATTCTGATGTCCAGGCCTTCATAAACATATGGGAAAGGTTTGCTTGTTACTTAGCAAAATTCCAAAAGTATAAAATATATTGTTTAGGGGATATTAACATAAATGTATTAATTGAATCACTGGCAAAGAAACAATTCTGTAACATTTTAAAATCTTTTGATTCTTATCTGATCAATAACCAACCAACTAGAAAGAAGTCTTGTTTAGATAACATTATTACTAATGTGCCAACAAATGGTTATAATTTTGGTGTTACAAAACCTCTCTTGTCTGACCATAGTGGCCTCTGGATAACATTTCAAATTGATACAGGACACTTCCCAGAAAATAGGCAAGTCAAGTATATTAGGATGTTGAGCGACAATAACTTTCTCAGATTAAGGCACGAGTTGACCAGCAGGGATTTGGAAAACATAATTGTGAGCTATAACAATGTTTCTGAAGCGGCTGATAAGTTTATGAATATAATACACACTTCCTTAAATAAATGCTGCCCAATTAAGAAAAAAATAATTAACACTCCAGATCAAAAACAAAGTAAAAATAATACCAAATGGTATACGCCTTACCTTGATGTTATTAGGAAGCTAAAGGTCATGTATTACACTAAAGCAAAGAAAGGAGACCCACAGGATATAGAAAACTATAATCACATAAAAAAATTATATCGGGGGGAAATTAAAGCAGCAAAATAGAGAGCGAATGATGAGTTCATTAATAATGCAAAGAATAAATGTAAAGCTGCTTGGTTAATCATAAACAAGGAACTGGGTAAAAATAAAAGTAAGAACTCTACACCAATAACGCCAAATGTGTTAAATGAATATTTTATAAATTCTGTTGAAAATATGGTCAAAAGTTTGGAATATGAAAATCATCATACAAAGTTTATGGAGAAATTGGAAAACCATAAGGTAGATGAAAATCCCACACCATCCTTCAGATGGAGACAAATAACATATGAGAAGGTTCTAAAAATAGTTTCAGAACTAAACAATTCAAAATGTGAGGATTATTATGGAATGTCGAATTTTATTCAAAAACAAATAATAGACATCATAGTATTACCTTTAACTTATCTAATAAACTGGATATTTACTACTGGAGTTTTTCCAGAGTGTCTGAAAATCACCATCACAATTCCAGTCCATAAAAAGGAGATATGATGGACCCAAGTAACTATAGGCCAATCTCAATTGTCCCAATTATTTCCAAAATAATAGAACAGTGTATGAAAGAACAATTATCAGCATTCTTTGAGGAGCACAAGTTGTTTAATAGTACCCAATTTGGTTTCAGAACTGGTAAGTCAACGGTTCAAGCTGTTGAAGCTGTTGTTGATGAAGTGATTGCTGGATTTGAATCTCAACTTATTACATCTGTCACACTCTTAGACCTAAGTAGCCTAAAGCTTTCGATTCTGTGGATCATAATATATTAATACAAAAACTTCACTATTATGGAGTCAAAGATTGTGAAATATCATTAATTACCTCCTATCTCCACAAGAGAAGGCAAATAGTTGTAATAGACAACCAAAAATCTGCTCTGCTCATTGTAAATACAGGTGTAGCCCAAGGTTCAGTCATTGGAGCCTTTTTCTTCCTGGTCAATATAAACGACATTGTTAGTAATATAAATGCCAAGTCAATACTGTATGCTGATGACATCACTGTAATAACAAGTGATAGAGACCTAACTTGCCTTGAAGAGAAAAGAAACAAATTATTAGGTGAATCAACTTCTTGGCTAAAGGTAAACAAACTATTTCTAAACAGTAACAAAACAGAAGAAATCTATTTTCACTTAGTCATATTGGCTTCAAGTAGTCATGAATGCAGCTCTGTTAAGTTGTAGGGAATCCATTTAGACTCTAAATTAAACTGGGACATTCACACTCAAAAATTATGTACAAAATTAGCACGAGTCTTATTTTTATTGCGAAGACTCAAACAATCAGTTAGTGCTAATCAGTTGATTCTCGCATACTATGCATTTTTCCATTCACATTTAACTTATGGTATAATATTGTGGGGAAACTCAACAGGGGCACAAGATGTTTTCAGATGGCAGAAGAAGGCAATAAGATGTCTACAAGGCAAGCCTAGTACAGAATCCTGCAGAAATCACTTCCAAGAACTTGGAATTATGACTCTTACTTCAATATACATATTCCATAGCTTAGTGTATATTAAAGAAAATCTAAGTGTATATAAAAATCGAAGGGATGTGCATTCACACACCACAAGAATAAGAAACCAGCTAGATACACCTCATGTCAGGTTAAAGAAAACACAAGACCACTACAAATACTATGGAATTAAAATCTTCAACAAACTACCAACACAACTACAGCAGGAGTCTATAAACATTTTCAAAGCTTCCATTAAGCGATGGCTCATTAACAGCAGTATTTACACTTTGGTCGAATTTGAAGAGAAAATTACACTTTACCCAGATGGACAATAGAAGATCAACTTCTTCTTACTATATTCGTGTTATTTTATTCTTATTTTATTTTATAGAATTCAGTGAGCTGGTAATAATACTTGTAATATATTATACATAACTTTGTGATTTTATTGTAAATTAAAAATGTATTTTTAACAATGTGACGTAGTCTAATACAACGATAAGTTGTTAAATGACAATAAATATTGATTGATTGATAACACTGAAGAAATGGCTTCAAACCCCGTCAATGTTCAATTGTTTTCTTAACCACAAGATGGCAACTGTGCGAAATTTAAAATCTCGTTTTAACTTCTTGTGTCCTAATCATGCTATTGAAGATTGAATACCACACGTACACAATAATCTTCATGTAATAGTACATAAATAAAAATCCAACCTGGCGACCATCTGAAATATTTTGACGGTTCTCAATATCTACGAAGCTATCACAACAATAAAACTGAAATTTTGCATGTTGATAGAGGCAATTTACATGAGTAGGATATATGAAAATAGGCTGTATAGTTCTTCACGGAACTACTTGTTAATGATTAATTTATATGCCAAGCATCACATCCCCAAATGAAACCACTCGTGAGATATTAATATTCAATGAAATGAACTTTTACCCCCTTAACACCCCTTTATAACCTGAATATCCAAATATCCTTCCTTAGTGGACGTTTTCGACCTACAACGAACATCCCCAAAATTACATGTTTCTAACTTCAATAATTTTGGCTGGGCGATGATGAGTGAATATCCAAAAATCATTCCTTAGTGGACGTTTTTCCCCCAGAATTTCACCCCTCCCCTAAGGCCCCTTAAATTGGATTTATGAAAAAGCGGTCGAACATCTATTTACTTATTTTAAAGCTGATTTTTCCTCTGAATTTCAAACTAATCGCCCATATCGATTAAGGGGGGACGTATGCAAAAATGAGTAAAAGTAGTATTTTTTTATTCGCCCATAATTTTAATTTCGAAATATTACTGTTCAATTCCATCTTTTAATGTGAGAACAAATAGTAGATGTAACTGCTTGTATACTGCCACACCCACTTCTCTAGGAAGAATGTGAGGATCATTTGACATCATCAGATGATGAAATTGGAAACAAAGGCTCATCAAAGGAGACATTCAATGAGGAAACAGCTGTAGGAATTAGAGGATTCAGATTAAAATGGATATGGCCTTTACTAATTCATTAGATGAGCGGCAATACAATATAAACAAATTCAAATCTCTGATTCAAATTGTCCATAACTTACATTTTCGTAAGTTTATTATACCTTTTCTCCTACATCATTAAAGATACTGTCCTGAAACTTGGTATGCTGTTGTAAACCATTATTCTAAATGACTTTGTAACTTACAATGTGATGGTTTCGTAGAAAAGGTACATATTAAGGGTACTGTACCATTATTCCTAAAGGTCTTAAGTACAGATATGGATACAGTATTTTGGAACGCCCTGTAACTTTCAAGCTAGTCACAAAAGTCTATCATAATAGCTGGTTTACAGCAAGCAAAAGTTCTGCTATCAAGAATGAATCGGGAGAGCTCGTATTTCCGAAGAGAAGCCCGAAGGTCGTCGATAATAATCATATTGATATAGTCTAACATCATATCGATCGATACACCTGAGAATGATAAATACGAATTAAAGTATATTTAGCTCTATATGTGAGCAGTTATTTATGTCTGTGTGCATATTTCCATGGCAGAAAGCTATTACAAAGCACGTATGAAAAACAGAAGAAGATCTGTTAAGTTACTAGTGATTATACTGCGACTGCGATACATATCGACTCGTGGCGTTAGAGGAGTGTGTGATAGCGGATGTCTTCCTCAGGTGACCACGTGTGGAGAGCGGGGACTCTAGAAAATGACGGCGTGCAGTGATAACCTCGGCAATTAGTGAAATTGAAATTGCAAGTTAACGGGATTTTCAAAACGTGTGAGCGAGCCGAAGTGTATAAGCTAGTTCGTTCAGCATTGTACGTGAAGTAGAGACTTGCATAATGGGAATCAGACATGATTTAAAACATGTAATATGTTCATCTTTGCGACCGTGTTTTCACTGCCACTAACGGACTATGCGGATGGATACATTCATAATCCCGGCGGCCAGTTCGTGTGCGATATATCGTAACACGGTGCTTGTAAAACTTCATGGAAATGCAACCTGGAGTTGATCCAAACTTTTCACAGTGGCAATACTTCTTAAAAACAGCATATTCTTAAGCAAAGTGTCAGAGGGAAGGAGTACAATGATCCCTATATCCATTATGGTGATGGGCTAGATTACAATAGGAATACTGCATTAGCAGAGCGATAGCGGTTTGCAGCCACGTTCATTTGCTATGAAGTGTACAAGAGAGTTACGTAATGCAATGGATCGCGCGGACACATGCGAACACGATCCCATGTGCATCTTCATCTTGGAACTATTTAGCGGTTGTTCAGATTCATTCTCGCAACATGACGAGTTGATAAACTGTTCGCGGTTCAGCCATCGTTATTCTAATGCGTGTGGAAAGATATCGCCAGGACATATTGGGACATTTCGACCGGTCAGGAGTTGTTCGAGCCTGAGAGGACCATGGTTCGTACACTGGGGACCTAGTTGGATTCTATTATGTCATGTGTTGGTCTGGAGACTAGCATGGCCAACGATATCCCTTTTTTACCGCACCAAGAATCGCCGAAGGTACAGAACACTTCAACTTGTTGTAGTAGTCAAGCTAGGGCATGTGAGACAACCACAAATTGCCAAATGTTGATTTTTGTAGATTAAATGATTGAGTATGGGGTGCAGGTTCGATGCCTATTTCGGGGCTGACCTTCGATGATGCCAGGATTTTGACTCATAAAAATGAATGCATCCTGTTTGTAATTTTGATTGATAAATTTAAGATTTCAATTGTATTTTACAGTATTTAACCTGATATGCTCATCCTCATTGTCGAGGATGAGCAGGAGGAAGATCTCCAGATTTTTGTATAAGAATATTTTAGAAACGCAATTTTTCAGTGGCGTTGAGAACTCTGACTGAGTTTTACATTTTCTAGTGCATTTGTTCTTTAAGCACTTTCGCTTGGATTATCTTATTCTCTGAGGAGAATTTTTCTTTCCTAATTATTATAACGATATTAGGAAGTTTTCGGATCCAGTTATTCTGAAAGTTACTTCGAGTCTTTAGACTATTTTTCATCAGTTTATTAACAGATTTAACTTGTATTTTCTGAGCGTGATTTTCGAAGTGGATTGTTCTAATGGATCATTAGTTGCTTAGCCTCTGTAGTTTACCTAGATTCATGCTGTAGGATTAATCCACCGACATTTTCGCGTTCGGAAAATTCAGGGAAGATCTTATTTTGAGGTTGGATATATTTTTATAATCGTTTTACAACCTCAGTTTTGAATAGTTGTGAGTGTTATACTTTTCTTCTCTTATGAAGTTAACACTGGATTAAATTGATATCATTGCCTCTGGTGCAATAGTTTTTCTCTATTAAGAGGGTAGTTGAATGACATCCAAATTTGCGAGGATAATCCTAGGGAGGACTTACTATAAGTCATACGTTTTAGTAACTATGAAAATTATAACACATCAATGTAAGGCAAGTTTTACAGATTAGGTGGGATATTTCTGGAATCCACAAAGGTTTATTAATAACCTGTTACAGAATCAATTTCTTTTTCTAAGCACGAGTTCAGGCTTTTAATACGAACAGCTGATTTTCATAATTGTGGATTTTAAACAGTAAGGCACCAATGTTAGGTGCATGTTGGAATTTAAGAGGCATGTATTACGAATAAAGCTCTTGTGTTTAGGTATTTCGATACAGTGCTTTGCGAAGCAATTTTTTTTGTTGAAGATTGAGCCATGTGTGCCAATCAAGAATAGATTGAAAGAGGTTTCATTCCAGAGGGGCGTTGTATTTAACCTAGTACGATTAGTATTTTATGTCATAGGTGACTTTATCGCTGTTATTATTTTGAAGTAATGCCTGCGTGAAGATTAGTATTTTTCTGAGCATTATTATTAAAACTCTTGAGTGGATATCCAGTTCAATATTTCCAGTAAAATTATAATTGACTAGGCCATAGCATGTATGTTTAACAAGGATCATCGATAACTATTCAATGTTGAATCTGTGATTAATTTTTGCTTAACCTAACTGTTCGGAAGAAATACCCTGAAATGAGAAATGAAACAATTAAACAAATTTAAGCAGAAGTGAATGTCGTGACATTAAGTCAGTTGGAGGAGGATAATCGAAATAATTCTAGAATCATGTATAAATTTGTATATTCTGTAAATATGCCATATTAATTTCATCGTTAAATAACAAGACCATAAAATGCTCTTGAAAATGTCGTGCAAGATTATTGGTTATTATCAGGGTATTTTTGTGTAAGATGTTCATTAAGATAATGAACCGAAGTGAATCCAATTTATTCAATAAATTTTTTTGTGTTTGTGCTTATCATATGGGATCGATTATTATTATTATTATGATACCTTATTTTTGAAAGAACTAAAAGTTAGTTGAGATAATGGGTAATCCATTTTGGAAGCCTTTCCCATATTCCATAGCTGAAAGACAATCCAGTATAATTAATGATATTTTTGGTTGGTCGCGGTATCGACAAAATTTATATTTCTTGTCATGTATATTCTTGCAATAAACTCATTTATTATTTGATTTTAATTATTGCGTGATGCTTTATAGAGGTGATGGAAGGGTGTATTAAGGGGGCCATCGCTAGGTATTTTAGGGTTTACCACACCTTTGAGATTCTTTCTTCCTTTTTGTAGAACTCTTGTGTTTTGAGCTGGTTTTTTCTTTCTCTGAGCCTTGGTCAGTCTTAATACATCTTGTTAGGTATTCGAGTGGCCCTATTATCCCTTTGTCTGTTGGTAGAACTTGTTTTATTTTCTAGCCGGGGATTTTCAGTTTCTACGATCCAGCTGTCATAGAGGGATTCAACAGGTATTGGTAGTTAATACGGGTACAGTACATGTTTCAGAAAATTCAAATATTCCTAGCTGAAGAACCATTTGAATTATCACCACAAATATCAATACAGACATGCCTAGCATATATTGCATTATATTTAAAACTCTGGGAGTTACAATATTTCCTCTACTGGAGTGCAATTTTACATACGTCCCCCCCCCCCTTGAGAGATAGATACACGCTCCTTTAAGAATCCATCAACCCCCAATTTTCACCCCTTTCACCTCATAATATACACCACATCAAAAACCCTTAGACATATGTCTGCTTATTTTTAATGATTAATTTAAATGCCGAGTATCACATCCCCAAATGAAACAACTCTAGAGATATTCTTATACAATGAAATGCAGGTTTAGCCCCCTGAACACCCATTTAGAACATGAATATAAAAAACTCCATCCTTAGTGGACGTTTTAGACATACAACGAACATATCCCCAAAATTTCATGTTTCTAACTGCAATAGGTTTGGCTGGGAGATGATGAGTGAGTATCCAAAAATCCTTCCCTAGTGGACGTTTTCCCCCCAGAATTTCACCGCTCCCCATGGGCCCCTCAAATTGTATTTATGAAACACTGGTCGAACACCTTCAGTATTTTCATATTTTTAAGCTGATTTTTGCGCTGAATTTCAAACTTCTCGCCTATGTCATTTCAGAATCCTTCAACTCCCAATTTTACCCCTTTCATCTCATAATATACACCACATCGATAAACCCTTAGACACATGTCTGCTTATTTTTAATGATTAGTTTATATGCCAGATTTCACATCCGCAAATGAAACAACTCGTGAGATATTGCTATTGAATGAAATGCAGGTTTAAGTCCTTTAACACCCCTTTAGAACATGAATATCCAAAAAACCATCCTTCGTTGAAGTTTTCGACATACAACGTCCCCAAATGTCATGTTTCTAACTGCAATAGGTTTGGCTGGGAGATGATGAGTGAATATCCAACAAGGTCAAACAGTCCAGCCTTAATAAAAGCTAACCCCTGTCACCAGTCTCCTGAATGTTATTTTATTTTTGTTACTCTTAGAACGCAAACCCCTCAATGATGGGTACTAAGAGCTAGTAATATATATAGGAGTTACAATTTGTCACCGGGGAATTACCCCCATTTGCAAATAATGTAAATGAATAAGTGAATGCATTTAATTAATTCGTGTACTTTTTTCACGTTACTACATCTGAGTTGCCACCCAATTTAATTAGGCACATTATCGTGTTGACCGACTGAAGAACAATTATTTTATTAAATTATGAATGCAACACTAAACAAGTAGTTCCATGAAGAACTATACAGCCTATTTACATAATTATATCCTACTCATGTTAATTGGCTCTATCTACATACAAAATTTCAGTATGAAGGTTGTGATAGATTCGTAGATATTGAGAACCGTCTAAATATTTCAGATGGTCGCCAGGTTCGATTTTGATGTATGTACTATTACATGAAGATTATTGTTTACGTGTGGTATTCAAACTTCAATCGCATGATTAGAACACAAGAAGTAACAAGATGTTCAGTGCTACCTCTGTTTGCAAACTATTGGGCTGATGACCTTGTAGTTCAGTCAAAAAATGCTTCCCACAAAAAGGTATGTTGTTGCAAAATTTGGTAAAGATCAAATAATTAGTTTGGACGTAATTTCATTTAAGATTTTAAAATTTAGGTGACCACCATTCCGTTTCGTCAAGATGGCGGCAATATAAAACATGGCCCTGAGGTGCCCTTTGCTAGTGCTACCTCTGTACCAAATTTCATTCAATTCGGTTTTACAGTGTTTGAATAGATAGGGGGAATCTATTTGCACACATATATGGCCGCCATATGCAAACTATTGGACAGGTGGCCTTGTAGCTTAGTCAAAGAACGCTTCTCACATAAAAATATGTTGTTGCTAAATTTTGTATAGATCGGATAATTTGATTGGTCGTAATTTGATTTAAGCTTTCAACATTTGGGTGGTCGACATTACGTTTCCGTCGAGATGGCGACGATATAAAACATGACACTGAGTTGCAAGTGCTACCTCTGTACCAAATTTCGTTCAGTTCGGTTTCACTGTGTTTGAATTGATAGGGGGAATCGATTTGCACACATAAATGGCAGCTATCTGCCAACTATTGGGCTGATGACCTTGTCGTTTAGTCAAAAGATCCTTCCAGCATAAAGGTATTGTGCCCAACATAGTCCCCCAATAAAAGCGCGGTTTGGCAACTCCGCCAGCACTGTTCGTCATCGCTGGGTGCGGGGCCACCAGGTTGAATGCCGTCACGCGTAACTGAATTCTATCCCCGCCAGAGCGCGCTCAGGCTGACCACGTGCTCAGCTCTTCCATCCGGCAACTTGTCAGGTCGAGACAGGTAGACAGATGCTTGTGGTGCGCGTACGATACAGTACTACGTCGTGATGTACGTGAGTGACTTTATATCCGGTCGTGTTTGCGGAGAACCGTGAGTGCTATATCACAGTGTATCGGGAGTGGATTGTAATAGAGTCTATGAAAGACCCTATAATCACATATCGCTGAAGTTACCGTGCGCAATCGAAACATTTGACGCCCGAGTTTCGTGTGCATAATTATGAAAATGCTATTGGCTTGAAAACGAAATAATTAACTTTACAAGCGGGCTACATTACGGCATCTTGTATGAACGAACGTTCGGGAACACTCGAGCACTTGCCATCGTAGGACGACCCGCTAATGCATTGTGTGACTTGAGGATGCAAACGAATTTCATGAATAGCTGTGAATGCTTTCGACTGACTGCCAATATACAGCTGTGAAGACTAGTGGATAGAAAGAATCGTGTTCCAATATGAACTGTGCTTGGCGCAAGGATTTGTAATTTCCAGAATGGAATTAGGGCATTTTCCTACTTGTGCTATTGGAGTGTCTGTGACAAATTTGGAAATGGAAATATTTACTGAAAATATGGAATACTGAGCCGATACATAGGGGAACGAGATGGAGTGATAGCCACGCCAGAATGAAGCCATGAGAACACCATGATGATTACATCGAGGGAGATGGAGATAGCCACCATGGGGCTGGCAGGTCCCGGGTTCGGTCCGTGCATGAATTTTTGGAGAAGACGGAGGACGATGGATTCCTGCAGCTTCGAACTTGGGGGCGGATGGTACTGGATGAAGATGGGGATTTCTTCACTGGATCTGGAAATTCTTCACACCAGGAACGTAGGCCTGCTAACGTTGTACCATCCTTTCTTATTTCTTCGAGTTGGTGGGCCAGAATATTTCTTCATTTAGTAGTGAGTGGTCTGACTCAGTATTACTCTATATCATGGAATTGAGCTAATATTGAATTGGAAGAAGATTTGAATTTAGATAAGATGGTGAAGGTATTGGATTAAGCAAATCAGTGGTGAATTCTTTGATTGATTGAAGATTATTATTATCATTAATAGACAGATTTATTCTACGTCTACGAAGGACATCTGATGTAATATTTCTCATGGATAGGCTATTGGATGTTGGAAGGACATAACCCACATTGCCTTGTTCTGCGATCCAGTTAATATTTTTCGGATATTCTACAAATCCATCTCAAATTCGGATGATAGGATTTTGCTACTTTTGGACGTTGGAACTTCATGGAAGCAAGCCTATAGTTTTGGTCGAATATTTGGTAGTCTACTCTACTGTATTTTCGATGGAATATGCTAGATGCCAGTAACTAATTTGATATTGAGAGCTATAGTAAAATTTAGATTTAAATTCTTGGATCTTAACTTCAGATATTGGCGGATATTATGATCTTTCTTTCTTTATTCGTGTCAGATGTATCGACTTTACACATAGGTATTTTAAAATACACGATATATACATTGCTACTATACAAATATACAGATATACACATATAAACAATCCTACTGAGCAACAAAATCGGAAGCTAGATAATTCTTGCCCAGTATTGGGCGACGTCAATAGCATTAGAGGAAGCTGCAACCAAGTCTATCATAGTGCACTTTGAGGGACATAAGACACACTGACATAAATGTTGGATCGTTTCCTGCTTTCCACAATCACAGAGTGATGAGTCGCTTGAGAAACCCCACTTCCGAAGATTTACTTTTGTTCTGTCGACTTCTGTACGGAGTCTGTTAAGGGATTTCCAGGTTGTCCACTTCTCCTGGTGTCCACATGGAAGACTTTCCTTCGGCTACATCCAGTTGGAGAGATGGCTGGTTCTTTCTTTCCACATCTTGATCCTAGCATTCTCCGCTTTCCCCTCAAGGTTAACTGATGTGCGGAGAAAACTTTTTCTGGATTTCAGCCTCCGGGTGGCTGGGTGGTATCCATAAAGGGGATGTGCTTCTGAAGTAGATGATTGGAGCCTTTCTTTGTTAGCTGATACCTCCCTACGAATCTCACCAGGAGCAATACCAGCTAGAAGTTGGATCTTCTCAATGGGTGTAGGTTTCAGGCATCCAGTAATGATCCTGCAACTTTCGTTGAGAGCGATGTCGACTTGCTTCGCATGGGCTGACCTGTACCAAACGGGGGAGGCATATTCACCTGCAGAGTAGCATAAAGCTAGATCTGATGTTCTGATTGTTTGTGGTTGTGTTCCCCAACTGGTTCCTGACAATTTGCGTAGAATGTTGTTTCTAGCAGCTATCTTTTGTTTTACGTTTTGGCAATGTTTCTTGTATGTTAGTGTGCGGTCCAGCATAACTCCCAAATACTTTGGTGTAAAGCAATGGTCCAGTAAGTTCCCTTTCCAGATAACTTTGAGTTTCTGAGATGCCTGTGCATGCCGCAGATGGAACGCGCAAATTTGGGTCTTAGCTGGATTTGGTTTCAGTTGGTTTCTTATAATAGGTACCTAGATCTTCTAATGCAGCAGTTAAAGAGGTCTCTGCTTCATCAAAGGTATTAGCCTGAGTAGTAAGTGCTAGGTCATCGGCATAGATAAAGCTTTTAGTACCTTCTGGCAATGGCTGGTCATTTGTGTAGATGTTGAAAAGAATAGGAGCCAGTACACTGCCTTGACGGAGTCCATTCCTTTGATTTCTCCATCTACTTCGGCGTCCTTGGAATTCAACAAAAGAGCGACGATTTTCCAGGAGAGTAGCTATCATCTTGGTTACTTTGATGTCTGTAATCAGTCTGTAGAGCTTGTGTAATAATATCCTGTGATTTACCGTATCGTAGGCGGCGGAGAGATCCACAAAAGCCACACCAGTGATCTTCTTCTTCTCAAATCCATCCTCAATGTGTTGAGTTAGATGTAGAATCTGTGCTGTGCAGCTCTTTCCTGGGCGGAAGCCACTCTGCTGAGGTATTAGAGCGTGGTCTACTACTCCAATTAGGCGGTTTAACAGCATCCTTTCCATTATTTTGTACAGATGGCAGAGTATGGAGATTGGTCTGAAATTTTTTGGGTCCGAAGGATCCTTTCCAGGTTTCAGAAATGCAATCACTTTGGATTTTCTCCATATTTTAGGAATTTTCAGAGAAGTAAAACAATTGTTGAAGAAGTTCAGAAGCCATCCCTGTGTGGTTGAACTGAAGTGTTTTATTTGCTCTATTGTGATGTCGTCTAATCCTGCCGCTTTTCCATGTTTGATGATTCGCTAAGTATGATTATCAGTTCAATACTTTCATATTTTCTTCGCCCATACTTTTTGCTTTGGGAATTTGAATTATTTCAAGCACGTTTTGCTATTTTTTCTTGAACGTTTTTACATTTTGACATTGCTTATAGTCAGGCCTACATTATATTATAATTTATACAGGCCAATTATATGATCGAAGGGAAGCCATAATGATTATAGGGTAATAATTATACATTTTTCTGCACTAAAACTGTGAAGTTGGTGTGTTTATTTAAAAAAAGAGATAAAAAAGAGAATAATTTAAGGTGATAATTCACATATGCTGTGAACAATTCGATAATGGTTTGTAGATTAATGTTGGTGTTTAATAAAAAAAAGAAAGATAGTAGAATAATGAAACACGTGGTGAATATGAAAAGATATATATTACTTATAATAATCATTATTGGTGTGAGGTCATTCAAAACGGCATGACTACGTAAAGTATAGGCAAATGATTGTAAATTAAGCATTGATACAAGCATATAAATGATAGTCTAATCACTTTGCATTTTTCAAGTGGACTATATTACAAACTAACCATCGAATGGGAAGAAACAGAATCACCTAGTTGTCACATATTATTGAAACATAAAATTTGAATTTTGTACAAATGATATTGAGGGATGCACATTTGTTGCAACATTATTAGTTATAAGGGTAATGAGACCCTGAAATAACTTGCAAAATAATTTGGATATCATAATATTTGAGACATAGACCTGAGATGAGTGTCTGATAGATTTGGAAAGCATGGATATTCTACTAATCAAATTTATTCTTCTATTTGGAAGACACTAGATAACAAGTTGTATAAAAATTGTAAATAGAGAATTTAATCTTGATTTAGTGGTCAAGCTAGACCAATATTGCTACGGCAATAATTACTGTTAATAATTGGTGATATAGTAAATTACTTTTCTCATTGGTCGCACTAGTTAGAATGGAAATCTATACTTTTACACCGAGGCAAGATACTTCTTTTTTGTAGATTTTTCTTTAATCATAATCTCAAGTGAGTGTGTTTGTGATAGACTGAAAACACCACCTGACGGACATTCAGGGTGTTTAATGGATCACTTAGTCAAATATGACCGAATCTAACCTGTTTTTATTTTATTTGATTTTCTTCGAGGATCTCCTAATTTTATTTATATGCAAGGGTAGGACCGAGGAGATTCGTTGACCATTTAAACCTTATTTTTTTTATTTTGGACTTTAAATATTTTTCTTTGCATCGATCCACATCAAGCCTTAATTTAGACCGAATATCCGGGGCAAGATAGGCTTTAGGGATTCCTAGTTTTATGTGTTGGTCGATGAGTTGCCAATAAACGGATGCTTATTTTATCTTATTATTTTTGCTTATCTTCTGATTCCTGTTGTGCTATTGCTTTGAATGAGGTTTGGGAGTGGGTTGATTTAACCTGTTACACCTATATCATGTTAACCACCCATGAGACTACTTGAGTTCTCGTATCCACCGGTATTTTTTTTATATTCAACCCCAGACTTCAATCATTTTTGTTCTTCATCTTATATATGTCTTGTGTTATCGGCATGAATTGCGATCTTTTCGCCGGGTCATCCGATTCACTGCCGGTTAACGGGGACAGTATGTTGTTGCCAAATTTAGAAGAGATCAAATGGTTAGGTTGGTTGTAATTTGATGTAAGCTTTTAACATATGGGTGGCCACCATTACGATTCCGTCAAGATGGCGGCAATATAAAACATGAAAGAGAATTGCACTTTGCTAGTGCAACCACTGTACCAAATTTTCTTCAATTCGGTTTCACCGTGTTTGAATAGATAGGGGGAATCTATTTACAAACATACATGGCCGCCATATGTAAATTATTGGTCTGCTGAACTTGTAGTTTGGTCAGAAGAATCTTTGTATACAAAGATATAAAGTTGCAAAAATTGGTAGAGATCAAACGATTAGGTTGGTTGTAATTTGATTAAAGATTTTAACATTTGGGTTGCCACCATTACGTTTTCGTCAAGATGGCGGCGATAAAAAACATGACACTGAGGTGCCTTTTGCTAGTGCTACTGCTGTACCAAATTTCGATCAATTCGGCTTCACCGTGTTTGAATTGAGAGGGGGAAACAATTTGCACCCATACACGGCCACCATCTGCAAACTATTGGGCTGATGACCTTGTAGTTCAGTCAAAAGATGCTTCCTACAATAAGGTATTTTGTCGCAAAATTTGGTAAAGATCAAATAATTAGGTTGGACATAATTTTGTTTAAGATTTTAAAATTTGGGTGGCCATCATTCCGTTTCGTCAAGATAGCGGCAATATGAAACATAACCCTGAGGTGCCCTTTGCTAGTGCTACCTCTGTACCAAATTTCGTTCAATTCGGTTTTACATTGTTTGAATAGATAGGGGGAATCAATTTGCACACATATATGGCCGCCATATGCAAACCATTGGACAGATGGCCTTGTAGCTTGGTCAAAGAACGCTTCTCACATAAAGATATGTTGTTGCTAAATTTTGTAGAGATCAGATGATTAGATTGGTCGTAATTTGATTTAGGTTTTTAACATTTGGGTGGCAGACATTACGTCTCCGTCAAGATGGCGACGATATAAAACAAGACACTGATTTGCCATTTGCAAGTGCTACCTCTGAACCAAATTTCGTTCAATTCGGTTTCACCGAGTTTCAATTGATAGAGGGAATCGATTTGCGCACATACATGGCCGCTATCTGCAAACTATTCGGCTGATGACCTTGTCATTTAGTCAAAAGATGCTTCCAGCATAAGGGTATGTTATTGCCAAATTTAGAAGAGATCAAATGGTTAGGTTAGTTGCAATTTGATTTAAGCTTTTAACATATTGGTGGCCACCAATACGTTTCCGTCAAGATGGCGGCAATATAAAACATGACACTGAATTGCCACTTGCTAGTACTACCACTGTACCAAATTTTGTTCAATTCGGTTCCACCGTGTTTGAATTGATAGGGGGAATCGATTTGCACACATACATGGCCGCTATCCGTACATTATTGGGCTGATGACCTTGTAGTTTGGTCAGAAAAATCTTTGTATACAAAGATATAAAGTTGCAAGTAGGGGGGTAGTGGCGCTTCTGCCCCCCCCCCACCACTACTCCCAATGCGAGCCGATAACTCCCGAACCCGTGGTCGGAGATTCACGAATGAAGTGTCGTTGGACTCGGGATGATGGGGGCTTTGCTATGGACCACTCGTTATATTTTAGAAAAAAAGTTTGAATTTTTTTGTTTTCGAAAATAGGCGATAGTTTGAAAACCAAACAGAATAGAACGTTGTGCTATGGCTCAAACGAGTGGTCTTTATGACCTTTATTTTATATAATAAAACTTTTTTACTTTTTATGTTTTTTTGAAAACACTCGAATTTTGGAAATCCTATATTTTGGAAACTAGGAACTCTACAAAAAAAAGTTTGAAGTAAATCAATGGTCCTTACCTCCTCTATCCCCAAAATAAATTTCAAGTCTCTAGGATGAAAACCTGTAGTAGTGGGATGGGGACAGAGCTGTGACACTTAGTAAGTTGTGAGCCCCTGCGACCTTGGAATGGAAGGAGCCATGCTAGGAGGGCGTGCTTGGATTCGTTTTTTTCGTCTCGTTGTGCTCTTTACGGGAATGTAGGTGTCGAAAAGGTGAAAATTTGGAAACACGTTTTTTTGGGGGGGGAAAATAGTGATTTTAAACTTTTTGTTATATTTCGCGAACCAATTATGCTAGAGGCGTGTACGAGGGGTCCAAGGACTCGGAGTGACGTCCTCTTTGCTATGAACCACTCGTTATATATAAAAAAAATGGAAACTCGATTGTGGGGTAAACATGTGTTTTTTGTGATTTTTGCCGATATATCACGAATCAATAACGCTAGAGACGTGTACGGGGTGTTCTAGGACTCGGGCTAACGCCCCCTTTCAAATGTGGTAGATATCTTTTCCAAAAAGTAATTCAAAAAGGGCCTAACGTCATACATGTTGAAAAAACGATTTCGTTTTCTTTACCTGTTTATAATGTTCATGAAGCGTGGTGGTTGAGAGAGACGAAATTGCTGGGTGTGTGTGTGTGTTTCATCGAACCTGTCGCTGACCAAGGTGGCTGTGTTCAATAGATCAATCGATATTTCGACGGGTCGGTTTATGACAGAGCGAGGGCGCGTTTTTTCACACATTTTACCTTTAACGTGTAAACGGTGATGATAACTTGGTTCTATGTTGGTCGAAGCGAGTAGAGAAAACAAACTTGCCGAGGAGCAAGAGGTGAATGTCATTTGAGCTTATTGGAAGGCGCCGATCTGACTTGACAACAGGTGCAATGGAAAAATGACGAAGTCGCTTTAAGGTGAAATAATCTGACCATTGTGGTGGCAGGGAAGTGCGAAATGCATGTGAACACATGTGTGAAACCACATGTAGGCTAAACCAGTGACATCCTGTCTTGCTTCGTACGTGACAAAATGCAAGTCCAGGTGAAATTTGATCTGGCACAGGTGTTCGCTTGGGACGTTAGCTGTCCACGTGCGCGATAACTGTTAACAAGTTACATCCTGTTTTGCTTCGTACGTGACAAAATGCAAGTCCAGGTGAAATTTGATCTGGCACAGGTGTTCGCCTGGGACGTTAGCTGTCCACGTGCGCGATAACTGTTAACAAGTTACATCCTGTTTTGCTTCGTACGTGACAAAATGCAAGTTGACGTGAAATTTGAGCTGCCACAGGTGTTCACCTTGGATGTTAGCTGTCTACGTGCCTGATAACTGAATGTTCAAAGCGTGGGAAAAAAAGATTATACATGCAATGTGATATATAAAGACACGTCGCTGACATATCCACTCGCACTTATGTGACTACTTTTGAACACGCTACAGCGTTGTGTGAAACACTTGGCCTTGTTTAACAGTTTTGGTGTTGGTGGAAAATACTTATTCTTGTTGTGAGGTAGGTATATATTTATTCATTTATACATTTATTGATTTATATATAAATACATGCAATTATTTATTGATTAGGTAATTAATGATTTTATTTATTTATTTGTTTGCAGATAACCGGTATAGCCTACTTGTCGTGTGTGTGTGTGTGTGAACGATATTAAAGAAAGAGAGAAAGACAGACAGCTAGAGAAGGAAACCATTTCCACACTAGTCCGCGAGACGGGAATATAGCAAAGCATTACACGTCAAGGTGAGATTTGTTTATATATATATATAACCTGTTTGATATTGTTTTGTTTATGAAAGGCATAAACTATATGGAATGGATATACTTATGGTGGTTTATTTTATTTCTTTTTAGAGTATTGGAAAACGCTTGACCTCTGTTAATAACCAGGAACGTGTGTGTTTAAGGTCATTGTTCAGTAGTCTACAGCTGAAAACTCAGGTGAGAGTGTTCTTTCAAAATAATGTATTTTGCCACTGCTACCGATAGCCTAACTTGGGAACCCCTAAACAGTTGTTTCAAATCGCGTGTGTGCTCTGGCCGCGTAGTGAATGTTAGAAAAAGTTTGATTCCCAAGGAATTTTTAGAATCTTGTTTTGAAATTTTTAAAATTGAAATTTGTACAGTGCAAAGGTTGCATACGGCTTTAAAGGTGAATACAGAACTGGTGTGCGAATTCATATATAAAAAGAAGGACGTAGAGCATAAAGAGACATTTTATATTTGGAGTAAAATGCAAGAGCTTTTGATAGCCGATAATCTGAATGAGTGGTATCAAAGCCATGTGGTGAATGCCTTGCTATCAAAATTTGATAAACTGCAACACGGACCGAGTGGCCTTGCCTTAGACAAAATTCATTATTTACAAATCAACATTTGTCATTTCAATCCGTTGAATGCTGGGTCTAGCTATATTAAAACACCGCCAGCCATAGCTTCGAAAAAGGCTGTGGTAAATATTGAAAATTTTGATGATGAATGTTTTCTGTGGGCTGTGGCTGCGTATTTGCAGCCAGCTCAAGATCGTCATGTTAACAGACCAGCAAAGTACAAGGCCAAGTTTGATGAATTGAAACAAACTTTAAATTTAACTCGAGTGTCGTTTCCTATGGACTTAACCGAGATCCATAGGTTTGAACAAGATAACCAGGACATTTCGTTCATGGTGTATGGTCTTGATGGTGATGAGATTGTGGGTCCCCTTTATGCCACAAAAGAACCGAAACGACACCACATTCATCTTTTATATCTATCTGAGGGGGAGGTGAATCACTATTGCCTAATTAAAAGCCTGAGTAGATTGCTAAGCAGACAAGTGTCTAAGCACACTGGTGTAAAATATATTTGTGATCGATGCTTGCAATATTTTAAAACCCCTACGCTTTTGGAACGTCATAGGGTAGATTGTGTTACTCAGGAAACGGTGAGATTGATATTGCCACAAGGGGACAAGGCTGTGTTAAAGTTTAAGGACATTCACAAGCATGACACTGTCCCCTATGTGGTGTATGCAGATTTCGAAGCTCTCACCACACCCATGGCGGGATGTGAACCAGATCCCACCATTAGCTCAACCACACCCATTCAAAAACATGAACCCTTTGCCATAGGATTTAATGTGGTGTGTGCCTATGACCCCACGCAATCCATTTACAAATACCGTGAGGGGCCAGATTGTGCCAAATGGTTTTTGGATGAACTTGTTAAGTTGGCCGACCATGTACAGAAATTACTGGACCACCCAGTACCCATGAGTCTATCTCCAGAACAGCAGCAGCAGTATGAGCATGCCACGACATGCCATATTTGCGAAAAGTCTATTTTAAGTGGAGAGGAAAAATTCAGAGACCACTCGCACTTTACGGGGGAGTTTCGTGGAGCTGCGCATAGTAAATGCAATTTAAACTTTCCAGCTCCTCGTTTCATTAGTGTCTTTTTCCACAATCTGGCGAATTATGACATTCAGTTTTTGATTCGTGAATTGGGCCATGTCAACAAGGGCTCGTTTACCATTATTCCCCAAAACCATGAGCGTTTTACAGCCCTGACATGGAGGTTGAGCGGCATTAGCATTCGATTTTTGGATTCCTTTAAGTTTATGGCATCCTCGCTAGACAGCCTTGTGAATGGCTTGAATGAGGAGGAATTAAAAAATACTAGAAAGCATTTTAATGATCCTGAGCAATTTCAATTGTGCATTCGGAAAGGTATATTCCCGTATGATTTCTGCAACAGCTGGGACGTGTTAAAGCAAAGAAAACTCCCACCACAAGATAAATTTTACTCGAAACTGACACGCAGTACCGTTTCCGATGAAGACTATGCACATGCATATCAAGTTTGGCGAGTGTTTGGCATGAAGACGCTAAGTGAATATGCTTTGCATTACCTAAAACTGGATGTATTGCTGCTCACTGATGTGTTTGAAAAATTCCGTAACTTGTGTCAACACATTTACGGTCTTGACCCGGCTCACTATTACACGAGTCCTGGACTCTCGTTTGATGCCGCTTTGAAATACACTCAAGTGGAATTGGATTTACTCACTGACGTAGACATGGTTCTATTTTTTGAAAAGGTCATTCGTGGCGGCTTTGTGTCGCTTAACCAAAGCCATGCCAAAGCGAACAATGTCTACATGCCTGATTATTCACCAGACAAACCAGAATCGTACTTAATGTACTATGACGTGAATAATTTGTACGGTTACGCCATGAGTCAGCCTTTGCCCTATGGGAAGTTTGCTTGGCTGACAGACAAACAAGTGTCAGAATTTGATGTGAACATGGCTAGCCAAGAAACAGGCCGTGGATATGTGCTAGAAGTGTATATTGAATATCCTTCATCCTTGTATGATGAACATGCCGATTTCCCATTCTGTCTTGAGCAAATGGTTCCCCCTGACAGTAAAGTGAAAATTGAAAAACTCATGGGCACACTTTACAACAAAAATCGGTATGTGCTACATATCCAAATGTTGGTGCAATGCCTCGCCCAAGGCTTGGTGTTGAAGAAAATCCACAGGGGTTATTTCTTTTGCTCAAAAAGCATGGCTTGAGCCATACATGCGTCTCAACACAGAGCACCAAAAATGGCAACACAGCAGTATGAATTTTTTTTTAAATTAATGAACAACTGCATCTATGGCAAGTCCATGGAGAATGTCCGCAAATACCGTGACATTAAATTGGTGAATGTCTGGGAGGGGCGGTGGGGTGCCCGGCGGTACATTGCCAAGCCAAATTTCAAATCGATCAAAATTATCGATGAGGATTTGGCTAATATTGAAATGAGTAAGACCAGCGTGACCATGGATAAGCCCATTTACTTGGGTCAAGTCATTTTAGACTTTTCTAAATCGGTCATGTATCGATTCCACTATGAGTTTGCCAAACGCCATTTTGAGGACGTCTCTCTTTTGTATATGGACACGGACTCATTCATTTACCACATTCGCCACTGCAACCCCTATGACGTCATGAGGCAACATAGTGACTGGTTCGACACCTCTTGCTATAGCGCTGACAACGTGTTTCAGATGCCCATAAAAAACAAGAAGGAAATGGGCGTTTTAAAAGATGAATGCGGTGATTCCATTATGACGGAATTCGTAGGTTTGGCCTCAAAAATGTATGCTTATCACACACTCGACTGTAAGGAAGCCAAAAGAGCAAAAGGTGTAGGTAGGGCAGTGGTAAAATCGCTACGTGTTGATGACTATCTAGCGGTTTTACGCACAGGCAAAGCTATGTCTCATACACAGTGCAGGATACAATCCAGCAACCATCATTTGTATCTTGTGGAACAGAGAAAACGCACCCTCGCCTCCATGGATAACAAACGTGTGTGGGCTGATGACCTGCTCACTAGCCTACCCTGGGGTTATGATCGCAAGGAGGAGGAGGTGTGATTTCACTGTTTAATCGTTTATGGGACATAGCTTTATGTAACTTGTAGATTTAGTATTTTGTAAATATTGGTTTCTGCCATTGAAAATAGTAGATTTTGTAAATAGTGGCAACCCACTTGGACCTTTTGCTCTTAAAAAAAGTTCTATGCAACCTTTTTTTATTTTTATTTTTGATTGGTGAATAGTTTGATTCTTTTAAGCTGTACAAAGTTTTTTTAATTGTAAATATGAAATAAGTAAGATTTTTAGTAATTTTAATAACTAGTATTTAATTATTTTTCGTAATGTAAATGTTAAACTAAAAAAGTCTTTTGGGATGGGTGTGCATGTCGAGAATGTGCTTTTGGGAATAAATAAAGTGGTTGTGTTTGTTCCCAAAGACAGGTGTGAATGTATGAGTGGAGAGAGAAAGCTGGTGTGTATGGTTGACCAGAGCAAACACGGTGAGGTAGGGTGGGGTGGGTGGGGAGGGGGTAAATGGTCACTTATATACTCATTTTGTTATGTCATTAGTTTTGTTTTTCATTGAAATGTGGCAGACAATAGACATTACTTTTGTAAAAACAGTCTTACCTGCAGTAGTTGTAGACCTCGACGTTTCTCCAAACACGCAGCAACACATTGCAGTATTATCAAGGTCAAGCACTTGCATCAACATCATTGTCAAATCTCAACTTTCGACATACACCAAATGGAAAAATGTGAAAACAGAAAAATGGAAAATCTATGTTTCCATATCATCAAAAACGCAAAACTTAAAACGGACATTTAAAAAAACTGGAAATGGCCATATGTGAAATTTGAAAATTCAAAAAACATCAAACGGACATTGTTTAAAATGTGTCATCAGCAAACTGGAGAAATCCATATCATCAAAAACGCAAAACTTGAAACGAACATTTTTAAAAACTGTAAATTGCAAATTGGCAAATGACAGTGTGTGGAATTCATCATGTGTGAAGTGTGTAAAATGAAAAAAATCAGCCATCAACATCACGATTTCTTAAAATTAAAAATAACAAATCATTGTGCTCTGGTAAACCTTTGTTTTTATTTCATAGTCATAGTGAATTGACAAAAGAAAAATAGAATACAAACAAATCCCAAATCCTCACTCCTCAATGTTTATGTCCATGCATCATCAACTTTCCTTTCATAGCACTCATGACAATCAGGGCTGCCATCCTTTCACCCACTGAGGCATCACTGGATGTGAAACGTTGTTTAGCTTTCTTTAATAACAATTTATCTGCCACGTGTCTTAAACCAGGATGACTATGGCGATAATAAAGGTCATGTTCCTTGCATGTTTGATCCAAAAGATTAATGGGTACATCACCACGTTGTAAACGTTTTTCAAGATGAGTTCCAGGGCCGCAAAAACGATAACCTGGAAGATGGATTTCGAAAGGTAGGTATTGAATCACTTTGTTAATGACGCCATTGCCAGTACAGGTCTGGCATATCCTTTTCCATCGATGGTAAAAAGGTTTGGACTTCCTCCTCCTCTGTGGACGATGTTTGTGTTTGTTGTTGTTGTTGTTGCTTTTTCTCGCCATGACACCCGTGGAATGATTCAACAAAGTCTTTACATGGACTTTTATGACCGTGATACAGTTTCACTAGCTGGCAAGTCGCACACTGACGCATAGACGGTATTTTTGCCATGGCCACTTGCTTATGGTGATCGTAATCCGTACAGGGTTGCAATTCACTCAGCACAGGGTCTTGAGTCCATGATTTTGGTACATGTTGCCAGATTTCTTTGACCGCGTTGGCGGCCTCATAATAAATGAACGACTTGGGCAGCGCCAAGAGTTCCTCTTTGGTAAAACTGTCTAGTTTCTTTTTGCACACAAAGAACTTGCCGATGGCTTTGTCCGTAGCATTGCCTTTCTCCATGGTATCACGTGCTGTAGATGTTTACACGTCGCTTGTAGAAATCTCACTGGCGTCATTCACAGGTAAATCTTGAGTTATAATTTTGTTCAACAACTCCCAGCAGGCATGGGTGGTTAACCAATGAAAGAGATGCCACGCATGCGATAGGGCTGTCTGGGTAATGTTGCCACAGGAACAAGTATACATGAGCGTTTGCAGGGAGGGGCAGCCCAACTCCATAAGGTCAATACATTGGCAGTAAGACGCCAAAAATGGTTGCAACCAATGACGTTTTTCACTACCTTTCACAAATACCACATTGGCCGAGGACAAGTGTGCTTTCATGACCACGTCCAAATATTTATAGGAAATGGTTCCCTGATTCCAGTCTAGTTGCCTATGATTTTCAATCCACTGGGTTTGTTTACGGTCTTTTTCACACAACAAATCAAAAGCATGGGGTGGTTTAAATAGCACATGCGTAGCTTGCGATATCCAAAACGTGGTACAATCGATCATGGCCACTTGTTTAAATATAAATTTGTTGTCACCAATTTTAAACCCTTGGCTATCCACAATGAGAGTGCGCAACATGTTGACGCTTGCCTGGACCAAGTTCAACTGACGACTGACTGACGATCAGGTGTGATCATGACATGGACTTACCTGCCATGCTAGTTTCAAATTAAGGTTAGGGGAGGACAGGGGGACATGCAAAAATAAGAATTTAAGAATTACATCATTTTATTATCATAACACGTCTTACAGGCTTTACTCATTTTAGGATAAGGACGATAGCAACTGATACAACAATATAGTATCTTGTGTTTGTAACGTCCATAACACCGATGATGTCCCAATGTCTCTAAACTAGGCGTTTTTGATGGTGAGCTGCTCACCGAAGCACCATGGATACCATACGGCCCACATGTATCGTAACTTGTTTTTTTTTTCATCACCCAGAGACACAAGTGAGGGATAGCTTGAATGACAGGGTATATTTCCCACTTTCATTCTGCAGGGGCAGGTGGGGCAGGGGTAGGGGCAGGTGGGTGACCAGCGCTGATGTTCCTGCATGGGTTCATCGCCCTCCTGCCATTGGTCTATGATGATGGGACAAAAGGCACATTTCACTTCATCTCTTGTTTTTAAATAGTAGAATCCAGCGGCCGCCAAGGCTTGAGGGTTTATGAAAGGCACTGGCCATGTGGCAAAAGTCTTGAAACGTTGTTCCTCAGAGTTTAAATTCATGGATGTAACGTCTCTTGAGGCTTTAAAGCAAGACATGACTGAGCGGCTTGACGTGGGATGACCTGTTATTTATACACTCGTCACTTGGTTGGACAGTGGATAATAGTTGACTTGTTTGTGATGAATAATCAAACAGTAGGCCGTGGTATTGGCTGGTACATTGTCTTGCGTTTCAAAATCTAGTCGAATGTCGATATTGGATGGCTTGACAGACTCTTCCAGGTAAGAACAGTCAAAGACAATCAGTGGCGCTCTTGCCTTAAACGCTTGGGGTAGCAGCATGGGGCCGTTCTCTTTTTGATAATACGACCATCGAAATTTAGAAAACAAGTCGTACAGGGGGCCAAACTTATTTTTTGAAAAATCCAAATCCAGTCCTTCATAGGGAAACACAGCTCCGTTGAGGAAAAGACGTGCATTTCTCAATTGCAGGTGATCAAATTGCGTGGCATCTTTGGTTTGTTGATACTTGCGATTCGTTTGAAAACCCACGATCAGGTAGAGAGGTCTCTCTGTATTGCGAGCTGTTTTTACAGACCAACTGTGTGTGTTAGTGGTGGGCAATAGCGGATACTCGTGGAGTGCCCAGCTTCTAAATTCCATGGGTAGAGGCATATCTCTCTTTACCATCTTGAGTATGTCCAGTTTTTTGCTATCGTTAAGGGTCACATGAGGCACTTTCCATAGCAAGCGTTGTAGTTGAATTTTTGAATCGATGGGGGCATTGTCGGCTCCCTTGAGTGCCTTATTATCACTCCTGTCTCTCACTAGATAAAGCACTTGCCTTGCGTTGACCGCAATGCGTTGGTGATCTTCGACAAAGCCTAAAATCAGTTTAAGGGGTAAATATCCAGTAAAGGTCCCATCGGTGTGTACCATCCAGTCATTGGTCGAGTCAGGACACCAACCTGCCATGCAAAGTGTTTTAGCTTCTTCCTCACTATAAGAGGGGTATAGTTTCATGACACTGGAAATGCCCACATTTCGAGTGCTATCCACCACGATATCGTTAATGACATACCGCACTTCAGAAAACAGAAAGGCCAAACCATGGTTGGCCAACTTGGATGTGGTGGGTGTAGAGCCATCGGCTTTGGTGAGCCGACCTTCAATCTGAATGACACTTTCATGCGGTAGGGTGTAAATATCTTGGTTGTTGATAACAAATTGAATTTCATCATTGTTATTGAGACCAGGTGTTTGAGCTTGATAGGAATGGAGATCAATTCTTACCACTCCTGGTTGCTCCTCGATGTGATTCGCTATCTCTAGGATAGAATTCATTATGAGGGTTGGCGTGGTAACCCAAATGCTGTAAAATCTGCTTATCTTGAGATGTTAACGTGTATTCACGTGGCAAACAACTAACACCATTCCTAGACGGTGTTGTTGCTTTATACACAAATTTCATAGTGGCTTTAGCACCAACTTGTAAGTCACTGGTGTGGTAGAATCTAGATCAATGAGTTGTTGATCTCTATTGATCAGGCTTAATGTTATATTACTAATACTATCGACAGCCACAGAATGAAAAAGCACCACAGGAGGGTTTTCACGAATAATATACCCATTGGGCGATGTCACAATAAAGTCATAAAGCGAATGCGATGGTTCTTGATTGGTGTACACTTGGCTAATAATATTACATGTCACCGACACATGATGGTCCTCAATGAATTTCACTTCATGGTCCGAATCATGTTTTTTGTTGGGCACCAACATACGTGGTTTAAATCCTAGTAATGGACCAATGGAATCGGGGTGTGTTTTAAAGTCAATGTTGAAGGTAGAGAAAATACTGCAGCGATGAGTGTTGGTATTGCCTACAAGTTCAAACTTGCGCGTTCCGTCGAGAAATGACTTTAAACCATATTGATTGATCAACACCACATAAATGTGTTCATAAATATCATCGATCGTGTATCCACCAGAGTTCAGGGTGAGCACAGAATCATCATAGTAAAACTTGTTGTTCACATTTTCACGTATGTTGTATATTCGATTGTACGTTTCAAGAGAAACAAGTCCTAAACCATAGGTTTTTTCACTCAATTCGATAGGCGGGTAAAAGTCTAGGCTGACTTCAGGTCCACGTCCATGCAGTGTAAACGTTTTACTTTCTGTCGACATACTGGTGGCGTTTTTGCTTATGCTGTGTCTTTTATAAAAAAATTCAACACAAACGTCCACACTGTTGGCTGTTAAACGTTTGCTCTCGTTTCACATTATAATATACCTTCATCCTGTTTCCAAAATAGGTCACTAGTTCCATGGGCGGGGGCAAATTCCCAAATCTGTCAAAGTACCTTACCATGGATCCCTCTTTGACATAAGCTACATAATGCGTTCCTAGTCCTCGGTGATCATCCAAATTGACAACAGCACATTCCTGTTTCCAGGGTCGTGGGGGTAATTGGTTTCACATAAACACACCTCGAAAATGAGAAAGCTTTAGTTGTTTAGCATAGCTTTCCACTTGCTGATGCGTCAGGGCATGTCTTGCTATGGCTGAGTTTTTTTTTATATTTTGAAATGGTGAAATCCCAAATCCTTGTTGATAAAAGGCTGGCTTTAAATTGGCATTTCTAGCCCCCATGGCAATCGCTTCCAACGTTTCATTATGTCGCTGACTTTCTTTGAGTTGTTGCTTGCCCTGCTGCGCGGCTTTAATGGTTTTCGCCACTGCACTGGCACCGCCCAAAAGTGAACCTAGAGCAGCCAAACCAGCAAATAATGCAGGTAAAACTCCCGCTCGTTTGGGGACGGGAATCACTCGCCCTTGGTTTGAAACCTGTCGCCGACGTTTTGGAATAACATGTCTCTGTGCTGCTCGAAAGGCTTTCCTTATGGTCAATACATTATTTTTTCTTTTTTTCTTTCGCAAGGGCTTGTCCACGAATGTCGTAAGCCCAGGCTTTGCCAAGGACAATGTCCTTTTTTTAGTCTTTCTCACCACATACCTTTGTTTCACCATGATGATAATGACCCACAACCTTTCACAAGAAAGTTTAAATCACAACTAACGTTAGATGGTTATTTCATGGCTGTATATTCCAATTCCACATAAAGTGGGAAATCGTTTATGGTTTTTCCCGCTTGCTTTTCATCCCATGTCAACATGAGGTGAAAAGATAATTCGTCACCAGCATTGACCATTTTATGCTTATGGACCAACATCCTATGACCATTTATCTTTATTTGTAAATGGTTCTCATCAGGTATGGCATATTTGATGTGAATGGTTCCATCATAGTGTAATCGATAGTGGCTTAAACCCGAAGCAAGCACATAGGTCAAGTGCTGATCATGGACTAGCGGTAAATGGTTTCTGTCATTCAAAGGTTTTTCATTTGTCAGATACACTAAAAATACAGATGGGATAAATTTATAAAGCCTTTTCATTTCATTGGTCACGTAACGCTTGGTACAGACATCGTCTTCGTCTTGCGGGTCTTCCACGTGAATAATCCGATGGTGATTAGCTCTATAGCCATTCACCGTAAGCTGGGGCACTTTGTCATAAAACTCATACACTTTGTTATCCACATACTTTTTCGTAGTAACGTCTGTAGACACTTGAGGATGTTTTACATGGGTTAACCGCTTTCCCTTAAAGTCATAATCTCCCTGTTTAGTGCGTGGCACTACTGACCTATCCACATAGTGTTTATTAGCAGGATCTGTTTCTTGTTTAGGATCATGTATGGGAACAGGCCTAGCTTTGGCCATCAACGCACGTCCAAAGACATCCATCGTCAACCTGTAGTACTAGTCTACTGTTTCTATGACAAGGTTCAGTGTCTTGTATATAGACAACCTGCTAGCCTGTCTAAGCCTTAGTTGAAATGAAGATTATTAAGCAGCAAGAGTCATTCCCCGTGGGGGACATGGTTTCCCATCTCTGTCCCACATCACGTGAACATCGCCATGGTTCACTGTTTCCATCTTCCATTCGCTGCATCATTGTGGGGCCTTCCGGCTGTGGAAAGACTAATCTTTTGCTTACGCTCATCACAGCGCCCAATGGTCTGCGTTTTCAAAATATTTATATTTTTGCAAAATCTCTCTACCAACCCCTCTACGTGTTTCTGGATCAAGTCATGTCTGGATTACAAAAAGAGAATATGGGTTATTTTACATTTTCCATGCAAGAAAATGTGATTTCACCGGATGAAGTAAAGCCCGATTCACTCATGATTTTCGATGATGTATCCACTGAACGTGAAGGTATCATTCAAAGCTATTTCAGCATGGGTCGACACAAACATATCGATTGCTTCTATCTTGGGCAAACGTATTCTAAAATGTCCAAACAGTTGATTCGTGACAATGCCAATGTCATTGTTTTATTTCGTCAGGACGAGAGGAACAGTCGTCACATTTATAATGAACATGTGAATCCGGATATGACCTTTCAAATGTTTACAGAATTGTGTGCCAAGTGCTGGAACACTCAACGTCATGCCTGTTTAGTGATTGACAAACAAAGTGAACTCAACCAAGGACGGTATCGCTTAGGGTTTGATCATTTTATTACTATTTAAGGCCCTGTCTCATTCCCCGGCAAGTCATTTGTCAAGACACCATGGCGTTAGCAGAGGGTCAATTGAAAAAGCATATTATTAGAGCAAAAAATACTATTCGCCAAAAGTTTCGTCAATTGAAACAATCACGTGCCAATCATGCTTTGTTTATTCAGCATCATTTAGCACCTCCACTAAAAGCCATGTTGAAACCCTCTTTCAAGCCATCTGAAACGCTACCCACCGTTTCACAAGCCACGCAGACGCTGCATGAGGACCCTGAGGAAGAGGAAGAGGAACAGGAAGATTTGACTAGTGTTAGTGAAGTTGAGTATGAGGAGGAACAAGTGTTTACGCCTCAAAAAAGGCCGCACCCCTTGCAGAGTTTTTGAGAAAAAAGAAATCCTTGGCCATGGTCGATACACCTTGCCCTTCCAGGGCGTCTCCGTTTTCACAACTCTTGGCCACCCCTCAACATAAAGCTCAACTGAAAACCATTTTAATAAAATATTATGGATCAACGTTGGAACCCTATTTCACCGATCTATTTATTGGAAACACAGATACCACGTATGGTGTTCGCTATGAGAATGATAGTTTTAAAATTGGCGATTCATCCATTAAATTTGCTCGTACTAAAGCTGTCATTAATAACATTAACTATAAATTAACGCCAGGACTGTTAAAGCTGCTCTTTTCTCGGACCCCCTCTCCCCATGATTATACGTCAGAGGATCTTAACAAATATAAATCCATTTTATTGGATACCCATGCCCACAAAAGACAGTATGATCCCGCTCAACAGGTGAATGCCAATATATCTCTAAAATATAAAACCATCATTGCAAAAATGTTTCCCACCAGTCAAAGTACTCGTCGTAAAGCATCCGCTTCGGGAGTGACATTTAAACCATTAAAACCCCTTGTGGATGTTACCTACTGGCACAATCCCAATAAGCTCGTCCAGCGGCTACAGTTGTTGCATGCCTCACGTCAAGCTGGCCACACCGGTCACGATTGGGAAATTCAAGAAATTGAACAAGAACTTCGAAATGCCAAAATTATTGTTTAAGCCCTCACCCATTAAATGGGTATTGCTCACGAGTTGCATCGCCCAGCTAGGCGTCACTATCCGCGACTCAAGGTGATTTCACGAGGTGTGGATGAACTTTGGCAGGCTGACTTGGTTGAAATGATACCCTATGCTGGCGTTAACGACGCTGTCCGCTATATGTTGACCGTCAATGATGTCTATTCCAAAATGGCCTTTGTTGAACCTGTGTGTCGCAAGTCTGGTCCACTAATTACCAAGGCCTTTCAACATAATATTCAACACTCCAAACGTCAACCTCAGCTGCTACAAACCGACCAAGGGAAAGAATTTACCAACAAGGACTTCTCCAGTTTTCTCAAATCTAAGGATATTCACCATTACACCACGAACAGCAACCTCAAAGCCAGTGTGGTCGAACGGTTCAACCGAACATTGAAAACCCATATGTGGAAAGCGTTTACCGCTCAGGGCACGTATCGCTGGTTGGACATGTTACCTGAACTAGTATCACGTTACAATGACACCAAACATAGAACGATTGGGACCAAGCCGCGCCTCGTGACCAAAAATATTCAGCGATTGGATAAACTGTTTAACCCCATAAAAACAGCCGATCCTAAACGTCACCGACTGAATATTGGGGATTTTGTTCGTGTGAGCAAATTTAAGTCTGCCTTCAATAAGGGCTTCACGCCTCAGTGGGGGACTGAACTATTTCGAATTCGTCAAGTCAACTTGGACACTCCAGTCACCTATTTACTCGAGGACCCCAACCGTCAACCCATAAAAGGTAGATTTTATCTCCATGAACTTCAGAAAACAGCATTTCCACAGCATTATCTTCTGGAAAAAGTGTTGAAACAAAAAGGAAATAAACTCTATGTCAAATGGTTAGGGTTTAACTCCACGTTTAATTCTTGTATCAATAAATTACATGTTGTGTGAACCTGTGTACTTTTTATTTATTCACACATGTTGTACACCACTAATAGCTCTGTGTGTACAGCGCTCCGCGCTTCGTGCATGTTCATACATGTTTGTATTTCCCTTTCCACCTGTGTTCTCTCATACATTACCCCTCCCCCTCTCCCTCCCTTCACTTCCCACCACTGCTGTTCGCAGCTCTTGCCTATCTATTGGTTGTGACATCATTCCCACAAATTGCATCATACTTTTTACAGATTCAGCGATTCCCATGCTTTGAACATTCTCTTATCGTGCACGTGGACAGCTAACGTCCCAGGCGAACACATGTGGCAGATCAAATTTCACGTCAACTTGAATTTTGTCACGTACGAAGCAAAACAGGATGTAACTTGTTAACAGTTATCGCGCACGTGGACAGCTAACGTCCCAGGCGAACACCTGTGCCAGATCAAATTTCACCTGGACTTGCATTTTGTCACGTACGAAGCAAAACAGGATGTAACTTGTTAACAGTTATCGCGCACGTGGACAGCTAACGTCCCAAGCGAACACCTGTGCCAGATCAAATTTCACCTGGACTTGCATTTTGTCACGTACGAAGCAAGACAGGATGCCACTGGTTTAGCCTACATGTGGTTTCACACATGTGTTCACATGCATTTCGCACTTCCCTGCCACCACAATGGTCAGATTATTTCACCTTAAAGCGTCTTCGTCATTTTTCCATTGCTCCTGTTGTCAAGTCAGATCGGCGCCTTCCAATAAGCTCAAATAACATTCACCTCTTGCTCCTCGGCAAGTTTGTTTTCTCTACTCGCTTCGACCAACAGAGAACCAAGTTCTCATCACCGATTACACGTTAAAGGTAAAATGTGTGGAAAAAACGCGCCCTCGCTCTGTCATAAACCGACCCGTCGAAATAACGATTGATCTATTGAACACAGCCACCTTGGTCATAGACAGGTTCGTTGAAACACACACACACACCTAGCAATTTCGTCTCTCTCAACCACCACGCTTCATGAACATTAAAAACAGGTAAAGAAAACGAAAACGTTTTTTTCAACCTGTATGACGTTAGGCCCTTTTTGAATTACTTTTTGGAAAAAATATCTACCACATTTGAAAGGAGGCGTTAGCCTGAGTCCTAGGACACCTCGTACACGTCTCTAGCGTTATTGATTCGTGATATATCGGCAAAAATCACAAAAAACACATGTTTACCCCAAAATCGAGTTTCCAAATTTTTTAAAAAATATAACGAGTGGTTCATAGCAAAGAGGACGTCACTCCGAGTCCTTGGACCCCTTGTACACGCCTCTAGCATAATTGGTTCGCGAAATATAACAAAAAGTTTAAAATCACTATTCCCCCCCCCCCCCAAAAAAAAACGTGTTTCCAAATTTTCACCTTTTCGACACCTACATTCCCATAAAGAGCACAACGAGACGAAAAAAACGAATCCAAGCACGCCCTCCTAGCATGGCTCCTTCCATTCCAAGTTCGCAGGGGCTCACAACTTGCTAAGTGTCACAGCTCTGTCCCCATCCCACTACTACAGGTTTTCATCCTAGAGACTTGACATTTATTTTGGGGGTAGAGGGGGTAAGGACCATTGATTTAGGTCAAACAATTTTTTTTGTAGAGTTCCTAGTTTCCAAAATATAGGATTTCCAAAATTCGAGTGCTTTAAAAAAAACATAAAAAGTAAAAAAGTTTTATTAAAGAAAATAAAGGTCATAAAGACCATTCGTTTGAGCCATGGCACAACGTTCTATCCTGTTTGGTTTTCAAACTATCGCCTATTTTCGAAAACAAAAAATTTCAAACTTTTTTCTAAAATATAACGAGTGGTCCATAGCAAAGCCCCCGTCATCCCGAGTCCTACGACACTTCATTCGTGAATCTTCGACCACGGGTTCGGGAGTTATCGGCTCGCATTGGGAGTAGTGGTGGTGGGGGGGGGGGGGGGGGTGCAGAAGCGCCACTACCCCCCTACTGTTGCAAAAACTGGTAGAGATCAAACGATTAGGTTGGTCGTCATTTGATTAAAGCTTTTAACTTTTGGTTGGCCGCCTTACGTTATCTTCAAGATGACAGCGATATAAAACATGACACTGAGGTGCCCTTTGCTAGTGCTACCGCTGTACCAAATTTCGTTCTATTCGGTTTCACCGTGTTTGAATTGAGAGGGGGAAACGATTTGCACGCGTACATGGCCGCCATCTGCAAACTATTGTGCTGATGACCTTGTCGTTTAGTGAAAAGACGCTCGCCATATCAGTATATGTTGTGGCAAAATGTGGTAGAGATCGGTTGATTGGGTTAGTCGTATTTTGATTTACGCTTTGAAAATTTGCGTGGCCTCCATTACGTTTCCGTCAAGATTGCGGCGATATACAACATGACACTGAGGTGCCGTTTGCTAGAGCTACCTCTGTACCAAATTTCGTTCAGTTCGGTTTCACCATGTTCGAATTGATAGGGTGGACAGACATTCAGAGTACACACACACTCTCTCTCTCACACACACACACAGACTCCCGCACACACAGACAGACACACAATTTTTCGCCCTGTGTTGTTCTGATAAGTCTACTTTCACTTTTTGCAAAAATCGAAAGTAGGCTAAAAAATTCGCACAGCTGCCATCTTGTGGTTATGAAAACAATTGAAATAAATTAAATGCAAGTGGATTAACATTTGTATAAGCATTTAACGTGCAAAGTTTCACTGCAGTCGAATGGTTAAATCGCGAGAAACGTCCATTTAAATATTTATAATTCGCGTCACCGCCATGTTGAATTTGAGATCACCAGGTTACTGAAAATCCTATAGGTGAACTTATGTTCATAGCTTCTATGAACATAATAAAATTCAGTTCGATTGCTGAAAAATATTCGTAGATATTGAGAACTGGCTATATATTTCGGATGCTCGCCATTTTGGATTGATATATGTATAGACCGTAGAGTTATATATCATTAAAGGAAAATTATTGCGTAGCTTCATTATTCAAACATTTATTTCGATCGCATGATTACGACACAAGTAATAAAAACTTAATTTGACAAATTCGCACAGCCGCCATCTTGAGGTTATGTAAAAATTTGAACTAAATTAGATGCCAGTGCATTACAATATGTATAATCATTTACTGTACCATATTTCACTGCGCTCAAAGAGTTAAATCTCGGGAGAAGTCTATTAAAATATTTCAACTTCGCTGGGCCGCCATTTTCATTTTGTACTTTACAGGTTTATAAAAGTTACATAGATAAACTTGTATGAGTGCCCTTTATCACTGTACAAAATTTCAGGGTGGTATCTGTAAAAGTTTCGGAGATATAGAATGCCAGTGAAATATTTCGCTCATCCGCCATTTTAAAGTTATGTAAACAACTGAACTAACCTGGACGCTAGTGCAGTACAATATGTATAAATATTTGCTGTAACCTGTTTCATTACGTTTGGATGGTTAAATCGCGAGAAAAGTCTACTTAAATGTCTCAAATTCGCTAGACCACCATGTTAGTTTTGTAGTTACCAGGTTTTTGAAAGTCCCATAGATGAACTTCTAGTGGTGTCCTTTATCACCGTACACAATTCCAGGGTGATATCGGTAATAGTTCGGAGATACTGAATGCTGGTGAAATATTTTGCACAGCCGCCATGTTGGATTGGTGATACACAATAAAATTTGAAGGGCACGATCGGGGTCGGCCAGAATGGTACTATGATTTTACCGAGTTTCATTGAAATCGCTCCAGCTGTTTAGAAGTTATTAGGGGACACACACACACCATGTCACACACAAATACGCACACACAGACACACAGACAAAAGGTGATCTCATAAGCCTATTTTATCAAAAAATGAAAATAGGCTAAAAATCCTTCCTTAGTGGACGATTTTTCCTCAGAATTTCTCCCCTACCCATGGACCCCTTAAATTGGATTTATGAAAAAACGGCCGAACACCTATTTCCTTATTTTTAAGAAAAAATGAAAGTGGACTTATGAGATCAACACAGGTCTATCTGTGTGCGTGAGTCTCTTTGTGTGAGAGTGTGTGTTCTCGGAATGTATGTCCCCCCTATCATTTCGAACACCGTGAAACCGAATTGAACGAAATTTGGTACAGTGGTAGCACTGGCAAAGGGAACTTCAATGTCATGTTTTATAATGCAGACATCTTTACCAAAACTTAATGGCGGTCACTCACCGTGATATCGGTGCGGTTTTCACCATTCTGTAAAGGATATCTCGAGGATGATTTCTGTAGAAAATAATTTATTTATGATCAAAGGAAGCCGAGCAGTAACGATTTCGGTGGAAAAGTAAAAAACACCTGGCGTCCGAGCGCTTTGTAAGCTTACGCTGGGCAAACTGTTAAAAATATCTAAATACTATGAGTGTAAGAATTGGTCAGCATGAAAAGTTCTACAAAAAAGTCCGCGAGAGCATATGTCTATCTTCAATACATCGCCCACTATGAGTGTTTTTACGTTTTAATTTCTTCCAACCATGTTCATTCAAATACTGAGGCAACAGTTTACGAGCTACCTAAGGGCGAATCTATCATCCCTGTTACAGCCTAGCTAGTGGGCGAACCTATTGCCCCAGATACAGCCAGCAGCAAACCGTTGAGTCGTGTTGAGTGAAGACTTCTGAGAAGGGTGGTTGTGTTTGGAGTTTCCCTGGAAGTGCAACTCGGGTTTTCTTCATTTCGCGTCTGAACGTTTCGTTCCGTAAAATTCACAGTCAAGTTAAGATTGGACGGAAGGGGGATTTGTGATTCATGCACGTCGCCTTTCTTAAATTATGCCTGACAACAATGTGTTGCACATACATATCCATGATGATATAACTAATAGTCCAGTCTGTGATTTTAATCCATCATTCACAGACGTAAACCGGATATTGGTCGTTGTTGATTGACACTGGAGAAAAAAAAGCGCTTATCACGTAATGCATTCTCCAAGGCTAAGCCGGGTCGGGCTGCTAGTTTCTTCATAAATGAAAATAGGCTAAAAAGCAATGTTTGTCTGGTCGTCTTCTATGCGTACATATACAATTCGTCCGATTGCGATCAAATTTTGGTGAGTTGTTGTACACACTGCCGGAAAAGTAACAGGCAAGGTAAATCCAATTTACAGTAAATGGCGCGTGAGTAGCTTCAACAAAATGACGTTCGATTCGCTTCAACAAAGTCCCACATGCGTTCATATACCATTCATCCCATTGCCATGAAACTTAGGTGAGATGATGTGTACACTTCAGGGAAGGTTTCTGGCTTAGTAAGTCCACTTTCCAATAGGTAGCGCACGAGCAGATTCAAGAAATGAGCGACGACGCGCGAAGCGTTTCAACAAAGTCCCGTATGCGTTCATATACCATTCGTCCAATAGCGATGAATGTTTGTGAGATGTTGTGTGCACTCCAGGGAAGATTTTGGGCTTAGTACATGCATTTTACAATAGGTAGCGCAGGAGTGAATTCAACAAATAAGCGAAGGCACCTGAGTCGTTTCAACAAAGTACCGTATCGTTCATTTACCATTCGTCCGATAGGGATGAAACTTCGCTGACATATTGCGTACACCCAAGGGAACGTTTCAGGTTTAGTAAATCAATTTTACAATAGGTAGCGCTCGACTAGATCCAGAAAATGAGCGACGACGCGCGAAACGTTTCAACAAAGTCCCGTATGCTTTCGTATACAATTCCTCCGATAGCGATGAAACTTGTGTGAGATGTTGTGTACATTCCAGGGAAGGTTTCTGGCTTAGTAAATCCATTTTACAATATGTAGCGCACGATTAGATTCAACAAATGAGCGACGACACGTGAAGGGTTTCAACAAAGTCCTGAATGCGTTCATATGCCATTCGTCCGATAGCGAATAAACTTGGGTGAGATGTTTTGTACACTCCAGGGAAGGTTTCTGGTTTAGTGAGTCCATTTCTCAATTAGTAGCGCACGAGTAGATTCAACAAATGAACGACAACGTGCGAAGCGTTTCAAAAAAGTCCCGTATGCGTTCATATACCATTCGTCCGATAGCGATGAAACTTGGGTGAGATGTTGTGTACACTCCAGGGAAGGTGTCAGGCTTAGTAAATCCATATTACAATAGGTAGCACACGAGTAGATTCAACAAGTGAGCTATGGCGCGTGAATCGTTTCAAAAAGTCCCGTGTACGTTCATATACCATTCATCCGATTGCGATGAAACTTCAGTGAATTATTGTGTAGACACCACGCAAGGTTTCTGACTTAGTAGGCTACATGCATTTTACAAAAGTTAGCACAGAAGTAGATTCAACAGATGAGATTTGGCACGCGAAACGTTTCAAAAAAGTCCCATATGCGTTCCTATACCATTCATCACATTGCAATAAAACGTAGGTGAATTGTTGTGTACACTCCACGAAAGGCTTCTGGCTTAGTAAATCCATTTTTCAACAGGTAGCGTACGAGAAGATGTGTACACTTTCAGGAAGGTTCCCTGCTTAGAAAATACTCTTTACAATAGGTAACGCACGAGTAGATTCTACAAATGAGCGACGACGCGTGAATTGTTTCAACGAAGTCCCGTATTCGTTCATATACCATTCGTGCGATAGCGATGAAACTTGTGTGACATATTGTGTACATTCAAGGGAAAGTTTCAGGCTTAGTAAATCAATTTTACAATAGATAGCGCACGAGTAGATCCAGAAAATGGGCGACGACGCGCGATGCGTTTCAATAAAGACCCGTATGAGTTCATATACAATTCCTCCGATAGCGATGAAACTTGTGTGAGATGTTGTGTACATTCCAGGGAAGGTTTCTGGCTTAGTAAATCCATTTTGCAATAGGTAGCGCACGAGTAGATTCAACATATGAGCGACGACACGTGAATAGCTTCAAAAACAATACCGAATGCGTTCATACACCATTCGTCCGATAGCGATTACACTTGGATGAAATGTTTTGAACACTCCAGGGAAGGTCTCTGGCGTAGTGAACCCATTTTGCTATTGGTAGGGCCCGAGTAGTTTAAACAAATGAGCGACAACGTGCGAAGCGTTTCAAAAAAGTCCCATATGCGTTCATATACCATTCATCCGATTGCAATGAAACTTTGGTGAATTATTTTGTAGACACCACGGACGGTTTCTGTCTTAGTAGGCTAGATGCATTTTACAACAGTTAGCGCAGGAGTAGATTCAACAGATGAGCGACGGCTCGCGAATCGTTTCAAAAATGTCCCGTATGCGTTCATATACCATTCTTCCCATTGCGATGAAACTTAGGTGAATTGTTGTGTACTCTCCTCGAAAGGTTTCTGGCTTAATAAATCCACATTGCAATAGGTAGCGCACGAGTACATTCGACAAATGGGAGACGACGTGCGAAGCGTTTCAAAAAGTCCCGTATGCGTTCATATATCGTTCGTCCGTTGAAACAGTCGATGAAACTTAGGTGAGATGTTGTGTACACTTCAGAGAAGGTTTCTTGCTTAGTAAATCCACTTTGCAATAGGTAGCGCCCGAGACGATTCAACAAATGAATGACGTTGCGCGTTGAGTTTCAACAAAATCCCGTATGCGTTCATATACCATTCATCCGATTGCGATGAAACTTTGGTGAATTGTTCTGTACACTCCAGGAAAGGTTCCTAACTTAGTAATGCCCCCGAAAATTGAATTATTTTGGAATTAAATTAGAATAACGCACAGTTTTACATGGCAATATAAATGCTGGAACTTGACACAAACCAGCCGTGTCAGAGTAGCAAGCAAGGCAAGGAGATTCCAATCACGTTATATCTTGCGCAATAAATGCTTCTAGAAGGTTGAAATCGACATAGCAACAGGGAATTTGCTAATGAATATTATAATAATTGTTATAATTTATGTCATTGGACAAAAGCCCCCAGCCAATGAAGAAAAGCTCTCATTGAAGACAGGAAAAACTTGCAACTAGATTATTTGGATAATTTATGCATTTAGGCCCCATGAAGGATATTTTATTCATTGATAATGAGAAGAAAATTAAAGGAAAACATTACAGAGACTTTAAATGTAGCTGAAAGGTCCAATTACGCAGTAATAAGCATTGTTAATATGCGCGCTAAAATTATGGAGGGAGGCAGATATGGCCGCCAAAATCTCGACTTGGAGAGGGAGACACAAGTGAGAGGCGTGCAGATGTTATTGGACGTGGACCTGAGACCTTATATCGAAACCTTTAACACATGTCGAACTAGATGGAGCACCGACCATCCAATGACTACACTTTTCGAGTAAAGGTTGTAGAATAAAAATTTAATATCAAAACAAGACATAGCAAAAGGGGAAACGAGGAGTGCATGAAATGGTAAGATGAGGGATGATGGGCCTGTAATAAATAGTACACATGATTATAAAACAGTAAACAATAAAATATAAAACTCTGAAAATAGAACTATAAAAGAGAGAATGTCGACGACGAGGAGGGGCCTAAATCACTGGAGATCGTTCAGTAGAGGGGCATAAATTAACAATAGTGTTAATAGTGCTTTTCGTTCCACCACAGGCTGACCACAAGAAAGTAGTCAGAAGCATCATCCTGAAAAGTACATGAAAACGTGTATCCCACGAACCGTCTATCTGACCACCCTTATATTTGAAATGTATGTCACAACAAACTACCCAAAGAAACAAACACATACAATAACAACGAACCTTAAATGTCACGTTAAGAAACAAAAATTAATACATGACTTCCATAACGACAACACTTCACAAAACATGACGTGATGTGACATACAAACCCCGCAAAGAAACATAGATCGGTTCAATAAAATAAACAAAGACAAAGTCCCAAATAAAGATAAAACAAAACGATTTCATGAGCTGGTAGAATAAAACTTCTCTCGAACGAAAGCACAAGATTCGGTTACCTTACGATATACCAAATGAGCGTCAATTGCAGTCCCGGACACGTACAACGAACACACATTCCATAATCTCGGAAGAGTAACCAATATACCTCATTTAATAACATAAATGGCATCACACATTGCTTGCTGACTGAAAGCCACTACAAAACAGAACAGCACAAAATATGACCCTTGGCCTTCAGTCAAATTCCCACTTAAACAAATAACATAAACCCACCCTTAACATAAGTTCAGAACCGTGATTATAAATGAGACATATTTCAGACGCATACATGGTAGTGTCTGCCAGTCTCTAAGGATAAAAAGATAACCTATACGGCCATCCTTAGAGTTGTACAAATGCAGACACTGAAAAATTAAACCCTTAAAACATTTAAATAAACTTGATGTGCGTTCCGACCATACAGAAGAAAATCCAAGGCAATTGAACGAAAACACCTACCCTTGACAAGGCACAAACCGCGAAACTAACCTAAAGATACCAGTCCTTAAAGGTCCTCGAAAAATCCCATACTTTTACAGGGGGTTAGGAACTGGTAAGAAACATCTCTCAGAAATACAATCACGTTTCATGACACCAAAAGCCGGAAGAACACGCGCACAAAATAAAATTCTACAAGATAAATAAAATAAAATAAAACGACAACAACAAGAACCCATTTAAATTAATAAACACATAAACAAGCAATTCGATTCTCCACTACGTACGTATATATAACGAATAACTAGGGACCAAAATAAACATCAAATAACCTCAAAGATAAACATGAGAGATCTCCAGTTTAACCCTACCTTTTGCAAGTTAAATGAAGGGACCTTTTAACACTGAAACTGGGGAAAAAACATTGATAATAATCTTCTTCAAAGCACGATTATACAGAGTTACAAATGATCATTTCCACTTAGCTGATAGCTTCGAGACGTTCTAGAAGACCTCCGATGATTATATTATTTTATCATAATTTTATATTTCAAGAATTCTCAACTATGAGACAAAGCCGGAATCTCGTGGTTTCTCCCCAACATTTATAGCTTCGTAAATCATTTTATAATGAACATCACGGAACATTTGAATAGAATTGCTGGCAGTAGTGGTTATATCGTCAGACCATCTTTTTTCTCCCCGTCATACCAATTTAGGTCTGATAACAATCGCCAAAGTCCCGTTCCTTAGTCTAAGATGGTTTCTTCATCGCAGGGGCTTTCCTTTTCAAAACGTGCCGAAATTATGATCTCTCAGATGTCCTCTAGTGATCGCAAGATGGAAATAGCGTCGAACAGATCTTAAAATTGTACCGTGTCAACAAGCATCGAGGCTCTTATTCCTACAAGCTTCGAAGAAGATAGATGTGTTCGCCGGGTTAACCGAGATCCCGAAGGTTATACGAGTACGGTAGTGAGACCATTCGTCGAGACAGAGCAATCGCCGAGGCGAGATAGGAGATCCACGCACTTTGAAACTGGGCAAAGTTTGCAAGTTATTAATATTGCAGTAACTCAGTAATAAGTGAGAATAGATTTCGGCCAATTGAATTACCATACAGTACGAGCTGTATTCTAGTATTTGTGAATATTTCAGCATCACAAAATGTATAGTTTCGGAGTTATAGACTTTTTAAAAAGTGACTTAGAAATGTGCTGGAAATCGAAGGTGAAAAGCATTTTAATTGATGCGAGACAGCATTGAACATTAACCGAGTGAATAATAGTGTCTTTACTTACATTTTGGAGCAGTGTATGAACATTTTCACTATAACTGCTAATATTCATCAGGACTTGTTCGATATTTATCACGATGTTACGATGATGAGATAAGAACGTTATGCACGAGGGATATATTTGATTCATATATATAGATACAACATGGAGCTTCGTTAACCAGAATACTTCAGAATGTAGGCGTTATGTACTCTTACATCCTGTGCATTCACGTCTTTTCACGAACATAATTTAACAACTACGAACTCTAAAGCTATTTCATTCACTATCTATATGAATATTTCTACGATTCTACTCAATGATGACACTGAACTATATCTATGACGGTGAAAGAAGACGCAACATAAGAAGATTTGTCAAGATGTCCGGGGAAAGATCCCGGCAACCCAGAAGAATATGCCAGAAGAATGTCGTTCGAGGCCAGACGGAGTTTGGTGATTACCAGAGAGGAAACGTCTTTCCTTATCCGAGATTGCTGGTTCGAGGAATCGAACTGAGGTCCAACTCAGTATCTTGGATTGAGGAACAACTAAGTATTTTCCCAAAATTCTTAAATTGAGCTTCTAGATGTCGTCTGATAAGGTAGCAGTGTTATTTACTTGTATATTGAGAGCTTTATAGTGACATTCTGAGCAAACGTTTTACTCCATATTTCATGTATTTCTATGTTTCGACATATTTTTATTCTTCATGTGTTTAACGAGATTTTATTCTGCAAGATCATTTGAGATGATAGTATTTCATCAGTTTTTCATTTTTATTCTACGGATCAGTTTCTGAACTGACATAATTTATTTGTTTAAGGAATCAGTATTCCTTATTTGAGACTAGTCATTTTAACTTTCATCGATTTGAATTTTATTTCAAGTTATGGCTGTAGACATTTAGTCGGAGATGCCAATTAAATTATTTTTAAGTAATTTAAATTGGGCACCTTCAATGTACAGAAGTCATCAAGATGAGAAGAAACCACGAATGCTATTGCTATATAATCATAATTACTATGAACTTTACGTCGCTCTGACAAGAATTATTTGCCAGGATGTGATAGGAGTCACATTCATAGACATTCGTTGTATCGAATGGAGATACATTGCGAAAGTGATAATCCTTACTTTATTTGTGAAAGCTAAGCGCTTTAATCATTTAATTGTTTTAGGAAACATAACTTGACAGAAGATAATTTTTATCTTACGACAGGGATTCAAAGCTGGTTTACCCTAGTCAAGATAGGATTCTAATGGACATGATAAATAACATATGTGTTTATTTATACACTATATGTGGTATCGCGTCGTATTGTGGACCCGATATTACATAGACGTGTAATTTAAAGCTAGATCAGGGAGGTGGACGGAACAGTATTGTTATTAATTGTATATGTGATAACACTGTGTATATTTAAGTACTCTTTATGAAGTAAACTTACGGAGGTCATATACGACTTGTCTGAGATCGTTATTTATTTAAAGGAAGTGTCTTTTAAGAACTGAAGGAAGAGTTCAACATACCAGTGATTGAGTGTTACAATACTGAAGACAATGCCAGTTATTTAAATTCAAGTTCCTACAGAAGAGATGTTGGTAACAATGGCTATATTAAGAATTGTTCGACATAGTAGATGAGTTTTAATACCATATACATTGGATATATGAGGTTTATGGAGAGATGTGTGTATTCATGTGAAGGTTCTACCACATTGGAGTGAAATTACTGAAGTATAGTTCTTTTGATAAGGTCATGGCATAGTATATAAAAGGGAGTCAGTGTGTTGAAAACTCCTACATGTATATAAATCTACGACTTTAGCAGTATTAACAAGAGTTTTAGTAAGCGGAAACATATATGTAGAAAGTAATTGTCCACAGATTGTTGCTAATACCTTAATTAACTTTTATTAACAAGGAATGGAGTAATTACGTGCATTTGAACTTAAATGATTGAACGCATTGGACAGATTTTGTCTAGAAAACTAATAATGACCAAGTGTGTGCAGTATAATAACATCAGTAAATGTTCATGATAGTATATGTAAAGAACATATTGTATATAGAAGGGAGAGAAGGATTATTGTTTAAAGAGAGCTATGACTCTGCTTTAGGACGTTAAACGTAACGATCCAATTTTGTAAATATTTTCGTAATATTTACAATTTTTGAAGTAATTATTTGTTCGATGTTTTCTGAATTATAGGGTATTGCTGAATGCATGTTTTTGGAATGAATGATTTTCTTGTTGTTAAGAATGACTGAACAACCCCGGCAGTCTAGAATGTTGAGGAAGAGAGTATGGATGCTATTGTTTAAATCTGAGAGTGATTGTATGATAGGTGTGTGAGATATGAAGGGTTTTATAACCAGAGAATGTAACTTTTAAACACGGTGACTGTCCGCTTGACAGCTCGACCACAGTAAATGTGGGGACATGTATTTCCGTTAGTTCATCAAGGCCAGTGTGTTATATAATCGAGAACTCACAGCCTTCTGAAGCCAAACGACTTCGTGGCTGATAGAGAAGTGGTTCATTCATTGAATGCTTGTGGCCAGGTGTTTTACAGTAAGCGTACCAGTTTTTTATATAGCTCAAAGATGTATGACACGCAGGTATTTATCTTAAACGTTTTATATACTTACAGTAGGCTCAAGCCCTTCAAAATTTGTTTATATTTAACTGACAGCACAGTAAACCCAATAGTGTATTTGTTATAGCCTAGTAGAGAAATGCGTAAGAGAGTGTGTGTTATTTTTATTAATTAAATGTTGTTATTTAATGTTTAAATACTAGATTTAGTTTACTATTGTTAAATACATTTACTAGTTCGTTTGGTTTTGTTGTCGTCAAGTGACTTATTTTAAATATAATTAGAAACAGTGGTATCGCGGATCCATTTATAGGTTGGAGCTAAGCCCCGAGAGACCCAGAGAAAACTAATAGGTAGGTGCTTCTGAGCGAGTGATTTTGATGTGTAGCCACGATACCACTGATCAATACTGTGCAGATTCCAGGAGACCTTGTTGGAGCAATTTCTGATAGATTTTGCCGGAGCTCATTCAGGAATAAATAAATCAAGCTTTTGCTATGGATTCCCAACAGGCATCTTCCCGAATTTACGGGTACAGTATATGCATTTTACAACATGTAACGCACGAATAGATTCAACAAATGAGCGACGGCGCGCGAGTCGTTTAAACAAAATCTCGTATGCGGTCATATGCCATTCATCCGATTGCGATGAAATGTTGGTGAGTTCTTGTGTACACGCCAGGGGAGGTTTTCGATTTAGTAAATCCATTTTACAATAGGTAACGCACGAATTGATGCAACAAATGTGTTACGACGTGCATTGCATTTCAACTAAATCCCGTATGCGTTCATCCGATTTTGATGAAACTTTGATGAATTGTTGTGTACACTCCAGGAAAGGTTTCTGGCTTAGTATGTGCATTCTGCAACACGTAGTACACGAGTAGATTCAACAAATGGGTGACAGCGCACGAATTGTTTTAACAAAATTCCGTATGCGTTCAAATGCCATTTATCCGATTGCGATGAATATTTGGTGAGTTTTTGTGCACGCCCCCATGAATGTTTCTAAATTAGTAATTCCATTTTACGATAGTTTAGAGGCAGTTAACAGAATTTGAAAAAAATATTGTGTATCCAAAAGCACTTCAAGAAACAAAAGTACATCGCTAACACTTTCTTTGATTGGCATTGCAATGCATGCCGGGTACAACTTGTTAAATATAAACTTATGAGAGCCTGCAGAATATTCCGTATGTGACCCACAAGACACCGTAAGGGTTATGTGTATACTCCTAAATTCTGTGCTCCAATTTTCGTATCATTAATATAAATATCACTTTCCGTATTTTTAGGAACTTATTCAAACTATGCTAAATATAGAAACATAATTGTAAACTGACCATTTCAAAATGTGGCATTACTTCGCCAGTTATGCTTGGGCACATCACTGCTGATACACATTGTAGCCACGTGACTAACTAGGTTCATTTGGTAATGAGGGCAACTACTAGGCCATATCTGTGTCACTGAAGAAAATAAATTAAAACAAGATGTTCAGTAAAGAACATATAGCCTACTTTCTCCTAAATGCATGGGTAGTGTTATAACTCTTTGTCCATTTCAAGGTTGGTTGTAATAGCTTGTTGAAATACAACGTGCTATACGGATATTAAACAGGATGCCCTTTGTTAGTGCTACCTCTGTAAAAAAAATGTAATTCAATTCGGTTTCACCGTGTTTGAATTGATAGGGGGAATCGATTTGCACACATACATGGCCGCCATATGCAAACTATTGGGCTGATGACCTTGTAGTTTGGTCAAACTATGCTTCCCATAATAAGGTATGTTGTTGCAAAATTTGGTAGAGATCGGATGATTAGGTTAGTCGTAATTTGATTCAAGCTTTGAAAATTTAGGTGGCCGCCATTACGTTTCCGTCAAGATGGCGGCGATATTAAAAACATGACACTGAGGTGCCCTTTGCTATTCGTACCTCTGTACCAAATTTCGTTCAATTCGGTTTCACTGTGTTCGAATTGATTCGGGGGGGGGGGCAGACATTCAGAGTACACACACTCACACACACACTCGCACACACACACAGACACACAGACAGACACACAAATTTTGGCCCTGTGTAGATCTCATAAGTCTACTCTCATTTTTTCCAAAAATCGAAAGTAGGCTAATAATGTCCTGACAGAGCACGGTGTTCAGTAATGAACATATATCATTCTTTATTTAAAATGTATGGATACAGGAGGGCTGTTTATCTTGCAAGTTCCGATGGACTGTATAAAATAGCCGATTGACACACCAAACTGATTTTACTACTAAACGTTTGCTTGTATTATTCTTATGTCTCAACATAATTGCCAAAACGATTGAAACATTTGTCTATCGTTACACCAGCTTTCCAATGCCCTCGGCAAAAAATTCTGGCGCCACTGAGGTGGGTACATCTGGAGAGTATCCTGAAGTTTTTCCTTTTTGGCGAAGCATTGCCGCCCAACAATCTTCAATTCTCGAAAAAAGGTGAAGTAGTCATAAAATCAGCTGTCATAAATTAGTAGTAAGATCAGTTTTGTACCGGTATGTCAATCAGTTATTTTTCTACAGTCCATTGGAACTTGAAAAATACGCCCTCGTAGTTATAAATTTTTCACAAGTTTTAACCATTTTACAACCTGTCCTCCTGACAATTAGGAATAAATAAGAAAGAAAGATAGGTAATAATAATATTAATAAAAAACTAGTTGAAACCCGTCAAAAATGACGGTCAATAGAAAAATATTTACTGAAGAATTTTCTTATGTAGGCCTACTGTGTATTCTTTGTACGATTATTTTTTGGCTCTATTGAAACTATAAGGTCGTCAAAAGATTGCACTCTCAACATTGCAAAATACTGCTGGCCATGACTGAAAAATTGATGAGGCAAATTGAGACCTATACGTTCCAGAGTTTTCCCTTGTGCTTCATTGATTGTGACAGAGTATGCCAAATAAATTGGAAAATATTGCCTCTTAAAACAAAATGATAGTGTTTTATCGGATGCTGTTAAATCAAGTAGAAGGATTAGACCTCTCTGCCTAATTTTAACTGCACTTATTATTTCCAAATCCAAGCAATATAGTTGCATTTAGGAGCCCTTGGGAAACGTTCAGATTTCTAAGCAGCATAACGGTTCAAGCGTTTGGAATATGTGGAGGCAAGTCATTTAGTTCCAAGGAATTCAAGAACTCTGAGGAGTCTAATAAAACTGGCCGCAAACCGTCACATATAATTTTGGAATATAACGAAGAAATGCGATGATGTGCACCTCCATACATCTTAAAACAATGTGGACCGTATGGGTGTGGCACAGTAACATTGTCACCAAATGAAACGAAGGACATAGCATTGTACTGCCGATTAGTCTCTCTGAAATTCCTTGAGATATCATCTCCAGTGAAAAATAATTGTTGCAGCATGTTAAATATTTTATATTTAGTCAGATTAATTTTACCATTACAACAGCAAAGGTCAAAGTAACCAAGTGTAGATTTCTCTCAAGAGAAATACAGTGCAGAACAATGTTTACATTTGTTCGTCAAGGACCCTACACTGTAACGGTATAGTATCTGGAATTGTATCTGAAATGCCGTATTCATATTGGAGTTTAAAAATGGCTTCGTATTTTTCTCCGATTTCCCACTTGTTTGCGGCTAATGTTCTATTTCGTAAAATGGGTTTATTTATAGCAGCATTTCTCCCCAAATTAACGTCATATTAAATAATACTATAGTGGCCTGCATCAACGCAGCAGCCAAATATTAAATAGCAAATAATAACTTACTTCCATTGCCAAAATCAACTGCGTGGTTAGACTCATTGTTATGTACTCTAAAAAAATAATCAATAAACAATAATATTCACTTATACAACTAAGTTCAGAGACTTCCATTCTCAAGTTGGTTGCTGATGAGAACGCGATGAGACTGATCGCCAATAATAAAATCCTTGCAATTTTTGCAATTTGCTTGCAAACGCAACTCAGGATGACGAACTTTATTTTGAAATAAACAGAATTAAACTGCTCTAAATAATCAATTTCCATCACCTGTTGAAGGAACAATACTTTGCATTTCCATGACAGTAAATTATGCAAGGGAGCATAGAATCACTTCGCCACTACTGGAATGAGCATGGACTCACTTCGCCAGCCACCGTAATGGAGGGAGTTTTAGAATTATATGTTCAGTGTTTTTCAAAGATCGTATTAACACAGGGAAGCCCAGTCTTAAGGCTACATTCTGAGCTATCGCCCCAGATTCCAGGTTCGATCCCTGCTCTGCCAAGAAATTTAATTCTGGTCTGAGGGCTGGAACGGGGCGCACTCTTGAGGCAAACCTAAGAAGAGCAAAATTTGATTCCCATCTCAACAATCTTGGATGTGGTTTTCCGTGGTTTCCCACTTCCACTCCAGGCAAATACCGGGATAGTTCCTAACTTAAAGCCTCAGTCGTCAACTGTCCATTCCCCATACTAATTACAAATGCACACATCAATACAGCCATCACATTAACACAGGTTATCAGAGAAAGGTTTACACTCACACACCAAAGTAGACGGCGCTGAGTGACCACGATGTCTGAGTCCATCAAATGAATTGTTAAAGCCTGTCAAATATTTTATATTTATTCAGATTAATTTTACCATTACAACAGCAAAGGTCAAAGTAACCAAGTGTAGATTTCTCGCAAGAGAAATACAGTGCAGAACAATGTTTACATTTGTTCGTCAAGGACCCTAAACTGTAACGGCATAGTATCTGGAATTGTTTCTGAAATGCCATATTTATATTGGATTTTAAAAGTGGCTTCGTATTTTTCTCCGATTTCCCACTTTTTTGCGGCTAATGTTCTATTTCGTCAAATGGGTTTATTTATAGCAGCATTTCTGCCCAAATTAACGTCATTTTATGTAACACTATAGTGGCCTGCATCAACGTAGCCGCCAAATATTAAATGGCAAATAATAACTTACTTCCATTGCCAAAATCAACTGCGTGGTTAGACCCATTGTTATGCACTCTAAACAAATAATCAATAAACAATAATATTCACATATACAATGAATACTTCCATTCTCAAGTTGGTTGCTGATGAGAATGCGATGAGATTGATCGCCAATAATAAAATCCTTGCAATTTTTGCAATTTGCTTGCAAACGCAACTCAGGATGACGATTTTCATTTTGAAATAAACAGAATGAAATTGCTGTAAATAATGAATTTCCATCACCTGTTGAAGGTACTTTGTATTTCCATGACAGTAAATTATGCAAGGGAGCATAGAATCACTTCGCCACTACTGGAATGAGCATAGACTCACTTCGCCAGCCACAGTAATGCAGGGAGTTTTAGAATTATATGTTCAGTGCTTGTCAAAGGTTCGATCCCCGCTCTGCCAAGAAATTTAATTCTGGTCTGAGGACTGGAACGGGCCGCACTCGTGAGGCAAAACTAAGAAGAGCAAAGTTTGATTCCCATCTCAACAATCTTGGATTTGGTTTTCCGTGGTTTCCCACTTCCACTCCAGGCAAATACCGGGATAGTTCCTAACTTAAAGCCTCGGTCGTTAACTCCCCATTCCCCACATTAATTACAAATGCACACATCAACACAGCCATCACATTAACACAGGTTATCAGAGAAAAGTTTACACTCGCACACCAAAATAGACGGGGCTGAGTGACGACGATGTCTGAGTCCATCAAATGAATTATGTTCGCCAATATGTTAACGCTGATGTATGTGTTTGAACTACTGGATATAAGTTCAATGACTTTAAAATTAATATCATTGCATTGTTGCAGCTTGGCAAATATTTTATATTTCAGCAGATCAATTTTACCATCACAACAGTAAAGGCCAAAGTAACCGCGCGTAGATTTTACGCAAGAGAAATACAATGTAGAACAATGTTTACATTTGATCGTCAAAGACCTTTCACTGTACTGCATAACATCTGGAATTGTTTCTGAAATGGCCTATTTATATTGGATTTTAAATGTGGCTTCGTATTATTCGATAACACTATAGTGACCTGCAATATCGGAGCCGCTAAATATTAAATGGCAAAAAATACTTCCATTGCCGAAATCAACTGCGTAGTTAGATTCAGTACTCTAAACAAATAATCATTAAACAACTGTCTTATACAATGAAGTTCAACATGACCGTCCAGAGACTCTCATACTCAAGTTGGTTGGTGAGGAGAATGCGATGAGACTGATCGCTTACAATAAATTCCTTATAATTGTTCCTGCCAGCGAAATGTTTGGCAATAGCTTGAAAACGCAGCGCAGAATGACGTTCTTCATTTTGATATAAACAGTACAAAACTGCTCTAAATAAGCTATTTCCATCACCTGTTATAGTTTATGGCAGTACATTTTGCAGGGGAACATAGAATAACTTCGCCAACTACTGGAATGAGCTTAGGCATATACTCAATACTCACTTCGGCAGTCACCCTAATGGAGGCTGTTTTAGAATTCTATGTCCCGTGCATGTCAAAAATCGTATTAACACATGGAAGCCCACCCATTCTTGGCTATCGCCTCGGAGACCCGGGTTACATTTCCTGCTCTGCCAAGAAATTTAATTCTGGTCTGAGGGCAAAAACGGGGCACATTCAGTCTCTAGAGGTATAACTAAGAAGAGGAAGATTTGATTCCCACCTCGACAATCTTAGATGTGGTTTTCCGTGGTTTCCCACTTCCACTCAAGGCAAATACCGGGATGGTTCCTAACTTAAGGCCTCGGCCGTCACCTTGCCATTTCCCACCTTAATTACAAATACACAAAGTAATGCAGCTATCACAATAATACGGGTTATCAGAGAAAATTTTACACTTACACACCAAAGTACATGGGGCTGAGTGACAACGATGTCGGAGCCCTTCAAACGAATTATGTTTGCCAAGTGTCTCTCATGGCGAAAGCAATTGTGGACACGCGCCAGGGCCTGGAAAACTACCTTTTCACTAATAATTTAAGAGTATATCGACGATGCATAATTTATAACTTTTAGTCTAGGATGCTACCAACTTGACCACCGAAGCATTGGGAAGAAATTGCAATATTAAAGTACATAAACAACATAGCCTACACACTCAACTGTCAGTTAATGTTCTTCAACGTTTCCCTTCTTAAAAATTCCCCTCTAGCCTATAACTCTCCATCACTTGAAAACGCGCCATGTTTTGTGTTTTAAATATATCGATGCAATGGTGCTGCCATCTGTTGTTAGTTACTGAAACTATATGGGCGAGGTACTGCCATCTGTTGTCAGTTACTGCAATTGATGGCAGATATTAGCTCTTTTGACCACATGCTGTAATGCAATGGTAAAACGGAAATAAAACTTATTGAGAGGGAATGTAGGAATCTTTAACTGACATAAAACGTTACTAATAATCCTTGATAAAACAATATTTAACTATCACGCGAAGACTCGCCATCAAGGCCATGCCTTGTGTTTTAAATATATCGACGCAATCTGCTCTCAGTTACTGGAACTATATTGGCGAGTTACTGCCATCTGTTGTCAGTTACTGGAACTGATTGCAGATATTCAAACGACGTATTGAGGACATGCTGTAATGCAATGGTAAAACGGAAATAAAACGTGTTGAGAAAATGTGTAGAAATATGTATCTTTAACTGACATAAAACCTTACTAATACTCCTTGATAAAACAATATTTCAGTGGCAAAAAAAAAAAAATACTGGCGAGAGTTGGGATCGAACCTGCGATCCTTGGATCCACAGTCAATCGCCTTAACCAAATAGCTACTCGCGCACTGAGACTTAGATGCAGACGCAACCATTCACTATCTGCAAAAGCCGCTATCTGAAGAAAATAATCCAATTCATTATCAATAAAATCAATATACATTCGTATATGTTCATACTGTTATTATATTGTATTGTCAGAACTTGGTTAATGTATGTTTTCAATTACATGGAAGCTTATTAAATAACTTACATTTTAATGGACTTCTCACCGCCATTTTGTCATGAGCCCAGGCGGATTGTGCGCATGCGCGAGGGGCTGAATTCTGCTATTTTCTATATTTATTTAAAAATATACCGTAATATATTTGTTTATTTTAGAGACACTCTGCAAATCTACAGGCCAAGAGCTTTCGTTAGAGTGCTCTACGAAGTAAATTGGTTCTGTCGTTCTCTCTATCTCGTGATAACAAAAATCACCTTACTGTTTTAAATATATAGATGTGAGTGGTTTTACGTTTGTTTTAACTACTAAGGCGTTTAGAGACGCCGGAATTTTACTCCGAGGGGGATCTACGTGCCAGTAAGTCTACTGATACAGCTCTCCCGCATTTACGCACCCACAAATACCAACTGACTGCGTCATGATTCGACCATGAACCTTGGGCACAGTAGATGAGAACATTACCGCTGCGCCACAAAAACATTCATAGAGAGAGAAAGAAAGAAAGAATGGAAGAAAGAAAGAAAGAAAGAAAGAAAGAAAGAAAGACAGAAAGGAAGAAAGGAAGAAAGGAAGAAAGGAAGAAAGGAAGAAAGTAAGTAAGAAAGAAAGAAATACAGAAAGGAAGAAATGATGAAAGAAAGACAGAAAGGAAGAAAGAATGAATGAAAGAAAGAAAGAAAGAAAGAAAGACAGAAAGGATGAAAGAAAGAAAGAAAGGAAGAAAGGATGAAAGGAAGAAAGGAAGAAAGGAAGAAAGTAAGAAAGGATGAAGGAAAGAAAGGAAGAAAGTAAGAAAGGAAGAAAGAAAGACAGAAAGGATGAAGGAAAGAAATACAGAAAGGAAGAAAGTAAGAAAGAAAGAAAGAAAGGAATACAGAAAGGAAGAAAGGATGAAAGGAAGAAAGGAAGAAAGGATGAAAGGAAGAAAGGAAGAAAGGAAGAAAGACAGAAAGGAAGAAAGGATGAAGGAAAGAAAGGAAGAAAGAAAGAAAGAAAGAAAGAAAGAAAGAAAGAAAGAAAGGATGAAAGGAAGAAAGGAAGAAAGGAAGAAAGGAAGAAAGAAAGAAAGAAAGAAAGAAAGAAAGAAAAAATGACAGAAAGGATGACAGAAAGAAAGGAAGGAAGAAAGGATGAAAGGAAGAAAGGAAGAAAGGAAGAAAGACAGAAAGAATGAAAGAAAGAATGAAAGAAAGAAAGAAAGAAAGAAAGACAGAAAGGTGATGATGATGATTGTTGTTTTAAGGTGCTTAACATCGAGGTTATCGGCCCCAAGACAGAAAGAAAGGAAGAAAGGATGAAAGAAAGAAAGAAAGAAAGAAAGGATGAAAGAAAGAAAGAAAGAAAGAAAGAAAGAAAGGAAGGAAGAAAGGACGAAAGAAAGAAAGAAAGAAAGAAAGAAAGAAAGAAAGAAAGAAAGAAAGAAAAAAAAGGAAGCTTGTAGTTTAACGTGACCGTTAATCTCGCGATCATAAGCCACGGGAAAAAAAGAAGAAAGAAAGAAAGACAGAAAGGAAGAAAGGATGAAAGGAAAACAGGAAGAAAGAAAGATGAAAGAAGATATTAGACCTACAAATATGACTTTTACCACAGTCATATGCTCTTACCTCGTACACACAACGGCAGGTAACTCCATAGCTTATGCTACTCTTCAGACCAGAGTACACGAACCGCTAATAATTTACAACAGCCGTGCTTCACCCAGGTTGTACAGTGTAATGTACAAACATACACCATGCTAAGTCCGCCATAAAACTTGCTCGAGTACCGCCTTGAGAGTAGGCTACTAATCGAGGAGCGCTCTGTCGGGCAGTGTTGTAACTAAGTTATGGCTACGTCGCGGTCAGGTCACATAACCTGATAAATAGAGCACTTCGGTACTGGTAGAGATTTCTATCATATATACAAATTGAGGGGATTACTTAGGCTAGTCTTGTGAGGGGCATTTTGAAATTAATTGTCTTCATTTTACTTTACAGGCAGACAGAATGTGAGAACAAGTATTACCAAAACAAAAGACAAATTCTTGGCCATCCGAGCGCAGTGTAACTTGGTAGGGTAAGTGCATATACACATTTTAATATACTGACATCTAATTTATTCCAATTGTTTTCATAACCTCAAGATGGCAGCAGTGCGAAACCTTAAAATCTCGGTTCTTATTATTTCTTGGGTCTTAATCATGTGATTGAAGTTTGAATAATATACCTTCGCAATAATGTTCACCTAATAGTACATTTTTCTATGGCCTACTTGTATAAAAATCCAATATCGTGAGCATCCGAAATATTTAGGCGGTTTTCAATATCTACGAATCTAGTACAGCAATCAAATTGAAATTTTGTATGTTGTGAGAGATAATAAACATATTATGTAGGAGATATGACAATAGGCTATTTAGTTCATCACGGAACTAATTGTTTTTTATAGTTTATCCTCCCAGCTCGGCTTCAACCGTGTGACATTTCAAATTGTTTGATTTCGAATAAAAGTGACTGTTTAACAGTTATCGCGGAAAACAAGGCACACTGCTGACGTGAATCACTTAGGCGGTGACGAGCAAGCTGGAAGCTCCGAGCGCGATGTGCGCAGACATACACCTGTCTGCTTCCATAAACAAACATTTCACCTTCACCAGCTCTGTTTAGGATTTATTCCTTGCAGCTCAACACACCAGCTTGTGACAAATTGCATACGCAATGTGATGCAGCATCTTTAGTCTGCCAGCTTGTCTGAGGTCGGAGCCAAACGGCAGAGCGAGACACATTACACACGCTGCTACAGTCGTAACACAGGTTATCAGTAGAGCCCTGCGCGGATAGAAAAAAGTCCTCTCGGCACGCCGGAAGGCGGAGGTAGATTTCACCGGACAAACTTGGAGATAGGCGAAAATAGGCAGAATATGCAGGTTTTCGTAGAAGGATCAGATCTCATTTATCGCGTGAAAGTATTTTATAATTGGAGATTAATTAACTTTGTTTGTCTTCATTTTAAACATATTTTAAACATTTTATTGTCTTACGGGGACGGTAACCTTCTTGTCATTTGGAGTCCATTTTTAGCCTATTTTCAATTTTGAAAAAAATAGGCTTATGAGATCACCTTTTGTCCGTGTGTGTGTGTGAGTGTGTGTGAGGTGTGGGTGTGTCCCCCCCCCCCCTAATAAAATCTAAACGGCTGGAGCGATTTCAGTGAAACTTGGTAAGTTCATAGCACTATTCCCGGCGACGTCGACCGTGCCCATCGAATTTTGTTACGTCTCACCAATCCAACATGGCGGCTGTGCGAAATATTTCACTAGCATTCAGTATCTCCGAAACTATAACGGATATCGCCCTGAAATTGTGTACGGTGATAAAGGGTACTACTAGAAGTTCACCTATGAAACTTTCAAAAACCTGGTTACGACATAACCAACATGGCGGCCAAGCGAAGTGGAGACTTTTAAATAGACTTTTCTCGCGATTTAACTATCCAAACGTAATGAAACTTGGTACAGCAAATATTTATACACATTGCAATGCACTGGAATCTAATTTAGTTCAATTGTTTACATAACCTCAAAATGGCGCCTGTGCGAAATATTTCACTGACATTCTATATCCCCGAAACTATTACAGATATCACCCTGCAATTTTGTACGGTGATAAAGGGTACTGATACAAGTTTACCTATGTATAATTCATAAACCAGTAAAGTACAAAACGAACATGGCGACCAAGCGAATTTGAAATATTTTAATAGACTTTTCTCGTGAGTTAACTCTCTGAGCGCAGTGGAATGTGGTACAGTAAATGATTTTGCAGATTGTAATGTACTGCCATCTAATTTAATTCAATTGTTTACATAACCTCAAGATGGCGGCTGTGCGAAATTTTAAAATTAAGTTTTTATTTCTTGTGTCGTAATCATGCGATCGAGTGAAAGTTTGAATAATGAACCTAGGCAATAAGTGACCTTGAATGGTACATAACTCTATGGCCTATACATATAACAATCCTAAATGGCAAGCTTCCGTAATATTTAGACGGTTCTGTATATATATGAATCTTTTACAGCAACCAAACTGAAATTTTTATGTTCATAGAGACTATGAACATATGTTCACCTATAGGACTTTCAGTAACCTCGTGAGCACGAATCCAACATGGCGGCGACGCGAAGTATAAATATTTAAATGGACGTTTCTCGCGAATTAACTATCCGAGTGCCGTGAAACGTTGCACGTTTTAAATGCTTACACAAATGTTGATCCACTGGCATCTAATTTATTTCAATTGTTTGCATAATCACAAGATGGCTGCTGTGCGTAATTTTAAAATCTCGTTTTTACTTCTTGTGTTCTTATCATGCGATTGAAGTTTGAATACCACACTTACACAATAATCTTAATATAATAATACAAAAATAAAAATCCAACCTGGCGACCGTCTGAAATATTTAGACGGTTCTCAATATCTACGAATCTGTTACAGCAATTAAACTGAAATTTTGTATGTTGATAGAGGCAATTAACATGAGCAGGATATATGAAAATAGGCTGTACAGTTCTTCACGGAACTACTTGTTATACTTGTGGTCACACTGTCCTTATGCAAGGTTTCGACACTGATGTGTAACTATGTAACGGTCTGTTACTTCTTCACGCAAAATTATATCTCCCGCAGAGATGTTGGTTGGTTCCTCAGTTTAGGGGCTGCGACAACGCGGTCATATAACCCCGTGTACTTTGGGTGAGTGTTGAATCTGTCTGATAAACGGTGTGAATTGTGATGGCTGTATTAGTCTGTAATTCAGGTAAGGAATGCAGACGCTAAATTTCAAGCAGTAGTTCCTAATGTTGCTACCAGATACTAACGTCAACGCCACCCAGCTGTGAACTTGGCTACTGGATGCCACCTCAATCAGCAACTCGCAACGAACGTTGAAACTTCCCCTCCAAAGGAAAGCTTACTGAGGGATTTTTAGCGCTCTTAGAAAATGCGACGACTTTGGCCGGCTTTGAACCCGCGACCTTGGGCATAGAAGTTCAGCATGCTACCAGTTACGTCACCGAAGCCGCTTCACACTTAGTCAGATGGAAATCTGAATCTGATCTCGCTCAAGTGTGTTGTCATGGCAACGTCTGATGGCTCATCCCTCATCAATTTAGTAGTGTTGCCAGGTCAACCACTGATAGCTCTTGGCATTTTCTTATAATTCCGAAATCATTTTTCTCATCCCTTGGCGCAATGATGGCTCATATCAAAAATTCTTTCAGACAAACGTTTTAGGTAATTATTAGGGGAATATTGTCCATTTTGTACGGTTTTGATATTGTGCCTATTAACAGAGATATGATTAATGTTTCCCGAAAAAAACACTTTTTCCCACCCCTTTGGTCAATGGTTGGTGCTATCAAAAAACGTTTCAAACATAAATTTCTGAGCTTTATCCGACACATAGTATGAACTTTGAACGGATTCGATATTTCACATATTAAGAGAGTTATAGCAATATTTCATTTTTTCGAAAAAAAAAAGTCCCCCATTTTCATCCCCTTCGACCGATTTAGCCCAGTAACGAACTCGTCCGAGATTTTATGGGTATACATATTCGGTAAAAAATTCAAAGTGATTGGTGCAAAATTACGGCAGTTATCGTGTCCACAAGAAACTGATATACATATATACATATATTACATAAATTATGTATAAACTTTTGAACTGACGGTGGTTTTGGGGTCTGGGGGATGTGAAACGCGAAGATATGTCGAAATTTTCCGGAAATCGAAACATGGTACCCATTGCAATAGTTAGCTTTCTAATGAAATCTACCTAAAATACTGCCGTCAACGACGCCTAGCTGTGAACTTGGCTACTAGATGCCACCTCAATCAGCAACTCGCAACGAACGTTGGAACTTCCCCTCCGAAGGAAAGCAAACTCAGGTTTTTTAGCGCTCTTAGTAAATCCGACGACTTCAGCCGGGTTTGAACCCGCGACCTTGGGCATAGAAGTTCAGCATGCTACCAGTTCCGATACCGAAGTCGCTTCCCACTGACATATGAAAACTGAATGTGATCTCGTGCAGTGGCGTTGTCATAGCAACTGCTGATGGTCATCCCTTATCAATTAAAAGTAAAGTTGTCATGGCAACCTCTCTTGGCACTTGGCATTTTCTTATAATTTAAATCATTTTGTTCACCCCGTGGCGTAATGGTGGGTCATATCAAAAATTCTTTCAGACAAAAGTTTTAGGTAATTATTGGAGGAATATTGTCTATTTTGTGCGGTTTTGATATTGTGCCTATTAACAGAGATATGATTAATGTTTCCCGAAAAACCCACTTTTTCCCACCCCTTTGGTCAATGGTTGGTGCTATCAAAAAACTTATTTGACATAAATTTTTGGCACTTATCCGACACATATTATGAACTTTGAAGGGATTCGATATTTCATGTATTAAGAGAGTTATAGCGATATTTCACTTTTTCGAAAAAAGCCCCCCATTTTTACCCCCTTTGACCGATTTTGCCCATTAACGAACTCGACCGAGATTTTATAGGGATACATATTATGTAAAAAATTCAAAGTGATTGGTGCAAAATTACGGCAGTTATCGTGTCCACAAGAAACTGATATATATATATATATATATATATATATATATATACATATATACATAAATTATATATAAACTTTTGAACTGACGGTGGTTTTGGGGTCTGGGGGATGTGAAACGCGAAGATATGTCGAAATTTTCCGGAAGTCGAAACATGGGACCCATTGCAATAGTTAGCTTTCTAAAGAAATCTACCTAAAAAACAAGTAGTTCCGTGAAGAACTATACAGCCTATTTTCATTGATCCTACTTATGTTAATTGCCTCTATCAACATACAAACTTTCAGTATGATTGCTGTTATAGATTCGTAAATATTGAGAACCGACTAAATATTACGGATGGTCGCCATGTTTGATTTTTTATATGTAGGTCTTAGACTAATGTACTGTTACATGAAGATTATTGTGTACGTGTAGTATTCGATCTTCAATCGCATGATTAGTACACAAGAAGTAAAAACGAGATTTTAAAATTTCGCACAGATGCCATCTTGTGGTTATGGAAACAATTGAAAAAATTAGATGCCAGTGGATTAACTTTTGTATAAGGATTTACTGTACCAAGTGTCACTGCACTCGGATGGTTAAATTGCGAGAAAAGACCATGTGAATATTTATACATCGCGTCGCCGCCATGTTGGATTTGTAATCACGAGGTTATTGAAAGTCCTATAGGTGAACTTATGTTCATAGCCCCTATGTACATTACAACATTCAGTTTGATTGATGTAATAGATTCATAGATTATTGAGATCAATCTAAATGTTTCGGGTGGTCGCCATGTTGGATTGGTATATGTATAGGCTATAGACAGAGTTGGGCAGTATCGAAAATACATGTATTTAAAATACGTATTTTCGATACTTTTGTATTTTGTATTTTGTATCGAAAATACATTTTTGAACATGTATTTTGTATCTGTATCGAAAATACTTTTCATGAGTATTTTGTATTTTCAAAATACATAAAATACAATCAAAATACAATCACTGCATTAGGTAATTTTCAGTTTTATCTTCCATTATTTTCGCTTTTAATAATTTAAGTCAATTGGTAGACATTAAGTTTTAGATCAATACAACTCTTCCAGCAATAAAGCAACCTAGTAAGACCATGTGCAATGCTATTTATTTAGGATGCATTTAGAACAAAATCTCCGAAGGATGTCTCCCGGATGTTCTGTTATCAGTGTGTTTGATCTCGGAAAACTTTCCACAAGCAGTAGCCTCAAGCTACGTAGTATGAAATTCCCAAACGCATGAGGTTGTCTGAACCTGTTAACTAGTATTGTTCGAAAATTCCTGGAAGTGCTCACATAAGGGCTGTACAAAATGCGGCAATTGTCTCCCGTAAGAGTAGTGTAATAAGAGTTGTATAAAACTTTGAATTGACAAATAAGTTGCAGTTCTTTCATTTGACGGGCTTGTACATCGTGATCATTTAGTCCCGTGTACTTATGTGTGTATGTATATATATCATTCATAACCGTGTTATTGTGGGTCAATGTCGTAGTAGTACCGTAGTGTGTTTATATTCAATTTGGGGAAGGAGACGGCAGTGGCCTTAAGTTAGGAACCATCCCGGCATTTTCCTGAAGTAAAAGAGGAAAACCACTTCCGCTCTTCGCAGGTTTGCTAGCCACTGCACCACGAGGCAGACGAAAATAAATATGATGGTTGTTGTTAGTAAATATTGATCATCAGCCCGATGTATTTGGGTGTGTGTTAAATATGTCTGATAACCTGTGTTTGTGTGATTTTTGTAGTAGTATGCATGGCTGTATTTATTATGGTCAAGGATTGAGCAGATGCCCTGTCAGTGCCAGAAAAAGAAACTTGGATCTCTGTATTTGTCTTGAATAGAGTAGTTGCCTACGTTAAGGATGGAAGGAAGAAAGAAGATTGTAGTTTTACGTGACCGTTAATCTCGAGATCATGAGCCACGGGACCTCCTTTTTACATGGAATCCGAATCACTGAATATGGGATTTCACATGCATTGACAGGGAATTGAATCCACTCCGCTGTGGTGAGAGGCCAACAGCTTGACCGCTGCTCCACCACGCCCTCTACGTTAAGGATGAATGACGATGTATGTCTACCTATTACTTTTACCGATTTAACGGGATCGGGGATGAGATGCGATGAAACGCTATGTGGCGGATGTTTTTACGACCGGATGCCCTTCCTGACACCTACATGAGAGGAGTTAATGAGAGATCTAGATGAATGAAGCTGGGCAAGGATGTGGAAGGAAGCTGCCGTGGCCTGTCAGAAGGCACCGTCCCAACATTTGCGTAGAATTGAAAGTGGGGAAACCACGGTAAACCATTTCCAAGACGGCCGACGGTGGGGTTCAAACCCACGTCTACCAAGTCCACATGGAGCATGGCCACATTGCATAGCGCTGTGCGTTAGCGGGTGTAGCTACCGCTATCGGTGATGATAAGATGATCATAATAATACGGTAATAATAACTATAATGCGTATGATTCCCATTTCAACTGGGACGGAAATGAGAATATATATATTTTCGCGTCCTTATGGTGGATAGTGTATACAGTTGGATGCCATTCCTGTCGCGAACCTCATGAGAGGAGTTAATGAGAGATGATATGAATGAAGGTGAATGAAACTAAGCACGGATTTGGAAGGGAGCGGCCATGGCACATTCGAAGGTGCCGTCGCAGCATTTGTCTGTAGTTGAAAATGGGAAACCACGGAAAACTATTTCACGGTCAGCCGGTGGTGAGGTTCGACCCACGTCTACCGAGACCACAGACATCTGGGCACCAGCTGCCGTTGTTGGTTGGTGGTTAATAATTATAAATGACCCAACTTTGTTCATTAATTATGTTTTCTATTCTTTTGTGGCATACCGGTACCTTATTACTTACAAAGGAGAATTTTTAACGGAATGTACAAATTAAACGTGTTGAGTCAATTGACTGTAGTGTCCCGTGCTGCTGATTTCTTACATCACCATTCTAGGATATCAAAGAGTAGTCTGAATGAAATGCCTCACTGTTTGCCTGACAGCGCTATAAAGAAAATATGAACAGACGGACATATAACTAGGGCATACACCTTTTTTTTCAACATCTCAACTAAGAAACAGTTCTAAATAGTAGGAAATATTATTTTATGGATCCTCAAGCTGTCTTACCATCAATAATTATTTTATTATGTTCATTTTTAAGTATAACTCGTATACAATTTTAATACCCATTGATTTAAAAAAATGAAAATAATTTTACAATATTTACAAAGTGAATTCAGAATAAAAATAATTGATATTAACTTGCAAAAGAGACTGGAACGTACTATGAATTGAAATAATTTCAGTATTATCCTGTGATAGTCTCCTGAAATTTCTTCTTGCTGACAAGGGCTGAATTGATGTGTGATTTTTATTTTTTATTTCTTTTTTAACGACATTTCTCTTATGTTTGGCGGGTTCCAAATGTTCAGCCACAGAAAACTTTCCAGAAACACCCTACATTTCTTTCACAAATCTTACAATAAAGGACACTATCGTCGGTAGAATATAATTCATTCCCAAATGTTTTCACAAAATTTCGCAACTTAACAACGACGTTAGCTTTTATTCGAGTCAAAACTCCGTGCTTGCTGTGGTTGACAGTATGCAGCTTGGTATTTCACTGAAGGTTGGAATTAAAGAATTTGAGATAATAGGTTCAGGTAATATTTGTGGAAATTCCTGGTCATTCATAAGCTGAACCCCTATTGTGAACTGGTGATAAAGTGAAAGGAACGAAGGTATTTCAGTTGTTGGAGAATCCGGTTTTTCCTTACAGGCAGTGCAAACCACTAATTATCAGATGATACAAATCCTCGGGGTGATTTAAGGGAGGTGAAAGAAATGTTCAGGTTTGACTAATCAACCACGAGACTCTTGGAGTCCGAATAGAAATATCCGACTGAACATAAAGTAACAAAAAGCGCTTCAAAACAATAGGAAATTAGAATATACACTCTTCTCCAGCAGAGATTTGCACTTAAACAGGCAAAGGAGAAAAATATGATGCATTGTGGCAAAATAACCAAAATATGCACAAATAAGATTTTGCATGATCTTCCGGGCCTTGGTTATTAAGCTGTACATCTATTATGTTGGCACGAGAGCTATTTATCAGACTACTTCGTGGTGCAGTGGCTAGTATTCTTGGCTGTCACTCCTGAGGTCCGGTTTCGATTCCTGAATCTGTCAAGAAATATAATTCTGGTCTGAGGCAACTCAATTATCCTGCAAGTGGTTTCCCACTTCTACTTCAGGCAAATGCCGGGATGGTACCTAAATTAAGGACATAGCCGCCTCCTTCCCAATCCTTATCTGAAATACAAATAGGCTACACACACTAATATAGCCATCAAAATAACACAATTCATCAGACAAATTCCACACACGCCCAAGTACACGGGGCGACATGAACACAATATCGCAACGACAACTAGCTCGTTATCCGAACTGGTGCACAGTATTCAGTGACAGATTATACGATGTCAACAGCTGAACAACAGAGAATATTGGTGTTGGACCCTAAGTGGAACGACAAAGCTTCCACAAAATGTCATTCCACGACTTGCGGTTGTCAGCGGTTTTTGTTAGAAAATCTTCGAAAGATAGCGTTTTCTCAATAGTTTCATCCAGTGTAAACAGTACACATATACACTTATATATAACTCCGCCTTGTTGCGTAGTGGGTAGCGCTCTTGGCTGTCACCACAGAGGCGCGGGTTCGATTCCCGATGCTGGCAAGGAATTTAATTCTGGTTTGAGGGCTGGAACGGGATAAACGCAGCCTTGTGAGGCAAAACTGAGAAGAGGTGGGTTCGAATCCCATCTCAGCCGTCCTGGAAGGGCAGATGTGGGCATCACCATGCTGCAAAACTACCAATATCTTTGTTAGCATCAACTGTGGCAGTAGCATAGCCAAGATTGACCAATGGGAGGGTGGGGTTATAGTTTCAAAATAATGTGTGGTGCTCATCATTATGCCATTATAAGGATTGGTTGGTTCTTAAGTTTAGGGGCTGCGACAACGCAGTCATGTAGCCCCGTGTACTTTGGGTGTGTTTAGAATCTGTCAGATAACCGGTGTTAATTGTGATGGCTGTATTAGTGTGTGTATCTGTTTTTTAATTCATGTGGACTGCAACTTCGATTTTTTCAGATAGTTCTTACTTTTGCCGCCAACAGCCACCGTCAACGACTACTAGGCCTAGTTCAGAACTTAGCTACTAGACGCCACCACAACGAACGTAGAAACCTAAGAGCGTTGTTTACATTCCTAACCATTACAATTTAGCTTCACACAGGTGTAATTAGTGGAAGGTTCTTTAACATGCCATAAATCTATGACATGGGACCGCCGGCTTAACTTCTATCCGAAGGAAGGCATACTGAGGGATTTTAATGCTCTTAAAAATCCGATGGCTTCGGCCGGATTTGAACCCGCTATCTTGGGCATGGAAGCTCAGCATGCTACCAACTACGTCATCGAAGCCGCATCTCCACGAGGTAGCTTAGGTCATACGATAATAATAATAATAACATCAAGGATGATACAGCACAACTAAACACCAAATATGGAACAATAAACCGTGTTAATAAATTTAAATATCTTGGGGAATGGATCCAGCAAAATGGCCTTGACAACGCCATAGAAGCAAGAAGCAAGAAAATGGAAGTCGCTTTTCAAACCACCCGCATCATATATAACAAAACGTGCTTTTCTATGAACACAAAAATTCGTCACTACAATACTGTCATCAAACCAGTACCGCTATATGCATCTGAATGCCTTATCCTATCCGAGAAATGTTTGCTCGCGAAGTTAGAGAGAAAAGTATCTACACATCATACTTGGCCCAGACTACAAAAATGGCATCTTCATCAGAAAATCCAGGCAAGAAATATAGTCGAGGATAGAGAAGATCACAGACACAACGGGAAAACGCAGAGTTTGCTTCTACGGTCATATACGACAGATGATCGACTCCCGATGGACGAAACGTGTCTTCAGTATATTCGACTCAAAACCAAAAACTACAATGCCATGGTGTGTTAACGTTCAGAAATATCTGAAAGAAATTGGGATACGAGCAGAAGATGCACAAGACCGAAACCTTTATAGAGCAGCCTTCAAGACGTTTGGGACTTTCCGGGACGAAAAACGGACAACTGGTGCGAAATGGACAGAAGAACGTCGTGCTAAACACAGTGAGCTCATGAAGACAATGTGGATCAAGAAAAAAATGAGCAAATGCCAGAATGTAAAATGAGGCTTATCGTGGTCCCTAGTTGGCCGATTAGGGAAATTGAGTGAATGAATAATAACAATTCCTGTACCGTATATATTTCCCATTTTGTGGGTTCGAGGACAAAGTGAGGTAAATTTCTATGTGGCAGTGGTTTTCACGGCTGGATGATCCTCCTGACGCCATCCTCAACACAGAGCTGGATGGGAAACGAAATGACAACAGGGCAACAGCGACCAAGGCCCATCAGGAAGTACCATTTCATGGAGGCTGACGGTGGGATTTGAATCCTTTGACCTTGCACGTTAATGCACGCACCCGTCTAGATCACCGATAGTAATAATAATAATAATAATAATAATAATAGTAATAATAATAATTATAATTAATCATTTAGGGTAGGTAGGACTCTTCAGCCGTAGTGAAGGCAACCTGCCTAGGGGATGAAAACCCCGAAATCAAACTCATTGCAGCAGCGTCTGTCCCGCAGCGGGCGGCTGCTAACGACGTCTGTTCCCCATGTTAGGGGCGGTCGAAATCATATCCTGGCCGTAGGTATAAAAGGCACACCATCATCATGATGAGATCAAATAAGAAAAGTGGAAATAAAAGGCCGCTACCCGAGGAGCGTCGGGGCATCCTTGGAGCCATCGCTGGGGGTGACAGCATACAAGCCGGTGGTGATCAGGAGCTGAACAGGCGGGCCCTGATCGGGGAACACCCCGAACATGTTACAGCCGATGTTGATAGTAGCATCCTAACAGCATTCAACGCTACACCTGCTCCTAGTGTTTCTTCTGATACTCAGGAGACCACGAGAGCAGGCAAACCGAGAAAGCGCATGAAATGGACAAATGAAATGAATATGTAGGCTACATCATGCGTTCATATTATCAGATAACGAACATGGAAACGACACTACTGCATATAGACAGAAGTTGCACGCTGCATTCTGCCAGAAATTCCCTGATATTAATGTTACGGAACAGAGAATAGCAGATCAGCGCCGTGCTATAGTTTTGAAGAAACTTATCCCAGAACATCACCTCAAGCTGCTAATGGTTGACGTAGCTGCCGACAATACTCATACCTCTGTAGACGAATCCATAGATCAGGAGAGTACACGTTTGGTCAATGAACAAAGGCACACCGATCATCGTTCAGATGACAAAGATGTAAGAATATCGCCGGAAGCACTCGGAGATCCAGTGCGGAAACAACTCGAAGATGAATTTGGGAAGGCTCTCATAGAATTTGAAGGGACTGATCCAATAGAGCGGCCCATGATCACGAACCAACATTGCTCTAAGAAACTTGCTACCGCTGTTGTAACAATGAACGACATTCTCTCTCAGCATCTGTCCCAGAAATCATATTGTTTCAACCATGTTCAGACTGCAATTTACGCTGGAGCGATAGCTGTGATACGAGTGACAGGAGGTAGATTATGGCGACCTAAATATACGTCAGGTCGACAGAAGAAGATACCAGCTTGGGAGATACGTTTACGAAAGTCTGTTGATGAACTGAGAGTAAATATCGGAAGAATGCATCAGTATGTTGCAGGCAATAGAAGTAAGAAGGTTGTTCAAAGTGTTAAAATGTTGAGCCATACGAAGAGTAAACATGCAAAGTATAATCCTCCGAACTGTAGCCCCCTTGAGATCCTAGACACATTAAAGCAACAACTTGAGGCAAAGGCACAGAGATTACGTCGATATAAAGAATCGAACGAACGAAAGCAACAGAACAAGCTATTTGTTACCAGTGAGAAACGGTTCTATAGGAATCTTGACGATCCTGGAACTCAAATGGGCAGTTCGCCGCAAAAAGAAGAGGTAGACAATTTCTGGTCATCCCTATGGTCGAGATTATAACAGCAGCACTAAATGGATTACGGAGGAGGAGGAGAGAATGTCAGAAATTGACACGATGAGTGACTCTTCGGTATCAACTGAAGATGCGACCCGTGTGGTTAAGGAGACCCAAAATTGGAAAGCGGTAGGACCAGACAACCTCCACAACTTTTGGATCAAACGTTTCACTTGTACTCATGAGCATCTTGCCCGCTGCTACACAGATTTCATCAAAAATCCACAGCTTATCCCCTCTTACTTGATGCGAGGTAAAACATACCTTCTGCCAAAAGGTGATAGAACCAATGATCCTTCCAAATATCGACCTCTCACCTGTCTGTGTACCCTGTATAAGATATTTACATCTTGCATTGCACGTAAGATTTGTGAACACATAAATCATAATAACATCCTGGCTGAAGAGCAGATGGGGTGCATGAAGAAGTCTCAAGGTTGCAAAGAGCAACTTGTAATCGATGCAGTTACTATGGAACAAGCAGGAAAGACGATGCGTAACCTCTACATGACCTTTATTGATTACAAGAAAGCTTTTGATTCAGTGCCACATTCCTGGTTAATCCAAACCCTGAAGATATATAAAGTTGATCCTGCCATCATTATAAGGCTGCAACATATGATGTCCTATTGGGGGACCAATTTATTAATGTCTAATGGAGACACATGTATGGAATCAGGATTTATTCAAATCAAAAGAGGTATCTTTCAGGGTGACAGCTTGAGCCCTCTATGGTTCTGTTTGGCGCTCAATCCACTATCATCATTGCTGAACAATGCAAAGTGTGGTTTTCCAATTAAGCACCATGGTATAGTCAAATACAAAATTTCTCATTTGATGTATATGGATGACATTAAACTATATGCATCCTCTGAGAGACACATCGACAATCTAATTGCAATTACTGCTTCATTTTCTTCTGATATTGGAATGTCCTTCGGATTAGATAAGTGTCGCACCCTCACCATTCGGCGTGGAAAATTAGAGGCCCGAGCATTTCAACTTGATGACGGTTGTTTCATAAAGCCTATGGAAGGTAATGAGACCTACAAATATCTTGGTCTCCTGCAATCTAATCGAATTGATCATAAAGGTATTAAAGATAGAACCGTAGCTATCTACAATCAACGCCTTAACAAGATTTTAAAATCAAAGTTGAATGGAAAGAACACCTTTAAGGCTATTAATACCTATGCTATTCCTGCTCTGACATATACTTTCGGTATTGTCAAATGGACGCAGACTGACTTGGAGAACATCCTAATTAGGACACGCACCATCTTAACAAAACACATATGTCTCCACCCTAAGTCAGCTGTTGAGCGATTGACAATCCCGCGTCAAAGAGGTGGACGAGGGCTCACGGACATTATCCAATTGCATGCAAGGCAAGTGAGGAACCTTCAGAGATATTTTCTGGGAAGACATGACTCTCCCATACATCAAGCCGCTGTGAAGGCAGATGACAAGTGCACACCGCTGGATCTTCTTCACGCAAGGGATATACAGTTAGCCACTGATGAGGAATGTTCAGCCATCAAGCTTCAGCAGTGGACGCAGAATGCTCTGCACGGTCGTCATCCGTATGATCTCAACCAGAAACATGTCGACATTGATGCGTCGAACAGCTGGTTGACTCATGCGGACCTATTCACTGAGACTGAAGGATTCATGGTTGCAATCCAGGATCAAGTTGTGGCTACCAAAAACTACCTGAAATATATAGTTAAGGCAAATATTCAGGATGATAAATGCAGAAGATGCCAACTAGAACCGGAAACAATTCAACATATCACAGGAGACTGCCAAGCAATCTCCTGTACTGATTACATGAAAAGGCACAACCAAGTGGCCAAAATAATGCACCAACACCTTGCTCAAAAGCATTTATTATCTGATAATATTTTGCCTTACTATCAGTATGTTCCTGACGCCGTTTTGGAAAATCCCAGTCACAAGTTGTTATGGGACCGATCAGTTATTACTGATAAAACCATACCAGCAAACCGACCAGATATCGTTCTTGTGGACAAGGTGCAGAAGAGAACCTTCCTAATTGATATTGCAGTGCCCAATTCCCATAATCTGCAACAAACCTGCTGTGATAAGATCACCAAATATCTGCCTTTGGCTGAGGAAATACGGCAAATGTGGAGACAGGAAAGTGTAGTGGTTCTGCCCATAGTAATTTCTTCTACCGGCATCATCCCCAAATTATTGGCTCGCAATCTACAAATATTGGGAATACATCCTGGTCTACATATCACCATGCAGAAGGCCATCTTGGAGACCTGTTCCATTGTTCGCTCGTTTCTCAATGTGCCACCTTAAGAGAATTAGCCATACCGTCTTGCAAACAAGCCGACGATATGTTGATATGTCCCACTTATGTGGTGAAATGAATGTAGAATTAATAATAATAATAATAATAATAATAATAATAATAATAATAATAATAATAATAATAATATTTTGAAAAGTTTGAATGGAAGAGAAGCATATTTTACTAAGTATTTTGTATTTTGAATTGTATTTTAAAATACTATTTTGTATTTTGTATTTTCAGGAATGTTATAACTGTATTTTGTATTTTGTATCTAAAATACTTTTTTGTGAGTATTTTGTATTTTGTATCGAAAATACATTTTGGGAGTATTTTGCCCAACTCTTGCTATAGAGTCATGTACCATTAAAGGAAAATTATTGCGTAGGTTGATTATTCAAACTTTCACTTCGATCGCATGATTACGACACAAGAAATAAAAACTACATTTTAAAATTTGCACATCCGCCATCTTGAGGTTATGTAAACAATTGAACTAAATTAGATACCAGTGCATTACAATGTGTATAAACATTTCCTGTACCAAGTTTCATTTAGTTTGAATTATTAAATCGCGAGAAAAGTTTATTTAAAATTTTCAAATTCGATTGGCCATCATATTCGTTTTGTAGTTAACCGGTTTTTGAATGTCCTATAGATGAACTTCCAGTAGGGCCCTTTATCTCCGACAAAATTTCACGGTGATACCGCTAATAGTTTCAGAGATATAGAAATCCGGTGAAATGTTTCGCACATCCGCCATCTTGAGGTTATGTAAACAATTGAACGGTGTTAGATGCCGGTGCATTACCGTGTGTATAAACATATACTGAACCAAGTTTTATCGCGATTGGGTGGTTAAATCGCGAGAAACGTCTATTTAAAAGTCGCAAATTCGTTTGGCCGCCATGTTGGATTTGTAGTTACCACGTTTTCAAATGTCACATATGTGAACTTTTCGTAGTTTCCTTTATTCGGCACAAAATTCCAGGGTGATATCGGTAATAGATTCGGAGATATTGAATGATGGTGAAATATTTCGCACAGCCGCCATGTTGGATTGGTGAGACGTAACAAAATTTTAAGGCCACAGTCGGGGTCGTCTGGGATAGTGCTATGAACGTACCGAGTGTCATTGAAATCGCTCCAGCCGTTTAGAAGGTAATAGGGGGGACACACACCATTACACTCACACACGGACAAAAGGTGTTCTCATAAGCCTATTTTTAGCCTACTTTCGATTTTTGCAAAAAATGAAAGTAGACTTATGAGATCAACACAGGGCGAAAAAAGTGTGTCTGTCTGTGTGTGTGTATGTGTGTGTGTGAGTCTGTGTGTGTGTGTGTGTATGTGTGTGTGAGTCTGTGTGTGTGTGTGTGTGTGTGTGTGTGTGTGTGAGTGTGTGTACTCTGAATGTCTGTCCCCCCTATCAATTCGAACACGGTGAATGCGAATTGAACGAAATTTGTACAAAGGTAGAACAATCAAAGGGCACCCCAGTGTCATGTTTCATATCGCCGCCATCTTTACTAAAACTGAATGGCGGCCACTCAAACGTTCAAAACGTAAAATCAAATAACGACTAACCAAATCATCCGATCTCTACCAAATTTGGTAACAACATACCTTCGTATAGGATGCGTCTTGTGACCAAACTACAAGGTCGTCCGCTATACCATTTCAGGATGGCGGCCGTGCGAATTATGCAAACTTTATAATCCATATCATGGGACCCACCAGTTCCGATTATCGAGCCGAGAATCGTTTTAACTGTTCTAAAGGAAGAGGCACGTTCGAAATTAAAAGTTTATTTTGTAATACTATAGTGCAGACGTGATTTTAAAAAGCTGAGCCGATTTAGTAATAAGACAAGATGGCAGCGGATATCTTGTGCCTGACTTATATTTCACTAATTTGAGTATTGCATGCAATATAGCGTACTGATACAAAATAAATAAACTTTGTATGAAATGCTTTATATATAAATGATATACTCCAGTGATGAAATCGTTTAGTATAAATCATTATTTGCTAACAAGTTCTATGTAAGTCATTTTATATAGAACGATATTCGTTGACACAATTAGCTCAGTGGCAGAGCGTTAGCCTATCGGTCAAATGCCTATGGTTCAAACCCGATCAGAGCTAGTTTTTTTGCTTGAAATGTTATATGTTTATTGTTTTGTAATGACTCAGATGTTTTAAAATTAAGCGTTATATTGTGCATATTATGGTGTAAAATATATATTTAATTAAAATATAATTCGCCAGCAGATTTACTCGAGACATCTAGCTGCCAAAAAGGTAACTGCACGCCGCTACTTATTAACTTCCAGATTTTATTGAAAAGTTTCTTCTTCTGGCCGCTAGAATGCACTCGCTCTGTTAGGATTATATTGTTCGATATTTCACCACTAGATGTCACGACTAGTCTACGTGGGGCTCCATTGATTACTATACCATTGGCATTCTATGCGCATCGAATTTGAAGAATGACAAGATGATACTACGATACATTTTTACTTTTTATTTTAAAGGGTTTGTAACAGCCTATTGTGCGTTATTTGAAAATGTTAATTGAAGTAAAGAACAAAACGATTTCACATAGTATCTGAACTCTACCGTTGGTGCTAGTTCAGGATATTAATTAATACTTTTGTTTCAGCCAAATAGCAATCGAAAATATCCACATAGTTGCTATACACACGTCTCTGTAGGGTCATGGAAAGATTTGTTAATTCAATTAGGGTTGTGAAAGTCATACGCAGCCAGACGTGTAAAGACATGCCTCAACTCAAAGTTGGATGTTGCCCGCGTCAGGCCGATTATGTAATAATAATAATAATAATAATAATAATAATAATAATAATAATGTTATTGGTTTTACGTCCCTTTTAACTACTGTTGCTTTTAGAAACGCCGGGGTGCCAGAATTTTGTTCCGAAGGGGATCTTTAACGTGCCAGTAAATCTACTAACACGGCTCCCTCGCATTTGTGCACCCTCAAATGCCAGCTGACTGCGCCAGGATACGAACCTGAAACATACGGTCCAGCAAGCGAGAACGTTACCGCTGAGCCACGCCGCCAGTCCGGTCGATTATGTTTCCAGATCCATAACATTCTTTAGATACTTCTTATCTTTCTTTCTTCAATGATGGTAGCAGTTTTTATCTAGGTTGTGGCTTTTGGTAAAGGTAAATCGTTTCTAAGGTCTTCAACAAAGAATAGTTCTATTAAACTCTTTGATAATAACAACGAGTTATAACTATACTCATACATTTAGGAGAAAGTAGGCTATATGTTCTTTACTGAACATCTTGTTTCATTAATGAAGATAGGCTAAAAAACACTGATAGTCAGTCTGAAAGACTAGACTTTATATCATTTTAAATGCTACAAATGCTACAAATGCTGCGTGAACTAAAGGCCGCTTAAAAAAAGTAAGAACAAAAGCAAGTCCAAACCAAGGTCAGAGGAGGTAGCTGGCTGGATGATGTCACGCTCACCGGAGCACGAGGGTAAAGGAGGAAGCTCAAGCAGTACTATGGCGTCACACACCTCAGTGCATTCTTGGTAAGTAGTGTATGTGTAAGAGTTCAGGACCCTCCACCTCCACACCCTCCACACAAGATGGCGGTGGCGCGATATCTCTCGAACGCATGGTCGGATATTGACAAATGAGGTGTCATTGAACTCAGGCTGACACTCCCTTTCCAATGGACAACATATTTCCACCCCAAAATAAACCCTACCCCTACAAGGGGTGAAAATGTATTTTTTTAGAAAATCTCGCTTTCCAAGTGCAACATGTGAGAGTTTGGATGCCGATATGGAATTAAACGTTGTTCTACACATGACACATGTATACGGTGGATAGCCAATATGAATTAACATGCTTGTTTTTTGTTTTTACGCATGCCGACTCATAGCTTTTGTAAGAGGGCGGGCTTTTTAAAAGATGGCGGCTGTAGTGTAACCTAAGCTAACCCAACCCACGAGTGGTGATCAAAAAGTATTTTAAGCGACGCTTGTCGATCGGCAAACCAATAATCAAAGAGGGACATGTCAGGCCTTGAGGTGGTAGAACCTTTTGGTTGATCCCTGTTGATTGGTCCCTTTTGATTGATCTCTGTTGATTTGTCCCTTTGGACTGGTCCCTGTATCTAGCCCCCCCCCCTCTTTAGACAGGCCCTTTTTGACTGGGGGGTCATTTTTGATGGATCCTTTTTGACAGGTCCTTTTTGATGGGTCCCTGTTGATGGACCCAAGTGGATGGGTCATTGTGGACGGGTCATTGCTGACGAGTCCCTGTGGACGGGTCCCTGTTGACAGGTCATTGTTGACAGATCATTTTTGACAGGACATTGTTGACGGGTCATTGTTGACGGGTCCTTGTTGACAAGTCCTTGTGGACGAGTCCCTGTTGATGGGACCCTTTGGACCGGTCCCTTTGGACTGGTCCCTAATGCTATGATGAAATTAAACGTTGTTCCACATGAAACGCAAGCGAAGAGCCGATCGCTACTATGAATTAACATGTTTGTTTTTTGACTTTACGCATGTGCACTTGGGGTTTTTGTAAGAGGGCGGGCTTTTTGAATACAGATTTATAGATGAGTTATTTAAAAAAAATTAACCATAAGATTCAAAACTAATAGGTCATCAGCTTTTAATATCTCATGAAACAATAAGGGTGGGGACTTGTATGAGAGGTCGTTGGACTTGGGGTGACATCCTGTTTCTTAATGTATTATTCATTTTTGTTAATATCTTGCTAACTAATAATCAGAGAGGGTCAAGTGAGGTGTCATAGGACTCAGGATGGTCAACCCTTTTCCATGACCAACGAATTTACCCAAAAGACCTAAAACAGCAAGGTCATTGACCTATGATTTTATAAACTAATAGTCGGAGAGGGTCAAGTGAGGTGTCATAGGACTTAGAATGGTTATCCCTTTCCCATGACCAATGAATTTACTCCAAAAATCCAAAACAGTAAGGTCATTGACCTGAGATTTTATAAACTAATATGGGGTCGATAACTTAGATGTTAGCCCCCCCAAAACAACAATTATCATTATTATTATTATTATATTTATTATTATTATTATTATTATTATTATTATAAACTAATAATCGGATATGAACATGTGAGGTGTCATAGGACTTAGAATGGTCAACCCTTTCCCATAAGCAATGAATTTACCCAAAATACCCAATACATCAAGTTCATCGACCTGAGATTTTATAAACTAATAATCGGATGCGACCATGTGTGCCCATTCAACAATGAAATATGCAAATTACAGTTTGCCAGCAATGCTCAATCGGGAGTATCGGGGTTCATGGTTTTTTCTCCCACTCTGTGACTTACACACTTTGGATTAAGCAGAGGATACACTTCCAAAAATAAAAATAAAATCCTACTATGAAAATATTTAATTATCCAAAAATATGGCGCTACGAAAATTAAACAAATAAAAATACTGACACTCCACTTCACACTTGTCCAAAGTTGAACAAAGAATTCATATTAAACAATTATAAGATCATAATGACTGGTTTTCCAAAAACCAACAATCTTCAACTAAGCTTCACTTCCATATGGTGTCAATTCAAATTCATTAAAATAACGAGCTCCAAATGGCTCGGTAATGTATACATACACTGTGTTATCAATTTAATACACATCAATTACTATTTAAATGAGTATATCTTTTTTAATCATAATTATCAACGTATGGCTAATCATCAATTAATTTTGGGCTTTCACAATGCTCATATGTTACCATCCCTCTCTCTCAAGCTAACAACTCACTAACGTTATTGGGGAAAACTTTCGTACTCCCGAGCTATAGAAGACTACTGAACAAGTCAAACTTAAGATTACTCCCGGAATCTAATGTCTTCAATAGAACTCGTGAATCACTGAATCATTGAATAATAAAGTTAGGGATTTATCATTTTTGTCTTAAAAGACCATTATATTATAAGAAAGCAACGATCTGAACTCTGTAAGCGATAATAATGGATATACAGGGACCTAGGTTAAAAGACCGGGTCGTTAAAACAATCTTTAAACACTTCTGTGTATTATGACTCAGACCGTCCGTCCTAACCTACCGCACTACCAGAGGGTAAGGGTCTAATCTTAACTACTTGGCGTGATTTATTGCAGGGAGAGAAGAGAGCTCACAGTCTCGCTTTCACAAGGGACTGGCTACATCAGCTTTCCACACAGCTGTTTCAAATGCAATTCTCTGAATGACAAGGCTTCTAATACAAAATCATAAAACAACATATTTAGGTTCAACAGACCTATTCTCTTAGCTTTGGTATATAATAATTATGAAGTGTCCTCATTAGCGGGTAAGAAAAATTCAATAATACGACCAATATTTGACGGGCTTCAACACGGACGACTCTGAGTTCGATCCTTTCAAATGCCTCGGGAGCAGTATCCCAATTTGGAGGACTTATAACATTAGCGACTTAGGATAGGCCTTGCCTATTACCAGCGCTCATAATACAACATAAATAGCACCCTTTTTAACATACAACACACAATGCCTCGTGATCACTATCACAACTTTGAGGGCTTATACAGTTCATTCACCACGACTAACTGTCCCTCATAATTACTTTTACCGAGCATTTCAACGCATTCCTAGCATGATAAATTACTTCAATGCGCTACATGGCGCTCATACATTAATTAGCCAAGTTGCCTTCAAAGAACTAAATAAATTCAAAATCAACGTTTGATCTACATCTCACAATATATATTACTCTCCCTCCCTTAACAATAATCATTTTACCGTAAGGAACATGTATTAATAACATGTACTAATTCATCTAAAGGAGCTCGGAAGCTACTACTTTCAATATAAAATTCATCACAATATTCATTCATTTATATAATGATTATTATTATTATTACGCTTGCTTTCTCATATTTATATCATTTATCAATTACACTGATATTTTACTGAATATGTTACCCAAGGGATTCATTAAAATATTTCACATATTTATTATATTTCTCTCAAATTATCGTTCAGATCGCGCAATCTTTCTTTCACCTGTTATTAACATCCCTACTCTCTCTCCTGAGGATCATACGCAAACCTTCCCAAACTCATAATAATGAAATAGTTACTCACATGACGGTACGGTCATCGACCGAATTCTCCAGCGATGGAACATTTTCGCCCACCAACTTTTTCTTAAGCCATTTTCATGGTTATATTTACACTCAATGACTCTTCTTCAACAGCACATAAAATATATACGTTAATCACTTGGAACATAATGAATACCAATTTGTATTCGTTTTCACTTAACACAGTACAATTCACTAAAATATTACACTAAAAAATCACTATATTTTCATTACATAACAATTTTATCACTTGGGCGTTAATTATTTGCCTTACACACGTGATTTCTTTTCCTTTCCCGTTTCCAAGGGTTGCACTATAGCACGTCGGCTTCCTAATATGACGAGATGATGGAAAGTCTCGATCGAACTAAACCTCACTGGAACGGCGGATCTTCTAGTTCTGGGTTTGATTATCGGCTTCTATAACTTTACTGCACGATGTCGTATCTTGCTAGATGCTAACTTGTTCGTCTAAATAAAAGTATGTCCTTGATGTAATACTATCTCGATCGTTCGAACTGTTTATCGGTGACCTAGTAATTTCCTGGTACTTTCTGTTACTTTGATTCGTAGCTTATTGCAGTCCTCCCCAATGTTGACTGTTCATTTTTCTACCTAGACAAAGCCTGGAACTACAATTCCTGATTTTTATCGTCCTGCGCTCTAGTCCCTAAATTTCCGGAACATTAGGCGTTACTATTTCGTTCTACCCTGCTTGGATTCCTTAACGTAGATAGACTGTCTATTTCACTTTCCTTGGGTACCTCGAAACCTTATGATGCGTCGGTTCTTTAACTGAACTATTATATTCGAGTACCTATCGCCTGTTATTTCTCCAGTCCACAGCCTAAACTTTGACTATACTTGTGAACTTTATAAAGTCTGAAGCTTGCCAATATTATTCCTATAATAGGATCCTAATGTGTCTTCACACGGCGATACTAATGATGATACTGCACGGCCACTCCCATACGGGGTGCTCGTTGGTGATACAGCGTAACACGACCTCTCAAGGTCTGGTAAAGACTGCATGCTTCTCCTGGCACCTCCAGGGTTTATATCGAAATCGGCGGCAAAAAAATAAAATCCGCGTCTTCTCAGCACTAACTTCTTAAGTAATTGTCGTATAATTTTGAAAAATATATCTCTGGAATGCTCTTGTTTCAAACGTAAACTGGTTTCTTTGATCATGAAAATCGATCATACAATTCCAAGATATTAAGCAATTTGTCTCCTCAGATATGAGGTCGTTAAGGTTTATTTTTCCATCCCTACCAACTCTGGTCTCGGGGAATTACTAACGACGTCATGCTACGTCTGCAGTTCTTTCCTGTGAAAATATTATAAACTTTATCCCCACCCAAAAATCTCTATTCCAGAATGATCAACAATGATGTGTTTCTTTCATTAATTAAATGCTCGCAAATGGGTTAATTCTAATTATTTCTCTTCTTGTACCATTGCGAGGTTGTCATTTTCTAGCTGAGTAAGGTCTATTTCCGAAACGTCTTCTCTCTTACTCGTCGTGGAAAGTTTTGCTCGTTCTATTTATAATCATGAGCCAGCTCCTATCGATGGGTCAAGCATGATCACACGTCCGCATGACTCGTGGTCACCCATTCTTGCGCCACATTATAACAGCCCACTTCTTAAAATCTTTCTAAGTCATTCTAAGGACTGTATTATTTCCTCTCTTCTTTTACAATTAATTATGGATTCGACACTTGAACCAATTGCACATGGGTTCACATGTGAGATGTTTACCATGTGTGATGAAACAGAGCTAGGTAGAGAAAGAATTAGTGTAGGCTACGTGTATGGTGACTGACAAGTCTTTTACCATTGGAACATGTTTTCAGATCAAACTGCAGTACAGAGAGAGTATAGGTTGCAGGTATGGGTTAATAAATGACAAACGGTGCACACAAACTCTGATTTATCGATTCAAGAATTAAGAGTAGACTATCTTTAATTGATTGGTTAAAGTGGATAGCTAAAACACAAAATAGTGACTACATTGTACTAAACCGAACCAAACCTAATCGGAAACAAGCCAAGGGTTTAAGTGTAAAACTTATGGGTAAATGTGGTCATTGGTAATGTCAAAAAGGAAAGGGATAACGCCCTACCTATAGAGGGTAAGGTTTTTAAATGTATTTTTTTTTTGAAATTTTGACAAGGGGCCTAACTATACTTTTGTTGATATTTCCTGAACCCATGATGGGATTTTGAACTGTGAGGTGGCGTTGGACTTGGGCAGACACTCTCTTTTTGAATGTATTTTTGACATTTTAACAAAGGGCCAAACTATGTTTTGGTTAATATCTCGCGAACCAATAAGGCTAGGGACTTGTATGTGGGGTCCTAGCACTCGGGGTGACGCTCTGTTTTTGAATATATATTTAATGTTTGTCAAAAGGGCCTAACTGCACTGTTGTTAATATCTCGAAAACTAATAATGGGAGAGAGTCAAGTGAGGTGTTATAATACTTAGGATGGCCAACCCTTTCCCATGACCAACGAATTTACCCCAAATGTTCAAAACAACAGGCTCATTGACCTGAGATTATATAAACTAATATTTGGATATCGACATGTAACGTGTCATTAGACATATAATGGTCAACCCTTTCCCATGGCCAATGAATTTACCTAAAATATCCAAAACATTAAGGTCATTGACCAGAGATTTTATAAATTAATAATTGGATACGGACATGTGAGATGTTTACCGTGAGTGATGAAACATAGCTAGGTAGAGAAAGAATTAGTGTAGGCTACATGTACGGTGATTGACAAGTCTTTCACTATTGGAACTTGTTTTCAGATCAGACTGTAGTACAGAAAGAGTATTGGTTGCAGGCATGGGTTAATAAATGACAAACGGTGTATACAAAATCTGATTTATTGATTCAAGAATTAAGAGTAGACTATCTTTAATTGATTGGTTAAAGAGGATAGCTAAAGAAACAAAATGGTGACTGCATTGAACTAAACCGAACCAAGCTGAATCAAACCCAACCAAACCGAACCAAACCTAATCGAAAACAAGCCAAGGGTTTAAGTGTAAAACTTGTGGGTGAATGTGGTCATTGGTAATGTCAAAAAGGAATGGGATAACGCTCTACCTATAGAGGGTAAGGTAAAGCTAGTGCATGGTGCTAATCCACACACCCAAGTACATGAACCACACACAACTATCCTATGCAGTTTTTATGGGTTGACTGTTAAAACTTGCTCAGTGGTTACTGGGAAAAGATGGTCGCCACACACAACAAGCTTTAAGTACTTGAGGCTAATAATCTATAAACACACACACACACACTTGTTCTAAACTAAACTGTCTTGATGGCTGTGCTCACACAGTAGACAAATGACAGAAATGCTTGACTAACCAAAATACAATTATTTTCGGTTGTCTAATGTTACCAGCTAACCATTACGTGTTGCAGTGGTGAGCACATGTGCCTCTTGCACTGGAGATCGTAACTCGATTTCTAGCTCTAAGGCCTAGAACGAATCAAACTAAGAAAGAAGGGTATGGTGACGCAGAGGTTAAACTGTTAGCCTTTCACTAAGGTAGACTAGGGTTTAAATTTAGGTTAATATGCATGTCATAAACAAACAATCAAAAAAAAGCTGAGATAATGTTTAAAACTGATTACACATGCCTCTTTTCAAATTATTACTTAGATTACAAATACAAAGGTGGACTGGGTTTGATATACAGTTAATGCTGTCTGTCGCATACTAGCCTGTAAGAAAGCCAAACAAGTAAAAGGTGTAGGTAGAGCAGTGGTAAAATCGCTATGTGTAGAGAACTACCTAACGGTTTTATCAACTGGCAAAGGTATGTCGCATAAACAGTGCAGGATACAATCCAGCAACCATAATTTTTACCTTGTGGAACAGAGAAAACATATAAATATATATAGAGAGAGATTTAGAAAGCTTGTTTATGTATGGGTAGCATTGATTGTTTGCCCGGAGAAAATACGGTGAGGTAGGGTGGGGAGAGGGAGAATTAACACTTATATGAATGGTAAATAGTATTTTTTTTCAATAGTTTTGTTTTTCATATGCAGTGGTAGATAGCCGTTATTTTGTAAAACATTCTTACTTGCAGTAGTAATAAGCCTCTACGGTTCCGCTAACACACATAGACAGACTGTACTATTGCCATGGTCAAGCACTCACATTAAGATCATTTACAAAAACAAAAAATGAAAAATTAAAAATCTTATTTTGGAAATATCGTTTTTCAACAGACACAAAATAAATAAAAAATGTGTAAACAGCAAAATGGAAAATCCATGTTTCCATATAGACAAATTTTAAAAACCTTAAACGAACAGTTAAAAAAATATATACAAATGGAAAATTGACAAATGCGTAAATACGAAAATGGAAAATCTATGTTTCCATATCATGAAATTGAAGAAACATCAAACTGTCATTTTAAAGAATGCAAATGGAAAATTGACAAATTGCAATGTGTGAAATGTGAAATTGAACAAATGGATATTGACACGTGGATGGCCAGCGTGGATGGGCCCAGATGACATGTCCCAACAGAAGAACACCAAAGGGGGTGGAAGGAAGGTGGAGAAGGGGACAACGCACAGGCTATTCTACAGACACCCCCCAATAACTAGTGGAATTGTCACCGACGAAATAATGCCACAACAGTTGCTTAAAAATTTAAAAGAAAAATTTAATTGTTAAAATTTAAAGAACACCTCCACCAGAAAACAGAACATGCTTGCTTGCAAAGCAAAAAAAGAAAAGAATTAAATTAAAATTAAAATGTTAAAGCCCAAAGATTAAAATAAAATTACAGGCATAATTAAATGAGAAAGGGCTTGATAATTTACAAGGGACTGCAATACCGATCCGACATGCAGAGGTCCAGGCCACGTCATAAAACAAAAAAACAAAAAATTAACTTAATAAAATAAAATTGGATCAGAAAATAAATCCATAATTTGCATGACGGAGAAAAACACAGGAACGTTCACCAAAAACACAAAGTTAAACCAACAAGATTAATAAAGAAATATTAAGCTAACACCACAACACGTTTGAGTTTACTGCTTGACGCCAAGAGACTGCCCCGAGACCACAATGCATTTCAGCAAAACAAAAACAAACATGGCCACTAAAAACAGGAGACCGCATGTCCGATCGAATTACGGCAAACAATTAGCATTATTAAATTTTAAAATCAGCAGAAAGAAAGGAAGAAAACAATTACGTCTAAATACTATTAACATGAGGCTGGAGCATCGGATCGTAAAACAGATTAATAATATGCCAATCCCAAGATTGCCAAAAGAAAATAAATAATAATTTAAAACGTAAAATAAACTTAGGAATGTGTCTCCAGAAGGTACGAAGAAAAATAACAAAATTAATATATATCTGGTAACATTATTAAAACATAAAAAAAAATTGGCCTACCAGGCGAAACCAAACACAGCATCACAACATACATGCAAGGCCAATATTGGAGCTCCCATAATAAAATATAAATAAAATAACAACGTACCTTAACTTTTCTGTGGAGACACAATGAAAATAAAATAATTAACACACAATTTAAATAAAATATAATACGGCACTAAATTGCCTGAAGATGGCCCACCCCGCCATGCGCCGTTTTGGTATCACAAGCACTGGTCTGCATCGAGATGCGATTACAATCCGAACTTCCTCTTCACGGCGAAACGATGAAATAATAGCCTGAAGAGCACAGGCAATTCCCTTCCATCGTATATCCATATTTAGTAAAAGCTAGGGGCCAATGCCCCCTAGCCCACGATGAGATACTCTGTCACACTAGCTGGCTAGTTGCTTCTTAGACGACAGACAATCAACTCACAAAAAATGGCGGAGAATCACACGTCACATACCGAACTGCATTCATGTAAATAGTTATTGTCCAATCAAGGCTTGACACCTCAAGCAACAATGTGATTATTAAGTAATTAATTTGGCGGTATCATGAATACACAGTCCATTGTTTCATGACGTAGGAAAAAATAGCTTTCAAACATGACACGAATAGGATAAGTTTATAAGGCACCCCAACACACTCTAGTGGTGAAGAAGAAGGAACTACGGCTAGAAGCCCCGATGTCCGACAGCAGCTGCCATCTTGTGTTCAAAATCAGAACTAAGCCTCCAGGCGGTCGTTTCAAAGTTCGTGAAGTCACATCCAGAGAAGATACATATTTGAAAACGTTGGGACGGGCTCTTGCACGTAACAGATATCATCATTTTTTTTAAAGAAACACGGTGCTGTATGGTTGAGGTGTGAATCGAACCCTCTCTACTTATTTTGGACCACCCGAGACTGAGTATACTTTTTAGTCCTCATACCACTTTTAAAATTTTGTGTTAAAGCTAGGAATTGAACCCAAGAGCTTGTAGGGGGAGACCAAGGTTAGAATATGTTAAACAGATAGTCTTAATTGTAGGGTGTGGTAGCTATATAGAGATGAAACGATTAGTTCGGGGCAGGGGGGCATTGAGATCTGCAGCAAACCAGTCAAACGACTAAAGACTCAAACACAACATGTAAGCTCACCAAAATAATGTTGTGTAACGGTAAATGTTAGTCAACTAACAGTAATGCATTACTAAAACCCATGACACGGTACCTAAGAGCTTTTCTAAAATTATTTTAAACTGCATTTAACCCTATATCAAATGTTATGGTAAAACAAAACAAAATCTATGTTTCAAAACAAGCAAGTGGTTTAGTCAATGTATACCGGGAAATGTATTGCAAACAATCAAGTCCACAAGACTAATTAAATTAGTAACTGTCAGGTTGGCCGAGTGGTTAAGGTGTTTGACTTAAGATCAAATTTCCTGTACAAGGAAGCAAGGGTTCGAATCCCTTACCTGACATAACTATTGCCTTAGCATTGCTTGTCCACACTGAATTATTATGATACTCGCTACACAAACCATAGACAGAGTGTATTGTTTAAGGCACTCTCTTTATGAACATAGTCAGAGACTGTTGATGGTTATTGCATTAATAGTGGGACATGGGGATAGCAATTAAGAAAAACAGCCTATACCCATACAATATTTTTATTCATTTAGATTTTTTTACAATAGTTACACACTGAATACAACTTTTTATCTTTTTATCATTGTTTGATATAGATTTTAAACACAACGCTTGTTGTAGATCCTTTTATAACATTCTCCAGGTACTATTGTTCTTAAAAACTGGGGAAGCCGCAATGGTTTTATAGACATTAAACCCTCATCCTCTTCTTTTTCATCATCATCATCATCATTATAAATATTATCATCATAATTATTATAGTCATTGTCACCAACGTCATCATCATCATCATCCTCAACATCACTAGAACTATCCAATTCCTTTTTTTCCTTTTCAAAAGGGACCTCTTGAAGAGTCTGTGATGCTTTTGATAGTGTTAAGGGTTTTTTGAACGTTGACAACTGTCCTAACATGACTTTTTGAGGAGATGATAATTGCTTTTCAACAAACAATGCACTATCTTGAGCAGCAATATCATTTTCTTGAACTTGCTTTTTAGCATTTTCATGATATTTTGTTGACAGCAACAGTGTTTTATCTGGTACAGTACATTGATGATTACCCACACTTAAGACCTTACCATTCTTACTTTTTAGAGGGCCTAAACATTTTGTTGTCCTTTGTTTTGAGCACTGCCAAAATATGATTCCATTCACATTTTGCCGCTTATTGTTATAGCAGTAGCCATGATACAGTGCACGTGGTTTGCCTTTATTGGTTATAGTATATTCCATAGTAGTAACTGACTTGTAAAGTTAATCTTCCTACTACAAAGGTCAGAACAATTCTGGTGAAAGTGTGATTTTGTGTTGACGTTTTATATAGGATGATGTTGGTGGCGTATGCTGGTGGCTTATATTTGTGGCTTATGTTGATGGCTTATGTTGGTGCTTATGTTGGTGGCTTATATTGGTGGCTTATATTGGTGGCTTATGTTGATGGCTATTTTGGTGGCTTATGTTGGTGGCTTATATTGGTGGCTTATCTTGGTGGCTTATGTTGGTGGCTTATGTTAATGCCTTATGTTGGTGGCTTATTTTGATGTCAGTTTTTGTTATATAATATATTTGATCCGTTCATCTATGACGTCATAGCCAGTCTTAAAGCAAGTCTAAATTTGTCCGACATGTTGGATTTTTTGTACATGTGTGAAACTATCAAGTACCAATGATCAAGTGAGCTTCTTTCTCTCTGATCCGCAGTTCTGCCCCATAGCATTGAGAATATTTATTGTAGTAGCCTATAAAGAAACAAAACAAGATGTTCAGTAAAGAACATATAGCCTACTTTCTCCTAAATGCATGGTATTGTTATAACTCTTTGTCCTTTTCAAGGAGTATGATTGAATGTTGGTTGTAGTAGCTTGTTGAAATACAACGTGCTATAGGGATATTAAACATGAATATGAGGTGCCCTTTGCTAGTGCTACCTCTGTACCAAATTTCATTCAATTCGGTTTCACCGTGTTTGAATTGATAGGGGGAATCGATTTGCACACATACTTGGCCACCATCTGCAAACTATTGGGCTGGTGTTCTTGCAGTTTGGTCTGAATATGTTTCCCACATAAAGATATGGTGTTGCAAAATATGGTAGAGACTAGATTATTAGGTTGGTCGTAATTACATTTTAGCTTTTAACATTTGGGTGGCCGCGATTACGTTTCCGTCAAGATAGCGGTGATATAAAACATGACAATGAGGTGCCCTTTGCTAGTGCTACCTCTGTACCAAATTTTGTTCCATTCGGTTTCACCGTGTTCGAATTGATAAGGGGAATCGATTTTCACACAAAGATGGCCGCCATCCACAAAATATTAGGCTGATGACCTATTAGTTTGGTCAAAGGATGCTCCCTCATTAAAGGTATGTTGTTGCTAAATTTGCTAGAGATCGGATGATTAGGCTAATCGTAATTTTATTTAAGCTTTGAACATTTGTGTGGCCGCCATTACGTTTCCGTCAAGATGGCGGCGATATAAAACATGACACTGAGGTGCCCTTTGCTAGTGCTACCTCTGTACCAAATTTCGTTCATTCGGTTCCACCGTGTTCGAATTAATAGGGGGAATCAATTTTGACATAAAGATGGCCGCCATCCGCAAACTATTAGGCTAATGGCCTATTAGATTGGTCAAACGATTCTCCCTCCATAACGGTATGTTGTTGCAAAGTTTGGTAGAGATCGGATGGTTATGTTAGTCGTAATTTGATTTAAGCTTTAAACATTTGCGTGGCCACCATTACGTTTCTGTCAATATAGCGGCGATATAAATCATGACTCTGAGATGCCCTTTGCTACTTACTGCTATCTCTGTACCAAATTTCGTTCCATTCGGTTTCACCGTGTTAGAATTAATAGGGGGAATCAATTTCGACACACAGATGGCCGCCATCCGCAAACTATTAGGCGAATTACCTATTAGATTGGTCAAAGGATGCTCCTTCCATAAAGGTATGTAGTTGCAAAATTTGGTAGAGATCGGATGATTAGGTTAATCGTAATTTGATTTAAGCTTTGAACATTCGTGTGGCCGCCATTACGTACCAGTCAAGATGGCGGCGATATAAAACATGACACTGAGGTGCCCTTTGCTAGTGCTACCTCTGTACCAAATTTCGTTCATTCGGTTCCACCATGTTCGAATTAATAGGGGGAATCAATTTTGACATAAAGATGGCCGCCACCCGCAAACTATTAGGCTAATAACCTATTAGATTGGTCAAAGGATGCTCCCTCCATAAAGGAATGTTGATGCAAAGTTTGGTAGAGATCGGATGGTTATGTTAGTCGTAATTTAACTTAAGCTTTGAACATTTGTGTGGCCGCCATTACGTTTCTGTCAAGATGGCGGCGATATAAAACATGACACTGAGGTGCCCTTTGCTAGTGCTACCTCTGTACCAAATTTCGTTCCATTCGGTGTCACCGTGTTTGAATTAATAGGAGGAATTGATTTTCAAACAAAGATGGCCACCATCCGCAAACTATTAGGCTAATGACCTAGTCATTTGGCCAAAGGATGCTTCCTCTATAAAGGTATGTTGTTGCAAAATTTGGTAGAGATCGGATGATTAGGTTAATCGTAATTTGATTTAAGCTTTGAACATTTGTGTGGCCGCCATTACGTTTCCGTCAAGATGGCGGCGATATAAAACATGACACTGAGGTGCCTTTTGTTAGTACTACCTCTGTACCAAATTTCGTTCCATTCGGTTGCACCGTGTTTGAATTATTAGGGGGAATCGATTTTCACACAAAGATGGCCGCCATCCGCAAACTATTACGCTGATGGCCTATTGGTTTGGTCAAAGGATGCTCCCCCCATAATGGTATGTTGTTGCAAAATTTGGTAGAGATCGGATGATTAGGTTAGTCGTAATTTGATTTAAGCTTTGAACATTTGAGTGGCCGCCATTACGTTTCCGTCAAGATGGCGGCGATATAAAACATGACATTGAGGTGTCCTTTGCTAGTGCTACCTTTGAACCAAATTTCGTTCAATTCGCATTCACCGTGTTCGAATTGATAGGGGGGACAGACATTCAGAGTACACACACTCACACACACACAGACACACACACACACACACACAGACTCACACACACACATACACACACACACACAGACTCACACACACACATACACACACACAGACAGACACACTTTTTTCGCCCTCATAAGTCTACTTTCATTTTTTGCAAAAATCGAAAGTAGGCTAAAAAATCATGTCTAATGCAGTTTAGCTATAAGTGACCAGAACCACTATACATAATATTTTATTCTAAGAGCTTTCCATAATGATAAGAAAAAAGAACTTACCATAATGATGGATTGTGTAAGTAAACGTCTTTTGCTGCTTGATGTCACTACTAAAGTGATACTCGTACAACAGACAAGTGAGTTCATGTTTCGCTGAAGTAATTGTATGTTCCCCCGCACTTCCGGACGAGTCCTTGTGGAAGAGTCCCTTTGGACTGGTCCCTACGGACTAGCCCATGCATTTAGTTAAATTATGTCAAAGGGCCTAACTACATTTGCGTGTAAAGCAGTGTGTTGAACTGACGTTGTTCACCAGCCCCCCCCCCCCACTACTATAATGTGATAACGATATGAAAGGAAAGTGACGAAATACATGTGAACGTATGCCACTACCAAAGTGATACTCATACAAGAGACAAGTGAGTTCATGTTTCGCTGACGTAATCGTATGTTTCCACGCACTTCCTGTGTTGAGCGGGTCATAGTGGCTAAATTTGAAACTCTAGATGAGATGTTTTGCTGACGTAATCGTATGTTCCCCCGCACTTCCTGCGTCGCGCGCGATCTAAGAGCTTTCCATAATGATAAGAAAAAGAGCTTACCATAATGATGGATTGTGTGTAAGTAAACGTCTTTTGCTGCTTGATGCCACTACTAAAGTGATTCTCATACAACAGACAAGTGAGTTCATGTTTCGCTGACGTAATCGTATGTTTCCACGCACTTCCTGTGTTGAGCGCGTCATAGTGGCTAAATTTGAAACTCTAGATGAGATGTTTTGCTGACGTAATCGTATGTTCCCCCGCACTTCCTGCGTCGCGCGACAGTTTGATGTTTTTTCAATTTCATGATATGGAAACATAGATATTCCATTTTCATATTTACGCATTTGTCAATTTTCCATTTGTATATATTTTTCAAATGTTCGTTTAAGGTTTTTAAAATTTGTCTATATGGAAACATGGATTTTCCATTTTGCTGTTTAAACTTTTTTTTTATTTATTTATTTTGTGTCTGTTGAAAAAAGATATTTCCAAAACAAGATTTTTTATTTTTCATTTTATGTTTTTTTAAATGATCTTAATGTGAGTGCTTGGCCACGGCAAAAGTACAGTCTGTCTATGTGTGTTAGCGGAACCGTAGAGGCTTATTACTAGGGCAAGTAAGACTGTTTTACAAAATAACGGCTATCTACCACTGCGTATGAAAAACAAAACTATTGAAAAAAAATACTATTTACCATTCATATAATTGTTAATTCTCCCTCTCCCCACCCTACCTCACCGTATTTTCTCCAGGCAAACAATCAATGCTACCCATACATAAACAAGCTTTCTAAATCTCTCTCTATATATATTTATATGTTTTCTCTGTTCCACAAGGTAAAAATTATGGTTGCTGGATTGTATCCTGCACTGTTTATGCGACATACCTTTGCCAGTTGATAAAACCGTTAGGTAGTTCTCTACACATAGCGATTTTACCACTGCTCTACCTACACCTTTTACTTGTTTGGCTTTCTTACAGGCTAGTATGCGACAGACAGCATTAACTGTATATCAAACCCAGTCCACCTTTGTATTTGTAATCTAAGTAATAATTTGAAAAGAGACAAGTGTAATCAGTTTTAAACATTATCTCTGCTTTTTTTGATTGTTTGTTTATGACATGCATATTGACCTAAAATTAAACCCTAGTCTACCTTAGTGAAAGGCTAACAGTTTAACCTCTGCGTCACCATACCCTTCTTTCTTAGTTTGATTCGTTCAAGGCTTTAGAGCTAGAAATCGTATTACGATCTCCAGTGCAAGAGGCACATGTGCTCACCACTGCAACACGTAATTGTTAGCTGGTAACATTAGACAACCGAAAATAATTGTATTTCGGTTAGTCAAGCATTTCTGTCATTTGCCTACTGTGTGAGCACTGCCAGCAACACCGTTTAGTTTGGAACAAGTGTGAGTGTGTGTGTATGTGTGTGTATAAATTATTAGCCTCAAGTATTTAAAGCTTGTTGTGTGTAGCGACCAGTTTTCCCTGTAACCACTGAGCAAGTTTTAACAGTCAACCCATAAAAACTGCATAGGATAGTTGTGTGTGGTTCATGTACTTGGGTGTGTGGATTAGCACCATGCACTAGCTTTACCTTACCCTCTATAGGTAGAGCGTTATCCCTTTCCTTTTTGACATTACCAATGACCACATTCACCCACAAGTTTTACACTTAAACCCTTGGCTTGTTTTCGATTAGGTTTGGTTCGGTTTGGTTGGGTTGGATTCAGCTTGGTTCAGTTTAGTTCAATGTAGTCACCATTTTGTTTCCTTAGCTATCCTCTTTAACCAATCAATTAAAGATAGTCTACTCTTAATTCTTGAATCAATAAATCAGATTTTGTTTACACCGTTTGTCATTTATTAACCCATGTCTGCAACCTATACTCTCTCTGTACTACAGTCTGATCTGAAAACAAGTTCCAATAATGAAAGACTTGTCAGTCACCGTACATGTAGCCTACACTAATTCTTTCTCTACCTAGCTATGTTTCATCATTCACGGAAAACATCTCACATGTCCGTATGCAATTATTAATTTATAAAATCTCAGGTCAATGACCTTAATGTTTTGGATATTTTAGGTAAATTCATTGGCCATGGGAAAGGGTTGACCAATATAAGTCTAATGAACCTTACATGTCGATATCCGATTATTAGTTTATATAATCTCAGGTCAATGACCCTGTTGTTTGAATATTTGGGGTAAATTCGTTGGTCATGGGATAGGGTTGGCCATTCTAATTATTATAACACCTCACTTGACTCTCTCCCATTATTAGTTATCGAGATATTAACAACAGTGCAGTTAGGCCCTTTTGACAAACATTAAATATATATTCAAAAACAGAGCGTCACCCCGAGTGCTAGGACCCCACATACAAGTCCCTAGCCTTATTGGTTCGCGAGATATTAACAAAAGTATAGTTAGGCCCTTTGTTAAAATGTCAAAAATACATTCAAAAGGAGAGTGTCTGCCCAAGTACAACAACACCTCACAGGTCAAAATCCCATCATGGGTTCAGGAAATATCAACAATAGTATAGTTAGGCCACTTGTCAAAATTTCAAGAAAAATACATTTAAAAACCTTACCCTCTATAGGTAGAGCGTTATCTCTTTCCTTTTTGACATTACCAATGACCACATTTACCCATAAGTTTTACACTTAAACCCTTGGCTTGTTTTCGGTTAGGTTTGGTTCGGTTTAGTACAATGTAGTCACTATTTTGTGTTTTAGCTATCCTCTTTAACCAATCAATTAAAGATAGTCTACTCTTAATTCTTGAATCGATAAATCAGAGTTTGTGTGCACCGTTTGTCATTTATTAACCCATACCTGCAACCTATACTCTCTCTGTACTGCAGTTTGATCTGAAAACAAGTTCCAATGGTAAAAGACTTGTCAGTCACCATACACGTAGCCTACACTAATTCTTTCTCTACCTAGCTCTGTTTCATCACACATGGTAAACATCTCACATGTTCGTATCCGATTGTTAGTTTATAAAATCTCAGGTCGATGACCTTGATGTATTGGGAATTTTGGGTAAATTCATTGGTTGTGGGAAAGGGTTGACCATTCTAAGTCCTATGACACCTCACATGTTGATATCCGATTATTAGTTTATAATAATTATAATAATAATAATAATAATATTAATAATTGTTGTTTTAATGGGTCTAACATCTAGGTTATCGATCCAATATTAGTTTATAAAATCTGAGGTCAATGACCTTACTATTTTGGATTTTTAGAGTAAATTCATTGGTCATGGGAAAGGGATAACCATTCTAAGTCCTATGACACCTCACTTGACCCTCTCCGATTATTAGTTTATAAAATCATAGCTCAATGACCTTGCTGTTTTAGGTCTTTTTGGTAAATTCGTTGGTCATGGAAAAGGGTTGACCATCCTGAGTCCCATGACACCTCACTTGACCCTCTCTGATTATTAGTTAGCGAGATATTAACAAAAGTGCAGCTAGGCCCGTTTGACAAAAATGAATAATACAATAAGAAACAGGATGTCACCCCAAGTCCAACGTCCTCTCATACATGTCCCTAGCCTTATTGGTTCATGAGATATTAAAAGCTGATGACCTATTACTTTTGGATATTTTGGTTAATTAAAAAAAAAAAAAACTCATCTATAAATCTGTATTCAAAAAGCCCACCCTCTTACATAAACCCCAAGTGCACATGCGTAAAAAAAAACATGTTAATTCATAGTAGCGATCGGCTCTTCGCTTGCGTTTCATGTGGAACAACGTTTAATTTCATCATAGCATTATTGACCAGTCCAAAGGGACCGGTCCAAAGGGATCAGTCAAAAGGGACCCATCAACAGGGACTCGTCCACAAGGACTTGTCAACAAGGACCCTTCAACAATGACCCGTCAATAATGACCTGCTAAAAATGACCTGTCAACAATGACCTGTCATCAGGAACCCGTCCACAGGGACTCGTCAACATTGACCCGTCAACAATGACCCATCCACAGGGGCCCATCAACAGGGACCCATCAAAAAGGACCTGTCAAAAAGGATCCATCAAAAATGAACTCCCAGTCAAAAAAAAGCCCGTCTAAGGGGAGGGGGGCTAGTCAACAGGGACCAGTCCAAAGGGACAAATCAACAGAGATCAATCAAAAGGGACCAATCAACAGGGATCAATCAAAAGGGGCTATCACCTCAAGGCCTGACATGTCCCTCTTTGATTATTGGTTTGCCGATCGACAAGCGTCGCTTAAAATACTTTTTGATCACCACTCGTGGGTTGGGTTAGGTTAGGTTACACTACAGCCGCCATCTTTTAAAATGCCCGCCCTCTTACAAAAGCCATGAGTGGGCATGCTTAGAAACAAAAAAACAAGCATGTTAATTCATATTGGCTTTCCACCGTATACATGTCTCTTGTGTAGAACAACGTTTAATTCCATATTGGCATTCAAACTCTCACATGTTGCACTTGGAAAGAGAGATTTTCTAAAAAAAAACAATTTCACCCCCTAGTAGGGGTAGGGTTTATTTTGGGGTAGAGATATGTTGTCCATTGGAAAGGGGGTGTCAGTCCGAGTTCAACGACACCTCATTCGTCAAAATCCGACCATAAGTTCGAGAGATATCATGCCACCGCCATCTTGTGAGGTGGGGAGGTGGAGGCGGGCCTTGAATCGGCCAAAACACACTACTTCGGTACATTTCGTCCCGTCACCGTAACGTAACGCCAGTCCCCAGCAAAGTCAACATAATCGTTTAAATGATAAAACGTTACCCGCATCCGAACGACTGTTGTCTGCATCCGCCCTGCAACCGCACGACTTTTATCCAAATCCGTTGACATTACAATTATATTTTTAATTTAATAGATCAAGTATTAAAGCAACTCTTTTAGAAATGTGAGGCGAAATTTGTTCCCCTAGGCTATGTGTGAATCGCAAGGCAAAGTTGACTGAATGCTGTCCCTCTGAGTGACGCCATGTGAAACAGCGGGCAGCTAATTAAGGCACTTACTAAAACGTTGGATATACCCACGCAGGCAAGCGCAGGTATAACGGATATTATTTTTGGCAAAAGTCAACACTAATTGAGGGTATTCCCATGGTTGGCTTTTCTCACTTCTCTATTATTCCCATACAATCCATGCGAAAGCAAATATGGAAATAACAAGAAACGTGGAAGACCTTAATAAAAGCTAAAATATTTTTTAAAAATCCAGTTCAACATTGTAGTCTATTCTAAAAACTGCCTGCAAACTTACTCTGAACATTATACGCAGCTCATCTGCTTTCCACAAAGTCGTGCAAACCATATCCGCATGGTGAAAAATGTTGCGAATATCCACGAATAACCGCATCCGCGCAGGGCTATAGTTATCAGACAAACTCAACACACACCCAAGTACACGGGGCTGATGATCATGATGCCTCACTCCTCTGAAATCAATTTACAACAACAACGTAGTTGAGTACAGCATCAGTAACCGATTTCATTCACTATTCAAATCTTAACAAATAGAATACCAAAGTGTGACAACTGGAGTTAGCTTGCATGAGTCATAACTGAGTGGCGTGGTCTGTAGATCGTTGGCCTCCTCAAAGTTGCGAGCTCGATCCCACCTCAGTTCGATGGCATTTAGGGGTGTTCAAACCCAACAACACTGTATTGGTAAATGATCAAGCACGTGTCTCGTCCTGGGAAAAATTCCAGCACAGCAGTTATAGGTTGGTTCTATCAGCTAGATTATTATTCTATCTTTATTAGGAACTATCAGAAGTACCCATTCTTCGAACGGTCTTCGGTATTAATAACCAGACGTTATCAATTGAGCTACTGTTACAATGGTTAGGGGCTTGGAACCTGTTTGTAGACAAAGAAAAATGATTAGTTAAAATGTTCTCTCAAATTAAATTTACCTAACGTGTTCTTCCTGACGTGAAAATAAAATTGAAAACCTCGTAGACGGATCGCAATACACGTCACATACAAACTGACCCTCACCGTTGTGTCAAGTCCCCAACCACAGGAAGACCCCTTTTATAAATTATAAAGGCTTGTGGTGCATGCAAATCCAAGTTCTTTAGCCTCCAATGACCCAAATTCCTAAAAGCAGCAAAAAATACTATTTCAAATCAGGATTTTCTGAAAATAATGTTGCTGTTTGGAGATATAATAGACCTTCTGTACGACATATCGCAGATGTAAGTCGTGTGAAAAAATCTCGGGTACTCCTTGAACCCCTTAAGCGCATTGATGAATTTTACAGTTTTAGTGGGTTCCGTGATAACCTTCTAGCCATTTGCAAACTTTCACAGATATGTAATAAATGGAGTGGCATTACGTCTTGCAGAAATAGATGGAAAGTTGGATGTCACCTCTTGAGATACTGTTGTCATGGTTACTGGCTTGCATTCCTTCATAAGTTTATTAAATGAAATTAGTTTTCTGGGAATATCTAAGAAACTGTTGGTTTTAGAGCCTTAAAATGTAGTTTTCGGGGACCCTTTACGGCTCTTTAGGGGCCCCGAGGTTTGTTTCTGACACCAAGGGGTTGAAAATGAACTTTGTCTCGTCGTTGTACGCCATAATATAATAATAATAATAATAATAATTATTATTATTATTATAAGTTAATAATATAGCAATATAGGGATAGGGATATAATAGACCTTCTGTACCATACCCGCACGTGTAAATTGCGTGAAAACATTCTAGAGTACCCCTTGACCCCCTTAAGTGCATTATATGTATTGATGCATTTTGCAGCTTAATTTGGATCCGTTATAACCTTATAACCGTTTGCAAACCTTGACAGTGATGTAATAAATGGAATTGCATTGCGTCTTACAGAAAATATATGGACCTCTGAGATAGTGTTGCCATGGTTACCGGCTTGCATTCTTTCAGTAGCTTAATAAATGAAATTAGTTTTCTGGGAATATCTCAAAAACTGTTGGTTTTAGGGCCTTAAAATTTGGTTTTCGGGGGCCCCCGAGTTTTGTTTCTCACATTGAAGGGCTGAAAATGAGCTTTGTCTCGTCCTTTTACGCCTATATCAGCATGTATTTTAAGGGGGTAGGCCCCCTTATATGAGAGGTATGGCGAAGAGTTATCTCAATGATTAGTGTCGTGCCTCTGATGGATATCTGTATCAACTTTTACGTTGATCCACCCAGCCGTTCTCGAATTATAAGGACACGAAGTTGTCCACAGACATACAGACAGCAGATAGACAGACAAAAAGAAAATTGCGCGCATCCGTCATAAAACAGTCTGAAACGCGCAAATATAGCAAATTTCTGTTGAAATTCAGAAAAAACAGACAAACTTTCATTTTTATATATAGAGAGATATTCTACAATACTGTTGTTTTCCTTCAACCAAAAAGTATTCTTATCCTTCAAAAATGCTGGTCTTCAGCATTTTCCTCGGCTAAGCCTCTGGTAGCCATGCTTCTCTTTACACCATCCATCCATTGTTCTCTTGGTTTACCCCGTTTCTGTTTGCCTTCAGCTTACCAATGTAGCATAAATTTGGAATTCTACTATTCTGCATCCTATTCACAATTCCAATCCTCGGCAATCTTCTTCCTTCAACCACCACTTTTTTTTACCAGCAGAATTTCTCTGATTCTCGTATTTCTAATTTTATCCAATCTTGATTTTCTTGCTGCCCGCCTCCAATAATAATCCATTGGATTATTATTATTATTATTAATAATATAATATAGGCCTGTTGCCATCTCTTGATGGATGCAGCAATTTTGCATTTGTGGGTTGGCACTGGACTAGTAACGGCCTTTGGGGCACAACTAGTGCCTGTGAATGTTGTCAAATGTTCTACTCCTAGGGTTAGTACTGTCCCAGTGCGGAAAGCAATGGCAAACTACCTCACTCATCACTTTGCTTAGTACGCTTCAGTATAGCGCTGGCTTGTGTTTTTGTGGCTTTCTTTCCTCATAACCAATGGTGGTGCTTTTTGAGGATCCAACAAGCCTCTGGGCTGACTACCTAACAGATATTATTATTATTATTATTACTTCAGTTTCATTTTTACACTGTAGCCAATCTATTACAGCAATCAAACTGAAATTGTGTATGTTGATAGAGGCAATAATCATAAGTAGGTATTTTGAAAATAGGCTATTTAGTTCTTCATGGAACTAATTGTTAACATTCTAATCTATCATTGGATATTTTCCCGCAATACAGCTGTAAGAACTAGACTTTTAATGCAGCCTCTTGACTGATAATTTTTGATATCTGCAAATTTCTCTCGATTGGGAAAGTTTCCCTTGCCTTCATGGAACTGCTATTAGATGCAAGTCCTTGTCTCACCCAGCGACGACATGCCGCAAGTTAACGCGCTATCTACTGTCAGTGGGGCTCGTCATGACAGGCGCTAATACAGCTTCTGCTTGGTTAACAAACTCCAAGAAGATAACAGCAGCTCCTTCTGGCGAACGACGTAAATCACCTTCACAAGCAAGACACTGGATTACTCATTATCACACGGCTCAAGGCGCTGTGATACCGTGTGGATAATAATTAACTTAACGATTCTATGTTAGCTTTCACGACGAAGTAATAAAGATCCAGCTATTATTCTAGGCTTTTGCCGTGACTTTTGCGGGGTTTTACCTAGGTGCGATGTGGGCGATGTTCCTGAGCTTTCCAGTTGCGAATCTTGATCTCAGAATCGGGTAAAGCGGTAAAGATTGACGTCTCAATTTCTCAAGGGTACTAAAGCTGTATAGATTGCTATAAGGTGTGATCAAAAAGATTCTGTTTGAGGGCGCTGCTACTGGAAGGTCTGCAGCCAGTGGATATCCCGGACGTTGAATGCGGAACAAGAAGCACACCGGGTGGTTGTTTGCCTGCAGCACCTGATGCTTTTCAATTAGAGCTGTCGATCGATTAAAAATTTTGATCGTTTAATTGAATGCCTTTGATCGGTTAATCGGTCGATGAATCAAATTTTAGTCGATTTCACACAGTTTCAGTTCGAGAAAAAACATTTGAATAATATATTTAAACACGTAGTTCCGTGAAGAACTAAAGCCAATTATCATATATTCTATTTATGTTAACCGCCACTATCAACATACAAAATTTCAGTTTGATTGCAGTAATAGATTCGTAGATATTGAGACCCGACTAAATATTTCAGATGGTCGCCATGTTGGATTTTTATATGTAGGTCCTAGAGTTATGTACTGTTACATGAAGATTATTGTGTACGTGTAGCATTCAAATTTCATTCGCATGATTAGGACACAAGAAGTAAAAACGAGATTTTAAAATTTCGCACAGCTGCCATCTTCTGGTTATGGAAACAATTGAAAAAAATTAGATGCCAGTGGATTAACAATTGTATAAGGATTTACTGTACCAAGTTTCACTGCACACGGATGGTTAAATTGCGAGAAACCTCCATGTGAATATTCATATTTCGCGTCGCCGCCATGTTGGATTTGTGATCACCGGGTTATTGAAAGTCCTATAGGTGAATTTATGTTCATAGCCCATATGAACATAAAAAAAATCAGTTTGATTGCTGTAATAGATTCGTAGATATTCAGAGCCGTCTAAATATTTCGGATGGTCGCCATGTTGGATTGTTAAATGTATAGGCCATAGAGCCATGTACCATTAAAGGAAAATTATTGCGTAGGTTCATTATTCAAACTTTCACTTCGATCGCATGATTACGACACAAGAAATAAAAACTTTATTTTAAAATTCGCATAGCCGCCATCTTCAAGGTATGTAAATAATTGAACTAAATTAGATACCAATGCATTACAATGTGTATAAACATTTCCTGTACCAAGTTTCATTGTGTTTGGATCATTAAATCGCGAGAAAGGTCTATTTAAAATTTTCAAATTCGCTTGGCCGCCATGTTCGTTTTGTAGTTAACCGGTTTTTAAAAGTCTTATAGATAAACTTCCAGTAGTGCCCTTTATCTCCGTACAAAATGTCAGGGTGATACCGCTAATATTTGGGAGATATAGAATGCCGGTGAAATATTTCGCACAGCCGCCATTTAGAGGTTATGTGAACAATTGAACGAAGTTAGATGCCGGTGCATTACAATGTGTATAAACATATACTGTACCAAGTTTGATGGCGTTTGGTTGGTTAAATCGCGAGAAACGTCTATTTAAAAGTCGCAAATTCGCTTGGGCGCCATGTTGGTTTTGTAGTTACCAGGTTTTCAAAAGTCACATGGGTGAACTTCTAGTAGTTCCCTGTATCACAGTAAAATATTCCAGGGTGATATCGGTAAGTTTCGGAGATATTGAATGCTGGTGAAATATTTCACACAGCCGCCATGTTGGATTGGTGAGACGTAACAAAATTTGAAGGGCACGGTCGGGGTCGTCCGGAATAGTGCTATAAACTTACCGAGTTACTTGATATCGCTCCAGCCGTTTAGAAGTTATTTGGGGGGACACCCACACACACACACACACACACACACACACGCACACACAGACAGACACACGGGCAAAAGGTGATCTCATAAGCATATTTTTTCAAAAATGAAAATAGGCTTAAGATGTTTACAATTCCATTTGCTATGAGAAAGATTTAATTTTAGATTTTAATTGTATTTTTGGCGTGCAAGTAAACAAATAAATTCGAAAGCATTTAGTAAGAAGAAAGGAATTAAGGAGATAGTATCGCTTTTATCTTCTTGAAGCAAAGGCATGAGCACCAGCTAACTTAATGACCTGCCAATCTTACAATAGCTGATGCTAGCGCGCCAAATGGCAAATAATAATGCACTACACAGGTTTGGAGCTACGCAAACAATTACGTTTCCTACTCCTCACTACTATTTTAATCGGTTCGAGTAATCGACTAAAGCACATTGATCGGTGAATCGCATTTTTAGATTAATCGATTAAATCGAGAGCTCTAACTTCAGTGTTAAAGGCAGCTTGCCACGGTCGGTGAGTGATCAACGTGTCGGTCTACTAACCCCAAGCCTCCAGGTTCACTCCTGGCCGTGGTAAGTGATTTTTGAAAGGCGGCAAAAATTAAGACACCATGTCATACGATGTTGGCATGTCAAAGAACCCATTTGAATTGAGTAGGCCGTGCTCATAATGCCAAAATTAATCACGGGAGTTTCCGCCAACACAAAGTTCCTCATTTCTCAACTAGAAAGCGCTTTTGTGTTCAAGGAGCTTAGATATCTAACCTACATGACTTTCATAGATCTTCAAGGAACAACGAAATTCGACATGCAAGCTACCCATTGGGTGTCAAATAACAATGCTTGTACCCGGCACCCTAGGCCACACGATATTATTATTAGTTTTAAAGGCACTACGTTCCTGGAGCGCATTGTTGCAGGCCACGAAAGTTGGTCCTATCACTGGGAACCGGAATCGAAAGCGACGACGATGCTGTGATGTCATCCATCGTCCTCTCGTCCCAAGAAGTTCAAGAGCCAAACATCCGCTGGAATGATGATGCTCACCCTGTACTTTGATTACTGAGGTCCATTGCTTATTGTACCAAGGAACCTGGTGTCTTCATCACTGGGGATTGGTACAGCGCCAAACTGGAGAAATTACGACGTGCAATTAAGGCGAAACGTCCGGGAAAACTCTGACAAATGTGCTGCTATTTCAAGATATCGCACGTCCCCATACAGCAAAGGTCGTAACGCAGAAGGTACGCCAGCTCAAGTGGGAGACACTCGAGCATCCTCCCTATAGTCCTGATCTCACTCCATGCGATTATCACGCCTTCGGTCCCTAAAATAGGCTTTGAAGGGTCGAGGGTATGCAGCAGGCGGTTACGTACTCCTTCACGCAGCAGCACTCGGTGTTCAACCACACGGGTTCGTCAACCTGGTGTGTCAGTGGGATGAATACCTGAATGCTCACGGCGATTTGTTCTGATTAACAAACCTATTCTGGGCTGTACGACCGTCAAATGGAAATGTTTTGATCACGCCTTATACTTCCACTACTTCCAAAACAGCTATTGCTGCTGCGAGTCATGTAAGGTAATCACATTGTCAAAAGACCCCGAAATCTGGTTGGTTGGTTCCTTAGTTTAGGGACTGCAACAACGCGGTCATGTAGCCCCATGTACTGTGGGTGTGTGTAGAATCTGTCTGATAACCGGTGTTAATTGTGATGGCTGTATTAGTGTGTGTTATCTGTTTTTAATTCAAGTTAGGACTGTAGACATTCGATTTTTAAGTAGTTCCAACTTTTGCTATTAAACGCCACCGTCAACGACCAACTAGTTCTGAACTATATTACTAGATGCCATTGCAGTTGGCTCCTGGCGACGAACGTTGGAACCTAAGAGCGTTATTTAAATCTAACCTATAATTCAGCTTCACACAAGTGCAATTAGTGGAAGGGTCTTTATCATGCCATAAATCTATGACATTGGACCGCCGGCTTCTCTCCCCCTCCGAAGGAAGGCATGCTGAGGGATTTTGAACACTCTTAAAACATCCGACGACTTCGGCTGGGTTTGAACCCGCGACCTTGGGCATACAAGCTCAGTCTGCTACCAACTACGTACTATGTACTAGATTCGCCACTGCTGTGTAAAATTACAATATACAACTCCCTGGGCTACTCTGAAAACCGACAAAGAAGCATAAGCAAAATATAGAGGTCCCTCCACACCCCACATCTTAATAACAACAATGACCTTGCTGAATTTACTAAATTTCGCACTGATCCTTACAATATTGTTAGAAATAAGTTGATGATTATCCAGGCTAAGTGCAAAAACAATCGTATCATTAGCATAACAGATGGTATTAATGACATTGCCTTTAATCTTGATAACACCGACAGCGGTGGCTACGCTCTCTAAACCGCAGCGATAATCAATGAGGCCAAGCCCTCTGCTGACTCGGTAGACGTGTGGGTTCGAGCCCCACCGTTGGCCGTCCTTGAACTAGTTTTCCGTCGTTTCTCCATTTTTAACACCAGGCAAATGCTCGGACGATATCTTCTGACAGGCCACGGCCACTTCCTTCCACATCCTTGCCCAGTTTCATTCATCTTTATCCATTCCATCTCTCATCCTGGCGCGCAGGTCGCCCACGGGCGTCGACTAGAAAGGCCTACCCTCAGCCTCTCAGAAGGTCATACGACATAAATATCTTGATATCGTACTTAAATACCCCTAAAATTATCAGACTGTGTTGAATTCATAAGCTACTCGTACATCTTGAACTAAGAGTATTTTGTTGTTGCTGTTGATTCGTTTAGAAGAAGCATGCGATATCGCGAAAATATAACCCAATGTACTTGGATGTGTAAGAGTGTTAAGATTAACGGCTGAGGGGACCTGATGCGCTAATCACTCCTCAACCCAATACTGCATGCCAAATGGCTGGGCAGCGGTCGCTTGGTAGGCCTAGGCCCTTAATTGGCTGTAGTGCCGGAGGTTATTATTACTTGGATGTGTGGGTGTGGAATCCGTCTGATAACCTGTGCAAATGTCATGGCTGCACTAGTATATGTGAGTCTGTAACTTGGGCCAGGATTAGGTAGGAGGTGCAGTGGACTTAATTTGTATAACATTCAGGCATTGGCCTGGAGTTAGGGGCAGATGACCTCGTAATTCCACCCCTTAAAACAACAATAGTTAACTAACTATTCAACTGTAGTACAGCACAGAAAACCACTTCTAGATTGATGTGGGAATCGTATCCACCTCTTTTCAGTCTGCATCGCAAAGCCCTTACGATACGCCCCACTGCGGCACGAGGTGGACAAGTTAGGGGGTCTTTCATCTCTAATTGCCACTGCCCTGGAGCTTCCTTGCAATCCAACCTCAGTAGCAGTCGTTAGGACTAGATCAGCACAGCTTCGATGAATCTAGGTTGCTCCACTGGGGCTCGTTCATTCATCACTGTCTAACCCTGTGCTAGATAAGTCTCCTGAGCATTTTATAACTCTCTCTAGAGCAATTGGCCGATAACTATCTGCTTCGTCTTGAAAAAGAGCTTTATTCAGAAAGAATCATCCAAGCTTTAAAGAGGTTGACCGTGTGAATACGGAAATACAAAATCGTTATAAGACAGTGCCATCAATGGTAACTCGTCTTCCACGGTTTCCTTTACCCAATTGTTTTAGTGTACTGTTCGTAACTATATATATTAAAAATATTCTCGGTCAGTCTGTCTTCGTTCATCCCTATATATATAAAAATGAATGTTTGTATTTTTTTTTCAGGAATTTCGATCTCAAAATCATGTTAACACAATTCCAGAAACCCCACAAGAAACTATGGACTTGGAAATCTCCAAAGAGCGTCCTCGGAGAAGACAGATAAACCACGTAGCGATATCTACAAAAACACCAGAGAAGTTATGCATATACGAACGAGAAAAGTTTTTTTTTGTATCTGATCATCATCTACTACAAATCAAGGCGAAGTTTATACCAAACAGACAAATCAAGAGAACAACCAGAATTTTCAGAACAGACCCAGGGTACTTACAATTAAACAAGAAAGAAATAACAGAAAGACTTAAGAAAATTGATAGTTACAACTGGACGGCTTGATTTGTTGGTAGATGATGATCATATTCGAAAAAAACTTTCTCGTCGAAATTCCTACAGAAGTTTATCAAAGTCTCTACATTCTTGTTTGTCCTCTGGTGCGCTGTATGCTTTCCTGTTGTGTCTTTGAATTTTCTTTCGCGGCTTAATTGTGTATTAAAATCACCAAGCGATAATTTTCCAGGCTTCATGGGGATTTAGTTGGTGATTTATTCTAAATCCTCCCAGAATTCTTCTATCATCTGTGGATTTTTGTTATTGTAGTTATTTGTGGGGACATGAGCATTGAAAATTGTATAAGCTTTGTTACCAGAACGTATCGTAAGTGTGGAAATCTTTCAGATTTTGAGGTGAAATCTATTGCAGAATCCAGTATTGAGTTGTGTACTACAAAACCTGTTCCTAAGAGGTTGAGATTCTTTCCTGGAATAGTTATGGCTGATTTTCCCTTGTATATTCTGTAACTTCCTGAATCGAAGTGATTCTCATCTGAGAATCGTGTTTCCTGTATTTCCTGTATTTTGATATTGAATGTGTCCATGATGTTTGTTAGTTGTTTTACTTTACCTACTGTAGTTTCAGAATTGTGTTTACATTGAGCGTCCCCATGTAAAATATTGTCTTAGTTTTGAGGTTTTATGAGAAGCTACTATTCTCCTCTTCATAACATACCTGATCCACTGGAATCTGATGATCAGGTCCATTGTCCAGTTTTATTGACTGGGTCTAGATGTTGTGTCACTGAGATTATCATCTATCCAATTAAAGCAATGTTTTATTTAAATTCTATTACAAGTGATTTCGATAATGATACGAGCACTGAAACGCAAATGCAATTTTGTGTTGACCAACTGAATGAATGAATGATCGTGTGGCCTCCTGAGAGGCCGAGTGCAGGTCTTTCTAATTGACGCCCGTGGGCGACCTGCGCGTCGCAATGAGGATGAAGTGATTATGAAGACGTCTCATACACCCAGTCTCCGAGCCACGGGAATTAACCCCAGGATATTAAAATCCCTGATGGCTCAGCCGGGAATCGAACCCGGGACACTTCGTGCCAAAGCCTAGCACGTTGACCGAGTGAAAAGCTTTCTATAATACTGTAGAACATGGCAACACTAAAAATTGGCTCCTAATACTTCAACCTATTAGAAACCAACTGAAAAATGGATGTTGTCTTTGATTCATTAAGGGCTTTTCCGTCATCGTGGTCGTGTAGCCCCGTGTACTTGAGTGTGTGTTTAATTTTTGTGTTATTGTGATGGCTTTATTAGTGTGTATGTTTGTAATTCAAATGAAAATTGGGAGGGAGGTGGCCGTGGCCTTAAGTTAGGAACAATCCCTGAAGTAAAAGTGGGGAATCCATGGAAAACCACCTCCAAGATGGCTGAGGTAGAAATCGTACCCGTCTCTTCTCACGTTTGCCTCACAAATCTGAGTGTACCCCGTTCCAACCCTCAGACCAGAATTAAAATCCTTGGCTGAGCCTGGAATCGAGCTCGGGCCACCGCGGTGACAGCCAACAGTTGGATCCACTACGCAATGAGAGAAAGAATGGATCATCGGCCCATCCTATTGGATGAGTGTGGGACCTGTCTAGCAAGTTGGATTTACGTGTGTGCTTGAGACTAGGGTTAGGATTGACAAGTAAGAGACCATGGCTATTAGCTACGTCACTTCCCCGTATTTTCCTAGAGCAGATGTGGGAGACTATTGGGAAAAGACTCTTAGGATTGGTGAGAGTTAGATTTGAATTCACCACTCGTCTCAGGTGCCCTTACGAGGGTGAATAACAGATGCGTCGGCTTGTTCACGGAGGTCAAAAACACTTCGAACACGAACGTCAAAGGCATGCAGTGGATATGCGACAGGCAAGGAAGCAACGAATGACCGCTCAAAGGAACAATCCTCAGCGAGTTGTGGGTGAAATATATGTTTGTGAACATTGTGGAAGAGTTTGCGGCTCCAGAATTGGTCTACTCAGTCATCAGAGGACCCACAGACGTTGAAGTCTTGTAGTCCCAAAGAAGACATCTTACTCGTTAGCGAGTGATAGCCTATCATCATCAAGTCCTCTATGACGGAGCATGGAATCCAACCTGATCCATTTGTGTAGATAACTACAATATTACCTGCATAATCACGGTGCGGCGTTAGCGACGGTGCGTTTAGCGACGAACTACCTCCTAGGGAACGAAGAACTAGTTTAGACAGTTGAGTCACAGTGCCACTAGCGTAGAAAGGAGTACCGCCGCGTATTTAAGTAACATACGATGTGAAGCTTTAATGAAGCGAGTAAGATTCATAGAATATATTGTTATATCCCCAACCCTTCCACAAGGGTTGTGCCTACAAATAAATATAATTAATTAATAATACAAGAAAGACTACGAGCATACAATTGGAGTTGTAGCAATCACCACATGTTCACAGAACGGTAAGCACAAACTTGCAGTATTGTGTAACAATAACAGGTGTACAGCTCCAGATACTCCAAACACAGCTGACCGAGGCGACCTACTTGAGCATCTACAAATAGAGGGGACAAATCCGCACCCGCTCTCTTGCTCCTTTCGCATCTCTTCGGCTCTGCTTTTTTGGAACGCCAGCTCTTAAGAACTCTTACGCTAAGTGGTAGTGCTACGTGAAGCAGCGCCCGCCGGGCGAGTGGCCCCAACGTCACTGCATCATGGACACCCGGTAGAAGATATGAGGTTAGTAAGTGTGTCTGCTTTCCTTCTTCCCTTATTTACTTCCCTCTATCTAAGCTTCCACTACCCTTTCTTAAATATTTAATACATCACTTCTTTCACAGTCAAGAGATCTATATTTTTATTTCACCTAGTAATAGAACCCTTCCCTTAGTTCGTAGCTTCGGTTAAGATCCAGTGTTCACCGCTGTAGCATGCTGTCAAGCAGTACTGTGAAGACGACTAGCGTGCTAAAGCCCCCTAGGTAAGTATGGCAAGTATCTCCCCTAAACCCCTTTTCACCCCATTCGTAATAACCCCAAAGTTAACACAGTTAGGTAAATCCCAATCATCCAACAATTTGGTGGAGTCACCGGGTATACTTTCAAACCAAGCGCATAGTTATGGTCAAATCAATTACCCAACAATTGATGGAGGGCCGGGGTAGTCTCCATTTAGAGAGGGATTCAAACAACGAATTCTGGGACTACTGACCGTGTACCAAAATTCAACCTAGCCAAGCAAGTTTCAAAAATAAGAATCAGTAAGATATTCTAGAGTTTTTTTCGCGCATTAATTACATTCCCTCCAAACCCACCCAGAGCGTTCATTAATAAGAGAGAGCACTGCGAGTGTAAAATTTTGTGTAACAAGGTTACCACTACATTTGCTTCCTCATTCTTCGTTGGCACACAGCCACTTCACTACCCCGTGTTTGTTTTGCCTTGGTCGCCTAGAGCTACTGTATATACCTCGTTTATAAGGCAAGGTATACATTTCTTAGTTGAAATGAGAAATGAAAATCCACAGCCTGTTTCCAGTCGACCAACCAGGTCAAGGAATGGAATGCATGAACCCCCATCTAGCGGTGAGGATATGAAATGTGCCGCCTTCCGAAGCCTGTCGCACTCCTCAGGGGCAAAGATTAAATGAATGACAGATGAAATGAAATGATAGTGGAGAGTGTTGCTGGAATTAAAGTTTTGACTGGGAAAACCAGAGTACCCGGAGAAAAGCCTGCCTGCTTCCGCTTTGTCCAGCACAAATCTCACATGGAGTGACCGGGATTTGAACCACGGACCCCGCGGTGAGAGGCTGGTGTGCTGCCGCCTAAGCCACGGAGGCTCTTCTTAGTTAAAATAAACTCCATAATTAACTGGACTGAACCTAAGTTAGACACAGGCAGAATGACGAGTTAACAAACCAATTGTTGGTTGGTTCCTCAGTTCAGGGGCTGCGACAAAGTGGTCCTGTAGCCCCGTGTGCTTTGGGTGTGTGTAGAATTTGTCTGATAACTGGTGATAATTGTGATGGCTGTATTAGTGTGTGTTATCTGTGATTCAGGTAAGGACTGCAGACGATCACTTTTCAAGTAGTTCCTAATTTTCCTACCAAGTGCTACCGTTCACGACACCTAGCTGCGGACTTGGCTACTAGATGACATAGCAGCCAGCACCTGGCGACGAACGTAGGAACTAATATAGCGTTATCAATTCTAACCTACAAATGTTGGCTTTTTGTCCCACTATACTGGGACTTGTCATTTCCGTCGTTAACGAGAAACTCAGGACTATGAGAATTTACAACTCGACGCAATTGTGAAGACACCAAAATCACGATGTCACACAAACGGCCGGATGTTTGATATTGGCTACATGTATGGTTGGCTCCCCTTTAAAACACACTTGATATCATATTGGCTGAGTTTGGAGTTCAGTGGTTTTGCAATACAATATAATTCCCTGTTGGAAGCAACAGAGCTTGTGACTAATTAAATATTATTTTAACACGCTTTGTTCACATGCTGTGTACGTGACCACAAATGGTTCGTATATTTACACTTTTATATTTTACTGATTAGCTAGGAATAAAACAAGGATTTGATATCAGCAACAAAGCGGGGATTTAAAAATAAAAGGAATAGCAAATACTTGAATTCCTATATTTCAACCAATGTTTAGGTGGAGTTTACTTAAGGGGACTTGTTAATGTAGGTTAGCCAACAATGCAACTGCCTAATAAAAGCTCTATTCTTAGGTAACCATGGCAACTAGAAACCTCAAAGTTTCACAGAGGAACAATAACATTCATGTGTGTTATTTTAGAGAGTTATGACATTTCAATAATTATGGCATTTGAAGTAATATTTCTCAAAACATGAATGGTTCTAAGTTATGCACCGTTTCCCCAGGAACTATACGCCCGATCAAGTTGATATATTGCACACTTGCAGGCGCTTATAAGTTAAAATCTGTGAAGTAAAATCGAAGTAATCGGAGTATAAATAACAAATGTATCTGAAATAATCTAACATATCTTGGGAGAGCTAGGAACCAAACCCAGGTGTCCGCCAAGACTGCTAGCCACTATTTGACGAGGCGGACAGGATCTTTGTGACCGGAGTCTCCCTACGTACACCATTACCACAGAAGCCAACTGTTAGACATTCAGTGCAATACTTAGACAATAAAAATTGTTCATTGTGATATGCTGACAGGCACATATTGTAGTTGCAGCTCTAAATTCGCCTTTTTACAATGCTTTTCTGTTCCATCCTACTTAAGGCTGCTCACGCCCCTAGTGGATATACAGCCCTGCATAACAATTCAGTAGCGTCCCCCCCCCCCCCTTCCCTATGGAAGCGGTTTCGGTGGCGTAGTTGGTAGCATGCTGAGCTTCTATGTCTAGGATCACGGGTTCAAACTCGGTTGAAGTCATCGGATTTTTAAGAGCATTAAAATCACTCAGTGTGCCTTACTTAGGAGGGAGATTAAGCCAGTGGGCCAATGTCATAGATTTATAGCATATAAAAGAACTTTAAACTAACTACAATTGTGTGAAGCTAAATTTGTAGGTTAGATTTGATTAACGCTCTATTAATTTCCAACGTTCGCCACCAGCTACCGGTTGAGGTGGCGTCTAGTGTCCAAGTTTGCTGCTAGGTGTCGTTGACGGTAGCATTTGGTAGCAAAAATAGGAACTGCTTGAAATTAATTGTTTGCAGTAATTACCTGAATTACAGATAACACACACTAATTCAGCCATCACAATTAACACCGCTTATCAGATAGATTCTACACACACACACAAAGTACACGGGGCTACAAGACCGCTTTGTCGCAGCCCCTAAATTAATAAAAAATAATAATAATAACAATCACAATAATAGTAATAATAATAAGAAGAAGAAGAAGAAGAAGAAGAGGAAGAAGACTAAGAAGAAGGAGAAGCGGAAGAAGAATGCACTTTGGGCGAGAGGCTGGCAGTGTGGTTGCCGACCCTGCTCATCTCTGAACTCGGCTAGTGTTTATAAGTGACGCTGTTGTTTGGGAGTGACGACAGAGCTATAGAGTTACGTCACAACTCCCCTACCAGCCGCTCTGTTTGTTTGCTTGGTGCTGGGGGATGAACTACCCCTCAGAGACAGGTGTATCCTATATATTGCTACACAACGGCGCCATTAACCGCACAGCTCCAAGTGAATAACTGCTGCTGGCATTTACTCCGCGTAATTGTTGCCCGAGTGAGCAGTTCGTTCGATTTCCAACACCATTAAAACCATACCACGAACCCCGGAACGATTTGTTTGACATTTAGCGTATATCAAACTGGGCTCCAATCACACAGCACAATCCTGGAATGACATGTATTCCCAGAAAATATTACACATTATTTTTCAAAACGGAGAGAACAATTTTAATATTTCTCTCGAGTCATTGCATGGATTGCAATACTGACAGCGGTATATGCTCGGTAACGCGCTGCGCAAGGCCATAAGGAGTCGGTAGACGTAGGTTCGAACCCCACTATTGGCCGTCCTTGGAATGGCTTTCCGTGGTTTCCCATCTTCAACTCCAGGCAAATGATGGGACGGCCACAACCGCATCCTTCCATCTCCTTGCCCAGTTTCATTCATTTCATCTCTCATCAACTCCAGTGGAGTAGTCGGTAGCATGCTGAACAGCTGTGCCCAAGATAGCGGGTTCAAACCCGGCCGAAGTCGTCAGATTTTTTAAGAGCGTTAAAAATCCTTCAGAATGCCTTCCTTCGTAGGGGAAGTAAAGCCGGCAGTCCCATGTCATAGATTTATGGCATGTAAAAATCCTTCCACAGACTAAACTTGTGTGAAGCTAAATTGTTAGGTTGGATTTCGTCGGAACGCTCTTTCAAAGTTCCAACGTTCACCACTAGGTATCATTGATATCTGGTAGCGACACTTGGAACTACTTGAAATTGAACGGAACTTGTAGCCCACTCTACTATAAGGCTGTCCGCTGGTAGTAGGTACAGCCTATGGCGAGCCGAACATATTCTGAAAGCCATACGATAAATAAATACATCCTCTCATGAGGTTAGCGTCATTAAGGGCATACGGCCGTAAAAACCACCGCCTAGTAGACTTTCATAGCATCTCATACATACTTGCATTGAATGCGATGTTTCTTAATTTCTACTACCTAGGTGTTTGAAAAACCGCGTGTAAGAATTGCAATTAGCAAGTGTATCAATGTATAAGGAAGGGGAGATGCGGGGAATTGTTTCTCCTAAAAGTGTTTATCCTCAGCTCATAAGCTCATTTTAAGCCTACTTTTTAATTTTACAACAAATGAAAGGAGAGCAATGGGATCTGAATAGGCAAAATCTCTGGGGTTTGTTTGTGTCCCCACCCCATCCCCTTCATATCAATTCCCAAATTGCGAAATCAAATAGAATGCCACAATCTAAACCAGTGGTTCTTAACCGGTGATCCGCGGACCAAAGGTGGTCCACGAGTGCCCCAGGAGTGGTCCGCGGGAGGAAAGGGTCCACCAGCACGTATAAAAAAGTGGCCAATAAATGGGGATTTCGGAAACGATGCGCGTTGAACGAGAATCGTCCGTATGTATTCGCGGCGAGGGTTATTTAGGAAGGGTTACAACTGATAAGGTGTATTGGGGGGAGGGGTGACCCGTACATGATTCAATTTTAGGCTGAGTGGTCCGCAGACTTCTACGGGTTCAGAACCACTGATCTAAACGAAGACAATGTAAAATATAAAATGAGTATTCAGAATGGAATATACAACTATTAGTGCACTGCCAGTTCATATCGAGTAGTTCATATTTAAAATTCCATTGGGATTGACAGCAGATGAGACTAATAGCAGTAATCGATATGTGACAACATGACGAATAGCTGCAGCTATCAATATGTGTTCGCATCTAGACGTGCCCTTGTCTGGAAATAGCTGAATGGTGGTGTAGACTACGGCTGGCGCATACCACACCAGACAGCATACACCCTTGTGCACATTAATGGAACCGTCAAGCGGAGATACTTTAACCAGTGGGGATACTTTGACAACATTTTCAGAACAAGCTACAGTATCTTTGGCTGGGAGAAGGGACTTCCGGAGAGTCATTGCATCATGATGTGGAACTAAACACAGGCAGTGCAATTTTTGTAAACTTCATGATTTATAAACCAGGTCCTGCTAAACTGTTTCTGAAAATTTCGTCAAGTATACCCACTGGTCAAAGTATCCCCACATGACGTAACAAAATTATTTTCCACTTCTAAAAACTTTTACTTAACGTATTATGAGAGCCATCGTTTACCTCTTGGTCTACCCATCTTTGCCCTGAATTATTATTTTCATTTTCTTTGCCATGAAGTCTCTGACGTATTGCGCGTTTCTTTCAGTGTTTAATCAAATACTTTTCAAGAGATCCTGACTGGTACATGCTTTAATAAAATCTATTCAAATTCAAAGAACTCAGATTATTATTGATAACTACAGACTTCACTTAAGCCTACACCAAGATTGTCTGAGCACCATGTAGACATTCCATACTATCAGATATCAACATAAGATCTTTCAAACCATTAACAGTATACAAACAATATTTTATGTTGTTGTTATAGCTCATTACCATCATCACGACAGAGTAGGCTACCTGTAGTTCATTTTCGCATTTGAGTCGTCCAGTTGCAAAACTCGTTTAATCCACTTGTGAATAAGGATCATGTCGTAAAATTATTTATTTAATTAGTTTATTTTATTTTATTTTATTTCACTTTATAATGTTTTATTTTGTTTTAAATTGATTTATTTAATTTTTGTTTTGTTTTGTTTTAATTTATTTTGTTTTTATTTAGTTTTATTTATTTTGTTTTATTTTGTATTGTGTTGTTTTTTTATTTTGTTTTGTTTACTTTGATTTTCCAGAAAACAAACATAAAAGCAAAAACAAAATCACGAAGCAAAAAGAAAAATTCAAAAACAAAAGCAGAAAACAAAAAACAAGAAACACAAAGCAAAAAGCTAAATTCAAAAAAAGCAAAAGCAGAAAACAAACACAAAACCAAAACCAAGAAAGAAAAGCAAAAAGTAAAATTCAAAATCAAAAGCACAAAGCAAACACAAAACCAAAAACACAAAGCAAAAAGAAGAAAGTAGTAAACTACAAACACAAAAGATACGCGAGGCAAAGTCCGGAGAAACGTTTCTCATGAAAATGATTCATATTCACAAGTAGATTAAACGAGTTTTGCAACTGGACGACTCATATTACACACATCAAAAAAAGTTTTGCATCACCTCGGTTCCAAGAGTTCCGGAACCGTTAAATACAAAGGGAATAGAGATCAACACAAACAACATTTCAGCTCGTTTTATTGCTCATGAGACCCACACATTGCATGTTGTACCATCATACAGCTAGACTTTCAGCATTTGTGGTCCAGATTGCAGTACACACCACTACCTCTAATACCCAGTAGCACGTCCTCTTGCATTGATGCATGCCTGTATTCGTCGTGGCATACTATCCACAAGTTCATCAAGACACTGTTGGTCGAAATTGTCCCACTCCTCAACGACAATTCGGCGTAAATCTCTCAGAGTGGTTGGTGGGTCAAGACGTCCATAAACAGCCCTTTTCAACATATCCCAGGCATGTTCGATAGGGTTCATGTCTGGCGAACATGCTGGCCACTGTAGTCGAGCGATGTCGTTATCTTGAAGGAACGCATTCACAAGATGTGCACGATGAGGTCGAGAATTGTCGTCCATGAAGACAAATGCCTCTCCAATATTCTGCCGATATGGTTGCACTATGGGTCGGAGGATGTCATTCAGGTATCGTAAAGCCGTTTCGGAGCCTTCCATGACCACCAGTGGCGTACGTCGGCCCCACATAATGCCACCCCAAAACATCAGGGAACCACCACCTTGCTGCACTCGCTGGACAGTGTGTCTAAGACGTTCAGCCTGACCAGGGTGCCTCCAAACACGTCTCCGACGATTGTCTGGTTGAAGGCATATGCGACACTCATCGGTGAAGAGAACGTGATGCCAATTCCGTGGGGTCCATTCAGCATGTTGTTGGGCCCATCTGTACCGCGCTGCATGGTGTCGGGGTTGCAAAGCTGGACCTCGCCATGGACGTCGGGAGTGAAGTTGCGCATCATGCAGCCTATTGCGCACAGTTTGAGTTGAAACACGACGTCCTGTGGCTGAACGAAACGCATTATTCAACATGGTGGCATTGCTGTCAGGGTTCCTCCGAGCGGCAATCCGTAAGTAGCGGTCATCCACTACAGTAGTAGCCCTTGGGCGGCCTGAGCGAGGCCTGTCATCGACAGTTCCTGTATCTCTGTACCTCCTCCATGTCCGAACAACATCGCTTTGGTTCACTCTGAGACGCCTGGAAACTTCCCTTGTTGAGAGCCCTTCTTGACACAAAGTAACAATGCGGACGCGATCGAACTGCGGTATTGACCTTCTAGGCATGGTAGAACTACAGACAACATGAGCAGCGTACCTTCGTCCTGGTGGAATGACTGGAACTGATCGGCTGTCGTACCCCCTCCGTCTAATAGGCCCTGCTCATGCATGGTTGTTTACATCTTTGAGCAGTTTTAGTGACATCTATGAACAGTCAAAGGGACTGTATCTTGGATACAATATACACAGTCAACGTCTATATGCCGGAGATCTGGGAACCGAGGTGATGCAAAACTTTTTTTGATGTGTGTATATTACAATTCTACTGTAGTTTTAGTGCTTACTACTTAATTGCATCACAGCAATAGTAGCTACACCTTCATAGATTAGCCTAGTTGAGCGATTGTATTTATCGTATGGCTGGCTTTTAGTGCCGGGAGTGTCCGAGGACATGTTCGGCTCGCCAGACGCTGTAGCTGCTTCAAGCGGACACCCCTAGAATGAGCTACAAGTTCCGTTCAATTTCAAGTAGTTCCAACTTTCGCTACCAGATGTCAATGATACCTAGTGGTGAACGTTGGAACTTTGATAGAGCGTTACAACGAAATCTAACATAGACATTTAGCTCCGCACAAGTTTAGTCTGTGGAAGGATCTTTAACATATCATAAATCTATGACATGGGACCGCCGGCTTTACTTCCCCTCCGAAGGAAAGCATACTGAAGTATTTTAACGTTCTTAAAAAATCCGACGACTTCGGCCGGGTTTGAACCCGCTATCTTGGGCACAGCAGTTCAGCATGCTACCAACTACGCCACCGAAGCCGCTTAGTTGAGCGATGAAGACTGTTGATGGGATCGTCATTTCCAAGTTTTGCAACATTAAAATAAATTGTTCGGTAATAAATATTTCAACATTTATCAGTAATAATTTCACTCTTACTAAGTTTTCAGACAGGTTTTCTTGTATTTTGTTTTTGGAGGGCAGAGGCGGTCTGTGGGTGACACTGTAGGTTTGATAGTATTTTGAAGAATTATTTGACTTGCATATTTGAATCTTCTTCTTCTTCTGCAATAGTCCATAACGATATATAAATACTAGCGGACCCGTGTGAGAACTCTCGCATAATGGGTTGTGTGCGCCCCAGGTGTACAGACTACCCGCCCGGCCCTAGTGGTATGCGGGCTATACGCGACACAGTTCTGGCAGGCGCTATCGTCTTGTTTATTTGTTTAAAAGCACTTGATAAACAAATAAATATATTTCTTTTGAATTTTCAAGAAATGCAGGATTTTTCCTGTACTATTGAGACGATTTGGAAGATTTTGGTAGAAACCACACCTTCTAACTCCCTCTGGTTTAGGAGCTTGAGTTTTGTGAAACATACACCTTAGCGTATTATATAATAAGATTATATTAACCACATATGGCTCTGACTCCTGGACTATAAATGCTGCATGTCGTAGGAGAATCGAAGCCTTCGAGATGACGTGTTACCGAAGAATGCTACGAATATCATGGGTAACAAGAAGGACAAATGAATCTATTCTGAAGGAGCTAAGGATTGCTCCTAAACATCCAAAGACAAATGTTGAAACTGTTCGGCCTTGTCATCTGGTGAGATGCATTGAGAAGTGTATCATCCAGGGCACAATTGACGGAAAACGGCTGAGAGGACTTGCCCGAGCTGGTTTATTTACTCGTGTCAGGAACAAAAATATTACATAACAAATGATGTAGAAAATGGGCAAAAAACTGGCAAAACTTGAACATTTAAGGTTCTAAATAATGCATGACCAATATTTTGCCACGCCACGTCCATTTGGTGTAGCCTTCACCCGATCCTCCATGGTGCACAGTATAGGATACAGACTGCACTGAAGCAGATGACCCATAGTCTGTTCTTCATCGCATTCATAAAGGGCCGCGTCGCAGCAAAAACCCCAATTATGAATGTTGGACTTGGATCTGCCAACCCCAGATCGCAATCTGTTGAGAGTCTTCCAAGTTGTCCAAGCCTCTGTATGTCCTCTGGGAGCCTTTCAGATGGAACCATCCACTGAGAAATGTGGGGGCTTCTGGTCAACCAAGAAGTAATCCTCAAAACCTGAGGTTTGTCAGTTAGGCACTCAGTTGTGTGAAGGAAGCTTCTTCTGGACTTAGTCGAGAGTGGGCTGGTTGAAGGCTATATAATGGATGTGCTTGAGACACATCAACCCTAGATTTCTCACATTTAGCTGCAACTTCTCTTCTGATATCTGGGGGTGCAATGCCTGCTAAACAATACAGTTTATCGCATGGCGTGGGTCTCAGGCAGCCAGCAACGGGTCTACACGATTCATTTAATTCAGTATCAACCTGCTTGGTATGACACGACCTATACCACACATGCATACATACATACATACATACATACATACTGTGCTGCAGAGTAACAGAGTGCTAAAGCAGTGGTTCTTATTGATTGAGCTTGAGTACCCCAGCTGGTACCAGATAATTTGCGAAGGAGGCAGTTTCTTGCGGTATCTTGACCAGATAATGAGTGTGACTAATATGACACTTCAGAAATTACAGTAATACACACAGCAGAAGTTACACGAACAATATAGAATTAGAATGTTCAATGTCCTACATACATGCATACATACATACATACATACATACATACATACATACATACTGTGCCCGGCAGAGGAGATTGCCGGGGTACAACTAACAGTAAATGGCACCCATCGAACACACAAACTGAGAAGATCGGATGCACTTCTTTTAGGCTAGTACCGGCACGAGATCTATCACCCGACGGATCGGGCTGTTACACGGAGAAATGTCATAGACGCCCAAAGAAGTACACCCTCAACACTCAAAGCTAGCAAATAACAAGATCCAGGCTTAAGTACCGTTCATAAAACCTTCATTCAATAAAATCGAACCCCTATCCTACTTCGGAGGGTTTGAAATCGGCTAGTCCGTACAAAAGCTAACAAAGAAAATAAATAAAGGAACCAGGCCCTAACTGAAGCTAAATTGGCCCCCTCTAAAGTCCTTCTTACAGAGAACAAAGCAACAAAAACAAAGCTTGGAACGTGGTACGTAAGGAAATCCTACTTGAAATACAGAAACAAGAAGATGAATCGAATCAGAATTGGCATTAAACATCACAGTCAAACAATCTGCAAGTCCCAAGTTATGTTGGTATCACTTTCGCATTTACATTTAGATCTTGCTTTCTTAGCTAAGGTAGCCTGGCTCGCTTCATTGATTACGTTATTTAAATTATTGAGCTAAGAAAGCAAGATATAAATTTAATGACGCTTTATTTTGTTTTCAATATGTTTTTAGCTGATGAAGGGGATATGGTTTGATTAATCCCCGAAAAATGTACTAAGAGAAAGTTTAATAATTAATTTCTTTATAGTATTGATTCAGGCGGGAGTATAATTCTTCTTTTTAATAACTATTTTAGCATATCAATACGGAACCACCATGAATAATTTAAATAATGTAATGATAAAACTTAGCAATCATTCTATGTTTGCGCCGTGTCTTGTGTGGGGTTTCGCCTAGATCACCAAGCTGCCCCGCCCGGACCCCTTCAGGAGTAGCGAACTGCGCGCTGTCTTTCTTTTTATGAACCGCACCTGCGCCTCTTTACTGCAAAATCTAAAAGCTCAATCAGCCATAACCTCCTTATGAATGCTTCCAAAAAGATGGTATATTGGCTTTCACAACCAGTGAATTAAAACTGGCCGTGAAAGTCAATATACCATCTTATTAAAATGAAGTTTGAAAAAGTTGCACACTTCAATAGTATTCACAAAAAATCTGGAAAAGCAATTCTATTGATTATTTCTATGCCGTCTCTGGCTTCTATAAGGACGATGAAATAACAACTAGGTTATCACGGCGATCTGAAGGTCTACCATCACCTTCACCGGTTTCTGTTTCCTCCCGTCCATTATCCATAAATATTGGTTCGATATCAATATCATCCACTTCCTGTTCTGAACCCGTGTCATTATTACTTTCAATTTCGTAATCTGGATCATTATCACTATCGTTCACGTGATGGCCATCCAACACTTCATTAATCATCTCTTCCAAATCCGTTTCAAAGAAAGGTTGATTTGCTCTCAAAACTCGCTGAGATGAGTATCATTGAGAATTGTCTGCTTGTGTTTCCAAATAACGAGTCTGGTCTGGTCGTTGAGATAGATCTGGTAGTGGCTCCATATTAAAGTCATTAATTAAAAAGCAGTGTTGCCTCCGTAGCGAAGCGGTCAGCATGGTTAGCTGCCGCCCCGGAGGTCCTGGGTTCGATTCCAGGCTCTGCCACGAAATTTGAAAAGTGGTACGAAGGCTGGAACGTGGTCTACTCAGCCTCGGGTGGCCCAAATGAGTAGAGGGGGTTCGATTCCCCCTCAGCCATCCTCGAAGTGGTTTTCCGTGGTTTCCCACTTCGTCTTCGAGCAAATGCCGGGCCACGGCCGCCTCCTTCCCTCTTCCTTGCCTATCCATCCTCACCATCCCTTACCTTCCCTCATGAGGCCCCCTGTTCGCTATGCAGGTGAGGCCGCCTGGGCGAGGTTACAGTCCCACCTCACCAGTTTTAGCCCTTCCGATTCGATGTTCCCAGCTCTAGGACACTGCCCGTAGAGGCGGTAGTGGTGAGTTCCCTCGCTGAGTCCGAGGGTTCCACCAACCTGGAGGGTAAACGACTAAAAGAAAAAAAAAGCAATGCCAAAAAAAGATAATGTTATATTACACGAGCCTAATCACAATAAACAACATGGTTCACGAACATTAGTCACTTAACTGGTATCATACGTCTGTGAGACGGAGCGGTGACTTTAGTAGGAATTCACTGATTGTCAGGACGAGCGAGCTGCGTATGACCTACACAGCAACGAAAGAAACATTCCAAAGAAACATTCCAACTGAAAGGTACACAAAGGGACAAAGCAGTAGGATCCCGGATGAAGAATGAATTGTATTGAAACATATTTGCAGCTGTCTCACAGACGTATGATACCAGTTGAGACTAGAAAATATGACATTAGTAAGAACGGATGTGCAGTCGCGTTGTCATCGAGAAGGTCCTATTGTCCACATCTCAGGAGACGTCACAAAACACCTGGCACGTGGCCATGTGGATAACTTTAGGGAGATTGCCAGCTTCTTGTATGAATGTCTATATTTGAGGGCTATGAATTGGAAAGGGTTCTCAGGACATTCCAAACGATGTAACTATGGATGTGGTTGTGCGGAGCTACAGTAGTGATTGTATGCAGTTTTCAGAATAGTTGTCTTTAAAAGTTGACATGATGATAATTGTTGTGTTGAGGAGCCTAACATCTAGGTTATCGGCCCCTAATGGTTTGGGTGATCGTGGAGATGAAAATGAAATGTGAACTATAACTAAAACTAACTACTAACTTATTTACTAGAAGAAGAAATGGAAAACAAAAGGAGAATAAGGCAAATAAAGGACAGGAGGAAAAGAAATGCCCTCTACCCTCGAAGAATGCGGATTGAGGGACTTGGAAGGAAGGAGAGCCATGAAAGGCAGATAGGAAAGTGAAAGAGGAGAGGGTCCGCCCCAGAGGTAATGGATAAAAGGGGGAAAACCGGACCCAGCTCAGGAATCCTTCGGGGTCGCCAACTCCCGAACTCACCAGCCATGAAGCCCTGAGGGTGTAGCAATATTTAGGGTGCACCGGAAGTGGTGGGGCTACATACACCCTGCCTCCTTGAGGGCCTTGAGCAAAAGGCAGGAGATAACAGGAAAAGAAAAAGAAGGCTGACCCCTCGCAGAAGGAGGGTATCAGAAAAGATGAGACAAGGGCCAATTGTGGCGGGGAAGGAAGAGACTCCCTAGGCCTCGGATACCCTAATACCGTCGGGGTCGGAAGAGAACAGGAGTTGACCAAGTGAGGTCGACAGGAAAGAAGACGGAGAGGAGCCCGGCACAAGTAAGTGGAAGCAATACCGGACTCAGCTGGGGCCCCGTGGTCGCCAACCCACGTCCCACTAGATGTGAACCCGGGGGGGGGGGGCTTTAAAAGTATTCTTGTAGGCTATCCACCTGTTGGTTGCACTGCAGGGTAACACAACATGTTTGTGAGCCAACCACCTGTGCAGGCGTCAATAAATATCACCTCCAATGGGCCATAAAGTAGCGTCCATTTATAGCGTGTGTAGCTAGAGTTGTTAGTCAGGACTTCCCATAAAAATAGTGTGCAGTTCTTTCTTCTTACAGCAATTCCATACAGTGTGAACAATTATATTGTACATGTGCTTTTGGTGCTTACAATCAACACTACCTGACTCCTTAACGTATGTGTGTTTGAGTCTTCAGTCTTTTAACTGGTTTGATGCTGCACTCCATGCCTCCCTATCCTGAGCTAATGGTTTCATAGCTCCCACAATCTGTTTAACATTTTCTAATCTTGGTCCACCCCTACAGTTCTTGTCCATGACCCTTCCTTCCATTACTAAGCTTGCTATTCCTGGGTGTCTTAGTACTGTATGTGTCGTACGAACCTATCTTTTCTCATCATTAATAGCAGTCTCCCGAAACATCTCTTCTCTCCCACTCGTCTTAATACCTCTTCATTTGTAACCCAATCTACCCATATGATCTTCATCATTCTCCTGTAACACCACATTTCAAGCGCTTCAATTCTCCTCTTTTCTGCTGCATCAATAGTCCATAGTACTGAACCCGATGGGGTTATGCTGACTGGAATCGAACATGGTTCTCAGAGACTGTGATCTCAGTGAAAAGGTTCCACCAGGAAGCGAACCAGAGATCTGTACAGGGAGTTTCTTGGTAAAAACCCCTCGAAAGAGATGTATATTTAATCACTGGTGTGATTTTTGATGAAATGGCATTATTTATTAAAATAATGTAGGAAATAATGAGCAGATTATATCATTATAAGACGATTTGGTGTAAGCTATTGGAGGCTTGAAGCACAGAGGAGGGCAGAGCTGACATTTACTAATTGGCCCAGAATTGTGGGTTGGTCCCAGTGGAGCCACGTCCATCTCTGTCACCCCATTATGTCGTCTGGAGCAGGGGTGAGGCTTGAATAATGACATAGTTATTCCCCGACGGAGAATAGATTTGGAGTAGGGGCGGAGAAATGCCCAGAAAAATCATTGATTACTCGTGATTGGAGTAACGAATCAAGATGAGAGTTGCACACAGGTGAATATCTTGGCAAGAAGATAATTTTAGAGTCTTTTACCTGCGAAATTGGTGCATATTTAATGATGTGCGTAAGGACTGTAAAACGACCATTGTTCGCGGATGGATGTGAAGATGTTGCCGGGGGTTTCCCGTTAGGTAGCGTCCCACGCCATGGAGAAAGGAATTAATATTAATTAATTGAACGAGCGATTCCTTTGCACACAGATAGTTTTGGGACCTGTGAAGAGAGAGGAACACAATGATCATGGTTTGAAGACCTGAATCATGCTGTGAGAGGAGCCAAGATTACGCGGGAAGATGTTGCTCTACTTTCTGTGGAAATCCGATATAAGGGAGTAGACCCCAGGAGGAGCCCTCTGTTCTTGCTCAGCTATGCTCAGTTGAAACTCTGTTGTCACGCAGTCTACATGCCGCCAAGCGCAGTTACAGCCAGTTACAGTCTTATTCAATTGTCGATTGTAGCACAATGGCAATAAGTTGCAATCAGTATGCAGCAAATATGCAGCAGTACGAGACAGCGTGTAAGCCGCATACAGAAGTCTTCAAATAAGTTACGTGCAGTCTTCGAGTGAAACTTCAGTCAGCTACAGCCAGGTTGAAGCAAGTTCGTCAAGGCAAAACGCATGACGGATCTATTCATCAAGACGCCGAACAAAGACTGGTATGTGTAATAGAAACAGTAAACATGTTTGTATGAATAATAGTCGTGATACAGGCATAATCAGCATCACGAACTATGACGTGTTCAGTTACGAAGCACCGTATAGACTAACGGTAGAACTATTGTATATAATTATTTGTGAAAGTGTTGAACTTTATTAAGCGCAGTGTGTATAGTATTAACTAATCGTATATGTGTAACTACGATAGAATGCGCGAAAGAAACTCTACTAAGTGTTTGGTATTGCCATGAGAGTACCAGATGTTAACGCTCATGTTTGGGAGCCAGCGTATTGATGTAACGCAGGACGCTCACTGTAGGAGTAATGATCGTCATAAAACTGTTGGAGAGTTCCGAGAGCAGATAACCAGACTTTCAATCAGGAGTTGGTAGCGTAAGATGCCGTCGACACCTGCAATTTCGATCTCTGCTAGGGAATTTCAGCATTGAAGTGTGTATAAAGTGACGAGTGTTCAGTGTAATGTATATGTAAAAATATCATTTAAAGTAGTGTTTGATGAAGTGTTTCACTTGTTTGGGGAGTGATAACTTCCTGAAAGGTATGCAACGTGTCGTGTTGGTGATAGAAATTATGTGTAATCAAATGTGTGTAAACAAGAGAAATATGTCGCGTTAAACCCATTATGGCGGGCGACATGGAAGAATATGATTGGTCGGAGCCACCTTAGATGCCTATAGAGATGTAAGTACCCCACAAATTATGGTTATGATTATGTAGAAGTATGAACCGCTGCATGTCTGTGATTCCGTAAAGATATTGTGAATTCCTTATAGATGCCAGTAAAAGTCAGTTAGGAGGCTGATCCTCCATGTTTAATCAGTAATGAGTTGATTTTGATAGAGTTGAAATGTTGATTTGCATCATTAAGTGGAGTAATTATTCCCACTATGAATTAAGAATGGCAATCAGTTATGTAAATGCAACGAACGCGATTGTTCGAGTTTAAAACGTCTAGCTATGTCGGAAATTTTGGTAATTTATATGAGAATAATAATAAAGGATGATTTTGGTCATTTATGTCAGTGAGAAATGATGATAATAATAATAATGGTTATTAAGAGTATGAATGAACACATCAGGAAACAAATAAATGTTGTAAGCGAGAATTATTAACGCTAAGTGCAAGACTTATCAATCTAAGCAGGAAGAGGTTACAGTGAGATTACATTACAGTAACTATGGAAAGAAGTTTTATATCAGAATATTGCATATATTCAGTAATGATACCAGTAATGAAAGAGCTTTTAATGAATTGAATTTGCAGCTTAATTGAGAAGCTTATAGAGTAAATGTTAGATTTCTCTTAATATTATAGGTCGGAGTGTCGTAGCATGGAGCATTAGGGGCCAGATAGTCTATTCTACGTATGAATTCTCCTATGTCGTGGACATTGTTGGAGATATTATTTATTCCAGAGTTTTAGTGTAGGACCCTAACTCTGATGAAAGGATTGAAATGTGTTCCGGACTGGATTCTTGATAAGAGTCGAGGAAACAAGGACACCTCGCAGCTCTATGATTTCCCGAGAACTTAGTGATGAGTTACTTACGCTCGTTGGCAGCGAAAACTCATGGCGACAGTGGTTTTCTGCGCCTATATTATACTTGAGACATCGGTCAAACCGCCAGGCTCATGCATTGCGAACCCCGAACCTTTATGTTGAATGGACCCATGTGAGGCCATTAATTAATCGTTATCCTCGACGTAGGAATAATTACAAAAGCTCATTCAATACCTGTTGGCATAATAGTCAATTAAGATCCTTTGGGAACATGTGTGTCGGTCAGGACACAGTATTTGTCTTGTAAATCTCCACTGCTTAGAGAGGGAGGCTTTCAAACTTTTAGAAAGGTCGAGATAATTGGTGAAACGACCCATTCCACTTTCTATTGTGTAGCGACTCCCTTAGCCGAGGGTCGGTGCTAGCCACCAGGGCCGCTCAGGCAAGTTATAAAGGGAAGAGATTCTAGACCTTGTTAAAATGACATATAATGCAAGATTGTTATGTTGAGTATTATAGCCATGTGGTTTGTGAACACATGGATAATTATAGTTCATCCTGATGGTTCATTATTGTAGCTATCTGACGAATAGTTACATGATATATTTGTACTGTCACTGGAGCCAAGTCATGTAGTTGGTGACTAGATGCCAATCGCCATGAGCGCGAGGTAGTCTATCGTACAATCCGACATAAGCTATAACGTAACGTTTTATCTAGGAATCACAGACAGCATGCGGTGAAACCATATAATTGGAGGATGTGTAGGGGGTAGCTTACATAATTATGGAGTTGCACGTTGATTTTGGTGCAACGTCCAAATAGGTAAATGCATGCAAAGCATTTCATTGGTGAGAAGAAAAATATCAAAACACGCACGGCACACATAATTGTTTAACATAAAGAGGTTTAAGGAATAATCCTTGTTGTAATATTAAAGAAGTCACATTGTATGACTGTTATGTTAATGTACAGTTTGTTTTGAAGTCGTAGGTGCATCAGCGCACTAGTATATCCTTGTGAAGTTCACAGAAGGGTAAAGCCTTATGGCTAGGTATGACTTTGTTGTGATTTCATATTTGTTTACTTGTGGATTGTGGAAGTAAAAATTTTGTTTGCTTTATTTTATGCTTTTTGGGTATTGTTTTGTGTTTGAAGCCATGATTTATTTCAATGAATTAAAGTTTTAGAATAGAGTTGTGCTTTATCATTGTAGAGTTGATACCTTTTAGCCTCAAATCCAAAATATGCACTGCTAAATTGGGGTTACCGTACACGCCTGAGAGCTGATGCTAGTTGGAGGCAGATGCATATTATCCACCGAGATTACTCACATGGGTACATGGGAATTGATGTCCTATACTGTGATTTGAGCTAAAGGTACGACTAAAGTCGGTCAGATTTAATGCACACAACTCTATTAAAGTAAGAATTAACGAAGTAGGGTGTGACCGCTCCTAATCCATAGCTAAGTTCCGATACGTATATATAAATTTTGATAGATCTCATTAATTTATCATGGCCCAAGCAACGTGGGACGGTATTAACTCTTTATGGAACCGCCTGCGTCAGTGCAATATGAGCGATTTTGGCATTGCACGAACAGGGCAACGATAAATCTTATATATTTATCATGACGCCCGTCTGTGGGGTCTATGGTAGTAATACTATATAATTTATCATGGCGCCCAGAATACGTGGAGCTTATGGGATTTAGGGAAAACCCATAGATTTTTTATGGTATTTCATGGGGAAAACCATAGTAATTGTTTTGCCTCAAACTGTGTTTGAGTGATTTTTGAATTCAGTAGGCTTTTGAGGTAACGCAGAATCTCTCTATTGAGAAGAGAATTGCCTAAGGGTACTAGCGTTACTTACCCAATCCACAATCTACCATAATATTATCAGGTTTTGTACGACTTCACAATATGTGTGCAGTGTTTGATGTTTCTCTTCGAAACGTATCCACATATTTTTCCAGGAAGCCTGCCTGCATATTTAAGTGTGTTATTGGAAAATGTCCGGTACGCAGGAGATCTTGCAAGTTATTGCAGGACTGAAACAGCATTTTGATGCTGCTCACGAGCAGAGTAAACTGGAAACCAAGGCGTTCCAGGATAGTATAAACACTCGGTTAGAGGAGAACCAGAGAGAGTTAAATAACAGGTTAGATGCCAATCAGGAGGCAATTAATGCAAATCAGGTTGCAATGAACAATAACCAGATTGAATTAAACAACCGTTTAGAGGAAAATAAAGTTGAATATAAAGCTGAATTGAGTAGTCGGTTAGATGCAAATCAGGTTGCACTAGATAATAAGTTAGGTCAAATGCAAGAGGTTATTAAGACCGAAGTAACAGATACTGTTGTAAGCATTGTATCGGAAATGCAGGTAAATACTGATAAACGTTTCGAGGCTATAGAAGCCAAACTTGAGGGTAATTTGCAAGCGTGTAGGCATGCTCAGGAGCAAACCAACAGTAAATTAGAGGCGTTGTCTAACGATATTAAGGATATTCAGATCCAAAATGTGGCGAATCTCGAACGCCAAGCGAAACAGTTCGCAGAGTTTACGAAAACAGTAGACCAGAGATTAGAGGAGAACGACTCCAAATGGGACCAGAAATTGAAAAGCTACGCTAGAGCAATTAACGGTGACCTCAAGAAACAGGACCAGAATATATTAGGTCAATGCCAGGAAATAGGCGAAATTAAGGCTATCGCTCATGAAAGTAAGGAGCTGGTAGGCAACGTGAAAAGTCAGATGGGTAAAGTTCATAAAGAACTGGACCAAGTTCAGAGTGACATTATCATAGTCAATAAAAGACAAGAGGAAAATAGAGGCGAGATCACCAAGGTCCGGAATGAATTGTCTAAAGTCAATGGACACATTCAAGATGAAATTAAAGGTCTGAGAGAAGAACTCGAAATAAGAGAAGGTCAGAAAACAGAGGCAAGCGACAAGACCCTTGCTCAAATTAAAGAGGACGTAGAGGATGAAATATCCCATATCAAACAAAGTCTGAAAGAAGACAAGGTGAAAATTTTTCAAGTAGCCGAGGAAAACCGAGATAGGCTTACGAGAATAGAAAAAGAAGTCATTACTCGCCTAGAAAGAGCAGAAATGCGCCATAACCAAATGGAGACTAGGATAATAGCACAGGAGGAGACACTTCTGAAATATCCTAAGTCAAGTGAAGGCAGCATAGAGGATATAAGAAAAACAAGGTGGGCAGACTTAGAAACCCAACCTATAAGCAGGAATGCTGCAGGCGCAGGAGAAAGTCCTTACATGACGCCAGGTGTACCAATTGCGGCATCGACGCCACATGAAAATGCGATGCACACCCAGGTGATAAACGTCATTAGGGCAAGCGAAGAAAAACCTAGGAAGTTTTCAGGTAGTCACTGTAGTATGACACCAAAATATTGGTTAAAGGAAGTGACGGAATATCTCAATGATGCACGAATACCGCAGGAGCGTAGGCTACGTGCTATAGAGAAGTTAACAGAGGGGGAGTGCGCATTAAGGTTTCGCAGCTTCCGTTACACTTTTGATACTGTTGAGGAATTCCGCGAGGCATTCTTGAAGAGATATTGGGACGCCGCGACTCAGCAGAATTTACGGCTGGATTTGTATGCCAAAAAGTACAGCACGAACAACCCGACGAAGTACGCAGAATTCTTCATATCGCAGATGTGTCGTTTTAAAGAGCTGGATCAAAAACCTAGTGAACTGGAGCTATGCATTGCTATCGCCAAACAGCTTCCATACGAGATCCAAAGCCTACTAATCTCGGCTAATGCGAAAACTGCTATGGAAATGGAGACAGTTCTAAGGCAACTGGACCTCACCACAGCAAATACTATGCGTCAGAGTCGAACCGTGGAACAAGTCCACGGGACCAACACACAGACTGACCAACAGCAAGCTCCAAGGAACAACAAGGCCACGAGCACAGAAACTTTAGATTCCTATGGACGGCAATGGGAACAGGAACCCAGAAAATGGCAGTCAAGGTACAAAGGAAATGCTAATAAAGCAGGAAGAGGTCGAAGTTCGTGGAATAAACACAATAACAGGGGCAAACCGTACCATAACAATGGAGGTAATAATGGCCAGGAAGGCAATAATAGAAATTGGAGACCCCAAGAGAGAAGAAGTAACTTCGATGACGAGGCAGAAGAGCGATATCATGCTTCTTTGCGATACCTCGAAGAAAAGGGAGATGAGCCCCAGAAATCACAAGTCCGCTGGCAAGAAGTCATGCAGAACAGGACATCGCCAGACAGATATGGAGATGGAGCTAAGAGTTTGGAACTACAGCGCAGCGAACAAGAGAGAAGGAACTCCAAAGGGGCGGGCGCTGAAGAAAAAAAAAAACGCCAAAATTAGAAGAGCTCGAGACTGATGGATGGAAGTCTATTAACATCATCAATTGGATAGCCAAACCAGAAGAATTGATTGAGGATACAGGAGGACCACAGGTCATGGTCAAGAGAGAATTGCCTATTATAATTGTGAGAGTGGCAGGATTAAAAGTCAGAAGTCTGCTAGACACAGGATCAACAGTGAGCCTGATGACACAAGCTCTATATAATGAAATAGCCCGGAGAGAGAACATTTTGAAGATACCGATCTCCAGTGTCAAAATTAAAGGGGTAATTCCAGACAGAACAATGATATGTAAATACCAGGTATTCCTAGATTTACAGATAGGAGGCTCTATTTTCTCACAGAGTTTTCTGTTAGTAAACAAACTACCTTATAACCTACTTATTGGGGCAGAGTTTATAAGGGAATACAGAGTGATAATTGACCTAGCACAGGATAGGGTTATGTTCCATGTGAATGAAGAAGCTGAAGGCTTAGAGGTCGCACTCAATGAAATTGAACCAGGATCCAGTGAACAAGTATGGCATACATACAGAGATGTGGCTGATGAAGAAGTGTTAGCTATTGAGCAGTTAGAAGCGGAGCTCAAAACACTAGCCACAGACTTGGAAAAAGATCTGGAACCCAAATTGGAAGAATACATTTCGGAGAAGCTAGAAGAAGCGAAAATTGGGCTAAAAGAGAAGGAAAATTTAAAGCAGTTATTGCTGGAACAGAAGGAAGTCTTTGATTCGAGACCTGGTCGGATAAAGAACTTCACTTATGCTTTTCAAGTCAGTGATTGGACACCATTTAGGCAGAAACCCTACCCTATAGCTGAAAAGCATTATGCTAAAGTAAAAGAGGCAATTCAGGAGATGTTGGAGGCCGGCGTTATTGAGAAAACACCTACGCCTTATGTAAGTCCATTGGTAATTGTACCAAAGACAGACGGATCTGTCAGAGTCTGCTTGGACCTGAGACGCTTAAATTTGAGAGTTATTCCGGAATTTGACCAAGTGCCACCTATTAAAGAGATCCTCAGGAAGTTTAGAGGGAAAACTATATTCTCAAATTTGGATATCACATCCAGTTTCCACCATCTTGAATTAGAGAAGAAAACTAGTCTGTTGACAGGATTTATGTTTGATCAACATACATTCACATTTTTAAGGCTACCTTTTGGGTTGAAAACAGCTGGTTCAGCCCTGATAAGAGCGTTAGATCGCAATCTATCAGATGAGGTTAAAGAGAGTACCATCAGATATGTAGACGACATTCTACTCACATCAGAATCTCTGGAGGAGCACATGAGAGACCTGAAGAAGTTGCTAGATGACCTTCGAGAAGCGAACTTTAAGGTCAATATCAAGAAATCGCACTTCTGTCAGAGGGAAGTTAAATTCCTAGGGCATGTTATTGATGCAAATGGAGTGAAGCCTAATCCAGATAAATTGGAGGTAATTCTGAATTTCCCTCGACCCACGAAAGTAAAGCACGTCCGACAGTATTTGGGAGTAATTGGATTCTTTTCGAACCACTCCCCAAACTATACTGCGACAGTAGCACCACTGCAGGACCTATTGAAGAAAGGCGGCAGATGGAATTGGACGGAGCAATGTCAGGAAGCATTCGTGAGGTCAAAACAAATGCTTTTGGAATATGTGAAACTGGGATACCCAGATTATACCCAGAAGTTTATCATACAGACGGATGCATCACTTATTGGGATTGGAGCGATGCTATTCCAGGAAAATGTTGACCAGCCTGAGAAGAAAGTTTTTATCGCCTTTATAAGCAGAAGACTGAAAGCCCATGAGAAAAACTACACGATCACAGAGATAGAATTGCTCGCAATTTTGTACGCGTTGCAATCGTGGCACAAACTCGTGTACGGCTTCCGAATAGTTCTGAGAACAGACCATAAAGCTTTAACATTTTTGTTAAAGACAGATTTGTCTAGTCAGAGATTGACAAGATGGTCCCTGTATATCCAGCAATTTAATGTGGAAATAGAATACTGTCCAGGGAAAGAGAATGTAATACCGGACATATTAAGTCGTTACCCTAGAGAAGAAGAAGTACTAGCGGTCCAGATTGAGAATCGAGATCAGAAGACGTTGGATGACTTAAGGAACATTACCAACCTACAACGCGAAGACCCATGGTTGAAGATGATAATCGATTACTTCGAGGGACGCTTAGCAAGGGGAACTGCGATATACAGAGAGGCGGAGGCATTGGCAACAGATTATGTATGGTATAATCAGATATTACACAAGTGGGACGATGTGGATCACACACGTCAAAGGATTGTAATTCCTGCATCCTTGCAGAGGAGATTAGTATGGCTAGCCCACAGAGCATTTGGACATCCTGGGATAGATAAAATCTGTGCTCTGTTGAAGGAAGCATTTACTTGGCCAAAATTGAGAGAAACGGTGAGAAATGCTATTAGAACATGTGATCTTTGCCAAAGGGTAAAGCCGAATCCCTTTTTAATGAGGCAACGACCTATCCCGTTGTTACCAGAGAAGCCAAGGCAGCTATTGAGTATCGACAACTTTGGACCATTGCCTAGAGCACGTAGAGGCAATAGACACATTTTTGTAGCCATGGATGTATTTTCGAAAATGGTGGTGTTGTGCCCCATTCAAAAGACAAGCTCAAAACAGGTCTTGAAGCGCCTGAAAGAGAGAGTTATTCCGATTCTTGGGAAGCCGGATAACATTCTCTCGGACCACGGAAGTTGCTTTACTAGTGCAGAATTTCGTCGAGAACTGGAAACTCTAGGAATTAGGCAGATTTTATCTACCATTCGCCATCCTGAGGCAAGTCCCGTTGAAAGAGTAATGAGAGAGGTCCAGAAATACATGAAGATTTACTGTTCTGAAGCGAATTGGCGTTGGATTGAATTTCTAGAAGTCATTGAATACTGTATAAATAATACTGTACATGAGGCGACAGGTCAGGTTCCCGTTACTCTACATCTGGATCAGAGACCAGAGAGACCGTGGAATGGTGTTATTCCATTACCTGTAGACGCACAGCCCGGTAGAGAATTGAGGATCCAACGAACCTTTGAATATCTCAAAGCACAGGCGGAGAGACGTCAGAGAAGGAATCGTGCGAAGAGGTATCATAAACCGCTTCTCGTGGGACAGAAAGTTTTAATTAAGAAACCCGCCAGTTCAGATCCAGAGGCACGGAAGTATAAAAAGTTTAATTTTTCTTACCACGGCCCGTTCGAGGTGATAAGAGACCTCCAGAACAATGCATACAGGTTAAGGCATTTAGAGAATGGAAACGAGGTCGTTATGAACATAGCCAACTTAAAAATGTATTACTCGCCAGAAGAATTCGATGAACCAGAAGAAGAATTAGTAACGCACACCCAACTCAACGTGGAGAGCGGAGGCAGCCAAGCAGGCAGACCTGAATGTTGGAACGGCGAGACGGGACAAGAAGCAGACAGTTTACCCAGTGTAAGCGGAGAGCAGAAAGAATGCCAGTGTTTGCGAGAAGTCTATGAAGAAATGGTCAGAGTGGCCAGAGAGGTTGAGGCTGTAAACGCGACCCTTCGCAGGGAGAATAGACAGCTCAGAAACAAGGCCGAGTGTGGAAGGGGGAACACTACTAACCCACTCGCAGCCAGACAAGGTGAAGGACCCCAGACGTAAACACAGACGGTGGTCGACAGTCAGCTGGTTACTTATATAAGCCACTTGCATTGGACTTTTATAAGTTTTGCAAGGGGAACATGAACCCGATGGGGTTATGCTGACTGGAATCGAACATGGTTCTCAGAGACTGTGATCTCAGTGAAAAGGTTCCACCAGGAAGTGAACCAGAGATCTGTACAGGGAGTTTCTTGGTAAAAAACCCTCGAAAGAGATGTATATTTAATCACTGGTGTGATTTTTGATGAAATGGCATTATTTATTAAAATAATGTAGGAAATAATGAGCAGATTATATCATTATAAGACGATTTGGTGTAAGCTATTGGAGGCTTGAAGCACAGAGGAGGGCAGAGCTGACATTTACTAATTGGCCCAGAATTGTGGGTTGGTCCCAGTGGAGCCACGTCCATCTCTGTCACCCCATTATGTCGTCTGGAGCAGGGGTGAGGCTTGAATAATGACATAGTTATTCCCCGACGGAGAATAGATTTGGAGTAGGGGCGGAGAAATGCCCAGAAAAATCATTGATTACTCGTGATTGGAGTAACGAATCGAGATGAGAGTTGCACACAGGTGAATATCTTGGCAAGAAGATAATTTTAGAGTCTTTTACCTGCGAAATTGGTGCATATTTAATGATGTGCGTAAGGACTGTAAAACGACCATTGTTCGCGGATGGATGTGAAGATGTTGCCGGGGGTTTCCCGTTAGGTAGCGTCCCACGCCATGGAGAAATGAATTAATATTAATTAATTGAACGAGCGATTCCTTTGCACACAGATAGTTTTGGGACCTGTGAAGAGAGAGGAACACAATGATCATGGTTTGAAGACCTGAATCATGCTGTGAGAGGAGCCAAGATTACGCGGGAAGATGTTGCTCTACTTTCTGTGGAAATCCGATATAAGGGAGTAGACCCCAGGAGGAGCCCTCTGTTCTTGCTCAGCTATGCTCAGTTGAAACTCTGTTGTCACGCAGTCTACATGCCGCCAAGCGCAGTTACAGCCAGTTACAGTCTTATTCAATTGTCGATTGTAGCACAATGGCAATAAGTTGCAATCAGTATGCAGCAAATATGCAGCAGTACGAGACAGCGTGTAAGCCGCATACAGAAGTCTTCAAATAAGTTACGTGCAGTCTTCGAGTGAAACTTCAGTCAGCTACAGCCAGGTTGAAGCAAGTTCGTCAAGGCAAAACGCATGACGGATCTATTCATCAAGACGCCGAACAAAGACTGGTATGTGTAATAGAAACAGTAAACATGTTTGTATGAATAATAGTCGTGATACAGGCATAATCAGCATCACGAACTATGACGTGTTCAGTTACGAAGCACCGTATAGACTAACGGTAGAACTATTGTATATAATTATTTGTGAAAGTGTTGAACTTTATTAAGCGCAGTGTGTATAGTATTAACTAATCGTATATGTGTAACTACGATAGAATGCGCGAAAGAAACTCTACTAAGTGTTTGGTATTGCCATGAGAGTACCAGATGTTAACGCTCATGTTTGGGAGCCAGCGTATTGATGTAACGCAGGACGCTCACTGTAGGAGTAATGATCGTCATAAAACTGTTGGAGAGTTCCGAGAGCAGATAACCAGACTTTCAATCAGGAGTTGGTAGCGTAAGATGCCGTCGACACCTGCAATTTCGATCTCTGCTAGGGAATTTCAGCATTGAAGTGTGTATAAAGTGACGAGTGTTCAGTGTAATGTATATGTAAAAATATCATTTAAAGTAGTGTTTGATGAAGTGTTTCACTTGTTTGGGGAGTGATAACTTCCTGAAAGGTATGCAACGTGTCGTGTTGGTGATAGAAATTATGTGTAATCAAATGTGTGTAAACAAGAGAAATATGTCGCGTTAAACCCATTATGGCGGGCGACATGGAAGAATATGATTGGTCGGAGCCACCTTAGATGCCTATAGAGATGTAAGTACCCCACAAATTATGGTTATGATTATGTAGAAGTATGAACCGCTGCATGTCTGTGATTCCGTAAAGATATTGTGAATTCCTTATAGATGCCAGTAAAAGTCAGTTAGGAGGCTGATCCTCCATGTTTAATCAGTAATGAGTTGATTTTGATAGAGTTGAAATGTTGATTTGCATCATTAAGTGGAGTAATTATTCCCACTGTGAATTAAGAATGGCAATCAGTTATGTAAATGCAACGAACGCGATTGTTCGAGTTTAAAACGTCTAGCTATGTCGGAAATTTTGGTAATTTATATGAGAATAATAATAAAGGATGATTTTGGTCATTTATGTCAGTGAGAAATGATGATAATAATAATAATGGTTATTAAGAGTATGAATGAACACATCAGGAAACAAATAAATGTTGTAAGCGAGAATTATTAACGCTAAGTGCAAAACTTATCAATCTAAGCAGGAAGAGGTTACAGTGAGATTACATTACAGTAACTATGGAAAGAAGTTTTATATCAGAATATTGCATATATTCAGTAATGATACCAGTAATGAAAGAGCTTTTAATGAATTGAATTTGCAGCTTAATTGAGAAGCTTATAGAGTAAATGTTAGATTTCTCTTAATATTATAGGTCGGAGTGTCGTAGCATGGAGCATTAGGGGCCAGATAGTCTATTCTACGTATGAATTCTCCTATGTCGTGGACATTGTTGGAGATATTATTTATTCCAGAGTTTTAGTGTAGGACCCTAACTCTGAAGAAAGGATTGAAATGTGTTCCGGACTGGATTCTTGATAAGAGTCGAGGAAACAAGGACACCTCGCAGCTCTATGATTTCCCGAGAACTTAGTGATGAGTTACTTACGCTCGTTGGCAGCGAAAACTCATGGCGACAGTGGTTTTCTGCGCCTATATTATACTTGAGACATCGGTCAAACCGCCAGGCTCATGCATTGCGAACCCCGAACCTTTATGTTGAATGGACCCATGTGAGGCCATTAATTAATCGTTATCCTCGACGTAGGAATAATTACAAAAGCTCATTCAATACCTGTTGGCATAATAGTCAATTAAGATCCTTTGGGAACATGTGTGTCGGTCAGGACACAGTATTTGTCTTGTAAATCTCCACTGCTTAGAGAGGGAGGCTTTCAAACTTTTAGAAAGGTCGAGATAATTGGTGAAACGACCCATTCCACTTTCTATTGTGTAGCGACTCCCTTAGCCGAGGGTCGGTGCTAGCCACCAGGGCCGCTCAGGCAAGTTATAAAGGGAAGAGATTCTAGACCTTGTTAAAATGACATATAATGCAAGATTGTTATGTTGAGTATTATAGCCATGTGGTTTGTGAACACATGGATAATTATAGTTCATCCTGATGGTTCATTATTGTAGCTATCTGACGAATAGTTACATGATATATTTGTACTGTCACTGGAGCCAAGTCATGTAGTTGGTGACTAGATGCCAATCGCCATGAGCGCGAGGTAGTCTATCGTACAATCCGACATAAGCTATAACGTAACGTTTTATCTAGGAATCACAGACAGCATGCGGTGAAACCATATAATTGGAGGATGTGTAGGGGGTAGCTTACATAATTATGGAGTTGCACGTTGATTTTGGTGCAACGTCCAAATAGGTAAATGCATGCAAAGCATTTCATTGGTGAGAAGAAAAATATCAAAACACGCACGGCACACATAATTGTTTAACATAAAGAGGTTTAAGGAATAATCCTTGTTGTAATATTAAAGAAGTCACATTGTATGACTGTTATGTTAATGTACAGTTTGTTTTGAAGTCGTAGGTGCATCAGCGCACTAGTATATCCTTGTGAAGTTCACAGAAGGGTAAAGCCTTATGGCTAGGTATGACTTTGTTGTGATTTCATATTTGTTTACTTGTGGATTGTGGAAGTAAAAATTTTGTTTGCTTTATTTTATGCTTTTTGGGTATTGTTTTGTGTTTGAAGCCATGATTTATTTCAATGAATTAAAGTTTTAGAATAGAGTTGTGCTTTATCATTGTAGAGTTGATACCTTTTAGCCTCAAATCCAAAATATGCACTGCTAAATTGGGGTTACCGTACACGCCTGAGAGCTGATGCTAGTTGGAGGCAGATGCATATTATCCACCGAGAATACTCACATGGGTACAGTACAGGGACTTTGTTTTGTATGCCGCGGGTGTTTTCGCTCACCTGCTCGCCCGCGTTGCGAGCTTGTCTCCCGCCAGGCACTTTGCCGTTATGCGGCGCCCTCGCCGCACTGAGTCATTGAGTATAGGAATTTGTTACGTGAATGTGATCCTTGACCAATTTTTTGACGAACTGACTTACGGAGAGCGATTGTTAAATTATTTTCAACAAGATTCTGCCACTGCTCACACTGCCGAAGCATCCATGACAGAATTGCGTTGCATTTTCGGTACGAGGATTAAGGAAGCATGTAGTTTAACGTGACCGTTAATCTGTAGATTATGAGCCACGGGACCTCCTTTTTACGTGGAATCCGAACAACAGGACATGGCATTTCACTTCGAAAATCTCACATGCATTGACCGGGAATCGAACCCGGACCGCCTTGGTGAGAGGCACACAGCTAGACCGCTGAGCCACCACGCCCCTGGTACGAGGATTATAAGTCGGAACGTGTGGCCCCCACGAATCACAGACTTATCACCATGTGACTTTTATTTGTGGGGGACGCTTAAAAATAGAGTGTATGCGAGAAACCCTCACACTAAAAACGAGCTTGAAGACTATATTAAAGCCGAAATACAGTCCATCGGTACTGAGGAACTTCAGAAAGTAAATGCCAATTTGATAAACAGGTGCCAGCGATGTGTAGCAGTGAATGGCGAACATTTTCAGCACCAGCTGTGAACTGGGTAAGTACAAATTCCTATACTCAATGACTCAGTGCAGCGCTGGCGCCGCATAACGGCTAAGTGCGTGGCGGGAGACAGGCTCGCAACGCGGGCGAGCGGGCGAGCGAAAAACCCCGCGGCATATAAAACAAAGTCCCTGTACTTCCATAGAGCGCCACGCTCCAAACAAAGGCTTTTTTAAAATGACTTCCTAATACCTAAATCTATATTCGATGTCAATAGATTCCATTTCTGTAGAAATGCCTTCCTTAACGTATATGATGTAACATATAGCTCAGTAATTTGGGCTTCCTACAGTGATATTTAATAAGTCCAGATACTTAATAATTATGAAAGTATAATTAGTAAAATTCTTATAATTTTTTTAATATTTATTTTTTAATTTTTGGAGGACAGAGACTATCTGTGGGTTTCACTGTAGGATTGGTAGTGTTTTGTAGAGGCATGTGTCTTATAAATTTGAATCTGATGATGCTCACTTGACGACCGAAACAAGCCATGCCTTAGTTTTCTCCTTTTACAACATTCTATAACAATATGAAAGTTACAATATCAATTGTCTACTCCAATGAATACTAAACTGTTCGTGGATTTATCACGCAAAACTTGCATTCAAGAAGGGCAGGAAAATAAGTATTATTTTATAATGGCGAGACATAAAACAATAAAGTAAATCTTTGACAAAATAAAGAAGATAAGTAAGCAAGAAAAGTACAAAGAGAGAGAAAAGGGAAGAAAGTAATAAAGAAATACAAATGAAAATTCATCTCCTTCGGATTGGTCACTTGGTAATTTATGGAGTACGTGGATACTGGGGTGCTGGAATTTAACACAGGGAGTTTAACTTAACCTGTTATTATAACTGCACTGAAATGGTTCTTTTCATTGAAAGCATCCCCGAATGTCATCCGACTCCCACTAGACTTCATCCCGCAACATTAGAACCATTAGAAGGACGCCTCATTCAACAGAGTGGTACAACAATTCTTAGTACAAAACATAATTCTTCCAACAGACTCCATACTTAAATTGTTGTTAATTCACCTAGAAGTTTGAGACATCGTGTTCATCTAGGCCGTATTCCATTTTTCTAATAACCTGTGTTATTGTGATGCTTGCAGTAATGTGTGTAATTGTAGGATAGGATAGGATATGGAAGGATACGACCATCAGCTTGCTGAACGCTTACGTTAGCAATCACTCCAACATTTGCCTGGAGTAGAAGTGGTAAACCACTGAAAATCACGTCTAAGATGGCTAAGATGAGACCCGAACCCACCTCTTCTCTGTTCTTTCTGATGAGACTGAGTGAATATCGCTCAAGTCATCTGACCTGAATTTAATTTCTTGCCAGGATCAAGAATAGACCCAGGGCATCAAGGGTGACAGCCAAGAATGCAAGTCACTGCATCATGACGTGGTCCATTTTAAATAGTTTTCCTATTTGCTCAACGAGAAATGTACAAATCTGTAACATAGCATGAAACGGCAAAGAAAAAGTAATGGCCAACTTGAAGAAAGTCGAAGTTGTACTCAGGATTGAGCCTGCAGAAAGTTAGGTCTCTGTTAGCTGAAGGCGATAACCTTCTCTAAGTTGGATTAACTTCTGCTGCAAGTGCCTAAAGTTGCGTAACTGGCCAAAGAGCTTTGATTAATTTATTTCCATTTGATTACTTCTAGGTTTGGATTAAGTTTATAAAACGTAACAGAGTTTATAATTCCCATCTTCATCCACCGAGAGCATTTCAGTTCTTCCAGTGTTGAAAAAGAAGTTATCAAATATTCAAGGCAATTTGTTGTAGAACGCAACAGTTTTCTCTTCAAACTTAACACTTTGTTTATTCCAGTACATTCTTGTTGTTTGAGTCTTCAGTCTTTTGACTGGCGTGATGCAGCTCTGTAAGGCTCTCTGTTTTGAGCTAATCGCCTCATCACTACATAGCTACCACACCTTATATCTCAGGCAATCCGTTAATAATATTCTAACCCTACAGTTCTTATCCTCCACCCATTCTTCGATAACTAGGTTTGATATTCCTGGCTATCTTAGTATGTGTCCTACCAACCTTTATCTTCCCTTCGTTTTTAACCGCCAGAAACATCTCTCCTCTCCCACTCGTCCCAATAGGCTACCTCTTTATTAGCCTATTTTCAATTTTGAAAAAATAGGCTTATGAGATCACCTTTTGTCCGTGTGTGTGTGCGTGTGTGTGTGTGTGTGTGTGTGATTCGTGTGTGTGTCCCCCCCCTAATAAAATCTAAACGGCTGGAGCGATTTCAATGAAACTCGGTATGTTCATAGCACTATTCCCGGCGACCTCGACCGTGCCCTTCAAATTTTGTTACATCTCACCAATGCAAAATGGCGGCTGTGCGAAATATTTCACTAGCATTCAATATCTCCGAAACTATTACCGATATCGCCCTGAAATTGTGTACGGTGATAAAGGGTACAACTAGAAGTTCACCTATGAGACTTTCAAAAACCTGGTGATTACAAAACCAACATGGCGGTCAAGCGAAGTTGAGACTTTTAAATAGACTTTTCTCGCGATGTAACTATCTACACGTAATGAAACTTGGTACAGCAAATGTTTATACACATTGTAATGCACTGGAGTCTAATTTAGTTCCATTGTTTACATAACTTCAAAATGGCGGCTGTGCGAAATATTTCACTGACATTCTATATCTCCGAAACTATTACAGATATCACCCTGCAATTTAGTACGGTGATAAAGGGTACTGATACAAGTTTACCTATGTATATTTCATAAACTTGTAAAGTAGAAAACGAACATGGCGACCAAGCGAAGTTGAGACTTTTAAATAGTCTTTTCTCACGATTTAACCATCCAAACGTAATGAAACTAGGTACAGCAAGTGTTTATACACATAGTAATGCACTGGAGTCTAATTTAGTTCAATTGTTTACATAACCTCAAAATGGCGGCTGTGCGAAATATTTCACTGACATTCCATATCTCCGAAACTATTACAGATATTACCCTGCAATTTTGTACGGTGATAAAGGGTACTGGTACAAGTTTATCTATGTATACTTCATAAACTTGTAAAGTAAAAAACGAACATGGCGACCAAGCGAATTTGAAATATTTTAATAGACTTTTCTCGTGATTTAACTCTCTGAGCGCAGTGAAATGTGGTACAGTAAATGATTTTGCAGATTGTAATGCACTGCCATCTAATTTAAATCAATTGTTTACATAACCTCAATATGGCGGCTGTGCGAAATTTTTAAATTAAGTTTTTATTTCTTGTGTCGTAATCATGCGATCGAAGTGAAAGTTTGAATAATGAACCTAGGCAATAATTGTCCTTGAATGGTACATAATTCTATGGCCTATACATATAACAATCCTAAATGGCGAGCTTCCGAAATATTTAGACGGTTCTCAATATCTACGAATCTGTTACAGCAATTAAACTGAAATTTTGTATGTTGTTAGAAGAAATTAACATGAGCAGGATATATGAAAATAGGCTGTATAGTTCTTTACGGAACTACTTGTTTTTTACTCTCTCTACCCATCTGATCTTCATCATTCTCCCATAACACCACATTTTGAACGCATCAATTCTCCTCTTTTCTGCTGCTTGCTACGCCAAAAGTTGGAGTTTTACTTCCATAAGCCACCACGCTCCAGACAAAGGCTTTCAAAAATTGCTTCCCAATAACTAATAATGCATTATGGAAGAAGGAAGGAAGGAAGCTTTTAGTTTTACGTGACCGTTAATCATGCGATCTTGAGCCACGGGACATCCTTTTCACGTGGAATCCGAACCACAGGACTTGGCATTTCACTTCGAAAATCTCACATGCATTGACCGGGAATTGAACCCGGTCTCAACGAGCCTATAGTGGCAATAATTAAGACACGAGTATGTTTATAAAGCGAGCAAAGCGAATTTTATAATTTCCACACGAGTGTCTTAATTACCATATAGGCGAGTTGCATACGAGTGTTTATGTTCGACGATCATTATAATTTTATTATATGTTCTAACATAAATATTCATAAATATCTGTTGAGATTCTGTCAGTTGACTTTAGTGAACAGAGCGCATGCACTGGGCTCCCACTAAGGATCAAGGATCTTCCAATGCTTTGATCTTCCTCATTTTGGGAATTGTGTGGGCTCATCATTTGCTCTCTACCCAATAACAAATTGCAAAGATTTGAAACATTGTTTATCCTGAACTAGCACCAACAGATAGCGCACAGGTAGTACGTGGGATCATTTTGCAATTTTGGTCAAAATAAAACACAATAGATAGATAGATAGATAGATAGATTTATTTTGTCTGGCAAGATTAGGGCCATTGGGCCCTCTCTTCCATCTAACCAGATTTTACAATTAATACATTATTACATTATTTGCAAAACTTAACAATGGTACTTAAATCTAACAGGAATACATTTCAGATTTGATCACAATACATATAATGGCAGGTAAGCATGGCGTAGGAAAAATTATTGTAATTAGTTAATTATAGCTAAAGTAAGGAAATAATAGGGAAACACAAACACTAATAAAACAGAACCTGATGATGATGTGATGATGTTGATGATGATGATGATAAGCATCATGGATGAGTTATTACTATAGCCTAATATTGATTTTGCAATGCGCATTTAAAAGGATGTAAGAAAACATTTAGGTAACTAAACAGAAAATAAATAAAACTTAAATTAGAAACACGAATATAACTCAGCACAAGGATTCAAATATTTGGCGTGTTGAGTTCAGGTTTCATTTCTTTTGTGATATGTACAGCTGGCATTGCTGCCTGAAGCTAGACGGGGTTGCTCCTCTGACAGAGCGCGGCAGGTTGTTCCACAGTCGTGCAGTAGAAACTACGAAGGAGTTAGTGTAGCGTACCGTACGGTGTATTGGTATGAGCATGAGTGAATCATTTTTTGACCGTGTACCAAGACTATGTTCGTGTGAGAGGCAGTGAAACTGAGAATGCAGGTAAGCTGGAGAGGAACTTGAGAGTATTTTTCGGAAAAGACATAAAGAATGAAGATCGCGGCGTTGATTTAGTCGCAACCAGCTGAGTTGTTCGTACGCAGGGGTGACGTGGTCGTAATACCGTAAGTTGCATATGTAGCGTACACAGGCATTTTGTGCTAGTTGGAGTTTTTTTTAAAGAGTAGCAGACAGGTCATTGTATACCACATCGCAATAGTCAAAATGAGGCAGTACTAGGGAGGAAACAAGTCGTTCTTTTAACACGCGAGAGAAAATATTCCCAAATCGTCTCAATGAATTCAGTGCGGAAAATACTTTTCTAGAGACGTTGTGGACTTGCTGCGTCCAAGAGAGTTGTTCGTCAATTATCACGCCCAGATCTTTGACTGATTCTCGGAATTCGATTGGGGAGTCACGCAAGCGTAAGTTTGGTAGGGTGGGATTATTTTTTTATTTTACGAAGAATTTTTGGGTGGGAGATTATGATAGCTTGTGTTTTTGTCTCATTCAGTCGTAGTCCATGTGAATTGGACCAATTACAAATTTCAGTTAAGTCCTCATTGAAAGCTTTGATTGCTTGCGATAGTCTTTCTGGTGCAGCATGCAGATAGAGTTGTACATCGTCAGCGTATAAGTGATATTTGCATTTAGTTATCGATGAAGTGATATCATTTATGTAGATCGAGAAGAGAAGGGGTCCTAGAACTGATCCCTGAGGGACTCCTCTCACCACTGAGCGCCAAGAAGACATTTGATTTGAATTACTTTTAACGCGCTGTTGGCGCCCATGTAGATATGAGTCCACCCATCGGATACTGTTCATAGAGAGATGAATTTTGAATAGGCTAGAGAGTAATATGTCATGATCAACAGAATCAAATGCTTTGCTGAAATCAAGCAGTGCTATGATTGTTGCTTGCCCACTATCCATAGCCTTTCATATGTCATCCGTGACATTAAGTAGTGCCGTAGTAGTGCTGTGATTTTTCCGGAAGCCAGATTGGTGCTCATCAAGGATGTTGTGCGCTTGCAAATAGCAGGAGAGTTGTTCGTACACGATAAATTCGAGAGATTTGGAGATGGCAGATAATATTCTCACTGGGCGATAGTCACTCACGTTTTTGGCTTGTGTGTTTTTAGGGATTGGAATGACAATAGCCGCTTTCCATAGCGATGGGTACGTACCAGTCATTAACGAGTAGTTGAATATGTGTGTAATTGTGGGAAGTATAATGTCAATGATTCGTTTGAATATTTCTATTTCTATATTGTCGATCCCTTTCGATTTTGATTTGATTCTAAGAATGGCACGTCTTACTTGTGACGGGGTGACATGCGAGAAGTAGAATTTTTCTCTGTTGGGGGTGGGGGTGTTGTAGTTGTTGGTGAGAGTTCTGTGTTTTATGTCTGGGTTGACAGAATGTCCTGTATTAGTAAAATAGTCATTGAGTGTGTCAAGAGGTAGATTAATGGGGTTGTCATTTTTTCGTTTGCCTATTCCCATGTTTCTTAGTTCATTCCACGCCGCAGAGGGTTTGATATTACGCCCGAGCAAGTTGTGAGCATGCCTGGTTCGAGCGTTACGTACTGCTTGGGATGTCCTGTTTCGGAGCTTTTTAAAGTCATCATAATTCTGTTGCGTGGGTAATTTCTTAAACTTTCTGTGCGCAGAATCTCGCTTAGCCATTAGTTCTTTCAGTTCCGTGCTGAGCCAGGGTGCTGGAGGACGCGTCGCTCGCACAGTTTTCACTGGAGCATGTTTATCATATAGTCCTGTCAAGTAGTCGTTCATTTTGTGTACTTTATCATCTATTTTGTGAATATTCAGTATGTCATGCCATGGTACATTGAGAGCGTCTTCTATCAAGGATGGCGTGTCAATTTTAGAGAGGTCTCTGTACGTGATGGTCCTTGGTTTGGTCTTCTTATATTTTAAAGAGTAGGACAAGTAGATTAAGTCGTGGGCAGAAATTCCAGGTACAGATGTCTGCCCGTATTGAAGCACTTTGTCTGTGTTCTTTACTGATATCAGGTCAATTGTCGTGTGTGATGAACGTGTGTGATGTGTCGGTAGTAGGTCAAATATTTTCATGTCACGTGACGCGAGCATATTCAAGAGTTGCCGAGTTTCAGCTTTGGTATTATCGCCTATATTGGTATTGAAATCGCCCATGACTATTACGTGCTGGTAAAGAGGCAGGATGCGTAATAACGCGTTCTCTACGTCCTCTAAATGACCCAGCGAAGGTGCCTTGTAAACAACGCAGACAGCACACTTTTGATGGGCGGTCTCTATTTCGAATAACATAAATTCGGGTCTTCTATTGTACTGGCTATCTGAGCATGCTATTAATTTAGGATTTAAGTTCGTCTTAACAAAAGCTCCAACTCCACCTCCTTTCATTCCTACTCGGTCGTTGCGTAATAGTGTGTAGCCGGGCAAGTTAAATGATTTTGAAAGATGGAGTGGCGATAGCCATGTCTCACTCATCAAGCAAATATGAAATACATCACGTATTAGGCTGTTACAAACCAATTAAAATTAAAATGTATCGTATTATCAACTAGTTATTCTTCAGATTCGATGCGTATAGAATGTAAATGGAAGTCAAATCAATGGAGTCCCAAATAAAACAGTCGGGACATCTGGCGGAACAGTTTCGCACAAGAAATTCCTTTATTGAAGAGAGCTGGGCTATTGATTTCCGTGGATCTAATGTCATATGCTTGCTACTTTAATGACTTCCTGCTGTGTTTATATCAACACCAGCATTCACTAAAATTGTCGGCAAAATCATACGAATGCAATGCCCTGTGTAGAAATCGGAGTTGCGGATATTAAGGTACAGTGCTATTTCTTTGCCATATTCCCCAGTTTGTTTATGCAAACATTAGGGACGGTGCACACTTTCCAGGTCGGTAACTTAGGCTATATAGGGTAGAAGGATGGGGCGTTGCAAACTTCTGGACGTAGATTCCTAAATTCCTTGCATATTTCATAGTATTTTCCGGTTACCGTAAATGTTCGTGCTGATTTTGCCTTTGTGTTTGGCATTGTAACTACGGTACAATGGTTGATCGGATATCCTTTACATTGTCAATTTTCAAATCAAGTAATTCATGTCCGACATGTTGGAATTTGTGTGTATGTGCGAAGCTATCAAATTCCAAATTGGCCACTAAACTGTTTCATAATGAAAATCCTGATCTCTGATTGGTTGGAGAAACTGTATCATAATGAAAACTTGTACTACAATAAGCCTTGTTATAAGTACAGTATTCTGACATGTATAAGGTGCGTTCGAAAAGAAACGAGCCGGAGGCTGTAATGCACAAACCAGTGACGCCATCGGCTAATCGTGGCGTGTGTAACGAGGTGTGGTTCCGACCAGCGCGTGGGAGGTCCCAGCCCGTCGCTAGAGGGCACGCTTGCACGTCACGTGACGATACAAAGCGAACAGCAGCATGCATTAATCGTCCAACCAAGACCAAGACAGTGGGCCATTCGACATGCTTCCTGGTGTGGTTGAAGACTGTGGGGTACCCATTGGGCACACACTTTCCACAAGTGCAGTCGTTCCTTCATGATGGTGTGCTCACTTCCGTCGTTCAATCGGACCACGGCGGCTATGGCGTTCACTGTCACTCGGCGGTCCTGGGTAATGAGTGCATCAACCAGCTCGACGTTGTCATCGGTAATGCAGGTGGGTGCCCCAGACAGGGCATCATCGGCTAACGACACGCGTCCTTCCCTGGAGCGCTTGTGCCACACCTTGATCCTTGCAAGGGACATGCAGTGTTCGCCGTACACTTGTGACATTCGGCGATGAATGTCCGTTCCCCCTACTTCTTTCGCTGCCAGAAACCGAACAACAACTCTTTGCTCTTCGTTTGACGCCTCCATGTCACTGTTTGCAATGTGACTGTCAGTGTTGGACGATTGATGCATGCTGCTGCTCGCTTTGTATCGTCACGTGACATGCACGCGTGCCCTCTAGCGGCAGGCTGTGACCTTCCACGCTCTGGTAGGAACCACACCCCGTTGCACACGCCACGATTTGCCGATGTCGTCACCGGTTTACGCATTACAGCCTCCGGCTCGTTACTTTTTGTACGCACCTTATAATATTTACATTTCGACATCGTCGAACATCAATCTACAGTATATTCGATGTCAACAGATTACCTTTTTGTATAAATGCTTTCCTTGCCTGAGCCAACCTAATTTTTATATCCCCATTGCTTCGTCCATAGCTTTTTATTTTGTTTCCTATGTAACAGAAGACTCTTACATCCTTAAGCTTTTCACATGCCAATATGACGTCCCTAGGGGTTCTTTCATTTCACTCGGCTACATTCCAAAATTTTTGTTTTACATTAATTGATTCACATCAAGAATTCTTTCCAGTATGTTCTCTTCAAGGAATTCCGATGCATCTCTAACATGCACAAGCCCAAACCCGACTTCTTCGGCCGGGAATCGAATCCACACATTTGAGAACATGAGGTGGAAACTCTATGACCGACCTAACGAGGGAGGTATCCATGGCTATCCACTCAAAAGGCTAGAACTCAGGCTGAAGATAATTTTCAACATCTACAGGCGTGGGCGCAAGCATGCTCAGTCTTTCAACCTTGTATATAATAAGTCCGTTTCGCGAATGCTTAATACTTTAGTATTTATCAGCGGTAGTTGTCGCTCTTTTTAGGAATTTGATGTGCTTTTAGCAGGTTGTTGTTAGAGGGCAGAGACGGTTTGTAGGTTTGGTAGTGTTTCGTAGAGGAATTTTGTCTTGTATATTTGGATCTGATGATGCCGGCTTCACGAGCGAAACATATCATCCAATTAAACCCCCACCATTTGTTAGGGAAGTTTGTTAATATATAAATAATTCGTGTAAGATATATTTCAAACTAGTTGTACCTGGCATGCGTTGCAATGCCAATCAAAGAAAGTGTTGGCATTGTAACTTTGTATGTTGAAGTGCTTTTGGATCCCCAATATTGTTTTTCTTTTTCCGTTAACCACCTCTAAACTATTGTAAAATTGATTTACTATCTCAAAAAAATCATGGGAGCGTGCTCAACAACTCACCAAATTTTCATCGCAATGAAATGAATGGTATATGAACGCATACGGGACTGTTGAAACGATTCGAGCGCCGTCACCCATTTGTTGAATATAATCGTACGCTACCTATTGTAAAATGGATTTACTAAGTGAATACCTTCCCTGGCGTGTACACAACAACTCATGAAAGTTTCATCGCAATCGGATGAATGGCATACGAACGCATACGGGTTTTTGCTTAAATGATTCGCGAAACGACACTCATTTGTTGAATCTACTTGTGTGCACCCATTGAAAAACGGATTTACTAATTCATATACCTTCGCAGGACTGTGCTCAACTCCCCAAAGTTTTAGGATAATCGGATGAATGTTATATGAACGCATACGGGACTTGGTTGAAACGATTCACGTGCTGTCGCCCATTAATTGCATCTCATCGTGCGCTACCAATTGTAAAATGGATTTACTAAATCAGAAATCTTTGCGGGAGTGGAAACAACATTTCTCCAATTTCATTGCAATCGAACGAATGATAAATGAACGCATACGGATTTTTTTTCAACGATACGCACGCCGTTACTCATTTGTTGAATCTACTTCTGCGATACCTATTGTAAAGTGGATATACTATGACAGAAACCTTCCCTGAAGTGTACACAACATCTCACCCAAGTTTCATTGCTTTCGGACAAATGGTATATGAACGAATACGGGACTTTGTTGAAACGCTTCGCGTGCCTTCACTCATATGTTGAATCTACTTGAGCGCTACCTATTGTAAAATGGATTAACTGAGCCTGAGACTTTCCCTGGAGTGTACACAACAACTCACCCAAATTTAGTCGCTATCAGACGAATGGTATATGAACGTATACAGGAATATGTTGAAACACTTCGCGCGTCGTCGCTCGTTTGTTTAATCTACTTATGCGATACCTGTTATAAAGTGAATTTACTAACCCAGAAACCTTCCCCGAAGTGTACACAACATCTCACCCAAGTTTCATCGCTATCAGACGAATAGTATATGAACGCAAACGGGACTTTGTTGAAACGCTTCGCGCATCGTCGCTCATTTGATGAATTTACTCGTGCGCTACCAATTATAACATGGATTTACTAAGCAAGAAACCTTTCCTGTAGTGTACACAACCTCTCACCCAAGTTTCATCGCTATCGGACGAATGGTATTTGAACGCATACGGAACTTTATTGAAACGCTTCGCTCGTCGTCGCTCATTTGTTGAATCTACTCGAGCGCTACCTATTATAACATGGATTTACTAAGCCAGACACCTTGCCTGTAGTGTACTCAACCTCTCACCCTAGTTTCATCGCTATCGGACGAATGGTATGTGAACGCATACAGGACTTTGTTGATACGCTTCGCCCGTCGTCGCTGATTTGTTGAATCTAATCGAGCGCTACTTATTGTTAAGTGGATTTACTAAGCCAGAAACCTTCCATGAAGTGTACACAACATCTCACCCAAGTTTCATCATTATCAGACGAATAGTATATGAATGCATATGGGACTTAGTTGAAACGCTTCGCTCGTCGTCGCTCATTTGTTGAATTTACTCTTGCGCTACCTATTATAACATGGATTTCCTAAGCCAGAAACCTTGCCTGTAGTGTACACAACCTCTCACACTAGTTTCATCGCTATCGGATGAATGGTATGTGAACGCATACAGGACTTTGTTGAAACGCTTCGCTCGTCGTCGCTCATTTGTTGAATTTACTCTTGCGCTACCTATTATAACATGGATTTCCTAAGCCAGAAACCTTGCCTGTAGTGTACACAACCTCTCACACTAGTTTCATCGCTATCGGATGAATGGTATGTGAACGCATACAGGACTTTGTTGATACGCTTCGCCCGTCGTCGCTGATTTGTTGAATCTAATCGAGCGCTACTTATTGTTAAGTGGATTTACTAAGCCAGAAACCTTCCATGAAGTGTACACAACATCTCACCCAAGTTTCATCATTATCAGACGAATAGTATATGAATGCATATGGGACTTAGTTGAACCGCTTCGCTCGTCGTCGATCATTTGTTGAATTTACTCGTGCGCTACCTATTATAACATGGATTTACTAAGCCAGAAACCTTGCCTGTAGTGTACACAACCTCTCACACTAGTTTCATCGCTATCGGATGAATGATATGTGAACGCATACAGGACTTTTTGATACGCTTTGCCCGTCGTCGCTGATTTGTTGAATCTAAACGAGCGCTACTTATTGTTAAGTGGATTTACTAAGCCAGAAACCTTCCATGAAGAGTACACAACATCTCACCCAAGTTTCATCACTATCAGACGAATAGTATATGAACGCATACGGGACTTAGTTGAAACGCTTCGCTCGTCGTCGCTCATTTGTTGAATTTACTCGTACGCTACCTATTATAACATGGATTTACTAACCCAGAAACCTTGCCTGTAGTGTACACAACCTTTCACCCAAGATTCATCGCTATCTGACGAATGGTATGTGAATGCATACAGGACTTTGTAGAAACGCTTCGGCCGTCGTCGCTCATTTGTTGAATCTACTCGTGCGCTACCTATTGTAAAAAGGATTTACTAAGTCAGAAACCTTTCCTTGGGTGTGCACAACAATACATGCAAAGTTTCATAGCAATCGGATGAATGGTATATGAACGCATACGGGACTTTGTTTAAGCGATTCGCGTGCCGCCACTCATTTGTTGAATCTACTCGTGCGCTACAACTTTCATATTTGTTCACCTTTTAAACCTTCCCTGGACTTCCACAAATAATTCAAGACCAAAATTAGGCAAATCGGCCCATCCGTTCTCGGGTTTTAGCGAGACTAACGAACAGCATTCGTTTTTAGCCTATTTTCAATTTTGAAACAAGATGTTCAGTAAAGAACATATAGCCTACTTTCTCCTAAATGCATGGGTATTGTTATAACTCTTTGTCCTTTTCAAGGAGTATGATTGAATGTTGGTTGTAGTAGCTTGTTGAAATACAATGTGCTATAGGGATATTAAACATGAATATGAGGTGCCCTTTGCTACTGCTACCTCTGTACCAAATTTCGTTCAGTTCGGTGTCACCGTGTTTGAATTGATAGGGGGAATCGATTTGCACACATACTTAGCCACCATCTGCAAACTATTTGGCTGATGTTCTTGCAGTTTGTTCTGAATATATTTCCCACATAAAGATATGGTGTTGCAAAATTTGGTAGAGACTAGATTATTAGGTTGGTCGTAATTACATATTAGCTTTTAACATTTGGGTGGCCGCGATTACGTTTCCGTCAAGATAGCGGTGATATAAAACATGACACTGAGGTGCCCTTTGCTAGTGCTACCTCTGTACCAAATTTCGTTCCATTCGGTTTCACCGTGTTCGAATTGATAAGGGGAATCGATTTTCACACAAAGATGGCCGCCATCCGCAAAATATTAGGCTGATGACCTATTTATTAGTTTGGTCAAAGGATGCTCCCTCCATAAAGGTATGTTGTTGCTAAATTTGCTAGAGATCGGATGATTAGGCCAATCGTAATTTGATTTAAGCTTTGAACATTTGTGTGGCCGCCATTACGTTTCCGTCAAGATGGCGACGATATAAAACATAACACTGAGGTGCCCTTTGCTAGTGCTACCTCTGTACCAAATTTCGTTCATTCGGTTCCACCGTGTTCGAATTAATAGGGGGAATCAATTTTGACATAAAGATGGCCGCCATCCGCAAACTATTAGGCTAATGGCCTATTAGATTGGTCAAAAGATGCTCCCTCCATAAAGGTATGTTGTTGCAAAGTTTGGTAGAGATCGGATGGTTATGTTAGTCGTAATTTGATTTAAGCTTTAAACATTTGTGTGGCCGCCATTACGTTTCTGTCAATATGGCGGCGATATAAATCATGACACTGAGATGCCATTTGCTAGTGCTATCTCTGTACGAAATTTCGTTCCATTCGGTTTCACCGTGTTTGAATTAACAGGGGGAATCGATTTTGACACAAAGATGGCCGCCATCCGCAAACTATTAGGCGAATGACCTATTAGATTGGTCAAAGGATGCTCCCTCCATAAAGGTATGTATTTGCAAAATTTGGTAGAGATCGAATGATTAGGTTAATCGTAATTTGATTTAAGCTTTGAACATTCGTGTGGCCGCCATTACGTTTCAGTCAAGATGGCGGCGATATAAAACATGACACAGAGGTGCCCTTTGCTAGTGCTACCTCTGTACCAAATTTCGTTCCATTAGGTTCCACCGTGTTCGAATTAATAGGGGGAATCAATTTTGACATAAATATGGCCGCCACCCGCAATTTATTACGCTAATAACCCATTAGATTGGTCAAAGGATGCTCCATCCATAAAGGAATGTTGTTGCAAAGTTTGGTAGAGATCGGATGGTTATGTTAGTCGTAATTTAACTTAAGCATTGAACATTTGTGTGGCCGCCATTACGTTTCTGTCAAGATGGTGGCGATATAAAACATGACACTGAGGTGCCCTTTGCTAGTGCTACCTCTGTACCAAATTTCGTTCATTCGGTTCCACCGTGTTCGAATTAACAGGGGGAATCAATTTTGACATAAAGATGGCCGCCATCCGCAAACTGTTAGGCTAATAACCTATTAGATTGGTCAAAGGATGCTCCCTCCATAAAGGAATGTTGTCGCAGAGTTTGGTAGAGATCGGATGGTTATGTTAGTCGTAATTTAACTTAAGCTTTGCACATTTGTGTGGCCGCCATTACGTTTCTGTCAATATGGCGGCGATATAAAACGTGACACTGAGATGCCCAAAGCTAGTGCTACTTCTGTACCAAATTTCGTTCCATTCGGTTTCACCGTGTTTGAATTAATAGGGGGAATTGATTTTCACACAAAGATGGCCGCCATCCGCAAACTATTAGGCTAATGACCTAGTCATTTGGTCAAAGGATGCTTCCTCTATAAAGGTATGTTGTTGCAAAATTTGGTAGAGATCGGATGATTAGGTTAATCGTAATTTGATTTAAGCTTTGAACATTTGTGTGGCCGCCATTACGTTTCCGTCAAGTTGGCGGCGATATAAAACATGACACTGAGGTGCCTTTTGTTAGTACTACGTCTGTACCAAATTTCGTTCCATTCGGTTGCACCGTGTTCGAATTAATAGGGGCAATCGATTTTCACACAAAGATGGCCGCCATCCGCAAACTATTACGCTGATGGCCTATTGGTTTGGTCATAGGATGCTCCCCCCATAAAGGTATGTTGTTGCAAAATTTGGTAGAGATCGAATGATTAGGTTAGTCGTAATTTGATTTAAGCTTTGAACATTTGTGTGGCCGCCATTACGTTTCCGTCAAGATGGCGGCGATATAAAACATGACACTGAGGTGTCCTTTGCTAGTGCTACCTTTGTACCAAATTTCGTTCAATTCGCATTCACCGTGTTCGAATTGATAGGGGGGGGGGGCAGACATTCAGAGTACACACACTCACACACACACAGACACACACACTCACACACACAGACTCACACACACACACATACACACACACACACACACAGACTCACACACACACATACACACACACAGACAGACACACTTTTTTCGCCCTGTGTTGATCTCATAAGTCTACTTTCATTTTTTGCAAAAATCGAAAGTAGGCTAAAAATAGGCTTATGAGATCACCTTTTGCCCGTGTGTGTGTGCGTGTGTGTGTGTGATTCGTGTGTGTGTCCCCCCCCCCCAATAAAATCTAAACGGCAGGAGCGATTTCAATGAAACTCGGAAAGTTCATAGCACTATTCCCGGCGACCTCGACCGTGCCCTTCAAATTTTGTTACGACTCACCAATCCAACATGGCGGCTGTGCGAAATATTGCACCAGCATTCAATATCTCCGAAACTATTACCGATATTACCCTGACATTTTCTATGGTGATAGAGGGAACTACTATAAGTTCACTTATGTGACTTTTGAAAACCTGGTAACTACAAAACCAACACGGCGGCCAAGCGAATTTTCGACCTTTAAATAGACGTTTCTCGCGATTTGACCAACCAAACGCATTGAAACTTGGTACAGTATATGTTTATATATATTGTAATGCACCGACATCTAACTTCGTTCAATTGTTTACATAATCACAAGATGGCGGATGTGCGAAATATCTCACCGGCATTCTATATCTCTGAAACTATTAGCGGTATCTCCCTAAAATTTTGTACGGAGATAAAGGGCACTACTGGAAGTCCATCTATGAGATTTTCAAGAACCGGTTAACTACAAAACGAACATGGCGGCCAAGCGAATTTGAACATTTTAAATAGACCTTTCTCGCGATTTAATGTTCCAAGCGCACTCAAACCTGGTACAGCAAATATTTATACACATTGTAATCCACTGGTATCTAATTTAGTTCAATTGTTCACATAACCTCAAGATGGCGGCAGTGCGAATTTTAAAATTAAGTTTTTATTTCTTGTGATGTAGTCATGCGATCGAAGTGAAAGTTTGAATAATGAACCTACGCAATAATTTTCCTTTAATGGTACATGGCTCTATGGCCTATACATTTAACAATCCAACATGGCGACCATCCGAAATATTTAGACGATACTGAATATCTACGAATCTATTTTAGCAATCAAACTGCATTTTTTTAATGTTCATAGGAGCTATGAACTTAAGTTCACCTATAGGACTTTAAATAACCTGGTAATCACAAATCCAACATGGCGGTGACGCGAATTATAAATATTCACATGGATGTTTCTCGCAATTTAACCATCCGCGTGCAGTGAAACTTGGTACAGTAAATCTTTATCCGAATGTTAATCCACTGGCATCTAATTTATTTCAATTGTTTCCATAACCTCAAGATGGCAGCTGTGAAAAAAATTTAAATCTCCTTGTTTTTTCTTGTGTCCTAATTATGCGATTGAAGTTTGAATACTACACGTTCACAACAATCTGCATGTAACAGAACATAACTCTAGGACCTACATATATAAAATCCAACATGGCGACCATTCGAAATATTTAGTCGGTTCTCAATATCTACGAATCTATTACAGCAATCAAACTGAAATTGTGTATGTTGATAGTGGCAATTAACATAAGTACGATATATGAAAATAGGCTGTATAGTTCTTCACGGAACTACTTGTTATATATATCGACTAGCTCTACCCGGCATGCGTTGCAATGCCAATCAAAGAAAGTGTTGGCATTGTAACTTTGTATGTTGAAGTGCTTTTGGATTCCCAATATTATTTTTAGCCTATTTTCAATTTTGAAAAAATAGGCTTATGAGATCACCTTTTGTCCGTGTGTGTGTGCGTGTGTGTGTGTGTGTGTGAGGTGTGTGTGTGTGTGTCCCCCTAATAACTTTTGAACGGCTGGAGCGATTTCTATGAAACTCGGCAGGTTCATAGTACTATTCCGGGTGACCTCGACCGAGCCCTTCAAATTTTGTTACGTCTCACCAATCCAACATGGCGGCTGTGCGAAATATTTCACCAGCATTCAATATCTCCGAAACTATTACCGATATCACCCTGGAAATTTAGTACGGTGATAAAGGGAACTACTAGAGGTTCACCTATGTAACTTTTTAAAAACTGGTCACTACAAAACCAACATGGCGGCCACGCGAATTCGCGACTTTTAAATAGACGTTTCTCGCGATTTAACCAATTAAACGCAATAAAACTTGGTACAGTATATGTTTATACACATTGTAATGCACCGACATCTAACTTGGTTCAATTGTTTTTATAGCCACAAGATGGCGGATGAGCGAAATATTTCACCGGCATTCTATATCTCTGAAACTATTAGCTGTATCACCCTGAAATTTTATGCGGAGATAAAAGCCACTACTGGACGCTCACCTATAAGACTTTCAAAAAGCGGTTAACTAGAAAACGAACATGGCGGCCAAGCGAATTTGAAAATTTTAAATAGGCCTTTCTCGCGATTTAATGTTCCAAACGCAATGAAATCTGGTATAGGAAATGTTTATACACATTGCAATGCATTGGTATCTAATTTAGTTAAATTGTTTACATAACCTCAAGATGGCGGCTGTGCGAATTTTAAAATTAAGTTTTAATTTCTTGTGTCATAATCAAGAGATCGAAGTGAAAGTTTGAATAATGAACCTACGCAATAATTTTCCTTCTATGGTACATGACTCTATGGCCTATACATTTAACAATTCCACATGGTGACCATCCTAAATATTCAGACGTCTCTGAATATCTACGAATTTATTATAGCAATCAAACTGATTTTTTTATGTTCATAGGGGCTATGAACTTAAGTTCACCTATAGGACTTTAAATAACCTGGTGATCATAAATCCAACATGGCGGCGACGCAAAGTATAAATATTCACATGGACGTTTCTCGCAATTTATCCATCCGAGAGCAGTGAAACTTGGTACAGTAAATCCTTTTACGAATGTTAATCCACTGGCATCTAATTTATTTCAATTGTTTCCATAACCACAAGATGGCAGCTGTGCGAAATTTTAAAATCTTCTTATTACTTCTTGTGTCCAAATTATGCGATTGAAGTTTGAATGCTACACGTACACAATAATCTTCATGTAACAGTACATAACTCTAGTACCTACATATATAAAATCCAACATGGCGACCATCCGAAATATTTAGACGGTACTCAATATCTACGAATCTTTACAGCAATCAAACTGAAATGTTGTATGTTGATAGTGGCAGTTAATATAAGTAGCATATATGAAAATAGGCTGTATAGTTCTTCACGGAACTACTTGTTCTTTTTCCGTTAACCACTTCTAAACTATTGTAAAATTGATTTACTATCTCAAAAAAATCATGGGCGCGTGCTCAACAACTCACCAAATTTTCATCGCAATGAAATGAATGGTATATGAACGCATATGGGACTTTGTAGAAACGATTCGAGCACCGTCACCTATTTGTTGAATATACTCGTACGCTACCTATTGAAAAATGGATTTACTAAGCGAAAACCTTCCCTGGCGTGTACACAACAACTAATGAAAATTTCATCGCAATCGAATGAATGGCATAAGAACGCATACGGGTTTTTGCTTAAACGATTCGCGCGATGACACTCATTTGTTTAATCTACTTGTGCGCCTCCCATTGAAATACGTATTTACTAATTCATACACCTTCGCTGGACTGTGCTCAAGTCCCCAAACTTTTATGATAATCGGATGAATGTTAAATGAACGCATACGCGACTTGCTTGATACGATTCACGCGCTGTCGCCCATTAATTGAATTTAATCGTGCGCTACCAATTGTAAAATGGATTTACTAAATCAGAATTCTTTGCGGGAGTGGAAACAACATTTCTCCAAATTTCATTCCAATCGCATGAATGGTATATGAACGCATACGGAATTTCTTTTAAACGATACGCACGCCGTTACTCATTTGTTGAATCTACTTGTGCGATACCTATTGTAAAGTGGATGTACTAAGCCAGAAACCTTCCCTGAAGTGTACACAACATCTCACCTAAGTTTCATCGCTTTCGGACTAATGGTATATGAACGCATACGGGAGTTTGTTGAAACGCTTCGCGCGCCTTCGCTCATATGTTGAATCTACTTGAGCGCTACCTATTGTAAAATGGGTTAACTAAGCCTGAATACTTTCCCTGGAGAGTTCACAACATCTCACCCAAGTTTCATCGCTATCAGACGAATAATATATGAACGCATACGGGACTTTGTTAAAACGCTTCACTCGTCGTCGCCCATTTGTTGAATCCACTCGTGCGCTGCGTATTATAATATGGATTTACTAAGAGAGAAACCTTGCCCGTAGTGTACACTACCTCTCACCCAAGTTTCATCGCTATCGGACGAATGGTATGTGAACGCATACAGGACTTTGTTGAAACGCTTCGCCCGTCGTCGCACATTTGGTGAATCTACTCGTGCGCTACCTATTGTTAAGTGGATTTTCTAAGCCCGAAACCTTCCATTAAGTGTACACAACATCTCACCCAAGTTTCATCACTATCAGACGAATAGTATATGAACGCATACGGGACTTAGTTGAAACGCTTCGCTCGTCGTCGCTCATTTGTTGAATTTACTCGTGCGCTACCTATTATAACATGGATTTACTAAGCCTGAAACCTTGCCTGTGTTGTACACAACCTCTCACCCAAGTTTCATCGCTATCGGACGAATGGTATGTGAACGAATACAGGACTTCGTTGAAACGCTTCGGCCGTCGTCGCTCATTTGTTGAATCTACTCGTGCGCTACCTATTGTAAAAAGGATTTACTAAGTCAGAAACCTTTCCTGGAGTGTGCACAACAATACAACCAAAGTTTCATAGCAATCGGATGAATGGTATATGAACGCATACGGGACTTTGTTTAAGCGATTCGCGTGCCGTCACTCATTTGTAGAATCTACTCGTGCGCTACCTATTGTAAAATGGATTTACTAAGTCAGAAACCTTTCCTGGAGTGTGCACAACAATACAACCAAAGTTTCATAGCAATCGGATGAATGGTATATGAACGCATACGGGACTTTGTTTAAGCGATTCGCGTGCCGTCACTCATTTGTTGAATCTACTCGTGTGCTACAACTTTCACATTTATTCACCTTTTAAACCTTCTATGGACTACCACAAATAATTCAAGACCAAAATTAGCCAAATCGGTCCGGCCGTTCTCGAGTTTTAGCGAGACTAACGAACAGTAATTCTTGTTCTTTCCGATGAGGCCTGTTAGGGACCACGTGCCAATTTCAATTCTTCACACTTTGTTGTATTCTCTTCCGTTCACTCCAGTACTCCTTCATCCGTTCACTATGCTGCTTCTTTCTGTCCTCGGACCACTTCGCACCAGGTTTCTTTGGCAATCTTCCTTGGAATCCTTCCATACTTAATACCCTTTTTCTAAAGATCTCTCTGTTCACCGTTTCTTCTTCACTTATATTATTTCTTTCTAACTCTTTCTTTACTTCTTGAATCCAGCTAGTTGTTGCCCTTTTCTCCCAAAGGTACTTGAATATCCTTTTTGTCAATCTGGAATCATCCCTTCTGTAAATATGTCCAAATAATTGCAATCTCCTTTTTCTTATCGTTTCTGTTATATTTTCTATGTTCCTGTATATTTCATCATTAGATCTTAATTTCCATACTTCTGCTGTTTTCACTGGGCCTAAAATTTTCCTCATGATTCTCCTTTCTAGTACTTCAAGTTTATCTAATCTATAGTTTAGTACCAGACATTCATTTTTATATATAAGAATAATATGGTGATATCGCCACATACGCCTAGTCTGTTTGGGCAGTCTTGTGTTTACCGACTGAGGAGCAATTCTGCAAATTCCACTTGAATTTTGTTTTTAATTTGCTTTTCAAACTTTCTTTTCAATATTTTGAAACAAAACTCGATAGCCCCAAACGTGTAGCAGGATCAGGGTTATAAGATATGTTTATAAATACTCGACATATAAGTGGCTGGACCGACTTTGATGAATTCTTTTATGTATATTAGAGTGGGTCCCTGTATGATTTAGAATCACAATTTGACCCAGTAGGTGGACTGAACAGAATTTTAGAACCACAATATACATACAATGTTAGCACCACAACATACAGTCAAAAACAGTCGTCATGGAAACCGCTAGCCATAGTAAAAGCTGAAATCTTTGGACAGTTTGTCTCTGCACGTTAGAGCCACCTGGTTGTAACCTGTGGAACAACTGCCATACCTTACGCTCCACCTGTGGCGGAAAGTTATGTTTTGTACCACAGGTGGCGGTGATGTCGAATATTCCTCTTTGTCTCTGCACGTTAAAGCGTTTCAACAAAGTCTCGTATGCGTTCATATACCATTCATTCGATTGCGATGAAACTTGGGTGAGATGTTGTGTACACTCCAGGAAAGGTTGCTGGCTTAGTAAATCCATTTTACAGTAGGAAGCGCACGAGTAGATTCAACAGATAAGCGACGACGCGTGAAGCGTTTCAACAAAATCCCGTATAAGTTTATGTACCATTCATCGATTGCGATGAAACTTTGATGAGTTGTTGTGTACACTTATGTGAAGGATTCTAACTTAGTAAATCCATTTCACAGGAGGTAGCGCAAAAGTAGATTCAACAAATGAGTGACAGCGCACGAATCGTTTAAACAATATCCTGTATGCGTTCATATACCATTCGTCCGATTACGATGAAAGTTTGGTGAGACGTTGCGTACATCCTAGGGAAGGTTCCTGGCTTAATAAATCTAATTTACAATAGGTAGCACACGAGTAGACTCAACAAATGAGCGATGGCGCGTGAATCGTTTCAACAAAGTCCTGTATGCGTTCATATACCGGTACCATTTTTAGCCTATTTTCAATTTTGAAAAAAAAAATAGGCTTATGAGATCACCTTTTGTCCGTGTGTGTGTGCGTGTGCGTGTGTGTGTGTGTGTGTGGTGTGTGTGTGTGTGCCCCTAATAAATTCTAAACGGATGGAGCGATTTCAATGAAACTCGGTAAGTCCATAGCACTATTCCGGGCGACCCCGACCGTGCCCTTCAAATTTTGTTACGTGTCACCAATCCAACATGGCGGCTGTGCGAAATATTTCACCAGCATTCAATATCTCCGAAACTATTCCCGATATCACCCTGGAATTTATTACAGTGATAAAGGGAACTACTCGAAATTCACCTATGTGACTTTTGTAAAATTGGTAACTACAAAACCAACATGGCGGCCACGCGAATTTGCAACGTTTAAATAGACGTTTCTCGCGATTTAACCATCCAAACGCAATAAAACTTGCTACAGTATATGTTTATGCACATTGTAATGCACCGATATCTAACTTCGTTCAATTGTTTACATAACCACATGATGGCGGATGTGCGAAATATTTCACCGGCATTCTATATCTCGGAAACTATTAGCGGTATCACCCTGAAATTTTGTACGGAGATAAAGGTCACTACTAGAAGCTCATTTGTAAGACTTTCAAAACCCGGTTAACTACAAGAGGAACATGGCGGCCAAGCGAATTTGAAAATTTTAAATAGACCTCTCTCGCGATTTAATGTTCCAAACGCAATTAAAATTGGTACAGGAAATGTTTATACACGTTGTAATGCACTATCTAATTTAGTTCAATTGTTTACATAACCTCAAGATGGCGGCTGTGCGAATTTTAAAATTAAGTTTCTATTTCTTGTGTCGTAATCATGCGATCGAAGTGAAAGTTTGAATAACGAACCTACGCAATAAATTTCCTTTAATGGTACATGACTCTATGGCCTAAACATTTAACAATCCAGCATGGCGACCATACGAAATATTTAGACGGTTCTGAATATCTACGAATCTATTATAGCAATCAAACTGAATATTTTTATGTTCACAGGGGCTATGAACTTAAGTTCACCTATAGGATTTTTAATAACCTGGTGATCACAAATCCAACATGGCGGCGACGCGAAAAATAAATATTCACATGGACGTTTCCCGCAATTTAACCACCCGAGTGCAGTGAAACTTGAAACAGTAAATCCTTATACGAATGTTAATCCACTGGCATGTAATTTATTTCAATTGTTTCCATAACCATAAATGGCAGCTGTGCGAAATTTTAAAATCTCGTTTTTACTTCTTGTGTCCTAATCATGCGATTGTAGTTTGAATGCTACTCGTACACAATAATCTTCATGTAACAGTACATAACTCTAGGACCTACATAAAATCCAACATGGCGACCATCAGAAATATTTAGTCGGTTCTCAATATCTACGAATGCATTACAGCAATTAAACTGATATTTTGTATGTTTATAGTGGCAGTTAACATAAGTAGGATATATGAAAATAGGCTATATAGTTCTTCACGGAACTACTTGTTCCGATTGCGATTAAAATTTGGTGAATTGTTGTGTACAATCCAGGGAAGGTTAGTAAATCTATTTTTCAATAGGTAGCGCATGAACAGATTCAAACATGAGTTTGTAAATCCAGTTTTAATAGGTTGCGCACCAGTAGATTCAACAAATGAGTGATGGCGCGCGAATTGTTTCAACAAAGTCCCGTATGCGTTTTATAACATTCATCCGATTGCGATGAAACTTGGGTGAATCGTTGAGTACACTCCAGGGAAGGTTTCAGGCTTAGTAAATCTATTTTTCAATAGGTAGCGCATGAACAGATTCAAACATGAGTGATGGCACCCGAAACGTTTAAACAAAATCCCGTATGCGTTCATATGACATTCATCCGATTGCGATGAAACTTAGATGAGTTGTTGTGTACACGCCAGGGAAGGTCTTCAACTTAGTGAATCTATTTTAAAATATTGGTAGCACACGAGTAGATGTAACAAATGAGTGACGACGCGTTTCAACAAAATCCCGTATGTGTTCATAGTGCTACGTGTTACCCCTAGTAGCAAGTTCGTTAATTGGATTCCAGTGGATAAAAGCACAGCACATGTGGTCTTTTAAAAATATAGCTTTATTTCAGGTCTAGAAAATTACACCTCACGATAAACACTTGGAAACCACTTAGTAGTCTCAGTCAAGTTCCTCCCTTATGGAGTTCACTCACCTCCTTTCACTCACAGAAGTTAATCCCTCACTAATGAGGTAGACCCATGTCCTGGCTAGAAGTAACTGCACTCTTCCTCATGTTAACAAGCCACAGTCTGACACTCACTTGTTCTTGAATGTACACTGTCTCGCCGTCCGCAGGCTAGGAAAAAGTCCACTGCTTTTCGCAATTCACCACACTAACTTCTGTCGAACTGAAAAACACACTCGCTCAAAACACAGTTCCAAAAAACTCACCACCCTCGCTGGCCAGGTCGCTTATATAGTGGGGCTGGTGGCTCAATGGATGTTTCCAGAGTAGGAGAGTTCACGGCTCTTCCCGAGAGTTCCTTCACCAGGTGGGCCGGGAACATTCCAGCCCATGTATTTTGTTCTCACTGCGCAAGTAGCCGGCCGACAAAGCCCAGAGGTAGCCTCGGGCGGCTGTGAGTCACGCGAGAGGGAATGAAGCAACCCCACTCTCGTATCAATATACTATTTATCGATTGCGATGAAACTTTGTTGAGTTGTTGTGTTCACTTACGTTAAGCTTTCTAACATAGTAAATCCATTTCACAGTTGGTAGTGCACGAGTAGATTCAACAAATGCGTGACAGCGCACGAATCATTTAAACAAAATTCCGTATGCGTCATAGGCCATTCATCTGATTACGATGACAGTTTGGTGAGTTGTTGTGCACGCTCCCACGAATGTTTCTAGATTAGTAAATCCATCTCACGATAGTTTAGAGTCAGTTAACGGAAATTGAAAAAACAAACAAAATTACAACGCCAACACTTTCTTTGATTGGCATTGCAACGCATGCCGGGTACAGCTTGTATTTATATAGATATAACGAATACTTAGATATTTTGTAATATAAACTGTTTGATAATGTTTCGGCCGTAACGCCTTCCTTTTTTTTCTTCGACTTTTTCCAATTAAATGTGGTCGCCGGAGCCAACCAGGCTCATTTTGGTTTTGGCCGGGGATTTAAGGCCGGATGCCCTCCCTGACGCCACGTGATTGTTTCAGGTGAAAATTTCACCCCGCTGTCACCGGGATTCGAACCTCTGTCGTCCGGGTGAAAGACGAGCAGCTAAGCCACTGCGCCATCACGCTCCCCCCGTAACGCCTTCAGTTAGTAAATAAATATCACCATTGAGGTTCATGTTCGAGAATATACCAGGTGAGTCAGCTGCCCCTCATGAAAATGTTTTATGCAGCCCAACTAGCATTGTTGTCAGGAAGGTCAATATTAATTTCTCTGCTTGCATCCCGTATGGCAGGGGTTCGCAAACTTATTCTGACGCACCCCCCTTCTGAAACATGAAACATCTAGCCCCCCGAACTTATTCTTCTTTCCTTTCTTAGCACTTCTTATAGGCTACTACGCACAAGAAAACGGATCACATGATCTATAGAATTGTATTCTGTCTAATTACCTATTGCAACTACTTGTTACGAAAATAATAATAATAATAAAACACATCAAAGTTCAATCACTTTTTGGAAAAAGTGACAGTCAGTCTGAAAGACTAGACTTTGTATCATATTAAATGCTACAAATGCTGAAAAATGCTAAAAAGGCTGGAGGCTTCTCTCTTAGCTCGAAGCCAAAGACTCTTGACATGTCAGAAAATTATCTGCATAATACTTTTCTTGCTTTATAATACTTTACCTTGTTTCAAATTACTCGCGAACGGCAAGTGCAAACCAAGGGCAAAGCAAGGCCAAGCGCGGGGGATGCCGTCACGCTCACCAGAGCGCGCGGGGTCGTGCCCCTTCCATCCCGTATAAAAACACTTATCGTGGGCGATGTATTGGAGATAGATATGCTCTCACTGACTTTTTTGTAGAACTTTTCATGCTGACCAATTCTTACGCACATAGTATATTGATATTTCTAATGGATAACCCAGCGTAAGCTTAAGAAGCGCACGGACGCCAAGTTTGTTTTCGACTTTTTCTCTAAAATCGTTACTGCTTGGCTTCCTTTCATCATACATAAATTATTTTCTACAGAATCTTTCCTCGAGATTTCCTTTACAGAATGGTGAAAACCGCCTCACAATCCATCCAGTGGTTCTCGAGATTACCCATGATATCCAAGAATCGGGGATTTTTGTCTTATACTAACGAAGTAGAGATTGTCGGGGTACACATGCACCGAGCGGTACTATGACGTCACACACCTCAGTGCACCTGTCCGTCCGTCACCGTAACGTAACGCCAGACCCCAGCGTAACGACGAAGTAGACAAGATCATTTAAAATGATAAAAAATTGTAATGGCGTTACTTGCATCATTTTATTGTAAATCCCTCTAACCACTTGCACTGAACACGCGCTAGAATTCACCTGTTCTATCAGTGTCTTTGAACTGACTGCAAAGGCCTGGCTGAATTCAAGTCGACAATGCCAGAAATAGAAGAACCTCTTTGGACTTCGAATTGGCCGGTGAAAATCCGAAGGAAGTAGGAGACTTCTATTACTTAGGAAACAAAATAACCTGTGATGGACGAAGCATAGAGGATATAAAAAGTAGGTTGGCTCAGGCAAGGAAAACATTTCTACAAAAAAGGAATCTATTGACATCGAATATAGATTTAGGTATTAGGAAGTCATTTTTGAAAGCCTTTGTCTGGAGCGTGGCGCTCTATGAAAGTGAAACTTTGACTATTGGTGCAGCAAAAAATAGGAGAATTGAAGCATTTGAAATGTGGTGTTACAGGAGAATGATGAAGATCAATTGGGTAGATAGGGTGACAAACGAAGAGGTATTAAGACGAGTAGGAGAGGAGAGATGTTTCTGGCGACTGCTAATGAAGAGAAGAGATAGGTTAGTAGGACACATATTAAGACACCCAGGAATAGCAAGCTTAGTTATGGAAGGAAGGGTCGAGGACACGAACTGTAGGGGTAGACCAAGGTTAGAATATGTTAAACAGATTGCCTCGGATGTAGGGTGTGGTAGCTATGTAGATATGAAACGATTAGCTCAGGACAGGGAGGCTTGGAGGGCTGCATCAAACCAGTCAAAGGACTGAAGACTCAAACAACAACCATTCATGTAAGGAAGTGGCGGTCACATTACCACTTATTGTCATTAGTGGTTGTTAAGTGTTTGGTAAGGTGATATCGCTTCGGGTGGTGGGCCAAAGGGTGCTGTAGGGGAAATGTTACTCGACACCTTTTCTCAGATTTCCTGCTGGCAGGATCTACTGGACAGTTCTTGGGAAATAAGACAGCAAAAGTACGTGTTTATTTGCCTTGAATGGTCGAGGTCTATGATAGGTTCATAGATATTAGCATAGCGATATTTTTTATAGAGTAAAGAATATGAAAGATAAATATTTCAATCAGATCCAGCACCCCCCGTTACCACTTTCTGCGCTCCCCACGCCGTATTCATTCATTTTTTTCTTTCATTCATTCATTTATATGCAATTGGGGGTGTGTCTCTCGGTGGCAAATTGGATATACATAAGAAATAAATAATTATACATAACAATTCAATAACAATTAAACTGGAGTATTTACACAAATAGTCAGTCTTTTCTTAAACACACCTATATGTTTGGGAAAAGGCTCTAAGTCAGCGGCAGGTAGAGAGTTCCAATTATCAATGGCACGGTTTACGAAAGAATATTTTGTTCGCTGTGGTCGGCCCTTAACTTTGAAAGGACGACCACTCCTACCCATGTAAGTGGGCTTTCCCATACGTTTGCTAAGCTCACCCCATGCTGGTTGATTTGTATACGTGTTGTACATAGCGCAGAGTCTAGATTTCATCCTCCTAGACTCAGGTGATTCCCACCCAAGTTTCTTTAACATACGGCTAACACTGCACCTGGGATTCAAATCACTGAGCACAAATCTAGCTGTCTTTCTTTGTACCATTTCCTACTCATGTATGAGCCCTACTTGATATGGGTCCCAAACCGCCGAAGCGTATTCCTGGATAGGTCTTACAAGTGACAAATATCCTAATTCCTTAGCAGAGGAACTACTTCCTTAGTTCCTTTTAATACCCTCATTACTAACGCTCCGAAAACATATCCTGCACACAGTACTAAATCCTATTATTTTCCCTCGATGTGACTACAGATTAATACGAGGGAAAATAATGTGTTCAGTATCGTTTCCGGGATATGCTTGCAGTTCATTAGTACCATACGGCAGGAGGTCCCAACATACAGCCCGCAAGACTATCTTCTCCGACCCGCCATGTCGCCATAACTTTGAAACAACTAAAGCCAACAGGACAGAGCAGTGCGCGCACCTCTACCCAAAGCAGTTCCAGTCGTCGCACTAAACTAAATTATCATGAACTTTATTTCATAATTTGATTAATAATTTTGTCAAATGAACATAAATACTCACTCCTTGTCATTCATGCAGTATGTGTATTGAATATAATCGTACTTCTATTTTAAAGGTATTTATTAAAAATATGTAAATTATTATTATGTCGCCTCCGTAGCGTAGCGGTCAGCATGGTTAGCTGCCGCCCCGGAGGTCCTGGGTTCGATTCCCGGCTCTGCCACGAAATTTGAAAAGTGGTACGAGGACTGGAACGGGGTCTACTCAGCCTCGGGTGGCCCAAATGAGTAGAGGGGGTTCGATTCCCCCTCAGCCATCCTCGAAGTGGTTTTCCGTGGTTTTCCGTGGTTTCCCACTTCGTCTTCAGGCAAATGCCGGGATGGTACCTTCTTCAAGGCCAAGGCCGCCTCCTTCCCTCTTCCTTATCTATCCATCCTAACCATCCCTTACCCTCCCTCCTGAGGCCCCTGTTCGCTTTGCAGGTGAGGCCGCCTGGGCTAGGTGCCAATCCCACCTCACCAGTTGTATCCCTTCCGATTCGATGTTCCCAGCTCTAGGACACTGCCCGTAGAGGCGGTAGTGGTGAGTTCCCTCGCTGAGTCCGTGGGTTCCACCAACCTGGAGGGTAAACGACTAAAATATATATATATATTATTATGTGCGAATGGACTCAGATGGATCACGCAGTACTTATATGATTCGCCTTTCTGATCTTCCGTATAGCCCTCATTCTCTCTCCGTGGGCCATCTTTCTTTCCTCAGTCCACTTGGTTCCTGGTCTCTTTGGAGCGTCATTCTCTGGTGTTACTATCCATCCATTTACCCTACATCGGAACAGGTTCCTGTCAAAGACTTCCACTGTTCTTACTTGGGCCTTCTCCAAATCCCGTTTGACTTGCTGAATCCACGGTATATTCTTCATTATTTGTGCGTAGGACATGATCTTGTGAGTAAGCCTAGTCGGTGGAAGTCTTTGAACATGTCCATAAAACTACAATCTTCGCTTTCTGATGTTCGTCGCAAGATTACATAATTTCTCAGTTGCTTTACGAGATTTCAACCTGTATTCATCTTCTGTTCTTTCTGGGCCAAGAATTTTCCTCAAAATCTTGCGTTCTTCCTTTAGGATATTTTCCAAGTCAGCTTCCTATTAAGTATTCGAGTTTCACTTGCATACAGAGCTTCCGGTTTGATCACCGTGTTGTAGTGCCTGATCTTTGTATGTGTGGACATGCACTTTTTGTTGTAGATGTCGCGCGTTCTCCCATACGCTCTCTTCAATTTCTATAGCCGAACTCGTTGTGCTTCTTTTCTAAACCTGTTAATTTCAAGATCTCCCCTAGGTACTTGAAGTGTGAGACGCGATTGATTTTTCCATATATGCTGTTCAATTTCTGAATGTTGAACCCAGTAGAGAAGAATTCAGGTTTCTCAAAATAGATGTGTAGGTCAACTTTTCCAGCACATTCCTCGAGGACTTCTATCTGTTTGATTGCAATGATTTCACTGTCCGCTAGTATCGCTAGGTCATCTGCGAAAGCTAAGCAAGTAGCCTTAATGTCATATTTTGCTCGTCCAATTTGAATGGGCTTCCAGTGTTGTTCTATTTTTTATCCACTACATATAAATATAGAAAACTGCAACAATACTAAGAAAACTAAGGTCAGACAGCCACAAATCTCACCATATTGCACCTATAATTTTAAACAATTCCATAACCCCCAAACCCCCCAGAGCGTTATTGGCCCGCAAGGTCCCCCAACTATTTACAATGTGGCCCTTAGTTATAAAAGGATGGGCACCCCTGTCATACGCGATGCAAGTAGAGAAATATCGACCTTCCCGATAACAACGCTATTTGGGCTGCATAAAATAATATTATTAGGGGCAGCTGTTTCACCTGGTATACATCCAAGGAATTCTGTCAATTTCAATTAGGTTGTAAGATAACATTTTGCAGTGAAAATAGTACATTATGCAACGAGCCTATAATGGCAATAATTAAGCCACGAGTATTTTAAAAATACGAGCGTAAGCGAGTTTTATAATTTCCATACGAGTGTCTTAATTACCATTATAGGCGAGTTGCATACGACTGTTTATGTTCCACGATAATTATAGCTTTATTATATGTATTAACATAAATATACATAAATATCTGTGGGATTCAGTTAATTCAGTTAGTGAACAAGGCGCGCTGACTTTGCGGACTGAACAGAGCACATGTGTGGGTCAAGGCACTCCAAAAGCAGAGACCATTTACTTTGTTTGCCAACACAGAAATATGTTGGATTTTGAGCGCATGCGCGAAGGTATCCTTACCTAATTGGTCACACAACTGTTTCTTGAGCTCTGATTGGTGGGAGAAACTGTTCCATAATGAAACAAGATGTTCAGTAAAGAACATATAGCCTACTTTCTCCTAAATGCATGGGTATTGTTATAAATCTTTGTCCTTTTCAAGGAGTATGATTGAATGTTGGTTGTAGGAGCTTGTTGAAATACAACGTGCTATAGGGATATTAAACATGAATATGAGGTGCCCTTTGCTAGTGCTACCTCTGTACCAAATTTCGTTCATTCGGTTCCACCGTGTTCGAAATAATAGGGGGAATCAATTTTGACATAAAGATGGCCGCCATCCGCAAACTATTAGGCGAATGACCTATTAGATTGGTCAAAGGATGCTCCCTCCATAAAGGTATGTAGTTGCAAAATTTGGTAGAGATCGGATGATTAGGTTAATCGTAATTTCATTTAAGCTTTGAACATTCGAGTGGCCGCCATTACGTTTCAGTCAAGATGGCGGCGATATAAAACATGACACTGAGGTGCCCTTTGCTAGTGCTACCTTTGTACCAAATTTCGTTCCATTCGGTTCCACCGTGTTCGAATTAATAGGGGGAATCAATTTTGACATAAAGATGGCCGCCATCCGCAAACTATCAGGTGAATGACCTATTAGATTGGTCAAAGGATGCTCCCTCCATAAGGGTATGTAGTTGCAAAATTTGGTAGAGATCGGATGATTAGGTTAATCGTAATTTGATTTAAGCTTTGAACATTTGTGTGGCCGCCATTACGTTTCCGTCAAGATGGCGGCGATATAAAACATGACACTGAGATGCCTTTTGTTAGTACTACCTCTGTACCAAATTTCGTTCCATTCGGTTGCACCGTGTTCGAATTAATAGGGGGAATCGATTTTCACACAAAGATGGCCGCCATCCGCAAACTATTACGCTGATGACCTATTGCTTTGGTCAAAGGATGCTCCCCCCATAAAGGTATGTTGTTGCAAAATTTGGTAGAGATCGGATGATTAGGTTGGTCGTAATTTGATTTAAGCTTTGAACATTTGTGTGGCCGCCATTACGTTTCCGTCAAGATGGCGGCGATATAAAACATGACACTGAGGTGTCCTTTGCTAGTGCTACCTTTGTACCAAATTTCGTTCAATTCGCATTCACCGTGTTCGAATTGATAGGGGGGGACAGACATTCAGAGTACACACACTCACACACACACAGACACACAGACACACACACACACAGACTCACACACACACATACACACACACAGACAGACACACTTTTTTTCGCCCTGTGTTGATCTCATAAGTCTACTTTCATTTTTTGCAAAAATCGAAAGTAGGCTAAAAAATAGTGTTATAATAAGAGTCATTATGATACAGTTTTCTGACACATAATGTTTACATTTCGACATCGTCGAACATAAACACAATTATGAGACAACATTGACAGTTCAACATACACTTTTTGCCTCACGCATTCACTTCTAACACTTTCTCAATTATCTCAAAAACTACTGGAACTATTTACATGATAATTAGTACAGGAAAAAAGGAAGATGTGTCATTCATAAAAACCTAAGAAAACAAATATTTTGTTGACGTTTTAGAATATTGAGTCCCTTAATCGGATTATGACTAGCCTTGGCAGGTGTGCTGATTTACTTTTTAAATGTGTCCCGCAGCGTAGCTGTTCTCATTAAATCATGCACCGTGGCCACCAGAACAGCTGAAGCTAGTCAGGGCATCGTAGGTTCGAATCCCAACACTGAAGGCAGCTATCCTGAGTATAGTCTTTTTCCAGGCTATTCCTCACTCCCTCCAGGCAAATGCCGGGATAGTAACTTAATTCAAGTCGCTCGGCACCTACCTCATCCCTGTCCCTAATACAGCTACACACACTATTACAGCCATCACATAAATACAGGTTATCAACAAGTTCAACACACACAACTACACGGGGCTGATGACCAAGATGTCCCAAATCCCCCAAATGAATTAACAACAATAACAACAAGAGAAAACTTTTCAGAATACAGAAGTACAGAGTTGAAGAACTGAAAATTAGCAAGGAAATAGTAATTATGTAAAGAACGAAAATTATACGTTGGACTTCTAAGAATGAGACAAAATGGCTCACAAAATAAAGGACGCAGGATAGCAAACAATCTGCCTTGCTAAAATGAAGAACATTCCTTGGTGGAATGATGAATGTGAAGATGCTCTTTGGAAAGGCTCTTTATTTAGGAACGACTGAGAATCTACCAAACATAACTTCGTAGAATTTAAGATGGAAAGAATGAGGACAGCAAAGGTGTATAATAATATCAAGAGAATGTTCGATTAAGTCCATCAGAGATAGCTAGAAGAAAATGTCAAGAAGAACAACACTAGAAACTTCTATCAGACCTTCAAATCAAAATGTGAAGGTTATTCCTCATCTGAGCACTATTTCAAGAATGTTCAAGCAACGAACAGAACTTTGAATACGTAACTAAATGAATTAAAGAAATGTCAACTGTGACCCACCACAAGAAATAAAACAAACTTCCCGAATCAACCCCGCCAGATAAAAAGGAAGCGAAGGAAATTATCAAGAGCCCGAAAAATAACAAAGCATTTGGCAACAACCCATTTGTTGCTGAACTTTTAAAATACGCAAGGGATACATTCTTAATTCAGCAATTTATTCATGAGCAGACAAGGAACAGAGATTTGTCTTGTGTCTGTCTGCAACTTTAACACAATGGGAACTTTAATCTAACACCTTGCCAATGAGGCACTTCTTATTATCACCACTTTTCTCTAGAGAATGTAGACTTCCAGAGTATTACGCTGACAAAGGATTTCGCTGCTCTCTTGGCCTATCCCCAGAGGGTAATAACAATGAAACGCCAGGAATACTGCCAAGATTCTGATTCATTCTCCTGTGCATTGCAGAAACCTTCTACCCATACTTAATATTTCAATAATCTAGATATTCCACTCTAAACAAAATGTTAATGCTTCCTCAACGTTAAGTGGAATTGGTAAAAATGAACTCAAGCATACTATTATTCATCACCCCCCAGAGGCTCACATCAAGTGGGACGTGGGTGGGCGACCACGGGACCCCAGCTGAGTCCAGCATTGCTTCCATTTACTTGTATCGGGCTCCTCTCCGTCTTCTTTTCTGTCGACCTCGCTTGGTCAACTCTAGTTCTCTTCCTACCCCAAGGCCTAGGGAGTATTTCACTCTCCCGCCTTAATTGGCCCTTGTCTCTTCTTTCCTGATATCTTGATTCTTCGAGGGGTCAGCCTTCTTTTTCTTTTCATGTTATCTCCTGACCTCCGCTCATGGCCCTCATGAGAAAGGGTGTATGTAGCCCCACCACTTCTGGTGGACCCTGGATAGTGCTACACCCTCAAGGGCTCACGGATGGTAAGTATGAGAGTTGGCGACCCCGAGGAATTTCTGAGCTTGGTCCGTTTTGTCCCCTTTTTCCTCTGACCTTGGGGCGGGCCCTCTCCTTTTTCCCCTTTGATATCTGCCTTTCATGACTCTCCTTCCCTCAAGTCCCTCAATCCTCATTCTTCGAGGGTTGAGGGCATTTCTTTTTTTCCTGTCCTTTATTTGCCTTATCCTTTATTTGTTTACCATTTCTTCTTCTAGTATGTAAGTTTGTAGTTAGTATTAGTTATAGTTTTCATGCTAATCTCATCTTTCACTATCACCCAAACCATTAGGGGCCAATAACCTAGATGTTAGGCCCCTTAAAACAACAATTGTCATCATAATCATCATCATCATAATATTCATCAGCTGATTGTGGATCCTGAACAAGGTGCTTCTTCTTTTGATTCCATTTAATGTTAGTGAATAGTGTGGTCCATCTCCTGCTGTAGAGGCTAGCGTTCTTGACTAGGTCCAGGTTCAATCCTTGTAATCTGCATGTACAGTTTTAGCCTATTTTCAATTTTGAAAAAATAGGCTTATGAGATCACCTTTTGTCCGTGTGTGTGTGTGTGTGTGTGAGGTGTGTGTGTGTGTGTGTCCCTAATAAAATCTAAACGGCTGGAGCGATTTCAATGAAACTCGGTAAGTTCATAGCACTATTCCCGGCGACCTCGACCGTGCCCTTCAAATTTTGTTACGTCTCACCAATCCAACATGGCGGCTGTGCGAAATATTTCACTAGCATTCAATATCTCCGAAACTATTACAGATATCGCCCTGAAATTGTGTTCGGTGATAAAGGGCACTACTAGAAGTTCACCTATGAGACTTTCAAAAACCTGGAGACTACAAAACCAACATGGCGGTCAAGCGAAATTGAGACTTTAAATAGACATTTCTCGCGATTTAACAATCCAAACGTAATGAAACTTGGTACAGCAAATGTTTGTACCCATTGTATTGCACTGGAGTCTCATTTAGTTCAATTGTTTACATAACCTCAAAATGGCTGCTGTGCGAAATATTTCACTGACATTCTATATCTCCGAAACTATTACAGATATCATCATGCAATTTTGTACGGTGATAAAGGGTACTGGTACAAGTTTACCTATGTATATTTCATAAACCTGTAAAGAACAAAACGAACATGGCGACCAAGCGAATTTGAAATATTTTAATTGACTTTTGTCGTGATTTAACTCTCTGAGCGCAGTGAAATGTGGTACAGTAAATGATTTTGCAGATTGTAATGCACTGCCATCTAATTTAATTCAATTGTTTACATAACCTCAAAATGGCGGCTGTGCGAAATTTTAAAATTAAGTTTTTATTCTTGTGTCGTAATCATGCGATCGAAGTGAAAGTTTGAATAATGAAGCTAGTTAATAATTGTCCTTGAATGGTACATAACTCTATGGCCTATACATATAACAATCCTAAATGGCGAGCTTCCGAATTATTTAGACGGTTCTCAATATCTATGAATCTTTTACAGCAACCAAACTGAATTGTTTTATGTTCATAGAGAAAAGGAAGATTGTAGTTTTACGTGACCGTGAATCTTGTGATTATGAGCCACGGGACCTCCTTTTTACGTGGAATCCGAACCACAGGACATGGCATTTTACTTCGAAAATCTCACATGCATTGACCGGGAATCGAACCCGGACCGCCTTGGTGAGAGGCATACAGCTGGACCGCTGAGCCTCCATGCCCCAGCTGTTCACAGAGACTATGAACATATGTTCACCTATAGGACTTTCAGTAACCTGGTGAGCACAAATCCAACATGGCGGCGACGCGAAGTATAAATATTTAAATGGACGTTTCTTGCGAATTAACTATCCGAGTGCCGTGAAACGTTGCACGTTAAATGCTTATACAAATGTTGATCCACTGGCATGTAATTTATTTCAATTGTTTGCATAATCACAAGATGGCTGGTGTGCGTACTTTTAAAATCTCGTTTTTACTTCTTGTGTTCTAATCATGCGATTGAAGTATGAATACCACACGTACAAAATAATCTTAATGTAATAGTACAAAAATAAAAATCCATCCTGGCGACCATATGAAATATTTAGACGGTTCTCAATATCTACGAATCTGTTACAGCAATTAAACTGAAATTTTGTATGTTGATAGAGACAATTAACATGAGCAGGATATATGAAAATAGGCTGTATAGTTCTTCACGGAACTACTTGTTAATTCTGGGATGAGGGCTGGAATGGAGCACACTCAGCCTCGTAAGGCAAAACTGAGAAACGATGGGTTCGATTCTCATCTTAACCATCCTATTAGCTTTTTTGCGTGGTTTCCTACTTCTATTCCAGACTGAACGCCACAGCCACTTCCTTCCCAATCCTCAACTGAATTACAAGTACACACACTAATACAGCTATCACAATAACACAGGTTATCATACAAAATTGCACATTCAGCCAAGTTCATGGAACTAAATAATGTCCAAGTCTCTCGAATGAAACAACGAGATTAGTTGGAGGAGTGAGGCTGTTTGTTGATGGAATTGTCATTTCTCAGTCTGGCAACATTGTAGGTGTCGTATATCAATACAGTAGTTATTTACAATTATTTTTTATGTTTCGGCTTCGGTGGCGTAGTTGGTAGCATGCTGAACTGCTGTGCCCAAGATGGCGGGTTCAAACCCGGCCGAAGTCGTCGGATTTTTAAGAGCGTTAAAATCCTTCAGTATGCCTTACTTCGGAGGGGAAGTAAAGCAGGCGGTCCCATAGCATAGATTTATGGCATCTTAAAGATCCTTCCACTAACTAAACTTGTGTGAAGCTAAATTTCTAGGTTAGATTTAGTTGTAACGCTCTATCAAAGTTCCACCGTTCACCACTAGGTGTCAGTGATATCTGGTAGCGAAAGGTGGAACTACTTGAAATTGAACGGAACTTTTAGCTCACCCTAGTGGTGTCCGCTTGAAGCAGCTACAGCCTCTGGCGAGCCGAACTTGTCCTCGGACACTCCCGGCACTAAAAGCCATACGATAAATATATAAATGGATGCTTAAGTATTTTGCCAGCATCAACAGTTGCCACACTTCCTACGTATTTGACTGTTTCTTTATGTTTTGGAGAACAGTAACTGTTAGTGGGTGTCATTGTAGGTTTGGTAGTGATTTGTAGAGCTATTTTGTCGTTTATAGATTTGGATCTGATGATGCTCACTTGGCGAGTGAAATATGTCATTCCTGGGCCCTTAATTTTCTCCCTCTTCTGTACTCCAAAACAATTACAAGGTGAATCAGCTGCCCCTGATAATATTGTTCTATGCAGCCCAACTAACGGGTATTGTCAGGAAGGTCGATATTTCTCTACCTGCCTCACGTATGGTGCTAATGCACTGCAAGCATATACCACAAACGATACTGAACACTCTTATTTTTACCTCGATGTGACTAGAGACTAATACGAGGGGAAAATAATAGTGTTCAGTATCGTTTGCGGGAATATGCTTGCAGTGCATTAGCACCATACGTGAGGCAGGCAGAGAAATATCGACCTTCCTGACAATACGCGTTAATTGTGCTGGAGGACTTAAGGATTCAGCTACAGCTACCATATACAGACTCATACAATACAGTGATAGCCAGACGAAAAAGAAAGTAAGAAGGAATCATTGAAGAATTTTTTGGAACTGATGCCATGGTAAATAGAAATTGGACAAAAACAAACCAAATTCAGAGGCATGCCACTATTAGGCTTGCCATACATGGTTTTCTAAAAAAAAACATAAATTATGCACAATATGTATATATGTATTGTGTGACCAAAAGAGTGAATATTATCACTTTACATGGTGCAAAAAAGATCATAAACACACTGTGATTATTGCAAATACAATAGTAGATAATAATCATGTCATGTTAGCGGCTTCGGTGGCGTAGTCGGTAGCATGCTGAGCTTCTATGCCCAAGATAGCGGGTTCAAAACCGGCCGAAGCCGTCGGATTTTTAAGAGCATTAAAAATCCCTCAGTATGCCTTCCTTCGGAGGGGAAGTAAAGCCGGCGGTCCCATGTCATAGATTTATGGCATGTTAAAGAACCTTCCACTAATTATACCTGTGTGAAGCTAAATTGGATAGGTTAAGAATATAAACAACGCTCTTAGGTTTCTACGTTTGTTGTCAAGAGCCGACTGCGGTGGCGTCTAGTAGCTAAGTTCTGAACTTAGCCTAGTAGTCGTTGACGGTGGCGCTTGGCGGCAAAAGTAGGAACTATTTGAAAAATTTTGAGTTGCAGTCTGTACTTAAATTTAAAAAAAACAGATAACACACAATAATACAGTCAACACAATTAACACCGGTTATCAGACAGATTCTACAGACGCCAAAAGTACACGGGGCTACATGACTGCGTTGTCGCAGCCCCTAAACTTAAGAACCAACCAACCAACCAACCAACCAACCTATCATGTCATGTTATGGTATATGATATTATGTTTATTTTACAATTTTGTAACTAATGGAATTTTAGCTGCAGTACAATATATAATATTATTAGGGTCAGCTGATTCATCCGGTATATAAACAGGGTGTAACAAAATATGTGGGAAAGCTCCGGGGATTCGATAGTGGACCTGACAACCAGCAAAACATGTCCTGTACACATATGGTGTATTTGCTTTCGTTTCTGTGTTACAAGCATTGTTTGTGGTTACATAACACAGACCGCTTCACCATGCAAGTTGGTCATTTGTGTTGATAAAGTGTACGTTACTACTCACAGTTCTCAACAGAAGGTGCTCAGAATGGCTACCACGAGCTGTAATGCAGGTGTGTATGCGCCGCGTCATTGACTGTCTCACACGCTCCCATATCCCCAGCGTCTGTCGTATCTGCTGACATCCTTGCTCTATTTGCTGTAGCAGAATGTCCACGTTGTGAATAGGTGTGGTATACACATTGGCCTTTAAATGATCCCATAAGTAGAATTCTACTGGGTTGAGATCGGGAGAACGAGCAGGCCACGGTGTTGGTCCCTGACGCCCTATCCATTTGTTTGGGAATCGCTTATGTAAAATTGCTCTAGCAACAAGAGAAAAATGAGGCAGTGCTCCGTCATGCATGAACCATATGTGCTGAATTAAATCCAGTGGAACGTCTTGCAACAGACCAGTTAAATCATTCGTTAAAAAGGCGCAGTGTGACGCTCCTGTCAATGTTCCTGGTAAAATGAAAGGACCAATTAATGTGTCTCCATTTATTCCAGCCCATTCATTACAGTAATACTGAACAGTTGTTGATGTCTGGTTTGCACAACTTCTCTAGGATTTACATCAGCCCAGACATGCGTATTGTGAAAGTTCTGCACTCCATCTCGGGTAAACTTCGCTTAATAGGTAAACAGAATAGCAGCGAAGAACTGTTGCTCCTGAACACACGTCAGTCGTAACCAGCTACAAAATACTGCTCTGGGTGGAAAGTCAGCTGCACTAAGACCTTCGACTCTTTGAAGGTGATATGGATAAAGGAGCTGTCCTCGTAGAATTATCCACACTGTCATATGACCCACTCCACATCTACAATTGCCGCTATTTCCCTGGTGCTGCTCCTATTATTTTCCTCAATATGTTTGAGAACTCGTTCCTCTGTGTCAGGTGTTCTTGTGCTCCTAGGTCGTCCATTATCAGCAACACGTCTGCTAAACGAGCCTGTTTCGCAAAGACGCGCATGTATTCTTTGGAACGTCTTGGTGTTGGGTAAACGTCTATTAGATAAGTGATCCACATACAAACGCCGTGCTTCATTTGCGTTACACTGCGCCTGTCCATACAGAAGATGCATGTCTGCCATTTCCGGGTTCGAATACCCCATTACAGCGTGTACTCTCCGTCCACTTAATGACAACTGACAACACGTATCACTCCACTCCACTCGACTCTACTCTAGCTTATGACGTGTGTGGACGTGTTTACGTGTTTGCTAAGCACCCGACATCCCGTGACTCTGAATGCAAAACAAATGCACACAGACTTGAATAGCGACGAAATGTACAAGTGGCCTGTGTGCTCTCCACAAATTACCAAGGGGCGTGGTATCGATTCCTGGTCAATGCATGTGTGAATTTCGAAGTGAAATGCCGTGTCCACGAAAAATGGGGGTCCCATGGCTTATGATCGTATGTTTAACGGTCACGTAAAACAAAAAGCTTCCTCCCTTTTTTACAAATGACCAACTAACATTGTGCCACCGTCTCTGTTACACACACCACAAAGACAAACAATGTTTGTAACAAGACAATGAATGCACATACAGTACATGTTTTGGTTGTTGTCAGGTCCTCTATCGAATCCTCGGAGCTTTCCACATATTTAGTTACACTCAGTTTTATATTTTCAGGATATTTTAGCACGTCTCAGTAATTGTTGACCGACTTAAAAGTTGTAATAACAATTATCAATGAGGCAACACTGAAAAATGGCGTCAAAGCTCTCTATATTTGCTGTTCTTTGTAACTTGATCAAAAGTATGCTCTATTCGAGAGCTCTTCAATAGTTCACCTGCAGTGAATGGTCTATTTCACCTGAGTCATGTGACTTCTGTAAACTGTCCAATAAGAAAGCGTCTAATTGCAGAGGATTACTATTTCAATGTTTTGTTGGGGAATCAAATTATAAGAAGTGTTTGTTTTTCAGTAGTAGCCACCTTCCACTTTCTACCATAGCGTGTCTAAACATTTCACAGGATGAACGCATCAGAATTCTTTTGAATATTTCATGTGGAAAATGGAACCTCAATTTACATATAGCACCAAATGTATCGAGCTAGAGAATTTCATCATGTATGTCAAAGAGCAAATAAAGAAAATTGATTTTCTTCTGCCCCAAGGGGCATCGGCTATTTCCTTCAAAATCGAACAGGAGAAAATATATCAAGAGTGAAATGCTCAAGTGAAGTGCACCCAGACAAATAAAACTCGACGAGATGTTTTACGAGTCATAACAGTTGAAGTCCGAGAGATGACAAGAGCAAGGAAGGGGAAATGAGCGGGAGAGAATCTTAAAGTGGAGAAGACAAACGAAAGAAGGATGGTGATGCATAGTTCATATTAATACAATAGGTTTGCGTCTAAGTATGAATATTATGCACTTGTAAATAGTTAAGCGACACAATACAATTTGATAAATTACATCAAGCACACTCATTTCTGCATTAGATATGGTTACTTATTCGTTAGAATAGTCCTGTATGTCAGGTGGGAATTTGCTACGAACGAACACCTGTACAACGACAGTGCTGTGAACACCTACCTACACATTGCTATAAAGCACAAGCTCTTAGTTACGTGTCTTAGTTACTTGTTATTTGTTTTGTTGAGAATTTATTTCTTTCGTATAATATTAAACTCTGAAAAGTGTTAAAATTAACGTAAGTGGAAAACCCCAGGAAAGGAAGAGAATGAGTTACAATAATGTAACTTCGACACACCATTTTCCTCTAAAACTACCGGTGCAGAAAAGTGCAATTCGTTTAAAGGATTCAATGAAGTTCAAAAGTCAGAAAGTCGTACACAAATCCGTGGTTCTTTGCTTTTCCGTGTATCGGGGGGCGTGGTGGTGCAGTGGTAAAACTGCTTGCCTCTCACAAAGGTGAACCAGTTTCGATTACCAAGCACTGCGTGTGAGATTTTCGAAGTGAAATATCGCGTCCAGTGATTCGGATGTCACGTAAAAATCAAGGTCCCGTGGTTCAAGATAACGAGATTAACGGTGAAGCTTCCTTTCTTTTCTTTTGCGCCTAGTGGAGTAAATGAACAAGTTTTATTTTGTCATTCATGGTAAATACACACATAAAAAAAAGTTTTGCATCACCTCGGTTCCAAGAGTTCCGGAACCTTTAAATACAAAGGGAATAGAGATCAACACAAACAACATTTCAGCTCGTTTTATTGCTCATGAGACCCACACATTGCATGTTGTACCATCATACAGCTAGACTTTCAGCATTTGTGGTCCAGATTGCAGTACACACCACTACCTCTAATACCCAGTAGCACGTCCTCTTGCATTGATGCATGCCTGTATTCGTCGTGGCATACTATCCACAAGTTCATCAAGACACTGTTGGTCCAAATTGTCCCACTCCTCAACGACAATTCGGCGTAAATCTCTCAGAGTGGTTGGTGGGTCAAGACGTCCATAAACAGCCCTTTTCAACATATCCCAGGCATGTTCGATAGGGTTCATGTCTGGCGAACATGCTGGCCACTGTAGTCGAGCGATGTCGTTATCTTGAAGGAACGCATTCACAAGATGTGCACGATGAGGTCGAGAATTGTCGTCCATGAAGACAAATGCCTCTCCAATATTCTGCCGATATGGTTGCACTATGGGTCGGAGGATGTCATTCAGGTATCGTAAAGCCGTTTCGGAGCCTTCCATGACCACCAGTGGCGTACGTCGGCCCCACATAATGCCACCCCAAAACATCAGGGAACCACCACCTTGCTGCACTCGCTGGACAGTGTGTCCAAGACGTTCAGCCTGACCAGGGTGCCTCCAAACACGTCTCCGACGATTGTCTGGTTGAAGGCATATGCGACACTCATCGGTGAAGAGAACGTGATGCCAATTCCGTGGGGGTCCATTCAGCATGTTGTTGGGCCCATCTGTACCGCGCTGCATGGTGTCGGGGTTGCAAAGCTGGACCTCGCCATGGACGTCGGGAGTGAAGTTGCGCATCATGCAGCCTATTGCGCACAGTTTGAGTTGAAACACGACGTCCTGTGGCTGAACGAAACGCATTATTCAACATGGTGGCATTGCTGTCAGGGTTCCTCCGAGCGGCAATCCGTAAGTAGCGGTCATCCACTACAGTAGTAGCCCTTGGGCGGCCTGAGCGAGACCTGTCATCGACAGTTCCTGTATCTCTGTACCTCCTCCATGTCCGAACAACATCGCTTTGGTTCACTCTGAGACGCCTGGAAACTTCCCTTGTTGAGAGCCCTTCTTGACACAAAGTAACAATGCGGACGCGATCGAACTGCGGTATTGACCTTCTAGGCATGGTAGAACTACAGACAACATGAGCAGCGTACCTTCGTCCTGGTGGAATGACTGGAACTGATCGGCTGTCGTACCCCCTCCGTCTAATAGGCCCTGCTCATGCATGGTTGTTTACATCTTTGAGCAGTTTTAGTGACATCTATGAACAGTCAAAGGGACTGTATCTTGGATACAATATACACAGTCAACGTCTATATGCCGGAGATCTGGGAACCGAGGTGATGCAAAACTTTTTTTGATGTGTGTAGGTTTACATTTCGTATCAGGTTTGTCTAGTCTGCAGTTTATATCTCCTGCTAGTATTATGTTTTCTTCTGGGTTTGCAACTTTCCGTAAGGAGAGCGTGAGGAGTTCCAATATTTCCTCTGTATCAGTGTTTGGACGTACATAAATGCCTATTATCGTGAAGTTGATTGCTTTCGCGATTATGTGGTTATCTTCTATATGTAAGGTCTTTATGGGTCCTATCCATGCTTTATAGAGGATAGATACACCTCTAGATGGCCTTCCGTCTGCTTGCTAGAACGTGGATGTAGTAGAAACCTTCTATATCAACCCTCAGATACTCGCGCGGGCTACAGGTGTAGCCCAGTGATTTATTTAGTTGTAGCGCAGAGTATATTTTTGTTAGGAATATTGATAATCTCTGTAGCTGTCTGTTGATGCTGTATTTAACAGACGGGTGTGATTCCAACTGAACCAATTGCACCAAACTGACACCAGATGCATTGGAAGACGTCTGGGCTACAATAGTAGCCCGCGCGAGCATCGCTGTTTCAGAATTGAACGTGCAAAGGGAACGTTGCCTCACACGAGGCGGTCATGTAGATGACTTTCAAATCAGTCAGTGTTTAGCTGAAGGAAATGATAGGTTGAGTGTAGTGGAAATAAAGTAGGCTGTTGCTTCCTGTGTGGACGAAGAAGGGATATAAATCAACAAGGAACAGATTCGCTAAGTGCAATGGAGATCTTGTCGGATCATTGTGTCCATTTGCACAGAACGCTTGAGGGAAAAATTCGTTTGAGCATGCTTATGGATTTCCTAGGCTATTGGTTGTAACCAAAAGGGCAAAAATAAACTTCAAAACTTCGAGAAAAAAATAAATGAAAATACTGAAATTGTTCATAATAAGTGCTGATTTTGTAGGGACATTATCTAACCTAGTTTTATTTTTATTTTTGTTGCAGTTTTACCAAAGATGAACGATAAAATTGAATTTTCTTCTTAACTTTGTATTTTCTCCCCATATGAAGATAAATGCCTACATAAAATTTTCAGATTTAGCTTAGAATAATTATTTATACTACTGTTTATCATATTATTGAAACGGAACACCGAAAATAACGTGTGCGAGTCCATCAGATTGAATAACTGTTCGGGCTACATATGTAGTGCGCGCGAGTAACGCTGTAACTATTACTAGCGCGAGTGTTCGAGGGCCAATAGGTGTCGTTAGGAATGTATCTGTGAAGATTAGTATGTCAGATGTTTCGAATGTGTTTCCTGGGGTTAGATTCAGTAGTCCTTTAAACCATTCCACATTCCACAGAAGCATGTTAATGCAGTTATTCGAGAGATGCGCCTGCGCATCTTCTGCGGAGGCGAAATCGAAATCGACGCACAATTGCACTGCTTGGCCAAAATTCGGGGTTGGATGTCATTTCCAGGCAGTCAAAAGGGATGCCAACTTTGTACGCTATGGTTTCTCCTCTTGTGGCGGCCTCTTCGCAGCTGACGTCCCCTTGGATTCCTTTCTTTTTTAGCTAGTTCATCACCGTCTCCGAGGTCGTTCCTTGCTTCAGCTTCCCAATAAATAGCCAGGCTGTTTTTCCTTCCGCTTGTAGATCGTCATTCTCTGTTCCGGTGCCGATTACTGTTTTAGATGGCGATCAGTATTCTGAGTGTTTCGTGATTGATTCTGTTGCTGATATCTTATTTTTTCTGTATTGCCTGGTCTTCTCGTCTCTCCTTGTGTTGTGGTATAATAATAATATCGTATGGCCTCGGGTGCCGGGTGCAAGCTTTGTTATTTGACACCAGGAGGGTAGCTTGCATGTCGAATTTCGTTGTTCCTTGATGCACTATGAAAGTCAAGGAGGTTAGATATCTAAGCTCCTTGAACATTATAGCGCTTTCTAGTAGAGAAATGAGGAACTTTGTGTTGGCGGAAACTCCTGAGATTAATTTTGCCATTATGAACACGGACTACTGAATTCAAATGGATTCTCTGGCATGCCAACATCGTATGGCATGCGTGTCGTAATTTTTGCCTCCTTAAAAAAATCAGTTACCGCGGCCAGGAGCGAACCTGCAAGCTTGGGTTTAGTGGACCGGCACGTTAACCACTCACCGAGCGTGGCAAGCTTTGTGTTGTGGTGTCACGGTTGATAATTATCTATGTTAATCACATTCGTGCGTTTTTCTATCATTAATAAATAGCTTGCATAATACAAGGGGTAGATAACCTCACTGTTCCTCCCTTTAAAACCTCAATAACTAACTAACTGTATAATACGGAACCTGTCATCAGTTCAGTCATGAAATGAAAGTCGTTCGTCACTACAGGGGGACCGTGGCTACTCGTTGTATTTGTAAGACAGAGTGAGAAGTTTAGTACGCTACTTAAACGCACAGTCGGCAAAACCTGAAAGATGTGAGAAAAAATGTGTCGTTTAGGATACTGAACTCTGAAGCCACTACGTAAGCTTAAAGATAACTCAGACTTTGATGAATCCTGGTGATAGGTCCGAAACTTTACGCAGACTCCCAGATTTACAAAGTGAGTGCGCAACCATCCATCACACTAGCTTCATAAATACACAATCTAGTTGTAGACACCCAGACTCTAAACAAATGAATGAGTAACCCATCAGCGAGATATCCCGGAGCTTGCTGCAATGCTCAGGGAATGAATTTGTATCGACTTTAATAAAGACATAATATGAAGATAGGTTTCTATGTTCGTATTGTCCTTGTTTATATGTCGCGGATATTCGATGTCAAAACAGATGAATCCAAAAAAACTGTGGCGCTAAAGCCCATCATGGGCCTAGGCCTACCAAGCGATCGCTGCCCAGCCATTTGGCCTGCAGATTATTGGGTGACACATGGTCTCCTCGGCCGTTAACGTTGGTCTTCGTGACCGGAGCGCTGTCTCATTGTCAGACAGCTACTCAATTGTCCTCACGAGGCTTGAGTGCACCCCGTTCGAGCCCTCACGTCAGATTCAAAAATCCCTCACAGAGCCAGGAATCGAACCCAGGGCCTCCGGGAGAGAGGAAGATACGCTACCCCAACACCATGGGGCTGGCGAACAGATGAATCACATATTATTTCAATCTTGGAGATCAAATTTATGGAGCAAGTACATCGAGAAGAGATTTCTGAGTACGCGTCCGACGATCATCAGAGCAGTGTGTCAGCGTTGTAATTGGTTGGTTGGTTCCTCAGTTTATGGGCTACTACGTTGCGTTGTAGAATTATTATGATATCTTGTTGTGCCAATTTTGGATGAAATCCATTTGTTAGTATAGAAGTTACGTGTATTTTAAAAGTGAACCTATCAGCAAGCATAGAATCATGTTGGCAGCACTGACTTAAATTAATTACTCCAAATTAATCTAGAATGTCAGACGCGTACTCAGAAATCTCTTCTCGATGTACTTGCTCCATAAATTTGATCTCCAAGATTGAAATAATATGTGATTCATCTGTTCGCCAGCCCCATGGTGTATCTTCCTCTCTCCCGGAGGCCCTGGGTTCGATTCCTGGCTCTGTGAGGGATTTTTGAATCTGACGTGAGGGCTCGAACGGGGTGCACTCAAGCCTCGTGAGGACAATTGAGTAGCTGTCTGACAATGAGACAGCGCTCCGGTCGACAGTATCTTCAAAATTCTTTTACATGTCGAAGTAGTCGTTGAAAAGAACTGCAAACTCGGGGGGACGTGTCCATGGCGTAAACCTGTCCGTAGTAATTAAAATCTAATACTCTCCCCTCTCAAATTTGTGGGGTGAAAGGCTATATTTTATGAGTGTTTGGACAGCATTGATGAAATTGTTTTAGGGCCGTGTAAATTAGGATATATTTTAATTTCATGAAGTGCCGCTTTTTCTTTCGTACGAGAGAAATTAGGAAATAACAGTCATCTGCTAAGACTGAAAAATCGTCGCGTAAGCTTTGCAAAGTCAGAGCAGGAGATTAATTTGGAAGGTGCTTTTACTATAACAAAGTTTACGTGATTTCATTCTGGACAGTTCTTCTACAGTTTGAAACTCTGTAATTAATTACAAATACACACTCTAGTACAGACATCACAGTGACACAGGTTATCAGACAAATTCTACACCCACCCAAGTATACGGGGATATATGACCACAATGTCGCAAAGTGCCTAAATAATCAACAACAACAACTACAAAAGACTATTCATTTAGGAAATCAAATGCACATTATTTGATAGCGATTAAATGGAGTTACATCACTGTAAGCATAGCGTATAGAAGAGAAAGTGGAGTTTGTATGGTCCAGCCACTAGGCGGCTCTAGCGTCGGCTGGCGCTGTGTGCGGACGGTATCAATACCAGCAGTTGAATGTTACCTTTCAGTTATCAACTTCCACTACGATGTATTGGACGACCCAAATATAAAATTCTCCGCACTGACGTGAGTATATAAAACGCTGACGTGCATTGAGTTAAATGGGAAACATCAGGTTACGTCACAGGTTCATACAATAAGGAAATGAAACATTCTGACGGTGATCAAAATGTAACTGAATGTGTAACAAGAAGTTCCGTGACGAACTAAACAGCCTACTTTTCATGCCAATGATTATTCTACAGAATATGAACCTATCTAGAATAATGACAAAATTAAGTTGGTAAAATCGAAATGTCTTATTAGTTCGAAATATTCCTGGTATAATGTAACCTAATAGAGCACTACAGTTGGCAGCCCTGGTGACTGAATATATTCTTAGTTCCATCTCTTAAGGTACATAATACAAAATTTGGTTGAAGTCCAATGGACGTTACATGCAGTTAGATATTGGATCTATCAGCACGCGTAAAAGCATGTTGGCCACAATGTCGTGCGTGTGCTGGTCAGAAATAATCTGAAATATTATGATATCTTGTTATGATAATTTTGGATGAAATCCATTTGTTAGTATAGAAGTTACATGTATTTTAAAATTGGACCTATCAGCAAGCATAGAATCATGTTGGCAGCACTGACTTAAATTAATTACTCCAAATTAATCTAGAATGTCAGGTGCTATACGTGTGCAAAGTATAGAGCTGTTGGCTTGCATATTTTCTGATATATTGATATTAGGGTAAACAAATGTAGACAGCATTTATTAACAGTTGGCAGCCCTGATTGCTCTTAAGAATACTTATAGTCATATCTGTTATGTTACACATAGCACATACGAAATTGGGTTGAAATCCAACTGATAGTATAGACGTTACATGAATTTAAAAATTGGTCCTATCAGCAGGCTTAGAATCATGTTGGTAGAAGTTACTCCAAATTAATCTAAAATGTCAGGTACGATACGTGTGCATAGTTTAAAGCTGTCGGCTTGCATACTTTCTATATATTGGTATTTGGATGAAGAAAATAGAGAGCGCAATTATTAATAGTTGGCAGCCCTGGTGGATCTTAAGAATACACTCAGACATATCTGTTTATTTACACATATTACATACACAATTTGGTTGAAATCCAATTAATAGTGTAGAAGTTATATGCATTTAAAAATTGGACTTATTAGAAGGGTTAACATTATTTTTGCAACACTGTCATATATGGCCTCCTGGAAATTAAACTGAAATAGTATTATCTACATGTGTGCTAATTTTGGAATAGCTCCCATGCATACCTTCCGTAATATCCAACATGGACTTCAAATTTCTATTGCGTTTTTACAGCAGTTGGTAGCACTGACATCATTTTCAAATATGGGCTTGAGATATTCCGGTATACATCTTTACTCATACTTAATTTGGTTTCGATTGCTGCAGCCGTTTAGGGGTTGATTGGGGGGGGGGGGGGGGGGACACACAGCCAGCCGGACAGACAGAAGGACAGACAGACAGACAGACCGAAGGACAGTCAGAGAGACAGACACACAATTTCCCGGATCGATCTCATAAGTCTACTTTTTCCTCATTTTTGCAAAATGTGAAAAGTAGGCTAAAAATCATAAGCTACAGACAATTCACTTCGGCACAAATACAATAAATATAATATAATATAATATAATATAATGTAATATAAACTCACCCATGTAACTTATACTGTTGCTGTCGGTTGTCCGACACTTTGCAAAGCTTACGCGACGATTTTTCAGTCTTAGCAGATGACTGTTATTTCCTAATTTCTCTCGTACGAAAGAAAAAGCGGCACTTCATGAAATTAAAATATATCCTAATTTACACGGCCCTAAAACAATTTCATCAATGCTGTCCAAACACTCATAAAATATAGCCTTTCACCCCACAAATTTGAGAGGGGAGAGTATTAGATTTTAATTACTACGGACAGGTTTACGCCATGGACACGTCCCCCCGAGTTTGCAGTTCTTTTCAACGACTACTTCGACATGTAAAAGAATTTTGAAGATACTGTCGACGGGTGAGTTAGGTAAGTAAGGGTATTCATTGAGCCAAAGCCCTTTATGTTAGTGAACGTTGCAGCTGTTGTGTCTGACAGCCTTTCACTTAGAAATTGTTGCTCACCTCACACAGATGATTTTTTTACCCTATTTTCAATTTTGAAACAAGATGTTCAGTAAAGAACATATAGCCTACTTTCTCCTAAATGCATGGGTATTGTTATAACTCTTTGACCTTTTCAAGGAGTATAATTGAATGTTGGTTCTAGTAGCTTGTTGAAATACAACGTGCTATAGGGATATTAAACATGAATATGAGGTGCCCTTTGCTAGTGCTACCTCTGTACCAAATTTCATTAAATTCGGTTTCACCGTGATTGAATTAATAGGGGGAATCGATTTGCATACATACTTGGACACCATCTGCAAACTATTGGGCTGATATTCTTGCAGTTTGGTCAGAATATGTTTCCCACATAAAGATATGGTGTTGCAAAATTTGGTAGAGACTAGATTATTAGGTTGGTCGTAATTACATTTTAGCTTTTAACACTTGGGTGGCCGCGATTACGTTTCCGTCAAGATAGCGGTGATATAAAACATGACACTGAGGTGCCCTTTGCTAGTGCTACCTCTGTACCAAATTTTGTACCATTCGGTTTCACCGTGTTCGAATTGATAAGGGGAATCGATTTTCACACAAAGATGGCCGCCATCCGCAAAATATTAGGCTAATGACCTAATAGTTTAGTCAAAGGATGCTCCTTCCATAAAGGTATGTTCTTGCTAAATTTGCTAGAGATCGGATGATTAGGCTAATCGTAATTTGATTTAAGCTTTGAACATTTGTGTGGCCGCCATTACGTTTCCGTCAAGATGGCGGCGATATAAAATATGACACTGAGGTGCCTTTTGCTAGTGCTACCTCTGTACCAAATTTCGTTCATTCGGTTCCACCGTGTTCGAATTAATAGGGGGAATCAATTTTGACATAAAGATGGCCGCCATCCGCAAACTATTAGGCTAATGACCTATTAGATTGGTCGAAGGATGTTCCCTCCATAAAGGTATGTTGTTGCAATGTTTGGTAGAGATCGGATGGTTATGTTAGTCGTAATTTGATTTAAGCTTTAAACATTTGTGTGGCCGCCATTACGTTTCTATCAATATGGCGGCGATATAAATCATGACACTGAGATGCCCTTTGCTAGTGCTATCTCTGTACCAAATTTCGTTCCATTCGGTTTCACCGTGATTGAATTATTAGGGGGAATTGATTTTGACACAAAGATGGCCGCCATCCGCAAACTATTAGGCGAATGACCTATTAGATTGGTCAAAGGATGCTCCCTCCATAAAGGTATGTAGTTGCAAAATTTGGTAGAGATCGGATGATTAGGTTAATCGTAATTTGATTGAAGCTTTGAACATTCGTGTGGCCGCCATTACATTTCAGTCAAGATGGCGGCGATATAAAACATGACACTGAGGTGCCCTTTGCTAGTGCTACCTCTGTACCAAATGTCGTTCCATTTGGTTCCACCGTGTTTGAATTAATAGGGGGAATCAATTTTGACATAAAGATGGCCGCCATCCGCAAACTATTAGCCTAATAACCTATTAGATTGGTCAAAGGATGCTCCCTTCATAATGGTATGTTGTTGCAAAGTTTGGTAGAGATCGGATGGTTATGTTAGTCGTAATTTAATTTAAGCTTTGAACATTTGTGTGGCCGCCATTACGTTTCTGTCAATATGGCGGCGATATAAAACTTGACACTGAGATGCCCTTTGATAGTGCTACCTCTGCACTAAATTTCATTCCATTCGGTTTCACCGTGTTCGAATTAATAGGGGCAATCGATTTTCACACAAAGATGGCCGCCATCCGCAAACTATTAGGCTGATGACCTATTAGTTTGGTCAAAGGATGCTGCCCCCATAAAGATATGTTGTTGCAAAATTTGGTAGAAATCGGATGATTAGGTTAGTCGTAATTTGATTTAAGCTTTGAACATTTGTGTGGCCGCCATTACGTTTCCGTCAAGATGGCGGTGATATAAAACATGACACTGAGGTGTCCTTTGCTAGTGCTACCTTTGTACCAAATTTCGTTCAATTTGCGCTCACCGTATTCGAATTGATAGGGGGGGGGGGGGGGACAGACATTCAGAGTTCACACACTCACACACACACACACACACAGCCTCTAACACACACAGACAGACACTCTTTCTTTCGCCCTGTAGTGATCTCATAAGTCTACTTTCATTTTTTGCAAAAATCGAAAGTAGGCTAAAAATAGGCTTATGAGATCATCTTTTGCCCGTGTGTGTAAGGAGTGTGTGTGGCTGGAGATATTTCAATGAAACTCGGTAAGTTCATAGCACTACTCCGGGCGACCCCGACCGTGCCCTTCAAATTTTGTTACGTCTCACCAATCCAACATGGCGGCTGTGCGAAATATTTCCCCAGAATTCAATATCTCCGAAACTATTACCGATATCACCCTGGAATTTATTAAGGTGATAAAGGAAACTACTAGAAGTCCACCTATGTGACTTTTGAACAATTGGTAACTACAAAACCAACATGGCGGCCACGCGAATTTGCGACTTTTAAATAGACGTTTCTCGCGATTTAACCAACCAAACTCAATAAAACTTGGTACAATATATGTTTATACATATTGTAATGCACCGACATCTAACTTCGTTCAATTGTTTACATAACCACAAGATGGCGGATGTGCGAATTATTTCACCGGCATTATATATCTCTGAAACTATTAGCGTATATCATCCTGAAATTTTGTACGGAGATAAAGAGCACTACTGGAAGTTCAGCTATAAGACTTTCAAAATCAGGTTAACTACAAATCGAGCATGGCGGCCAAGCGAATTTGAAAATTTTAAATACACCATTCTCGCGATTTAATGTTCCAAACGCAATGAAATCTGGTACAGGAAATGTTTATACACATTGTAATGCACTGGCATCTAATTTAGTTCAATTGTTTACATAGCCTCAAGATGGCGGCTGTAGGAATTTTAAAATTAAGTTTTTATTTCTTGTGTCGTAATCATGCGATCGAAGTGGAAGTTTGAATAATGAACCTACGCAATAATTTTCCTTTAATGGTACATGACTCTATGGCCTATACATTTAACAATCCAACATGGCGACCATCCGAAATATTTAGACGGCTCTGAATATCTACGAATCTATTATAGCAATCAAACTGAATTTTTTAATATTCATAGGGGCTATGAATTTAAATTCACCTATAGGACTTTAAATTACCTTGTGATCACAAATCCAACATGGCGGCGACGCGAAGTATATATATTCACATGGACGTTTCTCGCAATTTATCCATCCGATTGCAGTGAAACTTGGTACAGTAAATCCTGATACGAATGTTAATCCACTGGCATCTAATTTATTTCAATTGTTTCCATGACCACAAGATGGCAGCTGTGCGAAATTTTAAAATCTGCTTGTTACTTCTTGTGTCCTAATCATGCGATTGATGTTTGAATGCTACACGTACACAATAATCTTCATGTAACAGTACATAACTCTAGGACCTACATTTATAAAATCCAACATGGCGACCATCCGAAATATTTAGTCAGTTCTCAATATCTACGAATCTATTACAGCAATCAAACTGAAATGTAGTAGGTTGATAGTGGCAATTAACGTAAGTAGGATATATGAAAATAGGCTGTATAGTTCTTCACGGAACTACTTGTTTAGTAGTTTGTCAATGTACCCTACTAGATAGTAAACCAAGCATTGTTTCGGAAAGTTGTCATCATAAGGAAGGGGAAGAACATTCTCTCAGTCCGTTATCATCACTTTGTCTCTAATTTTGGCCTCCGCAGACAACTTAACAGATTTGTTTTTTCCTCTGTTTGCTTCGTACATAATCGCATTTGATTAACAAATGACGTGAGAGGTGGTTCTAACTTAGGTTCACAGTACCCAGACGGTGATATAGCCATCCTAATTGGAAAAATCACGCACTGTAAGATATGCAAATGCAGAAAATCTACAGTTGATGGGTGATCGTCAAAATTTATGGATCTTAAAATTCTGAAATGTCGTTCCAAGCAGTCTTGATTGAATTTCCCTGTCAACACTTACCTAAAGCCTTTAGACCATAAATATTGAGCGACTTCTAAGGTACGGTACTCTTTAGCACGACAATAAGAGATTTCATTGTCCTTTTTGAGGCAAATGTGTTATTTTCTGAGCTAATGGTTTCATAAAAGTCCATTAATGTCTTGTGCAAAGAGGCATCTTTCTAGAGTGCGTTTGTTGGTATTCTGAAGTTAAGCGCATTTGCTAGATTGTTCATGTCTCTCGTGAATAATTCTGTATTCTCACTGCCACTAAAAATGAACGAGTTAGTTTGCCGGAAGAACAAAATAGCGTTCACGGCCGCATTGCAGAATAATTGGAAACCGAGTCTCGCGTTCATTCTTTGGAAAGACGTAGGGTTTAAGTGAGCGGAAGTCAATTTTGGACAAGCTTTAAGGCCAGCAAACTCGGGGAACGTGTCCACGACATAAACCTGTTCGTAGTAATTGTACAGCAACTTACTTTTATAGTGGAAATTGCTTCTTGATCGCACACACTTTTCAACACCAAGAAATAAGGACTAAATACGGCAGCATTTCTGTGTTTCAAACTAGCGAGCGCTTAGAAAGTGACTCCTGCCGGCAACGGCCAACCGCTGCGCAGTCTTTCGGCGGGCGCAGCAACTACCCATACTAAAGATGCGACAGATTCAGGAGTCTCCGCTCTTTCTCTTCTATACGCTATACTGCAAATAATGTAAAAAAGAAGATTGTAGCTTTACGAGACCATTAATCTCGCGATCATGAGCCACAGGACTTCCATCTTTACGAGGAATCCGAACCACAGGAAGTGATATTTCATTTCAAACATCTCACATGCCTATTGACCGGGAATTGAACTCTTGATGGGAGGCAAGCAGGCTGACCACTACACCCATCACGCCCCGTTCCAAATATTATCTTACACTTGTACTTGATTAGATAAACTCCAGGGTTGGCTGTTGAAAGGTGGCAAACGCGGCTAAGCTCACCAGGTGTGAATGTTGGGAGATTGTGCCCAATATAGATTGGCTTCACATAGTGAACCTTTCAACACTGAAAATTGAAACGTCTCCTCCAATAAACCAGTGGTGGAAAACCAATGGCGTGCTGATCACCCTGGTGTTTCACCCTTTAACCTCTTCAGAACCCGGGTACACAAACGTGCACCTTCTCATTTTTAATATTTTTTTTAGCAGAAGTTGGTATTATGTCATTTTTGACCACATTTCTAACCCCACATTTGTATGGGGTCGGTGGTGAAGTGAGATAAGTTATCTATGTGATGGATGATTTTTAAGACCCCATGCCCTTATCTACGCCTCACTCAACACAGGTGGGATGTTAATTGAGTCGTCCAGTTGCAAAACTCGTTTAATCCACTTGTGAATAAGAATCATTTTCATGAGAAACGTTTCTCTGGACTTTGCCTCAACTATCTTTTGTGTTTGTTGTTTTCTACTTTTCGCTTTGTGCTTTTGATTTTGTGTTTGCTTCGTGGTTATGCTTTTGAATTTTACTTTTTGCTTATCTTTCTTGGTTTTGTGTTTGTTTTCTGTTTTGCTTTTTTTTGAATTTTACTTTTTGCTTTGTGTTTCTTGTTTTTTTTTGTTCTCTGCTTTTGTTTTTGAATTTTGCTTTTTGCTTCGTGTTTTTTGTTTTTGGTTTTGTGTTTGTTTTCTGTAATATCAAAATAAAATAAAACAGAATAAAATAAAACAAAATAAACAGAACAAAATAGAATAAAACAAAACAATTCAAACAAAATAAATCGAAATAAAATAAAACAAAACAAAGAACATATAGCCTACTTTCTCCTAAATGCATGGGTATTGTTATAAGGAGTATAATTGAATGTTGGTTGTAGTAGCTTGTTGAAATACAACGTGCTATAGGGATATTAAACATGAATATGAGGTGCCCTTTGCTAGAGCTACCTCTGTAAAAAAAACACAATTCGGTTTCACCGTGATTGAATTGATCTGGGGAATGGATTTGCACACATACATGGTCGCTATTTGCAAACTATTGGGCTGATGACCTTGTAGTCAGTCATAAGATGCTTTCCACAAAAAGGCATGTTGTTGCAAAATTTGGTAGAGATCAAATTATTAGGATGGTCGAAATTTTATTTAAGCTTTTAACATTGGGGTGGCCGTCATTCCGTTTCCGTCAAGATGGCGGCGATATAAAACATGACACTGAGGTGCCTTTTGCTAGTGCTACCTCTGTACCAAATTTCGTTCAATTCGGTTTCACCGTGTTTGAATTGATAGGGGGAATCGATTTGCACACATACTTGGCCACCATCTGCAAACTATTGGGCTGATGATCTAGCAGTTTGGTCAGAATATGCGTCCCACATAAAGATTTGTTGTTGCAAAATTTGGTAGAGACTAGATTATTAGGTTGGTCGTAATTACATTTTAGCCTTTAACATTTGGGTGGCCGCCATTACGTTTCCGTCAAGATGGCGGCGATATAAAACATGACACTGGGGTGCCCTTTGCTAGTGCTACCTCTGTACCAAATTTCATTCCATTCGGTTTCACCGTGTTCGAATTACTAGGGGTAATCGATTTTGACACAAAGATGGCCGCCATCCGCAAACTATTAGGCTAATGACCTATTAGATTTGTCAAAGGATGCTCCCTCCATAAAGGTATGTTGTTGCAAAATTTGGTAGAGATCGGATGATTAGGTTAGTCGTAATTTAATTTAAGCTTTGAACATTTGTGTGGCCGCCATTACGTTTCCGTCAAGATGGCGGCGATATAAAACCTGACACTGGGGTGTCCTTTGCTAGTACTACCTCTGTACCAAATTTCGTTCCATTCGGTTTCACCGTGTTCGAATTAATAGGGGCAATCGATTTTCACACAAAGATGGCCGCCATCCGCAAACTATTAGGCTGATGACCTATTAGTTTGGTCAAAGGATGCTACCCCCATATAGGTATGTTGTTGCAAAATTTGGTAGAGATCGGATGATTAGGTTAGTCGTAATTTGATTTAAGCTTTGAACATTTGTGTGGCCGCCATTACGTTTCCGTCAAGATGGCGGCGATATAAAACATGACACTGAGGTGTCCTTTGCTAGTGCTACCTTTGTACCAAATTTCGTTCAATTCGGTTTAAACGTGTTCGAATTAATAGGGGTAATCGATTTTGACACAAAGATGGCCGCCATCCGCAAACTATTAGGCTGATGACCTATTAGTTTGGTCAAAGGATGTTGCCCCTATAAAGGTATGCTGTTGCAAAATTTGGTAGAGATCGGATGATTAGGTTAGTCGTAATTTGATTTACGCTTTGAACATTTGTGTGGCCGCCATTACGTTTCCGTGAAGATGGCGGCGATATAAAACATGACACTGAGGTGTCCTTTGCTAGTGCTACCTTTGTACCAAATTTCATTCCATTCGGTTTCACCGTGTTCGAATTGATAGGGGGGAACAGACATTCAGAGTACCACACACTCACACACACACACACACACACAGACTAACACACATACACACACACAGACAGACACACTTTTTTTTCGCCCTGTAGTGATCTCATAAGTCTACTTTCATTTTTTGCAAAAATCGAAAGTAGGCTAATAAAACAAAACAAAATGAAATTAAATTAAATTGAACAAAACAAAATAAAATAATTTAAAATAAAATAAAATAAAATAAAATAAAATAAAATTAAATTAAATTGAACAAAACAAAATAAAATAAAATAAAATAATTAATTTTACGACATGATCATCATTCACAAGTAGATTAAACAAGTTTTGCAACTGGTCGACTCAATTAGAGATGAATGAAAATAGGCAAGAAGCTAGAAGGAGGCGGCCGTGGTCTATTAATGGTAACGCCCCAATTTCATCTGGAGTTGAAAATAGGAAATCACGAAAATTCATTACCAGGACAGCTAACAGTGGGGCTCAAACCCACTCGTCTTCACAATCCAAAGATAGACCAAACCTATCCACGTGTAACCAAGCACTTTAACTACCCTTGTCGATAATAATTATTGTATGCTGAAATTTTAATACAGTATTTCAACCCTTTATAGGTCCTTGATAATATCTTCTCACCATGTATTTATAGAACAACAATGGAAAGTCTTTCAAGGAATATTCCACCGGCTGAACCTAGAGTTCAGAGAAAGCAGCATTCGGATCCGGTGGGCTGCTACCTACGAGATACCGTGATGTCGGAGGCACGGAAACATCCCAGTACAACAAACGCGAATAAGACGAGATCAAGAATCAAACCAATGCAGATAACTTACTTCTCTACACATAATGTGAACTCCCTCATGCAAACTGGTAAGCTAAAGGTGATCACTGACATAATGGATCAGCACAAAATTCTTATCATGGGATTACAGGAATTGAGGAACACTGACCAGGATGCTTTGGAATTTCAAGGGTATCGACTATATAAGGGTATACCAGGGAAGAGAGTCATGAAGAATGTTCCACAATTTGGAACAGGATTTCTGATCAACATTAAAATTATAAATTCAGTTCAAGAATTCCGCTCACCATCTCCTAGAATCTCAACACTCACCTTTAACACATCTAATAAGATTTATACTACCACAAATGCCCATGCTCCCACTAATGATAAAAACACTTCCCCCAAAGACCGTGAAGAAACAGAAGAATTTTGGGACCTACTGGATCAAACCATAGATAACATCCCCAAACACCATGTTAAATTATTAATTGGCGACTTTAACGATCAGCTAGGTAGAGAAAGAAAATACCGTGACATCATCGGAAAATGGCCAGCACACAATAGAACAAATAAAAATGGAGAGCGACTAGTTGACCTGTGTCGAAACCATAACTTAATCTCAAAATCTACATGTTTTAAACGAAAACCTCAAAAACTTAAAACATGGAAACACCCTGATTACACTAAGGGAGAATGGCAACTGGACCACGTGTGCATGGATAAACACCACCATAAAGAGATCTATAACGTCAAAGTCCTCCGCGGAATTGACACAGGTTCTGATCACTACGTAGTCAAAATTAAAATTAAACTCACGCCCCAGAAGAGACAACAAAGGAAAAACCCCAAAACTAAACGAACAATAGATCCTATCCAGTTAATCAACAGTGAACAGTACCAAGAAGCAACTGGAAACATTAAAATAACTGATAAACTCGAAAACTTGGTTCACAACCTACAACGAATAGCAGAAGACCTGGCTCCAATTAAACCGCGGAAAAACATCAATGGTGGAATAATGAATGTGATGAGATGATTGAAAAACGACACCGAGCGTGGTTATTACACCAATCCCAAAAATCTGAAACATCTTTTCAAAATTTAGTTACACAACGAAAAGAAACAACTAAAACTTTAAGAAGAATAAAACGGCAATACCATACTGACACCCTACAAACAATTGAAGAGGAATTCAAAATTTCACAATCGCGGAATTATTACAAAATCTTTTAACAACATCTGAAAAAATATGAAGCACCTACCTTATTGTTAAAATATGAAAATGGTAAATTGGCCCACAACAACCAGGATAATGCACAAATTATGGCTAAATATTTTGAGACACTCCTAAACTGTGAAGAACCCATAGAATTTCTCCAATTGGATGTTGACACTCCAATAACAACACCACCGGAGAACATTAACCCGCCCACATTAGAAGACGTTTACATAGCACTGAATGAGATGAAGAATTTCAAAGCCCCTGGAGAAGACCAGACTTTTGCAGAGATTTGGAAGTAAGCTGGAAATTCGGCAAAAATCGCTCTTCACCAACAACTAGTCAACATCTGGATTACAGGAAAATTCCCTGAACATTGGAGATCAGCTATCATCCATCCACTACATAAAAAAGGGGATAAGACAGACTCTAACAATTACCGAGGGATTTCACTCCTGGATGTTACCAATAAATTTTTTCTCGAATTCTTCTCAATAGAATTAAAGTACAACTTGAAAATGAATTAGGAGAATATCAAGGAGGTTTCAGGCCCTGGAGAAGTTGCCCAGATCAAATAATGAGCCTAAAATTGATAATGGATTATAATAGAAAAAGGAATAGAGATATGGTGATAACATTTATCGACTTTAAAAAAGCATATGATTGTATTCATAGAGAACCTTTATTAAAAATTCTAAGACACATGGGATTACACCCCAAATTGACAAATCTCATAAAACTAACTCTTACAGGCACCAAATCAAAAGTTAAATTCAGAGGTGAATTATCTGACCCATTTGAGGTCACAACCGGTTTACTACAGGGTGATGGCTTATCACCATTACTATTTAATTGTGCATTGGAAATGGTAATGCGAGAATGGTCTAAGAAATGCCCTCCAAATATAAAAATAGGGAGAAAAATTCAAACAAACTGTCTTGGTTTTGCAGACGACATGGCATTATTGGCGAAAGATTTAGAGGAAGCCAAAACACAGATATCAGAGCTTCAGACAATTGCAAATAAAATTGGCCTTAAGATATCATTCGAAAGAACAGAAATCATGCCACAAAAACCAACACCATTAAAGGAAATACAAATTAATGATACAAAAATTAAAATTGTAACACGATTCAAATATCTAGGAGAGCTAATAACAAACAATTTAAATGAGAAAGCGTCAATTCAAATAAGAACCAACAAGTTATCTAGGGCACAAAAATTAACATGGGAAACTTACAAAAAGAAATGCTTATCAATTAATGCAAAAATTAAACATTAAAATACAGTCATAAAACCGGAAGCCACATATGCAGCAGAAACATTATTCCATCTAAATGAACATTCTAAAACCGACAGATTACAGAAGATCGAAAGGCGAATTGGAAGAACTTGTATCAATAAAGGATATAAAAAAGATGGGCAATGGCGAATAATACCTAACAATATGGTCTATAACAACCTAGAACCCATTACTGATACCATGCGAAAGAAAAGACTAGGATTCTTTGGGCACATCATGAGAATGCCAGATTCACGTCTTCTAAAACAACTAGTGCAGTACAATCTTGCTTCAAAAAACACAACAACTGGATGCCGATGGTTAAAAGAAATCAGAGAGGACTTAGGCCTAAAAGAAATTGGCCTAACAACAGAAGATGCTGCAAATAAGAAGAGTTTAACTACAGCACTTAAAAATATGACGTTTCATTTTCCACTCACAAAGAAGAAAATTCCTACAAGAATATTTTCCGCCGAAAAACGGGCAAGACGATCAATACGCATGAAGAAGTACTGGGAGGACCGCAAGGCTCGTACAGTTCCTACAAGTCGACGAACTAATGGTTGGGTAAAGTGATCCTTTGTGGTCTCAAAAGAAGAAGAAGAAGAAGAAGAAGAACGCTGTTAGGGAGAGGATCTTCCCACCCCTTTCATTTCAAGCAGTCCCACATGCATCCACAAGCTAACTGCAGAGAAATATTGAAAACCCATTAATTTGATGTATACTGTCATCAGAAACCAAAGGTGGGAAGCATATATCCCACTGGTCTCCACAGTGCACGTGCTCGGCGGTTCGGTTGTGTTGAGTGAATGCTATACATTGTTTTACAGAAGAAGGTGTCTTTATTGAAGATAAGAGATTTGTAAACGTTGGTATATAATTGAAATATAATGTTAATAATGGTTTTGGTCACTGGGGGGACCAACACCTTTAAGCTCCAAAAAATGACATTTTTCAAAAATATCATATTCGAACAGAACAACAATTTCTCTTTCATTCAGTGAAAGAAATGGTTTAATATCTCGAATAGAACGAAAGTTATAGTAAAAGCATGACGAATAGAAGGACCTAGTGTGAGGACTCCGCAATAGAACGGTAGTGGTCCCGCAGCTACAAGCACTGCAAGCGATTATGTCCAACACGTCTCCTGTTCTTCCGTCGAACCGGATCATAAAATGTGCGGGGTAAGCTACTGTGTGAGATATTTGTGTGAATTAAATTGAATTTTCTTTGCTTTCAGTTCTTAAATTCAGTTCATTGTGTCTTGTGTACATCAGCGTTTTATGTTTTGTGTAGGCCTACTTCAAACATATTTCTTTGTTAATATTACCGTTTTGTGCCATCATCATTCTGAGTCCAGCATCCAAGCAAGCCACTGCTCCAAGCTCCGTCTTCTACGCCAATTGATGATATCGATGATCCACCAGCCTTGTCAGCCTTTTCTACCAAGCCTAGTCCTCGCTATCGCCTCGACTTTGATATTTCAAGCCATTCCACTCCGTTCCTATAGGCTTAATTTGCATACCCGTTGGTAACAGTGCAGATTAAGTCACTCCTCTACCATTCAAATACCCACCCTGTAACCATCCTAGTCAAGCAACTCCTGTTTCCCTCGAGTTTTAATACAAGTTTAACTCATCCCCTCACCCTACCAAGCAGCCAATAATTAATTATTTAATTAATTATTTCAAGTAACTTCAAATTTCATCAGCGCACTCAACGTCACAGCTCCAACTGTATTTAAACTGGATAACTTTGAGTGACAGGTAAATTTGTTTTACTCTTTCCTTATTCTCTGGTCGACCAAGGCATTTGACCACTATCTCTCATCACCTCTTACTCATTACACGCACTTATACACTCACGAACACAAACATGTCGCGCACTGACACTAAACCTCGCACATTAACGTACCAGGGCATAACATTCCTGATAACTCACGACCCTGAAGACCCTAAAAGCCCGAATTATACCCCTGTCAATCCAAAAACAATAATTCCGAATGGGCCTACCCAAAAACGAGATGGTACACTCGTTCCACTTAAACCAGCTTCACCAAAATCAGATTCCTCACTCTCTAGCTCACCTCTTCCCTCACCGGGCCACGTCTCATTTCCGACATTTGATTTCGAGAAAGAGCTGTGGTACGCTTCACCCAATGGCAATAACCTTCAGACCACGATGGTACTCATCCACCCACCTACTGGCCTTTGTAAATCAGTCAGGCAAGCAGTAATTAACGCGCTCAATCCCATAGCCCAATTTATTTCCCTCATTGAGGATTTAGGTAGTCACTACATAGGTAGGCTTGCCATACGTCCCGGTATTTTTCTCTTGTCCCGGTGTCCCGCCCGGTTTTATCAATGTCCCAGAAAACGGCTGTAAGATGTAAAAAGTAATGAATTTATGTGTTTATGAATCAGCATCTGTGGAAAGGTTGTTTTCTCTAATGAACAATGCCTGGGGGATGACAGAGCATTAATGAGTGAGTACACTGCAAGAGCATTGATTGTATGTAAAATCAACTTTGGCCTATCTTGCTATGATTTTTATGAAAAGGTCAAGCTTAGGAAATACATTTTGAAAAAAGTACTTTCAAGTCAAAAATATGAGTGGTTTGAAAGCAAAGATTAACATTGTTAACTCATTAATTAATTGTTTTTTAGTTTGACAAAAAAAGTTTTTTTTAGTCGTTTACCCTCCAGGTTGGTGGAACCCACGGACTCAACGAGGGAACTTACCACTACCGCCTCTACGGGCAGTGTCCTAGAGCTGGGAACATCGAATCGGAAGGGATACAACTGGTGAGGTGGGATTGGCACCTCGCCCAGGCGGCCTCACCTGCAAAGCGAACAGGGGCCTCATGAGGGAAGTTAAGGGATGGTCAGGATGGATAGGCAAGGAAGAGGGAAGGAGGCGGCCGTGGCCTTGAAGAAGGTACTGTCCCCGAAATACCTACCGTCAGCTTGTTGATATCCCTCGTTGGTAGCTGGATTGCAGAACCTGAAAACCCCGACTAAAAACCCCCAGATTCCACTCAACAAGAGACGAGGATAATGGGGCACAAGGATTACCTAACTGAGGGAACGTTAAGAAAAACCATAGCAACAAATGAAAAATCTAGCTCGGTAGAACACAAGAATGAGAAAAACATAATCTCTAAAGCGTGGAATTATACTGAAATGCCTGCGATGGTTTCCTTAACGTGACCTCCTATCGCATCTATAAAATACCACTCAAAAAGAATTAAAATAAAATTCTTCAAAATGTATTCACAAAGTCAAAATAGCAGAAAGTGCTATAAAAAAGTTACAAGAAATGAAAAACAATTACAGCTTCAACCGGAAGCTTAAATCACAGTGACCTGAATACAACTTCTAGTCATCACTAGACACACTGTATTCTCCATAAAAAATTAACACTCTTAAAGATAATACCCTACTATGGCACAAGCAATGCCTCAAAAGCCTTATTGAAATTAATTCCACGTGTGAGAGGGTCATTATTAATCCTACAATTAGCACTATCATTTATGTACAAAATCTACATTGGAAAATATATCTATATAAAATGGGACACTCCAAGTGTGTTTCTTATTATTTCGCAAGCCTCAGTTTAACATTCTTCCATTAGAATAAGATCATTAGTTTCCTTTAACTGATTCGAAAATATTTAAATTGGTCCTTTGTCAACCAGATGACAAAGCTTAATAGAAGTAATCTATCACTTTAATAATTATTGTATTCACCAAAATAACTGATCAGGATAACTGAAAAACCCTCGTCAGCATGGTGATTAAAACCAGAATATTAAGGTTGACATCATTTAATACATGTTTTAATGTTTTACTTTGTAGTTAGCATGCTTCTAAGCAACAACAAAATGCTTGTAGTACAACGCTGAATTAGACTTGAAAATAAGTCAACTTATATTTGACTACGCAATCACAATTATCATGGGTTAGTTTCCATGAAATACCTTAATATTTATTTCATTCTTTCACTGCCTTCACGCGGCTCTATTCTTATACAAATTTACTCCCCTGAGTACTCTATTCAGAATTAATTTATTATAATCATACATATTTTAACGTAACTGGATCACCTTCATTGCTTAAATGACGAATGTCATTCTCAGCTGATAATTGTTGTTACTACATCGTTGTTTAAATTTATACATAGTTTATATTAGTTTTCAATTATGTTGGTTGGATTTTCTCAATAATAAAATATCATTTTAGAATTAATACCTATGCTATGAGAGATTGCAATAGCATCGACTCTCCTTAATCAGAATGTATTTATACATTTATTAAATTTGGGATATACGCTGCTTAAAAAAGTGAATGATGTTTCAGAGATATATTAAAGTCAAATGACGATAATCAAAAAGACTGACAAATTCCTTCGACCACGGATCTCAACTATGCCTTCACGCGAGAGGCTAACATGAAACAAGTTAAATACAAATAAAGAGAAAGTTGATCAAGCCAATGTTCGGCACACCCCTGCACGGATGAATTCGAAAAACAAAGTAATGCCTCTACACCACCGGACATGGTAATCATAACAATTAGCACAATTGTCTGGTTAGAAAACATTACCAGCCTCTGTCCTTCACCAACACAAAGAATGGTTACTAATAAAAGCGAGAAATCAAACTTCTCTATACAAGTATAAAATAAACTTCACAAAACTCAAAACTTGCTATCAAAATCAGTCTTCTATTCATAATTCAAACACTCGGACGTTTAAAGTTCGAAAATGCAATAGGAAAATGTAGCTCAACAAAAACACAGTCTAACGATGCGAAAAATGTCACAAATTGACATAATAAAGAGATCACCACGTTGATAAATTACACTGAATCACAAAATGACTATCGATGTCCTCTTCACTACCCTAAGAAAGCTTCATGAAATATTACTGAATTTAAGATGAAATCTACTTAAACATACGTAATTACAAGCTGAAAATGGGTTGCACTTCTTATGGAAGTCTAAAACCTGTCGAATGCGAAATCAGTCATGATTAAAAACATCAAGCCTGAATCACACAGTCCGACATACTACTCAAAAACATAAACATGTTAAAAAATATATGGCGTAAATTAACATTGAAATATCTACACTTAGCTACGAGAGATGAAGTTGTGTAGGCTGTACCTTGTTGATCGATGAATTTCCAAGAGCGAGGATTGATATGCACTGCATATCACACCTTCTCCATATGTAACTGAAACTAGCATTCCCCAGGTCGTCGGGAATCGAACCAGGTTATACCTTCTCCAAACCGCACGTTCTTCCCGGTTCAGAAGGCTATTACCCATCCTGGGTAAATAGTCAGGAATCGCTACTTCACGTCTCCAACATCTTCCAGCACACAGTTCGTTTCTCTGTAGGGTCGCATTCTTCATATCGGGCCGAAATATTAATGAACGAAAGACGAATGACTGCCCATGCGAATAGCATTCATGATTACCAATGAGGTAGACACAAGTGGTCACACAATCAGAATCAGTCATCACTGGGGCCATGGCGATAGTTCATTGAAATGTTCGATACAATGCCGGTCTAGTAGCGTGCATGATGCTGCGTTATTTAGCCTGCCATTATAAAAGAAATGAACAGCACTAAAATTATTCCTCTTGACATCTTGATTAAGAATATGTCTGTTCGCGATGAGGAATAGTGTCTCGAGTTCAATACCATTGCTGTGCACTCGGCATCAACGCAATGAAAACAGAAAGTGCTTTCAAAACCAAAGTTCGCTGTGTTGACAAGCAGCTTGCTGTATTGAAATATTACAGTTTCTAATACTGCTTTACCCTTGTAGCGTTATAGCTTGCATCTCGTGAAAACGAACAGAGTCCTTCGACACTGGCTCTGCATATACTGTGTAGTGTTGGACATAAACCTCGCGTTACATTACAATCACGAAACGCGTTCACAAGCTTCACGATGAGACATGCTCTCAAGCACTCCGTAATGTTATCTGCCCACAGCTGACTGTGTGTCCATCCACCTGGCCTCACGCTACCCCCACTCAGGCGTGACAGTGATCGAACTGCTTTCTCTTTGGTGGATGTAAATCATAATTTATAATATCTCCAACAGATACTAAACATGTATAAATAACAAAATACACATTATGCTCTGTTCCAGGGTCTCGTATAATGTTGCAAATCTTGCATGTTATTCTCTTTCTTCTTATTGCTGATGAAAAATTTAGTCCTAGTGACCGATCAATAAACTGGGTCGATGGTCGCCATGTTGTAATCATATGCACCTGGCTTCGTGCATGCACGTCGATCCTCGGCAAGTACCGTAATCGAGCGGCCGACTCCAGCTTCGGTTACCAACTCGTGGATCGCGCCGATCTTCAACATATACTTCAAACTGCACTATACATCATAACAATATGAGTATAATGGTACAGTACCATCCCGGCATTTGCCCGAAGACGAAGTGGGAAACCACGGAAAACCACTTCGAGGATGGCTGAGGTGGGAATCGAACCCCCTCTACTCATTTGGACCACCCGAGGCTGAGTAGACCCCGTTCCAGTCCTCAGACCACTTTTCAAATTTCGTGGCAGAGCCGGGAATCGAACCCAGGACCTCCGGGGCGGCAGCTAAGTTTTTGTAATTGGATAAAAAGTTGTAGTTTTTTCAAAAAATAATAGGACTTAGTAATTGTTCAATTAAACAATTTTATGAAGTATTTTAAATCGTATCTTATTAACACTTCTTTCTAGATGGTAGACCAGAAAAAAAAAGTCCTCTCGGCACGCCGGAAGGCGGAGGTAGATTTCACCGGGCAGACTAGAGGATAGGCTAAAATAGGCGAAATATGCAGGTTTTCGTTGGTGGATCAGACCTCATTTATTGCGAGAATGTATTTTACTATTGGAGGTTAATTAACCTTATTTTTCGTCTTTCTATGCATATTTTAAACATTTTATTGTCTTATGGGGATGGTAACTTTCTTGTCATATTTGGGGTTCATTTTAATACTTTTGATCACAATGTCCTTATGCAAGGTTTGGAACTGATGTGTAACTATCTAACAGTCTGTTACTTCTTCGCGCAAAATTTTATCTCCCGCAGAGATGTTGGTTGGTTCCTCAGTTTAGGGGCTGCGACAACGTGGTCATGTAACCCCGTGAACATTGGGTGTGTGTAGAGTCTGTCTGATAAACGGTGTTAATTGTGATGACTGTATTAGTCTCTAAATCAGTTACGGTCAATTTTAAGTAGTAGTACCTAATTTTGTACCAAATACTACCGTCAACGACACCTACTGTGAACTTGGCTGCTAGATTCCACCGCAACCAGCAACTTGCAATGAACGTTGGAACTTCCCCTCCGAAGGAAAGCATGCTGAGGGATTTTTAGCGCTCTTAGAAAATCCGGCGACTTTGGCCGGTTTTGAACCAGCGACCTTGGGCATAGAAGTTCAGCATGCTACCAGTTAGCTGCTTCCCACATAGTCAGATGGAACAAGAAGTTCCGTGCGGAACTAAAGAGCCTACTTTTCTTAAAATTAAGATTCATGCCAATGATTAATCTGCAGTATATGAACCTATCTAGAATAATGACGAAATTAAGTTGGTAATATCGGAATGTCTTAATTAGTTCAAAATTATACTAGGCATAATGTAGCCTAATACAGCAATACAGTTGGCAGCCCTGGTGACTGAATATAATCTTGATTCCATCTCTTAAGGTACAGAATACAAAATGTGGTTGAAGTCCAAAGGATGTTACATGGAGTTATACATTGGATCTATCAGCACACGTAAAAGCACGTTGGCAACAATGTCATGCGCATGCTGGTCAGAAATAATCGGAAATATTATGATATGTTTTTGTGCCAATTTTGGATGAAATCCTTTTTTTACTATAGAAGTTATATGAATTTTAAAATTGGAGCTATCATCAGGCATAGAATCATGTTGGCATCACTGACTTATATTAATTACTCCAAATTAATCTAGAATGTCAGGTGCTATACGTATGCAAAGTATAGACCTGTTGTCTTGCATACTTTCTGATATATTGATATTAGGGTAAACAAGATGTTCAGTAAAGAATATATAGCCTACTTTCTCCTAAATGTATGAGTATAGTTATAACTCGTTGTTATTATCAAAGAGTATAATAGAACTATTCTTTGTTGAAGACCTTAGAAACGATTTACCTCTACCAAACGCCACAACCTAGATAATAACTGCTACCATCATTGAAGGAAGAAAGATAAGAAGTATATCAAGAATGTTATGGATCTGGAGACATAATCGACCGGACTGGCTGCGATGCTCAGCGGTAAAGCTCTCGCTTGCTGGACCCTAGGTTGCAGGTTCGTATCCTGGCGCAGTCAGCTGGCATTTGAGGGTGCACAAATGCGAGGGAGCCGTGTCAGTACATTTACTGGCACGTTAAAGGTCCCCTTCGGGCCAAAATTCCGGCACCCCGGTGTCTCTAAAAGCAGCAGTAGTTAAAAGGGATGTAAAACCAATAACATTATTATTATTATTATTATTATTATTATTATTATTATTATTATTATTATTATTATTATTATTACATATACGACCTGCCGTGGGCAACATCCAACTTTGAGTTGAGGCATGTCTTTACTCGTCTGGTTGTGCATGGCTTTCACAACCCTAATTGAATTAACAAATCTTTCCATGACCCTACAGAGACGTGTGTATACAAACTATGTGGATATTTTCGATTGCTATTTGCCTGAAATAAAAGTAGTAATTAATAACCTGAACTAACACCAACGGCTTGAATTCAGTTACTATGTGAAATCGTTTTGTTCTTTACTTCAAATAACATTTTCAAGTAACGCAAAATAGGCTGTTACAACCCTTTAAAATAAAAAGTAAAAATGTATCGTAGTATCATCTTGTCATTCTTCAAATTCGATGCGCATAGAATGCCAATGGTATAGTTATCAATGGAGCCCCACGTAGACTAGTCGTGACATCTAGTGGTGAAATATCGAACAATATAATCCTAACAGAGCGTGTGCATTTTAGCGGCCAGAAGAAGAAACTTTTCAATAAAATCTGGAAGTTAATAAGTAGGTCGGCGTGCAGTTACCTTTTTGGCAGCTAAATGTCTCGAGTAAATCTGCTGGCGAATTATGTTTTAATTAAATATATATTTTACACCATAATATGCACAATATAACGCTTAATTTTAAAACGTCTGAGTCATTACAAAACAATAAACATATAACATTTCAAGCAAAAAAACTAGCTCTGATCGGGTTTGAACCCTAAGCATTTGAGCGATAGGCTAACGCTCTACCACTGAGCTAATTGTGTCAACGAATATCGTTCTATATAAAATGACTTAAATAGAACTTGTTAGCAAATAATGATTAATACTAAACGATTTCATCACTGGAGTATATTATTTATATATAAAGCATTTCATACAAAGTTTATTTATTTTGTATCAGTACGCTATATTGCATGCAATACTCAAATTAATGAAATATAAGTCAGGCACAAGATATCCGCTGCCATCTTGTCTTATTACTGAATCGGCTCAGCTTTTTAAAATCACGTCTGCACTATAGTATTACAAAATAAACTTTTAATTTCGAACGTGCCTCTTCCTTTAGAACAGTTAAAACGATTCTCGGCTCGATAATCGGAACTGGTGGGTCCCATGATATGGATTATAAAGTTTGCATAATTCGCACGGCCGCCATCCTGAAATGGTATGGCGGACGACCTTGTAGTTTGGTCACAAGACGCATCCTATACGAAGGTATGTTGTTACCAAATTTGGTAGAGATCGAATGATTTGTTTAGTCGTTACCGGTATTTGATTTTACGTTTTGAACGTTTGAGTGGCCGCCATTCAGTTTTAGTAAAGATGGCGGCGATATAAAACATGACACTGAGGTGCCCTTTGCTTGTTCTACCTCTGTACCAAATTTCGTTCAATTCGGTTTCACCGTGTTCGAATTGATAGGGGGAGACAGACATTCAGAGTACACTCACACACACACACACACACACACAGACTCACACACATACACACACACAGACAGACACACTTTTTCGCCTTGTAGTGATCTCATAAGTCTACTTTTATTTTTTGCAAAAATCGAAAGTAGGCTAAAAATATAGACACCATTTATTAACAGTTGGCAGCCCTAATTGCTCATAAGAATACTTATAATCATATCTGTTATATTACACATAGCACATACGAAATTTGGTTGAAATCCAACTGACAGTATAGAAGTTATGTGCATTTAAAAATTGGACCTATCAGAAGGCTTAAAATCTTGTTGGTAGAACTGACGTATATAAGATACTCCAAATTAATGTAAAATGTCAGGTACTATACGCGTGCATAGTTTAAAGCTGTCGGCTTGCATACTTTCTGATATATTGGTATTTGGATAAAAAGTAGAGAGAACAATTATTAACAGATTTCAGCCCTGGTGGCTCTTAATAATACGCTCAGTCATACCTGCTTATGTGCTTATATTACATACATAATTTGGTTGAAATCCAATTCATAGTGTAGAAGTTATGTGCATTTAAAAATTGGACCAATCAGAAGGCTTAAAATTATTTTGGCAACACTGTCATGTATGGCCTCCTGGAAATTAAACTGGAATAGTATTATCTACATGTGTGCCAATTTTGGAATTGCTCCCATGTATGCCTTCCATGATATCCAACATGGAGCTCAAATTTCTAATGCGTTTTTTAGCAGTTGGTAGCACTGACATCTTTATCAAATATGGGCTTGAGATATTCCGGTATTCATCTTTACTCATACTAAATTTGGTTTCGATTGCTGCAGCCGTTTAGGAGTTGATAAGGGGGGGAGGGCACACACACACACAGCCAGCCAGACAGAAGGACAGACAGACACATTTTCCCGGATCGATCTCATAAGTCTACTTTTTCCTCATTTTTAGCCTATTTTCAATTTTGAAAAAATAGGCTTATGAGATCACATTTTGTCCGTGTGTGTGTGCGCGTGTGTGTGTGTGATTCGTGTGTGTGTCCCCCCCCTAATAAAATCTAAACGGCAGGAGCGATTTCAATGAAACTCGGAAAGTTCATAGCACTATTCTGGGCGACCTCGACCGTGCCCTTCAAATTTTGTTACGACTCACCGATCCAACATGGTGGCTGTGCGAAATATTTCACCAGCATTCAATATCTCCGAAACTATTACCGATATTACCCTGACATTTTCTATGGTGATAGAGGGAACTACTATAAGTTCACTTATGTGACCTTTGAAAACCTGATAACTACAAAACCAACATGGCGGCCACGCGAATTTGCGACTTTTAAATAGACGTTTCTCGCGATTTTGCCAACCAAACGCAATGAAACTTGGTACAGTATATGTTTATATACATTTTAATGCACAGACATCTAACTTCGTTCAATTGTTTACATAATCACAAGATGGCGGATGTGCGAAATATTTCACCGGCATTCTATATCTCTGAAACTATTAGTGGTATCTCCCTAAAATTTTGTACGGAGATAAAGGGCACTAGTGGAAGTCCATCTATAAGACCTTCAAAAACCGGTTAACTACAAAACGAACATGGCGGCCAAGCGAATTTGAAAATTTTAAATAGACCTTTCTCGCGATTTAATGTTCCAAGCGCACTGAAACCTGGTACAGGAAATATTTATACACATTGCAATCCACTGGTATCTAATTTAGTTCAATTGTTTGCATAACCTCAAGATGGCGGCAGTGCGAATTTTAAAATTAAGTTTTTATTTCTTGTGATGTAGTCATGCGATCGGAGTGAAAGTTTGAATAATGAACCTACGCAATAATTTTCTTTTAATGGTACATGACTCTATGGCCTACACATTTAACAATCCAACATGGCGACCATCCGAAATATTAAGACGATACTGAATATCTACGAATCTATTTTAGCAATCAAACTGCACTTTTTAATTTCCATATGGGCTATGAACTTAAATTCACCTATAGGACTTTAAATAACCTGGTGATCACAAATCCAACATGGCGGCGACGCGAATTATAAATATTCACATGGACGTTTCTCGCAATTTAACCATCCGAGTGCAGTGAAACTTGGTACAGTAAATCCTTATACAAATGTTAATCCACTGGCATCTAATTTATTTCAATTGTTTCCATAACCTCAAGATGGCAGCTGTGAAAAATTTTTAAATCTCCTTGTTACTTCTTGTGTCCTAAATATGCGATTGAAGTTTGAATACTACACGTTCACAATAATCTGCATGTAACAGTACATAACTCTAGGACCTACATATATAAAATTCAACATGGCGACCATCCGCAATATTTAGTCGGTTCTCAATATCTACGAATCTATTACAGCAATCAAACTGAAATTGTGTATGTTGATAGTGGCAATTAACATAAGTAGGATATATGAAAATAGGCTGTATTGTTCTTCACGGAACTACTTGTTGCAAAGTGTGAAAAGTAGGCTAAAAATGAATGTTATCTCGTCAATGGCGTTGTCTTGGCAACCTCTGATAGCTCATCCCTGATCAATTTAGAAGCGTTGTCATGGTAACCTCTGATGGCACTTGGCATTTTCTTTAATTCGGAAATCGTTTTTCTCATCCCTTGGCGTAATGGTGGGTCATATCAAAATTTCTTTTAGACAAAAGTTTTAGGTAATTATTAGGGGAATATTTTCCATTTTGTAAGGTTTTGATATTGTGCCTATTAAGAGAGATATGATTAATGTTTCCCGAAAAACCCACTTTTTTCCACCCCTTTGGTCAATGGTTGGTGCTATCAAAAAACTTATTTGACATAAATTTTTGGCACTTATCCGACACATATTATGAACTTTGAATGGATTCGATATTTCATGTATTAAGAGAGGTATAGTGATAAGTCACTTTTTCGAAAAAAAGCCCCCCCCCCCCCCATTTTCACCCCCTTTGACCGATTTTGCCCATTAACGAACTCGACCGAGAATTTAATGGGATACTTATTATGTAAAAGATTCAAAGTGATTGGGGGCGAAATTGCGGTAGTTATCGTGTCCACAAGAAACTGATATACATATATATATATATATATATGTATATACATACATAAATTATGTATAAACTTTTGAACTGACGGTGGTTTTGGGGTCTGGGGGGTGTGAAACGCGAAGATATGTCGAAATTTTTCCGGAAGTCGAAACATGGGACCCATTGCAATAGTTAGCTTTCTAATGAAATCTACCTAAAATTTATGTAGCAAAAATTCCTTTTAGGTAGATTTCATTAGAAAGCTAACTATTGCAATGGGTACCATGTTTCGACTTCCGGAAAATTTCGACATATCTTCGCGTTTCACATCCCCCAGACCCCAAAACCACCGTCAGTTCAAAAGTTTATATATAATTTATGTATATATGTATCTATCTATCTCTATATATATATATATATATATATATATATATATATATATATCAGTTTATTGTGGACACGATAACTGCCGTAATTTTGCACCAATCACTTAGAATTTTTTACATAATATGTATCCCTAAAAAATCTCGGTCGAGTTCGTTAATGGGCAAAATCGGTAGAAGGGGGTGAAAATGGGGGGCTTTTTTCGAAAAAGTGGAATTTCGCTATAACTTTCTTAATACGTGAAATATCGAATCCCTTCAAAGTTCATAATATGTGTCGGATAAGTGCCAAAAATTTATGTCAAATAAGTTTTTGATGACACCAACCATTGACCAAAGGGGTGGAAAAAAGTGGGTTTTTCGGAAAACATTAATCATATCTCTCTTAATAGGCACAATATCAAAACCGTACAGAATGGAAAATATTCCCCTAATAATTACCTAAAACTTTTGTCTGAAAGAATTTTTGATATGACCCACCATTAAGCCAAGGGATGAGAAAAATGATTTCGGAATTTTAAAAAATGCCAAGTGCCATCAGAGGTTACCATAACAACGCTTTTAAATTGATAAGGGATGATCTATCAGAGGTTGCCAAGACAACGCCATTGACGAGATCACATTCATTTTTAGCCTACTTTTCACATTTTGCAAAAATGAGGAAAAAGTAGACTTATGAGATCGATCCGGGAAAATGTGTGTCTGTCTGTCTGTCCTTCTGTCTGTCTGTCTGTCTGTCTGTCTGTCTGTCCTTCTGTCTGTCTGGCTGTGTGTGTGTGTGTGTCCCCCCCCTATCAACTCCTAAACGGCTGCAGCAATCAAAACCAAATTTAGTATGAGTAAAGATGTGCACCGGAATAGCTCACGTCCATATTTGAAAATGATGTCAGTGCTACCAACTGCTGAAAAAACGCACTAGAAATGTGAGCTCCATGTTGGATATCTTGCAAGGTATGCATGGGAGCTATTCCAAAATTGGCACACATGCAGATAATACTATTTCAGTTTAATTTCCAGGAGGCCAACAATGATAGTGTTGCCAAAATCATTTTAAGCCTTCTGATAGGTCCAATGTTTAAATGCATATAACTTCTACACTATTAATTGGATTTCAACCAAATTTTGTATGTAATATCTGTACATAAACATATATGACTGAGCGTATTCTTAAGAGCCAACAGGGCTGCCAACTGTTAATAATTGCTCTCTCTCTCTATTTTTTTATCCAAATACCAATATATTAGAAAGTATGCAAGCCAACAGCTTTAAACTATTCACACGTATATTCTGACATTTTAGATTAATTTGGAGTAACTTATATACGTCAGTTCTACCAACATAATTACAAGCCTGCTGATAGTACCAATTTTTAAATACATGTAACTATACTATCAGTTGGATTTCAACCAAATTTCGTATGTGCTATGTGTACCATAACAGATATGACTATAAGTATTGTTAAGAGCAATCAGGGCTGCCAACTGTTAATAAATGCTGTATATATTTTTTACCCTAATATCAATATACCAGAAAGTATGCAAGCCAACAGCTCTATACTTTGCACACGTATAGCACCTGACATTCTAGATTAATTTGGAGTAATTAATACAAGGCAGTGCTGCCAACATGATTCTATGCCTGCTGATATGTCCAATTTTAAAATACATGTAACTTCTATACTAACAAATGGATTTCATCCAAAATTGGCACAACAAGATATCATAATAATTCAGATTATTTCTGACCAGCACACGCATGGTATTGTTGGCAACATGCTTTTACGCGTGCTGATAGATCCAGTGTCTAACTGCATGTAACGTCCATTGGACTTCAACCAAATTTTGTATTCTGTACCTTAAGAGGTGGAACTAAGAATATATTCAGTCACCAGGGCTGCCAACTGTAGTGCTCTATTAGGCTACATTATACCAGGTATATTTTGAACTAATTAGATATTTCGATATTACCAACTTTATTTCGTCATTATTCTAGATAGGTTCTTATACTGTAGAATAATCATTGGCATGAAAAGTAGGCTGTATAGTTCTTCACGGAACTTCTTGTTAGCCTACTTTTCACACTTTTCAAAAATGAGGAAAAAGTAGACTTATAAGATATATCCGGGAAAATGTGTCTGTCCTTCTGTCTGTCTGTCCTTCTGTCTGTCCTTCTGTCTGTCTGTCTGTCTGTCCTTCTGTCTGTCTGGCTGTGTGTGTGTGTGTCCCCTATCAACTCCTAAACGGCTGCAGCAATCTTAACCAAATTTAGTATGAGTAAAGATGTATACAGGAATATCTCAGGCCCATATTTGAAAAATATGCCAGTGCTACCAACTGCTAAAAAAACGCACTAGAAATTTCAGCTCCATGTTGGATATCTTGGAAGGTATACATGGGAGCTATTCTAAACATGGCACACATGTAGATAATACTATTTCAGCTTAATTTCCAGGTGGCCATACATGACAGCGTTGCCAAAATAATTTTAAGCCTTCTGATAAGTCCAATTTTAAATGCATATAACTTCTACACTATCAATTGGATTTCAACCAAATGTTGTATGTAATATGTGTACATAAACATATATGACTGAGTGTATTCTTAAGAGCCAGCAGGGCTGCCAACTGTTAATAATTGCTCTCTATTTTGTATCCAAATATATCAGAAAGTATGCAAGCCGACAGCTTTAAACTATGCACACGTAAATTACCCGACATTTTACATTAATTTGGAGTAACTTATATACGTCAGTTCTACCAACATGATTCTAAGCCTGCTGATAGGACCAATTTTTAAATACACGTAACTTCTATACCAACAAATGGATTTCATCCAAAATTTGCACAAAAATATATAATATTTCAGATTATTTCTGGCCAGCACTCGCATGACATTGTTGACAACTTGCTTTTACGTGTACTAATAGATCCAATGTCTAAATCCATGTAACGTCCTTTGGACTTCAACAACATTTTGTATTCTGTACCTTAGGAGATGGAAGTAAGAATATATTCAGTCACCAGAGCTGCCAACTGTATTGCTCTATTAGGCTACATTATGCCTAGTATATCTTATTTCGAACTAATTAAGACATTTCGATATTACCCACTTAATTTCGTCATTATTCTAGATAGGTTCATATACTGTAGATTAATGTATGGCATGAATCTTAATTTTAAGAAAAGTAGGCTCTTTAGTTCGTCACGGAACTTCTTGTTCCATCTGACTATGAGGAAAGCGGCTAACTGGTAGCATGCTGAACTTCTATGCCCAAGGTGCTGGTTCAAAGCCGGCCAAAGTCGCCGGATTTTCTAAGAGCACTAAAAATCCGTCAGCATGCTTTCCTTCTGAGGGGAAGTTACAACGTTCGTTGCAAGTTGCTGGTTGCGGTGGCATCTAGCTGGCATGTTCACAGCTAGGTGTCGTTGACGTTAGTATTTGGTACAAAATTAGGTACTACTACTTAAAATTGACCGTCTGCAGACCTTACCTGAATTACAGACAGTCATCACAAATAACACCGTTTATCAGACAGATTCTACACACACCCAATGTACACGGGGTTACATGACCACCTTGTCGCAGCCCCTAAACTGAGGAACCAACCAACATCTCTGCGGGAGATAAAATTTTGCGTGAAGAAGTAACAGACTGTTAGATAGTTACACATTAGTTCCAAACCTTGCATAAGGACAGTGTGATCACAAGTATAAAAATTAACCCCAAATGACAAGAAGGTTACCATCCCCATAAGACAGTAAAATGTTAAAAGTCTGCATAGAAAGACGAAAAAATGTTAACTAACCTCCAATTGTAAAATACTTTCTCGCAATAAATGAGGTCTGATCCTCCTACGAAAACCTGCATCTTTTGCCTATTATAGCCCATCCCCTAGTTTGCCCGGTAAAATCTACCTCCGCCTTCCGGCGTGCCGAGAGGAATTTTTTATTTTTAAAAGGTGTGTAGAACTAACAATTTAGGGTGCCAGATTCCTCCCTCACTTGCGAGGCTTAAAGAAAGGATTAAAACTCACAATTTTGCTTCTAATTATTAAAACATTTCCCGGGGGAGGACCCCCGGATTCCCCGGTAAGGCCATCCCATATTAATGTGTCCCGGTTTCACTCACCAAAAATATGGCAAGCCTGTACATACGCATCACTCCCTCTGAGGATAGCCATCACAATTCTGTCACTAGTGCTCTCAAGAGCCGCTCTGCCATTCCCCCGTTTTCATTAATTAGATTCAGACCCTCAAATTCACCTTCTTTAGTCTCTCAATCTGAGGAAACTAAATTGCCACAACAAGAAACAACAAAGGTAACGGTCTGTATAGCCTACCGGTACTTATCTGTGCTTTCCGTAACATGTAATGGAGACCGAAGTACTTATTTCCGTGAATTATATTTTCCATTTTGCCCTGTCGTGTTACTTTAGTGTAATCGCTAATTACTTTTTTAAAAGAGTATCAGTTACAAAGTAATTCGTTTCCCTTGACATTATCCATAAGACCAGCTGACCGGCAACGTGGAACTTGCCCACTCTAGCGCTGGCGGGCTAGTTCAGTGCGCTTGAACTTGAGGAGTCCTCTCACATTCTCTTTCATTCGTCATGGTAAAAGTACGATATGACAGACATCTCCCAGTGAAAATTAAATTTCCTGTCAACGCCCATTTTAATGAGCAATCTCCATTCCTCAAAATTGACCCTTTTAGAATATTCACTTTATCTACCGAATTATGTTGATAGCACTGGCATTATAAAATTTGCACAAAATATAGCAGGAATATTTTGGTCTAATAGTTATTGTTGTTGTTGTTCGAGTCTTCAGTCTTTTGACTGGTTTGATGCAGCCCTCCATTCTTCCCTATCCTGAGCTAATCGTTTCATCTGTGCATAGCTGCCACACCCTACATCCGAGGCAATCTGTTTAACATATTCTAACCTAGTTTACCCCTACAGTTCTTATCCTCGACACTTGCTTCCATAACGAACTTTGCTATTCCTGGGTGTCCTACCAACTTATCTCTTCTCTTCTATAGCATTAGCAAAGAAAACTAGTTTTAAAAGAAATAAGAGACTATGACTGTAGGAAAACACTGAGAAATCTGGTGAGGAAGGACCAGTTTATGCAGCAGGGGAATTTTAGATCATCCCAACCATGTGAAACTTTCGTCGCTCATATCCCGTAAGTTCATATTTTTCATTCCGTTTCCCTATTAACTCATGAACTTAGAAAGATATTTCAGTGAAGTTTTGTAGTCACATTTCTACGAATGTTATCAACAAAATGTACTAGAATGGTTGCCCTAACCATTATAGTTTGTTAATAATAAATTATTTACTATGAAAATTTTATAGATTTTTAGACCCATTAATTAAAAAATCTCAAAATAATACTTCTTCTTGAAATATTTCAATAATTCTAGTACATTTTGTTGCCATGACATCTAGGACCATATTAAAAAAACAATAATTAAAATATAACAATATTTCCGAGAGTTACTAAGTAAACCCCATTCTTGTGTATAATATACAGCCGCCATTTTTGTGCTTATATATCGATGATGATGTAATTTTCTAAATATTTAATAGTTGGTCTGTATTAAAATTGTATTGTATGTAGACTGTGTTAAGTGACAACTCCAAATAGTTTATCAGTGCAATTAAAATAAATGTTAAAAATTCACTATTTTGTTGCTGTCGAAGGTGTTGGTCCCCCCTTTTAAGTAAATGTATTTCAGCTAGAAAGTGAATAATGATCCTGTTGTGGGTGTTTGCCATAGGATAGAAGATTTTTAGAATTAATTATCTGTGTTTTTAATAAATACTACTGAATTTTGAAATGATTGAATAATATTCGAATATTCTAAATTTTAACATTCCAAAATCACTTTTATATTTTTTGTGCAGTTTTCGGCAAAGATGTTATAGGTCACTGACCTTGCATTGTGTGGGAAATATGTTGTTTTTTTTCTTATTATAGAGCGTGATGAGTGTTTTGAATGTACTATATCGTGTTGAATAAACCTCATTATTGAGTAATAAACACAGCATCATCATAATTTGGAGGTGGGAAATTATTACCCCATTGCTCATTTAAGAAAACATACTGTCGGGTATGGGCAGTGGGATAAAAATTTCCCACCCCGTATTTCATAAAATAGAATCCACACCTATAAAATTGATGCATATTGCTACTTATCTATCACCCCCAATTACAAATGAACAAAAACATGACAAATATTTCATACCCCCAGTTTTTTGCCCTTTAAAAGTATGTGTTTAGTCATTTAAAAATGTGTATTTCTGCCAGAATGTAATACTAAATGCAGAAAAGAAATATCTCAGCTACAAATATTGTATTGGGCCTGAAGGGAATACATTCAAACATCAAACAAGAAATCGTTTTATCTCCGCCAATGTGTAATGGAGAGACTAACAGAGATTTACCACTACATTTTTTATTCTGTCTGTTTGCTTTTAGAAGATAAAAACTAGATCGACCTCATGAAAGATTTCAGCTCATTCGTATTGCACACACTCCGTCCTCCTGAAACGAAGATACCGGGCGTAGTTCCGGGAAATGGAGAGAGTTGAAAAATGATCTTGGCTCTAGCTCGTACATCACTCAGCATTCAGAGAAATGATCATTCACTTGTTCGGAGCCCATATGTATTGAAACAGTGTTGTAGCAAATAGGGAATTATATTTCAGAAGTTTAAACAACCTGTCAAGTGATGAATAATAGTTACATCTAAAATCTAAAGCTCCACATGAATCAGATATGTTCCACGTAAACCTAAAGGACAGAAGGCAGGTAGTCGTATTTCAGTCATTTTTTTAGCAATACTAAAACACGCTGAAACTGGCGATTTGCTAATTTTGTTCATTTACATTTTACAGCCTGGATTTATGGGAATATTGAACTATCGAGACTCGAATTATCGAAAATCTACTGTATTGGATTAGTGTACAGGGATAGGAGGGTGATCTACAATCCATACAGAAACCAGACAGCAGTCATTCGATCTGAAGGACATGAGAGAAGCTGGTATTCAGAAAGGTGTAAGGCAAGGCTGCAACTTATCACCCATACTATTCAATCTTTCCATTGAACAAGCAATGAAGGAAATTGGAGAAAAATTTAAAGTGGGAGTGAAGATTCAAGGAGAAATAATTTCAACTCTGAGATTTTCTGATGATATCGTCAACTTGGCCGACACGCAAGTGGATTTGAATGAGTTTTTGAATGGTATTGACTCCGTCTTGAGGAAGGAATTCATGATTAAAATTAATAAATTTAAAACAGAAATACTGGAATGCAGCCGAAATAAATCATAAATCTCTATGGACATCAAATTGGCAGGTGAAAACTGAAGGAAGTAGGAGACTTCTGTTACTTAGGAAGCAAAAAGAGGATATAAGAAGTAGGTTGGCTTAGGCAATGTTGGACTATTGGTGCAGCAGGTAAGAGGAAAATTGAAGCGTTTGAAATGTGGTGTTACAGGAAAATTAATAAGATCAGATGGGTTGATATGGTTACAAATGAAGAGGTATTAACCTAGTGAAAGAGGAGAGATGTTTCTGGCGACTGCTAATGAAGAGAAGAGATAGGTTCGTAGGACACATATTAAGACACCCAGGAATAGCTAGCTTAGTTATGGAAGGAAGGGTCGAGGACAAGAAGTGTAGGGGTATACCATGGTTAGAATATGTTAAACAGATTGCCTCGGATGTAGGGTGAGGTAACTATGTAGAGATGAAAAGATTAGCTCAGGACAGGGAGGCATGGAGTGCTGCATCAAATCAGTCAAAAGACTGAAGATTCAAACAACAACAACTGTAAATCAAAATCAATCAGCATCGCATTCAATGGATTTGTTACGTATAAATTGTTTCCTCACAAATTGGGACTAAAATGCAAATAACTTGAGTTATGGGTGTCAAGTTGGTATCTCATATAGTTTTAGGGATAGTTATTGTGTTACGTCATCAGAAGAATAGCACTCTATTCCCGACAGCCTACGCGCAAGGGGGTTGAATGATCAGCAGTTTCGTTTATCTGGAAAAGTGGACAAAACAGATATCGACTGTGACGTCACACGCCTGCGTCACTGCAGTTAAATGTGAGATTAGTCTTGTCCAAATATCTTGAAGGGAAAGAGTCCCAGGAGAGATCGCACAGGAACCGTGTGGACTCAGCCCGACATATCTCTTTAAAAGAAAGACTCCCACAAAGAAATCTCAGAAGTTGTTAATTCATTTTAGTGCAGCGGCTTCGGAGGCGTAGTTGCTAGCAACAATGTTTCCTGTCCAATCCACTTGGTAGAATAATTTCTCCCATATATTTGAAGGACAGTACAGTACGTGTTTAATTATTCCATAGTTCATATGTAGTGGGGATCTTGGGGTATTCTGGTGACCATTTACCTTGAAATGCGTCTTCTCATACGATATTTGGAGACCTGATTTAATCCTCACTCGTGTAACTTCTCTATGGCATACTTGGTTTCTTCATTAGTCTTGGTAAAGATAGCTGACCATCAGCAAAAGCCAGGCATTTTACTTTGATTTTCTGTCCCAGAGTACCAATCTACCAATGCTTATGCCTTTCATGTCATTATTAATTATTTATTATTATTTTCTTGTAATATTTTTCAGGATTAGGGAAACACCCATTTCAATTGGGTAAAATCATGTTGACCGACTGAAAAACATTAGATTTTGATTACCAGGGCAACACTGAATATAAATGGCTTCCAATCTTATATATTAAAATAGTTTTCAAAAAATTTCACCCTTTACTAAAACTGAAATATCTCGGGAAGTATTTGCTCTACGACGACGTTTGTTGTCTTAAAATGTAATGCCCGTCAAGCACCGTCGATTGATACCCACCTTACTTGATTATATCATTCGAGTATTAAAATAATTGCGAATATTACTTCCTTCAAGGTCTCACGAAAATAGAATATCGAATGACTTGACGGACATATTGTCGCTAGGCGACAACGACTAACACTCTATCATGATATTCAACGCTGCCTCAATAATAAATCTAACTTGGTATTAACAGAGAGTTCCCTAATTAGGTCATGATATCGTTAACTTCTACCTGCTCCACTCGGGCGTTAATGTCGCATGTATCCATACATGATATCTTTAACTTCTACCTATTCCACTCGGGCGCTTATGTCGCATGTATCCATACAATAAGTAGAAGGGATTCTGTGCACATGATTTTATTAAAACTTCTCAAAGAATGGATTACTTTGAGACTGAAATGCTCATGCACAATCAGCAGTCATTTTGCTAATGACACTGTCATGTCAACATCTGTTTGAATGACAACAAAAACTGTATACGAAAGACAACTAATTTCCCGAAGATGCCGCTACAGTCGAATGTTGGAACCGCCATTTTGTATTGTGTATCCGATCTTTCTGTTATATAGTCTTCGGTCTCACCACCTACAAACTGTCTTCTTTCGTATCATCATTCGTCCATATAGGTTGTGTGCTCAATCAATACAATGAATCATATTATGATGAATGAGAGGCGACACTCAATTACAAATTTTATAAAGATTAAAGGTGACGATAATTGTCTGTTCAGGTCATTGGCATATTGTGAGTACAACAATCAGAGTTTATTTACACAGGTTAGAAAGCTAATTGTAAAACATGTTACATACAAGTGGAATAATTATTCTTCCCTTATTGTTGGCAACAGCGATATGTACGAAACTGCTATCAATACGAGCGATAATTACAAAATCTATATATGTCTACAAGCTGACCCGGCAGACGTTGTCCTGCCAATCCAAGAAAGTGTTGTAACTTTGTTTCTTGAAGTGCTTTTGGATACACAATATTTTTTCAATTTCTGTTAACTGCCTCTAAACTATCGTGAATTGAATTAACTAATTTAGAAACATTCGTTGGAGCGTGCACAACAACTCTCCAAAGTTTCATCGCAAACGGATAAATGACATTTAACGCATACTCGATTTGGTTTAAATGATTCGTGCGCTGTCACTCTTTTGTTGAATCTAATCGCGCTCTACCAACTGTGAAATAGATTTACTAAGTTAGAAAGTTTCACGTGGGTGTACACAACAACTCATCAATGTTTCATCGTAATCGATGAATAGTATATGAACGCATACAGGATTTTGTTGGAACGCTTCGCGCGTCGTCACTCATTTGTTACATCTACTCGTGCGCTACCAATATTGTAAAATGGATTTACCAAGTTGAACACCTTCCCTGGCGTGTACACAACAACTCATCAAAGTTTCATCGGAATCGGATGAATGACATATGAACGCATAAGTGATTTTCTTTAAACGATTCGCGTGCCGTCACTCATTTGTTGAATCTACGCATGCGCTACCTATTGTAAAATAGATTTACTAAGCCTGAAACCTTCTCTGGCGTGTACTCAATGATTCACCAAGGTTTGATCGCAATCGGATGAATGATATATGACCGCATACGGGACATTGTGGAAATGATTCGCGCGCCGTAGCTCATTTGTTGAATCTACTCGTGCGTTACTTATTAAAAACTGGATTTACTAAGACAGAAAAATTTCCTGGAGTGTACACAACAACTCACCAAAGTTTCATCGCAATCGGATGAATGGTATATGTACGCGTACGGTACTTTGTTGAAATGATTCGCGTGCCGTCACACATTTGTTGAATCTACTCGTGCGCTACCTATTGTAAAATGGATTTATTAAGCCAAAAACCTTCCGTAGGGTGTACACAATATCTCACCCAAGTTTCATCGTAATCGGACTAATGGTATTTGAACGCATACGGGACCTTATTGAAACGCTTCGCGCATCGTCACTCATTTGTTGAATCTACTCGTGCGAAACCTCTGTGAAATGGATTTACTAAGTTAGAAACCCTCACGTGAGTATACACAACATCTCACCCAAGTTTCATTGCAATCGGATGAATGGTATATGAACGCATACGGGACTTTGATTAAAAGTTCGCGTGTCGTTGTTCATTAGTTGAATCTACTCGTGAGCTACCTATTGTAAAATGGATTTACTAAGTTAGAAACCCTCACGTAAGTGTACACAACATCTCACCCAAGTTTCATCGCTATCGGACGAATGGTATTTGAACTCATACGGGACTTGGTTGAAACGCTTCGCACGTCGCCGCTCATTTGTTGAATCTACTCGTGCGCAACCTCCTGTGAAATGGATTACTAAGTTAGAAGCCTTCACGTAAGTGTACACAACAACTCATCAAAGTTTCATCTCAATCTATGAATGGAATATAAACTTATACGGGATTTTGTTGAAACTCTTCGCGCGTCGTCACTCATTTGTTGAATCTAGTCGTGCGCTTCCTAATGTGAAATTGATTTACTAAGCCAGAAGCCTTCCCTGGAGTGTACACAACATCTTACCCAAGTTTCATCGCTATCGGATGAATGGTATATGTACGCATATGGGACTTTGGAACGCTCTAACGTGCAGAGACTAACAGTAGAATTCGACATCACCGCCACCTTTGGTATAAAACACAACTTTTCGCCACGGGAGGAGTGTATGTAATGGCGGTAGTTGCACAGGTTGCGACCAGGTGGCTCTAACGTGCAGAGACAAACCGTACAAAACATCAGCTTTCACGAAGGCCAAGGCTAGTGGTTTCCATGACGACTGTTTTTGACTGTATATTGTGGTTCTAAAATTGTGTGAAAATTGTGGTTCTAAAATTGTGTTCATTCCACCTACCGGGTCGGATTGTGAATCTAAACCATACATGGACCAACACTAATATACATTCCAAATTCCATCAAAATCGGTCCAGTCGTTTCGGAGGAGTTCAGTCACATACACACGTGTCGAAGAATTATATATATAAAGATGAATGGTGTTCATGGAGGTCATGTTGAGTTAGATGTCGCTGCTCAAGTTTGCAAATTTGATATTTATTCGTGGATTACTACTGTCGTATGGAAGGTGACCGGTTATAATATATACGTCATCAACAAACGAAGTTACGAGTTGATACATATGCCGGTTTAGCATACGACTTGCATGTACGAGCAGAAAATGAAAATCTCAGAACCGGTCGTATTGTAGTTTTGCCATCTTCTTTTACATGTAGCCCAAGGAAAATATTGCAAAATTATCAGGATACGATGGCGATAGTGAGGAAATTTGGAAAGCCAGATTTATTCATTACGTTCACCTATAATGCGGGCTAGCCAGAAATATTTAAGAGCGTTCATCTCTGGGAAACGGCTAATAATAGGCCTGATATTGAAGTGAGAGTTTTCCATTGCTACGATTGATTAATGTTAAGGAAATTTTCGGTAAAAGCATATCTATATACAGTGGAATTTCAAAAACGAGGTCTCCCGCACATCCATTTACTCTTAACATTAACGGAAGATTGTATGTTTCGAGAAATTTCTGACATTGACAGTGAGGTGTCAGCCGAAATACCAGATCTCGAGTATGAAGCGCTATACGAGTTGGTAAGGCATCATATGGTACTGTGCCCAATTAGACACGGCTGACTGGCATCGAACTGGGGTCTTTATCAAAGAAGACCAGGCCCATGTTGCTGCACAGAATCGAATCATTGATCTCTGAGGGGGAACAGCCACCGTGAACCCGAAGAACATATAATTATAATAGCAGGATATCACGGCCAGAACGGGAATATTATAGCTTTTAAGGTGGATTATTGCAGAAAATACAAGCCTATGTACGTTTAAGATGCAAGAACTCAAGAAAGCGAGCCAGCGTGACATTTTGACAAAGCGGAGTTGAATGTGGGCGGAGTAGACCTGGTGCCTACGTCCTACATTCGGCGTGGCTGGAGGCTGAAGGGCGTGATTAACGACCGAGAAAATCCCCCTTCAACAAGGCGAAACAGGGGAGTGGGGGCGGTCGCCCACATAAATTAATTAATTACAGCCAAATGGAGCAATGAATTGAGATGAAACTTACCCCAAGATGCATGTATTCTAGGAAAGATAATTTAGGAGTGTTCTCACGCCTAAATTAAAGCCTGCATCTATAAAGGAACCTCTGCACAGACATTATCCGATACAGAGTAAGGATTTGTAAAGGAGCCGAGGGGAAGTACCGGAGTAGCGTCATGACGCCGTGGAAGAAAGCAATTAATTATAATTAATTGGCCGAAGCGATTGCCTGCACGCAAGAGATTTTGGAACCTCCACACATAGACAAACAAGGATCATACTTCACTTTGTCTGAAAATGTATTATATCAAGAAGAGAGTCGTTCCTGGAAATCCAGTGAACTACTCTTCATAAGGAAGCTTTATATAGGAGAAGCTGGAGCAGGGAAGTCAGTTCGTCTTGACTCAACCCGTGAGGTAACACGCTGCCGGATCACGCAAGGAAGTGTGCGGAATTTATAAAGTATTGACGCTCAAATGTACTAGCGGTGAACAATGAAGTGCGCATCAGGCAGCAAAATAATAGTAATTATGCATCATATAAGAATTAGTCTACAGCAGACGTATAAGCAACAGCATACGCGAGTATAGAATCAGTACAGCGTAGAGATAATTTAGGCTGATGTTACAGACAATGAACATAACCAGGAAGTGTTATCATGGGTAAAATAACATATTATTGTAATGATCACTACAGTTACGGGAGCCTGGGAGGCATCACAAGTAGTCGTGACCTAGGATTGAACAAATTTGCAGTAGAGGAGACATAAACTGTAGGTGACGGGAGTCGAACACACACACGCAAGATAGACTTTCAAGGAGACCAGCGGTTGTCAGGAGTTAGCTGCATCGCATCTCTGAGGTCAGGCGATTGTGGGAATCCAATCAAGGATCCATGTGTGAAAATTGTGCGAGAATTATGTATAATGTTATATTACAGTGATTTTTAAAAGTGTTTATGTTTATATGGTAAAATAATGTGTATTGTGTCAAAGTGAAAATGCCAGTAGTGAAAAATATAATTACCATGTGTAAAGTTTATGCAATGTGTCGTGTGAAAAATATCATGATGGCTTAAAATAAGCATCATGGCAGGCGAGTGGCTGGCATGCTGGACCAACCCAGTTAGGATGAAAGTGAGTAAAAATTTAATATGTTGATATGATTTAATAGTTCACCATACAACGAAGCATCACTCAAAGATTAAGAAATAACAGTCATTTATGTACGAGATCACATCCCTCGTATTTTGGTAAAAATATGGCTTGGAGGATGATTTGTTTACTGCCATTTAGGCGTAAGACACTGATGAAAGTAACGGTACCGTTAAATAATAATAATAATAATAATAATAATAATAATAATAATAATCTGGGGTCGGTAACAGTAATGAATAAATAACCGGCATGTCAGGCCTATTGTACGTGCAAAGTGTGTCATATCTTGCGTAAGAATACTGTGTTATTGTAAACAGTAAGAAAGAAACATAAATATCGAGATAAAGAGAGCTTTTCAGTGTCATGGAAGTGTTAAATAAATGTTTATTATGGTATATTCTACAGGGTTGTATTTGAGAGCCATTAAGATAGTTAAATGTATGCCAGTAAATTTATACTTGTTTTGGAGCTACGTAGAACTTTGGCTTATGAGTAATTGCATAGAGGACGTGAGTGCTTTAAGAATTGAGTCATCTGTAAGAGATATTGTTTGAGCCACGTTCAGCGAGCATGTAACGTAGAATCAAGAGATTTACGTCAATAAGTTGCGGGGATCATCCGAAAATAGCTTGCGTGTTGGTGAATCTAGTCGGCTAATCTTCGAATCTACGATATAGTATTGCCTTAGAGCATACATGTTTTATTCGCAACAGAGCTGGGACAGAGTCTGTCTGTATCCACTGTTCGCAGAGTTTTCGCCACCAGGGATAACTGCTAGAGACCCTAGGTAGGCCCATATATTAATTGATCTGCCCTTAGATGTAAGACTAATGGTTCTTCGTATAGGAAACGTCGATTTCCTCTTGTTATATGCATGTCGTCCAGTGAGAGAACTGTGAAACTCACTTGAGACGCCACTGATGTCGACCACAGAACGGCAAAGCTATTTCGTGATCCATCCCTTGCCATGAATAGTAATTAGGAGCCGAGATGAGCCCATTAAATACTCTAAATGTAGGTATTAAATAATTAGATTGACTCAATTCGTAAGGACACGACCCATTCAGGGTACCTCTAGCACAGCTGCACCAGTGAATGAACTTGACCATGCGGGAAGTCAGACGGGTAGCAGGTATAGTCCACTAACCCGGCGGCCATCTTGCCGAGGCCAGCCCATGACTAATTCATTGTTCGCACGGAAAGGAAGTCAATAGACCTGATCCTTTTATTTTAAAATTGTAGTGGGACACTGAAGAATCTCGATATTTCGAAAAGTAATTAAGATATGCTTGATGTGACGATATCAATTGAATTCGATGCACTATTTCCATACACATGCAATGTTGGAATGTAGTAATCGGATAACATTTGGCCCAGTTATTCTCTGAGGAGGAATTAACTGCACCAAATAAATAGAGGCATTTTTGTAAGGTGTATTTGCCCAGTTCACACTAATTTATTCATACGGGTAGCGTAATTTGAATGAGATGACACGTTTGTAACGATAATGTTTTGACCAGACCCAGAAAATCGTTGTATGGTGAAGTTATAAAATATCTATATCTATGTGTATTTTGGAGGGAAAGGTGTACCACTTCAGCGTTTGAAAATGATGGGAAAAGAATACGATTCGCACGAGACAACACTTATTAAACAAGGCATAAGCTAATGAATTAATGTTACTTAAAGTAAATGTCCCGTGTAAAACGGATAAATATTTAATAATTGCAGATTTAATGTCATTTAAATATAATTTGTGTTTATTGTGTTGTGATATTCCAATTTGTGTTAAATTGTGCCACGTGAATAACAATATGGACACTCGCAAATGTCAACGAGTATCAATAATCGGATGTTTTGGATAGAATTGAGTGCGGTGAAGCACTAATTTTGAGGAGAAGAGACTCACAGATAATTTTGATTTTTGTTGTGGGAAATAAATGTAAAGTATTTTTTTGTGTTTTATGTTGTATTGCCATGAATTACTATCATTAAATGTTATACTTAGGAATATGTTGTTTCTTTCAAGTAGAGTAGTCACCTGACAGACTCAAATCCTGAACGTGTGCTCGTATAGTGGGTTGAACGCCCCATACCTCGAAAGACCGTGAGTTACCTGGGATACGAACACATGTTCCATATGATGACGATTGGGTACAGTACATGAGCCTCGCGGATCTTTGAATCCTGCTTCAGTCTGTATGAAAGATGGCGTATGTAAGAAAGATTTCCCTAAACAGTTTCGGGAAGAGACCGAAGATAATGCCAATGGTTATCCTTCTTATAGGAGAAGAAATAATGGACGGATTATTATAAAACAATTCCAGGCATTGACATTCAAGTCGATAGTCGATTCATTGTTCCCTACAATCCATTTCTTTTACTTTACGTGCAAGCTCATATTAATGTTGAAATATGCTCAAGTGTTCGGAGTGTTAAATACATCCACACATATCTTATATATTAAAATCCACTAGTATGTGTATAAAGGTCATGACTGCTGCATTGTTAAAATATGTCCTGAAGGCGAAACGGTGAACTACAATGAAATTACTTCTTTCCTAAATGCTAGATATGTTGGTCCAACAGAAGCCGCATTCTGGATATTTTCATTTCACATGGATGAACAGTCACATTCTATCGTGCGATTACCAGTTCACTTGCCAAACTTGCAAAATATCTATTTTAAAAATGATAACGCTCCTGATATGTTACTTCAAGCACAGTTGCGCAACACGGAATTACAAGCGTGGCTCAATTTAATTCAAGATTCGCAAGCCAGAAGTCCGTATATATATCCTGAAACACCAGTACATTACGTCTGGAATAAGAGCAACTGCCAGTGGCAAAAATGAAAAAATGTTTCAAAAACTATAGGCAGAATGTATAATGTTTCGCCTACAGAAACAGAAAGGTATTATTTACGCCTGTTACTGCTTCACGTCATAGGTGCTACCAGCTTCCAGGATCTACGAACATACAAAGCAGTTGTCTATTCTACTTTTAAAGAAACAGCTAAGGAGCGAGGTTTGCTGATTGACGATTCTGAAAGGCAGCGTTGTTTGGCAAAAGCGTCACAATTTCAGATGCCTTCTCAGTTACAACAACTGTTTTCTTACATTATGTATCTTTCAAACCCCTTCAAATGTAAGATAGTTATGGGACATTTTCAAGAATTTCATTATCAGAAGATTATCTGCAGTTTCACGAACCTAACATTGCATATCAGTTCACTCTTATACATATTTCTAATACATTAATGCTCCATGGTCTTCCCATTCCTTCTCTCGAATTGCCAGCTATTATTGATAATTTCCCCCAGACAAATTTACCAATGAATTATCCAAAACTTAATGAGGATCAATTAAGTCGGATGATAAACCAAGCAAATGGAAACCAAACGGCTATAATTACAGAAATTTTGGGGTTAGTACAAAACAGCAATGAAAGGATGAGTAATGCATATTTCATTGACGGTCCAGGGGGCACCGGGAAAACATTTCTTTACCAATGCTTGATTCACAGTTGCACAAATTTGGGGTTAAATGTAGTTTCTGTTGCATGGACTGGTATTGCAGCAATGTTACTACCTCAGGGGCGCACTGTACTCAGCCAATTCAAGTTACCTCTACATGTACATGAAAATTCTGTATCAGGAATAAAAGTTAACAACGAGGAAGCTTTTTATATTCTTTCAGCAAAACTTATCATCTGGGATGAAGCCACTATGGCTAATAAGCACGCGTTGATGTGTGTAAATCGGTTGCTCAAGGACATCATGAATAACGACGTGCCTTTCGGAGGAAAAATTATCATATTAGGTGGAGATTTTAGGCAGGTATTGCCTGTTGTGCCTAACGCATCTAAAGCCGCATCAGTCCAAATGTCAGTAAAGATCTCTCCTTTGTGGCCATTATTGAAAATTTTTAAACTCAACAAAATATGCGAGCGGATACAGATCAACGTGACTTTGCAAACTTCTTGATACAAATTGGTAACGGTGAATACACTCACGTCGATGGAGAAAATTCAGAATTAGTCCCACGCTGAAAAATATTTCACGCTTTTCAAAAATAGAGATTTTAGCACCTAAAAATGAACATTGTAAAGAAATCAATGACAAAGTTTTAGACCTAATCCCTGGATCATCGAGAACTTACATCAGTGTGAATAATTTGATTATTGAAGATGAGAGTGAACTTCTACATTTCCCAATAGAATTTTTGACAGCATAGGCATAAGTGGATTGCCACCTCATATCCTTCGACTAAAAGAAGGCTCAATTGTGATTTTGGTGAGAAATATTAATGTTACCCAAGGTCTGTTGAACGGTACTAGACTGTTGGTTTGGAAGATACATGACAATTGCTTACACCTGAAAATTAATACTGGCGTAAATGTTGGAAACAATGTCCTACTCCCTCGCCTTGACCTTACGCCATCAGATACTTCTATGCCATTTTCCCTCAAAAGGAGGCAGTTTCCAGTACGTTTGGCTTTTTGTATAACTATCAATAAAGCTCAAGTTCAAACACTAGATCAAGTAGGCATTTATTTACCTCAACCGTTGATTTGCCACGGACAACTTAACTGTACGCTGCACTATCGCGAGCAAAATCCTTTCATGACGTCAAAGTTCAAATAGAACCAAAAGGCAAGCGAACAGCAAATGTCGAATGGAAGGAAGTAGGCTACTTTTGAAACGAATGTTTCGGAGGAGCACAGACCTCAGCAAACGGGGCACAGATTAAATAACAATTATACAAGGACGTCCACATCCCTAATACGATAACTGTCCTGTGGTAATGGTAAAACAAATTACTATTGTCCTACATCGGTGATTACTATCCTACATGCTGTTATTTCATTCCCTCAGTTCTATAACAGACATACTGAATCAAATTTACAGCTTAATAAATACTAGATGAAACCCGTAAAAACATGACGGACAATGGAAAACAAATTTACTGAAGAAGCTTCTTATATAAGTTACATTCTTTGTACGATTACTTTTTAGCACTATTGCAACTTTAAGGGCGTCAAAAGATAGCACTCTCAGCATTGCAACATATTGCTGGTCATGACTGAAAACGTGATGAGGTCATCATCATCTTGCACAGTTTCCAGCCACTGGCCGGGTCTGTTTGGAACACAAGCCTCTCCAACGTCTTCTGTCTTCCCACCATCTCTCAGCCTCCACCCTTGTCCAGTCTTCTCCTCTCTTCTTCACGCTTTCTTCCACCCCCTTCAGCCACCTGTCTCTCGGTCTCCCTCTTGGTCTCTTTCCTTCCCACTTCGTCTCGTGTATCCTCCTGGGTATCCTCTTCTCCTCCATTCGTTTTACATGTCCATACCATCTAAGTCTAGATTTCTCTATACCATCCTGTAATGGTTCCTCCTTAATTAATTCTCTGGTCCTCTCATTTCTTATTCTGTCCCTCTTTGTAGCTCCAATACTGCTTCTCAAGAACCTCATCTCACTGGCCTGTATTTTGCTCTTCTCCCTTCCTTTCATAACCCAGGTCTCCGAGGCATACGTCTGGATAGGGACATAGTACGATATATGATCTACTTGCTGTTCTGAGGAACATCCCTGCTCCATAACATGCTTCTCACACTCCTCCGGAATGCTTCTGCCTGTCTCCCCCGCTCATTTATTTCTCTACCGTTTCTTCCATTCTCTTGTATCAGGCTTCCCAGATACTTGAAACTCTCCACTTTCTTCAGCTGTTCCCCACCAATTGTTATTCCCGTTGTGGTCCTTTCCTTCTTCCTTGTTGTGATCACCATCTCACTCTTATTTATGCTAAATTTCATCCCATATCCTTGTATTATTCCTTCCCACACGTCCATCTGTTCCTGTACCTCCTCCTCCTTGTTTCCACAATCATCAAATCATCCGCAAACACCATTGCTTTCATCTTTCCTTCCCCAATTACTCGTGCCGCTCGGTGCATTATGTCATCCATCACCACAATGAAAAGTAACGGTGACAGTGCACTTCTTTGTTTCAGGCCGTTTCTCTGTTCCACCCAGTCCGATCTCTCTCCTCCCACTTTCACACAGCTCACGCTTCCCTTGTACATCTCTTTTATCCTCCTTATAGTCCATTTTTCTACTCCTCTATCCTCCAGGGACTTCCATACTTTGTTTCTGCATACACTGTCATATGCTTTCTCAGTGTCCAGGAAGGCCATCAGTAGATCTGTTCCATACTCATAGTGCTGTTCTTGTAACTGACTTACAGCAAAAATCAAATCCACTGTGGACCTTCCTGCTCTGAAGCCATGTTGTTCTTCCCTCATCCCTCCTTCTATCCTTGTCCTAATTCTCCTTTCTAAAACTTTCTCAAACATCTTTGCACAATGACTCATCAGTGTTATTCCCCGATAGTTTCTGCATTCTGTTCTACTACCTTTCTTGAAGATCGGGACAATTATTCCCTCTTCCCAGTCCTCTGGGGTCTTCCTTTCCTTCCATGCTGCCTTCATCACTCGGTACAACCATTGTATCCCCACCTCTCCTGCTGCTCTCACCATCTCCACACTCAACTCATCCACACCCGGTGCCTTCCCTCCTTACATCTTCCTCACTGCATCTTCCACTTCTTTCCATGTTAAGTCCTTTTCGGTTTGCAGTTCATCTACTGTACCTCTTCCCCGATTTCTTCTTCCTCGCCGTGGTTTCCATTTGGGTTCAGGAGTTCTTCAAAATATTCTTTCCACATTTTCTTCAGTTCTTCCCTATTTTCTATCCCTTGTCCCCTTTTGTTCACCATTCTGACATAATCCGTAGGATCCTTCCGCCTCTTATTCTTTACCATCCCATACAGGACCTTTTTTGTACCTTCACTATCCTGCTGGTCATGACTTAAAACGTGATGAGGTAAATAGCCCAATACGTTCAAGAGTTTCTCCTTGAGCTTGATTGATTGTGATAAAGTAGGCCGAGCAAATAGGACATTGTTGCCTATTAAAAGAAAATGTACTGTGCCTGCAAGTGTTTTATCGGAAGGTGTTAAATCAAGTCGTAGGATTTGAGCTCTCTGCCTAATATTACTGCACCTATTATATCCGAATCCAAGCAATTTCTTACATATTTCTTACAATTAATATATTACCATACATGAGTCCTTGGAAAACGTTCAAATTTCTAAGGAGCATAACTATGGCTCAAACGTTCGGAGTATGTGGAGGCTAATCACTTAATTCCAAGGAATTGAAAAATTCAATAATAGGGAAATGAAGTAGCTGGCTTTCATCTTCAGTATCCAATCTGTTAACGCTGATGTATGTGTTTGAACTACTGGATATAAGTTCAATGACTTTTAAATTAATATCATTACATTGTTGCAGGTTGGCAAATATTTTATATCCCAGCAGATCAATTTTACCCTCACAACAGTAAAGACCAAAGTAACCACGCATAGAGTTTACGCAAGAGAAGTACAATGTAGAACAATGTTTACATTTGATCGTCAAAGACCTTACAGTACACTGTACTGCATAATATCTGGAATTGTTTCTGAAATGGCCTATTTATATTGGATTTTAAATGTGGCTTCGTATTATTCGATAACACTATAGTGTCCTGCAATAACGGAGCCGCTAAATATTACATGGCAAATAATACTTCCATTGCCGAAATCAACTGCGTAGTTAGACTCAGTACTCTAAACAAATAATCATTAAACAATTGTCTTATACAATGAAGTTCAACATGACCGTCCAGAGACTTTCATACTCAAGTTGGTTGGTGAGGAGAATGCGATGAGACTGATCGCTTAAAATAAATTCCTTATAATTTTTCCTGCCAGCGAAATTTTTTGCGATAGCTTGAAAACACAGCTCAGAATGACGTTCTTCATTTTTTTATAAACAGTACGAAACTGCTCTAAATAAGCAATTTCCATCACCTGTTATAGGTTATGACAGTACATTTTGCAGGGGAACATAGAATCACTTCGCCAACTACTGGAACGACCATAGGCCTATACTCAATACTCACTTCGGCAGTCACCCTAATGGAGGCAGTTTTTGAATTATATGTCCCGTGCATGTCAAAAATCGTATTAACACATGGAGGCCCATCTATTCTTGTCTATATCGCCCCGGAGACCCGGGTTACATTTCCTGCTCTGCCAAGAAATTGAATTCTGGTCTGAGGGCAAAAACGGGGCACATTCAGTCTCTTGAGGTATAACTAAGAAGAAGAAGGTTTAATTCCCACCTCGACAATCTTGGATGTGGTTTTCCGTGGTTTCCCACTTCCACTTAAGGCAAATACCGGGATGGTTCCTAACTTAAGGCCTTGGCCGTCTCCTTGCCATTTACCACCTTAATTACAAATACACACAGTAATGCTGCCATCACAATAACACAGGTTATGAGAGAAAACTTTCACACATACACACCCAAGTACACGGGGCTGAGTCACCACAATGTCGGAGCCCTTCAAACGAATTATGTTTGCCAAGTGTCTCTTATGGCGAAAGCAATTGTGGACACGCGCGAGTGCCTGGAAAACTACTTTTTTCTTTAATAATTTAAGAGTATATCGACGATGCATAATTATAACTTTTAGTCTAGGACGCTAATAACTTGACCACCGAAGCATTGGGAAGAAATTGCAATATTAAGGTACATAAACAACATAGCCTACACATTCAACTGTCGGTTAATGTTCCTCAAAATTTCCCTTCTTAAATATTCCCCTCCTTTATAATTCTCCATCACGTGAAAACGTGCCATGTCTTGGGTTTTAAATATCGATGCAATGGTGCTGCCATCTGCTGTCAGTTACTGGAACTACATGGGCGATGTACTGCCATCTGTTGTCAGTTATAGGAACTGATTGCAGATATTTCAACGGCCAACTGAGGACAACAGTTTGCTCTTTTGATCACATGCTGTAATGCAATGGTAAAACGGAAATAAAACGTATTGAGAGGGAATGTAGAAATATGTATCTTTTACAGACATAAAACCTTACTAATACTCCTTGATTAAACAATATTTCAATGGTTAAAAAAAAATACATCTATCGGCGAGGGCTGGGATCGAACCGGCGAACCTACGAACCACAGACTGTCGCCTTAACCATATAGCAACTCGAGCAATCTTGTTCAGCAGCAGACGCAGCCATTCATTATCTTCAAAAGCTGCTGTCTGAAGGAAATAATCCATTTCATTATCCAAATAAATCAATGTTGCACATTCGTATACGTTCATACTGTTATTATATTTTATTGCCAGAACTTGGTTAATGTATGTTTTCAATTACATGGAAGCTTATTAAATAACTTACATTTTAATGGAATTCTCACCGCCATTTTGTCATGACCTCAGGCGGATTGTGCGCATGCGTGAGGGCCAAGAATTCTGCTATTTTCTATATTAATTCAAAAATATACCGTAATATATTTGTTTATTTTATAGACACTCTGCAAATCTAGAGGCCAAGAGCTTTCGTTAGAGTGCTCTACGAAGTAAATCGGTTCTGTCGTTCTCTCAATCTCGTGGTAACAAAAATCACCTTACTGTTTTAAATATATAGATTAATTCCTTCTGTGTGAGTTATCTTTTCATTTCTCATCAATCGCCTATACTTACTATTCTATCTGTAGGGGTGGAGGCGATAGTTGTCTTTACAGAGATGTGCAAATTATTAGATTCGATGTCAGTTTTCCAAAATTGCATTTTTACTTTTCACGGTTTAATGCACTAAGTATATTTACAAGGCGATGAAATTACTTCAAATGTTTAACCAAGACTCCTAATTATATTTTCATTTAAAAAACTCAAATTAAAATGATTTTTTAGAATTTCCACTAACAGAGGAGCCTTGCAAATGCAAAATGCCACACGTTTCATTTTTATTACTTCACTCTGCTTTACGTGTGAATTTAGAGCGGAGGGATTTGGGGTCTTTTAACTGATGAACGCTATTGAACTATTCAAAGATTCATGAACTATGCACTGAAATCACCTGACTTGAATTCTAAAGTCAATGAAAAATTGAAAATAGACCCAGCTCACATATCCCTCGGAATCCAATAATCTGAAAGTTTCCAGACGGAATTCCTTATGGGAAAAGGTGTCATTCCACGGGAGAGGAAACACTACTAAGTAGGATAACAAAAGAAGTTGGTCAATAAAATGATTTTGAATAAAAGTCATTACGACTAATTAAAATTATTTATTTAATTCTATTAATTTGCTCATCTCTATATGTTAACCAAGAGTTACATCTCTAAATTCAAATATAAGAGACTCATCTTTTATTTTAAATTTATACCATTGTTCATAAGTAGACAAAACACCAAATTGTACCGCTGTAGCCTTAAATTGTGTGGATATCTCTAAGTAGTTAGTATAAAACAATGTTCCCAATTCTTGGACGTAACTGGTAATTTCGAGAGCAACTTGATGGGTTTTGATGCGGTTTTCACCATTCTGTAAAGGATTTCTCGATGAAGGATTTGGTAGAAAAACATTTATTTATGACCAAAAGAAGCCGAGCATTTACGATTTCAGTGAATTGAGCTGAAGAAAAACCTAACGTCCATGAGTCTTAAAAAAAAATCGATATTCTCTGAGAATTGTTCAGCATGAATAGTTCTGCAAGAAAGTCTGCGACAGCTCCCACATCGACCACTGTAAGTGTTTTTACGTTTTCATTTCTTCCAGCAATCTCCATTCAGTGGAAATTTAAATTACTAGCTTCAGAGTTGAGTTTACGAGCTTGCGAGCGACCTATCACCCTAGCTTCAGCCAGCATCAAACTGCCGATTCGTATCGAGTTAATTCTTCAGAGAAGAGTATAGCTTATGTGTTTGGAGTTAGCTGTTCACCTCGGCCTGACGTCCGTGTGCCTTTTAAGCTTACGCTGGGTAAATAGTGGGACACACACACAGAGGACAGGCAGACACCCACACATTTGATCTCATAAGTCTACTTCATCATTTACCCAAAAGCGACGGCACCGTAAATGTCTGTTCAGGTCACTAGCATGAAGACATGCAAATGTCATATGGACAGAAGTGCTGTAGGATTGTTGAAGTGAATGCTGCGGAGCAGCACGGGTCTTCTAGTATGATACTAATTTATTTTTATCTGTGCAAGATTGAAAAATACCACAAACCCCCAACTGGAAGTGTATACTTCTCACTCTGTGTGGAGAATGAAACAGCGCTACAATTAATAACAACATCCTCTCCCTGATACACACAAAGAAATTAATTTTGATATCTCTAGCGCATGGCCCTCTAAATTGCTTTAAACAGCGGTGCGTCGCGTCGCGTCGCGGCGTGTCATCCACCATGACACACTGTTATGTTGTCCAGAGCTGTAATATATAGAACCTCAACTAATTTATCGTGTTTTGGTGGGAAATTACAATGCGAGCCTGGTAACACATGTTTCACGGAGCTCTATGTTTTTGTATGACAGGCTGTTGCACATGTGTCAAACCAGAGCTCTTATTCGTGGAAAATTGTCTGGAAATCAAAGCCACTATTGTATGGTTAAATCAGCTGAATATTGAGTATAATGACGTCATTTGCACCTCAAAAAGGGTGTAGTAATTCATATTTAATAATAAATACATATGGGTGGGAGAGAAATTGTTGATATAAACACCCATGTAGCTCGACTGATCTATGAGCTGCTCTGTATCGAACCATTCGATGCTGCACTAGGCTGTCACCGAAGCAGATGGTTCAAGTCCACTACTCTTAAGTCAGCAAGAGACTCAAAATCAGGTGCGCAGTGATTTGGATAGATTCAATGTCTGGTTGTCCAAGTCACTGCACGGAAGACATCCCAATGAAATCATCCAAACTCACGTCGACAAGCTAGCGTCGAACATTTGGTTGATTTCTGGGCAGATGTTTCCTGAAGCGGAAGGCTTTATGTTGGCTATTCAGGACGAGGTTGTCACCACGAGGAACTATCTAAGTTCATCATCAAGGATGCATGTGCGCAAGATGATCATTGCATATGCTGTTCAGCATATTATTTCAGGTTGTCGCCATTTCGCAGGGACAGAATATAGGAAGAGACGGGATTTTGTTGCCAAGATAGTACATCAATAACTGTCTATACACCTTCAACTGCTGAGCCAAGAGAAAGTGACGTACTATAAATATGCTCCTGAAAGTGTACTGAAAATGACAACTTTAACTTGTTATAAACCAATATAGTACAATATATTTCCGTCAATCAATACCAACCAATCAATTGGTATTGATTGATTGACGGAAATATATTGTATTATATTGGTTTATAATCTCTTGTCAATACGGACCATGGCGGAATCTAAAGTAGAAGGAACTTTAACTTGTACTGGGATTTTACTGTATTGACAGACCAGTCCGCCGTGCACAAAAGACCTGATCTGGTTCTTGTTGACAAATGCATGAAGCACACCACCTTCATAGATGTGGCAATCCCAAACAGTGGCAACATTGTTACAAAACTTTTTGAAAAGCTGTCAAAGTATAAAGAGCTTTCAGAACTGATCTGGAAGCAATGGCACATGGCACAAGTCAGGACAGTTCCTATAATCATCTCCATCACTGGCATGATTCCGAACAATCTAAAGGAATCTCTCACTGAGTTGAAATTAGACCCAGGCCATTTTAAGAATATGCAGAACACAGTGATACTTTCAACGTGTAGCACAGTAAGGCTGTTCTTGGCTAATCAAGCCTCAAGGAGTGAGGGAAATGAGTAAATCTATTAAGGAATGCAGTCACCGACAATTTGCACCTCATGATGTATATCTGGGATTGTAAATGTTTTCTCTCCGGCAAGAATGTGCCGAGAATGTGTAAGCGCATGCGCAAAATAAATAATAATAACAATGATACTATCGTCACACACGATGATTGCAAATCATCTACATCATTAATCTGCTTTCTTTAACTCTTCCCCCATGTTGGGAACTAGAATTTGGAATAATTGTCCTCGTGACGTTAGAATTTGTACATCCCTAACAACTTTAAAACGTGCATGTACAGATTTCCTCTTGAATTCGTAGCCAACTGGAACAATTTCTATATGAATGAATGAGTGAATGACTATATTAAAACCATTTTAAGCCTTCATAAATTGCAATTACCGTATACAATTTGTAAAGCTCAGTTAATATCAGATAGTTGGCACTTAAATTCTATTATTTAAGTTTCGTAAGTTAAGAATGATATATATGAGATTTTCCTTGTAAAAAGTTGCACTGTGTATGGTCAAGTGTAAGAGAGGTCCACGAGACCTAACGTCACCACAATAAAGACAACAATTAAATAATAATAATAATAATAATAATAATATCTGGATGAGGGAAAGCTCAGAAGAACTGTATTCACTGACTGAACATTCACCTCACTTGCACGGAAAAGGCGCATGAAATCCTACGGACATATAGCTAAAATGGACAACTCCCGACTGACTAAGAAAATCTTCCTCTTAGTCAATAGAATGGAATGCAGCCGAAATAAAACAGAAACCTCTATGGACATCAAATTGGTAGGTGAAAGGCTAAAGGAAGTAGGAGACTTGTGTTACTTAGGAAGCAAAATAACCAGTGATGGACAAAGCAAAGAGGATGAAACGTTGGTTGGCTCAGGCAAGGGAAGCAAATCTACCAAATAAAAGGAATCTGTTGACATCGAATATAGATTTAGGTATTAGGAAGTCATTTTTGAAAGCCTTTGTCTGGAGCGTGGTGCTCCTTGGAAGTGAAACTTGGACTATTGGTGCATCAGAAAAGAGGAGATTTGAAGCGTTTGAAATGCTGTGTTACAGGAGCATGGTGAAGACCGGATGGGTAGATAGGGTTACAAACGAAGAGGTATTAAGACGAGTGGGAGAGGAGAGATGGTTTTGGCGACTGCTAATGAAAAGAAGAGATAGGTTGGTAGGCCACCCACTAAGACACCCAGGAATAGCAGGTTTAGTTATGGAAGGAAGGGTCGAGGACAAGAACTGTAAGGGTAGACCAAGGTTAGAATATTTTAAACAGATTGCCTCATATGTAGGGTGTGGTAACTATGTAGAGATGAAATGATTAGCTCAGGACAGGGAGGCATGGAGGGGCTGCATCAAACCAGTCAAAAGACTGAAGACTCAAACAACAACAACAACAACAGTCAATGTAACACGTTAAAGCAACGTACGCTGGCTAGCAGACACCCAAATGGTGTCTACAATAAAAGAGTGATGTCACGTAATGCATTGTTGAAACATTACAAAATCGTTCTCCTCCCAGAAGTTCTATATGCATCAGAAACCATAACTTTAGAAGGCCTTTCAAAAATTGCAGACATTGAAAAGCAAGGACACAAACTTCTTAGAAAAATATTTGGTCCTGCACAAGAAAATGGAATTTGGGTCAAGATACGAACTGCAGTGCTCTATGGGCTCACAGACAGTTTCACAAACACTGTACGCAGGAGTTGTTTGAAATGTGTTAGGCACATATTTAGGATGGGCAACAATATATTAACAAAAAGATTATTCAATGTAATTAATACAACAAATTCGTGGATAAATTGGCTGTAGGAAACGAGGGAGGACCTGAATGAGTACAGTAGAACATCGGAGAGAACATAATGAAAAACCGAGAAATCTTCAGAACCTCAGTAAATAAGCACACATATAGGGTGATATCTAGCAGCAGGACTTGTACAAGATGGACAGAACAACGCAACAAGCAACACACTGAGTTCATGAAGAGATTTTGGGAGAAGAAGAAGAGCAAAAGTCATCAAGCCAACTAACAAGTTCCAACGCGCTCTATGATTGGGCTTAACGAAGGAAGGAAGAAAGAAGGAAAGAAAGAAATAGGAAATGAAAGAAGGAAAGAAAGAAATAGGAAATGAAAGAAGGAAAGAAAGAAAGAAAGAAAGAAAGAAAGAAGGAAAGAAAGAAAGAAAGAAAGAAAGAAGGAAGGAAAGAAAGAAGGACAAAAGAAAGGAAGGAAGGAAAGAGAGAAAGAAAGAAAGAATGAAGGAAAGAAATAGGAAGTGAAATAAGGAAAGAAAGAAAGAAAGAAAGAAAGAAAGAAGGAAAGAAAGAAGGACAGAGAAGGAAGGAAAGAAAGAAATAAGGAAATAAAGAAGGAAGGAAGGAAAGAAAGAAAGAAGGAAGGAAAGAAAGAAAGGAAGGAAGAAAAGAGAGAAAGAAAGAAAGAATGGAGGAAAGAAATAGGAAATGAAAGAAGGAAAGAAAGAAAGAAGGAAAGAAAGAAGGAAAGAAAGAAAGAAGGAAAGAAAGAAAGAAAGAAAGAAAGAAGGAAGGAAAGAAGGAAGGAAAGAAAGAAAGGAAGGAAGGAAAGAGAGAAAGAAAGAAAGAAAGAAAGAATGAAGGAAAGAAAGGAAGGAAGGAAGGAAAGAGAGAGAGAAAGAAAGAAAGAAAGAGAGAAAGAAAGAAATAGAATATGAAAGAAAGAAAGAAAGAAAGAAAGAAGGAAGAAAAGAAAGAAAGGAAGGAAGGAAAGAGAGAAAGAATGAAGGAAAGAAATAGGAAATTAAATTAGGAAAGAAAAAGAATGAAGGAAAGAAAGAAAGAAAGAAGGACAGAAAGGAGGAAATAAAGAAGGAAGGAAAGAAAGAAAGGAAGGAAGGAAAGAGAGAAAGAAAGAATGAAAGACAGAAAGAAAGAAATAGAAAAAGAAATAAAGAAAGAAAGAAAGAAAGAAAGAAAGAAAGAATGATTGTTGTTGATTGATTTAGGGACTTTGTGATATCGTGGCCATGTAGCCCCGTGTACTTGGGTGTGTGTGTAATTTGTCTGATAACGTGTTTTATTGTGATGACTGTATTATTAGTGTGTGTATTTGCAATTCAGATGAGGATTGGGAAGGAGGTGGCCGTGGCTTTAAGTAAGGAACTATCCCGGCATTTGCCTGGAGTAGAAATGGGAAACCACGGAAAACCAGTTCCAGGATGGCTCAGGTAGGAATCCGCCTCTTCTCCGTTTTGCTTCACGAGGTTGAGTGTACCCCGTTCCAGCCCTCAGACCAGAATTACATTTCTCGGTAGAGCTGGCAATCGAACCCAGGCCACGCATACCATCAATTGGACTTCAACCAAATGTTGCATGTGCATTGTGTAGGCTACCTTAACTGATGGAACTAAGAATATATTTAGAGTCGCCAGGTCCGCAAACTGTTGATATATGGTCTCTATAATTTTGAACCAAAGTCTCAGTAGAATTAGAAAGTATGCTGACGAACATAATTGAGTAGCCTAGAATCAAACTGCACTTTCTCCAAAATTATCGAAAATGAGATTATTGTATTTTTCAATGCGGAATCGTCTGAAGAATATAATAATCTGGTCGGTTGGTGTCAAACTGCACTATATCCATGTTAAAATAGGTAAGAAAATCACCGCTTGGAGACGAACAGCACTTTCTCCTACGGAGAAAGTGCAAAATGACTCCAAGTTAGCGCCAGACAATGGCAGCCTCCCATTTGTCGCCATAGATTTGGTATCAAGGTACTCATCTGTCAAGAAGGTTATTTCGGACACCAAAATTTATGACGTTAAGGAGTCCAAGAATGGTGCTGTAAAAAATGTACATCTTAATTACAATGGTTTGAAAATCCACTTATTCACCTTAATTTTTGTAATGGTCTGAACTTCTCAGTAAAATAGATATGTATTACGTCTAAAATGCCTTATTTCATCTTGTAAATGTGATATATTCTTAAATTACATTTTATATTGACACCTGAGTGCACTTTATCCATGACCTAGAGACAAAGTGCACTTTCTCCAACATTAAATCTCCTTAAATATTCAGGTAGGTCAATAAAATCGGGTTTTATGTATTGAAAATGTGTTCCGTAAGTCAAATCTTTAATATACACTCATCAGTTTCACTAATTAACTTTGAGTTCAACTGAAATCAGTTTTTGTGCTCTACTGAATAATCATGTTTTTGGAGAAAGTGCGGTTTGATTCTAGGCTGGTCATATCTAAATTTTTCAAACTTATAGAACAAAATATTCCCGATTAATTTTTGTGCAACACGCACATGGCAATGTTGCCAACATGCTTCTATGCGCGCTGATAGGTTCAATATACATTACAACTGCACGAAAAATCCATACTAACGAATGTATTGAATCCAAATTTTGTAAGTACAATGTATGTTTTAGGATATATAAATCGTGCTTAATTTAAGAGTCAGCAGGGCTGCCAACTGTGTATAAAGATCTAGTTTGCCCTCTAGACTCAATATCTCGGAATATGTGTACGGAACACACTTCAAATTTAGCAAACTGTACATCCAAGATGATTTAGACATATTGAGAATATATCGTCAGAGTTTGTGCTACCAACATAATTCAATGCTAGCGTATAACTTCTTCTAGCCCGTACGTTAGGTGTAGTCATAAATTCGTCTTCATTTTTCTTTGTGATCCATACAACCAGTGGTCAATAACCTAGAAGATATGCCCCTTAAAACAACAATCATCATAGTCATTATCATCTAATAAGGGGCAGATGACCTTATAGTTTCGACCCTCAAAACAAAAATAACTAACCATCATCTAATAGCTGCTTAGGAGCCGACTGTGGTATAAAAGTCTACAAGTTCTGAGGAAAAATGTTAGGATTACCTTGCGGTGCATTATTTCACATAATGTGCACACATTATATTTCATAGCTTACGGTTTAAAATGCCGCATTAGAGTCAACTGTGACAACTGTCACAGATCCACTTCTCAGTACTCCCCCTCCCCAAATTCTGCAAACACTCCTTCTTGGAACTCAAGTTAGATCGTAAAAAAATCGCAACATTTAAAGCCATCCTGCCCAAGCCTGTAGAAAGCTGACTTTGTATTCTGTCTCCATTCTTGAAGGACTTATGAGAAATGTGATAAATATTCATATCTGCGTTAGCTCTCACAGGCATAACTCAGATGGCTCAACACTCAGATCGTGAGGGATATCCGTGCCTTAGTAGTTAAAGGGGACCAAGCTTGTTCCTCCTTTCTGAATTTTATTTGAACTAGCGGACCCGCGCGAGAAATCTCGCATGTTTATAAATCACACTTTCCCTAATAGGTTTATAATGAGAGACTTAAGGGGAAAGATTGTTATATTTTTATTTCAACCGAATGATTATACAATTGTTGTTGTTGTTTGAGTCTTCAGTCTATTGACTGGTTTGATGCAGCTTTCCACGCCTACCTGTTCTGAGCTAATCGTTTCATCTCTATATAGCTACCACACCCTACGTCCGAGGCAATCTGTTTAACATATTCCAACCTTGGTCTACCCCTGCAGTTCTTGTCCTCGACCCTTCCTTCCATAACTAAGCTTGCTATTCCTGGGTGTCTTAGTATGTGTCCTACCAACCTATCTCTCCTCCCTCTTCATTTGCAGTTGCCAGAAACAGCTCTCCTCTTCCAATAGTCTTAAAACCTCTTCGTTTGTAACCCTATCTACCCATCTGATCTTCATCATTCTCCTGTAACACCATATTTCAAACGCTTCAATTCTCCTCTTTTCTGCTGCACCAATAGCCCAAGTTTCACTTCCATAGAGCGCCACGCTCCAGACAAAGATCTTCAATAATGACTTTCTAACACTTAAATCTATATTCGATGTCAACAGATTCCTTTTCTGTAGAAATGCCTTCCTTGCCTGAGCTAACCTTCTTTTTATATTATATTTATTATACAGTAGAACACTATTTACATTTCAGTTAGAATTTCAAGTTCTACGTTCCCTAACTTAAGAAGGCAATCACTGAAAATTGAGTCATCATAACACTAACCGGTTATTCGATATTTATGAAATTATACGATTTGAGTACTCATTCCTTTGATTTACTGTTTCTGAAATCCATGCAAAATGATAAAGGAAAGACCTCAGAATGTTAAAATGACATGAAACAGGTGTCAAAGCGGCCAAAATGTGAAGTGGACAGCAATTATGGAGCGTATTTTCCTACAACAACAGTATCTGCAATTCGCATACTTCGTACATTCTTTTAAAGGTGTTTTTTTATATTATAGATATTCATGAAATTAGAGTGCAATACGTCACTGCTAATGTCTATTCTCTTTCATTTGAATGCTCATTTGTCACGATCGGTCGCTTGTGAGCGCCGCAGGAGGGATCTATACTACTGAAATAATATATATGATGATTATTTAGGGCGAATTGTGACAACCTCGTCATGTAGCCCCATGTACTTGGGTGTACGGAATATGCCTGACAACCTGTATCATGGTGATGGGTGTATTCGTGTGTATTTGTGATTGCAGCTAGGATTTGGTAGGGGGTATCCTTCTTTTGTCCTGGAGTAAAAGTGGGAAACCATGGAAAACGACTCCTAGGATCACTGAGGTGGGATCTGAATCCACCAGCGGTTAGCGTTCTTGGCTGTCGTTCCGGGGTCCGGGCTCGATTCCCGGCTCTGTCAAGTAATTTAATTCTGGTCTGAGGGATGGAAAGGGGTGCATCCTGCCTCGCGAGGCAAAACTGAGAAGAGACGATGAAATGGGTGTGTATAGAAGATATCTGAGAACTTGTGTCACTGTGTTGTCTGAACTAGTGTGTGTACTTGTAATCAAGGTAGGAATTGGGTAGGAAGCGGCCGTGGCCTTTCGTTAGGTGCCATCCCGGTATTTGCGTGAAGAAGAAGAAGAAGAGGAAACCCTGGAAAACCACTTCTTGAATGACTGAGGTGGGAATCGAACCCGGGCCTCCGATAGTTGGTTGGTTCTTCAGTTTAGAGGCTGTGGCAAGCGGTCATGTAGCCCCGTGTACCTTGGGAGTGTGTAGAATTTGCCTGATAATAAAACCGGTGTCAATTGTGATATCTGTATTAGTGTGTGTTAGCTGTAATTCATGTAAGGACTGCAGACGATCATTTTCAAGTAGTTCCTACTTTTGCTACCAAATGTTACCGTCAACGATATCTATACGCGAACTCGGCAACTAGATGCCACCACAACTGGCACTTGCGACGAAAGTTAGAACTAATAGAGCGTTGATCAAATCCAACCCACAAATTTAGCTTAACACGATTGTAGTTAGTGGAAGGTTCTTTCGCATGTCATAAATCTGTGACATGGGCCCGCCGGATTTATTTCCCCTCCGAAGGAAGGCATACTGTGTAAGAGAGGGCCTAGAGCCCTAACTTCGCCACAATAAAAGCACCAATAAATAACCCGGGAGGGGTGGCGCGGGGGACTTTGTGACCCCACGCATTTTCGTTAAGCTGGGGTATCTACCTTTTACTACACACAGACTAAACCTGTCACATACCTTTCCCCACATTCATTAGCTATTGTCTGATGGCAGTAACCTATTAGTGGAAGGGATGAGGGCCGAGATAAATGTATTTTTGTCGAGCCATTCGGCAATGTGTTCCGAAAGACCCCGCGCCACCAGTCCCACTCAAGGTAACTAGAATACCATGAGTCCCAATGGCAGAGCGAACATCTGTTCTATTCTTACGCGTGCTCAATGAGAATATAGCTGTCTGATCGTGAAATAGAATTGATTGTAGTTAAGTTTTAAAATAAAACATTATGAATCGTCTGAGCTACGAAGAGCAAGAATCTAGGGTGTTATCTCTTCTGCAAGACGTCGAAGAGGAAGAAATATTAGGAGGTGAGAACAGTGATAGTGAAGATGAACTGGAAATAGCAGAATCTTGTAGCGATACTGAGCAGAGTGCAGACGAAGAAGAAAATGAAGAAAGTGACGATGATATGCCTCTTTCTCAGTGGATGTGTACCCTTACTGCAAAAGAAAGAGGGTTACAAAATGGAGTACGATACAACCCCAACACAATACAGCAAGAGAATTCTCTAAAATGTGTCAATGGTGAAAAACTATAATCCTACATTTTCTAAAATTTGCCTAATCATTCATTTTGAAATTGTTAATAGGCAAACTGAAGTAAGAATTATCAGGTATTTCATAAAAATAGATGATTACCTGTCAGATCCGCATCATTATAGTGTAAATACCCGTTTATAATACGTACACGATTTTCATTCTTGCTCATTAGTTCAGTGAATTTTTTGATTCTATATCAGTAGCATAAACAAAATAATTGTCGTTGCTACAGAGAAATAAATGGGAGGGGTCAGAAATTACCCCGCGCCACCTCTAACATTGCTCAAGTATGCGACACCTCTTCCGGGATAATAAATAATTAAATATTGAGGGTTTTTTAACGCTCTTAAAAATCCGACGACTGCCACTGGGACTGAATCCACGATCTTGGGCATAGAAGCTCAGCATGCTACCAACAACGCTACCGAAGCCGCCCGGACCTCCGAGCTGAGAGCCAAGAATGCTAGTCATTAAGCAATGCAGTGGGCTCAAGAAGAGTACAGTATCACTTGAACACAGTCAAACATAATATTACGCAAACGGTACGTTTATGACCTAACTATTGAAGTAAAAGGGTTGAAACTTAATACAATTGAAGAAGATTTCATAGTTTGCAGTCCAAATTAGATTCAGAATCATAATTCCCGTGCTTGAAATGTTTTATTTGCAAATTTTCCTTCTTACGTTTAAAATGTGTTGATGCAATGCATTTTTCTCAAGTTACATAAACACTGTAGCAATTATTCTAAGTCAGATTAAAGTACGAGGGCTGATTTTTAAGTAATACTCGTTTTGAAATTACGCCGTTGCAGCACTGCGGTCGGCATTCCATGCAGGTGCGCTGTGTACCTGCATCTATTAGCAAGTCTGAGACGCCATTACGGCAACAGACGCCCATGTGTGGGTGTGTTGACAAGCTTTTGAAATGGCATCGCCGATCCCGAGTGCCGCCGACCCATAAACGAGAGAGAAAACTCCCCTGTAAGATATCCTGCCTCGTTTACGGGTCGGCGGCACTCGGGATCGGCGATGCCATTTCAAAAGCTTGTCAACACACCCACACATGGGCGACTGTTGCCGTAATGGCGTCTCCATCTTGCCAATAGATGCAGGTACACAGCGCACCTGCACGGAATGCCGACCGCAGCGCTGCAACGGCGTAATATCACAACGGGTATTACTTAATAAACAACGCTCGTAACTATGCACTTGAAGAGACTGTGAAAATTTCAAGAGGATCGGCGCAGTGATTTCTGAGATAATGTACCTCATTTGCAAAAAAAAAAAAAAAAAAAAAGAAGTTGTAAGAAAATACTGTCAGAGAAATGTCTGCAAAGGTAGATGAATAAAAATTTAGTAGTTGATTGTCAATGTTGACAAACTTATAAAACCCTTACCCTTTTTTTTCTTTTTTAGTCGGTTTACCCTCCAGGTTGGTTTTTCCCTCGGATTCAGCGAGGGATCCTACCGGTTGTCCTGATTGCGGTCATTCCAGATTGCGTTCACCTCATTGGCAATCCAGATTGCGGTCATTTTGATTTTAGGGAAGAACTATAATCATTCCAGCGTCCACATTGCGATCACTTTTCTTGGGAGACAGGTCCTTGGTTCTTGGTTCTTCGCAACTGACTCACACCTTCCGTAAGTTTTGTGGATAACAAGGGGAAACTGATATTTCACTACCTAACCAAAGAATACAGTCCAGTGTTCTGCTGAGCACACCCCATAAAACTCCGCTTAAAAAATCAAGTCCCCTCCCAATCTGATGACACCTCGTAAAGCAATGATTATAACATTTTCAGTCTTAAGAATAGAAACGTTTCAGGATCGGAATCAACGACCTTCACTTTGAACAAAATTGTTGTAACGGGAAATTGTATACTTACAGGGTACATTTTTTTTTTAATTTCTGACCCTCCTCTCCCATTTGAGGAGCGATATATCTATTTTTAGCCTACTTTTCACATTTTTCTAAAATGAGGAAAAAGTAGACTTATGAGATCGGGCAAATGTGTGTCTGTCTGTCTGTCAGTCTGTCCTTCTGTCTGTCTGGCTGTGTGTGTGTCCCCCCCTATCAACTCCTAAACGGCTGCAGCAATCGAAACAAAATTTGGTAGGAGTAACGATCTATACCTGAATATCTCACGGCCTTATTTGAAAATGATGTCAGTGCTACCAACTGCCGAAAAATCGCGATTGAAATTTTCAGCTCCATGTTAGATATCCTGGAAGCTATGAATGGGAGCTATTTCAAAATTGGCACACGTATAGATAATAATATTGCAGTTTAATTTCCAGGAGGCCATACATGGCAGTGTTGTCAAAATGATTATAAGCCTGCTGAGAGGTCCAATTTTTAAATGCATATAACTCCTACACTATCAATTGGAATTCAACCACATTTCGTATGTGCTATGTGTACATAAACAGATATGAACGAGCGTATTCTAAAGAGCCACCAGGACTGCCAACTGTTAATAAATGTTTTCATTTTTTTAATCCAAATACCCATATATCTGAAAGTATGCAAGCCGACAGCTTTAAACTATGCACACGTATAGTACCTGACATTCTATATTAATTTGGAGTAACTTATATCATCAGTGCTACCAACATGATTCTAAGCCTGCTGAGAGGTCCAACTTTAAATACATGTAACTTCTATACTATCATTTGGATTTCAACCAAATTTCGTGTGTGCTATGTGTACTATAACAGATATGACTATGCCGATTCTTAAGAGTAACCAGGGCTGCCAACTGCTAATAAATTCTGTCTCTATTTTTGTTACCCTAATATCAATATATCAGAAAGTATGCAAGCCAATAGCTCTAAACTTAGCACACGTATAGTACCTGGCATTCTAGATTAATTTGGAGTAACTAATATACGTCAGTGCTGCCAATATGAATCTAAGCCTGATGATAGGTCCAATTTTAAAATGCATGTAACTTCTATACTAACTAATGGATTCCATTCAAAATTGACACAATAGATCATATTATTTCAGATTATTTCTGACCAATACATGTATGTCATTGTTGCCAACATGATTTTACGCTTGCTGTTAGATCCAATGTTTAACTGCATGTAACGTCCATGCTATCCGTTGGGCTTCAACCAAGTTTTGTATTCTGTACCTTAAAAGATGGAACTAAGAATATATTCAGTCACCAGGGTTGCCAACTGTAGTTCTCTATTAGGCTACATTATGCCAGGTATACAGTATTTCGAACTAATTCGAAATTTCGATTTTACCAACTAATTTTCGTCGTTATTCTAGATAGATCCATATAGATTAATCATTGGCATGAATCTTAAATTTTAAGAAAAGTAGGCTCATTAGTTCGTCACGGAACTTCTTGTTATAATAGGTAGGCCTACCTGTACTGTATATCGTGGAAAATATTCTTTTCATTACTTCGAAAAGTAATTTGTTTTGCGTTTGATTCAAAATCCTCTTTGTAATCAAATGTTGTCCCCGCCCCCTTTTACACACAACATCACACATTTGAAGTTTTAGATGAATTAACATTCCAGATTTGAAATCTGTGACTTTTGATAAGTCAAAATCATGACATGTACCTCAACATTGGCAAGAGGGGTGGAAGTAAAAGGTGAGGAATTCCCCAGGGGAGTTACAACCGGACCGGTCTCCCAAGAAAAGTGGTCGCAATCTGGACGCTGGAATGTTTATGGCTCTTCCCTAAAATGAATGTGACAGCAATCTGGAATGAGGTGAACGCAATCTGGAATGACCGCAATCAGGAAGACACCATCCCACCACTACCGCCTCCAGGGCACTGTCCTGGAGCTTGAAACATCGGGTTGGGGGATACAACTGGGGAGGTGGGACAATCACCGCTCCCAGGCGGCCTCATCTGCAAAGTGAACAGGAGCATTATGAGGGATGGAAAGATTGGGAAGGATAGGCAAGGAAGTGGGAAGGAAGCCATTCCGGTATTTGCCCGAAGACGAAGTCGAAAACCATGGTAAACCACTTCGAGGTTGGCTGAAATGGGAATCGAAAACCCTCTACTCATTTGGACCACCCGAGGCCGATTATACGCCGTTCCAGTCCTCAAGCCACTTTTCAAATTTCGTGCCACAGCCGGGGATCGAACATTGGACCTCTGGGGTGGCAGATAAATACGCAGTCCACTGCACCACGGAGACGACAAAAAATATCTCAAAAAGAAACATTTTTGCTACAAACAAACTTCCTATGATATTATTTCAATATGCAGAGAACCCAAAACATCAGAAATGAGAAAATTGAATCTTTCAACTGAAACCTAAGTTAGCACCACCTTAATACAAGCCCTAACGCCAACGACAGTCCCCAACCCCATCTCGAACTCGATCTTCTGCTATAAATCGCTCCAGGAAATTGGTATGCCTGTTGCTAAGTTTCTCATTAATATAGGAAGTAAATACATGTGTATTTTCTTATTCCCTTTTGTAAATAAAATTTTTGGTTACCGTTGTAATATTCTTGTTTATGTGTTTGTGATGAACAAGTTTCTTCATTGGATGTGGCTACTACGTTCTTGTGGTCCAAGGTCGTGGGTTCAAACCCAGCCGAAGTCGTCGGATTTTTCAAGAGCGTTAAAAATACCTCGATAATCATATGCCTTCCTTCGGAGGGGAAGTAAAGCCGGCGGGCCTATGTCATAGATGTATGGCATGGAAAAGAACCTTCCACTAACTGAAATTGTGTGAACCAAAATTTGTAGATTAGGTTTGATTTATGCTCTTAAATTCCAACGTTCGTCACCGGGCGCCGGTTGCGATGGCATCTAGTAGTAGCCAAGCTCAAAGCTAGGTGTCGTGGACGGTAGCATTTGGTAGTGAAAGTAGGAACTTACTTGAATTCTCTCTCTGTGGTTAACAGCCGTGAGGCTGGTTGGCAGCAGCTCGCCATACTTCCCGTCTCTCCATCTTCCTCTTCAGTTCACAGTATGAGTCACAACTCACATCTTCCAGTATTTGACTCATGTACTCCAGTCTGGGTCTTTCTCTATAATTCTTGCCGTCTACTGTTCCCTCGAATATAAGCTTAAGCAGTCCATTGTGTCACAGTATGTGGCCCACGAGGTGATTCCGTCTTCTTTTTAAATATTTAAGGAAGCATCTTCTCTCTCCCACACTTCTAATATCTTCCTCATTAACACTTCTAATAACTTCCTCATTTGTGACCATTTCTTTCCAGCTATTTTCATAATCCTTTTATTGCACTAGGTTTCAAATGCTAGTAGTCTTTTTCTCTCCCTCTCTCCTATTGTCCAAGATTCGCTGCCATATATCGCGACGCTCCATCCATAGGTCTTCAACATGTAATTCCTCACATCAAGACTTAAGTTCTTTGCAGTAAATAGGTTCTTCTTTTTATAGAAAGCGTTCTTGGCTTGGGAAATCCTACTTAATATCTCTCTGCTGCTTCTTCCAGCATTCGTTACTTGAATTAACAAGATGTTCAGTAAAGAACTAATAGCCTACTTCTCCTAAATGTATGAGTCTAGTTATAACTCGTTGTTATTATCAAAGAGTATAATAGAATCATTTCTTGGTTGAAGACCTTAGAAACTATTTACCTCTACCAAACGCCACAACCTAGAAAACAAGATGTTCAGCAAAGAACATATAGCCTACTTTCTCCTAAATGTATGGGTATATTTATAACTCTTTGTCCTCATCCCTAAATCCTCTACCACCATGTAGTGTTTGTTTTCTTTTATATTGATAATTAGCCAGTAAGTGTCAAAATCAATATTATATACTTTATGATGATTGAATAACAAAACTACTAACTTATTGTAATGCATTCACGTCCGTTAATCTCTATATTAAGCCAGCCTGCAAACTTAAGAATCTTTCGTTTTGGGTACTTTCCCCTTTAAAAATCCGCGCCAATCACAGTAGGTTGGTGCAGCGACCTAGCAGTGAATTAATATTTTTATGTTCGAACTAATATGTGTCAGAAAACTGTATCATAATTAGGCTCATTATAACACTATTTTTCATTATGAAACAGTTTCTCCCACCAATCAGAGCTCAAGAAACAGTTGTTTGACCAATTAGATAAGGATACCTTCGCGCATGCGTTCAAAATCCAACATGTCTATATAAATTACCGAAATTGCACCGTCCATATGTTCCCGTAAATAAACTGAGACAAGAAATGGCACTGTATCTTAATATCCCCAAAATCAATTTCTACACAGCGCGTGGTTTTGAAACGACTTCGGTGACAGTTTTACTGAATACTGGAGCACAATCTGAACATATGGCATTGAAGCACACAGAGCGCATGCGTCGGTTGTCCAGAGAGCTTAGGAAACAGAGATATACTACCCACCGCAGCACCCGATCACAACAGTCTAGTGACTGAACAGATATTTATGAATATTTATGTTAAAACATATAATAAAGTTATAATTATCGTCGAACATAAACAGTCGTATGCAACTCCCCTATAATGGTAATTAAAACACTCGTATGGAAATTATAGCTGCCGCCCTGGAGGTCCTGGGTTCGATTCCCGGCTCTGCCACGAAATTTGAAAAAGTGTTATGAGGACTGGAACGGGGTCTACTCAGCCTCGGGTGGCCCAAATGAGTAGAGGGGGTTCGATTCCCCCTCAGCCGTCCTCGAAGTGGTTTTCCGTGGTTTCCCACTTCGTCTTCGGGCAAATGCCGGGATGGTACCTTCTTCAAGGCCACGGCCGTCTCCTTTCCTCTTCCTTGCCTATCCATCCTCACCATCCCTTACCTTCCCTCATGAGGCCTCTGATCGCTTTGCAGGTGAGGCCGCCTGGGCGAGGTTCCGATCCCACCTCACCAGTTGTATACCTTCCGATTCGATGTTCCCAGCTCTAGGACACTGCCCGTAGAGGCGGTAGTGGTGAGTTCCCTCGCTGAGTCTGTGGGTTCCACCAACCTGGAGGGTAAACGATTAAAAAAAAAATGAAAATTATAAAACTACTCGTGTCTTAATTATGGCCATTATAGGCTCGTTGCATAATGTACTAATCTTGTACGCCTCTGGGTGTTCAATGAGCAGGCAGTTTAAAGTAGCCAGGAGGGAGGTGATCCTGCTGGCAGTGTTTAAAGGTAATCGGAGCGCGATCGTGGCTAATAGTTGAACTACCAGTATTAGAAAATTGCCATACTTCAGAAGGCCAGGTATTTACACAGCCGTATGTTTGGAACAATTTTACCCACATAACCCACAAGAGGACAGCACCGTACAGAGACATTAAGAAGGCTGTGGTTGATGACAACGTGTATCTAGTTCTTCTATTCTCCTTTTCCTAATGTCTTCTGTTTATGTGCAATGCTGGGACTGTGATTTTATTAATAAACGAGTGTATACATTAGCCTCCCCTTTGAGCTAAATTACATTTTATTCAGTATCTGTGGTAAGTACTTGTGCACATCATTTGTAAAAGAATTCAAGAAAAAAAAGGTCAACTGTAGCAGTATTCGATCCCCAGTCAACTGCGTGACAGACTAACACGCTAGCCTGTAGCTAACTATATCCTTAACATCATGGTGTTCTTAACTGATATATTAGATGCAACCTGTTGGCAAATAATGACTTTAAATAAACGATTTCTTCACTTCAATACAACTTCATTATAGATCATTTCATACAAAGTTTATATTATTGTATCAGTAGGGTATATTACATACAACATACTAAAACTACTGTAATATAAGACAGGCTCATGAGGACAGCTGCCTTCTTGTCGTGTGGCAGAGACGGCTCAGCTCTTTTAAGCCACTCATACAGTATAATATTATAATATTAAATTATAATAAATAATGGATCACGACCTTCAGGATAGCTTAAACCACCCTAGGCTCGATAATCGGAATTGGTAGGTCTTAAGCTATTGTTTATAATGGTTGCATGATTCACACGGACGCCATCCTGAAATGGCAAGGCCGATGACCTTGAAGTTTGGTTGAACGACGCGTCCTATATAAAGGTATGTTGTCACCAAATTTGGTAGAGATCGGATGATTAGTTTAGCCGTAATTTGAGTTTACGTTTTGAACGTTTGAGTGGCCGCCATTCAGTTTTGGTAAAGATGGCGGCGATATAAAATATGACACTGAGGTGCCCTTTGCTAGTGCTACCTCTGTACCAAATTTCGTTCAATTCGGTTTCACCATGTTCGAATTGATAGGGGGGACAGACATTCAGAGTACACACACTCACACACACTCACACACACACAGAGACTCACACACACACATACACACACACAGACAGACACACAATTTTTCGCCCTGTGTTGATCTCATAAGTCTACTTTCATTTTTTGCAAAAATCGAAAGTAGGCTAAAAACTACTACCATCATTGAAGAAAGATAGATAAGAAGTATCTCAAGAATGTTATGGATCTGGAGACATAATCGACCGGACTGGCTGCGTGGCTCTGCGGTAACGTTCTCGCTTGCTGGACCCTAGGTTGCAGGTTCGTATCCTGGCGCAATCAGCTGGCATTTGAGGGTGCACAAATGCGAGGGAGCCGTGTCAGTAGATTTACTGGCACGTTAAAGATCCCCTTCGGGCCAAAATTCCGGCACCCCGGCGTATCTAAAAGCAGCAGTAGTTAAAAGGGTCGTAAAACAAATAACATTATTATTATTGTTATTATTACATAATCGACCTGCCGTGGGCAACATCCAACTTTCATGGCTTTCACAACCCTAATTGAATTAACAAATCTTTCCATGACCCTACAGAGACGTGTGTATACAAACTATGTGGATATTTTCGATTGCTATTTGCCTGAAATAAAAGTAGTAATTAATAACCTGAACTAACACCAACGGCTTGAATTAAGTTACTATGTGAAATCGTTTTGTTCTTTACTTCAAATAACATTTTCAAGTAACGCAAAATAGGCTGTTACAAACCCTTTAAAATAAAAAGTAAAAATGTATCGTAGTATCATCTTGTCATTCTTCAAATTCGATGCGCATAGAATGCCAATGGTATAGTTATCAATGGAGCCCCACGTAGACTATTCGTGACATCTAGTGGTGAAATATCGAACAATATAATCCTAACAGAGCGAGTGCATTCTAGCGGCCATAAGAAGAAACTTTTCAATAAAATCTGGAAGTTAATAAGTAGGCCGTCGTGCAGTTACCTTTTTGGCTGCTAGATGTCTCGAGCAAATCTGCTGGCGAATTATGTTTTAATTAAATATATGTTTTGCACCGTAATATGCACAATATAAGGCTTAATTTTAAAATGTCTGAGTCATTACAAAGCAAAAAATATGTAAAATTTCAAGCAAAAATCCAAACTCTGATGGGGTTTGAACCATAGGCATATGAATGACAGACTAACGCTTTACCACGGAGCCATTTGTGCCAACGTACATTGATCTATATAAAATGACTTACATAGAACTTGTTAGCAAATAATGATTTAGACCTAACGATTTCATCAGTGGAGTATATTATTTATGTATAAAGCATTTCATACTAAGTTTATTTATTTTGTATCAGTACGCTATATTGCATGCAATACTCAAATTAGTGAAATATAAGTCAGGCACAAGATATCCGCTGCCATCTTGTCTTCTTACCGAGACGGCTCAGCTTTTTAAAATCACTTCTGCACTATAGTATTACAAAATAAACTTTTAATTTCGAACGTGCCTCTTCCTTTAAAACAGTTAAATCGATTCTCGGCTCGATAATCGGAACTGGTGGGTCCCATGATATGGATTATAAAGTTTTCATAATTCGCACGGCCGCCATCCTGATATGGTACGGCGGATGACCTTGTAGTTTGGTCACAAGACGCATCCTATATGAAGGTATGTAATTACCAAATTTGGTAGAGATCGGATAATTTAGTTAGTCGCTATTTGATTTTACGTTTTGAACGTTTGAGTGGCCGCCATTCAGATTTGGTAAAGATGGCGGCGATATAAAACATGACACTGAGGTGCCCTTTGCTTGTTCTACCTCTGTACCAAATTTCGTTCAATTCGGTTTCACCGTGTTCGAATTGATAGGGGGGACAGACATTCAGAGTACACACACTCACACACACACACACACAGACTCACACACACACATACACACACTCAGACAGACACACAATTTTTGGCCCTGTAGTGATCTCATAAGTCTACTTTCATTTTTTGCAAAGATCGAAAGTAGGCTAAAAACAGATAACACACAGCATCTTAATTAACACCGGTTATCAGACAGATTCTACACGCACCCAAAGTACACAGGGCTACATGATCGCGTTAACGCCGCCCCTAAACTGAGGAACCAACCAACCAACCTATAAGATTCTTGTACAAATATTATGCATTATTAAGTATCGCCCACGTCACCCATAAGTCCTCTGTGGTTGGTCCGCCTTGTGTTGCCTGCAGTAATGGAATGTGAAGCTGTGGAGATTTGACTTCTCTCCAATAACCAATTTTACACTTGTCCATATAATGCAGTCCTTTGTGTCGCGAACAATTGAATATAAGCCAAGTGCATATGAATAGAATGTTTTGTTGAGACGCACCAAGTGGCTGTGGAGAAGATTTCGAGGCAGTTATGCGAGGAGAATTGAAATTATACGAGTAGAATTTATGGAACAAAAGAATGTACCATATCACTGCTATTAAAGTGTTAATATAATAGGGTGCTAGCACGTGGAAGGAAGGCAGGAAGGAATGCCATGAAGGAAGGCAGGCAGGAAGGAAGAAAGGTAGGAAGTATGGAAGGTAGGACGGAAGGACGGCAGGAAGGATGGAAGGAAGGAAGGTAGGAAGGCAGGAAGGAAGGATGGAAGAATGGAAGGAAGGCAGGAAGGAAGGATGGCAGGAAGGATGGAAGGATGGAAGGAAGGAAGGCAGGAAGGAAGAAAGGTAGGAAGTAAGGAAGGTAGGAAGGAAGGAAGGTAGGTAGGAAGGAAGGCAGGAAGAAAGTAAGGCAGGAAAGAAGGAAGGCAGGAAGGAAGTATGGCAGGAAGGCAGGAAGGAAGTAAGGCAGGAAGGAAGGTAGGAAGGAAAGCAGGAAGGAAGGCAGGAAGGAAGGAAGGCAGGAGGGAAGGAAGGAAGGTAGGAAGGAAGGCAGGCAGGAAGGAAGGAAGGTAGGAAGTAAGGAAGGTTGGATGGAAGGAAGGTAGACAATAATGAAGGTAGGAAGGAAGGCAGGAAGGAAGGCAGGAGGGAAGGAAGGAAGGTAGGTAGGAAGGAAGGCAGGAAGGAAGGTAGGAAAGGATGAAGGCAAGAAGGAAAGAAGGAAGGCAGGAAGGAAGTAAGGAAGTAAGGCAGGAAGGAAGTAAGGCAGGAAGGATGGAAGGTAGGCAGGAAGGAAGGAAGGTAGGAAGTAAGGAAGGCAGGAAGGAAGGATGGAAGGAAGGTAGGCAAGAATGAAGGCAGGAAGGAAGGGAGGTAGGAAGGAAGGAAGGAAGGCAGGAAGGAAGGAAGGCAGGAAGGAAGGAAGGCAGGAGGGAAGGAAGGAAGGAAGGAAGGAAGGAAGGAAGGTAGGTAGGAAGGCAGGAAGGAAGGATGGAAGGCAGGAAGGAAGGTAGGAAAGGATGAAGGCAGGAAGGAAGGAAGGCAGGAAGGAAGTAAGGAAGTAAGGCAGGAAGGAAGTAAGGCAGGAAGGTAGGAAGTAAGGAAGGCAGGAAGGAAGGATGGAAGGAAGGTAGGCAGGAATGAAGGCAGGAAGGAAGGAATGTATGAAGGAAGGAAGGCAGGAAGGACGTAAGGCAGGAAGGAAGGCAGGAAGTAAGGAAGGTAGGAAGTAAGGAAGGTAGTGCACCCGTATCCCCGTGGTCTTAAATGGTGAAATCCGAAGAAAATGCAGGATCGTAGAATCTGGAAGCCCCGGCTGAAAATAGCCCCCAAGACACCACCACCAAGGATAGACCATGGATAGGAATACCACAAAAATTAAAAAGAATGTGATTTAAGATGCCGGTGGTCCATAAAAAAATGAAAAATAGCCCAAACTGAGCTACCAAGACTCTTAAAGATAATTAAATTAATCTAATCTCGGGCGCGTTAAAAAGCATCCTAGCTAATGACCCACTGGTTCTCGAAGCACATTCTAATTAGAATAGAAATCACTAAGTCATTCGTATGAATTTTTAAAATTTAACAAAAGTTTATTAACTGAAACCGCAGTGTCGTGAAGTAGAAACTCCACTGAACAAAAGTTTATAATCTTATGCCTCTGCCGAAGCATGAAAAATGTTTAAGTAACAATCGCCTTAATTAGGCCACACACTGCCTATCGTCTCATCATTATTAACGAAGTTCCAAAAAAAAAATACACACAAAATATTCTGATATTGTCGTAAACCCTTTTTGACATATTTATAAAAATATTCCATTCAATCGTAGCAATTAATATATACATATTTTACATAATTACATTTTATTTCTGAGATTTAGTTGCGCCCAGAATTATTCATCACGTTAATTTCATGTATTCATATACAATTATTTGGTTTCAATTTTCAAGTCCGTGCCGTCCTAAATGACAAACAATTAAGCTAATCGGACGTCGTATTGTTAATTATAATGATTATGTTTCAATTCACTTTCTCACAGATATTAGATTTTCTAACACTCAATATTTTAGTTAAAAATAGCTCAAGTTTATACAAGTATTAATATTACAGTCTTTCCAATTAAACTCTATTCTAAAAACAATTGTTACTAAATCTTAACAAATATTAACGGTGTTGTTACAATACTTGGTTTCTTAAATGTTGGATTCAAAATTGTACATTGGCTCAATTTCACGTTCAAAATAATACACCGTAGTGCACTCAGCAATATAGCTCTAAAGCTATTTCAGTGCTGGAAAAATTGATATTGACAATCCACATATGTCAAATATCTCCTAAATCGCAATTCAAATAGGCAGACAAAATTCCATTATTACCATATCATCGCTTAACAGCTCTTAATAAATTTCCAAACATTACGAATATTATAAAAGTTTTTATACAATCATGGATAAATATGTTGCTTCAAATTAGCCAAAAGTTAAAGTGTCGAGAAAAATCTTTATCAGAACAGTGATAAAATATTGTATTCACAAGTCTAAATAACTGTGTGAGAATTCTAAGTCTGTCACCTCGATTATGACTTACATATATTTTAAACATTTATCTCCTTACATTACATATCATTACTAATTACATTTTCTCAAACAAAGTATTTCTTTCGTATTTCTCAACCGACCATTGTGAAAAGAACGATTCAGTTTTCGCATAATTTAAAATAACTCCACTGGAGATCCTCCTCAAAGGAAAACACGTCAAAACTACAGCATGGGAAAGAGCCTATCTTGAGAAGGTAAAAATTAACCATTAGATTTGAACGCTAAACCAAGTTGGAGTTTCTCATAAGAATCCACAAAAAATTAAAAACTGAACGAGCTCACAAAGGGAGTCGAAATTAAAAGAATTTCAAAAATCTGGATTACCAGAACTAAATTCGCACAATCGCAGAGAATCATACTATAAATCACTATGTTCCATGTCTATGCTCAATCTGCCAAAAATATAGACCTGAATGTCTATCTAATAAACTTGCATGAGCTTTCAAAAATATTCAAAGTCAAATTCAAAAAGTCCAGAGAATTTGTTCAAAGTCGAATTCACGTATACGACGGATTATGGGACATCTGCTTGAGCTAGAATTATTCTTATATAATTTTAACGTCGTCTTCTCCCTATAAGTTTTCTCATGTTGTCTTCCCAACAAACTATATTCTTCTATCTTATTCCCGAATTACATCTTAATGAAAGCAAGGTAATGTTCAAAGTAACACTACAATAACTACTAAATTGAACTACAAAGTGAATTACAAACTCGGACAGAAATGATTAAATAATCACCCTAGCCCTCGTCTGTAATTCTTAACTACTCTAATCAAAATTGGTGAAAAGGAACATTCAAATGCATGACAAATTCATTCTGTCTACTAAAAGAAAACTTCCAGCTACCTTGTTGAAGTTCTAGTTGAATGAAGTGAGAATGCTATAACACATACTCCTGCCTGGGATCGAACCATATCTGCTCAGCTGCACGATCACGAAACGACTGGATATCAAGAAGGCCCGATTACCGTTCGCGAACGACGAAGCTAACAGGTGTTCGTTTGACATATTTCATAGTTCTTTCACTTGCTAGAGAGCACGACAACATTGATGTAGTAAGCCAAGCTGGTTTCATTATGTAGCAATACAAATTGTCATTCCGACTTTCATAATCTCTTCAATCTTCTCTTATAAAGCCTTATACTGTAGTTGCTCATATTGGAGTCAAGTAATCATCCTGAGTATTCAACGCTGCTATGTGTTACATTTCTCGTCTGTGTTTAGCCCATATTCTGCATCTTCATATCGTAGCAATATCTCTCTCTCTCCTCATATCATTTATGACAATCATGGCTAAAGCTGCTTATTCTGTACTGCAAAGTAGAACACGTTGTTGTACCATTGGCTTAAGAAGAAGTTATCATACGTGAATGCAAGTTCACTTTGCTCAAATTGAAGGTTAACACTGTCTGAAACTATAATAAGATCAGATGAAAATCCTATCACGTTATACTGTAACACGTATATGTCGGATCAACTCCACGTTACCGAACAAACACGATTTCACGGCAACGCACGTACATGTGCTCAGACCAGAGAGCTCTATGACCCTCCTCGCTGAAATTGTATTCACTAATAAACTCTTCGTTTGCTCCCGCAAATCATACTGTCTCCAGGTGATTTTCAATGCACCTTGTTCTCTGATCGACAGTAACTATCGATACATGTATCATTGCCGAGTTCGATAATCACATGTTATAATATTGTATGCATTTATATTCATATAAAAGCTCTCAGTTATATTCCTTTATCCACAGGATGCATTTCCCATTCTTTGTTTCATACTGCATTGTGTATATTGCTCTACCACAGTGTTCAAAATAACGACAGTGGTGCTGTGTCCATCTTGTATTCAATACAGGTATTAAAATGTCAAACATTTGGTCGTCGGTATGTACGGCGGGTTGCTGACAGCTCCTAACCTCGCTACAGTACTACCGCGCACCTGCATTTCAAAGGAATTTCGCAGTACTGCCATCAGTGTTATTGCCCACTTAACCTATATACAACTAAATACAAAATACGGTCTCATCAGGAAGAAAGGCAGGAAGGAAGAAAGGAAGGAAGTAAGGCAGGAAGAAGGTAAGGAAGTAAGGCAGGAAGGAAGGAAGGCAGGAGGGAAGGAAGGAAGGTAGGAAGGAAGGCAGGAAGGAAGGTAGGAAAGGATGAAGGAAGGAAGGAAGGAAGGTAGGAAGGAAGGCAGGAAGTAAGGCTGGAAGGAAAGAAGGCAGGAAGGATGGAAGGAAGGTAGGCAAGACTGAAGGCTGGAAGGAAGGAAGGTAGGAAGGAAGGAAGGCAGGAAGGAAGTAAGGAAGGATGGCAGGAAGGATGGAAGGATAGAAGGAAGTAAGGAAGGAAGGCAGGAAGGATGGAAGGAAGGAAGGAAGGTAGGAAGGAAGGAAGGCAGGAGGGAAGGAAGGTAGGAAGGAAGGCAGGAAGGATGGAAGGATGGAAGGATGGAAGGAAAGAATGAAGGCAGGAAGGAAGGAAGATAGGAAGGAAGGCAGGAAGGAAGTAAGGCAGGAAGAAAGTAAGGAAGGAAGGCAGGAAAGATCGAAGGATGGAAGGAAGGAAGGAAGGAAGGCAGGAAGGAAGGAAGGCAGGAGGAAAGGAAGGTAGGAAGGAAGGATGGAAGGAAGGATGGAAGGATGGAAGGAAGGTAGGCAAGAATGAAGGTAGGAAGGAAGGAAGGTAGGAAGGAAGGAAGGAAGGCAGGAAGGAAGTAAGGAAGGAAGGCAGGAAGGATGGAAGGATGGAAGGAAGTAAGGAAGGAAGGATGGAAGGAAGGATGGAAGGATGGAAGGAAGGTAGGCAAGAATGAAGGCAGGAAGGAAGGAAGGTAGGAAGGAAGGAAGGAAGGCAGGAAGGAAGTAAGGAAGGAAGGCAGGAAGGATGGAAGGATGGAAGGAAGTAAGGAAGGAAGGAAGGAAGGATGGAATGATGGAAGGAAGGAAGGCAGGAAGGATGGAAGGATGGAGGGAAGGAAGGCAGGAAGGAAGGAAGGCAGGAGGGAAGGAAAGAAGGCAGGAGGGAAGGAAGGTAGGAAGGAAGGCAGGAAGGATGGAAGGATGGAAGGAAGGAAGGAAGGCAGGAAGGATGGAAGGATGGAAGGAAGGAAGGCAGGAAGGATGGAAGGATGGAAGGAAGGAAGGAAGGCAGGAAGGCAGGAAAGAAGGAAGGCAGGAGGGAAGGAAGGTAGGAAGGAAGGCAGAAAGGATGGAAGGATGGAAGTAAGAAAGGCAGGAAGAAAGGATGGAAGGAAGGTAGGAAAGAATGAAGGCAGGAAGGAAGGAAGGTAGGCAGGATGCAAGGCAGGAAGGAAGTAAGGCAGGAAGGATGGAAGGATGGAAGGAAGGAAGGAAGGAAGGAAGGAAGGCAGGAAGGAAGTAAGGCAGGAAGGATGGAAGGATGGAAGGAAGGAAGGAAGGCAGGAAGGATGGAAGGATGGAAGGAAGGAAGGAAGGCAGGAAGGATGGAAGGAAGGAAGGAAGGCAGGAAGGAAGGAAGGCAGGAGGGAAGGAAGGTAGGAAGGAAGGCAGAAAGGATGGAAGGATGGAAGGAAGGAAGGCAGGAAGGAAGGATGGAAGGAAGGTAGGAAAGAATAAATGCAGGAAGGAAGGAAGGAAGGTAGGAAGGCTGGAAGGAAGGAAGGATGGATGGAAGGCAGGAAGGAAGGAAGGCAGGAAGGAAGGAAGGAAGGATGGAAGGCAGGAAGGAAGGATGGAAGGAAGGCAGGAAGGAAGGCAGGAAGGAAGGATGGAAGGATGGAAGGAAGGATGGAAGTAAGGTAGGAAAGAATGAAGGCTGGAAGGAAGGAAGGCAGGAAGGAAGTAAGGAAGTAAGGCAGGAAGGAAGGAAGGAAGGCAGGAAGGTTGGAAGGATGGAAGGAAGGCAGGAAGGAAGGAAGGAAGGATGGAAGTAAGGAAGGCAGGAAGGAAGGGTGTAAGGATGGAAGGACGGAAGGAAGGCAGGAAGGATGGAAGGATGGAAGGAAGGAAGGCAGGAAGGAAGGATGGAAGGATGGAAGGATGGAAGGATGGAAGGAAGAAAGGCAGGAAAGGAAGAAGCGGGGAGAAGCCGGTAATTCTATTCTCGTGCTATTAGCTCCGGGTGTCTCGCGGGCAAATTGGCAACGTTTGCGGTTTGTTGAGAGCCGACATTTCGCTTTCGCTACTGTACGCTTCTACATAGCTGAATGACTGGCAAATAATATGCCCTCCATATTTATAGGGAGACTAGCAGTAGTGACCGGTTTCGCACGGTGAATCTATTTGTTTTATGAATGATAATTAATACTACTACAGAACTGGCACATGATACTTAAACTAACAGAAAAGAAATATTTGTAAATATAACTTTTTTTGGTGGTGGTGGTGGTGGTTGTAGTGGGGGTGATAAGTAGTACAGTATAATGGACGTAACATTCAGGTCATTTTCCCGTTTTGAAAATAATGAATAGGGAAGTGGCTGTTTACTAACTACAGCACTGACACATGTAAATTACAAACAAATTTTAAAATATGCTTAGAAATAGGAGTAAGTGTAATAAAACACTGCCTAGGGCCTATATCTCATTGGCTGTTAGAAATCTAGAGACCAATAGTGTCGTCTTTTGTCGCATAGCGCCGTAGGAAAATAATCAGAACACTTTGGAATACTTCGGCTGTCCCGAGCTCCTGAGATAGAATGGCATCATTTATCGCCACAAAGCACTCAACGATACGTTTCGGAATAAATTAAGGTCAATTTGAAAGCACCGACTCTTATTGCAGCTGATAACCTCAATGTACTGCACCAACACCATTGCACTTATACAGAGGCGTAATATGTCCATGATAACTGTTTTAAGGGGCCTATGAAATCTTTTTGCGCGAATCCCCGTGACTGCAATTTATAAGCAGCACAAGATTTAACTATTTTCGCAATTCTACACCAGAACACTGGTAGGGGCGATGTGATGCAGCCCAAATTGCCAGTCAGCAATGGACTTAATAAATACTCTTATAGTTACACTACTACGGACATGAATGGTTCAAGGGCCTTAATACGTGGTTTTCAAGTTCAGTTCGTTTGTTATTCTAAATGCAGGGAATGGAGAGCGTTGTCCAAAATATGAAGTGGACAGTGTTACCAGCAGGGTTCCAAAGAGTGAGTAAAATATGGCGCAATTAGGAGGAACGGTGCGGATTTGTAATAAAGGGCCTAAATTCAGGGAATGGAGTGGTCTGTCCGAAATTTATAGTGGACAGTGTCACCCGCCGGGTTCCAAGGGGTAAGTTTAAAAAATGTCGCCTCCGTAGCGTAGCGGTCAACATGGTTAGCTGCCGCCCCGGACGTCCTGGGTTCGATTCCCGGCTCTGCCACGAAATTTGAAAAGTGGTATGAGGACTGGAATGGGGTCTACTCAGCCTCAGGTGGCCCAAATGAGTAGAGGGGGTTCGATTCCCACCTCAGCCAACCTCGAAATGGTTTTCCGTGGTTTCCCACTTCGTCTTCGGGCAAATACCGAGATGGTTCCTACTGTCAGGCCACGGCCGCCCCCTTCCCTCTTCCTTGCCTATCCCTCCTTTCCATCATGAGGCCCCTGTTCGCTTTGCAGGTGAGGCGCCTGGGCGCGGTGCTGGTAACACCTCCCTAGTTGTATCCACTCCGATCAGATGTTCCCAGCTCTAGGACACTGCCCGTAGAGGCGGTAGAGTTGAGTTCCCCTGCTGAGTCCGTGGGAGCCACCAACCTGGTGTGGTTCAGATCGGTGAAACGGTTTAGATTTATGACATAGGACCTAATGCAGGGAATGGAGTGCTCTGACCGAAATTTCATGCAGACAGTGTTACTCGCAGGGTTCCAACGGGTAAGTATACAAATTTTGGTTCAGATCGGTGAAACGGTGTAGATTTGTGCCAAAGGGCATAAATGCGGGGAATGGAGTGGTCTGTCCGAAATTGCATGTAAACAGTGTTACTCGCAGGGTTTCAAAGGGTGAGTGTACAAACTTTGGTTCAGATTAGTGAAACGGTGTGGATTTGTGCCAAAGGGCCTAAATGCAGGGAATGGACTGCTCTGTCGTAAATTCCATGTAGACAGTGTTACTCTCAGGGTTCCAAAGGGTAAGTATACAAATTTTGGTTCAGATTAGTGAAACGGTGTAGATTTGTGCCAAAGGGCCTAAATGCAGGGAATGAAGTGGTCTGTCCGAAATTTAACATAGTCTAAACTATTCCTCTTGAATCTGGCTATCATATACAAAAAGAATTTTTCGAATCCGACTGGTAGTTCCAGAGATTAGTGTGTTTAAATACACAAACACATAGACAAACTCTTCAGCTTTATTATATTAGTATAGATATAATGACATCTTTGCCGATTCGCCGGAGGGTTAGAATGGTATGGACTCCGTCATGAGGAAAGACTTCATGATAAAAATAAATGTAGGCTAAAATAAAATAATGGAATGCAACCGAAATATATCAAAAACCCCCATGGACGTCGAATTAGCAGGTGAAGAACTAAAGGAAGTAGGAGACTTCTGCTACTTAGGAAGTAATTTATTTTATTTATCGTACGGCTTTTAGTGCCGGAAGTGTCCGAGGACACGTTCGGCCGCCAGAGGCCGTAGCTGCTTCAAGCGTACACCCATAGGGTGAGCTACAAGTTCCATTCAATTACAAGTAGTTCCAACTTTCGCTACCAGATGTCAATGATACCTAGTGATGAACGTTGGAACTTTGATAGAGCGTTCCAACGAAATCTAACCTAGACATTTAGCTTTGCACAAGTTTAGTCTGTGAAAGGATCTTTTACATGCCATAAATCTATGACATGGGACCGCCGGCTTTACTTCCCCTCCCAAGGAAGCCACACTGAAGGATTTTAACGCTCTTAAAAATCCGACGACTTCGGCCGGGTTTGAATCTGCGATCTTGGGCACAGCAGTTCAGCATGCTACCAACTACGCCACCGAAGCCGCTTTAGGAAGTAAAATATCAAGTGATGGACGAAGAGGCAGTAAAAGTAGGTAGTTAAGGAAAGGAAAGGAAAGCATTTCTACAGAAAATTAATCTGCTGACATCAAAGGTGGATTTACAGTAGGTATTAGAAAGTCATTCTTTTTTTGGTATTATTTTGATGTCTGAGGGCGTGTGTTTATTTTTATTTGAGACTCGGATTAGGAAAGACACAGCCGTGGCTTTGAGATAGGAACCATCCCAGCCTTTGCCTGGAGTAGAAGTAGAGTAGAAGTGGGACCCACTTTCAGGATGGCCAATCATCACAGTGCTCAGTGGGCGCTGTTTTAGCCCGGATCTCAGAGATGGCAGCCAAGAATATTTTCCACTGCACCAAGAGTCGGGCCATCATCAATGCATCCAATTTGTTGATACAGAAAGAGCAGCCGTGTTACTTTTTAGTGTTTGTTTCCATTATAAAAAGTCAATTATTGAATAATTACATTTGGTTCGGTTTGTTTCTAGCAGTATTTTAATGATGCTAATGTCCATTCACGGAGTGATCAGAGTAAACCAACCCACAGCTATTCAAATTTTATGGCTGAATGTCATTACCTCTAAATTCGGTCCGACCAGGCACTGTGCAATTCAAACCAGTGGTTCAACACATTCCACAACTACAAGATATTCACCGTGTTCCGCATTTACCCTCGCATTCTGACCTGCTGGTCGCCAGTTCGTTTCTGGGTGATGGTGATGATGTTAATTGTTGATGTTAAATAATGTACTTCATACAAAATATAACAAATTTTCAAATAAAAAAGCCCAACTGTTGTATTAAATTATAAACCTCAGTTTTGGAATCCATACTTATTGAAATCAAACATAGCAACTTTTTCCAGTTTTGAATACCACAGAGACCATAATTATTGTTTATAACAAACGTTTGCCTACTCCGGGTCGACCGCAAATGAGTGGGGGTAGAATAAATCTTTGATAAGTTGTAGATAGGTATTTATAATTAGGAAAATTTGGCGTGTATATTTGAAACACAATTTTGACATGACGTTCCGTGAAGAATTATGAATTAATCCACCAATTTCCATATAATATAACGATCCGTCTATGCTGTCTTCGGTGGCCTAGTCGGAAGCATGGAGAACTACTATGCTCAAGATCGCGGGTTCTAATCCGGCTGAAGTCGTCGGATTTTTAACAGCGTTAAAATCTTTCCTTCGGAGTGGAAGTAAAGCCGGTGGGCCCTTGTTATAGATTTATGGCATGTAAGAGAACCTACAGTAGCACTGCAATTGGTGGTGTGTAGCAAACTTTGTAGGTTATATTTGGCTTTTTAGAAACGTTCTATCAAGTTCCAACTTTTCTCGCTAGGTGTCAGTGACAGTAGCATCTGGTAGCCAAAGCCGGAACTACTTGAAATTGACCTTGTTGGGAGCCTTCGGGCGTTCAATCAAAAATGCCCAGCTATGGTCATTGGCTGCAATTCATATAGGCCTACTGTATAATGAAGATCCGTTTATCTTGGAGCTTTAACTTAATCGTAATCTATGTAATCAATAGACACAATGACCCATGAGTGTTCAGGAATAAACAAATCCATGATAAGGAATATCTGAATTCTACTGGAAGAATCATGTCCGAGTATTACCTTGAACAGCTAAGAAATCCCGTTTCAATTTATTTAGAATATGATAGTTTCCAATTGAGCGGTTTAATATTACATTGGATATAAAATATACAGTATTTATTGGTATTTACAGAATACGTATTTTATCTATAACTAGAGGCCCGTGCGAGAAATCTCGCATGTTCATAAACCACAATTTCCCCTGAATACCTACGGGCAAAATGCGAACTGAACAGCCATGATGTAGCGTATTTTCCTTCCGCAACAGTATTTGCAAATCGCACACTTCTTACAAAAATTGATATTTATGACATTAGAATGCAATTCGTCACTGCTAATGTAATTTGTGTGCTGAGTCTATTGATTGACAGCTGAGCTGTAACACTCACCGGTTATTCGACATTTATGAAATTATACGATTTGAGTACTCATTACTTTGATTTACTGTTCCTGAAATCCATGCGAATTATCAAGGAAAGACCTCGGAATGGTAAAATGACGTGAAACAGGCGTCACAGTGGCCAAAATGTGAAGTTGACAGCAATTTCAGAGCGTATTTTCCTACAGCAACAGTATCTGCAAATCGCACACTTCGTACATTATTTTAAAAGTCATTTTTAAAGAAATTATAGATATTTATTAACTTAGAGCGCAATTGGTCACTGTTAATGTCTATTCTCTTTCATTTGAATGCTCATTTGTCACAATTGGTCGCTTATGAGCGCCACAGGAGGGATCGATACTACTGAAATAATATATATGATGATTCATGACATCAAGGCTAAATTCAGTAGACCACCTTCAAGAGACATTTCGCCCCCGTGTGATTTCCTTTTTAAATAACAGTACACTAGTTTCATGTTTTTTTAGCCTACTTTTCGCATTTTGTAAAAATGAGGAAAAATTAGACTTATGAGATCGATCCGGGAAAATGTGTGTCGGTCTGTCTGTCTGTCTGTCTGTCTGTCCTTCTGTCTGGCTGTCTGGCTGTGAGTGTGTCCCCCCATATCAACTCCTAAACAGCTGTAGCAATCGAACCCAAATATGGTATGAGTAAAGATCTCTATCTGAATAGCTCAATGCCGTATTTGAAAATGATGGCAGTGCTACCATCTGCTGAAAAATCGCAATTGTAATTTCAGCTCCGTGTTGTATATCTTGGAAGGTATGAATGGGAGCTATACCAAAATTGGCACACATATAGATAATAATATTTCAGTTTAATTTCCAGGAGGCCATACATGACAGTGTTGCCAAAATGATTCTAAGCCTGCTTCGAAATAATTAGACATTTCGATATTACCAACTCAATTTCGTCATTATTCTAATTAGGTCCACATAGAATAATTATTGGAATGAATCTTACATTTCGAGAAAAGTAGGCACTTTAGCTCGTCATGGAACTTCTTGTATTCTTCGATATGTAATAACAAATGCTTTGTTGAGGTATGCATTATATGACTGATATTCTCGTCAATAATGTTATGTTTTAAACTTACTCTGGCTATAAATCTCGCCTTGTTCTGGCTGATATTTCAGAATGCATATCACTGTTAAGTTACGTTTATGATTTATAACTCCATCTCTACATTCCAGTCAGCAATCATATTAGTTAACAATTCTAGTTCGTGGCTTTTGCTTAAGTGTATCACAGTAATAGTAGCTACACCTTCATAGATGAGTTGGTGGAGTGAGTCTGTTTGTGGATGAGATCTTCATATCTCTGTCATGCAACCGTGTACACATTAACATAAATAGCCTAGTTCTTATTTCGGGTGCTTAATGATTTAGTACTTATTCGTAATAGTTGATACACTTTCTACGTTCTGGCCGTGCCTTTTTTTATAGAGCAGCACCCGTTTGTAGGTTTGGTAGTGATTTGTAGAGCTATTTTGTCTTGTATAATTCGATGTGATGATGCTCGCTTGACGGGCGAAACATGTCATCCTAACTGTTATGTAATCCATAACAAATTTCTATATATCATATTATCGCATGTATGTTTAACACTTAGAGTGCGGGCGCCGTTATATTACGTTCGAAGGTAACTTTTTAAAACTGCGGCGAGCGTAATGTTACGTTGATCGATTTCTCGCGCTTTGTGTTGGAGACGAACGTAATATTACAGCTCTAGCACTTGCGTGTGGGTGCCAGTAAGCATGAAGTTGCACATACTATCGCTAGATAGCACCACGTCACTGTTCAGCGGAAGAATATCAATCTGTTCGAAGGCAACGATGCAAGTTCAAGTAGGTCAAATCTGTTTTCCTTTCCTTTTAATCTTTGTGGACAGATTTTTCTCTCGCAAAAACGTTGAGTTTATTCTATGACTAGTATATATATTTGGGGTTATAATTCGCATTACATATTCTGAATCTGACGCAACCGAAGAGACAGTTCTCCCTTTTACTTCTGCCAGCGCACCCGCTCGTTCCAGGACGAGAGCGTGCGCAACAGCTGTTTACGGCTCTTTTTTTACATTATAGGTTTTTTTCAATCGTGTCAGATTTTTATTAAATTTGTAGTGTAAGGATTCGGAAATCGAACGGACTTTTCAATTTATTTGTAACTCAACCCACATTCATTTTGTGCCATTCTGAACATAGCCATAAATTATGGAAATCAGCCAGCACAGTGGTGAGGAGCAACATTTAAAGCATCAGCAGGGTAAGTGTTAGCCTATTTTCATTTTTTTAAATAGGCTTATGTGATCACACTATGTCCTAAACGGCCGAAGTGATTTCAATGAAACTCGGTTAGTGCATACTACTATTTCATCCAACCTCGACCGTGCCTTTCAAATTTTAATACGTTTCACCAATCCAACATGCCGGCCACGCGAAACATTTCACTGGCTTTCTATATCTCCACAATGGTAACATATATTACCCTGAAATGTTGTACAGAGATTAAGGGTATTACTAGAAGAAAACTTATATGACATTCAAAAACCTGCTAAGTGCAAAACCAACATGGCAGCCAAGCGAAATTTAAACATATAAATGGAGTTTACTCTGGATTTAATCATCCGAGTTCAGTGAAACTTGGTACGGTAAATGTTCATATAAAGTTTAAACTACTGACATTCAATTAAACTCAATTTGTTTTGATTACCCTAAGATGGTAGCAGTGTGAAATTTCAAAATTAAGTATTTATTTCTTGTGTCCTAATCTTGCGACTGAAGTGAACGTTTGAATAATAAACCTATGCAATAAACCTCATCCAATAGTACTGTACATAACTATATGGCCTACACATATAACAATCCAACAAGGTGACCATCCAAAATATTTAGACGGCTCTCAATATCTACGAATCTGTTACAGCAATCAAACTGAAATTTTGTGTGTTGATATAGGCTATTAAAATAAGTTCTCCTATGGATCATTCAACAACCTGGTGAGCACAAATCCAACATGGCGATGACGCAAAATGGATTTTTCTCTAATACGAGCCAAAGTGGAGAGAAAATTGAGAGAGGAACAGTATGGATTCAGACCTGGGAGATCAACAGTGGATCTCATATTTTCAGTGAGACAGCTCCAGGAACATCACTACGAATTTGGAGAGGATCTGTTGATGGCCTTCCTGGATATCGAAAAGGCCTATGATAGTGTGTGTAGGGAGAAGATTTGGAAAGCAATGGAGAACATGGGAGTGGAAAAAGAGACTGTAGGCAGAGTGAAGGAGATGTATTGTGGAAGTGTGAGTTGTGTGAAAGTTGGAGGGGAAAGAACAGACTGGTTCAGACAAATGAGTGGCCTGAAACAGGGTAGTGCGCTGTCACCCCTTCTCTTTATTGTGGTTATGGACGAGGTAATGACACGGATAGCAGGAAAGATAGGAGAAGATAAGATGAAAACAATGGTGTTTGCAGATGATTTGGTCTGGGGAAACAAGGAGGAGGAAATTCAGGAGCAACTGAAGGCTTGGGAAGAAACAGTGGGAGAGTACGGATGGAAGTTCAACGTCAGTAAATGTGAGATCCTGTTAACGACCAGGAAAAAGGAGAGACCAATGAGTGAGATAACACTTGGAGGTGGACAGCTGAAGAAGGTGGAAAGTCTCAAGTACTTGGGAAGTATAGTAGAGGAAAATGGGAGAAATTACAAAGAGATTACGGAACGTGGCAGACAGGCAGAAGCATTTCTGAGAAGCATTAGGAGCTTAGTGTGGAATAAAGATGTCCCACATAAAAGCAAGGAAGTGTTATACAGAAGTTACTATATCCCGATACTGACCTATGCTTCAGAAACCTGGACAATGAAGAAAAGAGACATAAGCAGAATACATGCAGGTGAAATGAAGTTCCTGCGAAGTAGGATCGGAGTAACAAGAAGAGACAGGGTGAGGAATGAAAAGGTCAGGGAAATGGTGAAAGAGGAGCCCTTGCAAGGCAGGATTGAGACATCAAGACTGAGGTGGTATGGACACTTAAAGAGAATGGATGAGAAGAAAATTCCCAAGAGGATACATGATATGCAGATGCAGAAGAAACGACTAAGGGGAAGACCAAGAGATAGATGGCTGAAAGGAGTGGAGGAATGTGTCAAGAAGAGAGGCGAGGACTGGACCAGAGTGACAGCGGAGAGGTGGTGGGAAGAAAGAACTAAGTGGCGAGGCTTATGTTCCTAACAGACCCAGCCTGTGGCTGGAAACTGTACAAGATGATGATGATGAAATGGATTTTTCTCACGACTTTTCATCCAAGCGCTGTGAAACTTGGTACAGTAAATCTTCATACAAACCATAATATACTGACGTCTAATTTAATGGAATTTTATGGAAACTTAAAAATGGCGGCTGTGCATTCTTTTAATATCTCGTTTCCATTTCTCGTGTCCTAAGTACTGTACGGCCAATAGGATATGTGAAAATAGACTATTTAGTTTTTCACGGAAGTACTTTTTTATGTCTTGGCCTGGTGCTGTAGTAGAATGAAACGCTCTCTGCCGGAACTACGAGCACTCAAGCAACATTCATCAGGAAGATATTCAGAGTAGAGAATGTACATAAACACCTTGAATCTTGATGAAGTGTGAATCATCTGTGAGTGTTCCGCTTGCAGTTTTGGCGAGCACCCGCCTTCATCAGTGCTGTGGTGAGGTGTAACAGCATACAGTCCATTACTTGGCTGGCTGTGGCCGAGCGCACAATTACAGGCTGCATTCTGAGGCGATCCAGAGGGAAATACACGAACACACAGACAGTAATACTACTGGCATGCCACAGAGTGGCAATTTACTGTAATTTCCCAGCTGATACATTTGTCTATTCATTATAAAATTCGTAATGCCAGTTGTAACCACGCTCGCTAAGACATAGCGCTTAGCACGAGGCGGAGCTATTTGCGGATTCAGTGGACGTCGGCTGTCATTGGAATTGTTTCCCCCTTTTCAAATCCATGAAAATGCTGAAACAGTATATTTTAATACGCCATGATCGCCTTCTTCCAACTCCTCGACCAGTTTCATTCATCTTTATTCTTTTAATCTGGTTCACAGTCAACCACAAACCCTCCGTACATCTGCAATGACTCTTTGTTACTCCGTCATAGAATATGCATGTCCTGATTGGTATTCTTCATACCATGCCCGATAGGTGGATGTGACTTTCAATGAGGCATGCAGGCCAGTGACTGGCTGTTTAAAGTTTTCTATTCCAGTTGACAAACTCTACTGTCTTGCAGGAATTGCTCCACCTTGTATTCGAAGGAAAATAGTTGCAGACAAGGAGAGGCGTAGAGTAGAGCAACAAAGTGCTCATCCCGTACATGCCCATACACCGCCAGTTCAGAGACTAAAGTCAACAAAAATCTTCCTATGAACGTCTGGGGACTTAACTGGATCACCTACTACAGCGAGAGTACGGCTTTGGAATGCCAAGGTCCCCGTCGTTCTATAGAGCATCCAGCGTTTAGAAAAGACTGTGGAGCCTTATGGCGACAGTGTTGCTAACTCTAGGCAGAGGTAGCGCTGACGTCATACGTTATGTTCACCCGCTTCGAGTACTGCCCTTTCATAAGTTAGCGAGACAACAGCTCCCTGAAATAGAACACGCCCAGAAAGAAGCAGTTACACAGGTGTTAACGGATTGGACCAGCATTAAGGATACCGTACGCGAAGAGAACCAATAACGGCATTCATTCCGTTGTGATATGACGCATTACGGATTGACAGATGTTGAGAGCACAACCCTTCCTTCCTTCTCGGATATACTGTATGCTGACGATGTTAACAATTTTTACGTCAGCAATGCTTTTTTTGTTATTAGCTAGGCTATAATTTAGTTTATTTCAATTTTATTCTTGTTTTTTTTGCTTAGATTAATATTTGTAATATTGTAGTGAGCTATTCGTGCAGTTAGGGGCGCACAGCTGTGAGCTTGCATTCGGGAGATAGTGGGTTCGAACCCAACTGTCAGCAACCCTGATTCGATCGAACAGAAAATAAAACAGACACACAACAGTAACACCAACGAAGGATAGTGCTTCAGAACTTATGTTGCCGGCGGAACTGAGCACGTGCTCCACTACCGGCGAGCATGCAGCACAGGACGAGGCTCTTCATTCCAGCGTGCTAACCTCAAAAAAAAAAAAATATTACTAGGACGTAATATAAACGATACTTGTATGCAATAAGAAAGGTAACCAATTGGCAGATAATTGTAGGAAGCTATTATGACGAAAAATATATATATTCAGAGTTCCTTCACGACAAAATGTGAGGTAACAAAACCAGTATAGGTGGGATTTCCATTTAATGTAAAAGCCCATAAGACCCACAGTCTTTTCTAAACGCTGGATGCTCTATGGGAAAAATGACAGTTGCAGCATGTTTGCCCCCTGGCTCTAATGAAGACTGGTCTGTGTGGAAGTCCTTGAACAGATTGCGTGGGCAGATCCAAAGTCAACCTAGCAAGATGGGGCAACATCACATGTGACTGTGGTGAAGAACAAATTACGCAGCATATGCTCCAGTGTCCATTGTACCCGTCTTCCTGCACCGAAGATGATCGTGTTCATGCAACACAAAATACACTTGATATTGCGAGGTTCTGGTCGAGATTGGTGTGTGCTTTTCAATCATTTTACTAAGCATAATTGAACTGTGTAAATGGTATTTCTGATCCGATAATAATAATTGAATCTATCATTAACTTCTCTCATGAGATTGTCGTCAGCAATGGCATCCAGTCGTAAAAACTACCCACCACTTCGATATTCATTGCATCTAATCTCCAACCCCTGTAAAAGGGGTTCAATAAGGGGAAGACCCACTTTCGTATTGTTCTTTAATTTTTAGAGGACGTAGTCACTTACAAGGTGAGGCTGCACAGTGGTCAACCTGCTTATCTTTTACCAACGCCAACCAGGTTCAATTCCTGAATAATGCATGTTGGGTTTTCGAATAGAATGGTACGTCTTCTGTTTCAGATTCCACGTGCGTTAAGAGTGAGAAGGTTGGGAGTTGTATCGTTCGGGAATCTGGAAATCGAATACGAGCATTCTGAGTGGCAATTTATGGCATTTCTCTCACTTCTGAATATTTCGGGGCAGAATTTCTTGTTTTAATGTACTTTGTGACATAAGATATTATGGAACTCTTTCTTGAAATAGTCAGGGGGTCGTCTAGTATCTGTGTTGAAAAATTTGGCAGTCTAAGGATGATGCAACCCACTAAACATGTATGTTTGAAAAGCTGCCGACATTGCGGATAATACTGCACCCCGCCTTACACATGTGCTTGGGGAGGTGCCGATCGTACTGATGTTTGTGGGTAGAACTTATGTCAGTCTTATGTTCGATCTGCAAACAGTACTGATAGTCGAATAACTAAAACGTCCACAGCTCATCAATGAAACAATGATAACTCCGTTTCCGGGGAAAGTCTTGCTGGTTCAATGACCCCTCCCACACATTGATGTGGTGATGATAAAATGTCGTGTTTTAGCCTGGAGCTTTCAGCGCCAGCTTCATAATTGAATACTACATCAGTTTGTTTTCACGGAATTACGCAACACCCACTCATACCAGAGAAAAGCAAGAATAAAATCCGCATAATTCCCACACAAGACTCAGTAAAGGTTAAAAATAAATGTCACACAGAGTGGGAAACGCCCTAACTCGCTCAAAAGCAGTGTCACTCAAAGTTTAAATACTCTTAAAGAGGATAATTCGTAGAACCTCTGATTTTATGTTTATCATTTGTGCACGTGATGAAATACGAGTATTATAGTATTTATCCACACAATCACAGCCCCGTACACTAATATCGTTCTCAGAAGCGCAGCCGAGAAGTAAACGGCACGGTTCAAGTATCTGCTGCATGAAGATCCGAGTTTCAAATCCCAGTGCTGACAGTAGTGGTCCTGCTTGTGGACTTCCCCAGAATTCCTCATGCTCGCTCCAGACAAATGCTAGAATGTTACGTTATTTTTCAAGTCGAGGCACACGTACCCGTACCCTATAACTTAATAACACCGTTGCACAGTGTAACAGTCACGAAAATAAAACATATTCCACATCAAAGTACAGGGGACTGATGATTCAAAATGTGCCAAGCTACTAAATGAAATTAAACGCCTAATATTTGTGAACAACGTTGGATATACGAGTATTAACTCACCCTATATCTTCCCCAGGGATGTAAAATTATACACCCGTATTGTAACCATGGAGCTTCAAGATGAGGGCAAGTAATTACTTACTTACTCATTTACTCATTTATTTACTCACTGTAATTACGCACTTACTTACTTACATACTTACATACTTACATACTTACATACTTACATACTTACCCTACTTACTTACTTACATACATATATACTCATATACATACTTAAATACTTACTTAAATACTTACTTAAATACTTACTTACATACTTGCATACATACATATTCACTTACCTACTTACTTACCTACTTATATACATACATACTTACATACATACATATTCACTTACCTACTTACTTACCTACTTATATACATACATACATACATACATACTTACTTACTTACTTACTTACTTACTTACTTACTTACTTACTTACTTACTTACGTACTTACAAACTTACATACTTACTTACTTATTTACTTACTTGCCTACTTACATACTTACTTACCTACTTACATACTAACTTGCATACTAACTTACTTACTTATATACTTACTTAATTACCTACATACTTGCTTACATACATACTAACATACTTACTTACTCACTTACTTAATTACTTACGTACATACTTACTTACTTGTATACTTACTTACTTGCTTACTTACTTACATACTTACTTACGTACTTAATTACTTACTTACTTACATACTTACCTACTTACTTACTTACTTTCTTACTTACTTACTTACATACTTACTTACTTACATACTTACTTACTTACTTACATACTTACTTACATACTTAATTACTTACTTACATACTTACTTACATACTTACTTACATACTTACTTACTTACTTACTTACTTACTTACATACTTACTTACTTACTTACTGACTTATTTACATACTTACTTACTTATTTACTTACCTACTTATTTAATTACTAACTTACTTACTTACCTACTTACTTACTTATTTACTTATATACTTAATTACTTGCTTACTTACTTACATACTTACTTACTTACTTACTTACGTACTTACCTACTTACTTACTTACTTACATACTTGCTTACATACTTACTTGCATACTTACTTACTTACTGACTTATTTAATTACTTACTAACTTACTTACTCACTTACCTACTTACTTACTTACATACTTGCTTACATACTTACTTGCATACTTACTTACTTACTAACTTATTTACATACTTACGTATTTACTTACTGACTTATTTAATTACTAACTAACTTACTTACTTACCTACTTACTTACTTACTTACTTACTTACTTACTGACTTATTTACGTACTTACTTATTTATTTAATTACTTACTTACTTACTTACTTACTTACCTACTTACTTACTTTCATACTTACTTACTTTCTTACTTACTTACTTACTTGTTTGCTTGCTTACTTACTTACTTACTTACTTACTTACTTACATACATACATACTTACTTACTTACTTATTACTTCCTTACTTACTTACTTGCTTACTACTTGCTTACTTACATACTTAATTACTTACATACGTACTGATTTACTTGCTTACTTACTTACCTACTTACTTACTTACTGACTTACTTACATACTTACTTACTTACTTACTTACTTACTTACTTACTTACTTACATACTTACTTACTTACATACATAATCTAAGGGAACCTTTCCGGATTTGATTCACAGCATTTTCAAGAATTTCAAATTCAGCCTAGTGAGAAAAATTGAAAAGAGTTGCGTTTGAATCCAGCCTGTGATATTTTAAAAGTGTTTTTCCACGCATTCCCATTTCTACTCGAGTCAAACAAGAAGTTCCGTAACGAACTAAAGAGCCTACCTTTCTCGAAATGTAAGATTCATTTCAATGATTATTCTATATGGACCTAATTAGAATAATGACGAAATTGAGTTGGTAATATCGAAATTTCTAATTAGTTCGAAATATAACTGGCATAATGCAGCTCAATAGAGCACTACAGTTGGCAGCCCGGGTGAATGAATATATTCTTAGTTCCATCTCTTAAGGTACAGAATACAAAATTTGGTTTAAGACCAATGTATAGCATGGACGTTGCATGTAGACATGGTCATATCAGCTCGCGTAAAATCATGTTGGCAACAATGTCATGCATGTGTCGGTCAGAAATAATCTGAACTATATGATCTATTGTTGTGCCAATTTTGGATGTAATCCATTTATTTGTATAGAAGTTACATGTATTTTAAAATTGGACCAGACAGCATGCTTAGAATCATGTTGAAAGCACTGACTTATATTAGTTACTCAAAATTAATCTAGAATGTAATGCCTACTATACGTGTGCAAAGTTTGGAGCTGTTGGCTTGAATACTTTCTGATATATTGATATTAGGGTAAAAAATAGAGACAGCATTTATTAAGAGTTGGCAGCCCGGGTTGCTCTTAAGAATACGCATAGTCATATCTCTTAAAGTACACATAGCACGTACGAAATTTGGTTCAAATCCAATGTATAGTATAGAAGTTACATGTATTTACAATTGGTCCTATCAGCAGGCTTAGAATTATGTTGGTAGTACTGAGGCCCATTAGTTACTCCAAATTAATCTAGAATGTCAGGTACTATTCGTGTGCATAGTTTAAAGCTGCCTGCTTGTATGCTTTCTGATATACGGTATTGGAATTTGGATAAAAACAATAGAGAGTGCATTTATTAACAGTTGTCAGCCCTGGTGGCTCTTAAGATTACGCTTAGTCTTATCTGTCTAACTGCACATTGTACATACCCAATTTGGCTGAAATCCAATTGATAGTGTAGAAGTTATATGCATTTAAAAATTGGACCTATCAGCAGGCTTAGAATCATTTTGGCAACACTGGCCTCCTGGAAATTAAATTGAAATATTATTATCTATATGTGTGCCAATTTTGGTATAGCTTCCATGTATACCTTCCGAGATATACAACATGGAGCTGAAATTTCAAATGCGATTTGTCAGCAGTTGGTAGCACTGACATCGTTTTCAAATACGGCATTGAGATATTCAGATAGAGATCTTTACTCATATCAAATTTGGGTTCGATTGCTACAGCCGTTTAGGAGTTGATAGGGGGGCAGGTGACACACACACAGCCAGACAGACAGAAGGACAGACAGACACACATTTTCCCGGATCGATCTCATAAGTCTACTTTTTCCTCATTTATACAAAATGCGAAGAGTAGGCTAAAAGTCGAAATTGTGTGTAATTCAAGCCTCAGAACACCTCTTTATCAAAGCTTCCTTCCGTTGCAATCCCAAACGCCGGTTCAGAAACCTCATTAACAGAGCACCTTTCGGAATAGGAGCCTGCTGGTGTTACGCCGTGAATAATAACGACACTGCACATTCACTCACACTATCTTTATTACAGCTCTCTGTGACATAGTTAATAAACAAAGGCAATGAAAATACATATACAGATGGCGATTCCTCACATCCTCCCCACCCTAGTCAATCTCTAAGGGGATGACCATCTGTATTGTATGACTCATCCTGTGTCCGTTCGAGGTGCGAAGATGTACTGTCCGGATCTTCTGGTCTCTACCAGGATGCAGTCCTATGATTACGGCTTTCCTCCACAAGTGCCGTGGGAGGATGTCTTCATGGATCAGGACGACGTCTCCTAGCCGGAATTTGGTGGGCCTTCCTGGACGCTGAACTTCGTGGAAATTCCTCACCACTAACAGGTATTCTTTCGTCCAACGTTTACAAAAATCGTCAGAAAGCGTTTGTCTTAACCGGAATTCCTTGTCCAGCTTTACCGTAGGCTCCATTCCTGTCGGAATTATGATGAGTCCTTCTCCAGTCAGTGCCGCAAATTCGTCTCCCGGTGTATTGGGTCTTGAGTTGACAGTGGCTTCAATACTGATCAATGTGGTGTTTAACTGTTCCTCGCTGAGCTTTGAGTGTCCCAACGCCTTCCGCAGACAACGCTTTGTAGTCCTCACCATTCTCTCCCACCATCCCCTCCGGCAAAGCCGCTCTTGGGACAATACATTTCCAAGTTATACCATTATGGGCAAGGAATATATGAGTTTTGGAGGTGGTTAGAGCTTTCCAAAGTTACACTAGTTCTAAATTTGCTGCCTGGAACACTTTAGCGTTGTCTGTGCATTTCGTGTGGGGTAGGCCACATCTTCCAGCGAATCACTGAAGTGCCATGAAGAACTTAACCGTTGACAGGTCTGTGCAGAATTCAAAGTGCACTGTTCGTCTGGTAGCTCATAAGAAGAGAGCAATATATGCCTAGTTCATATCTCTCCCCACCTTGATATACAAGGGTCCAGGAAAATCTATATTCGTAACGGCAAATGACTTGGAAGGTTGTACTCGTTCAGGCGGCAGTGGTGCTTCTATCTGTCGTCCTCATGGATTCTTCAAGGTTTTACATGCAAGGCAAGTGTGTAAAACCATTTTGATGACCTGAAGAGCTCTGATGATCAAAAACTCGGTTCGGAGCTAGGATAGTATGATAGTGATGGTGACGGGTGTGTATTTGTAGTTAAAGTAGTTGCGCGAAGCGATGTGAACCGTCAAGGAGCAATGGATGTATTTGTTCCCTATTGAGTCCATATTCCATGATGTTGAACCAGAGGAAACTAGGCAAGTCTCTATCCTTTCCATCTAGAATCTACTGCAGGAACGCTTCTCTAATCTCGCTGACGATAGCGATGGGATGCAATCTGAACCGCAGCAGAATCGCTAAGATCTCTAGCAGCAGGTTGGGTCCTATTTCCAGTGCCTCATTGAGAAAAGGTGCATTAGGTTCCTGGGACTATTCGTCAAACACAATCCTCCACATTTTCTTTACCGCCAGGTGAGTTAAATAAAACATTGCATCGGACGAGTCTGTAACAGGAGGAACTTCTACTTGCCCCTTTCTTGATACAATGTAACATCTGACTATAGTACATCTCCTTCAAATGATCATCACGCTAAAGGCTTCCCTGAAGGTTGCTCAGTCGTATCTTTGAGTTTCATAGGATGTATGGAAGACTACTTTGGTAGACTACTTTTCTTTGTTTTTCCACGCGAAATGATGTACGAAATTCTTCCAGTATCGTCAAATCCTTCATGTTCAGTGACCGACTCGGATTGTCAGTTGTTCCCATGATGTCTAAGTCCCAGAAGTGTCTGAGTTCAGAGATACTGATGATCCATAGATATTGATGAAATTAACAGACGCTGAGTTCACCGATATTCCTGATCGACTGCTACATAAAATCCAACCGAAGATGGAAGGAATCAACACTGTAGTTGACGAAGATCGTATCGGTGAGTTGTCCTTCACTATATTTCTGTAGAAGTTGCCACTTTTCAGGATCTCGACGGGAAAGTCTTCACTTGAAACAGTCTATGGATCCACCAGCTGCAATTTCCAAGTCTGAGCCAGCGTCTTAACATCTTGTGGCACAGCTAGTTGGTGCGATAACGTGTGAGAGTACTCAAATGCGCGGACAAGTATCGTAGAGAATTCGTTCAGGCTCCCCTAATGTTGAACCTAATGAGCCTACGTTTTGCGGAACTATTGGACTGAGACTCGAAAGTGCAAACAGTGGGTTATTGATGGATAATGACTTCTAGTTAAAACTCGTCCAGGAGGGTTCCAACGATGAAACTCGACTGACTCCCAATGTCCATTAAACATTGAGTAAGATTACTCAGTCCCCTGGGTCCTATTATCACCACTTGGGCAGTTTGCAGATAGGCCTATGTGAATCCTGGCACGGTGACGTCTATCCTGGTAACAGAGGTAGGGTTGTTCTGTTCCGTCTCTCTTTTGCCGTCGTTGCAGGTAGACATGCGGTGTGTCTTCTTTCAGTTGGCACATTGCACCTTTCCTCTCTTTTTGCAGCTTAAAGCAGTATGCCTGCGGTTCAGGCACTGAAAGCATCTATTCGTTTTGAGGCAGTTTCTCCGCTCGGTGACGTCTAATATTTCCTTACATTCCTGAACCCAGTGGTCGTGAGACTCACAGAACACACAAAATGGTTGAGGAGGTCGGGTTGATTTTACAGGTTTCGTTCTAGACTTGGAATTTATGTGGAGTGCTGCTGCAGTTGATGGGTGGTTGGACAAGGATGATGGTTCACCGCGGATCTTCTGTGTTGAGAGCGCAGCGTCAACTTCTGCGCCCAGTTTTAATAAGTTCCCTCGAAGAGTCCATCCTCTTTAAATGGATGATCCATCGCCGGCAAATGTCATCTGGAAACGCGTGGAGTATCTTCGGAGGAAGAACTCTGCCATACCCGTTGACATCTTCTCCGAGTGTTTGAAGGGCTTGAATTATACGGTAACAGTCAATAATAGTTGAAGTTAGAGCCCCAGGGATATGATATTGGATCGCCTTTATAATCAAAATTGGCTTGAATTCTCCGCTTTTTGTCGCCGCAACGAGCCAGAAGGATTCTCTTGGTATCTTGGTACGAGTCCGCTATTACAGCAATGCCCTCAATTAAGTGCTTAGGTTATCCTTCCAGGTAAGCAGATGTTTATTTATTTAGCGTATGGCATTTTACACATGGAATACAATGATAATAACAATAATAACAAAACGTACATACAAGCACAGATATCGATATTATTGATGTGTAACATCTTTCCACTCGGTATCTGGATATTTTTGTGGCACTCGGTAGCTGGACATTTTTGTGGGAGTGATTTTGGAAAAGAGACGGAAGTGAATGGGACGGAAGTGCATGGGACGGAAACAATGAGCGCGCGCGGTGGCGGAAATCGGTACAAAGACGTACTGTAAGCCATGTAACTATGTGGAATGTAAATAGCATGCGGTTTACCTCAAGGTTTGGAAGCCCCATTAAAGAAATTCCTACAATAAATAATCTTCAAGTTGTCGTTCTTTGGTGTGAAATTATTCATTATATCATATTTGCTGAAAACAACTACGATTTATTAAATCTTCATACGTTTGCTGTATTCTTATTTAATGTAAGCACTCGATACTTTGAGTGCTATATCGCATCAATCAACACTTCAAACAACGTAGGAATTCAGTATATTAATACCGAATCATCATCTTCTTTGCATTTTCCCACTTATGTGAGGTCTGCCTTCCAGCAATGTTTCCTCCACTTCAATCGATCCATAGCGTCTCGGGGGCGTAGTTTAGTGAGCCACATGTCATCTCTATTCCTATCCAACCAGCGTGTTTGAGGTCGCCCTCGAGGTCGACGACCCTCCACATTTAGTTGAAGGGCAGTCTTAGCAACTGAGGTTTCACTGCTACGGAGCACATGTCCATACCACCGCAGACGTGATTCACGCATTTTCTCTGTGATTGGGGCAACCTTGAAATCCTTCCGCACGGCATCATTCCTAATATGGTCCAGTCGAGTCATACCATTGGACCACCGCAACATCTTCATTTCCATTACATGAAGCACCTGTTCGTGCTTCGATGTTGTAGGCCAGCATTGAGATCCATAAAGGGCCACCGGTCTAATCACTGTGCGATATACCTTAGATTTTAATTGCAATGGAATTTTTTTTATCGCATAGGACTCCAGTAACTTGGCGCCATTTCATCCATGCGGCAGTGACTCTTGTTTTGACATCAGGAATCGTGCTGCAGTCTGAGGTGATGCATGACCCAAGGTATTTGAATTGGGTCACTTTATTAAGTTGAACCTCACCAACAGTGATCGTGCCATCAGTTTGGTCACCGCATTCCAGATATTCCGTCTTCTTCAGATTCAATTTCATCCCAAATTCTTCAAGACGTATTGTGCCCGTTTAGACCGGAGTCCGCACGACCACATATGCATTTTACCAATAATCAGTCAGCACGAGAGCCAAAATATCCCGGAGCGCCAGATGGGTTAAAGCAAATCGCAAAAACGACATCAAATTAAAAAAATGCTTTACTGATTTTTGGCTCAATGCAACAATAAGGATAGAAGGAGATTTAATTGGGTGAAACACATCTGGTAAAATTATCTCAGTTTATTTTAAAGTTAAAATCTGACTGCAAGAATGCTCAAAGCAGCATCATCCACGTGTGGCGATCCACACTCTTATTTACACACAATATACAGAAATTTTCCAAACACATTTGACAATCTTTTTGGAAACACAAGTCCGATTGATAGTCCTGTGGACTGTGTTCCAAAATTATTAATATTTAATTCCAGTTTCAAAATGAATTGTCCATACTGGAAATAACGTAGATCACTGTTTGACTATTTACATGATATTAACACTCGTAGAATAAATGTTTATAGAATTCTTAAACTTTCACTTGTTTTTCCAGTTTCAAAAAATATATATCGTCGAAAATATTATCATAGAAGCAACACAAATTATTAACACATATTAATAACATCTGAAAAGTATTTGACCTTGAGCATAGCATCGAAGAACTGTGCGAAGCACAACAACAATTAATCGTTCTTCTGACATTAAACATTCGAGACGTGACTTGATTATGAAATTCAAGTTCCAAACAAAATACATGATTTCTGAATCATCAACTTGATCAACAAATGGTTGAACCATTCAACTATTAGATTTTCCACTTGGGAACAATATTATAAAAATATTTATATTTATGGCCATTTTTGTAACTTTTACAACTTGCAATTCTTCGACAGAATGCGGAAATAAGAATTGTAGTTTTATAATGAATTCATTTAGTTCATGGCACTAGGATTGAAAATATCCTTCAAATTATTCGTGGTTAAAGAATTATTTTTAATTGGCAGTGGCCCATTCTACTATTTGTGTAAGAACACAATATTACAATAACAACGGCAAAGGTCTTCCTCTGAAGAAGAATAAACTACTATCATGACAAATCCGGGTTCTAGCAAAATCAACGTCTAAATGGAATTCGTAAACAAGGTTGAAATAAGAACTGATGGTTTCAAAGAAATAACCTTCGGGTTATTCATACGACGAAATGTGTGGCTCCAATACTCCTACTATAAACCTGAGCCATCGAACCTGCTATTTGATTGATGCTCGAAAAAACCTTCATTCCTGCGACTTAACATGCGCACCTGGGAATGGCATTTCAACTACTCCACACACATAAATTATCTTCCCAAAATTTATACAATAAATCAAGCCTCTGCTTGTTATCAACACTGGAAGATTAATAAACTTACAAGTTTATTTTATTTTACCATTCAGTTCAACCCGTGAATTTACCATACATCTGAAAAGCTTTATTTCACTTTCGAGTGTATTTACGTCATGATTTTATATCAATACAAAAATATCCTATTTGATACAAATATCAACTGCTTCCCGTTTCATGCCTCTCCGTGTTATATGAAACATATACTTTGCTCATAGCAAATATCAACTGTTCAACCAGAACTGACATGTTGGTTGAATGCGGGCTTGCGCTAACCACTCTCCTTCGGAAAATCTCCTGTTCCAAACTAGAAACGATTAAACTACTTCATAGGCTCTTTCTCAATACATATGATTATTATAAAATATAATATCCAAGAATTATTTAGAAAAATTATGAAAATTATTATTATTATTATTAGTGGATTATTATTATTATTATTATTATTTCAAATATGTTTAATTATCATCTCATTATGTGAGAATCCACATGTTCGAACCTTCGAATATGGAAAAAATATCCATTCCTCAACAAAAATAAATTTAACTTTTACAGTTACATCGGCTGATTACCGTGATTTCCCAAAAATATGAAAAATTCAAATAAATGCTCGAAATGCTCGGTCATCGGTCCTAAACTGTTCTGAGTGCTGAAAATACTCACAATAACTCTAACAAATCTTGCGTAAATCATTGCAAGCTTTAAATACGACGAAAAAAATGTGTTGGTCATCTGCAGAAAAATAGTTTGTTCCAATTAGCTAGGCATAATATAATTCAAATGTGGCTTACATTTCTTGATGGTCTTGAAGTGTAGTAAACCTGGTCTATACCAGATTTATCCGTAGACATGCCCTATCGGACAAGCACGTATAATCCTTGTATCGGCCGCCATTGTAGACCCACAAATCGTCTAGTCAGACATAGTGGTAGTATCTTTCGACGTTTGAATAAACTGTGGTTCCATTTTAATATGTGCTTCTAACAAAGCCATAACAGTTTGTTGAAATAGGGTCAGATCTAAGTGATCTCTTCTTAAATATGTCAGTTGTAACATAACTCACAGTAATCTCATCAGTACAAGAAAAACATTGACAGTCTAAGCTGTTAACGGCTGTTCTGAAGATCGTTCCCTGGGCATGGTTTATTAATATCACCATCTGCCATGCGCTAGACAACTTGCAGTTTCCCTTGCGTAGACTAATTGAACGCCACCGTTATAGACTAGTCTTCAGTGTACTGACAGATCGAAGTGGTTAACTAGTTACAAAAATGAAAACTGACTTGATATGGATTTAAACATCCAAGTATTAAGTTACTATTGGACTGTGACAAAATACTATTTTCTAGACAGAGTCTAGCATATGTCCTTTTGGAAATATAAATATTTCCACCAATGTCTGTAGAAATCAATCACCTCAGTGATTCTACTCGCCAGAAACTTACTAAGTTCCAACTCGTTTGCGCAGCACTTCTCGTGACTATCACGATTTGAAAAGAACTTCTGCGTAGATGCGGCAACCATGTGCCTTGGCTCAGCGTAGACGCAACTTGCTTGCCAAGTGCTTGTGTTGAAGTGAGCTACCTATGCCTGCTCCAGCTGGCTTTTATACAAAACGGTCAGGGTCACGCGTCATCGCCTGATATCTAGAAATCCTCATATCACTTGAATCCCTGGTCCGATTTACTTGATACTAATTGCGTTTTCTTTCATTTGGCCGTGCCAGTAATCTGATCCCAGTCTCAAGTCTCTACTCCATAGTTAACTATTTAATCAATAAATAGCCTCCACCTCTGCTGTTACTCGCTACGTCACTTGCCATCCAACTATCGGTAAAATTCTTCTAAATGCTTCGAGAAGCAATGTAGCGCGATATTCAAATATCTGAACTTTCAAAAGCGGCTACAGCCTTTCCCTTGATATCTAGGTGTCTGAAACTTGGAATACCCATTCCTAGAGTTGGGCACAGTATCTTCCACTCTTGTACTTGCTGTTCGAGGCGCCCACGGTTCTCGTTAGCTAACATGATATCATCCGCATATAATAATGTCCATGGATGCCTGGTTTGGATGTCAATTGTGATGGCGTTCATGCAGAGTATGAAGAGCAAGGGGGACAAGGCTGATCCTTGATGGACACCAACAGTGATTTGGAAGGTATCGGACATTCCTGCTGCGCACCGCACTGAGCTTGTTGTCTTTCGATACAGAAGTTTCACCCAGTTTACATAGGCTTCTGGTACACTGTGTAGCCTCAGTGCCAGCCAGATGAGATCATGTGGTACTCTATCGAACGCCTTTTCCAAATCAAGAAAGGCTAAGTGAACTGTCTTCCTTTTCTCATGGTGTCGTTCCATCAATAGACGAAGTGCATGGAGAGCGTCTGTTGTTCCGCTGTTTTTAACAAAGCCACACTGGTTAGATGAAGCAGTGATGATGTTTCGTAAACTCGCATCAAGAACACGTTCAAAAATTTTCATAGTATGGCATAGGAGGCGGATTGGCCTATAATTTGAGCATTCCAGAATATCTCCTTTTCTTTTCCAAATAGGAATTGTGATACGGGTTATCCAGGCCTCTGGTACTGTGTCTTCCATAATAATGTTGTTGAAGAAGTCAGTAAGCCATACTACACCTTGTTCCTCCAGGAGATTCCATACTTCGGATGGTATATCATCTGCACCAGGCGCTTTCCCCGACTTCATTTTGTTGATGGCAGTGGACACTTCTTCTGTAGTGATAATGGGCACCAGGGGCGGCTCCAGGCCAACACAAGGGGTAGTGCCAAGTAAAAAATACGAAAATATAGGTATTTACATAACATGATAGCAGAGCTGTCCACTTGCTCATTTCTCACCAAGGGTTCGATTTCCGATGTATAAAATTGCATATAAATCCATTCAACATTGGGAATGGGCAGTATTAGGTGTGGTAAACCCTGTGCTGTTGACTGGTATAGATAAAAAATGAACTAGCTCTGTATCGCGATCGGCGTACGAAAACTCTCACAATAGTGGTAGAACGATGTCTCTCGCAGTGAAAGTCTTAATCTCACTTCAATATTTAAAACAAAATAAAATAACAGTTGGATAAAATCTTACTCACCCATTGCTGCAATGAATGATCTTAAGACGTCGTCACTGTCCACTTAAAATGAGCGGTAAACCAGGTCCATTCTGCGATCCTTTTTACTTGAAAATCGTTCCATGACTTTCTTGTTAAAATTGTCAATGTTATTGACAAAACGCTTCTCACAGGACAGCATACCTAATGCTGTCAGTCTTTCTTCTTTCATGGTGTTCCTCAGGAACGTCTTGACTCTTTTCATCAGCGAAAAACAGCGTTCAGCTTCTGCAGTTGTCATCGGCATGGTAATTAACAGTTTCAACAGTTTAACAGTTTCTTGAAACGTGTCACTTAACTCGTCGTCCAGAATCAACATGAGAAATGGTACAGCACCAGAAACAGATCTCAGTTCTGGCCTGGAGAAGCAGACCTGTAGCTCACTTTTAAGTTTTTTCTCTTCTAGAAACGGGTATGCTTTGACCATTTCAGAGAGGTGTAGGTCAGGAAAATTTAGTTCAAATGAATCAAATTCGGCAACATCAAACAACTTCGTTGCAACCAGATGTCCCTTAAACTGAAATCGAGATCGTATTTCCAATAAAATTGTATCGCATACTTCTACAGCTTCCCTTTTTTTGCTGTCAGAAAGCACAGTGTCGGTACGTCTTCTCTTTAGTGGAACGGTTTCGCTATCATTTCGAATTTCAATCTCGACTTCTTCGATTAGTGTGTCAATTTGTTGGCGTATTGATTGCATACAGGCTTCAAAGTGTTGCAGACTTTGACGCACTTTCACTGGGTCAATATTCTTCTTTTGTAGCTGGTTGAAAAGTATCTCAACGTGTGGCATTACCTTATGAAAAAACGTTAGCCAAAATACAAAGTTTACTTCATTCAGCAGTAGTTCGTAAGCACTGGCTTGAGCGAGGGTAGATTGCATTCTTATGTCATCACGGTTTCCTATCGACTGCATAACATCAATGAGATCTTTCCTGTGTTCAAACACCGTTCTCACTCCACGAGAATGAAAGTTCCATCGCGTTTGAGAAGCTCGAGGTAACCTTCTCTGGACAATTTCATCTAAAATGTGTGTGCGTTGCGAAGAGTTTGAAAAAAATGAGCATATACCTGATAGATTTGCAAAAAAAATGCGTACTTGACGATTGATTGACGCTGCCTTAGACATAATTAAATTCATTTGATGGGCGTAACAATGAATATAATTAGCGTATGGGTACTTGTCTCTTACTTGCTTCTGTACGCCATTTAAACCACCACTCATAACGGACGCGCCATCAAAGCTTTGAGCAATTAGCTTATTACAGTCATTTCCAATAATTAATTGTAGTTCGTGTAGTATGCAGTTTGAGATTGCATTTGAGTCATGTCCATCGGGGTTAATAAATTTCCAGAATCTCTCAACTGGCTTTCCCTAACTATGTATCGTAGCACGATTACTAATTGAAACTGATTGGACACGTCAGTAGTTTCATCCGCAATGACCGCTATGTATTCAACAGTTTTGATTTCTTTAAGAACTTCTTCGTGATATACTTCTAACATGCATCCAAGTAACTCGTTCTGTATTGTTTTTGATGTGTATTTCGTAGCAGATGCGGTATATTGAGAACGACCGAGGTGTTCCTTGAGGTCATGATCTAGCTCGGCACTGAACTGAATTAACTCCTTAAAAATACCTTTGTTTTCAGACTCATCGCTTTCATTATGCCCCCTTAAGGTCAATTCCAAGGCGCCGCAAAATCGTATACAATTAATTATAAGATTTAAAACATAGCGGTTCTTATTAACTTGCTCATTGTGTTTTGCGATGGCTTCCCTATACTGCGAACTCAATTGGGTTTGAATGTTTACCTTGCCTAGCATGGACAAACTCATTACATTGTTCATGTGGTCTTTCGATTTCTCGTGAGCTTTCATCTTTTCCCATATGTGAACTATATCTGTAACACCACCCTTTGACCAGATGAATTCGCCTTCGAAAAGTACGCATGGGAAGCAGAATAGCGCACCCTTTTCCTCGCAGCCACACAGCCATTTATTTTTGTTATATAAGTCTTTGTTGAACTTCCTGGACCTATGAACTTTGGCACTTTTTTTTACGTAATTGATAGTCAAGTCTGGGGTTGGTCTACCTAATTGTTTAACTTGAATTTTGTCATCATACGGCAATGAAGAAAATGGTCTATTCAACAAAGCACTAATCTTATTCATGTTTGACTATTAACAGATATATACACTAATCTTGATAGTCAACATTTCACATCGGGACTTACCGATAATATATACAATAAGAAAATAAAAAGAAACATTTCCACTACTCAACCATGAACCATTCACTCACGATTTCACGAATAGCGCGCAATAGCCTACAACACAAACTCTCTAACACCTTGTAATAACTCACTAAAAATAACCACGAACCGTCAAGAACTGAAGACAGCCAACATACTGCATTTCGCGCGAAATCTTCCAGACCTGACAGGTGCAGGTGGTTCATCAACCATTCATTTTTAGCTACCGAGATTAATCCGTGAAGCCTGTACATGTAATCATGATCGTACTTTTTTCTCTTTTATTCCCTTAGTTATTCACTTTACCAGAGAAGGAATTATTAAATACATATTATATTCACTATTTATTAGGTCAAGTATAGATTTCGAATGTTGTATGCAGAGCCCTCTTTTAGAGAAGCCTAGAATTAATATTCTTTGTGTGAGAGCGATTAGTTGTCAGTTTGTGTCAACGAACCCACCCCCCACGCCAATAACCAATGAGTGTTAAATTACTTCCAGGCCATTGGTCTACACCCTCTTATGCACCTCCCCTCGTGACAGACAGGTTTAGCAAAGGTGCAGTACCTCTTAATGCCCGGTAGATGGCATTGCAATTTACTTTCTGTGCTGCCACGAGCCAGGCTGCATTCGGCACGGAGTCCTGTTTATTTCCCCATAGCCAGTGACGGGAGAGGTTATGAAAAGGATCGTAAATTGAACTGCGCATGCGTCAACCGTGCCGCTTAGACCGTACCACGACATATCACAGGCGGGAAGATGGAATCAATGATCATACTCTACGGACGGAATATTTAAACTACTAAGTAATTTGAAACTAATTAAATACCAGTATTAAATTGTAGACGTTTGAAATTATTCTTTCAGGACTATGAATAATTAGTTTTCTCGTTGAGGGCAGTGCCATGGCACGGTGGCACTACGCCTAGAGCCGCCCCTGATGGGCACAGGGCCGTGGATAGGGTCAGCTGTCGGTAGAGGTGGATGAGGGAACTCCTTATTGCATATATCCTCAAAATACTCCTTCCAGCGACATAGTATATCATGTCTCTTTTGTAGGAGGAGCCCATTTCTGTCTTTGATGTTGATAACATGATCGAGATCGTGTGAGGCACGCTCACGAGCGCGGGCAAGTTTGTAGATTCTATTTGTGCTACCAGGTTTATCCAGCTCGTCGTAGATGGTTTTGAAATGTGCTGCTTTTGCAGTTGCTACAGCTCGTTTTGCACTGAACTTGAGAGCCCGGTACCTATCTAAATCCTCCAAGCTGCGTGTCTGGTGCCACGTCTTATAAGCAGCTTTCTTCTACCTGGTTACCTGCTGCACATCATCATTCCACCACCAGGTCTGCTTGTCAATAAGGTGTCGATTTGGTTTGGTGACACCTAGAGTGGATGTGGCATATGCCTTGATGGATTCAGACAGTGTGTTCCAGCCATTTTCTACTGATGACGTTGAAGAATTTGAAAGCGATGGTATCAATGCTTCTTTGATGGTAGCTTGATGTTCTAATAGTCTCCACCATTTAATACGTTCAATCTTCGTGCTTGGCCTCACAGATAATCTATATGGACTGCGGCATCTAGTACAAGTATTCGGTGTTGAGGAGCAACGCTGTCATATGGGATCACTTTTGTATCCTTGATCATTGCGAGGTCTCTTCGTCGTGTCATCCAGTAGTCAATTTGGGATGTATGACTTCCGCTATAGTAGGTGACATGGTGTGAATCCCGCTTTCTAAAAAAGGTGTTAGTTACAGACAAATCCCACGCTTCCGCAAATTCTAGGATTCGAATACCATCAATGTTACGGCAACCATAACCATGGCCTCCATGATTTTGTTCAAATCCGTCTCTTTCATGACCAACATGTCCAATTAAGTCTCCACCAATTAAAAGAATTTCGCTATCATCAACAGCTTGAATGTGTCCCTCTAGATCGTTCCAAAACTTGTCTTTCTCTTCTTCAAGGCAACCAGTCTGTGGAGCATAGCATGACACAACTCGGATTAAACTGGTCCCCAAGGTTATCTGTATTGACATCAGGCGGTCGCTGATGCGTGCTACTTCAGAGACGGTGTCGCGAATCCACTGGTTTACAATGACACCGACTCCATTTGCACTTTTCTTACCATTATAGATTAGCTTGTAGCCTTCTCCGATATCTCTTGATTTTGCACCTGCCCATCGGGTTTCTTGAACGCAAGCTATGTCCACATTTAGGTGCTTCAAAGAGGCGGCCAGTTCTCGGCTTCGGCCTGTCATTGTCCCAATGTTGACAGTGGCTAGCCTGTTACGATTTGATTTATGTTGGTCTAGCTTCTTTAGCCAACGTCGACGATGCGTCGGTAGCCCTCGTCCATTTTCCACACCGTTCGGGCGAAAACGGTGCGCGTCGCTTAGAGGGGACGCCCTAGCATTTATATCTGAATGAAGAGGAGTCAACTGCATGTTGGATACGACAAAAATACCTCAACCGACGTGTCGCTATGCCTGTCGTCAAGGGCATTTTATACCTACTGCCAGGTATTCATGAGGCCACCCCTAACATGGAGAACAGACGCCTTTTGCAGCCGCTCCTAACATGGAGAACAGACGCTGCATCTGATATATGCCCCAATTTGTGCATATACCTTTTACTCAATTATCCCCAGCACTAGGATGCCTCTTCCGCCATCTACACTGTACCGAAGAATATCTTCTCCACTGTAGCTGCCGTTGAGGTCTTCACCGTAACCCTGGCAAGGGACCCTTACAAGGTACTACCAGCCGGGTCAGCTGGTCCAAGGCTTTTTTGAGAGGTGTTACTCCTCTATCACTCATCCTTTGTCCTGACTTGTGACAGGCAGAGCCTGCCTCCCCAATAATGGGTCCAGGTTGGTGGGGTTTATATTAACACCGACTACTAACAATAATTGAAACTTCGTTGCTCTAAACGTATCCCTGGGAGAAACGCATTTAATATATCTACTGCACACCTAATTTTTAATCGCGCCTATACTTGGCAGTGCACTATATCGGCAATAAGAGGCCATTTTCAATAACACCGCTGGCATGTGTTCACTAACTGGCCGGTATAGAGCACAGCTCGCATCAAGTAGGCAGTGGATTGCTCCCGCATACAGTTGCAGGTATATGTCGGTTGGTTGGTTGGTTGGTTCTTAAGTTTAGGGGCTGCGACAACGCGGTCATGTAGCCCCGTGTACTTTGGGTGTGTGTAGAATCTGTCTGATAACCGGTGTTAATTGTGATGACTGTATTAGTGTGTGTATCTGTTTTTTAATTTTAAGTACTGCAACTTATAATTTTTCAAATAGTTCCTACTTTTGCCGCCAAGCGCCACCGTCAACGACTACTAGGTCTAATTCAGAACTTAGCTACTAGACGCCACCGCAGTCAGCGCTTGGCAACGAACGTAGAAACCTAAGAGCGTTGTTTACATTCTTAACCTATCCAATTTAGCTTCACACAGGTGCAATTAGTGGAAGGATCTTTAACATGCCATAAATCTATGACATGGGACCGCCGGCTTTACTTCCCCTCCGAAGGAAGGCATACTGAGGGATTTTTAACGCTCTTAAAAAATCCGACGGCTTCGGCCGGGTTTGAACCCGCTATCTTGGGCATAGAAGCTCAGCATGCTACCAACTACGCCACCGAAGCCGCTTCAGGTATATGTCACTACTGCAGATGCATTGGAGAATCCTTTCATGTTTGCTGGCACAAGGTAGCACTGTGAGTTCATTCTTTAAAAAATGCGAGTAAGTAATATGGAATTATTCGAATAACATGTCAGATGTTACACATCATATGCGACTACTGTAAGGCTCGTGTCTTTTCTTTATAAATTTATAACCTTATGTCCAGTATATTTATCCTGTCCAGGCTCGATGGTGTAGCACAGAAAAAGTCGTTAGGGTCACCTTAGCTTGCAATCTTCGACAATGTGCCTGATGGTCTGGTTCGATGTACCGCAATCACAGCAGGGGTCTGGTTGCTTCCCCCATTTGTGCAGCTTGTATGAACAAACTCCATGTAATAAGATGTGTTTAGGTATGATTGATAATGAAGGGTCCCTCGGTATCGATTGCTCAAACTGCTACTAGAAGCGTGCCCAGGTTTCTATGTCTCCTGCCAAGGGTTCAAGCTTAATCGTGGGAAGTCTCAACATGGCTGATGGGACGGCAGCTGTGGTGCTTGGGTCAATGGTCTTGACGTTAGCCGTGCATATAGTCAGTCTCTTTCCAATTATATTTGAAAGATTTATCATTGCCCGTTGAGAAGAATCTACAGTATATATTCCTCACACTTCTGCACGTCGGCTTCATAGTCACCGTCACCAAGTTGTTCGTGTACCTCATCATCGAGACTGGTTAGTCAACCCAAGGTCTCTTGGAGTTTCTCCCTGCAGTATTGAAAGTCTTCGCGAGATGAATCGTCCGTTAGTTTTCCTATGTTAGGAAAGAACTGTGTAACATTCCCTCTCTCCCGGGTCCGTCTACGCTTAATAGTCGCCAGCTGTTTCTTACAAGTCTCGTCCATCATTGTTGCCTTGTGAGCCGGGTCTTAATATACCTCAACCGACGTGTCGCTATGCCTGTCGTCAAGGGCATTTTATACCTACTGCCAGGTATTCATGAGGCCACCCCTAGCATGGAGAACAGACGCCTTTTAATCATCATCATCAACAACAACAACAACAACAACAAGTATGCCATAATGAATGAGTAATGTGATTTACTGAGTGATCTTCTTGAAATCAAGGTAAAAACATGAAATATTCAAAGATTTGAAGCTATTTAAATTGTTGCCCTATTAACTATTAATTAATTAATTAATTACTTTCAGTTGATAAACATGAAGCTATGGCCAATTATATTAGGCAGGAAATATATATTTATTTATTTTTCTCAGAAAGGGTCAGGGAAAGGAGTTTGGAAGGAAATTGACCGTGGGCCTATTAAAAGGAACCGTCCCAGCATTTGACTGGTGGTGAAAATGAGAAACCACAAAAACTATTTTCAGGACGGCCGATATGGGATTCGAACCCACGCTCTCCCGATGCCATATAGGCATTTGTTGGGTAAGGAAATGGCCTGCTGCCAGATAAGCACCGCCTCTCTAGGGTTACTCAATATATTGCTTGATGACACGTTTTTATAAGTCAGTTTTTCTCATACGTGCATTCTCCATTGTTTGGTGTTTCAAGATAATTTTACCAGACTGTACAGGGTGCACAGAAACAAAATGAACCGGTTATATGATCGTTAGAACATTGATCATACTGATAAATAATTTGGATAAATAATTTCGATATCTCCCGCCGCCGGTGCCATTTTACCAGCAGCTGAAGTTAGCCAATGAAATCGCTCGGTGAGGCGATCTTCCTAACACTGCACGTGGCTACTTACGAACAATTTTATAAAAGACCGATTGCCAAATAGCTACCGCTGCCTATAATTCAGCATCAAAACAAACACAGCACAGTGTAGTTGCTATGGCCCGATCCCTCAGCCCAGAGGTTGTCGTTCTAATCGATCCTTCGGCGAATATTTTTTTTTATCTTTGACATTCTCAAGACGGTCTTGACCCACATAGACTACAGACTTGACCACATCGCCTTGCAAAACCCATTTGAATTCGCCCGCGAAGGAAGCTGATTGGCTAACTTCAGCAAATGATAAAATGACACCGGTGCAAAATATATTTTTTACGTGCCATGTTCGGTCCCCCGAATGTTCGCGACCACCATGGCAAATGCGTTTCTATCATCCGCAAGCCGGAACAATTCTCCTACAGATCGAATCCCTGACCATTCCTTGATGTTCTGAAGCCAGGACATTTGTCTTCTGGCACGTCCTCGATGGCCATCTATTTTACCTTGCAATATTAGTTGAAGGAACTGGTATTTTTGTCATCTAAGTACATGATCTAAATAGACAGTCTTGCTACATTTAATTGCAGACAAAATTTGATGATCACTGTTTGCTCTTCTGAGGATATCTTTGTTCGTAGCTTTATCGGTCCAGGATATTTTAGCATTCTTCGATGGATCCACATTTCGAATGCCTCTCGTTTTCTCATGCTGCTAGCCTTCAAAGTCCAATCCTCCATACCATACGAGAGTGTCGACCAGACATAAGGTCTAGCCATTCTTTGACGGAGATTCAGCTTTAAGTTGTCATTGTCGAAGCAAGATGACATCTTTCTATATACACTGCGTGCTATTTCTATGTGACTTCTGGTTTCAACGTCAGGATATAAACCGTCAGTGACGATACTCCCTAGATACAGAAAATGCTGTCCAAAGCGGAACGCAAACGTTCCGGTTTATTTTTCCGTTTTAACAGGCTTCCGTTTTACAAAAGGTTGAGTTTTAATAAGACAAAATCCACTACAAAGAAATTCTGTATTATCGCATAGGATTACAATGAAATAATCATTTAAAATATAGGTCTGCAAATAGGAATGAAAATAGGTTCACATGTATTGCACTGTATTTTCAACTAAACGTACAAAAATTTCAGTTTCTCTGCTCGTTTCTATATTTTTACATCTCTTTTAAAGTGCATTGTCACGACGTCTTTACAAGAGAACGTTGTATGATCTCCTTTGCATCCTGCATTAACTCCAGGAATTCTGGAACATTCTTGCAAGCTGCAAATTCCTGAAGGTCACTCACAACAGATAGTGCTTCTGCAAAAGTGGGTATTCTTAGCTCCCTTTCGTTGACTTCATCGCCGTCGTCTATCTCTTCCATGACTTCGCACCTGCTTTTTTCGGCAGCAATTTGTGCTGCACTTTGATGTCTTCAGTCATTAATGCTTACTAGAACTTTGGTGCAAGTACAGTCGTGCTCAAAATTTCTTACTGTTCAATATGGATAAGATGATCCGTCTTAGTCAGGTTATTTACGACGACAGTTCCGAAATTTCTTTCCGTTTCCGCCTTAGGCAGTTTTCCGGTTTACAGTGTAATTTTACATAGGAAATACTGTACCTTCGTTCCAAAAATTTTTGCATTTGTTCAGGTTTCCGGTATATAAAGGGTCCGGTTTAGGCAGGTTTCACTGTAGGCTATCTAAGATGGTAAACCCGCTCGACCGGAAGACCTCGGATGCTCAAAGTAGCCTGGTCGTGATTTTTACAACTGAACTCATACATATTGTCTTATCTACATTAATATGGAGTCCAAATTCTTCAGAATGTGTTAATGTTGTCTAGTAATTTTTTAAGACCTTCAAGACTGTCACAAAAGCTCAGTGTGTCATCAGCATTTCTAATCATATTTAGTACATTTATTTTTAGCCTACTTTTCACATTTTGCAAAAATGAGGTAAAAGTAGACTTATGAGATCGATCCGGGAATAAGTGTGTCTGTCTGTCTGTATGTCTGTCTGTCCTTCTGTCTGTCTGGCTGTGTGTGCCCCCCCCCCTATCAACTCCTAAACGGCTGCAGCAATCGAAACAAAATTTGGTAGGAATTAAGATCTATACATGAATATCTCGATGCCGTATTTGAAAATGATGTCAGTGCTACCAACTGCTGAAAAATTGCAATTGAAATTTCAGCTCCATGTTTGATATCGTGGAAGGTATGAATGGGAGCCATTTCAAAATTGGCACACATATAGATAATAATATTTCAGTTTAATTTCCAGGAGGCCATACATGGCAGTGTTGCCAAAATGATTATAAGCCTGCTGATAGGCCCAATTTTTAAATGCATATAACGTCTACACTATCATTTGGATTTCAACCAAATTTCGTATGTGCTATGTGTAACATAACATATATGATTATGCGTATTCTTAAGAGCAACCAGGGCTGCCAACTGTTAATAAATGCTGTCTCTATTTTTGTTACCCTAATATCAATATATCAGAAAGTTTGCAAGCCAATTGTTCTAAACTTTACACACGTATAGTACCTGGCAATCTATATTAATTTGGACTAACTAATATACGTCAGTGCTGCCAACATCATTCTAAGCCTGTTGATAGCTCCAATTTTAAAATGCCTGTAACGTCTATACAAACTAATGGATTTCATTAAAAATTGGCACAACAATGGATAATATTATTTCAGATTATTTCTGACCAATACATGCATGATATTGTTGCCAACATGATTTCACGCACGATGTTAGATCCGTTGGTTAACTGCATGTAACGTCCATGCTATACATTGGACTTCAACCAAATTTTGTATTCAGTACCTTAAGAAATGGAACTAAGAATATATTCAATCGCCAGGGCTGCCAAATGTAGAGCTCTATTAGGCTATATTATGCCAGGTATACAGTATTTCGAACTAAATAGAAATGTCGATATTACCAACTTAATTTCGTCATTATTCTAGATAGATCCATATAGATTAATCATTGGCATGCATCTTACATTTCAAGAAAAGTAGGCTCTTTAGTTCGTCACGGAACTTCTTGTTCAAATTATGTATCAGTATGACCAATCCTCAAACGCTCACGTTGTTTCCTACCGTCCTGTATATCTCTGCAGCATCTGGTCCCACTGTTCCATTGCGGTGAAGTCATACGAGAGCATTTGCGGCACTGAATATAATAAGACTGTCGGTGCGGAAGCAATTAAGGTTGCCAGCAGACCGCGCCCAGGGTCTACCTTATTATCACCTGCACGATGTTCCGGATACACCCAGCACGAATGATGCATGGCTTCCTTTTACTTTTTAATTGTGTGTCACCAATTTATTTCACTACACTTAAATTACCTTTCCTAGTTAGGAGACTAATGGCCGCAAGGAAGCTCAATGTCGACCCTAATATGCACGATGTCAGGTACCTCATGATATACTGCACACATTAGTTTAATTTTATTCATTTACTAGCAGAAGTACCCGTTCTTCGAACGGTGTTATATATTAACACCAGACATTATCAATTGAGCTACTGTTGTAATGGTTAGCGGTTTGTCATTCCTTCATACGTTTTTCAGAACGAAGTTAGTTTTCTGGGAATATCACGCACACTGTTAATTTAAGGGCCTTAAAATGTGGTTTTCGGAGACCCCTTATAGACTCGCGAATTTTGTGTCTCACAATGAGAAGCGCAACATATGCTTTGATCGTCCTTCTAGGATAATTTTTATATTTCGCCTATTTTAGCATGTATTTTGAGAAGTTTTTCCCTATATCCACCCTTCTACTGTATGAAAAGTACGGTGAGGAGTTTCATAAATGATTGGTGTATTGACTCATGTTTGAAATGAAAATCCACAGCCTGCTTCCAGTCTCCGACCGGGTCAGGAATGGAATGAATGAAGCCCCCATCTAGTGGCGAGGATATGAACAGTGCCGGCTGCCGAAGCCTGTCGCACTTCCCTGGGGCAATGATTAAATGAATGACAGATGAAATGAAATGATAGTGGAGGGTGTTTCTGGAATGAAATATTGACAGGTAAAACCGGAGTACCCGGAGAAAAACCTGTCTGCCTCCGCTTTGTCCAGCACAAATCTCACATGGAGTGATCGGGATTTGAACCACGGACCCAGCGGTGAGAGGCCGGCGTGCTGCCGCCTAAGCCATGGAGGCTTTATTGACTCATGTTTACCATACGTAATTTTACGATGCACCAAGCATCCGAACACGATTTATAGGCGTACATAAAGATACACAGAAAGACAGACAGACAATTCTATTGTCTACAACATATCACCCAGATATCCAAATATGGGTATATCTACCATACGTATCAAACAAAATCATCCCTACGATGAACCCGTATGTCGACAAAAAAAAAGATTAGTTAAAATGTGCTCTCAAACTAAATTCACATAACGTGTACTTCCTGACGTGAAATAGATTTGAAAGCCTTGTAGACGAAACGCAATACACCTCACATAAAAAAATGACCCTCTACGTTGTGTTAAGTCCCCATACACAGGAAGACCTCTTTCATAAATTATAAGGGCTTGTGGTGCATGAAAATTCAGGTTATTTAGCCTCAAATGGCCCAAATTCCTAAAAGCCGCAAAAATGCTGATTCAATTCAGGAATTTTTGAAAATAATGTTGCTGTTTGTAGATATAATAGACTTTCTGTACTATATGTCGCACGTGAAATTGCATGAAAAAATTCTAGGTTACCCCTTGACCCCCTTAATTGCATTGACGAATTATACGTTGGTTCCGTGATAACCTTATAGCCATTTGCAACCTTTCACAGAAATGTAATAAATAGAGTAGACTTATAATAATATCGTATGGCCTCGGATGCCGAGTGCAAGGTTCGTAATTTGACACCCAGAGGGAAGCTTGCATGTCGAAATTTCGTTGTTCCTTGAATCACTATGAAAGTCAAGGAGGGTAGATATCTAAGCTCCTTGAACACTATAGCACTTTCTAGTAGAGAAATGAGGAACTTTGTGTTGGCGGAAACTCCTGAGGTTAATTTTGCCATTATGAACACGGCCTACTGAATTCAAATGGGTTCTTTGACATGCCAAAATCGTATGACATGCGAGTCGTACTTTTGCCGCCTTTCAAAAATCACGTACTGGCCGCACGTTTGTTTTAGACGATTGCCCTTGACCTTGAAGCCTGCGGTAGAGCCTGTACACAGTCACTCTCTCACCCTATCACTTCACATTTGTCACCACCGATCTGATGTAATGGAATTCCAGACTTGAGCAGACAGTACAGTCCACGTCGAAGTATTGTGTGACACGGAAGTACACGTTACGTAGTTACGAACAGAACGTCATTATATTTGCCAGTGACTATACTTCAGCGATAGTGTGAAACAGCTTTATCAATCATCGGAGCGCTTGGGGCAGCTGATAACAACACAGGTACTGTAGTAACTCATCTCGAGGCTTCCATTAAGATTTTTCACTCGTCTAAAACAACCGTCCGGCCTGTACCACGGCCAGGAGTGAACCTACAATCTTGGGGTTAGTAGACCGACACGCTATCCACTCACCCACCGTGGCAAGGTATAAATGGAGTGACATTGCTTCTTACAGAAATAGATGGAAAGTTGGATGCCACCCCTTGAGATAAAGTTTTCATGGTTACCGATTTCCATTCCTTCATTAGTTTGTTAAATTAAATTAAATTAGTTTTCTGGGAATATTTCAGATACTGTTGGTTTTAGAGCCTTATAATGTAGTTTTCGAGGCCCCCAAGTTTTGTTTCTGGCACCGAGGGGCTTTGTCTCCTCGTTGTACGCCATAATATAATACTAATGATAATAATATAATATGGGGATAGGAATATAATAGACCTGCCGTACCACACCCGCAGGTGTAAATCGCGTGAAAAAATTCTAGTGTACCCCTTGACCCCCTTAAGCGCATTATACGTATTGATGAATTATATAGCTTAATTTAGTTCCGTGATAACCTTCTAGCCGTTTGCAAACTTTCACACCTATGTAATTAATGGAATTGCATTGCGTCTTACAGCAATAGATGGACCTCTGAGAATCTGTTGCCATGGTTACCGGCTTGTATTCGTTCATTAGTTTCTTCTTCTTCTTCTTGTTTCGAATGGGCCTACTTTGGACCACGCTTGTTCAACTGTTGAGCTTTGATCTTTGCCCAGTGTTGTCGCATTTTCTGCCGGTGTAACTCATTCCTTTCATCTGTCCAAGGGGTACCTTTCTTCCGGGGTTTTTCCTGAAATCCATGGACTTCCTTCAGGGCATGTCTCACAGATTGCCTGTCTTGAAGATATGATATTCCCAGTTCATTAATGTCTTTCTCAGTTTCTGTCAGCCAAGTGGTACGAACCTTCTTGTTCTGCCAGAAAGTGAACAGCCTATTGGTCAGTCTTTTGGGAGGCAATCTTGCCACATGACCATAGAATGCTACTCTCCTTTTCCTAGCACAGTCAGAGAGCCTTTCTATATGTTCGTAGAGCTCGGAATTGTGCCGCCTACGGTATTCCTCATCTTCCTTTACCGGACCTAGGATCTTCCTGAGAATTCTCCTCTCTCTGACTTCCATTTTCTCCATCAGACCACTTCGGTTCAATGAGAGACACTCCATGGCATACAGGGCTTCTGGTCGTATGACTGAGGTGTAGTGCTTCAGTTTCAGGTTGCGTGACAGGCATTTCTTGTTGTAGATGTTCTTTGTCAGTCGATAAGCCAGTTCCAGCTTGTTGACTCTCATGGATAATGATGCTCTTTCTGATAAGTTGGGTTCAATCCATTCGCCGAGATACTTAAATTTCTCAATCCTCTTGATTTTTCCCTGTTCTAGTAGCATCTCTCTGTTAGCTTCTTTGATGTTGGTGAAGAATTCTGTTTTTTCCAGCGACACTTGAAGACCCACTTTGGCTGCCTGTCTTCTGAGGCAATTGACCTGCATTGTTGCTGTATCCAGAGAATCGGCAATAAGTGCCATGTCGTCAGCAAAGGCCAGGCAATCTACAACCAGTCCTTCCTTCCTACGCCCCAGGTATATCCCACTCTGGACACCCATATTGGTCAGTTCCTTGCGCCATTCTCTCACAACCTTTTCAAGGACACAGTTGAAAAGAAGTGGAGAAAGTCCATCCCCTTGTCTCACCCCTGTTTTTATCTCGAAGCTTGCTGAGACCTCGCCTCTAAATTTAACCTTGGAATGGGTATTGGTCAAGGTTTCTAGAATGAGTTTGCGGGTTTTGTTGTCTAACCCTAGTTCTTGGAGAATTCTATTAAGTGTTTCCCTATCAACAGAGTCGTAGGCCTTCCTAAAATCAACAAAGGTGACAACCACCTTGCGGTTTCTCAATTTGGAGTATGCAAGTACAGTTTTCAGGTTGAGGATCTGTTCAGCACAGGATCGGCCCTTCCTGAAGCCTCCCTGATATTCTCCGAGTTGACTGTCCAGTTGACTTTCTGCCCGTGTTAGTAATGCCTTGGAGAAAATCTTGTATGTTACCGGGACGAGAGAAATCCCACGGTAGTTGTTTAGGTCAGTAAAATCTCCTTTCTTGTGGAGGGGATGGATCAGAGCTGAGGTCCAGTCAGGTGGTAATTTCTCTGTTTCCCAGATGTTCTGTATGATCTCGGTGAGTTTGCACACAGCATTGCTTCCAGCACATTTCCAGAGTTCACCAACAATGGAGTCCTCTCCAGCTGCCTTGTTGTTCTTAAGAAGTTGAATGATTTCACGAACTTCTTCCAGTGAAGGAGGCAGCGAGTCCGGGTTTGGTGTTGTTTGTATGTAGTCAAAGTCTTCGCTGGGTGGATCACAGTTGAGCAAGTTCTTAAAGTACTGAGCTAAGAGGCGACAGTTGTCCTTGTCGTTAAAAGTCAGTTTGCCCTGTGAGTCTTTGAAGTGGAGACTTGGTGGAGTGTATTTTCCGAGTGACTGCTTGAATGTTTTGTAAAAGTCTCTGGTGTTATTTTTAGCGAAGTTCTCTTCGATTTGGGTTAGTTGGTTGCGTGTGAAGGCCCATTTGGTTCCTCGGATTATCTTGGTTGTAAGCTTCCTTTGTTCCAAGTAGTTCTCCCAATTTTCCTTAGTCTTTTTAGAGTTCCATTTCATCCAGGCTGTCTGTCTTTGAGCTATTGTGTTGTCACAGTCTTCAGTCCACCACGGATGTTTCTTTCTTCTAGTGAGGGGAGCAAGTTCACTAGCCGTCTTGACAAGAGCTTCTTTCAGTTGGTCCCAGTTGTTAAGATCTGCACTGTTCAGTCTTCGACTGACTTCTTGATTGTTCTTAAGTCGCTCTATATCAAATCTGACCATCTTGGATGTTCTGTGTAATCTATTGTTTCTAGGTTGGAGTCGCAGTTTGATCTTTGAGAGGTAGTGGTCTGAGTCCAGATTGGCGCTTCTTAATACCTTCACGTTTTGTATTTCCTTTTGGGATTTTCTTGAGATGGCCACATGATCTATCTGGAATTCACCCAGGTTGATGTTAGGAGAGATCCAAGTCTTTTGCTTTCTTGGCAGATGTTTAAATGCTGTAGACTTCATAACCAAGTCGAAAGCCCTGCACAGTTCCACCAATCGTTCTCCATTGCGATTAGTTCGTTTATGCGCTGGATAGTTGCCCACTATGTTTCTGTATTTTTTCTCCCTTCCTAACTGGGCATTGAAGTCACCAAGCAGTATGGTGGTATGTCGGTCTGGGATTTTAGAGAGAATATCTTCTAGGTCTTCCCAGAATTTGTCAGTTCTGTCTGGGTTGCGCTTGTTGTCCTGGTTGGTTGGGGCGTGTACATTGACTAAAGTGTAGCCCTTGTTAGCACATTTGAGAGAGAGGATAGATACACGACTGCTTGGAGAACTAAAGTCGATGACTGAATCATTAGTTTATTAAATGAAATTAGTTTTCTGGAAATATCTCAAAAATGGTTGGTTTTAGGGCCTTAAAATGTGGATTTCGAGTTTTGCCTCTCACATTGAGGGGCTGAAAATGATCTTTGTCTCGTCCTTCTACTCCTATTTCAGCATGTATTTTAAGGGGGTAGGCCCTCTTTTATGAGAGGTACGGATAAGGGATACATCAATGATTAGTGTCGTGCCTCTGGTGGATATCGGTACCAAATTTTACGTTGATACACCCAGCCGTTCTCGAGTTATAAGGGAACAAAGTTGTCCACAGACAAACAAACAAACAAACAAACAGACAGACAGACCAAAAAATTATTTTCACGGTCATCCATAATAAAACAGTCTGAAACGCGTACATAACTCAAATTTCCATAGAAATTGCGAAAGAAACATACAAACTTTAATTTTTATGTATGTAGAGATATATTGCACCGCTCGGTGTTGACCGTGTTTTATTGCACATATTTAGGTTTTACTCGCTAAACTTTGGAGATACACGAAAAGTGATAAGGACCTTTTCGATAGAAAATTAAATGCTAAATCTCGTGTATGCATCAAAGGTTTGCTATTTCTTAGCGTTCTCTTTTTATTTGATATGGAAATATGAAATTTTGAAACCAAAGGGTGTAGTGACGTCACTAAAATGGTCGCCATTTTTAGCCTACTTTCGATTTTTGCAAAAAATGAAAGTAGACTTATGATATCAACACAGGGCGAAAAAGTGTGTCTGTCTGTGTGTGTGTATGTGTGTGTGTGAGTCTGTGTGTGTGTGTGTCTGTGTGTCTGTGTGTGTGTGTGTGAGTGTGTGTATTCTGAATGTCTGTCCCCCCCTATCAATTCGAACACGGTGAATGCGAATTGAACGAAATTTGGTACAGAGGTAGCACTAGCAAAGGGCACCTCAGTGTCATGTTTTATATCGCCGCCATCTTGACAGAAACGTAATGGCGGCCACACGAATGTTCAAAGCTTAAATCAAATTACGTTTAACCTAATCATCCGATCTCTACCAAATTTTGCAACTACATACCTTTATGGAGGGAGCATCCTTTGACCAATCTAATAGGTTATTAGCCTAATAGTTTGCGGGTGGCGGCCATCTTTATGTCAAAATTGATTCCCCCTATTAATTCGAACACGGTGGAACCGAATGGAACGAAATTTGGTACAGAGGTAGCACTAGCAAAGGGCACCTCAGTGTCATGTTTTATATCGCCACCATCTTGACTGAAACGTAATGGCGGCCACACGAATGTTCAAAGCTTAAATCAAATTACGATTAACCTAATCGTCCGATCTCTACCAAATTTTGCAACTACATACCTTTATGGAGGGAGCATCCTTTGACCAATCTAATAGGTCATTCGCCTAATAGTTTGCGGATGGCGGCCATCTTTGTGTCAAAATCGATTCTCCCTATTAATTCAAACACGGTGAAACCGAATGGAACGAAATTTGGTACAGAGATAGCACTAGCAAAGGGCATCTCAGTGTCATGATTTATATCGCCGCCATATTGACAGAAACGTAATGGCGGCCACACAAATGTTCAAAGCTTAAATCAAATTACGATTAGCCTAATCAACCGATCTCTAGCAAATTTAGCAACAACATACCTTTATGGAGGGAGCATCCTTTGACCAAACTAATAGGTCATCAGCCTAATATTTTGCGGATGGCGGCCATCTTTGTGTGAAAATCGATTCCCCTTATCAATTCGAACACGGTGAAACCGAATGGAACGAAATTTGGTACAGAGGTAGCACTAACAAAGGGCACCTCAGTGTCATGTTTTATATCACCGCTATCTTGACGGAAACGTAATCGCGGCCACCCAAATGTTAAAAGCTAAAATGTACGACCAACCTAATAATCTAGTCTCTACCAAATTTTGCAACACCATATCTTTATGTGGGAAACATATTCAGACCAAACTGCAAGAACATCAGCCCAATAGTTTGCAGATGGTGGCCAAGTATGTGTGAAAATCGATTCCCCCTATCAATTCAAACACGGTGAAACCGAATTGAACGAAATTTGGTACAGAGGTAGCACTAGCAAAGGGCACCTCATATTCATGTTTAATATCCCTAGAGCACGTTGTATTTCAACAAGCTACTACAACCAACATTCAATCATACTCCTTGAAAAGGACAAAGAGTTATAACAATACCCATGCATTTAGGAGAAAGTAGGCTATATGTTCTTTACTGAACATCTTGTTTAATAGTGCAAAATATCGAAATTAAAAGTATCCTATATGTAAACATGGTAAATCAGCTACATCCATGCAAAATTTCATTAAAATCGGACCAGTGGTTCTTGCGTTATTCAGTAACAGACAGACAGACAGAAAGACAGACACACACCATCTCATTTTTAGCCTACTTTCGATTTTTGCAAAAAATGAAAGTAGACTTATGAGATCAACACAGGGCGAAAAAAGTGTGTCTGTCTGTGTGTGTGTATGTGTGTGTGAGAGTCTGTGTGTGTGTGTGTCTGTGTGTGTGTGTGTGTGTGTGTGTGTGTGAGTGTGTGTACTCTGAATGTCTGTCCCCCCCTATCAATTCGAACACGGTGAATGCGAATTGAACGAAATTCGGTACAAAGGTAGCACTAGCAAAGGACACCTCAGTGTCATGTTTTATATCGCCGCCATCTTTACTAAAACTGAATGGCGGCCACTCAAACGTTCAAAACGTAAAATCAAATAACGACTAACCCAATCATCCGATCTCTACCAAATTTGGTAACAACATACCTTCGTATAAGATGCGTCTTGTGACCAAACTACAAGGTCGTCCGCCATACCATTTCAGGATGGTGGCCGTGCGAATTATGCAATCTTTATAATCCATATCATGGGACCCACCAGTTCCGATTATCGAGCCGAGAATCGTTTTAACTGTTCTAAAGGAAGAGGCACGTTCGAAATTAAAAGTTAATTTTGTAATACTATAGTGCAGACGTGATTTTAAAAAGCTGAGCCGATTCAGTAATAAGACAAGATGGCAGCGGATATCTTGTGCCTGACTTATATTTCACTAATTTGAGTATTGCATGCAATATAGCGTACTGATACAAAAGAAATAAACTTTGTATGAAATGAAAACTCAGCAATTCTTCTAGGTTTGTGCCTTGTCTTGTGTGGGGTTTCGCCTAGGACACCAAGCAGGCTCATCGGCGGGCTCTTGGTGTCCCCGCCCGGACCCCCACAGGAGTATCGAACTGCGCGATACCTCCTTTATATAGAGTGCAACTGCACTCCTTGACTGCGAGAACCAAAAGCTCAAGCAGCCATAACCACCCTATGAAGGCTTCCAAAAAGATGGTATATTGGCTTTCACGGCCGGTGAATTAAAACTCAGCAATTCTTCTAGGTTTGTGCCGTGTCTTGTGTGGGGTTTCGCCTAGGACACCAAGCATGCTCATCGGCGGGCTCTTGGTGTCCCCGCCCGGACCCCCACAGGAGTATCGAACTGCGCGATACCTCCCTTTATATAGAGTGCAACTGCACTCCTTGACTGCGAGAACCAAAAGCTCAAGCAGCCATAACCTCCCTATGAAGGCTTCCAAAAAGATGGTATATTGGCTTTCACGGCCGGTGAATTAAAACTCAGCAATTCTTCTAGGTTTGTGCCGTGTCTTGTGTGGGGTTTCGCCTAGGACACCAAGCAGGCTCATCGGCGGGCTCTTGGTGTCCCCGCCCGGACCCCCACAGGAGTATCGAACTGCGCGATACCTCCCTTTATATAGAGTGCAACTGCACTCCCTTTATATAGAGTGCAGTCTATAGAGTGCACTCTATATAAAGGGAGGTATCGCGCAGTTCGATACTCCTGTGGGGGTCCGGGCGGGGACACCAAGAGCCCGCCGATGAGCCTGCTTGGTGTCCTAGGCGAAACTCCACACAAGACACGGCACAAACCTAGAAGAATTGCTGAGTTTTAATTCACCGGCCGTGAAAGCCAATATACCATCTTTTTGGAAGCCTTCATAGGGAGGTTATGGCTGCTTGAGCTTTTGGTTCTCGCAGTCAAGGAGTGCAGTTGCACTCTATATAAAGGGAGGTATCGCGCAGTTCGATACTCCTGTGGGGGTCCGGGCGGGGACACCAAGAGCCCGCCGATGTGCCTGCTTGGTGTCCTAGGCGAAACCCCACACAAGACACGGCACAAACCTAGAAGAATTGCTGAGTTTTAATTCACCGGCCGTGAAAAGCCAATATACCATCTTTTTGGAAGCCTTCATAGGGAGGTTATGGCTGCTTGAGCTTTTGGTTCTCGCAGTCAAGGAGTGCAGTTGCACTCTATATAAAGGGAGGTATCGCGCAGTTCGATACTCCTGTGGGGGTCCGGGCGGGGACACCAAGAGCCCGCCGATGTGCCTGCTTGGTGTCCTAGGCGAAACCCCACACAAGACACGGCACAAACCTAGAAGAATTGCTGAGTTTTAATTCACCGGCCGTGAAAGCCAATATACCATCTTTTTGTATGAAATGCTTTATATATAAATAATATACTCTAGTGATGAAATCGTTTAGTATAAATCATTATTTGCTAACAAGTTCTATGTAAGTCATTTTATATAGAACGATATTCGTTGACACAATTAGCTCAGTTGTAGAGCGTTAGCCTATCGCTCAAATGCCTATTGTTCAAACCCGATCAGAGCTAGGTTTTTTGCTTGAAATGTTATATGTTTATTGTTCTGTAATGACTCAGATGTTTTAAAATTAAGCGTTATATTGTGCATATTATGGTGTAAAATATATATTTAATTAAAACATAATTCGCCAGCAGATTTACTCGAGACATCTAGCTGCCAAAAAGGTAACTGCACGACGACCTACTTATTAACTTCCAGATTTTATTGAAAAGTTTCTTCTTCTGGCCGCTTGAATGCACTCGCTCTGTTAGGATTATATTGTTAGATATTTCACCACTAGATGTCACGACTAGTCTACGTGGGGCTCCATTGATTACTATACCATTGGCATTCTATGCGCATCGAATTTGAAGAATGACAAGATGATACTACGATACATTTTTACTTTTTATTTTAAAGGGTTTGTAACAGCCTATTGTGCGTTATTTGAAAATGTTAATTGAAGTAAAGAACAAAACGATTTCACATAGTATCTGAACTCCACCGTTGGTGCTAGTTCAGGATATTAATTAATACTTTTATTTCAGCCAAATAGCAATCGAAAATATCCACATAGTTGGTATACACACGTCTCTGTAGGGTCATGGAAAGATTTGTTAATTCAATTAGGGTTGTGAAAGTCATACGCAGCCAGACGTGTAAAGACATGCCTCAACTCAATGTTGGATGTGGCCGCGTCAGGCCGATTATGTAATAATAATAATAATAATAATAATGTTATTGGTTTTACGTCCCTTTTAACTACTGTTGCTTTTAGAGACGCCGGGGTGCCAGAATTTTGTCCCGAAGGGGATCTTTAACGTGCCAGTAAATCTACTAACACGGCTCCCTCGCATTTGTGCACCCTCAAATGCCAGCTGACTGCGCCAGGATACGAACCTGAAACATACGGTCCAGCAAGCGGGAACATTACCGCTGAGCCACGCCGCCAGTCCGGTCGATTATGTCTCCAGATCCATAACATTCTTGATATACTTCTTATCTTTCTTTCTTCAATGATGGTAGCAGTTTTTATCTAGGTTGTGGCGTTTGGTAGAGGTAAATCGTTTCTAAGGTCTTCAACAAAGAATAGTTCTATTATACTCTTTGATAATAACAACGAGTTATAACTATACTCATACATTTAGGAGAAAGTAGGCTATATGTTCTTTACTGAACATCTTGTTATATATTAGTATGATTAAATACGTACTATCAATATTACATTAATGTGATATGTCTCATGAATCTGACGGTAAATCCAGTACAGATTATCTGTGATAGGCTACATATTTATTATTAATTACAAAATACACAGATTGTATTTCAATACAAGAGGGCATGCATAATAAATGTTTCATTTAATTTAATTTCTTTTTATATTTATATATTTTAATTATAATTATTGATTTTATTTTATTTTGTTTTTATTTTTTATTTATATATATATATATATATATATATAATTTGATTGACCATGTTAGGTAATAATGAGAAAAATATTAATGTAAATAGTTAAAAACACAAATAGTTATACTATAGTAGTTATAAATGGCATTGATAATAATAATGATAATAATACGCCAATGAAACACTGATCTTTGGGGGGAAGATCACTAATTAAAGATATACAAAACCAAGAAAGAAAAATCTCGACGAAAATCTTCGGCCCAGTTTGTACTGAAAAGAAAATTCCAGGAGCGTTAACAGAATTCGGGTGAAATCTCGGACACATTCAGTAAAATACGTTTGAAATTTCATGGGCGTATTTTCAGAATGAGCGATCACTGGCTTTTTAAAGAATTCTCATTCTTACTCGCTCAAAGAAATCTAAGAACAACCTTCATGGAATAGACATCTCTAGTTATATGATAGTCAACATATCAACATTAAGAGAACTATTTGACAACCATAATTTTCAGACAAGCCAAACATTACATCCAACAGAACCGGGACAGAGGAGCACAGAAAGAGCAATAGCGAGAAGAAGAACAGATTTTGGGAGGACAAGAAATGGAGATCAGCAGGATAGGTTCAATCACTCTCCTTAGACGGGTATAAAGATGTAAAATATTATTTTAAATTTTAATAATAATAATAATAATAATAATAGTGAAATTTTCAGAAAGAATGTATTAAAATAAAGACGGATTCCAAGGCAGGATACAAATGGTCCATGGAGAGAAATGAAAGATACATAGTGAGGGGATGATGGAGTATGGAGGAAGACGAAGGAACAACAAAGGATTGAAATCCGCACGTAGAACTTAGGAAAACCTTATGAAAAATTCACAATAACATTAACAATGGGACAGATGACCTCGTATTTCCGCCCCTTAAAACGACAATAACTAACAATAACAATAATAAAGTAATAATAATATTAATAATAATAATAATATGGGCAACTGCTCTGATGCATTTATATGTACTATATTAACTTTGTATTGTTGTTGCTAATGTATTTTAGGGTATTAGGGCAACTTGGTCATCAGTCCCGTGTACTTGGTTGTGTGTTCAATTATTCTGATAAATGTAGTAATGTGTGTAACTAGATTTATTAGGGTCATAAATGGCGTAGGGACCCTGCGGTTTGATATTAGGTACTCTCTCAGCATTTACCGGGAGGTGTGTGAAAAATCCGGAGAAAAACACAATCAGGAGAGTCAGTACATGGAATCGATCTTTGGACGTGCTGCAGCTGTCCATCATGGCTGTGGTGAGCGATTTAATGCGGACGGCTACACCGCGGGGTCTAACGAAATGAATACCATATTTTAAGTTGCATGGAAATATTATGTATGTATTTATTTATTTATGTATTTATTTATTTATTTATTTATTTATTTATTTATTTATTTATTTATTTATTTATTTATTTATTTATTTATTTATTTATTTATTTTGTCTTTTGAGTGGCGAAGTTAACACCCTCGGCCTCGTCTTAGACTTAACCACATATTGTGTTTAAATTCAACATGTAGAATTATTAAAACATTTACAAGTACATTAGAATTTGCACAAATGAAACACAAATTTACAATAAGTATTAATTCAATATCGAAACACAATTACACACTCATTCACACAAATCAGTCAGCAGTACTCGTCAGGTGATCGTGGTATACTGGTTTGAATTTCTCCACTGAGATCACGTTCCTGACATTGACTGGTAGAGAATTCCACAGTCTTCAACTCGTTACTACAAATGATTTGTTAAAGCAGGAAGTTACGCGTATTGTTACTATGGAAAAACGCGCGCAGCTCCAATTTATGGGAGATGTATTGTACAGTGGTATTCTTTGGGTCAGTAACCTCTATACAGGGTGTCGGAAAATAAGAGGTAGAAAATCAAACCACGCATGGGGGTGGGTCTGGGGAGCAATATAAGTTAAGATACCAGTGGGCGCAAACCAACCGTTAAGCCCCTGTGAGCATTTGTAATTACGAGGAAACTTGGCAACGTCGCGTATTGAGCAGCATCGAGTTCGGCGTCTACACTCTTGTGTGTTTCGAGCTGAGCAGTTGACCTTTGGTTCTCGTAGCTCAGAGGGCACCGACAGTAGTGGCTACGCTGGTTAAAGCGCGGCGTTACGTCATGGGGCCAATCTCTTTGCTGACTCGGTAGACACGTGGATTCGAGCCCCATCATCGGCTGTCCTTGAAATGGTTTTCCGTGGTTTCCCATTTTCAACACCAGGCAAATGCTGGGACAGTACCTTCTGACTGGCCACGGCCGCTTCCTTCCACATCCTTGCCCAGTTTCATTCATCTTCATACATTCCATCTCTCATCCCGACGCGCAGGTCGCCCACGGGCGTCGAATAGAAAGACCTGCACTCGGCCTCTCAGGAGGCTACACGACAACAACAAAAAGCTCAGTCGGCAAGGCACTGGTGTCTTTCAGTGTGCTCCCATCTGCTTCGGGTTCGAATACGGAAAAACTCCCCCCCCCCCCCCCTCCTCCCATTTTTAGCCTACTTTCGATTTTTGAAAGAAAAATGAAAGTAGACTTATGAGATCAACACAGGGCCAACAATTGTGTGTCTGTCTGTGTGTGTGTGTGTGTATGTGTGTGAGTCTGTGTGTGTGGTGTGTGTGTGTGAGTGTGTGTACTCTGAATGTGTGTGTGTGTGTGTGTCCCCTATCAATTCGAACACGGTGAAACCGAATTGAACGAAATTTGGTACAGAGGTAGCACTGGCAAAGGGCACCTCAGTGTCATGTTTTATATTCCCGCCATCTTTACCAAAACGTAATGGCGGCCACTCAAATGGTCAAAACTTAATAATGAATTCTCGCCATTTAATGCTCACAGGAGCTTAACGGTTGGTTTGCGCCCACAGGTATCTTAACACATATTGCTTCCCATACCCACCCCCATGCGTGATTTAATTTTCTACCTCTTATTTTCCGACATCCTGTATAACAATAAAATTAGGATATGATTATTATTATTCTATTTGGGCTATTACTTTTATATTTTTTTTAAACTTTCGAATACAGCCACTAAGGACTACACGTTATCAATCAACATCATTTTCGGTGTATTGTTCTTGTTCGTCTGCCATCTTTGAAGTTCAGAGCCCATCACTCATTACCTTCTTTGGATCTTCTGAAAGGGCTCCTCTCCGTCTTTTGGTTCTGCGTCTACCTTAAAACCCGGTAGTTTTATTGTTGAATCCATTTCTTAGCAGAGAAAAAAGTAAAATTATATCCCTCAATTGTGCCAAACTTTGAATGGCTAAAAGGCCCGGAAGTATTTCATATTTTGAGTCTTGGAGAGCTCTATCAAACTAACACCAAAAAAATACGAAAATCACTTCCGCCCTAAATTTAGATCCGAAAAATAAACAGCCTAAAATCGCTTGTTCCTTTACTCGTTTTTTTTTTATTCAAATCCTAGCCAAATCAAATTATTTACATGTTTCTTTCATCAATGTGTTACTCAACTCAATTTTGAGAAAAATTTTCACACCGGAAGTAATTATAAAGGCATAAGGATAACTCTGCATTGAATAACACTAGCGCTCGTAGTGCTAGAAAATGCAAACTTCTAATCTAATCGGCCGTATATGGTTGAATTTCATTCACTCACACTAGCACTCGTAGTGGTAGAAAAGGCAAACTGTTAATCTAATTCACCGGGTATGGTTGAGTTTCCGGTTGACGATCATAAGTCTACCGCGTGTCATCATTTTGGCACCTCGGAAGAAGCGTTACGTTTGGAAAGCGGAGAAAACAACGAAAATCAATTACAAATGCACAAACAATAAGATTCACTGATGAACCGGGTTCGAGTTGGCAGTCAGACGAAAATGTAAAAGGATGTTTTCAACATTGAGTTGCTTGCCTGAACTTTGGATTTTTTAACTTTATTTTCTCTTTTTCCTATAATGACGTCATAAACGTCCAATCTCCGATCAAGTGGAATTAACTACAAGAGAATTAAACCCCGTGGCCAGACCAGGAATTGAACCCGCGTGTCTTCCGACCAAAGTCTAATATACTAACTTCTCAGTCAGGGGGCAAGACTGTGCGTTATCAGAGAAAATCAGGGACCGTAGGCGAGTGGGACACCTCTTTAACTTACGCCACTGTTGTTGCATGAATATTCCTGCGTGGTGAAACGCTTGAGTGGTAAGATGTAATACTTTATAGGTAAGAGAAAATAATATGTGTTTGTGGTTTCCTTCTGAAACAGCAAGAGCTCTTAAAAGCGACAGTGAAGCAAGTAGAGAGAAAAAATATGTCCAATTCGTTCTGACAATTGGGTAAGTAGTAAGCAGTATACGGTTTATACGATTTTTCTTTCAACCTGTTCTATTAGATAGACGTGGAGCTGCGCAATAAATGCACCACACGTACGTCAGTGGCAGTAAACTCAGACACCACAAGCGTGTATTTACCACCAGGGTCATGACGAAAATTGCAATGCGCCAGAGTAAGGGAGCAAGGACGGCCACCCGCTACACCGATCAGCACGAAGGGTTGCCTATCGTGAATAACCCACGGCGCCACTCAAAATAGCATTCATATAAATAAGATCTAAAAAATTATTGTTTTTAAACCTCAGCTGGAAAAAAATACCGAGCACAGGTAGACATGTACAGCCTGTCTCAAGAGTAAATACCCTTACCATTCAATGAAGTACTATACGAATTGAGGAATCCTAAGATTGTCTACGACACTTCATTTCTTCTCCCATCCCAACCTTTCCTTATTCTTCCCAATCCGGTGATTGTATAGAATTAGGGCTGGTACTTCTAATCGATAATATGAGTTTTCGAATGATAAATGAATCGAATCATAAAAATTGAATAATTGCTACAAATAACGATTAATCGATTGTGCGTTGGTCGAATAATTGATTATTCTTTTCCTTCGTCTTTTCCCACTCAAGTGGGGTTGACGTTCCTGGCAAGTCTTCTCCATGTCCTTCGGTCCCATACGTCCTCTTCCCTTAGATGTTTCTCCCTCAAGTCATATCGTCCCTCCATCTTCTTCTTGGTCCTCCCCTTCCTCTGTCACCTTCCACTACCATTACTCTCATTCTCTTGCCAACATAAGTGTCGTCCCTTCTCATGACATGTCCATATCGCTGCAGCCTTCTCTCTTGAACCTCCTTTGATATCTCCTTCACTTTAACACTGCCTCTTAGTCTCTCATTTCTAATCCTATCGACTCTGGTGACGCCACAAATTCTTCTTAACATTTTCATTTCAGCCACATCCATTGCCTTACAATGTGCCTTAGTTGGTGCACATGTCTCGGCTCCATAAATCATTGCAGATCTCACTACTGACTTATTCACCATTCCTATAGTCCTCAGGTTTATCCTTGTATCACACAATACACCTGACGTCCGTTTCCACTTCATCCATCCTACCTGCACTGTGTGGGCTATTGCCATGTCTGAATTGCCATTACTGGACACTGTTGAACCTAAGAAGTTAAAACTATTTACTTTCTTCATGTCATGCCCTTACAATTGGATTATTAAATCGATTAATTGATGTAGTTCGCTCCTTTCTCTACGATCTCACAGAAACAAAACTAAACAGACATTTAATTAATTAATAGTACATTATGCAACGAGCCTATAATGGCAATAATTAAGACACGAGTATGTTGATAAAACGAGCGTAAGTGAGTTTTATAATTTCCATACGAGTGTCTTAATTACCATTATAGGCGAGTTGCATACGACTGTTTCTGTTCGACCATAATTATAACTTTATTATATGTTTTAACATAAATATTCATAAATATATGTGGGATTCAGTTAATTCAGTTATTAGTGAACAAGGCGCGCTGGCTTTGGTGACTGAACAGAGCGCATGCGTGGTCAAGGCACTCCGAAAGCAGAGACCATTGACTGTGCTTGCCAATACAGAAATATGTTGGATTTTGAGCGCAAGCGCGAAAGTATACTAGCCTAATTGGTCACACAACTGTTTCTTGAGCTCTGATTGGTGGAAGAAACTGTTCATAACGAAAAATGAGCCTCATTATAATACAGTTTTCTGACACATAATGTTTACATTTCGACATATATTATATCAGGAATACATTCATCTCTATACTCACTCTACTTCCCAGTAGGCCAAAACAAAACAAACTTTGATGCTGAGATAAAAGCAATTTCACATGCACTCCATCAGTTTTTAGGCAGAAACATTGATTATCAAAAATTTGTTATCATTACAGATTCAAAAGCAGCCATCCAAGCCATCTCGTCAAATTATAACCCCCAAAATAAAGAACTGAAAGAAATTTTTGTATGATAAAAACCCTTCAAAGACTCCACAAACAGATCTCATTTCAGTGGATCACTTCTCATGTTGGAATAGCAGGAAATGGAGAGGCAGACAGATTATTAATCAAAGGTACCACACTACAACAACCTGTCAGTCAGACTGATTTTATGTCAGCAAAAAAGATCTTGAAAAATACTATCAAAAACAGGTATGAAGAAATGGCAAAGAAAACAGCAGAAACCAAATTATGGAAGGACATTGATGCTAAATGGGATCAATATAAATTAACTCCAAGAAGAGAAGCTGTAGACTTCTTCAGACTTAGCACTGGCCATGACTGCCTTGAAGCTCATCTGAAACGAATCAACATCCTGAGATCTGAAGAATGCACACTTTGTCACGAACCTGGAAGTAAAATGGATAAGGGGCACCTGCTACATTGCAACAAACATGATGTGACTGCTAGAACTTCAGGAAACCTCACACAACTCTATTGGAACGCAAGAAAGCTGATGGATTGGAATCCGGGCTAGCCATAGGAAACAACAACAACATAATTTTAAATAATGCACTGTATCCTCTTTGTGAAAACTAGGCTAAAACGAATTAAAACAAAATTAGCCCTGCCCTAAATTGTAAACATTCAACACGAATTCAAATTCTTGCAGAAAACTCTGAGTTTTCCTTTTTCGAAACCCATCCCAATTTGATTGATATTTTTCCTTCCACTGTCACTGACTTGTATTTGGTTATTGTTAAAATAAACAAGGAAGTCATTTTTTGAAAGCCTTTGTCTGGAGCGTGGTGCTCTATGGAAGTGCAACTTGGACTGTTGGAGCAGCAGAAGAGAGGAGAATTGAAGCGTTTGAAATGTGGTGTTACAGGAGAATGATGAAAATCAGATAGGGTTACGAAATAAGAGGTATTAAGGCGTGTGGAAGAGGAGGGATGTTTCTGGGGACTGATAATGAAGAGAAGAGATAGGTTGGTAGGACACATACTAAGGTACCCAGGTATAGCAAACTTAGTTATAGGAGGAAGGGTCGAGGATAATAACTGTATGGGTAAACCAAGGTTAGAATATGTTAAACAGATTGCCTTGGATTAAGGGTGTGGTAGCTATGTAGAAATGAAACAATTAGCTCAGGACAGGGAAGCGTGGAGAGCTGCATCACTCCAGTTGAAAGACTGACGACTCAAAAAACAACAACAAAAAACAAGGAAGGACACTTGGTATATTAATGTAAAAAGTAACTTGTATATTTTTCCATACATTATTCTGAAAATAAGCGTAATTCGAATTAATCCATGACCTCTCATTTACACTTCTGTTCGTATCTCGTGTCTGCTAATCAATTAATCGATTATTCAGATAGCTGATTAATCTGCTATTTGGTTAATCGATAAATCGTTTTCGATTAATTTCAAATTACTTATTACCAGCTCTAATTAGAATAAAGGTCATGAATACATTGGTGAATGTGCTCTCGAATCAGACTATACTTGGAATGGAAAGCATTCATTATCATCGTAAACAGACTATCCATCAAATCGCGCTCCAAAATAAATAACCCTACAGAATGATCATAACGCGTGAGGATGAAGATATAGCAAGTTATTGTAGCTATTTGTTGTTTTGGTTTCATTACATGGTCTTGGAACAACTTGGCTATCTGCCCTATCTACTTGAGCATGTATTTAATTTGTTTGATAGCCTGTGTTTTTGTGGAAATAGCAGTAGTGTGTGCAAATGTACTTATTTGCATGGAAAATTGAGGTAGATACTTGAGTTTAGAAATAAATCCCGTCTGTTCCTGTAATGAGTCTCCAAAGGAAACGGAGGGAAAACACACTCACAAGGTAATATTGCAAACGTGAATCTCCCAATCCTGTTGAAGCTATTCTTACAGATCGGTCAGATTTCAAGAAAAACATCAGTGATTGTGTATTTCATCCAACGTCCCTTGAGCCATCCCCAGAAACGATAATATTCTGAGGGGTTAAATAGCGGCGCAAGAGTTCGTGTGAAGGAGTCTGGATACGTATTCTAAATTCGCTCGACTATCTATTTTTTTGGGGGGGGGGGGGCTAAGTCAACACTAATTGAGGATATTTCCACGACTAGCTTCTCAAACTTCTCTATTATTCTCATACAATCCAGGGGCCGATAACCTCGATGTTAGGCCCCTTAAAACAACAATTATCATCATCATCATCATCATACAATCCAAGCGAAAGCAAATACAGTAGGAAAATAACACTGAACGGGAGAGACGCAGATCTTGGTAAGAAATATGATTATTTTAAAAATATCCAGTTCCACGTTGTATTCAAGAATCTATCCGCAAATTTACTCCAAACATTATCCACAGCTTATCTGCTATTCCCACAGCCATGCAATCTGCTGTATATCGGCGGTTTTATCCGTGGATATCCGCATCCACGCAGGGCTTTACCTACAACACAGGGCAGGCGACCAGTATGCACTAGGGTTGATTACCAACTCCACTTCCTCTATTAGAAGTACCAGTGTGACGTCATTACGGATCCCTGAGGAACGTAACCTCGTTACGTTTGTATGTGCAAATTACGAGCTGAATCTATGAATATATTTCAGATAAGTCTTTTAATACTGCACGCCATAAATAATACATGATTTACGAGGTCAGAGCATGCTATTGAGATACACTTCCCATCATCCACATAAAAAAGGAATGCATTTGAGAATGTTAATAATCTCAAGGATGGTTGACTGCCATGCTCTCCTACAAGGGAAAGCCACTCTCATTACGAACTTATGTCCCAGCTTTCGTGTTTGATGCCAATGTTGATTGGTTGAACTTCCACGTACGAAGATACGTCGCAAATGTTGTTGAGCTGGCCCTCGAGAAAATGTCGTTTTGGTCCAAAATGTGGTGAATTCTGTGTGCTTGAGAACTGTCTAAATATTTCGGATGGTCGCCACGTTGCATTTGTCTATATGTTGGCCGTAGAGTCAGATAAAGATTATTGCGTAGGTTCATTATTCAAACGTTCACTTCCGTCGTATGATTATGATACGGATAATAAAAAATTCATTTTTTTAAATTTCGCACAGCCGCCATATTTCTTTTAAGAAAACAATTGAATTGAATTATTATGGATACCAGTAGATTAAATCTTGTATAAACATGTAGTGTGTTAAGTTTCACTGCGCTAGGTTGGTTAAATCTTGATTAAATGCCATTTAAATATATTAACTTCCTACTTATAACGATTTCTAGTGATAAATTGAGTTGCCATTGCCAGAATGTTTGAGGCCCATTGCTGGTCTATCTGTCTGTATCTTAAGAGCGACAATCGTTCTCCCATTGTCTGAAGGAAACTCGTAACTCTGTTGGAGGCTAGCCGGAAGCGGTGGATTGTCGCGACGCGATGAGACGCGAAACTCGTGACGGTTGTCATTATCCGCCCCCACCCATGACGTCATGATGACGTCTAATCAGTGAGATGAGGTAGTATGGGCGTGTCAGACGTAATGCAACACAAACAACATATACAAACCCTGAGTAAATAGACACGTGGCAGACGAAATCCCTCCCCGTAACATCGCACTTGTCAATCATCGCATTGCTGCTTTTAATCCTTGTGTGCTGTAAAACGTAACACTCCCCATCTATGAGTAAACACGGCAAGCTTTCCCAGTTGAATTATTTTCAGACCCTCCCAGCTAAACGTCGATTTTCACCGTTGCATTCCAGATACATTTAAAGGGTTCCCGACAAAAAAGTGTAACGTAGTCCCGCGTACTTCGGCGCATGTGGAATCTATTTGAGATCTAGTGTCATGGAATGGCTGTAGTAGCGAGTGTTGTCCAGCCCCGTGGCTAATTGGTTAGCATGCTAATCATTGGCCCAAAGGATTCAATTCCCGTTCAGGTCGTAGCGATTTTAATCTCATGTGGTTGCTTCCTCTGGCTCGAGGACTGGGTGTTAGTGAAGTCTTCACGAAGACATACTGAAAATAAAGTAAACAGAAGAAGTAAAACGCGAAACGTAGAGTAAAATTTAAAAAAGAAGTTTATTTTTAATTTGGATAGAAGTCGGCCGTGGCCTTATTTATTTATTTATTTATTTATTTATTTATTTCGCTTCCCTGAGTTACAAGGCTGCTAATATATGTGAAAGAAGAAAAAATAGATAGTTAACAAAATATGACTAATGAACTAAGAAATTTATGACATACATATACATTAGAATAAAAGACCTGAAGAGTGGGCAAACCGCAATTAAAAACAAGAAGTTCCGTGAAGAACTATACAGCCTACTTTTCATGCCAATGTTTATTCTACAGAATATGAACCTATCTAGAATAATGACGAAATTAAGTTGCTAATATCGAAATTTCCAATTAGTTCGAAATACTGTATACCTGGCATAATGTATCCTAATAGAGCACTACAGTTGGCAGCCCTGATGACTGAATATATTCTTAGTTCCGTCTCTTAAGGTACAAAATACAAAATTTGGTTGAAGTCCAATGAATAGCATGGACGTTACATGCAGTTAAACATTGGATCTAACAGCGCGCGTAAAATCATGTTGGCAACAATGTCATGCATGTATTGGTCAGAAATAATCTGAAATAATATGATCTATTGTTGTGCCAATTTTGAATGAAATCCATTAGTTAGTATAGATGTTACATGCATTTTAAAATTGGACCTATCAGCAGGCTTAGAATCATGTTGGCAGCACTGATGTATATTAGTTACTCCAAATTCGTCTAGAATGCCAGGTACTATACGTGTGCAAAGTTTAGAGGTATTGGCTTGCATACTTGCTGATATATTGATATTAGGGTAACAAAAATAGGGACAGCACATATTAACAGTTGGCAGCACTGGTTGCTCCTTAGAATACGCATAGTCATATCTGTTATGGTACACATAGCACATACGAAATTTGGTTGAAATCCGAATGATAGTATGGAAGTTACATGTATTTAAAGTTGGACCTGTCAGCAGGCTTAGAATCATGTTGGTAGCACTGACGTATATAAGTTACTCCAAATTAATATAGAATGTCAGGGACTATACGTGTGCATAGTTTAAAGCTGTCGGCTTGCATACTTTCTGATATATTGGTATTTGGATAAAATAAATTAGGAGCATTTATTAACAGTTGGCAGCCCTGGTAGGTCTGAAGAATACGCTCAGTCATATCTGGTTATGTACACATACAACATACGAAATTTGGTTGAATTCCAATTGATAGTATAGAAGTTATATGCATTTAAAAATTGGACCTATCAGGAGACTTATAATCATTTTGGCAACACTGCCATGTTTAGCCTCCTGGAAATTAAACTGAAATATTATGATCTGTACGTGTGCCAATTTTGAAATAGCTCCCATTCATACTTTCCAAGATATCCAACATGGAGCTCAAAATTTCAATTGCGATTTTTTAGCAGTTGGTAGCACTGACATCATTTTCAAATATGGCCGTGAGATATTCAGGAATAGATCTTTACTCCTACCAAATTTTGTTTCGATTGCTGCAGCCGTTTAGGAGTTGATAGGGGGGGACACACACACAGCCAGACAGACAGACAGAAGGACAGACAGACAGACAGACGGACAGACAGACAGACAGACAGACAGACACACATTTGCCCGATCTCATAAGTCTACTTTTTCCTCATTTTTGCAAAATGTGAAAAGTAGGCTAATAAATATTTAAAATAACTATTCAGCCTTAAAATAAACATAATTTACGAATATAGTTGATTTCTCAAAATACTAATGAATCCTTTAGGGGCTGTTACTGCTATGGTATAAATGGTGGCATTTGAGATATGAAATTTTCTACGCGTTGCAGCAAAAATGGAAGGTATTGTTCCCCGGCCCCCCACTAATAACCTAATAACTTCTGTATGTACTGATGGGAGCTTGCTTGAACGCTAGGTAGATGAATTTAGCCACAGAGTTCGTGACGCCTCGTTGTCTGGCTGAGGATTAGCAATATTGAAGTATGATTTGAGCATCCCAAGTAATGCTTCTTTGAACCCAAAACATTCATGCAAATTCAGGGTTGCTGGATTCAATGTATTATCATGGAGTCGTCCTTTGTGTTATGAAATTAATAAAAACATCGATACTGCTAGGCTCCCAAGTACAGGCTTCATATATGTAACAGCAGACAGTAAATTAACTATCTTCAGGTGGCTAATACAATATTTTTAACTGGTAGTAATTAAGCACTGCATTTAAATTGATTATAAAAATAGTTCTATCAATGAAACAAAATAAGTAGTGTTTTGCCATCATTAATTAGAAGCCATAACAAACGCACACCCAATCACTGTCTTGCTTACTTCTCGTCACTATCTCGCCGCCATATTGGAATGAAACATATTCGTTTTAGTCTCAGACTCAGAGTGTGGACCAATCTTCGCAGGGCATAAATATCCATGACAATATTATTTCCGTACAAGAGAAACCACTGAACAAGTTTGCGCATGCATTAACCGTTTTGATGCCAACCTGTTATAAGTGGTTATGTTAAAAACGCTAAGCCAAGTTGAGTGAAATTACGAGTTTTGTAATTAAAATAATCTCCTACCTATATTTTTAAGATAGAATATTGACGTGTCAGAAGCTAATAAATAATTAATACCTTGTGTCATTAAAATACTTTTAGTTTTCATAAATTGGAAATTTTAATTTTAATTTTGACAGCTTCCACAATCTAAATTGTCTCTTTCGTTAAAACCAAATTTCCTTGTCGTTCAAAGAGCTAAACCATATTTATCACCACTTAGCTCTGAACAAGAAGGTAAACAAACATGAATTCAAATGATAACTCACGCGGGAAGTCAGTTGACTGCAGTATGTTCAAAGAATTAAGTTATTCACGGAGCTTAACCCTTTATAGGGCAAAATTATTTTTCATTTTTTAGGTGTTTTTACATTTTAATTGATCTTAATTATTAATAACAAAGTGGTATTAATGCTAGGAAGATGATGATGATTATAATAATATTAATAACGTTATTTTCTGTTTCTTTAATGTTTATGTTAATATATTTATTTTTAATTTTGAATTTATATTCTTATAGATTTAATGTTGATACTTTTCTATTGAATTAATTAATTAACCAATTTTCAATTGATTTTATAATTATTTTCTTATTTTCTTTATAGTTATGTTTATTATTTTTATTATTATATTTATTTTATTATTGCAATTTTATTTTTATTATTTTTATTTCTATATTTATATTTTGATTTCACACTTAAATTGTTAATGTTTTTATTTTTAATTTTTTGAAAATGTTATCCAATAAGTTACGCCTACATTACGTCACGTAGATACGTATATAATATTTGATTTCTTTAGAAGCACTTCAGCATGAAAATTCACCGAAATTTGGCTTAAGGATTCAACTATCAGCATCTTTGAAAGCATAAACTGTCCTTACGACAGGTGGTTAATATAGAGGTCACTATCCCATAAAGGGTTAACACACCCATATATCCAGAGATAGAATGAATCCCGCATTGTGTTGGTTACAACAGTGACAGCGCTGCGTGGCAGGAAATAATAATCAAAAAATTCAAAATTGGGCCGATATATCGGCCCCCTGGCACGATAAGGGTTAACACCAATGCTCATGCAGTCATGGTTATAATTATTATAGCCTAGTAACTTTGATTGAGGTTGACCTTCGGAGTATAGACTAGCGTTAGGGCACTTCCGGGTATTGATGTAACGTGGGGAGCTCGATATTCAGTGCTGCCAACTAAAGAACACTTACAACTAGGTACATAAGCACAGTACCTCAATCTAAACATAATACGATTACCTCACTCAGTATTTTAATTGTGGTCTTATGTAATATTCATGAAATTTAAGGACGTTAGTGTACAGTAATCGGTTTTACCAGGACATTCGATTTAAGACTTATAGCTGGGTTATTTAGTTTTAACTATCGTAATTCATTTACAAAACGTACGAAAAAAGTATATTTTTAGGCAAGTTGGTTTCACAAAATAATATATCAGTGATATTAACTTTAAAGAGCAATATTGTTTATAAATTAGTCTACAATTACGTGATGCTACAATGAAACCAACTACAAATGAGAAGCAGAACAAGAGCGATTTGATTGAAACTTGGTAAAGACTTACCCCTACCACATCAAACTTTAACCATGTCTTTCAAATTTTGATTAGTGTCACCACTCCAACATGTTACTCCTACGAAATGTTTTACCATCATTCAGTATATGGGATCTATTACAGCAAACAACATTAAAATTTGCTTGTTAATAAAGAATTACTCTATAAGTTCATTGATATGCCTTTCAAAATTGTAACTTCTATCAAAACAATATGGTGAACGCGCAAAATATTAGATACGGTAATACATTTTCTCTCTCGCGTCCTAATACTCAAACCGTCATGAGCCTCGGTACACTTACGGCCAGATGACGTCGTAGTTCCACCCTTTAAAACAACAATAACTAACTAACTTCGGTACATTGCATGCATACATAGTTATTATTTTTCGGAGTCAGTACTAAAATCAAATTCAAAATTACTCGATAGTAAATATGTTCGTTTTTGAGCTTAAACAAGATGTTCAGTAAAGAATATATAGCCTACTTTCTCCTAAATGCATAGGTATTTTTATAACACTTTGTCCTTTTCAAGGAGTATAATTGAATGTTGGTTGTAGTAGCTTGTTGAAATACAACGTGCTATAGGGATATTATACATGAATATGAGGTGCACTTTGCTTGTGCTACCTCTGTAAAAAAATTCATTCAATTCGGTTTCACCGTATTTGAATTGATCTGGGGAATGGATATGCACACCTACATGGCCGATATTTGAAAACTATTGGGCTGATGACCTTGTAGTCAGTCATAAGATGCTTTCCACAAAAAGGCACGTTGTTGCAAAATCCGGTAGAGATCAAATTATTAGGATGGTCGTAATTTGATTTAAGCTTTTAACATTTGGGTGGCCGTCATTCCGTTTCCGTCAAGATGGCGGCGATATAAAACATGACACTGAGGTGCCCTTTGCTAGTGCTACCTCTGTACCAAATTTCGTTCAACTCGGTTTCAATGTGTTTGAATTGATAGGGGGAATCGATTTGCACACATACTTGGCCATCATCTGCAAACTATTGGGCTGATGATCTTGCAGTTTGGTCAGAATATGCTTCCCACATAAAGATATGTTGTTGCAAAATTTGGTAGAGACTAGATTATTAGGTTGGTCGTAATAACATTTTAGCTTTTAACATTTGGGTGGCCGCGATTACGTTTCCGTCAAGATGGCGGTAATATATAACATGACACTGAGGTGCCCTTTGCTAGTGCTACCTCTGTACCAAATTTCGTTCCATTCGGTTTCACCGCGTTCGAATTGATAGGGGAATCGATTTTCACACAAAGATGGCCGCCATCTCCAATATATTAGGCTAATGACCTATTAGTTTGGTCAAAGGATGCTCCCTCCATAAAGGTATGTTGTTGTAAAATTTGGTAGAGATCGGATGATTAGGTTAATCGTAATTTGAGTTAAGATTTGAATATTTGTGGGGCCGCCATTACGTTTCCGTCAAGATGGCGGCGATATAAATCATGACACTGAGGTGCCCTTTGCTAGTGTTACCTCTGTACCAAATTTCGTTCCATTCGGTTTCACCGTGTTGGAATTAATAGGGGGAATCGATTATGGAGACAAAGATGGCCGCCATCCGCAAACTATTAGGCTAATGACCTATTAGATTCGTCAACGAATGCTCCCTCCATAAAGGTATGTTGTTGCAAAATTTGGTAGAGATCCGATGATTATGTTAGTCGTAATTTGATTTAAGCTTTGAATATTTGTGTGGCCGCCATTACGTTTCTGTCAAGATGGCGGCGATATAAAACATGACGGTGAGGTGCCCTTTGTTAGTGCTACCTCTGTAACAAATTTCGTTCCATTCGGTTTCACCGTGTTTGAATTAATAGGGGGAATCGATTTTGACACAAAGATGGCCGCCATCCGCAAACTATTAGGCTAATGACCTATTGATTTAGGTCAAAGGATGTTTTCTCCATAAAGGTACGTTGTTGCAAGATTTGGTAGAGATCGGATTATTAGGTTAGTCGTAATTTGATTTAAGCTTTGAACATTTGTGTGGCCGCCATTACGTTTCTGTCAAGATGGCGGCGATATAAAACATGACGCTGAGGTGCCCTTTGCTAGTGCTACCTCTGTACCAAATTTCGTTCCATTCGGTTTCACCGTGTTTGAATTAATAGGGGGAATCGATTTTGACACAAAGATGGCCGCCATCCGCAAACTATTAGGCTAATGACCTATTAATTCGGGTCAAAGGATGTTTTTTCCATAAAGGTAAGTTGTTGCAAAATTTGGTAGAGATCGGATGATTAGGTTAGTCATAATTTGATTTAAGCTTTGAACATTTGTGTGGCCGCCATTACGTTTCCGTCAAGATGGCGGCGATATAAAACATGACACTGAGGTCTCCTTTGCTAGTGCTACATTTGTACCAAATTTCGTTTAATTCGCGTTCACCGTGTTCGAATTGATAAGGGGGGGGGGACAGACAGACATTCAGAGTACACACAATCACACACACACAGATTCACACACACAGACAGACACACTTATTTCGCCCTCATAAGTCTACTTTCATTTTTTTGCAAAAAATCGAAAGTAGGCTAAAAACAAATGAATATGAATGAAAGGAAGACATCCTTTAAGGAAGAACGAAAGATCTTGTGGAAAATTGTTGGCCCAATAAGAACAGAAGTTGGATACAGGTTGAAATCTCGAAAAGCAACTGAGAAATTATCTAATCTTGCGGCACACATCAGAAAACGAAGATTGAGATTTTATGGACATGTTCAAAGACTTAGCCTACACCGACTAGGCTTACATACAAGTAGTGCTAGAATAGGAGTTCTCCTTACCAGCCTACTTTCCTACGAACTTTGCCGATATCTCTCGAACGCATGATCGTATTTTAACGAACGAGGTGTTGTTGGCGTTGGGATAACGTCCTCTTTGCTAAGAATGTAAGTTGGTATTTTTTAAATGATTTTTTGAAAGTTTTTGTTTTTTGGATTGGCGCTATTTTGGAAACCGTGAATTTTAGAAAAAACAAGAAGTTCCGTGAAGAACTATACAGCCTACTTTTCACGCCAATGATTATTCTACAGTATATGAACCTATCTAGAGTAATGACGAAATTAAGTTGGTAATATCGAAATATCTAATTAGTTCAAAATATACCTGGTATAATGAAGCCTAATAGAGCACTACAGTTGGCAGCCCTGGTGACTGAATATATTCTTAGTTCCACCTCTTAAGGTACAGAATACAAAATTTGGTTGAAGTCAAATGGACGTTACATGCAGTTAGACACTGGATCTATCAGCACGCGTAAAAGCATGTTGCCAACAATACCATGCGTGTGCTGGTCAGAAATATTCTGAATTATTATGATATCTTGTTGTGCCAATTTTGGATGAAATCCATTTGTTAGTATAGAAGTTACATGCATTTTAAAATTGGACATATCAGCAGGCATAGAATCATGTTGGCAGCACCGCCTTGTATTAATTACTCCAAATTAATCTAGAATGTCAGGTGCTATACGTGTGCAGAGTATAGAGCTGTTGGCTTGCATACTTTCTGATATATTGATATTAGGGTAAAAAGAATATAGACAGCATTTATTAACAGTTGGCAGCCCTGATTGCTCTTAACAATACTTATAGTCATATCTGTTATGGTACACATTGCACATACGAAATTTGGTTGAAATCCAATTGATAGTATAGAAGTTACATGTATTTAAAAATTGGTACTATAAGCAGGCTTATAATCATGTTGGTAGAACTGACGTATATAAGTTACTCCAAATTAATCTAAAATGTCAGAATATACGTGTGCATAGTTTAAAGCTGTTGGCTTGCATACTTTCTGATATATTGGTATTTGGATTTTTTAAAAATAAAGAGAGCAATTATTAACAGTTGGCAGCCCTGGTGGCTCTTAAGAATACGCTCAGTCATATCTGTTTATGTTCAGATATTACATACAAAATTTGGTTGAAATCGAGTTGATAGTGTAGAAGTTATATGCATTTAAACATTGGACCTATCAGAAGGCTTAAAATTATTTTGGCAACACTGTCATGGTTGGCCTCCTGGAAATTAAACTGAAATAGTATTATCTACATGTGTGTCAATTTCGGAATAGCTCCCTTGCATACCTTGCAAGATATCCAACATGGAGCTCAAATTTCTAGTGCGTTTTTTCAGCAGTTGGTAGCACTGACAACATTTTCAAATATGGACGTGAGCTATTCCGGTGCATATCTTTACTCATACTAAAAATGGTTTTGATTGCTGCAGCCGTTTAGGAGTTGATAGGGGGGGACACGCACACAGCCAGACAGACAGACAGACAGAAGGACAGACAGACAGACAGACAGACACACATTTTCCCGGATCGATCTCATAAGACTACTTTTTCCTCATTTTTGCAAAATGTGAAAAGTAGGCTAAAAATGTTTGACATTAATGAAAGGCAGCTATGCCCTCTAGGTGGACAGCAAGTTTCAAGTGTGTAATGGGAAACAAAATGATAGCCTACTTTCTCGCGAACATTGACGATAATTGGCGAATGGATGGTCGGGTTTTAATGAATGAGGTATTGTTGGCATTGGGGTGACCTCCTCTTTGCTAAGAATGTGTGTTGGTATTTTTTTAAATTGTTGATTTTGTAATTGTCATTATTTTGGAAACGGCGAATTTTGGGATCAAGTATGTTTGACGTTAATGAAAGGTGGCTATTCCCTCTAGGTGGGCAGCAAGTTTTAAGGGTGTAGGAGGAAACAAAAATGATAGCCTACTTTCTCGCGAACATTGGCGATATTTGGCGAATGGATGGTCGGATTTTAACGAATGAGGTATTGTTGGCATTGGGATGACGTCCTCTTTGCTAAGAATGTATGTTGGTATTTAAATAAAATGAAAGTTCTTGGTTTTGGATTTTTGATTATTTTGGAAACGGTGAATGTTATGAAAACGTTTGTTTAACGTAAATGAAAGGTGTCTATGCCCTCTAGGCAGAAACCAAGTTTCAAGTGTGTAGTTCAAAAGAAAATGAATTTTGAAAAAATGGTCACTATTTTGGAAACGGTAAAGATGAGAAAAAAAGTTTGTTTGTGATGAATGGTTACTATTTTCTCCCCTACCCGCCCCATATATTTGAAGTCGCTATTCACGTTTTGGGGGATTTTAACCTATATTTTTTTGTCATATCTGAGATATTTTTGGAAAACGGGAAAAGGGGGTTTAATCTAATTAAATAAGTAAATAGGATTTTATTACAAAAAATCATGTTTATTGAGCCATGAATTAATCGTGGAAGGAAACCCTAACCACTTTACAAAATAGTTTGCACCTTTCACTTTAATTACTCGCTCAATGAGATAATCGTTGGGATATAATGTTTTTTCACTTCTTCATAATAGAATCGTCCTTTGATGGGTTCACCGCTTAGATCTTCTAAGAGATACGTCACTGGTTGACCTAGCTTTACTTGACGAATTTTAAAAATTTCTGTCGACCACTGTGGAGTGTACGATTTTGAAAAAAACACTTCTATGTTTACTGATGCGAACAAAATCTCCAAATTTAAGATGATGTCGCCTCGGGTCAACCCTTTTTATAGGGTTAAACAGTCTATTGAGTCTGGGTAGGTTCTTGGTGACGAGACATGGTTTCATGCCAATAGTGGAATGAATCGTGTTGTTGTATTGTGACACAAGTTGAGGTAACCAGTCTATCCATCGATAGGAGCCATGAATTGTAAACTCTTTCCACATATAACGTTTTAATGTTCGATTGAAGCGTTCAACTACGCTAGCTTTGAGATTGCTATAGGTGGTGTAATGGTGAATATCCTTAGATTTGAGAAACCTGGAGAAATCCTTGTTGAAAAATTCCTTCCCCTGGTCGGTTTGTAACAAGTGAGGTTGACGTTTTAATTGTTCAATAATATGTTGAAAGGCCTTTGTGACTAAGACACCAGTTTTATTTTTTACTGGTTGAACAAAAGCCATTTTGGAATAGACATCAATGACGGTCAACATATAGCGTACACCGTCGTTAACGTTAGAATAAGGTATCATCTCAACCAAGTCTGCCTACCAAAGTTCATCGATTCCTATGGAAATGATACGCCAGCGTTCATAAATGCGTCGGGCTGGTTTATGAAATTCATGAGCGATGCCCACTTTGATGGGGGATGGCTTATAAGATAATTTTAGCATCACGGAGTTGTTGTTCAATGTGGGCGATTTCTGCCTCATGTCCAGTGTGACCAGCTTGTTTTGGTGCATGAAGTAAGTATAAGCGTTCTACTAACTGATTGGGATTATTCCAAAAGGTTATATCTATGTAGGGTTTTAATTTATTAAACCTTACACCAGAGGCAGAGTGATGTTTTTGCTTACCAAACATGTTTGCAATGATGGTTTTATATTTTTGAGATATATTGGCATTTAGCTGCTGAGAGGATTTATAGTTTCTTTTGTGAGCGTTGGTGTCCAATAAAATGGATTTATATTTAGCAAGGTCCTCGGGCGTAAAATCTTGTAGAGAGGGGGTGCGAGAAAATAGCAGCTTTAACAGACCTGGCGTTAATTTATAGTTGATCTTTTTAATGACAGTTTCGTACGAGCAAATTTAATGGATGAATCCCGAATTTTAAAACTATCATTCTCATAGCGAACACCATACGTGGTATTGTCTTTTCAATAAATAGAAGGGTCAGATACGGTTCCAGTGTTGCTTCATAATGTTTGATTAAAATGTTCTTGAGTTGAGTTGAGTTTTATTTTGAGGAGTTGCCAAGACTTGTGAAAACGGAGACGATGTGGAGGAAGACGGTGTTGCCGCTATGACGGATGATTTTTGTTTTGTTTTTGGAAACTGTTGAAGGGGTGATGATTTTTTTTTCAGGACTAAATACGGTTTCGCTTTCACTTTCACTTTGTCCATGTTGTTCTTCTTCTTGTTCTTCTTCATGTTGTTGTTCACTAACATTAGAGGAGGAGGAGGAGGAGGATTTTACCTGTCATGTGGAATCTGTTTGAGTAAATTTTGAACTTGTTGAGGGTTTGGTTTGAGAGGTAGCAGCAGCAGCAGAAGAAGCATTTGGTTTGAACCTCATGGGATCAACCGATGATGGAGCATGTTTTATCATGGCTAAAGGATTGACGTTTTTTAAACATTGTAATTCACGAAATGTATGTCGAATCGTATTTCGTGCCAAAATAATACGCTGCATGATTTGAACATGTTTCTTGTACCCTATGGCGTTCGACATGGTGAAGGTAAAGACACAATAACAGGAAATGTCAAACCATGGGTCTTTTTAAACAGAAATAAAATTATCAAAACCCAAGCGATAACGTCCCTCACATCGTTCACTCTGTTTATTTATGACCAAACAGGAATGGGGATGATGGTTCCAACACGAGGCACACAATTGTGTGAAAGCAGTAAAGGACATATCTGGATTCATTATGGCGTCCCATACTAAAATACTCTTGAATAATGTCCTGTCGTTGAGTGGCAATATCATCAAAAATTATAATGGAATCTGGTTGAATGCGGTCTGGTTGAATGACATCTTGAGGTGACGTGAATGTAAAATAGCCCATGGCTTCTTTATTTAACGAAGACATAATTTGTTCCAGATACTCGTACAGAGGTTGGTACAAGGATTTGGCAAATATATAAATATTTTGAAATCGTAGGCCATGAGGCGCGGTAATAATGTTCAGCAAACTTTCCACAACCCAAAGGCCCTACCATAATACATCGAATGGTAGATGGGAATAGGGTGCCATGACGTTTAGGTTCGCACACGGACAGTGATAGCTCTGAAACAAAATCAGAGACGGGCAAAGCATGGGGTTGTTTCATTAATTCCATAGTGTTGACGACCGAGTTTTTTCATGTATGTATAAGGTTTATATATAGGCAAGCGGTGGGTAGGATAGGTTAGTTAACGTCTATAACCATGGACGTGTTTGGGCGAGCTCTTGTAACCATGGCCACGGCCACCTCTTTGTCAAAACAGTCTCGAGAGGTGGCTACAAAAAGCTATGTCGATCGCAAAGTGCAAAGTGTCTATCACATGGCCCCGAGACTAACCGTTGAGGGCTATTCAACCAATCATCATCGTATTATTGATGTGCAAGAGCCTCGAGACGAAAATGATGTTTGCACGAAACGTTATGTGACCTATCAAATGAAAAGGCTTTATAAATTTGTCCCATCTGTATTTTTAGTGTATCTGTCAAATCAAAAACTGGACTATGACAGAAACCATTCCCCACCACCACCACTGGTGAATGATGACCTCACCTATATGCTTGCTTCTGGTTTAAGTTATTATCGATTGCATTATGATGGCGTGATTCATATAAAATATGTCATGCTTGATGAGAAACATTTAAAAATACAAATAAACGGTGATAGAGTGTTGGTCCACAACCATCAAAGAGTAAATGTTGGAGATGAATTATCCTTTCATCTTATGCTTACGTTTGAGGAAAAGGAAGCCGGGAAAACGGTGAATGATTTTCCGCTTTATATAGAAATAGAATATACTGCTATGAAATAAGGTTATCTACGTTAGTTGTTAACTACCTCAATCCTCTTCTTGCCTAGAACGCCTCAATATAGCGCTGCCTTGGGTTTTTGTGGGTATCTACTCACATAACGTAACGGCGGTGCTTTTTGAGGATCCAACCAGCCTTCGGGCTGACTACCTAACAGACAGACGTTAGTTGTTATCGAATGTTTGCTGTGAAAGGTTCACCAAGTAGCAACGTGGTGAAAAAAAAACATGAAAAAAACAAATCTCAAAAAGAGAAAAAAAGCCAGGCCGGGAACCAACTCGATCTGCCTCACACCCAGTGTTAAAACTAAAAAAAAATTAGAAAAAACTAAAAAGACTGGCTATCGAAAAAGCTTTACAGGTGGTGCGATTGTCTACAGCTCCGAGATCGCACCAAAATGCATCGATAAAAAGAAAAGAAAAGAAAAGAAAAGAAAGAAAGAAAGAAAGAAAGAAAGAAAGAAAGAAAGATAAAACGTGGGTGTGTCATTCCTGTTTCTAAGCGTGGGGGTTTTTTGCTGGCTTTATTTGCGGGGTTGGCAGCTTTGGGCTCGCTTTTGGGTGGTGCCACTGCTGTGGTAAAAACCATAAAAGGCGTCGAACAAGGTAAGCATCAACTCAAAGGAAGCGAGCGACACAATAAAACGATAGAAGCCATTGCTATGGGAGCTAGAAACGCAATCCTTTAAAGCCAGTCTTTTATCAACAAGGTAGTGGCCTATCGTCTAAAAAAAAGTCCATCATCGATAAGTGCTTAAGGCAAGTGCCTCGTGAGGCCATGACCCATCAACAAGTGGAAAGCTATGCCAAACAACTAAATATATTTCACATTTTCGAGGTGTATTTATGCGAAATGAATTACCCAAAGCACCGTCGAAAGAAGAACGAGCCATGATTAATTTAGATGATGATGCAGGCCCAGGAACCCATTTTGTAGCCTATGTGAAACAAGGTTCCACAGTATGGTACTTTGACTGTTTTGAAAATTTTCCACCCCCGATCGAGTTGCTACGTTATTTGGGAAACCGGGTAAAGATATTCTATAATGTGAATCGTCAACAAACCTTTGACAGTCAAGAGTGTGGACGTTTGTGTTTACATTTTTTATATAAGAGGTCGCGTTAAGCCAACAGTTTCATCATTATGAGTGTCAACGCCAAGACCTTTACCGTGCACAGCTGCGGGCCTGAAGTGTCCCTGGATTTTTCCCCCATTGAATTGCATCCCGAACAATCCTATGTAATAGGAGTAATTTCTTTGGAAAGTTACAATAGAATTTACAATATACAACTGGATATTAATGACAATTTTTTTATGATGATTATATGTTGAGACTACCCCCTGGAGGTTATACCGTAGACGATGTGCATGAAGCCATTAGCGTGTCGATAATAAAACAATTTGATGTCAAACCATTTGCGGATGGGACACACAAATTTGAACTTACAGCCAATACGATTACTCATCGCTGTCGTATTTTCTCTACGTTTAACATTGTCTTTGAAACACGAGTTAATTCTATTGGTCCTTTACTAGGATTCAAACCAAGAGTGTTGGCAGCTCACCAACCCCATGATTCAGATTATCCAGTGAAATTCATCGAGGACCATCACATTTCTGTGACTTGCAATATTATTAGAGACGTATTTACGAATCAAGAACAAAGCCATTCCCTGTATGATTTTATTGTCACCTCCCCTTGTGGCTATATTATTCGTGAGAACCCTTCAGTGGTTCCATATCATCCTGTGTGTGTCAGCGATATTAGTAATATTACCCTACGCTTAGTGAATAGAAGGCAACAACTGATTGCTTTGGACGCCAACACCCCTGTGACCTACAAGTTGGTTTTAAAGACGCTATGAAATGTATCTATAAAGCAACAACAGCGTCTACGAGGTCGGTTAGTTGCCCGCCGTGTAAGAAACGGTTGACACGAGTAAACCAACAACGTTTACAACGCATTGGTTATACGTTACACCCCAATCATGAACAAGGAGCTGTTGCAAGTGTTAAATCCCATACAAGTGGAAGATGGCGTCGTGCGCATTGATCTGCATTCCTATAAACCTCAAGCAACAGGACTGAATAACAATGGCAAGATTCAATTCACCATTAACCATCAAGATATTTTTACTCTACCTCATGAAAGTGTCCTTCGAATTGAGGGTAAATTGATGAAAGCAGATAGCAGCACACCCACAACGTTTGCGTTGGCGAATCATGGTTTGGCTTTTCTGTTTTCTGAAGTACGTTATTTGATAAATGATATTGTCATAGATATGACTCGAAATGTGGGCATGACTAGTCTTATGAAATTATATCCTTCCTATAGCGAGGAGGAAAGTAAAACGCTTTCTATGGCAGGATGGTGCCCCAACAGTAGCAATGACTGGCTAGTTCATAGCGATGGCACTTTAACAGGCTTCCTACCCTTAAAATTACTCGTTGGCTTTGCCGAAGATCATAAGCGTATTATTTTAAACGCAGGACAAAGTTTGTATTGGTGAGAGACCGCAGTGATTATAATACACTAAAAGGAGCCTCTGACTAAGTGATAGACTCAAAAATTCAACTGTTTCGATTATTATGGAAAGTGCCCCACGTGACGCTATCGGATCGTAAAAAGGCTAAGCATGTTAAATTTGGTGCAAAAAGATAAATCCTTGCCTATCGCATTTCGAAGTTGGAGTCTACATGAGTACCCCTTGCTACCTACCACAGACACTCATAGTTGGAGTGTAAAATCGGCTCGCTCTACTGAGAGACCCCTCTATGTTATTATTGGTTTTCAAACCAATAGAAAATTCCAACAAAGCAAAGATGTCACCCTGTTTGATCACATTCACTTGAGAAATATACGACTATTTTTAAATAATGTTTGCTTTCCCTATGAGGGGTTGGAACTCAATTTTTCATAAAATAAGTTTGGCCCCCTTTATGATATGTTTGCTAAATTTCAATCGTCTTATTATGAAGAAAAAAAGGATTGCCCTATGTTATCACCACAAGGGTTTAAAGCAAAGCAACACTGATTGTTTTCGACTGTTCGTATCTAAAAGAATCTATGAAAATCACCACCATTGATTTAAGGGTAGATTTTGAAACACAAGAAAATGTACCAGACCATACCAGTGCCTACTGTTTGATTATTCATGCCAGACAAGTGAAATATCATCCTTTGTCCAATTATGTGACCAGCATGTAAGCCACCTGTGGTCAGGTGAAAAAAAACACATCATTCATAGGATTGATGATAGGCGTCTGCATTCACACTATCTGTTGCGCTCTGGCACTGTGCACACATACAACAACAACAACAAACATCATGTGTCCCTCAATAAGCAACAGCAGCAGCAGCAACAACAACAACAACAACAACAACAGCAACGTAACAGACAAACAATGAAATTTAAAATGTGAATTTAATTGTCTGAAAACATTTGAAACATGGACAGTTCCCTTTATGGATTATGGAGAATTGGCAGCAAGCGGATTTTATTACTTAAAACGTGGGGATGTGGTCAGGTGTATTTTTTGCAACATTGAAATTTGAAACTTGGAAATGGGGGATCGACCATTTAGCGATCATCAGCGATGGAGTTCATCCTGTCCTTACCTCAATCGCTATGATGTGGGCAATATTCCATGAAGTTTGAATTACCCTGTCATTGTACCAGACCCTGCAAAACTAGGAGATACCTGTGGACCGTATGTGCAAACTGTTCATTTGAATGCTCATCCAGATTTTAAAAAACTTGTAATAAAATTGTAAATGTTTTTTTTATATTATGAATAAAACATGTAAAAAAATATTTAGCTCTTGTTCAATTTATTTGTTCCTTTTTTCCTGACGTCCTTTGACTTTTGCAATGTTAAACCATGAAATGGGTTAGTTGTTGATTAGACGTCAACGAGGTAACAAGTAAAAAAAAAACAATATCATGCGTACATTCATCGTGGATTGTCAGGGGTTTAAAATTGCAGACAACAAATTTATATTTAAGGAAGTAGCTTTTATCGATTGTAGTACGTTTTGGGTGTCTAACCCAATCCATTTGGTGTTTAAACCTCCCTATGCTTTCGAGTTGCTTAGTGAAAAAGATAAAAAGCAGAGCCAATGGATTGAAAATCATTTGCAATTAGTATGGAAAAGGGGTGATATTTCTTACAAGTATCATGACATAGTTATGAAAGCCTATTTGTCCTCGGCCAATGTCCTATTTGTTAAAGGAAGTGAAAAACGTCAGTGGCTCCAATCATTTTTACCCTCTCACTGTCAATGTATCGAACTTTTAGATCTGGGTTGTCCATCCCTGCAAACGCTCATGGACACTTGTCCTCGCGACAATATTCTAAAGCCTTAGCGCATGCGTGGCAATTGTTTCATTGGCTCACTACCAGTGCATGTGGGAGTAGTTAAATAAAATTAAAACTGAAAGTTTATCGTCCAATGATAGCATTGAGACTTGTACACGTGAGGTGATAACATCAACGTCATAAACATGGACGCCACTACCATCGACAAGGCTATTGGAAAGTTATTTGTGTGCAAGAAAAAACTTAATAGTTTTACACATCATGAATTATTAGCACTACATAATCATTTCTGTTTTATGTTGCTGCCAATGCTGTGAAAGAAATTTGGGAAAAGGCTCCTGCCGAGTGGACTACTGACCCTGTATTGAGTGAACTACAACCATGCAATCATTTTTCCCATCACAAGCAATTAACCATGTCAAAAATACGAGGCACGTCCAGAAAGTAAGCTCCGTTTGGTAATAAAATTAAATTGTGTACAGATACAGAAAAAATATTTATTGCACAACATTCTACACCTCTTAAACTACCTTTCCACATAACTGCCGAACTTTTGCAGGCATTTGTCATAGCGTGCACAAGTTTTTGGATACCTTCTTCATAGAAGTTTGCCGCCGACCCGTAAACGAGAGTGAAGACTCCCCTTAAGATATCCTACTGTTTGGCCATCACTGTTAGGCAAATTGCGTATGTGGTCAGGAGAACTCCTAAACATACGCAGTTCTCCTGGTAAGCACGCAATTTGCCTAACGGTGATGGCCAAACAGTAGGATATCTTAAGGGGAGTCTTCACTCTCGTTTACGGGTCGGCGGCAAACTTCTATGAAGAAGGTATCCAAAAACTTGTGCCACGCTATGACAAATGCCTGCAAAAGTTCGGCAGTTATGTGGAAAGGTAGTTTAAGAGGTGTAGAATGTTGTGCAATAAATATTTTTTCTGTATCTGTACACAATTTAATTTTATTACCAAACGGAGCTTACTTTCTGGACGTGCCTCGTACCTTCCATTCGACAGTGTGCCACATGTCAATTGATAAAATTACATCTTTGTCATAAAACTCACTGTAAAGACAATGTTTCATCATTCCAAGGCTGTCATGCGGAAAACAACCACCTACCATGCTCGTCAGCAGTCACCGACAAACAACAACAAGAACAGCAAGATCAAGAAGAAGAACAAGGACAACAAAAAAAGTGTTTTTCACCGATTGAAACCTCTATGTCCCAGGTGTACTGGCCGTGGAATTATTGATAACATCATTAAAAACTTACCATTCGAAGCTCACTTACCTGCTTACAGCTTCTGCGGCCCTGCTACTCGTCTTCAAGATCGTTTGAGGAGAGGGGATATGGGAATTAATGCTTTGGATCATGCATGCCTTAATCATGATATAGCCTATGAAAACAGTGATCCCACACTAAGACGCATTGCCGACAAAGTCTTGTTAAGCATTGCCAAGCAATGATTAGCAGCTTCAGATGCCAGTCTATCAGAACGAATGGCAGCATTTATGGTGATTGGTGCTATGAAGAGCAAATTACTTTTATCTAGATATTGACTTTAACATCAAGAATTTATTTAAAAAATGTATAGTATCACTGTTATGATTTAGAAAACTAAATAAATAAATAGACAAGAGACCATGTTGTGTTATTTTGCCATTATTATTGACTAATAGTTTCAATATGAATTATAATTACAATGTTATAAATGGTGATGAAATTAAAATTAGTTTTAAACAAAAAACAAAGACGCTGCATTATTATTAACTAATAGTTTCAGTATAATAATAATAACAAATATATAAATGGTATTTGAATTAAAACATTTTTTTAATTATAAACAATAAAAAAGATGACACTGCATTATTATTGATCAATATTTTGATTATAATCATTATAAATGTTGCTATAAATGGTATTTGTACAAAATGATGAAATAAGTTTAAACGTTATGGGCTTAAGGGTCGCTTGTTCATTTAACACTCTCCTCATGCATTGCAACCAAAAGTAAAAAAACGCACAGAAAAAAAAACATGTTTTAAAAGTAGTCATCGTAGCCAATGAAATCATTAACAAGTCTAGGACTATGTCATTATGATTTTGTTTGTACAAAACCATGTGACCATTTAAGACAATGTAACGTTAACTTTAAATTATTTATTATTATTATTATTACGTAATAAAAACATGTCATTATGATTTTGTTTGTACAAAAGATGTGATGATTTAAAACAATTTAATTAGTAAATAGTGTTCATTTGTTTTCTTTTTTTTTAAGTTTTGCGCTTTCTTTTTTCTGTTTATTTTTTTTTTTTACTTGTGGTTTCATTGTATGAGTGCGTATGCTAAATCAACAAGCTATCCTTAAGCCCACGACGTTTCAACTTATTTTAAAAACTATACATGTACATGAAAAGAAAGTAAAAAACATGCTTCATAGACATGTTTCTATTCACGTAGCCAAAGGCTAAAACAAATTCGCTCATTAAAGAGTCAACTTGTTAAAAAAAAACATTACCTATAGCCATTATAGGCATCACTGTATTGACATAGCTTAAGGCTAAAAACAAACAAAAAAGTTGAAAAAATTATTATTATTATTATTATTATTATTATTATTATCATTATCATTAATTACCATTATAAAGCATACGCAACAATTAATAAACGTCAAAACGAATGATCATCAATTTTTTGTTGTTATAGTAAGGCATCAATAAACATAGTCATGGCTAACGTACAATCATTATTCGTTTTCTAGTTTTACAAAACGAATAATGCATCGATTATTTTTGTTCACCCTCATAGATTAAATAAACAGGGTGAATACTCGATTTGACATCCTCCATGACATAATCAGGTAAACTATTAAATCGTGTGGGAAGAAATGTCTCAAAATCTTGACAAATGCAAAGAGCTCGTTCACCAAATTTCGTTTCTAATTTTCGTATTTTATGAATGCGAAGTGGTGTTTGTGTAGGCAATACAATCATTTTCTTGCGTACAAGGCCGCAATCTTGGCCAATAGCGTCCAAGGCGTCCATGCTTGGCTTGGCTATAAGGAAAGAAAAGAGTGTTATTAGCCTACTTTCGATTTTTGCAAAAAATGAAAGTAGACTTATGAGATCAACACAGGGCGAAAAAAGTGTGTCTGTCTGTGTGTGTGTATGTGTGTGTGTGAGTCTGTGTGTGTGTGTGTATGTGTTTGTGTGAGTCTGTGTGTGTGTGTGTGTGTGTGTGTGTGTGTGTGTCTGTGTCTGTGTGTGTGTGAGTGTGTGTACTCTGAATGTCTGTCCCCCCCTATCAATTCGAACACGGTGAATGGGAATTGAACGAAATTTGGTACAAAGGTAGCACTAGCAAAGGACACCTCAGTGTAATGTTTTATATCGCCGCCATTTTGACGGAAACGTAATGGCGGCCACACAAATGTTCAAAGCTTAAATCAAATTACGACTAACCTAATCATCCGATCTCTACCAAATTAAGCAACACCATACCGTCATGGGGGGAGCATCCTTTGACCAAACCAATAGGCCATCAGCATAATAGTTTGCGGATGGCGGCCATCTTTGTGTGAAAATCGATTCCCCCTATTAATTCGAACACGGTGCAACCGAATGGAACAAAATTTGGTACAGAGGTAGTACTAACAAAAGGCACCTCAGTGTCATGTTTTATATCGCCGCCATCTTGACGGAAACGTAATGGCGGCCACACAAATGTTCAAAGCTTAACTCAAATTACGATTAACCTTATCATCCGATCTCTACCAAATTTTGCAACTACATACCTTTATAGAGGAAGCATCCTTTGACCAAATGACTAGGTCATTAGCCTAAAAGTTTGCGGATGGCGGCCATCTTTGTGTGACAATCAATTCCCCCTATTAATTCAAACACGGCGAAACCGAATGGAACGAAATTTGGAACAGAGGTAGCACTAGCAAAGGGCATCTCAGTGTCATGTTTTATATCGCCGCCATGTTGACAGAAACGTAATGGCGGCCACACAAATGTTCAAAGCTTAAGTTAAATTACGACTAACATAACCATCCGATCTCTACTAAACTTTGCAACAACATTCCTTTATGGAGGGAGCATCCTTTGACCAATCTAATAGGTTATTAGCCTAATAGTTTGCGGATGGCGGCCATCTTTATGTAAAAATTGATTCCCCCAATTAATTCGAACACGGTGGAACCGAATGAACTAAATTTGGTACAGAGGTAGCACTAGCAAAGGGCACCTCAGTGTCATGTTTTATATCGCCGCCATCTTGACAGAAACCTAATGGCGGCCACACAAATGTTCAAAGCTTAAGTTAAATTACGACTAACATAACCATCCTATCTCTACCAAACTTTGCAACAACATTCCTTTATGGAGGGAGCATCCTTTGACCAATCTAATAGGTTATTAGCCTAATAGTTTGCGGGTGGCGGCCATCTTTGTGTGAAAATCGATTGCCCTTATTAATTCGAACACGGTGAAACCGAATGGAACGAAATTTGGTACAGAGGTAGTACTAGCAAAGGGCACCCCAGTGTCATGTTTTATATCGCCGCCATCTTGACTGAAACGTAATGGCGGCCACACGAATGTTCAAAGCTTAAATCAAATTACGATTAACCTAATCATCCGATCTCTACCAAATTTTGCAACTACATACCTTTATGGAGGGAGCATCCTTTGACCAATCTAATAGGATATTCGCCTAATAGTTTGCGGATGGCGGCCATCTTTGTGTCAAAATCGATTCCCCCTATTAATTCAAACACGGTGAAACCGAATGGAACGAAATTTGGTACAGTGATAGCACTAGCAAACGGCATCTCAGTGTCATGTTTTATATCGCCGCCATCTTGACTGAAACGTAATGGCGGCCACACGAATGTTCAAAGCTTAAATCAAATTACGATTAACCTAATCATCCGATCTCTACCAAATTGTGCAACTACATTCCTTTATGGAGGGAGCATCCTTTGACCAATCTAATAGGTTATTAGCCTAATAGTTTGCGGGTGGCGGCCATCTTTATGTCAAAATTGATTCCCCCTATTAATTCGAACACGGTGGAACCGAATGGAACGAAATTTGGTACAAAGGTAGCACTAGCAAAGGGCATCTCAGTGTCATGTTTTATATCGCCGCCATATTGACAGAAACGTAATGGCGGCCACACAAATGTTCAAAGCTTAAGTTAAATTACGACTAACATAACCATCCGATCTCTACCAAACTTTGCAACAACATTCCTTTATGGAGGGAGCATCCTTTGACCAATCTAATAGGTTATTAGCCTAATAGTTTGTGGATGGCGGCCATCTTTATGTCAAAATTGATTCCCCCTATTAATTCGAACACGGTGGAACCGAATGGAACGAAATTTGGTACAGAGATAGCAATAGCAAAGGATATTTCAGTGTCATGTTTTATATCGCCGCCATCTTGACGGAAACGTAATGGTGGCCACACAAATGTTCAAACCTTAAATCAAATTACGATTATCCTAATCATCCGATCTCTAGCAAATTTAGCAACATCATACCTTTATGGGGGGAGCATCCTTTGACCAAACTAATAGGTCATCAGCCTAATATTTTGCGGATGGCGGCCATCTTTGTGTGAAAATCGATTCCCCTTATCAATTCGAACACGGTGAAACCGAATGGAACGAAATTTGGTACAGAGGTAGCACTAGCAAAGGGCACCTCAGTGTCATGTTTTATATCACCGCTATCTTGACGGAAACGTAATCGCAGCCACCCAAATGTTAAAAGCTAAAATTTAATTACGACCAACCTAATAAGCTAGTCTCTACCAAATTTTGCAACAGCATATCTTTATGTGGGAAACATATTCAGACCAAACTGCAAGAACATCAGCCCAATAGCTTGCAGATGGTGGCCAAGTATGTGTGCAAATCGATTCCCCCTACCAATTCAAACACGGTGAAACCGAATTGAACGAAATTTGGTACAGAGGTAGCACTAGCAATGGGCACCTCATATTCATGTTTAATATCCCTATAGCACGTTGTATTTCAACAAGCTACTACAACCAACATTCAATCATACTCCTTGAAAAGGACAAAGAGTTATAACAATACCCATGCATTTAGGAGAAAGTAGGCTATATGTTCTTTACTGAACATCTTGTTTTTAACACTCTCATCTTTATATAACAACAACACCACCACCACCAACAACAACAACAACAACATTGTCAATACATTAAAGAGTGTTGTTTTTAAGCCTGAGCGTTTAATGCCTAAAGTTGTAGATAGTATTGGATAAATTGACAAAAATATAATAAAGTTTGTAAGAGGTACGCGATAACTGTTGAACCAACATCAACAAGGAATTTTATTTTGTTTCATGGTTCACATGACGTAAATATATATACTGTTGTAAATGACAATTATCATCAATAAGAAAAAATTGTGTTTTGCTGCGTATGACGTCCATTAATAGTGCTTGATGAATTTCTTGCCACGGACCACGACCGTCAAAACATGTGGTTTAAACACTGGAAGAAGGAATAACTGTGTTTGGTGAATATAAACTAGACTGTCTGCGATATGATGATTCATATTATCATACATGTTCATGTTTTCTAAAAGAAAGAAAGAAAGAAAGAAAGAAAGAAAGAAAGAAACAAAGCTATCATTTTAACCTATTTTTAAAAGCTATAAATAAACCAAAACCTTGTTTAAATTGAAAAAACAATAGTTGATTTCTACCATAGGGTAAAGGGAGTTGTTAAATTACATCAATAACGTGCTAAAGCATCAATAGACAAATCAATTAAAATGTGTTTATAGGGATAGAGTTCAATTACTTGCGCATCGGCTAATGAAGTGGCGCAAAACACTAACCATTGCCACTGTCGAAACGTATTTTCAAAATTTGGTAAATATGTAAATGGTATTAAATCACCACCCGCTCTGACATCTATAAAATTGAGCCATGTTTAACATCTCTCATTTCTTTATTTTCTTTGGCGGCCGTCCCGGTAGACTCAGACGCCATGTGAGATGCTTTCTGTCCGGACGTGCCTTGAGGCTCTCCGCCTTATTATTTAAAATGTAATGTTTTTCCTTTTTATTTAACATTGTTATTATGCCGAAGCCTTCCATTTACTCATGTAAGTAATACATCTAACCTTGTGTCCACTATGCTCATTTCCTATATTTAACCTTTCTTTTTGATCTTCGTCGTGTGCTTGGATTTGCTGTGGAACCAATCGAAATGGCGGTCTCCTGTTTTATTTAGTTTAGGTCTACGGATTAACCTTTCATTTGTGCCGTGAGCTATATCTGGGAGTGATTTAGTGAGTGTATGTTTTTCTTGCTGCCAGGTGCATTGATGCTGTTTTGATTGGGCATATCTTCGAATGGGTCTCCCGTGGTTTGTGGACGTTGGCGTCTCGACCATTCTCCCAACACGAGGCATGACACCATATATTTTAGACCTATGTTTCCCCTTCATTCCATGCTTCGGGCAACTGAATCACGGCGGTAACTTTAAGTAGGCCTTACCGTATTCAGCTCGAACTCGGAACGTAAGTTGGGGACTATATAGGTTTAGCATGTTTTGCTAGACTACCTACAAGCACGAGTTGCTTTGAGTTTTATTTCTGCATCGTCGGCTGGCATTTTGTGTGTTTGACTGCGTGTATGTATCTTGATATATTTCACGGACACCTGACGTCATTTGTTTCTTCTTATAGTATCTTTGGTTTTGCTTTTCTTTTCTCTGGGGACTGCCAGCTCGATCGCCCCCCATTGCTCGCCACAGCCTCTGCGACACGCACACAGCCTCTTGTTTTATCTTTGCTATGCTTGTTATTTGTGGTCGTCATGACAACCATCCATCTCTAGGCTGAGAAGTGATTGTTGTTGACCAGCGACCGGCTGATCATTTACTTCCTCCCTTTTTACATCGTTTTCACCGAAGTGAGCACAGGTATGAATTTAATTTGTTAACGTTATTTACTATCTTAAGTTATTTATTGTTATTTATATTTATACTCCCCGTTTGAAAGTGACTTTATTTGACCCCTAGGTGAAGGGTATTCTTTTTTGTGTGTGTTATTCTGGCCGGGTTTCTTTGTGTGTTCGGTTTCAATTCATTAAATTTCCATTTCTTTATCCATGTGTCTTATTTAGTAGTGTTTGGCGATCGGGCTGCTCGCTCTCTCTCTCTCTCTCTCTCTCTCTCTCTCTCTCTTCAAACCTAGGCCTAACTTATTCTAGCTTTCTAGCACCAGGAGGGTATTCCTACCTCTCGTCGTGGGACCACCTTCACGGAGTCTGGAGTCGCTCGGCACATCTGGCCTGCAAATACGGGCCCAGCACAGGTCAGAAATTAACATCCATTTCCACTGCGTACTCCTTTCTTTTCTAGTTGGTTCCAGTGATGCAGCTAGGAGGCACGCCAAGAATATGTTTATTTTAAGAGGGCGGTGCAGATGGTATCAGTTGCGAGGTTAAGTCTCCTGGTCGCTTAGCCATATCCATTGGATTTTAATATTTCGCTGCATATTTTTCAATGTTGTTTTTATTCTGTTTCATGTTCCCTATTGCATACTATGCAAACAAATATTGAGAGTCAATGTGAACTTCCAAGGAGTATGGACCATAAAAATAACAAACTGTAAGGAGAGTGCAATGAGTTGGACCCTATCAACGAACCCCAGCATTGGTAATGTACTAAACAACCCTACTTCTTGTTTCGTACTCATTTCAGGCGCAGGACGGAGGCAAGACATTTGTAGTTATTGTTTTGAATTGTAGCTAGCAGTACTTCTGTAGTTTAGCCATGTATTCTCTCCCAGGTTGTAACGTGAAGAAGGAGCACGTCCAGTCTGACGATGATCTGCTATCGTTTGAAAGTGTCTGTGGGAAAGACACTAATCCATTGACTGAGGTGAAAGGCCATCGCAAGGGAGGCGTAGCCAATATAGTGTCCAAGTGGGGAATTTCATTTTCTGGTGAACTGGGAGTTTCGTCTGTATTTGAGTTCTTAGACAGGGTCAGTGAACTCTGCCATTGTTATGACCTCGAACCAGACGACATTGTTGTCTGCCTACCGTTATTGTTGAGTGGCTTAGCTTTAAAATGGTATCGACTTACCAACAGATCTTTCATCTCGTGGGTTGATTTCTGTAAGTCAATAAAGGAGCGGTTTACGACTTATGATTTTGAACATGACTTGAAGGCTGAAATTCATCGCCGTACCCAGGGTTTGGAAGAGCCTGTAGACGATTTTGTTACTGGGCTAATGACTTTAATAAGTAGGTTGTCGCAGCCCCTTCCCCTTATTGAAACTGTTGATATTGTGTATAGAAATCTAGCACCTGAGTACAAGTCTTTCATACGCCGGTCCAGTGTGTATAGTGTGGCTGACATTGTTGATCAAGGACGTGAATGCGAGTTCAATCGGCGCCTGCGCAAGTCATATGTACCCCCACCCCTCCCCTCTGACAGTTTGTTTCCAGAGACTGCATGCGCGCAATCCCAGATTCAGAGGACTGCGCACCCATCTTCAATATCTCGTCAGGAGGACCGGGCAGTTAACCGTCCCCACTCGCATATTGTCGGGAGTATTCCCAATGCTACTTCTTCTGCGAATCCCGCTCCTCAGGATCAACAGTTACCTCGAAACCCGAACATGTATAACCGTATAAAATGTTGGAATTGTGATAGTTTGGGGCATCATTTTAATTCCTGCCGTGCGCCCTCGCGTGTGTTTTGTCACACATGTGGTCTTCGTGACGTGACGCACATAGCCTGTCCTAGATGTGCTTCGCGTCAGGGAAACGAGCATGGGTCCCTGGTTTAGACCCGCCGGAGTGGCCATGCAATGAAGTTCGCCGGGAAATGAACATTTCCACGACTGGAAACTTCTGTCCTTGGGTCCCTGTAAGTGTTAAGAAATTGTCGATACCCGCTTTACTGGATTCTGGTGCTTCACGTTCATTTATTCAGCGCTCCATCGCGGAACAGCTTCCTGTTACTCAGATTTGTCCACAAGATGGGGGTTTAAAATTTTATTCTGCGGTGAAGTCATCTATTTCTGTTTCTAGCGTTGTAACATGTCATATTAAGATATGTGGTTATTCTTGGGATTGGAACTTCCATGTGGTGGATGACTTATCTACGCCTATGATCTTAGGTTCTGATTTTATGCACAAAGCAGGGTTGAGGCTTGATTTTTCGGATCATTCCTTCAGTTTTTTGTTTAAATCCAAGGAGCGGTTTCATTTTAATACTTGTGAAGCGAGTGTTCCTTGTAATTTTTCTGGTATCTCTGCTGTTCTAATCCCTCCTACTTTATTCACGAGTCAACGTGACGCTTTGTCTGATTTGGTGAATGAATTTCCTGATGTTCTCACGTCGGAACTGGGTTCCGCTATCGGCTACGAGTGTCATATTGATTTGACTGATGAGGTTCCAGTTAGGTCGGCGCCATTTTCTTGCTCTCCACCCAAACTCATTGCCATGAGAGAATATATTCATGATCTTAAGGCACGCGGTGTTGTGAGCCCTTCTAAGTCTTCTTATGGTAGTCCAGCATTCCTGGTGCCTAAGAAAGAGGGTACTTTTCGTTTAGTAGTTGATTATCGTCGACTCAATTCTAAGGTGGTGTTCGACAACTTTCCCCTTCCAACTCTGGAGAGCGCTTTTCAGCATTTTCACGGGGCGAAGTACTATTCCGTCCTAGATTTGAATTGTGCATATTATCAAATTCCTCTCGATCCCGAGAGCCGTAAGGTAACTGCGTTCTCCACTCCGTTCGGCCTTTTTGAGTTCAATAAGTTACCCATGGGCATTTCTATCGGCGGACAAGTATTGAGTAGGGTTTTGGACGAGTTATTTGGAGATTTAAAGTATTCATCTGTGTTTAACTATCTAGATGACCTCGTGATTTACAGTCAGTCTTTTGAGGATCACCTGATCCATTTACGTGAAGTCCTATGTCGTCTTCGCAGAGCCGGACTCACTGTTAACCCGGACAAAATCTCTTTGGCTTCGAAGCAAATCAAATTTTTAGGTCACATTATTTCGGATGTGGGCATAGAAGTGAACCCTGAGCGTGTGCAATGTATCCAAGAGTTCCCTACTCCCACGAATGTGAAAGCAGTCCGACGTTTTTTGGGAATGGGTGGCTTTTACAGTAGGTTCATTAAGGGCTTTTCGGACATTTCAGCGCCCCTGAATTATTTGAAGAAGAAGAATGTACGATTCGTGTGGGGCCCCGACCAGTGTCTCGCCTTTGAGAAATTGAAAGAATGTCTTTCTTCTGCTCCCGTCCTTCGAACTCCGGATTTTGGGAAAGATTTTATGTTACATTGTGATGCGAGTGATGTCGCAGTTTCTTGTGTGCTTAGTCAGCAGGTGAATGGTAATTTGTCACCCATCGCTTTTGCCAGTCGGATGCTTAATGATTGCGAACGCCGGTATTCCACTTTCGAGAAAGAAAGTCTGGCTGTCGTATTCGGCTGTGAACGTTTCAGATCTTTTCTAGAACATCGGCATTTCATAGTGTATACCGACAATGAAGCTCTGTCCTGGATGCGCTCGCATGTCAAAAAATTGGGACGTATAAATCGTTGGATTCTTCGTCTATCCTCTTTCAGCTTTGACATCATTCACGTCAGAGGCAGTGAAAATGTTGTAGCGGATTGTTTGTCACGCATGTTTGAGGAACCTCCTCCCATTGTTGAGATCCCCGAGTCAGTGAATCTTCTCCAACACATTCCATGGTCTTTTACTGACATCCGTACGTACCAAGCAGATGACCCATTTTGTGTCACATTGCGTGAAAAAATTCTCGGGAAAGATCCTGGTGTATCTGAGTTTTCATTGCGCAATGATATTATAGTGCATACCGCTCCTCGATCTTCGAAATGTAGGATTGTCGTGCCAGAGAATATACGAAGTATGCTCTTGGCGTATTTCCATGAATCCTGTTTTGGATTACATTTAGGTATGACGAAGACTTTCCATAAAATCTCTCAAGAATTCTTCTGGCCTCATTTGAAAGCGGATGCTTTTGCTTTCGTCCGAAAATGTGTTACGTGTCAACTTTCTAAGCCAGCAAAGAATTCTCGCATTGGACTTCACCACGCTGACACGATGTCATATCCTAATGAGCGCCTGTTTATAGATTATTTTGGTCCCCTAGTTAGGTCATCTTCTGGTCATCAAGCTATACTTACTGTTGTTGATGGATTTTCAAAATTTGTATGGTTATTTCCTGTCAGGGAAATCACGACACGTACCACTGTTAGGCTTTTGACCAATCATATTTTTGGTGTTTTTGGTCCTCCAAAGTTTTTAGTGTCCGATAACGCGAGCGTTTTCCGGTCCAAGTCTTTTAGATCAATGTGTTTTTCTTGGGGAATTGATCATGTCTTTTTGGCACCCTACCACCCTCAGCCAAATCACGTTGAAAGGTTTCATCGTAACTTGAAGGCTTGCTTGAGTGCGTTCCACAACGCAGATCAGTCACGTTGGGACGCAAATCTTCAGTTTTTCTCCTTAGGATTTAACACTGCTCTTCATGAATCGACGAATTCTACCCCTTCGGAATTGTTTTTAGGGAGGCGTATTGTTGATCCACTTCAGCTTCAGTGGAAAATAGATTATCTGGCTGCGCCATCCCGCCGTACCTCAGTCAAAGAAAAATGGGAAGTTGCTGTACGGCATCTGAAAAGGGCACGAGATCGCGTGGCGTCTCGCTATAACAAGGGTAGGCAACCTGTTTGTTTTCAGGTGAATGACGACGTGCTAGTGCGCCTGCACCCACAGAGTTCGGCCAAGAATAAGGAGTCAGCTAAGCTAATGCTTCGCTGGAGCACGCCCAAAACTATCACTAGATTTTTAACACCTGTCACTGTTGAATTGATCTCCAAGGAGAATCCCACCGACGTATCCAGAGCTCACATATCTCAATTGAAACCATTTATTGTGTAACCTTCTTATTTGCTGTGATTAATGTTGTCCTTTTTCTGCGTAGGTTAGCCAATCATAATTTGCTTATGTTATCCAAGGAAGCTAGTATTCATATGGCGTCTCCTTGACCTGCCTATTATTGAACCAATTTTGACCGAGGCAGAGTCAAGTACAAATTTACGAGCTCAAGAAAGAAAATAATACAAGAAGAAATAGGCCTACATACTCTGTGTAACTTATTATTTATTGTAAAAATATGTATTTTTGCGAACTCGGCCAGTAGAGAATTTATATTCTATAAATAATGGACACATTATATCGCTTCTTTGTTATTTTAATACGTCACTTTCATGATGGGTATAAGGAGAATGGCAGACTTCGGCGTCAAAGGGCGAAAGTCTTTTGTTTATGATTTTCGTCCGTGTCTCTATCTACTTTTCTTGTCATTGTAACGCTCAGGCGAACCGTAATACCATTATGACAAGCCCAGGGATCGTCAAAGGAACGCGCGCCTTTGGGGACCCCAAAGGAGTTCTGTCCTGATATTGCGATCGCCGAAGCGATCTGATTATTTTTATATATTACTTCATTTTATAACTGTATTCTTTCTGATATGGCTCAATTGCTTAAGTGATTGTTATATCGATCACCCTCCCCCCTCATATTTTGTGTACTGTTATTGTTGTTGACAAACCACCTGTGTGATAAGGATGTTGTGTATTTTGGAACACTTGGGACATGATTGATTTCAAAGCGGTGGTGCTTAGTGATGTAAAAAGAAAAATCTTTTATTATTATAAATAATTTTTCTTTTGGGGGGTGGTGTGGATCCTGAGCCATGTTTAACATCTCTCATTTCTTTATTTTCTTTGGCGGCCGTCCCGGTAGACTCAGACGCCATGTGAGATGCTTTCTGTCCGGACGTGCCTTGAGGCTCTCCGCCTTATTATTTAAAATGTAATGTTTTTCCTTTTTATTTAACATTGTTATTATGCCGAAGCCTTCCATTTACTCATGTAAGTAATACATCTAACCTTGTGTCCACTATGCTCATTTCCTATATTTAACCTTTCTTTTTGATCTTCGTCGTGTGCTTGGATTTGCTGTGGAACCAATCGAAATGGCGGTCTCCTGTTTTATTTAGTTTAGGTCTACGGATTAACCTTTCATTTGTGCCGTGAGATATATCTGGGAGTGATTTAGTGAGTGTATGTTTTTCTTGCTGCCAGGTGCATTGATGCTGTTTTAATTGGGCATATCTTCGAATGGGTCTCCCGTGGTTTGTGGACGTTGGCGTCTCGACCATTCTCCCAACACGAGGCATGACACCATATATTTTAGCCCTATGTTTCCCCTTCATTCCATGCTTCGGGCAACTGAATCACGGCGGTAACTTTAAGTAGGCCTTACCGTATTCAGCTCGAACTCGGAACGTAAGTTAGGGACTATATAGGTTTAGCATGTTTTGCTAGACTACCTACAAGCACGAGTTGCTTTGAGTTTTATTTCTGCATCGTCGGCTGGCATTTTGTGTGTTTGACTGCGTGTATGTATCTTGATATATTTCACGGACACCTGACGTCATTTGTTTCTTCTTATAGTATCTTTGGTTTTGCTTTTCTTTTCTCTGGGGACTGCCAGCTCGATCGCCCCCCATTGCTCGCCACAGCCTCTGCGACACGCACACAGCCTCTTGTTTTATCTTTGCTATGCTTGTTATTTGTGGTCGTCATGACAACCATCCATCTCTAGGCTGAGAAGTGATTGTTGTTGACCAGCGACCGGCTGATCATTTACTTCCTCCCTTTTTACATCGTTTTCACCGAAGTGAGCACAGGTATGAATTTAATTTGTTAACGTTATTTACTATCTTAAGTTATTTATTGTTATTTATATTTATACTCCCCGTTTGAAAGTGACTTTATTTGACCCCTAGGTGAAGGGTATTCTTTTTTGTGTGTGTTATTCTGGCCGGGTTTCTTTGTGTGTTCGGTTTCAATTCATTAAATTTCCATTTCTTTATCCATGTGTCTTATTTAGTAGTGTTTGGCGATCGGGCTGCTCGCTCTCGCTCTCTCTCTCTCTCTCTCTCTCTCTCTCTCTCTTCAAACCTAGGCCTAACTTATTCTAGCTTTCTAGCACCAGGAGGGTATTCCTACCACTCGTCGTGGGACCACCTTCACGGAGTCTGGAGTCGCTCGGCACATCTGGCCTGCAAATACGGGCCCAGCACAGGTCAGAAATTAACATCCATTTCCACTGCGTACTCCTTTCTTTTCTAGTTGGTTCCAGTGATGCAGCTAGGAGGCACGCCAAGAATATGTTTATTTCAATAGGGCGGTGCAAAATCTAAAATAAGGTTTTGGTTTAAAGGTGTATTACCAACTAAGCCGGTTTTTTGTATGGATACAACTGAGACATGTTTATGTTGTATCATCAGTAACTGATCTTCAACTTCTGTGCAAAGGGCTTCATACATTTCTTTCTAAAAATAACAAAAACGTAAAGTTATTATTATTATTATTATTACTTGTTATATGGGAGTTTCAAGGATTTGTGGCAACAGTTTCCCTGACAGATTAACAAAAACGTAGGCCTGTGGACAATGTTGACATGACCATTGTATTACCTTTCGGTAAAACGCATATAGAACAAACAAATGATTGTCCCACACTGTGTAGCCTACATCTAAAAGTTGACTTTCAGTTTCATCATTTTCAATCAAAACATACATTAGGAAATTATTTAATAGGAAATGTTTTATCAAAATTAAGTGCCAATCATTTTCAAGATCTGTTGGAGGGAAATGTATGCCTCTGTTGTCAATGGGAATTAGCATATAATCCCCTTGTTGAATGACTTGTATTCGTTTTCCCGGTTGTCATGCAAATTCACACTGCATTCTGTTATATAAACAAATAGTATCAACAGATACTATGAGCAAACATCTGAATGCTGTTGGTAGCCTATAAAAAGGTAAAGTTAACTCGCTATGCATTTAATAACCATGTCTACATCCAACAAACAAAGAAAAAAAACAAAAGAAAAAACTACAAATTTGAAACCAGTGTGTATGTGTCCATCAACATGAATACACGATAAACTAAAACAAACAAGAAATAGCCAACTGTATTCTAAACGTCAAGTATGCATCTGAAAGCCGAATGAAAAATGACATGTTGTTGTTGATTCTAACAGATCTCATTCTATGAGGCGAATATTGATTGATATGTAAGCTAAGACAAAGTTGGCGAAATGCTTGTTGCCGATACGAAGTGATTCGTTCCTCAGCTGGAAATTTATAAAAATGAAAACAAAACATTTGAGAGGTTATTGGAAAATAAACATTAAACAGGGGTTTTGTACATAATGTACACCAAAATTCTGCTAAAAGATCCTCATCAGCTAATTTAACAATCACTTGTTTCATTGTTAAACCGTACCATGCTTTGTGAATCACTTGCATGGATACATTATTTTGAAAGCCAAAATTTAGCATACAGGATTTACAATAGTGATGCCCTGGGTCATAAAACAAATCATCATCATCATGATCAATGATGCTGTCATAAAACGTGGTATCAATGCGTACATTGATGTTTCTATATTCTGAAGGATAGCCTACACGTTGCGGATTATGATACACCATCGTAGCATATTCATTGAACGTGGTGTGTTTAGTGACGATAAAACAATCTTCAACATGGCTCATCATTGAATCTGAAGAGTAGTCGTTGACGTTTACTAAGTAAATTTAAAAAAATACTATCTACTATATACACTGTCTGTCCCCTAAGTGAATAGCAAAAACAAAATAAAAAATAAGCAAACCACAAATAAATAACCATCAGTCTGTAGGCTTCTTTACCTGTAGGCTACAAGGATAACATGCATCAGGTTAAAAAAAAAAATTCGGTTCAGATAGTCGAGTGGTGTAGTTTACAAATATATCACCACTCATAAGACTAGCCATAAAGTGAGAGATTGTCCACAGTAAAAGTAGCAGATTATTATTTTTTTGTTCTTGCATGAGGCCTACTAAGCCACAACCTAGTGAGGCCTATTAAGCAGCATGCCTACTGAGGGTGGGATGGTCACTTTGCTGAAACATGTGGCCTATTAAGCCACGACCTAGAGAGGTCTATTAAGCCACAACCTAGTGAAACCTATTAAGCCGCATCTAAATAGCCAACATCTTTTTAATCTAGCCTCTGCACAGTGAGACATCAAACGTTGATGCATGGCTCTCTTTATGCGTTGACAGGCAAATAGCACAAGACATACAGTTTATGTGCAACTATTTACAGGCATTCAAACATTCATGCATACATCCATGCACACAGGTTAAAAAACAAAAATTATATGATAAACTACAACTTTTTATTTTTATTCCGAGGCTCAAGATGGCATCACGCACTTGATAGCAACCAAAAATAACACTTGCCGTGTTGTACAACAATAGCAACAACCATTACTGGTTGTAACTAAATGGGACGCTTGTCATCATATCCTGACACCACTGTCTCTTGTCGTCCAACAAAGCGATTGTTTGTTTTCGCTGTTTCATTATAAATAAATCATGATTTATCCACAGAATCCCAAACTGACTATGTGTCATGGCTGTGAGGGTCTGAAGGACATGTAAATAATCATCCACACAGAGGCGTTTAACCACATTCTGGCTAATCCCTTTGGCTCGCATAGATTCACATCGATCCACCTGCTGAAAACTATACATTTTCGGAGCGAGCCCAACAAACTCAGTCATCATGGTGTCTGAACACTCATCTTTCATTAAACCAATTTCTTTTTTGTTCAGACGGGGGATATCGAACACGTTCTTCTCACTAAACGAGGACGTGTCAAACCATTTTGGGTTTTGTTTGATAACGACATACGGATCACAGTCACGGATATGGTAAATAAAACTATCCGTGTCTGTAATAACAAGGAAATGGTACCGAATTGCCGCATTGCAAACCCATAATGAAATTTATACATATTCAATTTTGAAAAATCTAAAATGACTTGGCCTAAATAGATAGGTTTATTCATGATCACTTTAGTTTTGGCAAGTTCAATAGTCAGTAGATCATGATCAATAATGTTCAAAGATTGGAAATTTGGTTTTGCAATATATTTTTGGGCTCCCCATCCGCCATGCCATGTGTTCACCAAATTTAATGTCCCTATACTGCCGCACCTTTTCAAGACTCTTGCCAAAAATACAATTATTCATCAGTTAAAAAAATATTTGAAATAGCTGAGTGGCACTTTGTCTGCGACTGGTATTTAAATCCATGTACGGTCTCAACCACGGTTTCTGACAAAAGGAAATACCTCTATGGATTTTTTAGGATTAAGCCCTAGGCTAAACATTCTACCAGCATGTCAATATGCAACACATAGTGGTTTTTGTCATATAAGTGCCCATCAATTTTTTATGATTGCCCTTAATCTCGGTTGGCACCATTTTCTTTGTGCAAAAGGGGAAATCACCATGTAGCTGTCTGAGAACGGGGGGATAAGCTAAGTCAACGTCAAGGACATATCCTACGTCCTGTTGCTCGCTGGCGCTATGCACATTAAAATCTTTAATTTCATCCTCAGACAGCCAGACAAAGTTTTTGTACGGCAGTGGTCGGCTCATAGCATGACCGTATAAATTGTTTACGTCAAAATTCATTAGGTAGGATTCTGGTTCTTCGGGACAATAATCAGGCACGTAATGATTATTTGCCTTGGCATGTCGCTGATTGAGCGATACGAACTCCCCATGAATCCATTTTTCCATCATCAGTACCATATCAGGATCCGTCAGTAAATCAAGCTCAATTTGGGTAAATTTGGACTGGTATAGTAGTGGGCGGGGTCAAGGCCATATATCGCGTGACATAGCTGGCGAAACGTCTCAAACACGTCTGTCAACAACAACACGTCTAATTTTAAGTAGTGCATAGCACACTGGCCCATGGTTTCTATGCCAAACAATCGCCAGTCATGGTGTGCGTGGGCATATTCTTCTTCACTGATGGTGCTTTGTGTTTTTCTCTTTTCGGCAAAGACGTTTCTTCAAGCACCTCGTAACTTCCCACATAATCATAAGGAAAATGACCCTTAAGAACACACAATTTAAATTGATTTGTATCCGTAAAGTGGGAATGGGTATGTTTCAACTCATCTTCGCTTAAGCCTTTCACAAGACTATCCAGCGAACTAGACATAAACTTGAATGAGTCGAGAAAGCGAATGCTCATGCTTCCTTTTCTCCATGAAAGTGAGGTAAAGCTCTCATGGTTTTTAGCCAAAATGCTGAATTTGCTCTTATCTACATGAGCAAATTCTTTAACAATGAAGTGCTGATCGTAGCGAGAGAAATTGTGTAAGAAGACAGGAAGGAAGCGAGGTGTAGAATACTTTAAATTGCATTCTCTATGAGCAGCACCTCTAAAATATCCTGTCCTATGGCAGTGATCTCCTACTTTTGTTTCTCCGCCTAGAATAGGCTTTACGCATATGTGGCAGGTGGTGGCTTGATCATATTCTTGTTGCTGTACGTCATTCATCTGAATTGGTACTGGGTTGTTCAAAATAGTTTCTACTTCGTCCGCTAAAGCCGCCATTTGATCAACAAACCACCGTGCACAATCCGAACATTTGTGACTTAAACACTCACACTGGGATTTATCATAATGACATACAACATAATAGCCAACGGCAAAAGGTTCATGTTTCTGCACTGGATAGGTTGAGCTTGTATGGGGGCTTGGTTCACATCCCTGAAGGGGAACAGTGAGGGCCTCAAAATGGCGCAAACAGTAAATGGTACCATGTCTTGTTCATAAGTGGCCTTAAATTTTAAGACTGCGTCATTCCCTTCGGGCAAGACTAGATTTACTGCCGTATGCCCTTCACAGTCTCCTGTATGTCGTTTCAAAAGTCCATCGGTTCCTAAATACTGAAGGCAGCGCTCGCAAATGTGTTTCTTACCAGTGCATTGGACGCTAGGCTGCTTACCAATCTACTCAAATTCTTCACCCAACAATAATGGCTTTAACCCCCATGAGACAGGAAAAGCAAGTGAATGTGATGTTGCTTTACCAGTTTGGTGGCATACAAGGGGCCCACAATATTGGATCCCTCGACGCCATACACCATGAAGGAGAAATTTGGATTATCTTTCTCAAGTAAATGAATTTTATCTAAAGGCATTGGGAATGAATCACGCTTCAGATTCAGAGTTAGCTTTAAGTGGTTGAACATAGCTTTGTACTTCCCTGGTGTATGACCATTTTTGTCTTCACAGGGTTGCAGACAACTAGCTACACTCCACAAAAAGCAATAATCATCTTTATTCCATACATTAATAATTGCTTTTTTTCGAAGCGATCCAGCTCGGTATGGAAATATGGCTACTTCCTGCATTTAATGGATTGTATTTACAAATATTGATTTGCAAATACGCAATGCTATTGAGGGCCAAGTCACTGGAACCCTGTTGCAACTTATCAAATTTTGTGATAAGCGCTTGAACAGCTTTCTCCTGATACCACGTTTCCAAATTATCGGCTATCAGTACTTTCTCCACTTTTGTACAAAGTTTGAAGGTGTGTTTCTCTTCAACATTATTTTTTATCAACTTAAATTCACATAGTAGTTCGAAATTTATTTTTAATGCCTGATGCAATCTTAAGCCTTGTTCACATTCACTCAAAAATGGGGAAACATAATTCCACAAAATCTTTAGGGGACAGACAGTGATTCGCATTGTAAATTCGGCCGGAGCATACTCGTGTTTTGAAACATTTGGCCAAAGGCTGCCACACTAACACTTCACTGTCTGATATAGACATGATTATAAAATGGAATAATAAACGTGCAAACCTTAACTTAGAATAGGTTAATCCAAAACCAGCAATTCCACACGGACACACTTGTTGTTATTCACTGACTGGCACACAATCACACACACACAGGCACACAATGGTCGTAGCAATTGATGTTGATCCTATGCAATTGCCCCAAAAGTAGACAATTGCCTACAAGGTTTCTTTTTTTTTGTTTCCAACGATTTATCTGAAAAGCAAACCAATAAAATCCGTTATTAGTCGTGGTTATATACAGTAAACATGTGCATTCATTCATTCATTCATTCATTCGTTCATTCATTCACTGATTCATTCATTCATTCCTTCATAGAAGTTGCTAAAAAGAAATGGTTTCAAGTGTGCACACATAGATAAGACACTCACTCATAAAAATAACAAGGTAATTTACAAAGAAAAGAAATAATATATATATATATATATATATATATATATATATCATAGCTTACCTTTTTTAAAAATATCGCAAGCGTGACAGTAGTTAAAACCCGTTCACTCAATACACGTCTTAATTCTGAAACAATAATAGATAAACACCATAAGTTTATAAATTTCCATGAAATAAATGACATACATTTTACAACAACAACAACAGCAACAATAAAAGTAATGGAACAACCTGTACTCACAGTGTAATAAATTATACTGTAATTCTTTCAGCAAATGTGCTTCTTTGCCGACACTGTCACTGCTGCTGCGGCTTTTTTTTTAAATAATTTCACTCTCTCTCTCTCTCTCTGTCCGCTTTCCCAGACTTGGAGTGGTTTTATTTTCTTGCTTTTTGAAAGTCTACAACAAACAAAATCCAAAAAATACAATCAGTCACTAACTTACTTTCCACGCATACACAAAAAAACAATAAAACCAATCATGACATAATTAACAATAATGAACATACCGTATTACAACGATCAGCTACGGTTCACGTATTTTTATAAGAGCTTAAGATACACACGTCCGACGACTTCAAAGGTAATCACAAGAATAATGACTATATCTTACTCTCAGGACATACATGACTCTTCAACAAAGTTGCAATGATAACACATTACTTTTTGGTTCCCAAGTGTAGCATGTTGTGAAACGCACTAGTCAAATGATTCACACAACCATTGCAAACCCTGCGTGTGAGAAAGCGCAATGCTCAGCTTCTTGACAGAGCTGTTTGTCCTTCAACAAAATATCGAGTTGCTTGTTCGTGTTAGATAACAGCACCCATGTGCGAGACACATGCAGTCCACGCAAAATGATAAGACCACAGGTCTGCTAGCCTGCAGTGGACGGCTTCAACCCTGAAATTCTCTTTTTCAACAAACTATCTCTGCGTGTGTGTGAGAGAAAAGAAAAAGCCATGCCATGTCAAATAATATTATTATTAATAATAATAATAATAGTAATAATAATAATAATGTATGTATGTCTACCCATTATTATTCCCGTTTCCCAACGGGGTCGGGGATTAGATGCAATGAAAGTCGTTGTGGCAATGGTTTTTACGGCCGGATGCCCTTTTCGACGGCAACCTCACGAGAAGAGTTAATAAGAATGAAATGAATAATGGTGAATGAAACAGGGAAAGGAAGCGACCGTGGCCTGTCAATAGATACCGTCCCAGCAATTGCCTTGAGTTGAAAATGGGAAACCACGGAAAACCATTTCAAGGACCGCCGACGGTGGGACTTGAACCCACGCGTCTACCGAGTCAGCAGAGAGCTTGACCCCATGGCCTTATACAGCGCTCTAGCGAGCATAGCCACCACTGTAGGTAATAATAATAATAATAATAATAATAATAATAAAAATAATTATAATAAAAATAATAATAATAATAATGTGTGTATGTTTTACCAACATCACACCGCCTGACACAACGTCACTTCAAATCTCGTTTCTTTACTTTTTTCCCGTTTTCCTCAAATATCTCGAAAAATAACGGAAACCATGGTTTCACCTTTTTTAACACCTACATCTCACCCCCGTTTTTCAAATATCACCTAGCGACTTCAAATTTATGGTGCTGGTAGAGGGAGTAAATAGCACCATTCATCACAAACAAACTTTTTTTCTCATCTTTACCGTTTCCAAAATAGTGACCATTTTTTTCAAAATTAATTTTCTTTCGAACTACACACTTGAAACTTGGTTTCTTCCTAGAGGGCATAGACACCTTTCATTCATGTCAAACAAACTTTTTACAACATTCACCGTTTCCAAATCAATCAAAAATCCAAAACCAAGAATTTTCATTTTTTTAATACCAACACACATTCTTAGCAAAGACGACGTCATCCCAACGCCATCAATACCTCATTCGTTAAAATCCGACCATCCATTCGCCAATTATCGCCATGTTCGCGAGAAAGTAGGCTATCATTTTTGTTTCGTCCTACACCCATGAAACTTGCTGTCCACCTAGAGGGCATAGCCACCTTTCATTAACGTCAAACAAAATGTTTCCCAAAATTCGCCGTTTCCAAAATAATGGCAATTTCAAAATCAACAATTTTCAGAAAGAAATACCAACTCACATTCTTAGCAAAGAGGACGTCACCCCAATGCCAACAATACCTCAGTCATTAAAACCCGACCATCCATTCGCCAATTATTGCCAATGTTCGCGAGAAAGTAGGCTATCATTTTGTTTCCTCCTACACACTTGAAACTTGCTGTCCCCCTATAGAGCATAGCCGCCTTTCATTAACGTCAAACAAACTTTTTTCTAAAATTCACGGTTTCCAAAATAGCGCCAATCCAAAAACAAACATTTTCAAAAAACTTTTAAAAATACCAACACACATTCTTAGCAAAGAGGACGTCATCCCAACGCCAACAACACCTCGTTCGTTAAAATACGATCATGCGTTCGAGAGATATCGGCAAAGTTCGTAGGAAAGTAGGCTGGTTAGGAGAACTCCTATTCTAGCACTACTTACGCATAAAAACTGAAGAATATACCGTGGATTCAGCAAGCCAAACAGGACTTGGGGAAGGCCAAGTAAGAACAGCGGAAGTCTTTGACAGGAACCTATTCCGATGTAGGGCAAATGTATGGATTGTAACACCAGATAATGACGCTCCAAAGAGACCAGGAACCAAGTGCACTGAAGAAAGGAAGATGGCCCATGGAGGGAGAATGAGAGCCATGTGGGAGATCAAAAAGGCAAATCATAAAATTACTGCGAGATCCATCTCTGTCCAATCGGAGATAATAATAATAATAATGGTAGTTTTATGGAAATAAAAATGTATAAATTCGTCAAACTGTCGATTTATTGTTGAAGGTCTAAATATGAGTTATCAGTAAAAATTTTATTAACTGCATTAATAAAGTGACCGAAATTCAAGCAAATTAAGTAACTTGATATCAATTAAATGAGATTTAAAAATTATTAAACTGCCAAATGTACACATACTTTGCATAATCAACAGTAAAACTAATAACTACAGTGAAGAAATATAGTTAACCATTTGAAAAAGGCAAGTTATTTTATAAAGTCACACGTGTACACTGTAGCTGCTTTAAGGCGCGGAACAGCGAGGTGATCTGCCTCTGCTTGCACATTCACTGTATACTTATTTCCAACACATAAAACACCTTACCTTCAGCTTGTCCCCATGATATCAGCTATACTGAACCGATGCTTCAAGTTAAATATTCCTGTAGGTAGTATTTATATGTAACCCTTGTAAATTACAGATGGCGCTGATGACAATTCGCCAATTTAAAACAAATTTTAACTCTACATGGAGTGTACCGATATCAGTGATATCTCCAACTGCTGGACTACTTCGAATATTCACCATTTCTAAATTTGAATAAATTATTCTATCATTCGAATGTTCGAGCAATTGAGGATGTCCAGACACTTTTGTTGTTCAATTCATTCGGAAATTTGAAGTACTCGAGTATTTGGAATAGTCAATTATTAAAATAAATCAAACAGTTCAAATACCGTACATGAATTACTCGAAGATGATAAGTACCCAAACATTACAGCAATTTGTGTAATGAAATTTGTTTAGTGGTCGAGTTGATCGAATCAGGGGCGAATCGGAGAGGTCGGACGGGAGTCATACTCTTCCCCATTCAGTATGATAGATCCTTATAAATAAACATCACTCAGACAAGCTTCATTTGTTATCTCTTTCTTTCTTTCTTTCTTTCTTTCCTTTCCTGTACTTTCCTTTCCTCTGCTCTTCTTTTCGTTTACTTTCTTTTCGTTTCATTTCTTTTCTTTTCTTTCATTTTTTAATTTTCTTTTCTTTCTTTCTTTCTTTCTTTCTTTTCTTCTTCCTTTCTCTTTCTTTCTTTCTTTCTTTCTTTCTTTTCTTATTCCTTTCTCTTTCTTTCTTTCTTTGTGCTTTCTTTGTATTTTAATTATTTGCGTTGTCTAATTACTGAATAGGCGGGCTATTTCACTAATGTGAAATCGGGTGAGTTAGCCGTGGTCGGTACGGCGTGGCTGCAGACAGTTGCTCACATCCGGGAGGAGAGGAGGTTCGAATTCCCCCACCGGCAAACTTGAAGATTGTTTTCTCTGGTGTCCCATCTTCCTTCCAGGCAAATGCCGGGGTTGGTCCCTAACTATAGGCCACAGCCGCTACCTTCCAATTCCTCGTCCTTACAATCACACTTTCCTCCCCAGACAAGACTCCACACGTGAAGGTACTTGTAGCTTACCCAATGGGTGTTCGCCTAGAAGCAGCTACTAACACTGACGAGCCGAACATGTCCTCGGACATTCCCGGCACTAAAAGGCATACGCTAAAAAACAAAACTAATGAGAATATTTCGAAATTTGAATGTGCAATCGTAAGCTTTCCACGGTGGGTGAGTGGTTATTGTGTCGTACTACCAACCCCAAGCTTGCAGGTTCGCTCCTGGCCGTGGTAAGTGATTTTTTGAAAGGTGACAAAAATCACGATCACGCATGTCATACGTTGTTGACATGGTAACGAACCCATTTGAAATCAGTAGGCCGTGTTCATAATGGAAAAATTCATCTCGGGATTTTCCGCCAACACAATGAGTTCCTCCCTTCTCTACTAGTGCCAAGGAGCTTAGATATCTAACCTCCTTGAATTTCATAGCGCTCCAAGGAGCATTAAATTCGACATGCAAGCTCCCCTCTGGGCGTCAAATAACACAGCTTGCCCCCGGCACCAGAGGCCATACGACATTATTATTATTATTATTATCTTCTTTATTTACTCAACTTACAGTCGGTAACATGACTCATATTGGTACATTGCGTACAAGAAAATGAGTTAAGTAACACTTAAGCCTATAGCATACATTTTCGAACTATACGGTATAACATCGACGTTTGACAGTCTCTTCTTATCTTCCACGTCTCTTTTTCACACGAGGGTCCAAAGAAAAATCCTAATGTGTATTCAAAAACCCTCTAGCGATGCTGCAGGTTTTCAGAATTGCAGCCTTTTGTCCAATAGTGTGGGTGTATATGGGAAGATTTAGTGTGGCTAGATTTGCTGAAAAGGATTTAGGTGTCAGGCCAGTGGGAGAAAGGAGGAAAGGAAGAATCGTCACTTTTTTGTCTCCAGATTGTAGCAACCTCCATAGCTAGAGGAGTATATTTATCAATCTTCTCTCTGTATTTATGGTGGATATTATGGTCATTCGGAACAGATATGTCAATCAAGTACGTGTGATGGTTTTTCTTATCAGTTAAAGTTATGTCTGGTCTATTATGAGGTGTTGTTTTGTCTGTTTGAATAGTGCGATCCCAATACAGCTTGTAATCTTCGTTTTACAACACACTTTCTGCAGAGTATTTCGTGTATGAGAGATCAGGTTAGGGCGAGATCTTGATGAATGACTTTGGCAACATCGTTATGCCTCTCAGTGTAAGATGTTGGCGCTAGAATTCTGCAGCTGCTGGTAATATGCTCTATGGTTTCTGGGCCGGTATTGCACTTCCTGTATTCGTCATATATAACAGTCTGATCTTTCAGGATGTGTTTCCTATAACTTCTTGTGGTGATAACTATGTCATGTATCGCCTGGTTAAATCCCTCAGTTTCTGGAAACAGCTCTCCCCTTGACAACCATGTGTTCGAAAGCTGTTTGTCAATATTCTTGTCATTGCACTGGTTGTAGAAAATGCCATGAAGTTATTTTCTAGCCCATCTCTGCACTTTCTCTCTGTTCAGTGTGTTCTTGTCTTTCATGAAAAAATTTCCTTCATGGAGATTCAAAGGAGTGTGGTTGAAGTCAGCTTGTGCTACCGCTCGATGGTATCTTTCCGAGAATGAAAGTAATTCCTTATATGTATAACTTGTTGATTGTGCAGAGCTATAGCGTCAAGAATACCCCTGCCTCCTAAATGTCTGGGTGTTGTTACTCTCTCTATACAAGCATTGGGATGCAACATTCTGTGTTTCGTAAGCATAGTTCTTATTGTGCGGTTAATGTTCTCTAGGTCTGTTTGAGACCATTTTAAAACACCAAACGAATACATAAGCACAGATATAGCATACTAGCTGAAGTACCCGTGCTTCGCTACGCGTCATAAATAAATTAAAATGTGAAGGTGACAGTTAAAACAGGGGATAGGCGAGGTGCTGCGCAGAGGGAGATTAAGGATGGAACATTTTGTCCAACTACACCGCTCGGCGTTGACCGTGTTTTATAGCACAAATTTAGGTTTTACTCGCTAACAGTTGCAGATACCTTTCGGATAGAAAATGTAATTTTAAACCTCGCATATGCCATCAAAAGTTTGCTATTTCTTAGCGTTCTCTTTTTATTTGAAATGGAAATATGAAAGTTTGAAACCAAAGGGTGTAGTGACGTCACTAAAATGGTCGCCATTTTAAATAGTGCAAAGTATTGAAATCAAAAGTAACTTATATGTTAACCAGGTAAATCAGCTACTTCCATGTAAAATTCACGTAAATAGGACCAGTGGTACTTGCGAGATTGAGTAATACACAGACACACACCATCTCAATTTTAGCCTCGCTTCGCTCGCGTCATAGTCGTATCATATTGTTTTTCAATGAAATGCAGGTTTAACCCCGTTAACACCCCTTTAGAACCTGAATACCCAAAAATCCCTCCTTAGTAGACGTTTTCGACACACAACAAACAAACAAACATATCCCTAAAATATCATTCTTCTAACTTTAATAGTTTTGGTTGGTCGATGAGAGCAAACATACAAAAATCCTTCCTTAGTGGACGTTTTTCTTCCAGAAGTTCACCCCTCCCCATATGCCCCTTATATTGCATTTATGAAAACACGGTCGAACACCTATTTATTTTATTTATTTATTCATTTATTTATTTATTTTTAAGCTGATAGTTTTCGTCCGAGTTTCAGACTCCTCCCTATGTCGTTTAAGAGATACACGCTCAGTTAGGAATCTTTCAACCCCCACATTTCATCCCTTTCACCTCATAATATACACTACATCGAAAAACCATTAGACATGTGTCAGCTTATTTTTAATGATTAGTATATGTGCCAAGTATCTCATCCCCAAATGAAACCACTCGTGAGATATTTTAATTCAATGGAAAGCACGTTTACCCCCTTAACACCTCTTTAGAACCTGAATATCCAAAACTCTTTCCTTAGTGGACGTTTTCGGCATACAACGAACATATCCCCAAAATTTCATGTTTCTAACTTCAATAATTTTGGTTGGGCGATGATGAGTGAGTGAGTGAGTCAGTCAGGATATTTTCTTTCATTTATTTTTGATAATTTCACCCGTCCCCATAAACCCCTTAAATTGGATTTATGAAACAAACGGTCAAACACCTATTTACTTATTTAAAGCTGTTTTCCCCCTGAGTTTGATGAGTGAGTAAGTGAGTCAATCAGTTAGGACACTTTCTTTCCTGTTTTTTCCCCCATAATTTCACCCCTCTCCAAGGGCCCCTTAAATTGGATTTATGAAAAAACGTTCGAACACCTATTTACTTGTATTTTAAGCTGTTTTTTCCCACCGAATTTCAAACTTCACGCCTATGTCGTTTCAGAGATACACGCTCCGTCAAGAATCCCTCAACCCCCAATTTTCACCCCTTTCACCTCATAATATACACCACATCGATAAACCCTTAGACATATGTCTGATTATTTTTAATGATTATTTTTAATGATTAGTATATGTGCCAAGTATCACATCCCCAAACAAACAACTCATGAGATATCCTTATTCAATGAAATGCACGTTAACCCCCTTGACACGTCTCTAAAACCCGAATAAACAAAAATCATTCCTTAGTTAACGTTTTCGACATACAGCGAACATATTCCCAACATTTCATGTTTCCAACTTTAATAGTTTTCGCTGGGCGTGATGAGTGAGTGAGTCAGACAGGTCATTTTCTGTCATTTATTTTACCAGAATTTCACCCCTCCCCATGGGCCCCTTAAATAGGATTGATTAAAAAACGCTTGAACACCTATTAACTTATTTCTTAAGCTGTCTTTTTCCCCTGAGTCAGTCGGTTAGGACACTTTCTCTCATTTTTTCCCCCCAGAATTTCACCCCACCCCATTGGCCCCTTAAATTAATTTATGAAAAAAAAACAGTCGAAAACCGATTTACTTACTTTTTAAGCTAATTTTTTTCGCTGAGTTTCAAATTTCTCGCCTATGTCGTTTAAGAGATAGGCCTACACGCTCCATTAGGAATCCTTCAACCCCCACTTTTCAGCCCTTTCACCTCATAATAATACACCATATCGAAAAACGCTTAGACACATGTCTGCGTATTTTTAATGATTAGTTTATATGCCGAGTATCACATCCACAAATGAAACCACTCGTGAGATATTGATATTCAATGAAATGCAAGTTTAACCCCCCGAATATCCAAAAAACCTCCCTTAGTGTACGGTTTTGACATACAACGAACATATCCCCGAAATGTCATGTTTCCAACTTCAATATTTTTGGCTGGGCGATGATGAGTGAGTAAATGAGTCAGGACATTTCCTTTCATTTTTTTTTTTCTTCAGAATTTCACCCCTCCCGATGAACGCCTTCAGTTTGATTGAAAAACAAACTGTCGAAAAGCTATTTACTTACTTTAAAGCAGTTTTTTCCCCCTGAGTTTGATGAGTGAGTCAGTCAGTCAATCAGTTAGGACACTTTCTTTCCTGTCCCCCCCCCCCTCCGAATTTCACCCCACCCATGGGCCCCTTAAATTGGATTTATGGAAAAGCGGTCAAACACATATTTACTTATTTTTATGCTGATTTTTTTTCCGCTGAGTTTCAAACTCCTCGCCTATGTCGTTTAAGAGATACACGCTCCGTTAGGAATCTTTCAATCCCCACTTTTCACCCCCTTTAACCTCATAAACACATCGAAAAACCCTCAGACACGTGTCTTGTTACTTTTTAATGATAAGTTTATATGCCGTGTATCACATCCCCCAATGAAACCAATCGGGAGATATTGTTATTCAATGAAATGCAGGTTTAATCCCCTTAAGACCCCTTTAGAACCTGAATATCCGAAAATCCTCCCTTAGTAGACGGTTTTGACATACAATGAACATATCCCCAAACTGTCATGTTTCTAACTTCAATAATTTTGGCTAGGCGATGATGAGTGAGTGAGTAAGTGAGTGAGTCTGGACATTTTCTTTCAATTTTCTTTTTTCAGAATTTCACCTCTCCCCATGAACCCCTTAAATTTGATTTATGAAACAAAACTGTCGAACAGCTATTTACTTACTTTAAAGCAGTTTTTCCCCCTGAGTTTGATGAGTGAGCCAGTCAGTCAATCAGTTAGGACACTTTCTTTCCTGTCCCCCCCCCCCCCCAGTATTTCATCTCTCCCCATGGGCCCCTTAAATTGGATTTATGAAAAAACTGTCAAACACATATTTACTTCTTTTTATGTTGATTTTTTTTCGCTGTGTTTTAAACTCCTTGCCTATGTCGTTTAAGAGACACACGCTCCGTTAAGAATCTTTTAATCCCCACTTTTCACCCCTTTCACCTCATAATATACACCACATCGAAAAACCCTCAGACACATGTCTTCTTATTTTTAATGATGAGTTTTTATGCCGAGTATCACATCCCCCCTTGAAACCAATCGGGAGATATTGCTATTCAATTAAATGCAGGTCTACCCCCTTAACACCCCTTTAGAACCTGAATAGCCAAAATTTCTCTCTTAGTGGGCATTGGCGGCCCTTGAGGAAGCTGCATACCAGATTTCATTCCAATCTGTTCGGTGGTTTCTGAGATTTCGTGATGAATAAATGAATGAGTGAGTGAGTGAGTGAGTGAGTGAGTGGTATTTGAAAAATATATAGTAGAAAGAAGATAGTGTCAAGTCTTTGTTATGCTAAACTCGGTTGACAGTGCTGTGTGAGCAGTTGAGTAACTAACGGGATTTCAAGTAAAGATCCTCATTTTCTATACCGGTAGTGCTGAGCGCAATTGGCATCAAGTCGGCCGTGTCTGGACTTGAGCTATGTTGCCATGGAAACTATCTGCCTTGCCATTCCATCATGAGTATATTTTATGATTTGATTAGCCTGTTTTAGAGTGAAAAAGGGCCGAAATCAGAAGAATGAGAAAGACTATCGAAAATTCATGTAGCCAGTGGTTCCTTCTGGGTCCTAAACTATGTGTATGCAAAATATGGTTGACATTGGTGGAACGGTGTAGATTTGTATACGGAACCAACATATATACATACATACAGACTTTCACTTTTATATATTAGATGAATGGATAGCTTTTGTTAGGTTATGAGCACCAAGCTTGATTTTCAGCCGAAGTCGAAGTCTATGATTAAATTTCTGGTGGAGGTTCTCCTTCTCAGATTTACTGTCGATTCCAACTACTTGCTCAAATCCTAGATATTTATATGTTTCATCTTTCCCCAGGCTGTATATTCGCTCATTAGCTGTTATGCTTATTCCCTCTGTTCTACACCACTGTCCTTTGTAGATGCTGTTGATTTTGCGTTTGCCAGTGCCAAACTCCATGCAAATGTCCTTCGAAATGTTATCTGTTATATTGTTGAGTGATGTCAGTTGGTTCCTATTTGCTGCAAACAATTTTATGTCATCCATATAAAAGAGGTGATTTACTTGGAGGAGATTTTGTTTATTTTCTTTTATTTGGTATCCGTAGTTGTTCATCTTTAGAATCTCTGATAAAGGGTTGGGACATAAACAAAACCACGGTGCACTTAAGGCATCACCTTGAAATATACCACGTTGGATGGGTATGACCTCTGTTTCAGTGGTAGTGATGTTAGATTTCAAGATGATTTTGTTACGCCAAAATTGCTTAATGATAGCAAGGAAGTTGATGAGTGTCTTGTTTACTCGGTATATCTCAAGGGTATGGATGAGCCAGCTGTGTGGCACCGTAGCGAATGCTTTTCTATAGTCGATATAAGCCAAGAAGAGGTTACGTTGTTGCTTCTGCGCTTGGTGTATAATCACACTGTCAACGGTGAGCTGTTCCTTGCAGTCTTGGCCGCCTCTCTTACAACCTTTTTGCTCCTCTGTCAAGATGCTATGCTGGTACATGTGACCATAAATGGCATTAGTGATGACCGATGTGATGATCTTGTAGAGCGTCGGCTAACAGGTTATTGGTCTGTAGTTTGCTGGATTAGCTGTATCATCACTCTTAGATAATATGTGGGTTCGTCCCTCTGTGAGAAAGTGTGGGAACTCTTCGGGATCATAGATTACCCGAGTTAAAAGATCAGCTAATTTTCTGTGTGTGCTGGTAAAGGTTTTGTACCAATAGTTCTGAATTTTGTCTGGTCCCGGAGTTTTCCAGCTGTGTGTTTTGCTGATGGCTATTTGGATGTCCTGTTCATTAATGACTAACTCTTGTGTTTGATTAATGTGTGAGTGCTTGTCGTTGATTTTATGGATCCATTCTGCATCTTCTTTATGCTGCACCGGGTTTCACCACACATTACGCCAAAAGTTGCTTATTTCCTCCTCATTCGGTGTTTTAGAGATTGTTGGTTTACGGCTGCCATTAAGATTCTCGTAGAAAGTTTTCTCATGAGCTCTGAAGAGATAATTTTGTGTTCTTCTCTGATAAATTTCCTTGTATCTCTTGAGTTTTGCTGCTTGTACTGCCAGTTTTCAGGATTTCTTGCTTCCCTTTGTTTTTTATGTTCGGAATTATCCTCATGATTTTTGAAGTGATATTTCGAGTTCTATTATCTGAAGCACATTGTGTGAGCAGACCTATTACATTACGCAACGACATTATTTTATTATTGATTCGTCGTTCCCATGGAGGTATTCTTTCTGTGCGAGGACTGAAGTTTTGGTTGCTGGGCACCCGGTTATGGAGTGATAACACAGTAACAGCTGCGCAGTATATGAGCAAATGGAAGTCCGTAAGATTATCTACTGTTTCTAAGAAAGCTGCCAAGCAATTGTTTACATCCTCAATTATTTGTCTGCTATTATTTTTAAATCTTAGCTTGGGAATAATACTCCTTGAATTTGGATCACTATCTTCCCATTTCATTAATTCTGTTTGTAAAATATTCATCACATTTCTACGATCCTCCAGTGTGTTACTATTGCCTTCAATTTCGTCTACGGAAGATTGATTACTTTCTGCTGTATCATGACTTGGTGTGGTGTCTATGTTAACGGCAGGATGATCTTCATTGTTGGTCTCCTGCATGGGTTGTAGTACTGAGAGAACCCTATCTTTAATCTGTTGAATTTCAAATTCGCTTAGGAGACTGTTCCTTATTATGGTTCTACGCTGATCACTTACTCGCTGTTCTGTGATATTCAAATGGGAGTATTTACTTATAAACTTAGAATGCATAGAAGTTCTATATCCAGTCAGATTTCTTTCCATGTCTGTAGCTAGGAAGTATAAACGCATGACGTCTGTATTCATTTCACGTGTCCATTTCATGCGTTGTCTACTGCGCCCAGCCTTGGTGGTTGCAAATGAATTCTGCAAAGCACTTTCGGCGGTGCTGATCTGTTAATGTTGGGTATCAGCAGAATTTTCGTTGGCAGCGGGGGTTTCTGCAGATGAAATGGCAGTTGTCCGCTGCATCCACAACCTGCCATTACTGGTGGCTTGTAAACTGTCACGTCCTGCGCCAGAACTAGACGTGCCCGGACGATCCTCAAGTAACGGGCATTTAATTAATTCAGAATTCACCATTGTCGTAAGACACTGGGTATTGCCTTTTATACCTATGGCAAGGTTTACAACATTCCTGTGAATGCCAGTGTGTTAGTTTGACTGATCGACCGAGGTTCTTTGTACATATGTGATCCAACTGATATCAATTCACTCGATCGTAACCTCCGTTTCTAATGAAATAAACGACATTACACAATGAATATCTGTTATAGGGGCCCAATTGGACTACTTGAGTAAACGGAGCAATAAACACACAATACAGGGCATAGATTAAACTATTTTAAACGAAGTATTTGTGGTAATGTTAACCTAACCTGTACCAGCAATCCCTAGGCAACCACGTAAACAAGTTTCATGCACAGACATAATATGATGTCCAAATATCTCTATAGAAACCTCGCACAATCAATATTAAACACTGTGTACTGTCAGTAAGTCACTCTAAAACATATTCCAAACCATAAAACATTCAAGGAGACATGAAATAACTAACCAAACTATATAAATAGGAGAAGCCTCGATCCGATCAGCCTCACCAAGTCACAGCCTTCTATTATTATTAGTATTATTATTATTATTCATAATAATAATATCATTAATATTCGTGTTCGAAATTATACGGACTATTCGATTAATTCAATGTCAGAATATGTACATCCCTAATATTTAGTAAATCGCGAGCACTATTTACTGAAACTATAATTTTTAGCGCTATTCATGATTTCTATTTGAATAACTGCACCAAACTCTGCCAATGTAGCCTATAACTGGCGCGGTGTTGTTCTCGTGAAGTTTTTAAAATAATCCATTTAATCTCGAGGTGGGTGAGCGTGACGGCGCAGTGGCTTAGCTGCTTACCTTCCACCCGGACGGCCGGGGTTCAAATCTCGGTGACAGCGGGGTGGGATATTCACCTGAAAAATTACGTGGCGTCGGGAAGGACATCCGGTCTTAAATCCCCGGCCAAAATCAAAATGACCCTGGTTGGCTCCGGTGACCCCAATTAATTGGGTAAAGCCGAAGAAAGACAGAGACAATCTCGAGGTGAATATGATGCGACATTCGTGACGAATATGCTACATCAATTTTACCGAAAATGTGTATACTTTCTTCTTTGGTGTCAAGGAGTCTTTTACCGTGACCCACATCTCATTAGTGTAAATAGTGCAACACCCACAAGAATTATCCGCCAGTCGCCACTGCTTGGCTATGCTAAGTTATCTTGTAGAGTTGCGATACGACGTCAGAAAGCAGCATTGCTGTAGTACACTGTAATAGAACAGGATTTGCAGGTATGATTTATGCCCGAGGATGTTTGAGCCCCAACTCTAATTAAATTGCGGAGCGTTGTCATGCAAGGACCAGCAGAGAAGAGCGAACAAACAGTTGCGCTTGTTTAGCCACCGCGGTGTTAAACCTCTTGACGTCCCTTCAACCACGCCTACATTTGAATTAATCAAAATACGCCCTTATTTCTGAGAACTGGGAGCAGTATCTAGAAAACACACAGCAATCTTACAGTCAAAATCTGTCTGTTCATCCAACATCTCTTCTAAGAATCTCTCGCCAGAAAATTGTTTTCCTTCCTTACAATACATTCGTTGTCTCATCTTTCTCTATTAGTCTAGCGAATCCCCCGGTGAAACATTCAGCAGAAGATTGGGTTCATTAACAGCGAGATGTGCATCAAGCGAGTACTACTTTGCTTGGAGCACACTTGTGCAGATTACATGAGGTATAGCTAAACTGAAAATCTGTATACCAACGTGAAATCGTCTACTCGCACAGTACAGTGGCGTAGACGTGTTCGTTAAATCGCGCACCACGACTGCGAGGATAGCAAGTACGCAGACCAGAAGGAAGGCAAACTGAGGGATTTTTAACGCTCTCAAAAAACCGACGATTTTGGCCGGGTTTGAACCCATGACCTTGGAATTCCGGTGCTGACAGAGTCTACCCAGGCAGCGTCGGTGGCGTAGTTGGTAGCATGCTGAGCTTCTATGCCCAAGGTCATGGGTTCAAACCCGGCCAAAATCGTCGGTTTTTTGAGAGCGTTAAAAATCCCTCAGTTTGCCTTCCTTCGGAGGAGAACATCACACGGGTACACCCATGTCATAGATTTATGGCATGAAAAAGAACCTTCCACTAACTACACTTGTGTGAAGCCAAAATTTGTAGGTTAGAATTGATAAAGCTATATTAGTTCCATCGTTCGCCGCCAGGTGCTGACTGTGATGGCATTTAGTAGCGAAATCCGCAAGCTAGGTGTCGTGGACGATAGCACTTGGTAGCAAAGGTAGGAACTACTTAAAATTGTCGTCTGCAGTCCTCAATTGAATTAAATCAAATAACACACACTAATACAGCCATCACAATTAACACCGGTTATCAGACAGATTCTACACACACCCAAAGTACACGGGGCTACATGACCGCGTTGTCGCACCCCTAAGCTAAGGAACCAACCAGAGTCTACCCAGAGTGCCATTTTTCCCTGGGTATTTCCACACTCCCTTCTGACAAACGTCGGGATAGTACCTTACTTCAAGTCCCAGGCTACTTACCTCATCCCAAGTTTGCCACGGTGGGTGAGTGGTTAACATGTCGGACTACCAGGTTCACTCCTGGCTGAGGTAATTTTTGAGAGGCGACAAAAATCCCGACACGCATGTCCTACTTTGTTGGCATGATAAAGAACCCATTTGAATTCAGGAGGCCGTGTTCATAATGCCCAAATTTAATCTCGGGATTTTCCGCTAACAAAAAGTTCCTCATATCACTAGCAGAAAGCGCTATAGTGTCAAGGAGCTTAGATATCTAACCTCCTTGACTTTCATAGCGCTCAAAGGATTATTTATTTATTTATTTATCGTATGGCTTTTAGTGCCGGGAGTGTCCGAGGACATGTTCGGCTCGCCTGAGTTGTAGCTGCTTCCAGCGGACACCCTAAAGGGTGAGCTACGAGTTCCGTTCAATTTCAAGTAGTTCCAACTTTCGCCACCAGATATCAATGATACCTAGTGGTGAACGTTGGAACTTTGATAGAGCGTTCTGACGAAATCTAACCTAACAAATTTTGCTTTACACAAGTTTAGTCTGTGAAAGGATTTTTTACATGCCATAAATCTATGACATGGGACCGCCGGCTTTACTTCCCCTCCGAAGGAAGGCATACTGAAGGATTTTTAACGCTCTTAAAAAATCCGACGACTTCGGCCGGGTTTGAACCCGCTATCTTGGGCACAGCAGTTCAGCATGCTACCGACTACGCCACCGAAGCCGACACAATTCGACATGCAAGTTGCTCTCTGGGCGTCAAATAACAAAGCTTGCACCTGTCACCCGAAGCCATACGATGTTATTATTTACCTCATCCCTGTCCCTAATACAGTTCCACACACTCCTAAAGTCATTACACAAATAATACAGGTTCTCAGTCAAGTTCATTACGCATCCAAATACACGGGGCTGTTGGCTAAATCGTCACAATGCCCTACAATGAATTAATAGCAATAAACGATACTTCACTATATAAACTGAACATGTAAAGTCAAAATATTAATGTTCTGAAGAATTATTAACTGGCTATCGTAATATTCTTCCTACGAATGTAGCCTCTACTTTTAAAAATATCTCTAGTTTAGTCAAATCTTCCAATTTTATAAGTTGAAAGTTCAGTATAACCTACAAATCTCACTGAAACGCCTGTTAAAGTCTCAGAACTCCATTCCTGTTGATTAGGAGAAAAGGATTTCTAAATACGGCTAATTTAACATTATACGGGTTGCACACTCCCCTTAAACGGACTGCGGACAGCGTCCTACTTGATGTGCAGACTCTTCGCGTTTGTGGAGCAGAGTTTCTGTTGTTTTTTATGCTAATTTTAGACGTTGCAACATCGTAGCCATATAGCCCTGTGTATTTGGGTGTGTGGAATTGTGTTATTGTAAAGGCTGTACTAGTGTGTCTATTTGTAAATTGGGGATTGGATTGGGAAGGAGGTGGTCATGGCCTTAATTTAGGAACCATATCAGTATTTGTTTGGCATAGAAGTGGGGAATCCTCGGTAAACCACTTTCAGTATTGGAGAGGTGAAAATCGAACCCTCCTCTTCTCAGTTTTGCCTCACGAGGCTGAGTGTGCTCCATCCTAGCCCTCACACCAGAATGGAAATTTCATTTACAGAGCCAGGATACGAACCTGGACCTCCTGGGCGACCGTTAGCAACAACGCTAGCCGCCACACTAGAAGGTGATCTGTGGAGAAGAGTTGCTGTTGTTGGCTTTGCAACATCGTAGTCATAGAGACCTATTGATCTTCAGTTGGTCAGTAAAATAGAGGCCAATTATTTGAAAGATATGTTACATAAACACACTTCTCTAAGAAATGGTGGGATGGTTAAAATAATCGTCACTTTTTGCCTAAATTGTTTGGGCACTCTTGTGTTGACCGACTGAAGATCAATAATTCGGTTGATTGATTATACAAGCAACACCGAAAAATAGCTTCGACCATTTCAACCCCTAGAATCATAAACTTGGGTGTGATCACCGTAGCAGTAATTTGTAATCAAGGGTAGGATATGGGAATGAGTCGGCCATGGCCTTAAACCATCTCGGCATTTGCCTGGAGGAGAAGTGGTAAGCCACGGAAATCCTCATCTAGGATGGCTGAGGTAGAAATCGAAGCCACTTCGTTTCAGCTCTGCCTCAAGTGGCTGAGCGTACCTCACCCCAGTCCTCAAACCAGAATTAAATTTATGACAAATCCTGGAATCGAAACCGGAGACCACCTCGCTGCATAGTGGCTAGCATTCTTGGGTGTCAGCGCAGAGAACCGGATTCGATTCCCGGCACAGCGATTATTATATAACTTATGAATTGCAGCCAATGGCCATTGCAGGGTATTTTAAATGAACGCCCGTGGGCTCCCAACAAGATAAATTTCAAGTTGTTCCAACTTTTGTTACCAGATGCTACGGTCACTAACACCTAGTGGTGAACGTTGGAACTTGATAGAGCGTTTCTAAGTAGCCAATTATAACCTACAGATGTTGCTACACACTACCAATCGCAGTGGTAGGTTTTTTACATGCCATAAACCTATGACATGGGCCCACTGGCTTTACCTCCCCTCCGAAGGAAGGCATACTGAATGATGTTTACGCTCTTTGGCCGAGTTTGAACCCGCTATCTTTGGCATAGCAGTTCAGCATGCTACCGACTACGCCACCGAAGCCCAGCAAGCGATTCTTGAACCCAGATTGATAAGCTGATGTTCTAGCGAATGGAGGATAGAGAGTGATGCGTTGTGCTCTACGAATTCAGTGACATAATAGCTGGAAGCGGTGAAATGGGAGCAGTTTTACGGTGCCGACCACTGATTTTCGGAGAAAGATGAGATGTATTTGGTTGCATATGCCATTTGAGGATGTTATTTGTTTTGAGGTCCTAATTATGATGGTAGCGGTGGCGTAGTCGGTAGCATACTGAACTGATATGCCCAACATCGTGGGTACAAACCTGGCCGAAGTTGTCGGATTTTTTAGAGCGTTAAAATCCTTCACGTCGCCTCCGTAGCGTAGCGGTCAGCATGGTTAGCTGCCGCCCCGGAGGTCCTGGGTTCGATTCCCGGCTCTGCCACGAAATTTGAAAAGTGGTATGAGGACTGGAACGGAATCTACTCAGCCTCGGGTGGCCCAAATGAGTAGAGGGGGTTCGATTCCCACCTCCGCCATCCTCGAAGTGGTTTTCCGTGGTTTCTCACTTCGTCTTCCGGCAAATGCCGGGATTGTACCTACTGAAAGGCCACGGCCGCCTCCTTCCCAGCTTCCTTGCCTATCCATCCCAATCTTCCCCTCCCTTCCCATCCCTCATCAGGCCCCTGTTCGCTTTGCAGGTGAGGCTGCCTGGGCGAGGTGCTGATCAACCTCTTCAGTTGTATCCACTCCGACCAGATGTTCCCAGCTCTAGGACACTGCCCGTACAGGCAGTAGTGGTGAGTTCCCTCGCTGAGTCGGTGGGTTTCACCAACCTGGAGGGTAAACGATTAAAAAACAAGAAATTCCGTGACGAAATAAAGAGCCTACTTTTCTAAAAATGTAAGATTAATGCCAATGATTAATCTATATGGATCTATCTAGAATAATGACGAAATTAAGTTGGTAATATCGAAATTTCTAATTAGTTCGAAATACTGTATACCTGGCATAATGTAGCCTAATAGGGAACTACAGTTGACAGCCCAGGTGACTGAATATATTCTTAGTTCCATCTCTTAAGGTACAGAATACAAAATTTGGTTGAAGTCCAATGGATAGCATGGATGTTACATGCAGTTAAACATTGGATCTAACAGCGCGCGTAAATTCATGTTGGCAACAATGACATACATGTATTGGTCGGAAATAATCTGAAATAATATGATCTATTGTTGTATCAATTTTGAATGAAATCCATTAGTTAGTATAGAAGTTGCATGCATCAGCCTATCAGCAGCCTATCAGCAGCCTTAGAATAATGTTAGCAGCACTGACGTATATTAATTACCGGAAATAATTTAGAATACCAGGTACTATAGTCTACGTGGTCAAAGTTTAGAGCTATTGACTTGCATACTTTCTGATATATTGATATTAGGGTAACAAAAATAGAGACAGTATTTATTAACAGTTGGCAGCCCTGGTTACTCTTAAGAATCGGCATAGTCATATCTGTTATGGTGCACATAGCACACACGAAATTTGGTTGAAATCCAAATGATAGTATAGAAGTTACATGTATTTAATGATGGATCTCTCAGCAGGCTTAGAATCATGTTGGTAGCACTGACGTATATAAGTTACTCCAAATTGATATAGAATATCAGGTACTATACGTGTGCATAGTTTAAAGCTGTCGGCTTGCATACTTTCTGATATATGGGTATTTGGATTTTAAAAATTGAGAGCATTTATTAACAGTTGGCAGCCCTGGTGGCTCTTAAGAATACGCTCAGTCATATCTGTTTACGTACAGATAGCACATACGAAATTTGGTTGAAATCCAATTGATAGTATAGAAGTTATATGCATTTAAAATTTGGACCTATCAGCAGACTTATAATCATTTTGACAACACTGCCATGTATTGTAATCTATCAATTCTTTCCACAAGGTGGCTTCACCCAGAGAAGCCATTTGTAACTTTGAAGATACAAAAAATAAATAAAAATGAATATTCTGCCTCATAAATGGTCTTTCCTTAAAATTTAAGCAAATGATATAATTAGTACTGTAATTGAACAAATCCACCATTTTGAAACTCTTCTTATCTCCGGGCGTGTGCAGATATTCTGAAAGGACTGGCTCGTACATAGGCCTTACCAAAACCTCCTATAAATTAATAAGGACGAAGGAAGATTTACATGCATCTAACTAAAAAGAAACTATCCAATTTAAATTTACTCTATATTCTGAAGCTGCATGCAATAAATTGATAAATATAATAACAAAGAGTGACACACAAGAAATACAATTAATAATATATAATATAATATAATAATAATAATAATATTTAGGCCTGTAAAGATTTATTAGTTGGTTTTCACATTACCGGTAATGCGGTCGTCTGCCGTATGTGTCTAGTTTGTTTCTACACCTTTTTGAAACTTTTCAGCCATGCCTTTATATTTCACGGTCTTCTTCAACGTTGTACAATTATCTTGATAGGTATTAGCCCTACTGTGATTGTGGCATAACAGCAAGAACCTAATCACGTGGTACCCTCCATACTAAAACAAATCGGAGGTACCGTACAGTCTTCAAGCTTTTAGCTTTCCGTATTTATTTATTTATTTATTTATTTATTTATCGTTTGGCAATACAAGATTTCAGAGAAAGATACAAAGAAAATCACTTTAAAATCTACTGTACATTTTAGCCTACTTTCGATTTATGCAAAAAATGAAAGTAGACTTATGAGATCACTACAGGGCGAAAAAAGTGTGTCTGTCTGTGTGTGTGTGTATGTGTGTGAGTCTGTGTGTGTGTGTGTGTGTGTGAGTGTGTTGTACTCTGAATGTGTGTCGTCCCCCCCCCCCCTATCAATTCGAACACGGTGAAACCGAATGGAATGGAATGAAATTTGGTACAAAGGTAGCACTAGCAAAGGACACCTCAGTGTCATGTTTTATATCGCCGCCATCTTGACGGAAACGTAATGGCGGCCACACAAATGTTCAAAGCTTAAATCAAATTACGACTAACCTAATCATCCGATCTCTACCAAATTTTGCAACATCATACCTTTATGGGGGCAGCATCCTTTGACCAAACTAATAGGTCATCAGCCTAATAGTTTACGGATGGCGGCCATCTTTGTGTGAAAATCAATTGCCCCTATCAATTCGAACACGGTGAAACCGAATGGAATGAAATTTGGTATAGAGGTAGCACTAGCAAAGGACACCTCAGTGTCATGTTTTATATCGCCGCCATCTTGACGGAAACGTAATGGCGGCCACACAAATGTTTAAAGCTTAAATCAAATTACGACTAACCTAATCATCCGATCTCTATCAAATTTTGCAAAAACATACCTTTATGGAGGGAGCATCCTTTGACAAATATAATAGGTCATTAGCCAAATAGTTTGCGGATGGCGGCCATCTTTGTGTCAAAATCTATTACCCCTATTAATTCAAACACGGTGAACCCGAATGGAATGAAATTTGGTACAGAGGTAGCACTAGCAAAGGGCACCCCAGTGTCATGTTTTATATCGCCGCCATCATGACGGAAACGTAATGGCGGCCACCCAAATGTTCAAAGCTTAAATCAAATTACGACTAACCTAATCATCCGATCTCTACCAAATTTTGCAACAACATACCTTTATGAAGGGAGCATCCTTTGACAAATCTAATAGGTCATTAGCCTACTAGTTTGCAGATGGCGGCCATCTTTGTGTCAAAATCGATTACCCCTATTAATTCGAACACGGTGAAACCGAATGGAACGAAATTTGGTACAGAGGTAGCACTAGAAAAGGCCACCTCAGTGTCATGTTTTATATCACCACCATCTTGACGGAAACGTAATCGCGGCCACCCAAATGTTAAAGGCTAAAATGTAATTACGACCAACCTAATAATCTAGTCTCTACCAAATTTTGCAACAACAAATCTTTATGTGGGAAGCATATTCTGACCAAACTGCTAGATCATCAGCCCAATAGTTTGCAGATGGTGGCCAAGTATGTGTGCAAATCGATTCCCCCTATCAATTCAAACACGGTGAAACCGAATTGAACGAAATTTGGTACAGAGGTAGCACTAGCAAAAGGCACCTCAGTGTCATGTTTTATATCGCCGCCATCTTGACGGAAACGGAATGACGGCCACCCAAATGTTAAAAGCTTAAATCAAATTTCGACCATCCTAATAATTTGATCTCTACCGGATTTTGCAACAACATGCCTTTTTGTGGAAAGCATCTTATGACTGACTACAAGGTCATCAGCCCAATAGTTTGCAAATAGTGACCATGTATGTGTGCAAATCCATTCCCCATTTCAATTCAATCACGGTGAAACCGAATTGAATGAATTTTTTTACAGAGGTAGCCCTAGCAAAGGGCACCTCATATTCATGTTTAATATCCCTATAGCACGTTGTATTTCAACAAGCTACTACAACCAACATTCAATTATACTCCTTTAAAAGGACAAAGAGTTATAACAATACCCATGCATTTAGGAGAAAGTAGGCTATATGTTCTTTCCTGAACATCTTGTTACTGTTTACACTATTATTACAGTCTCAGGTCTAATGAGTCTATCCATTGGACCACGTCAGGTGTCGCCAACAGGAAGTCGATCCAGTCCCCTCCATATGCCCTCAGAGGACAGTCAGTTGTAATGTGTTGGATGGTTTGATTAGGAGCACCACAATCACACTGAGGAGACGAATTTTTTCCCCATTTGAACAAAGTTCCATTGCATACTCCGTGGTTTGTCCGAATCCTATTAAGAGTTGCCCAAGCCCTCCTAGGCAGATCGGAACCTGGAGTGGATGTTCTTGTAGGGTCCAGGAAGGAGCTCGACTCAGGACAAGCTTTTAGTGTCCATTCAGTAATCCACTGCATGCTGGAATCAAAATGGTTTCTTACAAGCCTCTGGGCATGACAAATGGGTGGCTTCCTGGATTTGAGCCTGTTCATTTGAAGAGAGGGGATGTCTTCATGAATTGGTAGTGTAGGGTGATCCATGATCTTGTAGTACTCCCGTAGCAAGGCAACTTCTCAACGAAGGAGGGGTGGAAGAATATTGCTGAGGGCTGGAAGCCAATATGCTGGTGTAGTTCTTATACAACCAGTGATTAGTCTCATGGTGTAGTTCAACTGGGTATCAACGAGTTTGACATGTGGGCTATTGAGCCAAACTGGGGCGCAGTATTCAGCCACAGAGAAGGCTAGACCTAAGGCAGAGCATCTTGTAGTAGTGGCAGAAGCTCCCCAAGATGATCCACATAGCTTTAGCAATATATTGTTGCGGCTTCTAATTTTAGCTGCTGTGCTCTGGAGGTGTTGCTTGTAAGATAGTGTTCGGTCAAGTATTACTCCTAAGTACTTTGGGAACTTGTTATATTTCAAAATCTTCCCCTCGAATTTTACATTGAGTTGGGTATTAGCCAATATGTTGCTCAGGTGGAAACAAGATACCTCAGTTTTTGTAGCACTGGGTTGGAGCCTCCATTTGTGGAAATATCTTCCAAGTTTAGCCAAATCATCTTCAAGTACATTTTCAAAATCTTCCATATTTTGGTGTCTAGTGGCCAATGCTATGTCATCAGCATAACAAAACTTTTTTGAGTTTGTTTCTGGTAGATCCGATAAGTACAGATTGAAGAGGAGAGGAGCCAGTACTGAACCCTGTGGGAGGCCATTAGTTAGCTTCTTTCGTTTGCTGATTTTTGATCCAAAGACAACCTGGAAATGTCTGTTGTTAATATTGTCAATAAGCTGGGCCATAGATTTACAGGGAATCACTTTTAGGAATTTATACAGTAGACCTTCTCTCCAAACTGTATCATAGCTTTCCGTAGAAACACGAAGCACTCAGCTCAAGAGAAACACACTACCCAACCAGTCATCTCAATGCCTAGAGGAACAAACACCTGCAGCAGTGCACTCAGTCTGAATGCCACAGCCCGTCACTCAAGCCACACCTCATACCAGGGATTCCCTTCTCAGAATCCTTATTGTCTGTCCAAGCCTCTAATAGCACACCCCTTGCTCGGCAGTTTCCTCTTGACCAGCAGCAGACACACATTTCACCAACAAGTGACAGGCAATTACATCCACCACTATTCTCCGTACTTAAATATACCAAAACTGTACAAATGAAATATACTATATTCTTTACAACATAGGATCAAAGCAAGCTCTAGAATCTGGTCAAAAGTGACCTAAAATACATTGAATAATTAAGAATAAAAAGTATACGTATATGATAATAGTAATAATAATAATAATGGCACTGCGTCTCCTGCAGACGTGTCCAATGCAATTGAACACGTTGCCAACACAATAACATGATATAAAGAAATAATAAACCTACGAGCCTACATTAAAACTGTCATGGGGAACTTTTAAAATATAGGTTACCGAACACCCCCTTGCTTTTCATTCATTTGGTCCTATACCATAGAATAAAAAGCAATCCTTTTAGGGATGACTTCCCTTCCAAAATCCCAACTCCTTCCTTCCACAAATATATACACAACCTACAGGGCTACTAGGATATGTACATCCTCAGATTGGAAATATTGTAAATCCCTAGTACCCTTCCGTCCTTTGTAAGGAGTTCGTACGCACAGGCCCCTAATTTCCGTGCAATTTCATACGGTCCTTCTTACAAATGAAAAAATGTACTTACCAATTTCTGGTCTGGGGACGAGACATGAGGCACCCTCAAAAGCACAAGTTCACCTACATCTAACCTATCTCCTGCCCGCTTCCCTTGCTGCTTCTGCCGTTTCTTAATAGCCTTACATAAATGTTCCCCAGCTAACCTGATACTTAAATCTCTGGGTACGGCCTCCCCTGTCCTCAAACCCAAAATTATGGCAAGTTCGCTGACAGGCTTCCTACCCAGCTGGACTTCTATGGGAGTGCGACCCGTGCTCTCGTGTTTAGTTACATTGAGCCCACGTTCAACGTCCTCAAGCATCGAAACCCAGGCATTATGTCGCTCACTCACATAGGTCCTAAACATGCGCCCTAGTTCTCTCATTACTCTCTCAGACATGTTTCCTTGGGGATACCTAATAGAGGAATACGTACACTGTATTCCCAGTTCACTCAACTTGGTCCTCCATATCTTCGAGGTGAACTGAGAACCGTGGTCTGAGAGTATTCGGAGTGGGTTACCAAACTCCGGAACATATTTCCCCAGTATGCAATTCACACAACCCCTCCCCGTGGCCTGTCTTAGAGGATAGAGCTTAACATACTTAAAAAAGGCATCAACAACAACAAACACACATTGGTAGCCATACTGAGACTTCACCAACGGCCCATAAAGGTCAACACACACCAACTCACCTGGTTTCTGAGTTAGAACAGCCTGCCTTGGCCCTTCTAAATACCTTGTGGGGTGCTTACACTTCTGACACAACTCACATGTTCCTAGGGTTTTTCTGACTTCCCTGCCCATGTTTTTCCAGAAGATGTTCTCCTGAATAGCACCCAACACCTTCTCTGGACCATAGAGGTCTAACTCCTTATGATAAAACCAGATAATATCATACCTCAAAGACTTAGGAACCGACACGCTCCATCTCTCGCCAAAGCATTTCATAGTTAGCAAGTCGTTAAAAAGCCTGAATTCCATATTACCCCTGTTAGCAATGCTCATATGTTCCATTTTCTCGAGTTCCCGATAAATGTCCTGATTCTCCTCGTCCTTGCATTGTTCCTCTCTCATTTTACCCAACTTTAACCTCTCCCCGTCCCTATCTGAAATCCTAGTTACACAGACCAGAATTCCTTCCTCTCTCATAGCTTCAACTCCCTCCCCAGCAATTTCCGGGTGGCGACTCACAAAATCCGCGAATACGTTTTCTGCTCCTTTTACATGAAATATATCAAAATCGTACTCTTGGATCGCCAATATCCACCTAGAAAGTCGGTTCCAGGTTATCCTCCATGTCCTAAGAAACGTAAGTGCGTGATGGTCTGTATAGATTAGGAATTTGCGGCCAAGCACAGAGGTCCGGAACTTACCCAACGAATACACAATGGCTAGCAATTCCTTCTCACTAGTAGTGTATCTTTTCTCCGTGGAATTTAGACCTCTACTAGCGAGTGACACGAAGCCTAGATTACCATCCCCATCCTTTTGACAAAGCACCCCTGCTAAACCTAAGTCGCTAGCATCTGTCATCACTATATACTGACTATCCTACCCGCGGTACCTAAGTGTGACAGCATCCCTAAAACCCTATTTAAGTTTGATGAATGCCTCATCGTGTTCCTTTTCCCAAACCCACTTAGAATTCTGTTTAAGTAACCCGCTAAATGGCCCGCACAGCTGCGAATACAGCAGTACAAACCTCCTGAAATAATTACATACCCCCCAGAAAAGAGCGAAGTTGTTTGACGTTACGTGGTGACCGAGTGTTGATTATGTTATCTAATTTCGACCCTTCTAGCGTAACCCCCTGTGGTGTAATAGTGTGGCCTAAAACGTGATCTGTTGTGCACAAAAGGTCGCCTTCTTAAGTTTCACTGTGAACCCGGCCCGATGCAACTTCCCCAAAACGATTCTAAGGTTTTCCATGTGTTCCTCAAATGTACGTGATGCGATGACTAAGTCATCGATGTAACTGGCTGTGAAATCCCCTGTGTCGTGTCCCAGAGCGATGTTAAGTGCGCGAATGAGCCCAGCTGACGATGTTTTCATACCAAAAGGAATCCGTGTGAATTGTAACAGCTGGTTTTTGTAACAAAAAGCCGTGAATTGCCTATCCTCCTCCCGTAAGGGTACCTGCCAAAAACTAGCACTCAAATCTAATGTGGACAGCCATTCTTTACCCCCAAATCTCTGAACTAAATCCTCAGTAGTTTCCGGTCGCTGATGATCCGGCGCAATGCGTTTATTAGCTTGTCTTGCATCCAAACATAGCCTAACTGACCCATCCTTCTTAATCACTACTACCAACGGATTGACATACTGGCTCCTACTGAATTCGATCACCTCATCGTCAAGCATCTGCGAAATGACATCATCTACTGCTTTGACATGGGCGTGTGGTATCGTGTATCTAACACCATTAAAACTTGACCTATCGGTGATCTCGAAACTATGCTCGTAAACATGTGTCCTACCAGGTTCGTCAGAGAACACCTCGCTATGCTCTCTCAAGTCCTCTAACAACTGAGCCTTCTGCTCTACCTCCAACATGGTATCTTCCACAACACTTGAAAATTCGCCTTCACGCTCCTCTTCCACTACCATACTACAACTTTGAATATCCTCTGATACCATGTCACTACTAAACTCACTGACTTCTTCCTCTTCATTTAAAACCTGGACACACACTGATATACTCACAAAAGTTCCCGAGTCCACCTGATAACTCAGACTAATCGTATCAAAATTCTCACCCCACTTGAATCTCGCCTTAGCTCCGCCATAATCAAGTTTACACATCTGACTGCTTAGCCAATCCGCCCCCAATATGACAGGGAACACTAAATTTGCAACCACTAGAAAACTCTGACGACCACATTTCTCATCAATGTACATAGGTGCGACAACCTGTCTACGCACTCTCTGTGATTTAGTCCCAACAGCAGACAATATAAATATATTGGACACAGGAATCTCCTCTATGGCTTCTCCTTTACTCTTAACCTCATCATAAAAGCCTGCCTTAATGCAAGAACACATGCTCCCTGAGTCCAATAAGGCATCGACAACTTGACCCCATATCTTCACCTTAATCACAGGACTGATCAACGTAGGCTCACATCTCTCCTGCATAACCTCAACCTGGTCATCTAACAATTCCTTTCTAACATCAAGGTCGTATTCTATCTTCTTCAACACATGAACTGGAATACTGGGATGGGACCCTCTATCTGACCGTCTTAAAGAGCCCTGTTCCCGTTTAAATTACTCGGCTGAGCTGGCTGTCTCTCTTCTTCACGCCCCCTATTCGCTAACTGCCTTTGTACCCCAGGTCCCCGATTTTCCGCTTGCCTCTGTTATCCACGCCCCCTATTCCGAAAATTCCCATGGTCACCCCTATCCCTATTTACAAAATTTCCTCTATCATTCCTCACAAAGCTACCTGGCCTATCAATATTCCTACGCTCTTAATGCCTATTCCCTTCCTCCTGGTACCCCTGATCGTAATTTCCTTCCCTTCCCTGTTCTTGCCTTTTGCCTCCCATTCTACCAAAAGTATCAAACCTTTCTAACACACGTTCCATGTCCTTAATCGTACTTACATCCTGCATGACTACGGCCATTTTCACCTCTTCAGAAAAATGACGGGCCATACGCCTAACAATATCACCTTCAGAAGAACTAGTGTCTAAATTCTGACTGATAAGGACATGTGTGAGGAAATACTCCGTCATGCTCACCCCCTGATTCGACTGATACCTCCCAAAAGATATCTTGTCTCTTTCTCTTCCTTTAGTCTGTACGTTCCAGAACTTTCCCTCAAACTTCTGCCTAAAATCTTCTAACCCCTGAAAACCTCCCCTAAAAACTTGATACCAAGATTTAGCCTCCCCCACAACTTTCTCAACAATATCCCAGTCTAAAGTCCCATCTTCTAACCCTTTCGAAAACCTCTTCTGAACAACTTTAACAAACTCCATAGGGTTAAACTGCCTTTCACTAAATTTAGGTAAGTCAGATTCCCTATAGAAGTTACTATGTCCTACAGAGTGATTACAATTTTCCTTATTTGACTTGGCCTGTTTCAGCTCTCTTCTTAATTTCAAATTTTCGCTCTCATTAAATGATTTCAGTTCACTAATCTCTTTTTTTACACTCTTAACTACCATTGTTACTCTGGCTGAAGACACCGCTAGCTCCTGTTCCAAAAACACCTGCTTATTTCTAACGTCAGTTATATCCTTCATCTCTTCCTCTACAACTATCAACCTCTCACTAACTTCTTTCTTGACAATGGCTACCTCATTACTCACCTCGCCTATCTGCTTATCAACAGTATCCATAATGTCCTGCCTCGGTAAGCTCATCTTCTCCTCAACTTGCTCGAATCTTTTATCTACCATCTCAATTCTACTAGCAATTTCCTGACGAATTTCCTTATAGCCTTTACTCATACTTTCTACAATCTTATTAATTTTGCTCTCTAAATCCGTACTTTGAATGTCTATCTTAGTACTAAATTCACAGCTTTGATTATTCATTTGAGTACTTAAATCACTACTCTGAGTATCCATTTTAGAACTTAAATCACTTAGCTTACTACTGTATTTAGACATCATCTGCTCTTTTAACTTGATCATCTGTGAGTTTTCCTCCAGCCCTACATTTCCCTCCTCACTATTCTCTCCCATTCCTAACTCCTTGCTAGTTGCAACATGTTCTTTCTCGGCCCACTCACGTCCCTCCAACGTACCAGAAATCACATCCTTATCTGCCATTTTACTAAGAACTACTCTCGAATTTGTGGAATCTGACCGCTTATTGGTCTGCCTGTTCGACCCACTCCTGCCTCTTCTAGAATGACCAAGAGTACTTCGGTCAACACTCCTAGATCTTAACTTTAATAAATCAGGCTCACTCTTATTACTTAGCATACCCTCCAAAATCATTGAACATATATACCCTTCCTAAAATACCCGATCAGATTTCACAAATTACCTGTGCGTACTGCAATACTATGCACCAGCCAGCCTTATTTACACTCCAACGTTGGGCACCATTTGTAATCTATCAATTCTTGCCACCAGATGGCTTCACCCAGAGAAGCCATTTGTAACTTTGAAGATACAAAAAATAAATAAAAATGAATATTCTGCCTCATAAATGGTCCTTCTTTAAAATTTAAGCAAATGACATAATTAGTACTGTAATTGAACAAATCCACCTTTTTGAAAGTCTTCTTATCTCCGGGCGTGTGCAGATATTCTGAAAGGACTGGCTCGTGCATAGGCCTTACCAAAACCTCCTATAAGTTAATAAAGACGAAGGAAGGTTTACATGCATTTAACTAAAAAGAAACTATCCAATTTAAATTAACTCTATATTCTGAAGCTGCATGCAATAAATTGATAAATATAATAACAAAGAGTGAAACACAAGAAATGCAATTAAAAATATATAATATAATATAATAATATAATAATAATAATATTTAGGCCTGTAATGATTTATTAGTTGATTTTCACATTACCGGTAATGCGGTCGTCTGCCGTATGTGTCTAGTTTGTTTCTACACCTTTTTGAAACTTTTCAGCCATGCCTTTATATTTCACGGTCTTCTTCAACGTTGTACAATTATCTTGATAGGTATTAGCCCTACTGTGATTGTGGCATAACAGCAAGAACCCAATCACGTGGTACCCTCCATACTAAAACAAATCGGAGGTACCGTACAGTCTTCAAGCTTTTAGCTTTCCGTAGAAACACGAAGTACTCAGCTCAAGAGAGACACACTACCCAACCAGTCATCTCAATGCGTAGAGGAACAAACACCTGCAGCAGTGCACTCAGTCTGAATGCCACAGCCCGTCCCTCAAGCCACACCTCAAACCAAGGTGTCCCTTCTCAGAATCCTTATTGTCTGTCCAAGCCACTTATAGCACAACCCCTGCTCGGCAGTTTCCTCATGACCAGCAGCAGACACACATTTCACCAACAAGTGACAGGCAATTACCTCCACCACTATTCTCCGTACTTAAATATACCAAAACTGTACAAATGGAATATACTATGTTCTTTACAACATAGAATCAATGCTCCAGAATCTCGTCAAAAGTGACCTAAAATACATTGAATAATTAAGAATAAAAAGTATACGTATATGATATTAGTAATAATAATAATAATAATAATGACACTGCGTCTCCTGCAGACGTGTCCAATGCAATTGAACACGTTGCCAACACGATAACATGATATAAAGAAATAATAAACCTACGAGCCTACATTTAAACTGTAATGGGGAACTCATAAAATATAGGTTACAGTATGGCCTCCTGGAAATTAAACTGCAATATTATTGTCCATACGTGTGCCAATTTTGAAATAGCTACAATTCATGCCTTCCAAGGTATCCAACATGGAGCTCAAATTTCAATTGCGATTTTTCAGCAGTTGGTAGCACTGACATCATTTTCAAATATGGCCGTGAGATATGCAGGTATAGATCTTTACTCCTACCAAATTTTGTTTCGATTGCTGCAGCCGTTTAGGAGTTGATAGGGGGGGGGGGACACACACACAGACAGACAGACAGACAGAAGGACAGACAGACACACATTTGCCCGATCTCATAAGTCTACTTCTTCCTCATTTTTGCAAAATGTGAAAAGTAGGCTAAAAATATCCTTCAGTATACCTTCCTTCGGAGGGTAAGTAAAGCCGGCGGGTCCATGTCAAAGATGTATGACATTTAAAAGAACCTACCACTACAATTGGTACTGTGTAGCTAAATTTGTAGGTTATTTGGGTAGAAACGCTCATCTCCTTCAATGCAGACTGTGCCCAACTACATGCGCTATGGAAGACCTCATGCAAGTAACACCTGAGTCTCTGAATGTGGCTAACTACTGGTCAGCAACCGTATAAGTTTATTCCTCTACCATAGTTGTCACTCGTGTTTGACTCCTTCCACCATGGTGCGTCATCTCTGAAGTCATACTTCACATGAAAGAGCCAGCATACCAACGCAGCATCTTCTCTAAGAACCATGCTTAAGGAAGTCACTCATGGACCATTTTCACCACCTTGGGACTTTCTTTTAAATTTTATTTACCAATGGTTTTTTTTTGTCAATATGTATAATTTAGTTGTAAAATGAAATTTTATATGTATAGATAAGTGCTCCTGATACGACAAATAAATAAATACAGAAAAGTTTTCAGTCAGTTGACACAATATTATCGCAATTACTGGGACATGCAAAAAATTAACCTGAAATAATCACATTAATATCCTCCCTATATTATTCTGCTATGGTCCCATTCCGGTTTTGTAACGAAAATAAGGTCATGTTAACACCAACCTACACATATGGGGTACCTTCAGGTTCCGCATAACCTCATGTGTGCCTGAAACGCACTCACTTCCTCTTTAAGGACACCACGTACTCTTGCATGATGAAAAAATCGATTTTTTTATTTTGGCGCCATAAAATTCTTCATTCTTTTCTGAATCCAAATATATATAGTTTGTTGGGGTTTTGATGTATACAACTACCTTAAATTCGTTTTTTAAAATTAGCGTCCCATGCTCTGAATAATACACTTTTAACTTTGCCAGCTGTTTTCCGTTAATACTCATTTTTCATGTTTAGGTACCAATAACTAGGTAACCATTTAAGATAGAGGGCTAATTTTTTACATTAACTTGCCTAATGGAGTGCTTGAATGTTAACCTACTTTCACTTCCAAAACATAGTAGGCCTGGATTGGGAAGAGAAAAATTGATACATATTTTTGAATACATTTAAAAAGAAAGAGTTCGGATTTTTTTCTTGCATTCTGTCCCAATAATAATGAATCAAAGTGATTACTCATCTGCCATGATCCATTTCAAATATGTGAACAAAATTTGAGAATATTTGATTGAAAAACAACTGAGAAATGTGTACCTGAAGCAACTGCATCTTATATGTGACAAGAATCATAGCTGTACCTTCAGTATAAACCCAGAAAATACTTAGTAAAGTGATACCACAAAAATAGACTTTTTCATCGTGTAAGAGTACGTGGTGACCTTAAATGCCTCACAATTAAATACATACCTTTAAAAATGTGCATTTACAATGGGAGCACCGTAACCTTGCGAGCCTGCCGCTAGAGCTCAGGGCAGCGCGGCGGCGGCAGCCATCTGGCGGAAGCACGGCGTACTGCTAGGCGAGCCTGCCGCTAGAGCGCAGGGCAGCGCGGTTCCCTACCACCCCATAAACCTACATTCACGTTGCGAAAGCTCGCACAGGCCCACTAGTGTGTTATATTTCGATTACATAATCAGAAACGTTGGAGGAGTGTGACAGGCTGAGGAGTGCGATAGGCTTCGGCAGCCGGCACAGTTCATATCCTCACCACTAGATGGGGGTTTCATTAATTCCATCCCTGACCCAGTCGATCGACTGGAAGCAGACTGTGGATTTTCATTTTCAATCAGAAACTTTGCAATATCAATATGCCTTCATAGAAGCACCTCAAATTACAAAAGTTAATCTTGATAATGGAGATTTTCGAGTGGTTCCTCATACAGATTGTTTTTACCTCAGAAGAATGTTGTCATAGCATCTTGTAGACATTCGGCATTTCAGATAAGCCCATATCAGATCTTTCAACACATTATTAGTAGACAAACACTGTTTTTGTATGTTGCAGTTCTAGCTTTTCACCACCTTCCCAGCAGATCGTCCGTGGGTCATTTCTGCATATTACTTTACAATTCTAAACCCGGCCGAAGTCTTCAGATTTTTTAAGAGCATTAAAATCCCTCAGTATGCCTTCATTCGGAGGGGAAGTAAAGCCGGCGGTCCCATGTCATAGATTTATGGCATGTTAAGGAACCTTCCACTAATTACACCTGTGTGAAGCTAAATTAGGTTAGGTTAAACATTTGACAAACGCTCCTAGGTTCCGACGTTCGTCGCCAGGAGCCGACTGCGGTGGCGTCTAGTAGTGAAGTTCTGAGCTAGTTAGTCGTTGACGGTGGCGTTTGGCGGAAAAAGTAGGAACTACTTGAAATTCAATGTCTACGGTCCTTACTTGAATTAAAAACAAGATAACTCACACTTATACAGACATCACAATTAACACCGGTTATCAGACAGATTCTACACACACCCAAAGTACACGGGGCTACATGACCGCGTTGTCGCAGCCCCAAAACTAAGGAACCAACCAACCAACTTTACAATTCTAGTTTAGAGCTTATTGCTTAACTGTATCCACAGTTGGTGGAGGGGGACTGTTTGTGGATGGGATCGCCATTTCTCAATCTTGCAACATTGTAGTAAACAACAACAACCAAATATAACTAGTTGTGTTTTCAGGTGCTCAATGCTTTAGTATTTATCAGTGATAGTTGCCATACTTTCTAAGTTTTTGCCATGTTGCATTTGGAAAGCGGCGACCGTTTGTGGGTGATATTGTGTGTTGAGTAGACTAGTGTGTGGTCTTGTGTGTTTGGATCTGAGGATGCTTTCTTGACGGTGGAAATGCCTAATCCTAATTAGCTATTATTTAATCGTGATTATAACTAATACATGATGTTTATGTGTGTTTTTAATTTATGTGTTTATTTATTTATTTGTTTATTTATTAATTTATTTATTTACTTACTTACTTAGTTTTATTTACTTTTACTTTTATCATTGTGGCCACTAGGGACCACGAGATCTTCTCGTTAGCCCACCACGGCTTCATCCTTTCGGACTAATTTATTTACTTATTTTATTTATTTATGGTTTTTTTTTCAAGCGAATTGACCACTTTGGATCACGCAACAACTTTATTTCTTTTTTCTTTTGCTTTGCCTGGAGTTTCCTCTGTCTCCAATATTCCTTCATGCGTTCACTGGCGTGTTTCCTTTGATTTTCAATTATTTATTTATTTATTTATTTATTTATTATTTATTTATTTATTTGCCGACAGTAGTGGCTACGCTGGCTAACGCGCAGCATTAGGTCATGGGGCCAAGCTCTCTGCTGACTCGGTAGACGCATGGGTTCGAGCCCCACCGTCGGCCGTCCTTGAAATGGTTTTCCGTGGTTTCCCCATTTTCAATACCAGGCAAATGCTGGGACGGTACCTTCTGACAGGCCACGGCCGCTTCCTTCCATATCCTTGCCCAGTTTCATTCACCATCATTCATTTCATCTCTCATTAACTCCTCTCATGAGGTTTGCGTCGGCCGTAAAAACCATCCGCCACAAAGCCTTCCATCGCATCTCATCCCCGACCCCGTTGGAAAACGGGAATAATAAGGGGTAGACATACATACATACATACACATTATTTATGTATTTATTTATTTAAGCTAAAATTCCCCTACAGTAGAGCGATTAAACTTGGAGGTGTGTCTCCTCCGCTCCTCCCAAAATCTCTTCATTCGCGCGGAATCTCTTCCTCTCATCCGTCCAATTTTTTTCCAGTTCGAACTTAATATTCACTATTTTCGTCTGGCACTCAGTTCGGTCATCGAAATTTATATACTGATTACTTGTAAGTCTCTCTGTACCTCTTTATGCCATTCTGTGCCGCATTTGCTCTGTGTTATGATAACGAGTGGTTTCTTGGGCAATCTGGAGATGGCCATCCTGTGGATGTGAGTGTAAATTTTGGCTCTGCGTTTTCTAATTTCGTCTGTTAACGTAATGGTGTTTTGATAGAGTTCAGTACTAGGTCTCTTCATCCAAATGCCGTTTCTGTTGATTGGTCCGTAGATCTTCCGGAAAATTTTTCGTTCCTGCTTTTCCAGTTCCCTAATCTTGGAATGACCATCGATTACTATTGTTTCAGCCGCATATGTTGCTTTATTTATTTATTCATTTATTAGATTTATTTATTTATTTATTTATTTATTTACTTTTATTTTTATTGTTATTTATTTATTTATCTATATATATAAAAATCAATGTTACGTGATAGTTTGTGTGTGGGTGGGTGGGTGTGTGGGTATGTGTGTATGTCTCCTATGCGTTCATATACCATTCATCCGATTGCGATGAAACTTGGGTGAGATGTTGAGTGCACTCCATGGAAGGTTTCTGGCTGAGTAAATCCATTTTACAATACGTAGCGCACGAGTAGATTCAACAAATGAGCGACGATGCGCGAATCGCTTCAACAAAGTTCCGTGTGCGTTCATACACCATTCATCCGATTGCGATGAACCTTGGGTGAGACGTTGAGTACACTCCAGGGAAAGTTTCTGGCTTAGTACATCCATTTTAAAATAGGTAGCACACGAGTAGAAATATCAAATGAGCAACGACGCGCTAAGCGTTTCAACAAAGTTCCGTATGGGTTCATATACCATACGATGGCAATGAAACTTGGGTGAGATGTTGTGTACACTCCGGGGGAGGTTTCTGGCTTATTAAATTCATTTTACAATAGGCAGCACTCGAGTAGATTTAACAAATGAGCGGCGACGCGCGGAACATTTCAAAAGTATCACAGATCGTACCTAACACGTGGCGGGCGAATCAATAACCTTGAACATTTTAAAGATGCACAGTTCAGCGCACAGGTTAGCTACACAGCTGCAACTGACGCCTGCTTGTTCGCAAAGGATGCCGGGAGGTAGCGCGCACGCTTGTTGCGGCATGCGCACTAACTGCGGGCTTTAATACCAAAAACGGCCCTTACTTAAAAAACAGCCCTCGTGCAAATCCCGTTCATGGCCCTCAAATTATAGAAAAGTCATTTTTTCGTCATTTTGCTAAGTATTTTGCTTCTAGGTCATTTTCTCACTTTTCGCGTCATTATGTCATTTTATGGAGTTTATTAGAATATTTTAGACGTTTTGAGTCATTTTCTCACATTGGTAATGGTTTACGATGCATTTTTTTTGCGTTTGGCACTGTATATTAATGGAACTGAAAGTGAGGATGAATACGAAGACGAATCTTCACAACTTTGTTCAACCCTTATTTCTTGGAATATCCACATTCCAGGAGACACACTTGACTGAAATAATAACCAGTATTTATGTGCAAATAATTCTTATTTGTCAAATAATAATAAAATTATATTAGGTAGCTATTAAATAATTTCAACATGCAATGACGTAGTCTGTTTGTATTATTTGTGTGATGAAATTATATCAGTTCCATTCAAATTTTTAGGTCATTTTTTATTAAGTTTCCGGGTATATTTAAGGGATTTTTGCAGTCATTTTATAGTTATTATTTAAACATTTTCAGGTCATCACAATCCAGGCCCTGGTTATCAGTAAGGTTCGGAAGTTATGTAAAGGCCATATTTTTCGTGAGCCAATTTTGACCGAATTTTGAAAACGAGTGCAAATGAAGGGTCCCTGAACTCGTTTAAAATAATATGATTTTACCTATATATGCATATTTCAGCCATTTTTATGATTTTTTCATATTTTGCTCATTTTAGTAATATTTGAATATAATTTGAGCATTTTTGTTTTCATTTTGACTAGATACACGTCCCACGAGATCTGGCGTGAAAAAATATAACCCGAGAACTGGCGCCGGACTCTCTTATTGTCGTAGTCGTACGCATGCCAATGAAGTAATTTTACACATTGTGTCTTCTTATAAACTATTCCCAAAGCGGCTTCGGTGGCGTAGTCGGTAGCATGCTGAACTGCTGTGCCCAAGATAGCGGGTTTAAACCCGGCCAAAGTCGTCGGATTTTTTAAGAGCGTTAAAAATCCTTCAGCATGCCTTCCTTCGGAGGGGAAGTAAAGCCGGCGGTCCCATGTCATAGATTTATGGCATGTAAAAGATCCTTTCACAGACTGAACTTGTGTAAAGCAAAATTTGTTAGGTTAGATTTCGTCAGAACGCTCTATCAAAGTTCCAACGTGCGCCACTAGGTATCATTGATATCTGGTGGCGAAAGTTGGAACTACTTGAAATTGAACGGAACTTGTAGCTCACCCTTTAGGGTGTCCGCTGGAAGCAGCTACAGACTCAGGCGAGCCGAACATGTCCTCGGACACTCCCGGCACTAAAAGCCATACGATAAATAAAAAACTATTCCCAATATAAAATGAGGTTTATTTATATTTTTCATATTTAACATGCAGAAAAATGACAATAATTTTCGTAACAGAATAAGTGTCCTCCATAGTGGCGGCATTAATTATAGGTACTTTAATTTCCATCTCATAGCGGTCATCTTAATTCTTTTGAAGAAAGGAGCTGATGAATAAGGTTCCCCTAAATCCTAAGCATGAATGGACAAGAACGTGAGCTATGTGATTGTGCTGCACCAAAATAGGTGGATTTTCCCCCTAACTTTTTACAGATTTTTCCGACTATCGTAAGCCGAAAATTGTCACGCAACTATTGGCGCCATGGGTAAATCTGACCTGAGCGTAAATAATATAGAAATAACTTGAGTGTTACTTTTGCAGGATGAAGTTCAAGGCTAGGAAGGAAGGTACAGTAAGCGACAGGAAATGAGGGCTGACCGAAACGAAAATATGGAGCATTATTTAAGCTTCGGGATAAAAAATAAAACAAGATGTTCAGTAAAGAACATATAGCCTACTTTCTCCTAAATGCATGGGTATTGTTATAACTCTTTGTCCTTTTCAAGGAGTATAATTGAATGTTGGTTGTAGTAGCTTGTTGAAATACAACGTGCTATACAGATATTATACATAAATATGAGGTGCCCTTTGCTTGTGCTACCTCTGTAAAAAATTTCATTCAATTCGGTTTCACCGTGTTTGAATTGATATAGGGAATGGATATGCACACCTACATGGCCGATATTTGAAAACTATTGGACTGATGACCTTGTAGTCAGTCATAAGATGCTTTCCACAAAAAGGCATGTTGTTGCAAAATCCGGTAGAGATCAAATTATTAAGATGGTCGAAATTTGATTTAAGCTTTTAAAATTTGGGTGGCCGTCATTCCGTTTCCGTCAAGATGGCGGCGATATAAAACATGACACTGAGGTGCCCTTTGCTAGTGCTACATCTGTACCAAATTTCGTTCAATTCGGTTTCACCGTGTTTGAATTGATAGGGGGAATCGATTTGCACACATACTTGGCCACCATCTGCAAACTATTGGGCTGATGATCTAGCAGTATGGTCAGAATATGCTTCCCACATAAAGATTTGTTGTTGCAAAATTTGGTAGACACTAGATTATTAGGTTGGTCGTAATTACATTTTAGCCTTTAACATTTGGGTGGCCGCGATTACGTTTCCGTCAAGATGGCGGTGATATAAAACATGACACTGAGGTGGCGTGTTCTAGTGCTACCTCTGTACCAAATTTCGTTCCATTCGGTTTCACCGTGTTCGAATTAATAGGGGGAATCGATTTTCACACAAAGATGGCCGCCATCCGCAAAATATTAGGCTAATGACCTATTAGTTTGGTCAAAGGATGCTTCCTCCATAATGGTATGTTGATGCAAAATTTCATAGAGATCCTTTGATTAGGTTAATCGTAATTTGATTTCAGCTTTGAATATTTGTGTGGCCGCCATTTCGTTTCCGTCAAGATGGCGGCGATATAAAACATGACACTGAGGTGCCCTTTTCTAGTGCTACCTCTGTACCAAATTTCATTCCATTCGGTTTTACCGTGTTCGAATTAATAGGGGTAATCGATTTTGACACAAAGATGGCCGCCATCCGAAAACTATTAGGCTAACCTATTAGATTTGTCAAAGGATGCTTCCTCCATAAAGATATGTTGTTGCAAAATTTGGTAGAGATCGGATGATTAGGTTAGTCGTAATTTGATTTAAGCTTTGAACATTTGTGTGGCCGCCATTACGTTTCCGTCAAGATGGCGGTGATATAAAACATGACACTGAGGTGCCCTTTGCTAGTGCTACCTCTGTACCAAATTTCATTCCATTCGGTTTCATCGTGTTCGAATTAATAGGGGGAATCGATTTTCACACAAAGATGGCCGCCATCCGCAAACTATTAGGCTAATGACCTATTAGATTTGTCAAAGGATGCTCCCTTCATAAAGGTATGTTGTTGCAAAATTTGGTAGAGATCGGAAGATTAGGTTAGTCGTAAGTTGATTTAAGCTTTGAACATTTGGGTGGCCGCCATTACTTTTCCGTCAAGATGGCGGCGATATAAAACATGACACTGAGGTGTCCTTTGCTAGTGCTACCTTTGTACCAAATTTCGTTCAATTTGCGCTCACCGTGTTCGAATTGATAGGGGGGGGACAGACATTCAGAGTACACACACTCACACACACACACACACACACACACAGACTCACACACATACACACACAGAGACAGACACACTTATTTCGCCCTGTAGTGATCTCGTAAGTCTACTTTCAATTTTTGCAAAAATCGAAAGTAGGTTAATACCCATGCGCCAGACCTCGCAGGCTAAACACGGGATTTGCAAATGGTGCAGTAGATATATTTTTACTGTATCCCCGCAGTAGGCAGGGGGGGGGGGGGGGGGGGTGATGGCGCTGTAGCTTAGCTGCTCGTCTTTCACCCGGACGGCCGGGGTTCGAATCCCGGTGACAGCGGGGTGGAATTTTCACCTGAAAAATCACGTGCCGTCAGGAAGGGCATCCGGTCTTAAATCCCCGGCTTAACCAAAAATGAGCCAGGTTGGCTCCGGCGACCCTAATTAATTGGGATAAGCCGAGGAAAATCATTCCCGCAATAGGCAGATATCAGGATTATAAGACCTGATTCCAAGAAAAAGCTTCTGTACGGATGCCTCATTGAGTAAGTTGCCAGCCCAGGAGACAAAATTACCTCAGGGCAATTAGAAAACAAGGAAGCTCCGAGTTAACTCACACCTAGTTCTGCCATGAACGGTCCGGTAGGTATTGTATCTCTATCAGTTTGCTTGATTAAATATGTCTGCTATATCATCGCATTTTATGTTAGTAATACTCCAATACTTGCTACATTTCCCTAAAATATATGGGTCATAATTTTCCGTTTTAAGGTCATAATTCAGCCAGTTTTGAGGGCATATTGCTTGCATATTTTGTACTTTATTGTAGGTCTTAAACATGGTTCTTGTCAGATGGTCTGCATTATGTTAAGTCGTAAAAATAATTGACCACTTTGTGGTGTAGCAGCTAGTATGATTGGACGTCCGGGTTCGATTCCCAGCTCTGCTAAGAAATATAATTCTCGTCTATGGAATAGAACGAGGTACACTCAGCCTCGTGAGGAAAAACTGAGAAGAGGTGGTATATTGGCTTTCACGGCCGGTGAATTAAAACTCAGCAATTCTTCTAGGTTTGTGCCGTGCTGTCAGTCATCAAGGAAGACTTCTACAATAAAATGCGTGTATTTTTAGTCTATTTTCAATTTAGAAAAAATAGGCTTATGAGATCACCTTCCGTCCGTGTGTGTGTGCGTGTGTGTGATGGTGTGTGTGTGTGTGTGTGTGTCCCGTAATAACACCTAAACAGCTGGAGCGATTTCAATGAGCCACGGTAAGTTCATAGCACTATTCCGGACGACCCCGACCGTGCCCTTCAAATTTCGTTACGTCTCACCATTCCAACATGGCGGTTGTGCGAAATATTTCACCAGCATTCAATATCTCCGAAACTATTACCGATATCACCCTGGATTTGTTTGCAGTGATAAAGGGAACTACTAGAAGTTCACCTATGTGACTTTTGAAAAACTGGTAACTACAAAACCAACGTGGTGGCCAAGCGAAGTTGCGAATTTTAAATAGACGTTTCTCTTGATTTAACCAACCAATCGCAATAAAACTTGGTACAGTATGTGTTTATACACATTGTAATGCACCGACATCTAACTTCGTTCAATTGTTTACATAACCACAAGATGGCGGCTGTGGGAAATATTTCACCGGCATTCTATATCTCTGAAACTATCAGAGGTATCACACTGAAATTTTGTACGGAGATAGAGGGCACTACTGAAAGTTCATCTATAAGACTTTTTAAAACCGGTTAACTACAAACCGAACATGGCGGCCAAGCGAATTTGAAAATTTCAAATAGACCTTTCTCGCGATTTAATGTTTCAAATGCAATGAAACTTGGTACAGGAAATGTTTATACACATTTTAATGCACTGGTATCTAATTTACTTCAATTGTTTGCATAGCCTCAAGATGGCGGCTGTAGGAATTTTAAAATTAAGTTTTTATTTCTTGTGTCATAATTATGCGTTCGAAGTGAAAGTTTGAATAATGAACCTACGCAATCATTTTCCTTTAAATGTACATGACTCTATGGCCTATACATTTAACAATACAACATGGCGACCATCCGAAATATTTAGTCGGTTTTCAATACCTATGAATCTATTAGAGCAATAAAACTGAAATTTTGTATGTTGATAGAGGCAATTAACATAATTAGGATATATGAAAATAGGCTGTATAGTTCTTCACGGAACTACTTGTTACCATATTGGTTTGTTAGAGGTTTATCCGTATTGGCTATTGAAATTTCACGACAAACCATCGCAAGTCCAGTTTAGTACCACCATCTTACAATGCTTGATTTTTTTATTAATATGTGAACCTTTATTATACTTTAATCAAATTATTGTAAGGATAGTCCATCTATTTATTTTATTTTATTAATGTTAAACATCCTGAGTGATATCACACCAACAAAAGACTTGATAACAAAGTAGTGGAACAAGTCACCAGTTTCCCATACCTCGGAAGTTTAATCACAAATGATAACCGCTGCAGCAAAGATATAAGAAGAAGAATAGCGCTTGCCAAACAAGCTAAGGGGGGACGTATGCAAAATTGCTCTCCAGTAAAGAAGTAATGTATCTCCCAGATTTTTAAAGATAATAATATATAATTTAAATCACATGATTATGAGTATGGTAGGCATCTCTGTGTTGATTTTCGTGGTGATAATTCAAATGGTTCTTCAGCTAGGAATATTTGAATTTTCTGAAACATGTACCCTTAATATGTACTTTTTCTACGAAACCATCAAATTGTAAGTTACAAAATTTGAAATGTAATATCTATAGCTTAGGTTAAAGATATCTGTGGAACAAATTTTTGATATCTGATTTAGTTTATTTTAACAGCACTTCAAAATCTGATGAACTTAATTTGGAAAAAAATATGACCCATTAAAATCCAAAATATGTTCTCTAAAAAATTGTTCCATGAAGTTATTTAGAATGATGGTTTATAGCAGCATACCAAGTATCTTTAATGATGTAGGAGAAAAGGTACAATAAACTTACAAAAATGTAAGTTATGGAAAACTTGAATCAAAGATTTGAGGTTTTTTTTATATTGTACTAGCAGAAGTACCCGTTCTTCGAACGGTGTTCGGTGTTAACACCAGACATTATCAATTGAGCTACTGTTGCAATGGTTAGCGGTTTTCCATTCCTTTATAAGTTTATCAGAACGAAGTTAGTTTTCTGGGAATATCACACACACTGTTAATTTAAGGGCCTTAAAATGTGGTTTTCGGAGACTCTTTATAGACTCGCGAATTTTATGTCTCACATTGAGAAGCGCAACATATGCTTTGGTCGTCCTTCTAGGATTTTTATATTTCGCCTATTTTAGCATGTATTTTGAGAAGTTTTTCCCTATTTACGATGCACCAAGCATCCGAACACGAGTTATAGGCGTACATAAATATACACAGAAAGACAGACAATTCTATTGTCTACAACATATCACCCAGATATCCAAATATGGGTATATCTACCACACATTATCAAACAAAATCATCCTTACGATGAACCAGTATGTCGACAAAAAAAAAGATTAGATAAAATGTGCTAAATTCACCTAACGTTTACTTCCAGACGTGAAATAGAATTGAAAGCCTTGTAGACGAAACGAAATACACGTCACATAAAAACTGACCCTCTACGTTGTGTTAGGTCACAATACACAGGAAGACCTCTTTCATATATTATAAAGGCTTGTGAAGCATGAAAATTCAGGTTCTTTAGCCTCAAATGGCCCAAATTCCTAAAATCCGCAAAAAAAAAAAAAAGCTGATTCAATTCAGGAATTTTTGAAAATAGTGTTGCTGTGTTGAGATATAATAGACCTTCTGTACTATATGTCCCACGTGAAAATTGCATGAAAAAATTCTAGGTTACCCCTTGACCCCCTTAATTGCATTGATGAATTATACAGTCTACGTTGGTTCAATGATAACCTTATAGCCATTTGCAAACTTTCACAGAACTGTAATAAATGGAGTGACATTGCTTGTTACAGAAATAGATGGAAAGTTGGATGCCACCCCTTGAGATAATGTTGTCATGGTTACCGATTTGAATTGCTTCATTAGTTTGTTAAATTAAATTAAATTAGTTTTCTTGGAATATTTCAGAATCTGTTGGTTTTGGAGCCTTATAATGTAGTTTTCGAGGACCTTTTAGGGCCCCCGAGTTTTGTTTCTGGCAACGAAGGGCTTTGTCTCGTCGTTGTACGCCATAATATAATACTACTAATAATAATATAATATATTGATAGGAATATAATAGACCTGCCGTACCACACCCGCAGGTGTAAATCGCGTGAAAAAATCCTAGAATACCCCTTGAGCCCCTTAAGCTCATTATACGTATTGATGAATTTTACAGGTTAATTTGGTTCCGTGATAACCTTCTAGCCGTTTGCAGACTGTCACGTTAATGTAATTAATGGAATTGCAATAGATGGACCTCTGAGAATCTGTTGCCATGGTTACCGGCTTGCATTCGTTCATTAGTTTATTGTGGGAAAGATCAGACTGTGAAACATATGCTTCAGTGTAGACTGTGCCCGACCTCCTGCACAGAAGATGAACTTTATGAAGCATCACAGAATGCAGTGGAAGTGGCCAAGTTTTGGTCAAATATTATATAATGTTTGTAGTCATAGTATTTGTATCTGTGTTTTATTTGATGTTTTCTGACTCGAGAATAGTAATTAGTTTATTAAATGAAATTAGATTTCTGGGAATATCTCAAAAACGGTTGGTTTTAGGGCCCTAAAATGAGGTATTCGGGGACCCTTTAGGGCTCCCAAGTTTTCTCTCTCACATTGAGGGGCTGAAAATGAGCATTGTCTCGTCCTTCTACTCCTATTTCAGCATGTATTTCAAGGGGGTAGGCCCCCTTTTATGAGAGGTACGGAGAAGTTACATCAATGATTAGTGTCGTGCCTCTGATGGATACCTCTACCAAATTTTACGTTGATACACCCAGCCGTTCTCGAGTTATAAGGGAACAAAGTTGTCCACAGACAAACAGACAGACCAAAAAATTATTTTCGCGCGCATCCATCATAAAAACAGTCTGAAACGCTTAAATAACTCAAATTTCCGTAGAAATTCAGAAAAAAAAAGTCCTCTCGGCACGCCGGAAGGCGGAGGTAGATTTCACCGGACAAACTTGGAGATAGGCGAAAATAGGCAGAATATGCAGGTTTTCGTAGAAGGATCAGACCTCATTTATCGCGTGAAAGTATTTTATAATTGGAGATAAATTCACTTTGTTTTTCTTCATTTTAAACATATTTTAAACATGTTATTGTCTTATGGGGACGGTAACCTTCTTGTCATTTGGAGTCCATTTTTAGCCTATTTTCAATTTTGAAAAAATAGGCTTATGAGATCACCTTTTGTCCGTGTGCGTGTGCGTGTGCGTGTGTGTGTGTGTGTGTGAGGTGTGTGTGTGCCCCCCCCCTAATAAAATCTAAACGGCTGGAGCGATTTCCGTGAAACTCGTTAAGTTCATAGCACTATTCCCGGCGACCTCGACCGTGCCCATCGAATTTTGTTACGTCTCACCAATCCAACATGGCGGCTGTGCGAAATATTTCACTAGCATTCAGTATCTCCGAAACTATTACCGATATCGCCCTGAAATTGTGTACGGTGATAAAGGGTACTACTACAAATTCACCTATGAGACTTTCAAAAACCTGGTTACTACATAACCAACATGGCGGCCAAGCGAATTGGAGACTTTTAAATAGACTTTTCTCGCGATTTAACTATCCAAACGTAATGAAACTTGGAACAGCAAATATTTATACACTTTGCAATGCACTGGAGTCTAAGTTAGTTCAATTGTTTACATAACCTCAAAATGGCGGCTGTGCGAAATATTTCACTCACATTCTATATCCCCAAAACTATTACAGATATCACCCTGCAATTTTGTACGGTGATAAAGGGTACTGATACAAGTTTACCCGTGTATAATTCATAAAACTGTAAAGTACAAAACGAACATGGCGACCAAGCGAATTTGAAATATTTTAATAGACTTTTCTCGTGAGTTAACTCTCTGAGCGCAGTGAAATGTGGTACAGTAAATGATTTTGCAGATTGTAATGTACTGCCATCTAATTTAATTCAATTGTTTACATAACCTCAAGATGGCGGCTGTGCGAAATTTTAAAATTAAGTTTTTATTTCTTGTGTCGTAATCAAGCGATCGAAGTGAAAGTTTGAATAATGAACCTAGGCAATAAGTGTCCTTGAATGGTACATAACTCTATGGCCTATACATGTAACAATCCTAAATGGCAAGCTTCCGTAATATTTAGACGGTTCTCAATATCTATGAATCTTTTACAGCAACCAAACTGAAATTTTTATGTTCATAGGGACTATGAACATATGTTCACCTATAGGACTTTCAGTAACCTGGTGAGCACGAATCCAACATGGCGGCGACGCGAAGTATAAATATTTAAATGGACGTTTCTCGCGAATTAAATATCCGAGTGCCGTGAAACGTTGCACGTTAAATGCTTACACAAATGTTGATCCACTGGCATCTAATTTATTTCAATTGTTTGCATAATCACAAGATGGCTGCTGTGCGTAATTTTAAAATCTCGTTTTTACTTCTTGTGTTCTAATCATGCGATTGAAGTTTGAATACCACACGTACACAATAATCTTAATATAATAGTACAAAAATAAAAATCCAACCCGGCGACCATCTGAAATATTTAGACGGTTCTCAATATCTACGAATCTGTTACATCAATTAAACTGAAATTTTGTATGTTGATAGAGGCACTTAACATGAGCAGGATATATGAAAATAGGCTGTACAGTTCTTCACGGAACTACTTGTTATACTTGTGGTCACACTGTCCTTATGCAAGGTTTCGACAATGATGTGTAACTATGTAACGTTCTGTAACTTCTTCACGCAAAATCATATCTCCCGCAGAGATGTTGGTTGGTTCCTCAGTTTAGGGGCTGCGACAACGCGGTCATATAACCCCGTGTACTTTGGGTGAGTGTAGAATCTGTCTGATAAACGGTGTGAATTGTGATGGCTGTATTAGTCTGTAATTCAGGTAAGGAATGCAGACGCTAAATTTCAAGCAGTAGTTCCTAATGTTGCTACCAGATACTAACGTCAACGCCACCTAGCTGTGAACTTGGCTACTAGATGCCACCTCAATCAGCAACTCGCAACGAACGTTGGAACTTCCCCTCCAAAGTAAAGCTTACTGAGGGATTTTTAGCGCTCTTAGAAAATCCGACGACTTTGGCCGGCTTTGAACCCGCGACCTTGGGCATAGAAGTTCAGCATGCTACCAGTTACGTCACCGAAGCCGCTTCACACTTAGTCAGATGGAAATCTGAATCTGATCTCGCGCAAGTGCGTTGTCATGGCAACGTCTGATGGCTCATCTCTCATCAATTTAGTAGTGTTGCCATGTCAACCACTGATAGCTCTTGGCATTTTCTTATAATTCCGAAATCATTTTTCTCATCCCTTGGCGCAATGGTGGCTCATATCAAAAATTCTTGCAGACAAACGTTTTAGGTAATTATTAGGGGAATATTGTCCATTTTGTACGGTTTTGATATTGTGCCTTTTAACAGAGATATGATTAATGTTTCCCGAAAAAAACACTTTTACCCACCCCTTTGGTCAATGGTTGGTGCTATCAAAAAACGTTTCAAACATAAATTTCTGAGCTTTATCCGACACATAGTATGAACTTTGAACGGATTCGATATTTCACATATTAAGAGAGTTATATCAATATTTCATTTTTTCAAAAAAAAAGTCCCCCGTTTTCATCCCCTTCGACCGATTTAGCCCAGTAACGAACTCTTCCGAGATTTTATGGGTATACATATTCGGTACAAAATTCAAAGTGATTGGTGCAAAATTACGGCAGTTATCGTGTCCACAAGAAACTGATATACATTTATACATAGGCCTATATTACATAAATTATATATAAACTTTTGAACTGACGGTGGTTTTGGGGTCTGGGGGATGTGAAACGCGAATATATGTCGAAATTTTCCGGAAATCGAAACATGGTACCCATTGCAATAGTTAGCTTTCTAATGAAATCTACCTAAAATACTATCGTCAACGACACCTAGCTGTGAACTTGGCTACTAGATGCCACCTCAATCAGCAACTCGCAACGAACGTTGGAACTTCCCCTCCGAAGGAAAGCAAACTCAGGTTTTTTAGCGCTCTTAGTAAATCCGACGACTTCAGCCGGGTTTGAACCCGCGACCTTGGGCATAGAAGTTCAGCATTCTACCAGTTCCGATACCGAAGTCGCTTCCCACAGACATATGAAAACTGAATGTGATCTCGTGCAGTGGCGTTGTCATAGCAACTGCTGATGGCTCATCCCTTATCAATTAAAAGTAAAGTTGTCATGGCAACCTCTCTTGGCACTTGGCATTTTCTTATAATTTAAATCATTTTGTTCACCCCGTGGCGTAATGGTGGGTCATATCAAAAATTCTTTCAGACAAACGTTTTAGGTAATTAATGGAGGAATATTGTCCATTTTGTGCGGTTTTGATATTGTGCCTATTAACAGAGATATGATTAATGTTTCCCGAAAAACCCACTTTTTCCCACCCCTTTGGTCAATGGTTGGTGCTATCAAAAAACTTATTTGACATAAATTTTTGGCACTTATCCGACACATATTATGAACTTTGAAGGAATTCGATATTTCATGTATTAAGAGAGTTATAGCGATATTTCACTTTTTCGAAAAAAAAACCATTTCCACCCCCTTTGACAGATTTTGCCCATTAACGAACTCGACCGAGATTTTATAGGGATACATATTATGTAAAAAATTCAAAGTGATTGGTGCAAAATTGCGGCAGTTATCGTGTCCACAAGAAACTGATATATATATATATATAGATAGATAGATAGATACATATATACATAAATTATATATAAACTTTTGAACTGACGGTGGTTTTGGGGTCTGGGAGATGTGAAACGCGAAGATATGTCGAAATTTTCTGGAAGTCGAAACATGGGACCCATTGCAATAGTTAGCTTTCTAATGAAATCTACCTAACAGACAAACTTACATTTAGGTAGATTTCATTAGAAAGCTAACTATTGCAATGGGTACCATGTTTCGACTTCCGGAAAATTTCGACATATCTTCGCGTTTCACATCCCCCAGACCCCAAAACCACCGTCAGTTCAAAAGTTTATACATAATTTATGTATATATGTATCTATATATATATATATCAGTTTCTTGTGGACACGATTACTGCCGTAATTTTGCACCAATCACTTTGAATGTTTTACATAATATGTATCCCTATAGAATCTCGGTCGAGTTTGTTAATGGGCAAAATCGGTCTAAGGGGGTGAAAATGGGGGGCTTTTTTTCGAAAAATTGAACTTTCGCTATAACTCTCTTAATACGTGAAATATCGAATCCTTTCAAAGTTCATAATATGTGTCGGATAAGTGCCAAAAAGTTATGTCAAATAAGGTTTTTGATAGCACCAACCATTGACCAAAGGAGTGGAAAAAAGTGGGGTTTTCGGGAAACATTAATCATATCTCTCTTAATAGGCACAATATCAAAACCGTACAAAATGGAAAATATTCCCCTAATAATTACCTAAAACTTTTGTCTGAAAGAATTTTTGATATGACCCACCATTACGCCAAGGGATGAGAAAAATTATTTTGGAATTTTAAAAATTGCCAAGTGCCATCAGAGGTTACCATAACAACGCTTTTAAATTGATAAGGAATGATCTATCAGAGATTGCCAAGACAACGCCATTGACGAGATCACATTCATTTTTGCCTACTTTTCACATTTTGCAAAAATGAGGAAAAAGTAGACTTATGAGATCGATCCGGGAAAATGTGTGTCTGTCTGTCTGCCTGTCTGTCTGTCCTTCTGTCTGTCAGTCTGTCTGTCCTTCTGTCTGGCTGGCTGTGTGTGTGTCCCCCCCCCCTAACAACTCCTAAACGGCTGCAGCAATCAAAACAAAATTTAGTATGAGTAAAGATGTGCACCGGAATAGCTCACGTCCATTTTTGAAAATGATGTCAGTGCTACCAACTGCTGAAATAACGCACTAGAAATTTGAGCTCCATGTTGGATATCTTGCAAGGAATGCATGGGAGCTATTCCAAAATTGGCACACATGTAGATAATACTATTTCAGTTTAATTTCCAGGAGGCCATCCATGACAGTGTTTCCAAAATAATTTTAAGCCTTCTGATAGGTCCAATGTTTAAATGCATATAACTTCTACACTATCAATTGGATTTCAACCAAATTTTGTATGCAATATCTGTACATGAACAGATATGACTGAGCTTATTCTTAAGAGCCACAAGGGCTGCCAACTGTTAATAATTGCTCTCTCTATTTTTTTTATCCAAATACCAATATATCAGAAAGTATGCAAGCCAACAGCTTTAAACTATGCACACGTATATTCTGACATTTTAGATTAATTTGGAGTAACTTATATACGTCAGTTCTACCAACATGATTATAAGCCTGCTGATAGGACCAATTTTTAAATGCATGTAACTTCTATACTATCAGTTGGATTTCAACTAAATTTCGTATGTGATATGTGTACTATAACAGATATGACTATAAGTATTGTTAAGAGCAATCAGGGCTGCCAACTGTTAATAAATGCTGTCTATATTCTTTTTACCCTAATATCAATATATCAGAAAGTATTCAAGCCAACAGCTCTATACTTTGCACTCGTATAGCACCTGACATTCTAGATTAATTTGGAGTAATTAATACAAGGCAGTGCTGCCAACATGATTCTTTGCCTGCTGATGTGTCCAATTTTATAATACATGTAACTTCTATACTAACAAATGGATTTCATCCAAAATTGGCACAACAAGATATAATAATTCAGATTATTTCTGACCACCACACGCATGGTATTGTTAGCAACATGCTTTTACGCGTGCTGATAGATCCAGTGTCTAACTGCATGTAACGTCCATTGGACTTCAACCAAATTTTGTATTCTGTACCTTAAGAGGTGGAACTAAGAATATATTCAGTCACCAGGGCTGCCAACTGTAGTGCTCTATTATGCTACATTATACCAGGTATATTTTGAACTAATCAGATATTTCGATATTACCAACTTAATTTCGTCATTATTCTAGATAGGTTCATATACTGTAGAATAATCATTGGCATGAAAAGTAGGCTGTATAGTTCTTCACGGATTTTCTTGTTAGCCTACTTTTCACACTTTTCAAAAATGAGGAAAAAGTAGACTTATAAGATACAAGCTGACCCGGCAGACGTTGTCCTGCCAATCAAAGAAAGTGTTGTAACTTTATTTCTTTAAGTGCTTTTGGATACACAATATTTTTTACAATTTCTGTTAACTGCCTCTAAACTATCGTGAATTGAATTAACTAATTTAGAAACATTCGTTGGTGCGTGCACAACAACTCTCCAAAATTTCATCGCAAAGGGATAAATGGCATTTAATGCATACGGGATTTGGTTTAAATGATTCGTGCGCTGTCACTCGTTTGTTGAATCTACTTGTGCTCTACCAACTGTGAAATGGATTTACTAAGTTAGAAAGCTTCAAATAAGTGTACACAACAACTCATCAAGGTTTCATCGCAATCGATGAATATTATATGAACGCATACAGGATTTTGTTGGAACGCTTCGCGCGTCGTCACTCATTTGTTACATCTACTCGTGCGCTACCAATATTGTAAATTGGGTTTACCAAGTTGAACACCTTCCCTGGCGTGTACACAACAACTCATCAAAGTCTCATCGGAATCGGATGAATGACATATGAACACATAAGTGATTTTCTTTTAACGATTCGCGTGCCGTCACTCATTTGTTGAATCTACTCATGCGCTACCTATTGTAAAATAGATTTACTAAGCCTGAAACCTTCTCTGGCATGTACTCAATGATTCACCAAGGTTTGATCGCAATCGGATGAATGATATATAACCGCATACGGGACATTGTGGAAACGATTCGCGCACCGTCACTCATTTGTTGAATCTACTCGTGCGCTACTTATTAAAAACTGGATTTACTAAGACAGAAACATTTTCTGGAGTGTACACAACAATTCACCAAAGTTTCATCGCAATCGGATAAATGGTAGCCTATATGGACGCATACGGTACTTTGTTGAAATGATTCGCGTGCCGTCACACATTTTTTTAATCTACTCGTGCGCTACCTATCGTAAAATGGATTTATTAAGCCAGAAACCTTCCGTAGGGTATACACAACATCTCACCCAAGTTTCATCGTAATCGGACGAATGATATTTCAACGCGTACGGGACCTTATTGAAACGCATCGCGCGTCGTCGCTCATTTGTTGAATCTACTCGTGCGAAACCTCCTGAGAAATGGATTTACTAAGTTAGAAACCCTCACGTAAGTGTACACAACATCTCACCCAAGTTTCATTGCAATCGGATGAATGGTATATGAACGCATACGGGACTTTGATTAAAAGTTCGCGCGTCGTTGCTCATTTGTTGAATCTACTCGTGAGCTACCTATTGTAAAATGGATTTACTAAGTGAGAAACCCTCACGTAAGTGTACACATCATCTCACCCAAGTTTCATCGCTATCGGACGAATGGTATTTGAACGCATACGGGACTTTGTTGAAACGCTTCGCACGTCGCCGCTCATTTGTTGAATCTACTCGTGCGCAACCTCCTGTAAAATGGATTACTAAGTTAGAAGCCTTCACTTAAGTATACACAACAACTCATCAAAGTTTCTTCTCAATCTATGAATGGAATATAAACTTATACGGGATTTTGTTGAAACGCTTCGCGCGTCGTCACTCATTTGTTGAATCTAGACGTGCGCTATCTATTGTAAAATGGATTTACTAAGCCAAACACCTTCCCTGGGGCTCACTCAACATATCACCCAAGTTTCATGGCAATCGGATGATTGGTATATGAACGCATACGGAACTTTGAATCGCTCTAACGTGCAGAGACAAACAGTAGAATTCGACATCACTGCCACCTTTGGTATAAAACACAACTTTTCGCCACGGGCGGAGTGTATGTAATGGCGGTAGTTGCACAGGTTGCGACCAGGTGGCTCTAACGTGCAGAGACAAACCATCCAAAGACATCAGCTTTCACGAAGGCCAAGGCTAGTGGTTTCCATGACGACTGTTTTTGACTGTATATTGTGGTTATAAAATTGTGTGTAAATTGTGGTTCTAAAATTGTATTCATTCCACCTACCGGGTCAGATTGTGAATCTAAACCATACATGGACCCACCCTAATATACATACCAAATTCCATCAAAATCGGTTCAGTCGTTTAGGAGGAGTTCAGTCACATACACACGTGTCGAAGAATTATATATATAAAGATATCCGGGAAAATGTGTCTGTCCTTCTGTCTGTCTGTCTGTCTGTCCTTCTGTCTGTCTGGCTGTGTGTGTGTGTGTGTCCCCCCCCCTATCAACTCCTAAACGGCTGCAGCAATCGAAACCAAATTTAGTATGAGTAAAGATGTATACCGGAATATCTCAGGCCCATATTTGAAAAAGATGCCAGTGCTACCAACTGCTAAAAAAACGCACTAGAAATTTGAGCTCCATGTTGGATATCTTGTAAGGTATACATGGGAGCTATTCTAAAATTGGCACACATGTAGATAATACTATTTCAGTTTAATTTCCAGGTGGTCATACAAGACAGCGTTGCCAAAATAATTTTAAGCCTTCTGATAAGTCCAATTTTAAATGCATATAACTTCTACACTATCAATTGGATTTCAACCAAATTTTGTATGTAATAAGCGTACATAAACATATATGACTGAGTGTATTCTTAAGAGCCACCAGGGCTGCCAACTGTTAATAATTGCTCTCTATTTTGTATCCAAATATATCAGAAAGTATGCAAGCCGACAGCTTTAAACTATGCACACGTAAATTACCCGACATTTTACATTAATTTGGAGTAACTTATATACGTCAGTTCTACCAACATGATTCTAAGCCCGCTGATAGGACCAATTTTTAAATACATGTAACTTCTATATCAACAAATGGATTTCATCCAAAATTGGCACAAAAATATATAATATTTCAGATTATTTCTGACCAGCACTCGCATGACATTGTTGCCAACATGCTTTTACGTGTACTAATAGATCCAATGTCTAAATCCATGTAACGTCCTTTGGACTTCAACCACATTTTGTATTCTGTGCCTTAGGAGATGGAAGTAAGAATATATTCAGTCACCAGAGCTGCCAACTGTATTGCTCTATTAGGCTACATTATGCCTAGTATATCTTATTTCGAACTAATTAAGACATTTCGATATTACCCACTTAATTTCGTCATTATTCTAGATAGGTTCATATACTGTAGATTAATCTATGGCATGAATCTTAATTTTAAGAAAAGTAGGCTCTTTAGTTCGTCACGGAACTTCTTGTTCCATCTGACTATGAGGAAAGCGGCTAACTGGTAGCATGCTGAACTTCTATGCCCAAGGTGCTGGTTCAAAGCCGGCCAAAGTCGCCGGATTTTCTAAGAGCGCTAAAAATCCGTCAGCATGCATTCCTTCGGAGGGAAATTTACAACGTTCGTTGCAAGTTGCTGGTTGCGGTGGCATCTAGCAGCCAAGTTCACAGCTAGGTGTCGTTCACGGTAGTATTTGGTACAAAATTAGGTACTACTACTTAAAATTGACCGTCTGCAGACCTTACCTGAATTACAGACTAATACAGTCATCACAAATAACACCGTTTATCAGACAGATTCTGCACACACCCAATGTACACGGGGTTACATGACCACCTTGTCGCAGCCCCTAAACTGAGGAACCAACCAACATCTCTGCGGGAGATAAAATTTTGCGTGAAGAAGTAACAGACTGTTAGATAGTTACACATTAGTTCCAAACCTTGCATAAGGACAGTGTGATCACAAGTATAAAAATTAACCCCGAATGACAAGAAGGTTACCATCCCCATAAGACAGTAAAATGTTAAAAGTATGCATAGAAAGACGAAAAAATGTTAACTAACCTCCAATTGTAAAATACTTTCTCGCAATAAATGAGGTCTGATCCTCCTACGAAAACCTGCATATTTTGCCTATTATAGCCTAGTCCCTAGTTTGCCCGGTGAAATCTACCTCCGCCTTCCGGCGTGCCGAGAGGAATTTTTTTATATAGAGAGAGATATACTACACCGCTCGGTGTTGACCGTGTTTTATTGCACAAATTTAGGTTTTACTCGCTAACCGTTGGAGATACACGAAAAGTGATAAGGAACTTTTGGATAGAAAATTAAATGTCAAAGCTCGTGTATGCCATCAAAAGTTTGCTATTTCTAAGCGTTCTAATTTTATTTGAAATGGAAATATGAAATTTTGAAACCAAAGGGTGTAATGACGTCACAAATGTGGGTTTTACTCGCTAACCGTTGGAGATACACGAAATAAGATGAGGACTTTTCGGATAGGAAATTAAATTTTCAAGCTCATATGTGCCATCAAAAGGTTGCTATTTCTTAGCGTTCTCTCTTTATTTTATATGGAAATATGAAATTTTGAAACCAAAGGGTGTAGTGACGTCACTGAAGTGGTCGCCATTTTCTAATAGTCAAATATATCGAAATCAAAAGTACCCTATATGTAAACCTGGTATATCAGCTACATCCATGCAAAATTTCATTTAAATCGGACCATTGGTTCTTGCGTTATTAAGTAACACACAGATCGACAGACAGACAGAAAGACAGACACACACCATCTCATGTTTAGCCTATTTTCAATTTTGGAAAAATAGGCTTATGAGATCACCTTTTGTCCGTGTGTGTGTGCGTGTGTGTGTGTGTGTGTGTGTGTGTCTAATAAAATCTAAACGGCTGGAGAGATTTCAATGAAACTCGGTAAGTTCATAGCACTATTCCGGGCGACCCCGACCGTGCCCTTCAAATTTTGTTACGTCTCACCAATCCAACATGGCGGCTGTGCGAAATATTTCTCCAGCATTCAAAATCTCCGAAACTATTCCCGATATCACCCTGAAATTTTTACGGTGGTAAAGGGAACAACTAGAAGTTCACCTATGTGACGTTTGAAAAACTGGTAACTACAAAACCAACATGGCAGCCACGCGAATTTGCGACATTTAAATAGACGTTTCTCGCGATTTAACCAACCAAACGCAATAAAACTTGATATAGTATATGCTTATAAACATTGTAATGCACCGACATCTAACTTCGTTCAATTGTTTACATAACCACAAGATGGCGGATGTGCGAAATATTTCACCGGCATTCTATATCTCTGAAACTGTTAGCGGTATCACCCTGAAAATTTGTACGGAGATAAACGGCACTACTGTCTGTTCATCTACAAGACTTTCAAATACCAGTTAACTACAAAACGAACATGGCGGCCAAGCGAATTTGAAAATTATAAATAGACCTTTCTCGCGATTTATTGTTCCAACCGCAATGAAATCTGGTACAGGAAATGTTCATACACATTGTAATACACTGGTATCTAATTTAGTTCAATTGTACACATTACCTCAAGATGGCGGATTGCGAATTTTAAAATTAAGTTTTTATTACTTGTGTCGTAATCATGCGATAGATCTGAAAGTTTGAATAAAGAACCTACGCAATAATTTTCCGTTAATGGTACATGACTCTATGGCCTATATATTTAACAATCCAACATGGCGACCATCCGAAATATTTAGACGGCTCTGAATATCTACGAATCTATTATAGCAATCACACTGAATGTTTTTATGTTCATAGGGTCTATGAACTTAAGTTCACCTATAGGACTTTAAATAACCTGGTGATCACAAATCCAACATGGCGGCGACGTGAAGTATAAATATTCACATGGACGTATCTCACAATTTAACCATCCGAGTGCAGTGAAACTTGGTACAGTACCTTATACGAATGTTAATCCACTGGCATCTTATTTTTTTCAATTGTTTGCATAACCACAAGATGGCGGCTTTGCGAATTTTAAATTTAAGTTTTTATTTCTTGTATCGTAATCATGCGATCGATGTGAAAGTTTGAATAATGAACCTACGCAATAATTTTCCTTTAATGGTACATGACTCTATGGCCTATACATTTAACAATCCAACATGGCGACCGTCCGAAATATTTAGACGACTTTGAATATCTACGATTCTATTATAGCAATCGAACTGAATTTTTTTATGTCCATAGGGGCTATGAACTTAAGTTCACCTGTAGGACTTTGAATAACCTGGTGATCACAAATCCAACATGGCGGCGACGCGAATTATAAATATTCACATGGACGTTTCTCGCAAGTTAACCATCCGAGTGCAGTGAAACTTGGTACAGTAAATCCTTATACGAATGTTAATCCACTGGCATCTAATTTATTTCAATTGTTTCCATAACCACAAGATGGCAGTAGTGCGAAATTTTAAAATCTCCTTGTTACTTCTTGTATCCTAATCATGCGAAGTTTGAGTGCTACACGTACACAATAAGCTTCATGTAACAGTACATAACTCTAGGACCTACATATATAAAATCCAACATGGCGACCAACCGAAATATTTAGTCGGTTCTGAATATCTACGAATCTATTACAGCAATCAAACTGAAATGTTGTATGTTGATAGTGGCAATTAACATAAGTAGGATATATGAAAATAGGCTGTATAGTTCTTCACGGAACTACTTGTTATATATTAGTATGATTGCCGCTCATCTAATGAATTAGTGCAGACCATATCAATTTTACCCGATTCCACTTATTCCTCCGTCTGTTTCATCATTGAATGTCTCTTTTGATGGGGCTTTGTTTCCAATTTCATCATCTGATGATATCAGATTATCCTCTCATTCTTCCTACAGAAGTGGGTGTGGCAGTATACAAGCAGTTACACTATTTTTCTCCCTTTAACAGATGGTATTGAACTGTAATATTTTGGAATTAAAATCTTGATACCGTAAGGTAAATTATGGGCGAAAATAATTACTACTTTTTCTCATTTTTACATACGTCCCCCTTTCAGCAACAAAAGAACTCTTCTGACCAATATACATCTAGATATTTAGTTTAGGAAACGTTTTGTGATGTCATTTATGTGGAGAGTACTCTTATATGGATGTGAATCTTGGAAAATTCGAGAACAGGATAGGAAACGGCTTGAAGCGTTTGAGATGTGGGTCTGGAGGCGAATGCTAAAGATCAGTTGGACTGAAAACAGAACAAACGAAATTATACTCCAAGAAATCCAGGGGAAGAAACAGCTGATGGTAACAGTACATAGAAGAACAGCTAAATTCATTGGACACACCGTGCGTCATAATACCTTTCTATCCAATCTACTGGAATGAAAGGTCTTAGGAAAGAAGGGACGAGGTCGACCTAGGAAGCAATTCCTTCAAATATTGATGCAAAACGTAGGATGTGGTTCCTACTGTGTGATGAAAAGACAAGCTGAAGACAGAAGACAATGGTTGAATCGACAAGGCTTTGCCTTTAGACATTGATTGATTGATTGATTGATTGATTGATTGATGGATTGAATGAATGAATGAATGAATGAATGAATGTTAAACTCTATTAACGCTGATGAAGTTATCATTTCATATCGAAACTGTTCGTTTAAATATTAATAAACATGATATGATGATAATTGTTGTTTTAAGGGGCCTAACATCGAGGTTATCGGCCCTTTTTTAATAAACATCATATGTTTAGTATTGAAAAGCGGATTAAATAATATTAATGATTCCAACTTCTACGACTGCTTTCTACCCAAATCAAAGCTCAATTACAAATAAACACAATAATACGGACATCAGAGTAACAAAGGTTATCAGAAAAATTCTACACCCACCCAAGTACACGGGGCTACATGACTACGATGCCGCAGAGCTCTGCTCGAATGCAGTTCATGTCTGTTAAATCCATGCAGATAGTCTATATTCGTCAATATTTGATGTTAAATGAAATGCCAACACGTGGGCCCAAAAATAATGGAGCATCTCGTGACCGGAACCCATCAAATATCTGTATTCGCATCTGGTAATATCCTGTATGTGTGTGTGTGGTCCGACCGTCAGCATCGGCTACAGTGGCCTTGTCACTTCCACCCCCGCACACCGGCAGCTCCACCCTCACTCCCCGTAATGAGCTTAGCCGCTAATTAGTCGCTCTCTTGTAACATATAAGGTGAAAATGAGGTAAATAGATTGGAAACTTCACCGAGGCCACTCATAACCTGGGTCGATAAAGGCGACTGGGTTGTGAAAATGACTTATTTATGTTTTTCGATGTCGATATGTAAATAATATATGTCAGAAAACTGTATCATAATGGGTGTCATTAAAGTACTACTTTTCATTATAACACAGCTTTTCAAACCAATCAGAGCTCAATATTTTCATTCATTGACCAATTAGGTAAGGATAGCGTCTGACATGCACTCAAAATCCAACATGTCGGACATGAATTACATGATTTGAAGGTTGACAATGTAGCATATATTGGATCAAACATTGTAGTTACAATGCATAAACAAACTGGGCAATATTGCAAAAGATATAGCACTGTACCTTAATATCCGCAACTCCAATTTCTACACATTCGTAAGATTTCGCCGACAATTTTAGTGATTGCAGTTGTCGACTTAAACGCACCATAACGTCATGGAGGAAGGAGGCCACTTTAGTTCCACTAACATTATAATCCAGCTCCCTGTTCAGTAAATGGTTTTCTTATGTGAAACTTTTCCACCAGATACCGTTACTGTTCTATTTAGGACTACGTTGATTTGCCTTCCGTTAATATTCTATACGCATCGAATTTGAAGAATAACTAGTTGACAATACGATACATATTAAAGCATTTATAACAGCCTATTTTTTGTTTGACCAAAATAACAAAATGATCGTACATAGTACCTGTGCGCTATCTTTTGTTGCAACTTCAGGATAAACAATGTTTCAAAGCTTTGGCATTCGTTATTGGGTAGAGATCAAATGCTGAGCCCATACAATTCCCAAGAAGAAGAAGTCAACCGACAGAATATCGACATATATTTATGAATATTTATGTTAGAACATATAATAAAGTTATAATTATCGTCGAACCTAAACAGTCGTATGCAACTGGCCTATAATGGTAATTAAGACGCTCGTATGGAAATTATAAAACTCGGTTCGTTATTTTTATAAACATACTATAATAAAGTTATAATTATCGTCGAACATAAACAGTCGTATGCAACTCGCCTATGATGGTAATTAAGACACTCGTATGAAAATTATAAAATTCGGTTCGTTCGTTTTATAAACATACTATAATAAAGTTATGATTATCGTCGAACATAAACATTCGTATGCAACTCACCTATAATGGTAATTAAGACACTCGTATGGAAATTATAAAACGAGCGAAGCCATTATAGGCTCGTTGCATAATGTACTATTTACACAATTAAATCAGCAAATTTTAAAACCAAATTTCTGACATTCCCGTTTGGTCAAAGGTTGCAAATTTTACACTAAACCAAGATCTAACCTCTCTAAGCCACCTGCTAACAATATATATGAAATATTACTGTCTGATTTTGTACAGGGTGTTAAAAAAAGTTCACAGAAAGCAATTCTAGCACATGCTGTTCTGTACCCTGAACGGGGGTTGGTAGAACAAAGCATAATGGGTGTGAGTTTAGAGGATCGTGTTTAATTGTCGTGAGCTTCAATGAATGTGCTGAAACTCCGAATGTGTGTGTGAGAGAGTGTTGAGTGACGGGACGGAGCTCTAATTGGTTAGGGTCGTAAATCTAAGGGATGCACTCTTGATGGGGAACCCTTAGCTTGTAAAGCAAATACTACTGGTGAGCAATTCAATTATCTACTGAGTGCGCAACGGTACGCTCGACAGGCACGCGACCAAGTGCTTCAAGGCTATGACACTGAAAAGGTCTATACTGCTTACACATCGGTTCTATATTTAATGACACTGGCAGTTCAAGGTGTGAGGTAGGGAGCTAGGCGATAAAGACAATGTTTGGGAATAAGTGCTACAATGGATGTGTGGTGTTTGTGGTCACTTGTTTATTGGACCAGAAATGTTATGAATGCGTCCCTCTTTTTAGGGACTGTGTAGCACAATGTGAATGTTACAACAAAGTAATTCAGGTATCAAAGGGGAAGGATTGTAACTTGTAAAGTTCAGGATGCTGAGATACACACTTACCTCGTGATGTCGTAGTAGTTGGACAGAGCCTCCGGCAAAGACAGACAATTAGTCCCTTGGGGTCGGTCTTCTTAAACATTTTGGAACTGCTGATTCGAGTGTTTCCCCACTCTGTTGATGTTCCAGTTAGCCCCAGCATGTGTGTATGTGAATGATGCAAGCCTTGAGCAAGAGCTGAGGTTTCAACTGTGCTGGCTGTATGTAATAGAACTGTGGGCCGGGTGTTGTTGCTGGTTTAGGCCTGAGGGTGGTTTTGGGGTGAAATTGGTGTAGTGAGTTGGATAGATGCGTAGACGTGTTTTATGGGGTAGTTATAGATTATAGATGTATGAGTAGTTGTAGATTTTTATAGGGGAGTGTAAATCAAGTTGCGTGGGGCTATCTTCCTTCTGGGGTTGCGTTGGGTCCCAAAGGGGTGTAGGGTCCCCATGGCCCCTAACAATACATTTCTCAAGTTTGGTACACTTTTCTTGAAACCTTCTTATCAAGGACACGTAATTATTCCCTGGAATGTAAATAACGTGTGATTTGATAAAATGAACCAATTGTTTTTTCTAGAATAATTATTTAGAGCCGTTTAAAAATTACCGGTAACAAACGCAAAAAATATTTTTGCCTCATAAAATGAATGTTCTTTTAAATTTATACTTTTAGAAGATAAATATTATTTCAAATATGTCTCCGTTCATTCAATAAAACTACATAGTTATCAACGCATTACTAAATATCAGGACTGGAATTTAAGTAGTTCCTGAGAAAAGTGTACCAAATTTGAGAAATGTATATACTAGAATTGTTTTCTTTGGCCTTGTTTTGAACACCCTGTACAGAATCAGGCAATAATATTTCATATTTATTGTTAGCAGGTGGATTAGAGAGGTTAGATCTTTCTTTATTCTAAAAGTAACAACCATTGACCAACCAGAAACAACAGAAATTTATTTGCTTAAGTTTGGTGCTTTTCAGTCGGTCAACACGACTGTACCCAAAAAGAGCTGGGTTGTGCCCTAATCCTGAAATAAATTACATGAGATTAATAAATACATTAGGATGACCAGTTTCGATCGTCAAGCGATGATCATCAGATCCTTGTCACTTAGGCTATAACATCTATGTTTGAGAATACAGGTGAAAAATATTTACAATATGTACAATTATTTAGTTGCAGTATTGGTAATGCAACTGTCGGTGTATGCTAATTGTAGTATATCTAATGTTAAGTGAAATGCTAAAATGGTGATAAAAATCCGGAGTTTGTCTGTTTGTGGTGAATATATGGTTATACGAAATCAACTATGGTTATACTGTAATAATACAGGCTGATACAGTATTGGTAATGCAACTGTCGGTGTATGCTAATTGTAGTATATCGAATGTTAAGTGAAATGCTAAAATGGTGATAAAAATCCGGAGTTTGCCTGTTTGTGGTGTTTATATGGTTATACGAAATCAACTATGGTTATACTGTAATAATACAGGCTGATATTTATCCGGTTTGTCTTCCTCACTGGAACTTCGAGCAGTTTCGTTCACTCCGCGAACCAGTTTTGGTCGACTAACCCGGGTGTTAACTGGACGAAACAGGTTTATCCCTTTCTCCCCCCTTTTGCTCCTATGTAGTTTCTGAGGTCAGTGCAATGTTTATTTGCGTGACATTGCCCAGTCTAGATAAGAATGTATGTTACTGAATACAGGAAGATCTACAACTATTTAAGACTGTGGAACTGTCTTCGCCAAACGTGGACTAAAAAGCCATTCAACTAAGCGGTACATGGTCTACACAAAGGAATTTGTTTTTAAGGTTTGCTCATTTAATTGTGTAAATTAAGCCATTGTCACAACCCAGTGTCCAAAGTTAGAAGAAAACACGCCTACACCGCTGTACAGATACATACAGCTGAGTGAGTTGGGGTGCCTATAGTGAAAGGCGCTTCGATAAATCAAAAGTGTTGTCTAAACCTCTAATCGCAGGCGATCGCAACCTGATGCTCTTTAAATGAAATTTGGTGCTCTCGACATACGAGCTAACACTTTCTCGTGATCACAAGCTCTTCAAATTATGTTGCTCAATCCAGAATAACAGCGTTTTCGATACAAGTTTTGAGAGTCAGCAATTTTCTGTACACATTGTGATTAATTCCAATAATAACAAGTAGTTCCGTGAAGAACTATACAGCCTATTTTCATATATCTTACTCATGTTAATTGCCTCTATCAAAATACAAAATTTCTGTTTGGTTGTTGGGATAGATTCGTAGATATTGAGAACCGTCTAAATATTTCAGATGGCCCCCAGGTTGGATTTATATTTATGTACTATTACATGAAGATTATTGTGTGCGTGATTAGGACACAAGAAGTATAAACGAGATTTTAGAATTTCGCACAGCTCCCATCTTGTGGTTGTGGAAACAATTGAAATAAATTACATGTCAGTGGATTAACATCCGTATAAGCAATTAAGGTGTGCAAATTGCCACTGCACTCGGATGGTTAAATCGCGAGAAACGTCCATTTAAATATTTATAGAGTACCCATTTCACAAGGAGAATGCTTGATCATCACCTGGCTTGCTACTGCGGCTTCGAGGCGTGTACCGTTCAGCCCACAACATGATCTCACATTCAGATATGAAAGCACTTTAGGATCTACAAGATTACATTGACAACTAAACATGTTACAATTGATATGACTTTATTTACTAAAAATTCCCAGAAAAATACAAATACACATAAAACATCAATATTTTGAATAAATCCAAAATAACAAATATCAAAATCCATAAATTCTCAAAAATCCTTTAAATCTACACTCTAGCTGTATCTCACTTAGCTCAACTGAGCCGATAAATATCCTTAAACGTCAATAACAATTTTCTTCCTTACATCATTTCATTTCAATTCATTAAGGCAAAGGGCGTGCCTATCATTTATGAAAAGTACACTAAGGCTTTACGGACATTTACCGTATCATTATAGACCCTTCGGGCTTCATTTTAACATTATTTTCATTGTTTACTTTTATTTTCAGTTACTTTCAAACCGTATTATTTCTTCCAGTATTGCCTTAGGTTTAAACATTTACACAACAAATCAACAATTTTTAACATGCCATGACTCGAACCCACATCCTTCCAACTTCTTTCTCATGCTCAAGGGGGATTCATTAATGATGTATCATGTGCTATCACTTCCTTTCATCACTTAGTTTACATACAAACTCAATTATTTGTTTACTCGTATTTCTTAGTACATTTTCTGAGGCAGAAATCGATTACTTTCTTTACAAACTTATTCCTTGACTACTATGGTCAAATATTATGGAATTTCTTCAAACTTAGTGTGGGGACCATTGTCTAAACTCACCAATTCAACAATTTACATTATATTCTTATATTTATCAAAATTGCATAACCTCCCGTTTTATTACCACTACCTATTCAGATCATAACACTCCTGTACACAGAGTGCCCATTGTAATACCTCCCCTGCGTTCGGTGAAGGCCGGTCGGGTCGCCAGACTCTCCCTCACTCTATTTAGCTTGTGATTTATGACCGAGTCTCGCTTCTCAGTCATTCACCCCTCGCGACTTTTTACTGTGAACCTCTTTCCTTAAAATGCATATGATAATCCAAGCTCACTCTTTAATTCAACCTCATTTTATTATAATATTTATTTCATTTCCTCATCAGTGCAATATTCCGAGATCACGACGGTTTATAACTTGGAAGGTGGATAGGAGATGGTTATCATGCCCTGACTCCGTCCTTCATATTCATTTCACATACTTTTATTTGGTAGGATACACAACAATACTGGCCAATGGGATGGGTTATATGACACTAGGCTCGGAAACTCTACACGCCTCCCCAGTTGTATCATATCTCGTAGAAACCTCTTACTCCTTACAGACTTATACTTGGCAGATGCCTAAACAGGACTAACGATGAAAATTACCGTACATTTTTAAAGGCGGACAATTCTGAGATCTCGATCATACCTGAACTCCGGCTTACTTATATTGGCCTGGGCAGGACCTACTGCTTCCCATCGGGTCAAACCCTCGTACAACAATAATATTCCGACGATTTTCCGACAATTAACATACACACAGCTATTCCAGTGGGAACCATTTCATCCACTTTGGGTGCAATCCATAATATACGTTTTTATTGATCTCTCGAATATGCCTGTTATGGAATACACACTAGCTAGCCTGATGCTGCTTAATATTTATTATTTATTGGCCCATTTTGGCAACACAACTTTTATTAACTTGGATTTTCATCGCGTACTACAAATTCTCAATAACTCAACTTCACTTATGTCGCGGTATTAATTTACTGGTCTTTACATAAGCATTTCCCCTTTTAATTTGGCCTATAGCCTACAACTTCATAATATATTTCCAAGATGTTCGCTTATAACCATTTACTTTGATTCATTAAATTTATGATCTGAATGGCATTATTTCTTCATTACATTAAGGTATCCCAAAGATCCTTCAATATTCCAATACTTTCAACTAGGGTTCATTATCATATTTACTCACTATTAACTCATTGTTACTCACGGAATGCAATTACTCAATGAATTTACTCATTATTATCGGAGTATAAATATTAAATATTTATTATTATGATTTTGGTGCTCATTTTATTATTACTTTATAGTTCAACAATGGCATAAATTACTTGCCAATAATATCTTTATAATCGATTTCTCCTCTCATATTTCAATTTTTGATTATTATTAATTATTCATTTTACGGGTTTCAATTTACTATGCACTTAAATAATTAGTACATTCTCGTATTTGGCAAACTTCTCTTCTTGGTTTTTCCAACACATTTTGACATTAGTTATTTATTTACTAGTGCATTTACTTATTTATTTTATACAATTCACAATTATTGATCAGCACATGACACAACATTTTTGTATAATGAAAGATTTCATACTCATCCCATGTGACGTTCGGTTCATGAGAAAATCTTTGGATGTCTTCATCCATCTAACTGCTTCAACAATGCATTTTTACACAAAAATGGACCATTTTCATTCTCTGGTCCTCAATATTACACTTTTTCATTTTTGATACATTAATTTTACACTTAAAACACTTATTACACTTAAGAACGCTTATTTAATTTTTACATGACACACGAACCATAGTTCAGCGTTTTGCGGTGCAACATCACGGAGTTGATGATCTTGATGCGCCCCTTAATCCGCATTTAACGTGTGACTTCGCCTTCTCGGAATCTCCTACTTCTGTTCAGCCTTTCTTTGGTATAGTCTTTCTAATATCTCTGCTGCTTGTGGCTTTACTGATTTGACCTATTATTTCTTAGGCGAAAATGTTCGTAATCTTTGCCGCAACTCCTTTTCCTAGCTCTATCTATCGCAACTTTCGTGATTCTATAGCTTGGCTTCCAATTCGAAGTCCATACACTCCTATTTCTGTTTCTAGCTGCTATATTTCTCGAATTATTATTCTTTTCTTTGACTTCGCACTTTCGCAATATTTCTGCACTCTGAAGTTTCAAATTAGTGTTCTTTTAATATCCCCTTTGGGATTTTAATGTTTTTTGAAACACCCTGACTTTGATGTAACGCACTCATTTTGCTATAAGAATTCCTATTTGTTTTGACGTCAACGGTTCTTTCCTTTGCAGACTCTTCAATGTCAATGTTTATAGACTTCCCTGATCGCTCAGAGTTCCTAACTCTGGATCGTTATGTGGTGTAACTTCGTCTAGTTATTAGCGTGATGTGCCTCAACTGAAGTTTAATTTACTGCTTATCCAAGCTTCGCTGAATTATAAGACCTACACTGAGTTCTAACTCGAACCGTGTTTTCTCTGAACTATTTGTACTTTGATAGTGTCGTGCCTAACTGACTTAGTAACGTGTAGCGTAACTTGTAACTCTGACGTGCTAACGTAACGTGTAGCGTGACGTGTAGCGTAACTGGTGTTCTGACGTGCCTCCACCGAGGCTTCTTGAAGACTGGTTCAACTTGTGTTCTGGCTTGAGCTTAAAGCCATATTTATTCGATTTGGCGCAGAAATTAGTCCCTGACAATTTCGGGAGTTCAACTTTTGACTCCTAGCTCCAATCTGGTTTATATTTTATTTCCAGATGTAATCTGTAATAACTTTACGATTGCCTGTTGGCGGAGCGGAATTCGTTCATAGGTTAATTTTTAATTAATCAAAATAGTTGTTATACACTCTGCGGGGCTGACCTGCTTACTTCTGTATCCCTTCGTAGCACTCCGCTGGATTTTAAATGACGTAGTCTGAGCTAAGCATTTTCTCTAGTGCCAATTTTACAGGTCTACTAACTTTCCGATATATGCTGTTACTACTTCTGTTTTAACTTTAAATCTTGGTAACGTGGTGAATATTTTTGTCAAGTTTTATGATGAGGAGTTAATCATTTATATGTTTGACTTTTTGCTGGCTAAACGCTTTTTGGGGCCTGTTCTCAAGTACGTCCTTAGAAAAGTAGATCCCTCACAAATGTCACACTTTACTTGTAATAACACCTGGCTGGATCGCTGCCTCGTGGAATGTTGAGTGTTAACTACGACCCTTCAGCTGTGCATTTCCTTGCTTCGTTAATGGCCTTTCTAACGACCTTTTCACTTACATTGTCAAAAATAATGGGACTTTATGTGTTCGCTAGTATTCAATAAGCCACCTGCGTATCTTGCAGTGCTTCTGAAGCTTATTTCACAACGAATTCTCCCTCTTGGTTTCTTACTGTTTTTATTAAACTCTAACATATTTTATATAAATGGTCAAGTGTTCACTTGTGCCAATATCCAAATGGGCACAATTCCCTCCTTCAAAGATAAATAAATGGTAAAGAAACTGAGAAAATGTATATATCCAAAAGTATGTTTCCTTTATTTCTCGAACACTTCATGCTAGCTTTACTTAATTCATCGCAAGGGTTTGATCTGTCCTTGCCCATTTCAAATATTCAATCAATTTTCAGTTCTCATCATCGTAGCACCTCATTTTCTACTAAAAACATCAATTCATCATATGGGTTAGGCTTGCTCCTACCCGTCTTACTCTAAATGTATTATTTCTTTCCAATTTCTAAGTCTATCATTTTCCTGTCTTATTTCATCATTTTCTCCCTCAATTTGTCTGGCTAATTCCTTTAGTTCATCATAACAATTCTTTAGACTACATTCACAATCTAATTCTTCCCATTTCTTCTCTTTCTCCACCTCAATTTCTTCTTCATTTTCCACCTGGGCTACTAGGGTTTGAATATGTTGTTCATACTCTTCTGGAGGATGGTAAAGTTTCAAATTCGCGGCGTTCATGTTTATCTTGTGATCTGTTACTACATGTACTTTATACGCATTATTCTTGAGATCTTTGATAATTCTATAAGGTCCGTGATAGTTTTTGCGAATTTTCTTATAGACGCTATTTTCTGGGTCTGAAATCGCTGGTCGTTTTAAGAGCACTAGTTCCCCTTCTACAAGTGGTCTATGATATCGTTTATGACGATTTCTCTTTTGCCTCTTTTCAGCCTGAGCTTTCAAATGCTCATACGTCCTTCTATTTATTAACTTTCTTCCTATTTGGGCATCAGTAAATGTGGGTAATATCTGATCCCATGGCCTTTCTGGTTGCTTGTCTAAATGTAACTTAACAGGTATCTCTCCTCTTGCTTCGTGAACGGTGTTGTTTATACAAAATTCGATAGTGTGCAAAATGTCAATCCACTTCCAATTTTCTTCGGAAGAGTAGATTTTGCAATATTTTTGCACTTCTCTCATAACCCTTTCAACAGGATTTGCCTCAGGATGCCTAATGCTGGATAAAATTTGTTTGATTCCTAAATTTTCCAATTCTCTTCGTAACTCGATACTTGTGAAGCAACTTCCATGGTCGGAAAGTAAGTTCTCTGGTTTTCCTAGGACTGGAATTACTCTTTCTTTCAATCTCTTTATTACCTGTTTGGTTGATGTCTTTTGGATAGGACATAACACTACCATTTTGGTACACACATCCATGGATACCATTATGTGTTTATTACCCCTTCTAGTTTTGGGTAACGGACCAAAGTTGTCTGTTGATAAAATCTGGCAAGGCTTTTCTGGTAAAAGTGGTATAGGCTTTTGTCTCATTAGAAAAGAATTTGGTTTGATTCTTTGACATGTGTCACAGGTTTTTATGGTATATCTTACCGTATCTCTTAACCTGGGCTATATAAATTCTTCTTGCAACGTGCTAACTGTTTTGTCTACCCCCATATGTATAAAGGTTCGTTGTAATAACCATACTAACTTCCTTTGCATTTCTGCTGGAATGACAATCCTTAGTCTAGTGTGATCACTATCAGCAAATTTATGTAAAAGTCCATTGAAATAGCTATAATCCGTTGCAATCTTCTCCGCTTCAATAAATGCGGGTGATGCCCCATCAAGCTTTCCCTCGAAGAAGTCGATCAACATCCTCATCCATGGGTCTTGCTTTTGTTTTTCTCCAACTTTTCTTAGTTGCCCAATAGTTCCTTGATCTTTGTTATCTATATGAATTGCAAGTGCCTCTTCTTCTGTTCCAGGATTTCGACTCAGAAAGTCCGGTACAATGTTTTCCTTTCCATGGCAGTATTCCATTTCAACATCGTACTGCTGGATGTACATTGCCCATCGCATTAATCGTTGACTGGACAAGTCAGATTTCATTAAGAAAGTCAACGCCTTGTGATCTGTTCTTAAGATGATCGAAAATCCATAAACTATCTTGCGCCAAAATTGTAGTGCGTACACTATCGCAAGAAGTTCGATTTCACTGACTGTGTAATTTCGTTCATGAGGCTTTAATCTTCTAGATGCAAATGCTAGGTATTTTCTTTCACTTGGTTTCTCTTTTGTTTCTTGATACAACAATGCTCCTATGCCTATTTGTGAAGCGTCTGTTTGGATTATGAACGTTTCATTATAGTCGGGGTATCCTAATTTTACAAAGTTTAATATCAGGTATTTGGCCTTCATGAATGCATTCTCGCATTCCTCTGCCCATTTCCATTTTCCCCCCTTCTTGAGTAAATATTGTAAGGGTGAACCGGTACTTGTGTAAGCAGGACAATGACTGCTGAAAAAAAACCATAAATCCTAAATATTATCCAACATTCTTGACTTTCAATGGTCTCGGAAAATTCTCAATAGACTCCAACTTGCATGGGATAGGTTGAACTCCATGTTGGTCTATGACGTGACCTACTAATGTCACATGCTTGTGGCAAAAATTCGATTTTTAGCCTACTTTCGATTTTTGCAAAAAATGAAAGTAGACTTATGAGATCAACACAGGGCGAAAAAAGTGTGTCTGTCTGTGTGTGTGTATGTGTGTGTGTGAGTCTGTGTGTGTGTATGTGTGTGTGTGAGTCTGTGTGTGTGTGTGTGTGTCTGTGTGTGTGTGAGTGTGTGTACTCTGAATGTCTGTCCCCCCTATCAATTCGAACACGGTGAAACCGAATTGAACGAAATTTGGTACAGAGGTAGCACTAGTAAAGGACACCTCAGTGTCATACTTTATATCGCCGCCATCTTTACCAAAACAGAATGGCGGCCACTCAAATGTTCAAAACGTAAAATCAAATTACGGCTAAACTAATCATCCGATCTCTACCAAATTTGGTGACAACATACCTTTATATAGGACGCGTCGTTCACCCAAAATTCAAGGTCATCGGCCATGCCATTTCAGGATGGCGGCCGTGTGAATTATGCAACCATTTTAATAAATAGCTTAAGACCCACCAATTCCGATTATCGAGCCTAGGGGGGTTTAAGCTATCCTGGAGGTCGTGATCCGTTATTTATTATAATTTAATATTATAATATTATACAGTATGAGTGGCTTAAAAGAGCTGAGCCGTTTGTGTCACACGACAAGATGGCAGCTGTCCTCATGTGCCTGTCTTATATTTCAGTAGTTTTAGTATGTTGTATGTGATATACCGTACTGATACAATAATAATATGAACTTTGTATGAAATGATCTTTAATGAAGATGTACTGCAGTGAAGAAATCGTTTATTTAAAGTCATTATTTGCCAACAGTTTGTATCTAATATGTTAGTTAAGAACACCTGATGTCATGGATACGGTTAGCTCTGGGCTAGCATGTTAGCCTGACACGCAGTTGACTGGGGATCGAGTACTGCTACAGTTAGGTTTTTTTTTTCTTGAATTCTTTTACAAATGATGTGCACGAGCTTTTTCCACAGATACTGAATAAAATGTCATTTAGCTCAAAGGAGAGGATAAAGTATACACTCGTATATTAATAAAATCACAGTCCCAGCATCGCACATAAACAGAAGACATTAGAAAAAGGAGAATAGAAGAACTAGATACACGTTGTCATTAACCACAGCCTTCTTAATACCTCTGTACGGTGCTGTCCTCTTGTGGGTTATGTGGGTAATATTGTTCCAAACATAACGCTGTGTAAATGCCTGAGCTGGCCTCCTGAAGTATGGCAATTTTGTAATACTGGTAGTTCAACTATTAGCCACGATCGCGCTCCGAATACCTTTAAACACTGCCAGCTGGATCGCCTCCCTCTTGGCTACTTTAAACTGCCTACTCATTCAACACCCATAGAACACTGCCATCGTAGTACATTACGATGGCAGTGCATAGGCGTACAAGATAAAGATTAATTCACTGATAGGTCACAGCACCACCTACTGTGATTGGGGCGGAAGATTCTTAATTTTGCAGGCTGGCTTAATATAGAGATTAACGGACGTGAATGCATTACAATAAGTTAGTAGTTTTGTTATTCAATCATCATAAAGTATATAATATTGATCTTGACACTTACTGGCTTATTATCAATATAAAAGAAAACAAACAATACATTGTGGTTGGGGTGATTGTTTTAGGGATGAGGACAAAGAGTCATAAAGATACCCATACATTTAGGAGAAAGTAGGCTATATGTTCTTTGCTGAACATCTTGTTTAAGGTTGATTTTGAAGTTCGCTTGTTCCAAATCTTTGAGCAATTTCCTCAAATTCTCTAAGTGTTGAGGTATCGTTTCTGAAGTTAATAAAATATCGTTCACATATCTGATAGTACAGGCTTTCACTTCCTCCGAAAGATTCCTGTCTAAGGCCCTTATGAGTGCTGATCCTGCCATTTTAACCCAAAAGGTAATCTTCTGAGGCACATTTTCTTCTGATCAAATTGGAATCCTGTCATTACACTGGTCCTTTCTTCCAATTCCAGATGATGGTAAGAACTTGTGAGATCTATATTCGTGAATAGCTTCTTTTCTTTAAATTTCCTTAAAATTTCTTTGATTGGAGGTGCCGAGTCATTTTCTGGAATAATTCTTTGATTGAGATTTCTGGCATCTAAACATACTCGCACTGATCCACCTGGCTTCTTGACTACCACCAACGGACTAACATATGGTGTAGAAACCTTTTCTATCACTCCATCTTCCATCATTTTCTCTAAAGCTTCTTTAGTTTGTTTGTAGTGCTTTTCCGCAACTGGATAGGGTTTCTGACGGAACGGTGTCCAATCATTCACCTGGAAGGCATATTTAAAATTTTTGTTTCTCCCTGGCTTCGAATCAAATACGTTTCTTTGCTTTAAAACTATTTCTTTCAAAATTTCTTTATCTTCCAATGATATTTTAGCTTTTTTAAGCTTTTCTTCTAAGCATCCTTCAAATTCGACTTCTGCTTCCTTTTCTAAATCTGCAGCAAGTGTACTTAATTCTTTTTCTAAGAATAACACTTCTTCTTCCGTTACATTGTGACAAGTTTCTTCTTCCATGTGCCATATTTGCTCGCCCTCTATATGTTCTATTGTCTGTGACGAAATATCTATTTCTGAACCATGATATTCATTTCGAAATTTGATACAATTTTGGGATAGATCTATAAAAACGTTGTGTTATCTCATAAAGTCTATACCCAGTATAATGTTATAAGGCTGTTTATTAACTAGTAAAAAGCTTTGGGATAGCATTAATTCTCCAATTTGTCATTCCAAAAATACTTGATATTTCAGGCCAAACTTTTCTCCGGAATGATTCCTTTTATTTTCACCGCTGATATCGGGATCTTCAAAACTCGCCCTTTTCTTTCTAATTCGTTAACCAGAGCTTGGGTTACAGACAAACTGTCGACTCTGTATCCAATAAACTTCTAACTAGAGTTCCTTCTATTCTGGTTAAGATGATTGGCAATTCTCTCTTTACAACGACCGGTCCTTCTATGATCACCTCTATTAACTCTTCTGGTCTTCCAATGCATTTTACAACTTGTACTGAGTTCCATCCTCCAATCTCTTCTTTTCCTAGCCCCTCAAATTTTGTAATCTCAGTATGAGCTTTTGAGACGTGGGCATGTTCCACGTTTCTATGATGTCTATGTGACATGTGCTGTGTCGTACTATCTAGCTGACGTAAGATGCTCTCTATCTATATCGCATTCTTCTCATTGGATGAAATTAAGAATCTCTGATTTTCAAACGGTAGCTGCTTAATGATAGCAAGGCATAAATCGGTTTCTGATGGTGCGCAATCTAGTTCTCGGAACTTACAGATTTGAGCAGTGAAATACTCAGAATAACGTGTTGGTGTGTTTGAGCTGTATTTCTTTGAGTATAAATCTAATCAGAGGTTTTGCTGTATATCGGCCGCCCAATATATTTTTAGTAAAGCTTCTCTGAATTCCTCTACGGTATCGAAAGTGTATCGGAAGCTCCTGAACCATAATAGGCAATCACCATCCTTGAGCTTCTCTATCGACCGTAACTGACGTTCGGGTGCGACCCTAGTATCTCTAAGATATTCAAATATTTCTTTGAGCCAGTATTTCGGGGTAATTGAAGATATATTTCCCGAAAATTTCTTCGGTTTATCTGACTCGGGTCTAATAATAGTAATCACTTGATTTTTCAAAGCGTTATTATTATCGTATGGAGTTGATGTGTGTAAGGGTGGCCATCGTAGTTTATATGGGCTTTCCTCTTCCTGGACATTTTTGAACATGTGCTGGGTTCCTGTTTCTCCCCAGTTGTTTCTCAACTCTACCATACTCCCTCTATTTGATTGATTGTTTCTTAGATTTGCTCCCTCTATGGCAATCATATGGGTTTCGCTCTGATTTACTCTACCTTCCATTCTTTCGAGTCTAGCAATGGATTGCTGTTCGATCTTTCCAATTCGATCCTCATTATTCTCTGTTCGTCTGCCTATTTTTTCTTGCTGTTGTTTCCAGCTTTCTTGGAATTTGCTTATCTCGTCATTCACTTCTTTCTTTGTGTCGAGGATTTGCTGTTCCTTAACTTCGATTTTCACCTTTATATCTGCCTCTATATCTTCCGTATGGTTTTCCATGTCTTTATGTAGGCTATTCTTTATTTCTTTGACATCTTTCTTTAGAGTTTTCAGATCCCCTTGGTTTGCCTCTTGCATTTTCTTCAGGTGAGCTAAATCTCCTTGTGTTTGCTCAATTTTCTTGTGGGATTCTCCTATGCTAATTTTTAATGGAGTTAAACCTTCCTTAATGCTTTCTAATTGAGATGTGTGTTCTTCAATTTGTTCATTTTGTTTTGTAATTAGTTTGCCTATTGATTTTACTTCTGCACTAACGGGTTTTATACGTTCCTCTGTTCGATTCGCGCAACGTTTAACAATCTCATTTAACCTTTGCTCTATATTTGATGACATGTTCTATATTTGTGCGTTCATATCTGCCACGTCTTTTTACCATTGATTCTCGAATCCCTGCACCTTATCTGATAATTCACCTAGTTTTTCATCTAAATCCCGCTTGGACTCTTCGCATTGTTTCCTACTATTCTCTATCTGTGAATTAACAGGTGTCTTTAATTCCAAAAAAAATCGTTCACAACGGCTAATTTCTTATCTAATGTTTTCGTGAAAGATTCATTTATTTCTTCGAATTTCTCGTCAATAAGCTCTTTAGTTTCACTCTTTATATTGTTAATCTTTTCATCAATCCCATCTAAGCGTGTGTTTGCTTTCGCCTGTGCGTCTGAGATATGGTCTACATTTGTTTATATAACACTTATACTCTGTTTCATTGGCTCTAATTGAGCTTGAAATTTCTTACCCATTTCACCTAACTGAACATGTATATCACCTAGCTTGGTGTCCATTTTAGCATTTATTTCACCAAGCCTGGTGTCCATCTGACTGTTCACATGATTAATCTTTAGTGTTTAACACTTCGAAGTTTTCTTTACATTCTAAACTAACCCTGTTAATACTCTCTCGAACAATATCTAACTATTTCTTACTGTCCTCTTTGTATTCCGGAAGCTTACTGTTAATGTTTTCGTTAATGCTCTCCTGGACAGCTTTTTGGCTGTCCTGAAGTTAACTGTTAATGTTTTCATTAATGCTCTCCTGAACAGCTTTTTGACTGTCCCGAAGCTCACTGTTAATATTTTCATTAATGTTCTCCTGCATTTCTTTTTGGATTTCCTTAAGCTTCTTTTGAAGCGTAAGGTCTACGGCTTCATAAATGCACTCTTTCAGCTTCAGAGCATTCGCCTCTGTGTCCTTCCTTAACGTGTCCAGGAGCCTTTGCATCTCCTCACTCATAGCCATTCTCTGCTCAATATTTTTAGAAAAGATGGGCTTCTAACATCCAAAAACTAGTCATGCACATAATATATTGTGACGTTCGATTGGCATGTAAAAATGTTGTGTTTTCATTCCTTTTGACGTGAAGTTGCGAATGGGTATGTACACGTACGAACCCATTTCGCACCTTCCTCCTTCGAAACCCTAATCAAGATATCCAAATTTGAAAATATTCAAAAATTTTCGATTAAAAAACGTGGAAAACTCGAGTTTTTCCTGGTTTTACTTAAAGAAAACCCGCCTCACGTACGTTGGGCGCCAAAGTAGAAAAGGGGTGTTTTCCATTATCATTTATATTTCGTGTAACCGCGGGCTGCGGTCACTTTATTCCTACTTTGCTCCGAGACTTAATATTTACAGACTTTCTTGTGATCCAGTGCTCATATCTTAGTACTTTTCATACGTTTCCCCTGTACCCATTTCACATGGAGAATGCTTGATCATCACCTGGCTTGCAACTGCGGCTTGGAGGCGTGTACCGTTCAGCCCTCAACATGATCTCTCATTCAGATATGAAAACACTTTAGGATCTACAAGACTACATTGACAAATAAACATGTTACAATTGATATGAGTTTATTTACTAAAAATTCCCAGGAAAAAATACAAATACACATAAAATATCAATATTTTTGAATAAATCCAAAATAACAAAAACCAAAATCCATAAATTCTCAAAAATCAATTAAATCTACACTCTTGCTTTATCTTGCTTAGCTCAACTGAGCTGATATCTATCCATAAACGTCAATACAAATTTTATTTCTTACAACATTTCATTTCTATTCATTAAGGCAAAAAGCGTGCCTATCATTTATGAAAATTACACTAAGACTTGACGGACATTTACCGTATCATTATAGTCCCTTCAGGGCTTTATTTTATCTTTATCTTCATTGTTTACTTTTATTTTCAGTTACTTTGAAGCTGTACTATTTATTCCAGTTAAGCCTTAGGTTTAAACATTTACACAACAAATCAACAATTTTTAACATGCCATGACTCGAACCCACATCCTTCCAACTTCTTTCTCATGCTCAAGGGGGATTCATTAATGATGTAACATGTACTATCACTCCCTTTTATCACTTAGTCTACTTTAACTCAATTATTTGGTTACCCGTATTTCTTAGTACATTTTCTGAGGCAGAAAACGATTACTTTCTTTACAAACTTATTCCTTGACTACTACGGTCAAATATTATGGAATTACTTCAAACTTAGTGTGGGGACCATTGTCTAAACTCACCAATTCAACAATTTACATTATATTCTTATATTTATCAAAATTGCATAACCTCCCGTTTTATAACCACTACCTATTCAGATCATAACACTCCTGTACACAGAGTGCCCATTGTAATACCTCCCCTGCGGTCGGTGAAGGCCGGTCGGGTCGCCAGACTCTCCCTCACTCTATTTAGCTTGTGATTTATGACCGAGTCTCGCTTCTCATTCATTCACCCCTCGCGACGTTTTACTGTTTACCTCTTTCCTTAAAATGCATATGATAATCCAAGCTCACTCTTTAATTCAACCTCATTTTATTATAATATTTATTTCATTTCCTCATCAGTGCAATATTCCGAGATCACGACGGTTTATAACTTGGAAGGTGGATAGGAGATGGTTATCATGCCCTGACTTCGTCCTTCATATTCATTTCACATACTTTTATTTGGTAGGATACACAACAATACTGGCCAATGGGATGGGTTATATGACACTAGGCTCGGAAACTCTACACACCTCCCCATTTGTATCATATCTCGTAGAAACCTCTTACTCCTTACAGACTTACACTTGGCAGATGCCTAAACAGGACTTATGATGAAAATTACCATACATTTTAAAGGCGGACAATTCTGAGATATCGATCATACCTGAACTCCGGCTTACTTATATTGGCCTGGGCAGGACCTACTGCTTCCCATCGGGTCAAACCCTCGTACAACAATAATATTCCGACGATTTTCCGACAATAAACATACACACAGCTATTCCAGTGGGAACCATTTCATCCACTTTGGGTGCAACCCATAATATACCTTTTTATTGATCTCTGGTGCTGCTTAATATGTATTATTTATTGGCCCATTTTGGAAACACATTTTTTAATAACTTGGATTTTCATCGCGTACTACAAATTCTCAATAACTCAACTTCACTTATGTCGCGGTATTACTTTACTGGTCTTTACACAAGCATTTCCCCTTTTAATTTGGCCTATAGCCTACAACTTCATAATATATTTCCAAGGTGTTCGCTTATCACCATTTACTTTGATTCATTAAATTTATGATCTGAATGGCATTATTACTTCATTACTTTAAGGTATCCCAAAGATCCTTTAATATTCAAATACTTTCAACTAGAGTTCATTATCATATTTACTCACTATTACAGGATGGCGCACGATATGTCATACACTGGAAATTGTTTATAGAATATTTAATATACAACATATTTAAGAAAGAACAGCATTACAACATTCACTGAAATGTGCATGATTAGTCAGTATGCAGGACATGTTCAGTATGTCCACCATCTCGGCATACAACAGCTTCGAGACGAACCTGCATGTTTGTGACCACTCTACGACACATGTCCTCACTCAACCCTCGGAAGAAAGTCATAATGGCCGCTTGCAATTGCAGTACATTTTCTGGTTTCTGGCGGTAGATTGTCTCCTTCAAATATCCCCACAGGAAGAAGTTGCAGGGATTAATATCGGGGCTATTTGGTGGCCAGATTGAGCCGCTCTGAAAACGTTCGGGATATCGATGGGACATCACACGGGGCCCGAAATCTTCACGCAGGAAGTACAGAACAACATTTGCTGTGTGCAGACGAGCTCCATCTTGCATGAACCATTGTGTCTCTATTGGTAGTCGTGATGCAAAGAGTTGTGGAAAGAAACTGATTTGCATCGTGTCATGTAACGCGCACTGTTGACTGTGTCATTGATCAAGATTGGCCCAATAATTCCGTGACTGGAAATTGCAGCCCACACACACACTTTCACACCATGACTTTGAAACCTCGTGCACAATAGCAGGCCGTTCTTTCGCCCAAAATCGGACATTCTGTTTGTTCACAGCACCATTGAGTATGCCTCATCACTGAACCATGTGTTGTGCAGTACGGGATCACCTTCTGAAATAGACCACCCAGCAAACTGTACTCGCCGTTGATTGTCAAGCGCCGTGAGTTTCTGACCTGTTGTCATTTTGTATGGGAATTGGTCAAGCTCAGACTGCAGTATTGTCTGAACTGACCGACGAGAGATGCCCAGCTGAACACAGGCAGTTCTGGAGGATTTGGAGGGGCTCCGAGCCACAGCCGCTCTCACAGCAGCAATATTATCCGGTGATTGGACTGGCATGAGACGGGTTCGTTTTCTCTCCAGTATATTGCCTTCTGTTTCAAATTGGCTGGCCAGTCTATACACCGTCTGCCGGCAGGGAGCCCACCGGGTACGGAAATGAACACCAAACCTTTCCTGAGTCCAAGTTACACACTCTTTGTTTACGCATAAAATAACACTTTTCACCTCCTGTTCGCGCGTCAGCCTCCCTATGTCCGCCATGCTGTATAACTGGAAGCCGGTACGCATGCGCGACATGTGCTGCTATCTGTCGAATCACGCATGAAATAAGGTTTTTCTGCACGAAAGGACATGGTTGTGATCCCAGATTTATACATTTTATAAACCATTTTCGATGTATGACATTTCGTGCGCCACCCTGTACTTCATTGTTACTTATGCAATTACTCAATATATTTACTCATTATTATCGGAGTATAAAAATTCAATATTTATTATTATTTTGGTGCTCATTTTATTATTACTTTATAGTTCAACAACGGCATAAATTACTTGCCAATAATATCTTTATAATCGATTTCTCCTCTCATATTTTAATTTTTGATTATTATTAATTATTCATTTTACGGGTTTCAATTTACTATGCACTTTAATTATTACATTCTCGTATTTGTCAAACTTCTCTTCTTGGTTTTTCCAATACATTTTGACATTAGTTATTTATTTACTAGTGCATTTACTTATTTATTTTATACATTTCACAATTATTGGTCAGCACATGACACAACATTTTAGTATAATGAAAGATTTCTCACTCACCTCATGTGACGTTCGATCATGACCAAATCGTTGGATGATTTCACCCATCTAACTGCTTCAACAATGCATTTTTACACAAGAATGGACCATTTTCATTCTCTGGTCTTCATTATTACACTTTTTGATATTTTGATACATAATTTTTACACTTAAAAACACTTATTTAATTTTTACATGACACACGAACCATTGTTCAGCGTTTTGCGGTGCAACATCACGGAGTTGATGATCTTGATGCGCCCCCTAATTTGCATTGAACGTGTGACTTCACCTTCTCGGAATCTCCTACTTCGGTTCAGCATTTCTTCGGTATAGTCTTTCTAATATCTCTGCTGCTTGTGGCTTTACTGATTTGACCTATTATTTCTTAGGCGAAAATGTTCGTAATCTTTGCCGCAACTCCTTTTCCTAGCTCTATCTATCGCAACTTTCGTGATTCTATAGCTTGGCTTCCAATTCGAAGTCCATACACTCCTATTTCTGTTTCTAGCTGCTATATTTCTCGAATTATTATTCTTTTCTTTGACTTCGCACTTTCGCAATATTTCTGCACTATGAAGTTTCAAATTAGTGTTCTTTTAATATCCCCTTTGGGATTTTAATGTTTTTTGAAACACCCTGACTTTGATGTAACGCACTCATTTTGCTTTATGAATTCCTAATTGTTTTGACCTCTACGGTTCTTTTTTTTGCACTCTCTTCAATGTCAATGTTTATAGACTTCCCTGATCGCTCAGAGTTTCTAACTCTGGATCGTAATGTGGTGTAACTTCGTCTAGTTATTAGCGTGATGTGCCTCAACTGAAGTTTAATTTACTGCTTATGCAAGCTTCGCTGAATTATAAGACCTACACTGGGTTCTAACTCGAACCGTGTTCTCTCTGAACTATTTGTACTTTGATAGTGTCGCGCCTAACTGACTTAGTAAAGTGTAGCGTAACTTGTAGCTTTGACGTGCTAACGTAACGTGTAGCGTGACGTGTAGCGTAACTGGTGTTCTGACGTGCCTCCACCGAGGCTTCTTGAAGACAGGGTCAACTTGTGCTCTGGCTTGAGCTTAAAGTCATATTTATTCGATTTGGCGCAGAAATTAGTCCCTGACAATTTCGGGAGTTCAACTTTTGACTCCTAGCTCCAATCTGGTTTATATTTTATTTCCAGATGTAATCTGTAATAACTTTACGATTGCCTGTTGGCGGAGCGGAATTCGTTCGTAGTTTAATTTTTAATTAATCAAAATAGTTGTTATTCGCTCTGCGGGGCGGACCTGATTACTTCTGTATACCTTCGTAGCACTCCGCTGGATTTTTAAATGACGTAGTCTGAGCTAAGCATTTTCTCAAGTGCCTATTTTACAGGTCTACCAACTCTCCGATATATGCTGTTACTACTTCTGTTTTAACTTCAAATCTTGTTAACATAGTGAATTTATTTTGTCAAGTTTTATGATGGGGAGTTCCTCATTTATATGTTCGACCTTTTTTCTGGCTAAACGCTCTTTGGGGCCTCTTCTGAAGTACGTTCTTAGAAAAGTAGATCACTCATAAATGTCACACTTGACTTGTAATAACTCCTGGCGGGATCGCTGCCCCATGGAATGTTGAGTGTTAATTACGACCCTTCAGCTGTGCATTTCCTTGCTACTTTAATGGCCTTTCTAACTATCTTTTCACTTAAACTGTCAAAAATAATGGGACTTGATGTGTCCGCGAGTATTCAATAAGCCACCTGCGTATCTTGCAGTGCTTCTGAAGCTTATTTCACAACGAATTCTCCCTCTTGGTTTCTTACTGTTTTTATTAAACTCTAACATATTTTTATATAAATGGTCAAGGGTTCACTTGTGCCAATATCCAAATGGCCACATTAATTCGCGTCGCCGCCATGTGGGATTTGTTCTCACCAGGTTATTAAACGTCATATAGGTGAACTTATATTCATAGCCTCTATGAACAAAAAAAAAATTCAGTTTGATTCCTGTAAAAGATTCGAAGATATTGAGAACCGTCAACCTATTTCGTATAATCGCCATTTTGGATTTTTATATGCATAGGACATAGATTTATGTACCATTAAAGGAAAATTATTGCGTAGCTTCATTATTCAAACGTTTACTTCGATCGCATGATTGCGACACGTGAAATAAAAACTTAATTTTAAAATTTTGCACAGCCGCCATCTTGATGTTATGTTACCAATGGAACTAAATTAGATACCAGTGCATTACAATATGTATAATCATTTAATGTGCCATATTTCACTGCGCTCAAGTGGTTAAATCACGAGAAAAGTATATTGAAATATTTAAATTTCGCTTGGCCGCCATGTTCGTTTTCTACCTTACAGGATTTTGAAAGTAAATATATAAACTTGTAGCAGTGCTTTTAATCGCCGTACAAAATGTCAGGGTGATATCATAAATAGTTTCGGAGATATTGAATGCCAGTGAAATATTTCACACAGCCGCCATTTTGGGGTTGTGTAAACAATTGAACTAAATTAGACGCCAGTATATTTCAATGTGTATAAACATTTGCTGTACCATGTTTCATTACGTTTAGATGGTTAAATCGCGAGAAAGTCAATTTAAAGTCTCAACTTCGCTTGGCCGCCATGTTGGTTTTGTGGTTACTGGATTTTCGAAAGTCTCATAGGTGAACGTATAGTTGTTTTCTTTATCACCGTACAAAATTGCAGTGTGATATCGGTAATAGTTTCGGAGGTACTGAATGCTGGTGAAATATTTCGCACAGCCGCCGTGTTGGATTAGTGTAAAACAATAAAATTTGAAGGGCACGGTCGCAGTCGGCCAGAATGGTGCTATGATCTTACCGAGTTTCAATGAAATTGCTCCAGCCGTTTAGAATGTATTAGGGGGAGAAACACACACACACGCACGCACACACAGACACACGGACGAAAGGTGAACGAATAAACCTTATTTTTAGCCTATTTTCAATTTTGGAAAAATAGGCTCATGAGATCACCTTTTGTCCGTGTGTGTGTGCGTGTGTGTGTGTGTGTGAGGTGTGTGTGTGTGTCCCCCTAATAAAATCTAAACGGCTGGAGCGATTTCAGTGAAACTCGGTAAGTTCATAGCACTATTCCCGGCGACCTCGACCGTGCCCTTCAAATTTTGTTACGTCTCACCAATCCAACATGGCGGCTGTGCGAAATATTTCACTAGCATTCAATATCTCCGAAACTATTACCGATATCGCCCTGAAATTGTGTACGGTGATAAAGGGCTCTACTAGAAGTTCACCTATGAGACTTTCAAAAACCTGGTGACTACAAAACCAACATGGCGGTCAAGCGAAATTGAGACTTTTAAATAGACATTTCTCGCGATTTAACTATCCAAACGTAATGAAACTTGGTACAGCAAATGTTTATACACATTGTAATGCACTGGAGTCTAATTTAGTTCAATTGTTTACATAACCTCAAAATGGCGGCTGTGCGAAATATTTCACAGACATTCTATATCTCCGAAACTATTACAGATATCATCATGCAATTTTGTACGGTGATAAAGGGTACTGATACAAGTTTATCTATGTATATATCATAAACCTGTAAAGTACAGAACGAACATGGCGACCATGCGAATTTGAAATATTTTAATAGACATTTCTCATGATTTAACTCTCTGAGCGCAGTGAAATGTGGTACTGTAAATGATTTTGCAGATTGTAATGCACTGCCATCTAATTTAATTCAATTGTTTACATAACCTCAAGATGGCGGCTGTGTGAAATTTTAAAATTAAGTTTTTATTCTTGTGTCGTAATCATGCGATCGAAGTGAAAGTTTGAATAATGAAGCTAGGCAATAATTGTCCTTGAATGGTACATAACTCTATGGCATATAACATATAACAATCCTAAATGGCGAGCTTCCGAAATATTTAGACGGTTCTCAATATCTATAAATCTTTTACAGCAACCAAACTGAATTTTTTTATGTTCATAGAGACTATGAACATATGTTCACCTATAGGACTTTCAGTAACCTGGTGAGCACAAATCCAACATGGCGGCGACGCGAAGTATAAATATTTAAATGGACGTTTCTCGCGAATTAACTATCCGAGTGCCGTGAAACGTTGTACGTTAATTGGTTATACAAATGTTGATCCACTGGCATGTAATTTATTTCAATTGTTTGCATAATCACAAGATGGCTGGTGTGCGTACTTTTAAAATCTCGTTTTTACTTCTTGTGTTCTAATCATGCGATTGAAGTTTGAATACCACACGTACACAATAATCTTAATGTAATAGTACAAAAATAAAAATCCATCCTGGCGACCATATGAAATATTTAGACGGTTCTCAATATCTACGAATCTGTTACAGCAATTAAACTGAAATTTTGTATGTTGATAGAGACAATTAACATGAGCAGGATATATGAAAATAGGCTGTATAGTTCTTCACGGAACTACTTGTTTTTTCATAAAATTAAAATAGGCTAAAAATAGAGTCTAAAAAAACTAACCCCTTGGCACTACAGCCCTTGAAGGGCCTAGGCCTACAAAGCGACCGCTGCCCAGCCAATTGGCCTGCAGATTTTGGGGTGACGCGTGGTCAGTGCGTCGGGTCCCCTCGGCCGTTAATCTTGGTTTTCGTGACCGGGGCACTGTCTCACTGTCAGACAGCTACTCAATTGTCCTCACGAGGCTGAGTGCACCCCGTTCCAACCCTCACGTCAGTTTTAAAATCCCTGACGGAGCCGGGGATCGAACCCGGGACCTCCCCGTGAGAGGCAGGCGCGCTACCCCAACACCACGGGGCCGGCAGAAATAGAGTCAGGAATGTTATAATTTTCTGACATAGTATTTGTACAGTAGATATAATTGGACATCCTTGTATTATTGATAATTCAAAGAACGTCGATTCGACTCGACTGATAACGCCTGTCTGATGCATCGTCAACGTCTCTGCTTTGATTGTGGAGTGAGACAATTAGAGTACAAAGGTGAAAGCTGCAGATTCAGACACTCGTAGCTACAGAATATTATGTCTGAACAATGTGAGATTCAAACGCATGACCTCCAGCGTTGACTTCTGTTGGCCTTACGAGATGAAGGGTACTTGAATTCTCATTTGGCAATGTTACATGTTAGACTCTACCGGTGCTAGCCAATTTCCTTTATTTTTTCCTTTTATAACTTTAAGTTTGTATTTTACATTTTCTGTTTACGTAATTTTCTTTATCTCGTTTGTGTAGACGTCACCAACATTCATCCTCCTGGCCAGGGAAATTAACTATAGGAGATTAAAATCCCTTCGACCCGGCCGGGAATTGAACCAGAAACCCACAGACCAATTCCTAGACAAGACACCCTATTATACTATGAATGATGCCCGATGTGGGCCTATCCACAGATTCCAAGAATTGGATGTTCTCGACCTGCCTGTAGATTCATGAGACAGTATCCGTGAAGAAACCCAATCTTTGTGCTTCTGTAGTGGAATGGTTTACGACTATGTTTTCAGCACTGATAGTACGATACCCAGCCACATGCCTTCTGGTTGTGAGTCCCAGGGTGATTGATATTACAACGTTTCAATCGGTCAACTGAATGCAATCCCAATCACTGGCGAATAACCTGAATTAATTACATATATATAACCACGGGCACCACAGCCCGTGAAAGGCCTACACCTACCAAGCGACCGCTGCCCAGCCATTTGGATTGCAGATATTGGGGTGACGCGTGATCAGCGCATCGGTTCTTCTCGGTCGTTAATCCTGGTTTACGTGACCTGGGCGCTGCTTCACTGTCAGACAGCAACTAAATTGTCCTCACAAGGCTGAGTGCACCCCGCTCCAGATCTCACGTCAATTTCAAAAAATCTCTGATGGAGCCGGGAATCGAACCCGGGGCCTCCGGGTTAAAGGCAGGCGCGCTACCCCAACACCACGGGGTTGGGCGAAACAATTGCATGTGATTTTTATATATATGTTTAGGACTTCAGACGGAGAAAACTAAGAGATAACATATTTCGCTCGTCAAGAGAGCATCATCAGATCCAAATCTACACGAGGTAAAATAGCTCTTCAAAACAATACCAAAACTACAGTGACACCCACTAGCAGTTACTGCTCTCCAAAAAGAACAAGAAGTTCCGTGACGAACTAAAGAGCCTACTTTTCATGCCAATGATTATTCTACAGTATATGAACCTATCTAGAATAATGACGAAATTAAGTTGGTAATATCGAAATGTCTAATTAGTTTGAAATATTCTTGGTATAATGTAGCCTAATAGAGCACTACAGTTGGAAGCCCTGGTGACTGAATATATTCTTAGTTCCATCTCTTAAGGTACAGAATACAAAATTTGGTTGAAGTCCAATGGACGTTACATGCAGTTAGACATTGGATCTATCAGCACGCGTAAAAGCATGTTGGCAACAATGTCATGCGTGTGCTGGTTAGAAATAATCGGAAATATTATGATAAGTTATCTTGTTGTGCCAATTTTGGATGAAAACCATTTGTTAGTATAGAAGTTACATGTATTTTAAAATTGGACCTATCAGCAAGCATAGAATCATGTTGGCAGCACTGATTAATACTAATTACTCCAAATTAATCTAGAGTGCCAGGTGATATTGATCCCGCTGAGCTATGGTTCATGTGATATTTTTTATGACAGAGCATTTATGATGGGATGTTGTACTTTTGAACACACCCAGGAAGCCACGTGAAGCTGAGAGATCACGCGATACTTTTTGAAGTAGCGGTGAATCGCACTTTTGACTTTGGTGAAAACTGCTAATTATTTATCTGAGGTCTTATTAATTAATTTTTATCTTTCCACAAGACTCAGAATATTCCATTTCGTCATGCTGCATTATTAAAACATTTTGGAGAATGTTTATTTTTACTTTAGGTAAGGTAATACCCTTGCAGATACGAAAAAAGGAACGTAAGTAGTCGTTCAACGATTTCGTTTTGACGACCTACTTTCTAGAGACACCCAGTACCTTGCACTGCGTCTGGAGAATCCGCCTTGTGTAGGCGTGGAATTGCTTTTGTCCTACGAGACGTAGAAGAATAACCGCTGTTGAGCGTTGAAAGTGATTATAAGGTGCCATCGAGCCCGCTAATACTATTATTCACTGTTGTTGAAGCCCAGTGAACTAAAGAAGAAGTTTGGGAGATAATAATTGGCAAGTATAGTGTATTGCACAACATTGCTGCAACACCACATTTTACCCACGCGTATGTGGAGGGCAGATGCCTAGTGGAAATATACAGGTAATAGTGTTACAATTATCCTGAATAAGTGTGATTATAATTGTATGAGATATTTAAATTGCCAAAGTGAAAGTTTCGTTTTAAAAACGACGAATAATTCACGGATGCTGCGTGATACAAAAGTAGCGTCACTAGCACGTGCAGAATTATAAAACAGTGTTAGCTCACATGCTAATCCACATCTACGAGATTAAGGCTGTGACGTATTTTACAATTGAAGCCTATAACATTCACGACGAACAATATAATTTTGAAAGTGAGAGGATGAATTATTATGCAACTTGTTTCACTACCCACGTGATTGGACTTTTCTTCACCATGATTGAAGCAGTCACCATGGACTAATACCATCCCGGTATGAGGGTGACGTTTCTACGGGAACCAGCATGATGGTGGAACTTCCAGGACAACGAACGAGAAGGAAGGAGCCAAAAATGTCATTTCCAGGCATATCCACGAAGTTGTCGACAGGGACAAATCGAACCCTGGTCTTTGGAGGAGTCCTGATGGGAATCCTGATGAGGAGGATACCGTACCAGAGAGACAGAGAGGATTTTGTACAACCCTTGTTGTGGAATAGAGGGCTGAGTGAGAGCTCCTCCATTTCGTGAGTTTTTGTCACACCCCTTCCTTGTTCTAGTTTCTGGTGGTATAGTAGATTTAATGTAGTTTGTGAACCAACCACACTCAGTGTCAGCCATTTTTCTAGGTAGGGATGTAACTAGATTAGTGAGATGTCATTTATTTCAGTTTAGAGTGAGACACCCTTGGGTCAGACATTTTGGTCAGCCCTGGTGCAGCTTGATGAACGTCGTAGAACGTCAATGCCTACCTTTTGCTGAACCTGACTGTAGTCATTTTGAGGCTATTTTGTTCAACCCTTCTTGGGGTAATTTTCAAGTCTTTGCTGACTATAGTCATGGCAATCTGATGCCATGGTTATTAATTAACTGCATTCTTTGCAGCCATCCTTTGTTATACCCCTGACTGTTGTTAGAACGGTCGTATCATTTAGGTAGTCGACTGTAACTACCAGTTTTGTAAATGTATTATATTTCATTTTGAATAAGCTCAGATAGCTATTCTTGGTCATGTTTGAACCTAACAACCAGAAGGAATGTTTCGTTGCCTAGCATCGAACCCAGTTCCCAACGTATCATTAAGCAGATCTAGTGTAAGAATCTGCGCCACAATTATCATTTTTGCTTGTGTCATGTGAGACACGTTTTTATTTGATGTACTAGCAACTATTGAGTTGTATTTTTAAAGCAAAGAGCTCTAGTTATTGTAAGATTACTTTCATTTAGACGTCTTTGGTAGAAAGACGGAATTATATTATTATATTCAGATTTATTGAGTGTGTTTTATACACGGACTCTTTAGAGGTCCTTAACCTATGGTAAAGTTTTCTATGAACTGGCCAGGTGTAGGTTTATATTGATTAAATCGCCGGCCTTGAATAATGTGTGCTTTGTGTCGACCAACACAGGAATGTGGTAACCTGTTGGTAACATAAACTTGTTATCTAACCCAGTGCCCTGTAAGCACGCCTGCTTCATTGTGAGACCAAACTACTATTGACAAGGACAGAGTACGATTTGTATTCGCTCTTCCTTTCATTGCTATTTTGCTTATGGAAATTAGTTTCCACTCTTGTATTTGATCACATGTTTTATAGATCGCTTTTTGTTAGTTAAACGCTCTGTTGCGTGTACTGTCGTTTGACAGGTACAGTTATGTCAGGTTTTCTATAGTATGGTGAAGGCTACCCTGTTATAGCAGGATGTTATTGTATGAAGGTATTTTGAGTATGCCTTGTCCGGGACTGATCCCGTTGACTTGATGTTATTGGAAGGTAACTGTTGTGTACAGGCCTATCCCAGAGTTATTGAACGCGAGCTTAGCGCCGCTGGTAACCCGTGTTATTGTGTGTCCGAGTTGTTATACTCGTTTATTATATTCCTACTGTTGAGTCCAGGCTTTTTGGTGGAGAAAGATCTCAGTGGAGACACTCCGTGCCCAGGCTATTGTCAATGTTATTCGCCATAAACCTACGATAAACCTATAAACCGACATCTTAATAATAAGACGCATAATTGTTGTAAAACAAAGCTAACTAACGATTCTTTCTATCTAACTTTGTTCTTTGCATTCTGGAACTGTTGACATAGCCGTGCAGTTGAAGATAATTTCCTTGTGAGGAAATGACTAGGACAGTTGACATTTTTGTAGCGACCTGAAGCATGCGCGAACCTAGAGTTCGTAGCTTGTGGAGCTCAGGCCATGCGATGTCAGACGTGGTCTCAACTACGCATTCGTCACCGTAACTATACACATTAGATGACTATGGTTTACAAAGAGTAAACCAAGGTGCAGGCAGGAATTTTTAATAAACTACTGAGTCTATTTCATTATTTATTTATGATGTCAAGTCTATAAATCCTACAGGTTACCTTGTTGTGTGCTGTTAGCACATAGTTATTAAGCGTAATTAAATTGTTTGTTTTTCATGGCTGTACACTTAGCTTTTGGATGTAATTGTTTTCTTTTACGGACGTCATCGCCGTAAATTTTGTTAATTGATAGGACTTAGCTAGATGAATTAACGTTAAATGTAAATGTCGAAATGGTACCATCCTAACTTAGATTTGTTTTGCTACCCTGTTAAATGTAAATTCTGATATTAGCTTGATCTTGTAACTTGAACTAGGGACTTGCGTTGTACCATATTCCTAGCGTTGCTGTTGTTGCTTTATTATTGTGAGTTAGATCTTTCGCGAGGGTTTTCCGTGACTTCTCGGGTAGGGACCTGCTCTTTATTTTTGTTTATTTATTAGCTTGCGGACTAGCCGATTATAACCCTCCGAACTAGGGCTAGGGGCTTGTGAATTTTAATAAATTTTCACGGTGTTTTACATAAGTCTGGATGTTTATTTTCTCAGTCTAGTTTTAAGGTGAACCTTTCCTTAGGCGGTCTATGACCATCGTCACCATGTACCACGATCCCTGTGGACTACGGACTCTCGTGCCGCTTTAGCCTTTATGGAAGGTCACCTGATCCTCACGGTAATTTTATTCGATTTATGGGACGTTAGGAAAGTCATCGTGGTTGTTGACTCGACTAAACGGTCACATAAAATGGCGCCCAACTCATGTGCCGAGGTTAACGTGGTGACCCTCAGTACCATGTTATTTTTTGAGGATCTTAACGTTGATTAATGGTAAATTGACAGGACTGGGACGAACTTAGAAAGTCGTACTGCAGATCAATTGACCGCATGGCATTCATGTTTGATAGAAGTCCATGGGGTGAGGCTTTAGTGTTAGATAAATGAAGGATAGGATTTTCTTTGATGATGCCTCATCCTAAGTAAATGTAATACTTTGCTTTGCTCACCGTTGTCTTTGTAAATGTAGAAGCACTTAGTTTGCATACTCCAGCTGTACTCGTGATATTTATATAAATGAAGCAAGCTTTATACCACCAAGTAACTAATCATAGCTGTAAGTTCCAGTAGAAATTGATCCCTCACTTTCTCATAAATTTCTTATCTATGGATGAGGAAACTATTCGTCGTGTGTTTGGAGAGATGTTGGCAGGTGTGAATGCTAATCTCCAACAAATCACTGCTGACCTAAGTGAAGTCCGGGGTGACTTGGGTCAAAATACTCAGGCTGTCAATACTGTAAGTGGTCATGTGGACCAGGTTAGACAGGAAGTCAACAATGTTAGTGGTCATGTAGATCAAGTAAGGTTAGATTTAGAGGCTAACACTCAGTCTATAAACAATGTCAGTGGTCATGTGGACCAGGTTAGACAGGAAGTCAACAATGTTAGTGGTCATGTAGATCAAGTAAGGCTAGATTTAGAGATTAACACCCAGTCTGTAAACAATGTTAGGGCTGATTTATCTCAAGTCAGGGCAGACATGGACGCATATAGGGTCGAAGGGAGAAATGATCTGACGGCAGGTTTAGCAGCTGTTAGGGTTGATGTCATACGACACCATCAGGAGGCTAACCAGCGCGTAGATTGTTTAACCGACCAGAAGAATAGAGCTAGGGAAGATGTGCAAAACCGATTGGAGGAGCACACAGCTCAAATTCAGACAACCTTGAATAGAGTCCAGATAGACCTGAGAGCAGATCTGGAACATACTAGGGAAGAATTCGGGACTCGACTAGATCACGTCGAGGGATTTATCGGCAATGTGAAAAAGGACATGGCAACCATGAACATTGGTTTAATCTTGATGAGAGGAGCTGCCAATGCCGTTAATAACAATGTGAAGACTATCGTTGATGGCATGATGGAGGTTAAAGAAGAACTCAACACCAACAGGAGAAACATTTCTGAATTGACGGAAACCGTAGCCAGTCTACGTGAGACAGTGGATGTTCATCGTGAGGAACACAAAATTGACCTCATGTTATTGAGAGGTGACCTCAACGAACACGAGACCACAGTCGAGGCTAAGGTAGCCTAGGTTAGAGACGATGTGGGTAAAATCCAAGAAAATATGTCCAGAATTGAAGGAGAGATCGATTCCTTACAAAAACGATTTGAGGAAGTCCCGGTGACCGAGAGGTTAGATCTCAGTTATAACCTTAGGACGGCCATACGCGAGGTAGACACAAACCTCAAGGGAAAGGTTGACAGGATCGAGCTGCAATTGAACGACTTAGGCAACAAAGTCGCAGCCAGAACCATCCCAGGACTTGAAGTAATAGAAAGACGTCTGGACAGACTTGAGACGATTCCTAGAGAGAGACACGTACACCCACAGATGGGAGAATCTCGAGAAACGCCTATATCTCAATCAGGAGGAATGATGCCTACCCATTTCCAACCCAGCGCGCCTATGGAATCGCAACCGTCACAATTCACTGGTTCAGCGCAAGGTCAGACCTTGAACTTTGACGCGCATCCGTTTCAACCAGCATCTAATCGAATTAGTCATGAGACTAACACTCCTACGCAGAGTTACATGCAAAATACGTTCAGACCAGCGCATATGCAGGGAAATGTCACCATAATTCGTTCAAGAGAGGAGCAACCAGCTCGCTTCTCAGGAACTGGAAGTGGTGTTACTCCAGTGGAATTCCTAGCCAATGTCGAAAACTACTTACGTGATACTATGGTAACTCCAGAGAGGGAACTAAGAGTTATAGAGCGACTGCTAGAGGGACAAGCCGGTACCTGGTTCAGAGCATCCAGATACTCATTTACAGGCTACCAGGACTTTAAGGAAGCATTATTAAGAACATATTGGTCGAGCGACATCCAGCAGAGCATCCGAGCTGAGATGTACACTCGAAGGTACAGTTCCAATACACCTACTCGTTATGCGAATTACTTCGCAATACAGCTTGCGAAGCTTCGTTGTCTTCAGCCTCCGTTGTCTGAGCAAGATTTAGTGAACACAATTGTTTGGCAGTACCCTGCGGACGTACAACGTGTGTTGATCGCTGCAGGGGCATCCACTTTCCAGAAGTATGACCAGATACTGCGAAGGTTGGATGCTAACACAGAGCAGTTCCCTACACACCGTCAGCAGAAGGCTGATAGGCGCGAGGATAGACATATAAATCTGACGACTGTTGAGAAAGTGAGCCAGACGCCACAACAAACGCAAACCACAGAGGACTCTGGGTGACGTTATAACAACTACAGTTATAACAGGAGAGAATGGAACAACACTCCTTATACTCGAAATCAACAAGATGACCGGCGAAGTCATTGGAACCGGCGATTCGACCGAAGGACGGACGACAACCGACGTCATGAAAACAACCGCCGAGGAAATGAAGGAAGAAATCAACAACACGGAAGTATCCGTAGAGACTATCGATATAGTAGGGGATACGACAGAAATCGAGACCCTAGATACCAGCCAGACAGGGATTGGAAAGGAAGAGCACGGGAGAGCCGTGAGTACCTCCAACAACTGAGAGAATTGCAGATCCAAGAAGAGGGAGAACGGAACCCTACTTCGAGGGAAAATAGACATTCGCCGCAGGAGATGGAGCAGAACCAGCCCAGTACTTCTCGCCAGGACAGAAAAAAAACGCCGAAAAATCAATAGATTCTTGTTCGGTTGAGCACCGAGTAACTGCCACCATATTTCTCTGGGAGCCAATCCAAGAAGACTTGTTGGACGAACGACGAACGACGAACCACAATTATGAATTGACACGTCTACCCAAGATCGTAGCCACCTTGAATGAAGTCAGTGTAGTCATACTCATCGATACCGGGGCGATGATTAGTGTAATTTCCGCCGATTGCCATGCCAGACTGAAAGCAAACTCTGAGGTGACAGAGCTGCCCATTTCAGCTGTAAGAGTCAGAGGTGTCATACCTGACCGCGTTGTAACGTGCAAAATCCAGATTCTGTGTACTCTGAAGATTTCGAGCCACGTGTACTTGCACGAATTTCTTGTAATGAAGGGCCTGCATCATGATGCCATTTTAGGCGCAGACGTCATTAGAAAATATGATGGAATCATTGACATGGGACGGAACACGGTAGAGTTCAAGCCGAACGAACCCATTCAGATGAGCCTAATTGAAGAAGAACCGGAATTCCTATCCGAAGTCGACGTAGTCGAAGAATTAAATGGCAAGGAAATTGAGGAGACACTAGATGCCGACGAAGAGGCAGAATCGTTATCAGCACCCATACGTGAGGATCTTGAGGCACTATTGAACGAATACAGGGATATATTCGACACCACACCTGGTGAGATATTAGACTACGAGTATGATCTTGTGTTACTGGATGATTCCCCATTCCAGAAAAAGATCTATCCGATTGCCGAGAAACATCTCGAAGAAGCTGCTAAGAAGATCCATGAGATGGAAGCAGCAGGCACAATCAAGAAATCACCGACTCCTTTCTTGAATCCCATAATACCTGTAGTTAAGGTAGATGGAAGCTTGAGACTTTTTCTTGATGCAAGAGCCTTGAATGAACGCCTAGCTCTTGAGCACGACAGAACGCCCAAGATTAGGGACATTCTCAGGAAGTTCAAAGGAAAAAGGATATTTTCATCATTGGACTTGGTTCAGTCTTATTACCATATCAGATTATCTGAGCATACTCAGAAATATACTGGATTCCTGTTTGATCAGACTACTTATGTCTTCCGAAAACTACCATTTGGATTGAAAAATGCCGGAGCCGCATTAATCAGAGCACTTGATGCCAAGCTGACTCCTGAAGTGAAGCAGAGAGTAATATGTTATGTGGATGACATAATCATAGCTTCAGGAACAGAAGAAGAGCATTTAAAGACATTGCGCCTTTTTTTTTTGAGAATCTTCGACAGGCGAATTTTAAGGTCAAATTTGACAAGTGTCGATTCTTTCAGAAAGAAGTGAAATTCGTAGGACATATAATCAATGGAGAAGGATATAGACCGAATCCGGCAAAGATTAGAACTGTTGCTGCATTTCCAACGCCAACCCGTGTGAAACACGTGAGACAATTCTTAGGAATTCTCCAATTCTTTGCTGCTCATTGTGAGAAGTATTCCGAGACTGTTGCACCACTGCAAGGATTATTGAAAAAGAACTGCAGGTGGAACTGGAATGATGAATGCGAGATAGCTTTCAGGAGAGCTAAACAGATGCTTGTGGACTCAATTCAGTTAGAATATCCAGATTATTCTCGGAACTTTATTCTAGAAACTGATGCATCTGCCATTGGTATAGGAGCCATTTTACTGCAGGAGGATGATGAGAAGAAACGTCATTACATCGCTTTCTTAAGCCGACGTTTAAGAGCACATGAATCTCACTACTTCACGACCGAGATAGAAGCACTTGCAATTGTCTACGCACTTGAATACTGGCAAAAACTTCTGTTAGGCCAGAGGATTATTGTGAGAACCGATCATCATGCGTTAACCTTCATCTTAAGAACAAGACTGGCAAGCGACAGGATCACACGTTGGACGCTGTTTCTCCAACAGTTCGATTTGGAAATAGTTTATCGACCAGGCAGAGAGAATGTATTGGCCGACATCCTCAGCCGGAATCCTGAAGCTACTGTTAATGCCATAGACATCGAGGGAGAATGCGAGGAACACCTTCGCCGACTTCGTCATCTACCTGAAGGACAGCGACGTGAGGAGGAACTCAGACATATTATCCGTTTCCTAGAGCGAAGAATGGATCCACAGGATGATCATTATGCAAGAATTGCTGCTCTTGCAGATGAGTATTTTATTTATCATCGTGTCTTATACAAATTTGTAGACGAGGACCACACTCAACTGCGTGCAGTTATTCCTAGGAGATACCAAGAATCTGTTATTCTTATGGTACATTTATCCATAGGACATGGTGGAACAGACAAAACCATCGCAACCATCAAGGAGTCTTTCACATGGAAAGGGTTAGGAGCCACCGTTAGACAGTGTTTACGTGCTTGCGACGCATGTCAGCGGAACAAGTACACGTCACACTTGCTGAAGGAACAACCTAGACCAATACTACCAACTCAACCTAGAGAGTTATATGCACAGGACCTGTATGGCCCAATACCTAAGGCTCGTCGTGGGAATCGATACATCGATGTAACTATTGATGTGTTCACGAAATATACGATGCTTCATCCGATTCAAAAAGCTACTGCACATCAGATTATTCAGAGGATTAGACGTCAAGTGATACCGGAGGCAGGAAAGCCACAATTCCTGTTGACTGATCACGGATCACAGTACACCTCAGCAGAATTTGCGAATGCCATGAATGAGCTTGAAATAGGTCATATTTTATCATCTATTCGACATCCAGAGAGCAACCCAGCAGAATGCGTGATGCCTATTATCGCAAAATTCTGTCGATTATATTGTCAAGAAGAACACCGGCGATGGACTGAAGTCCTTGTCATTATGGCAAAATGTATTAATTCAACAATCCATGAGAGCACCGGTCAAATACCTATGGTCTTGCATTTGAACCAGATGCCGCTGAGAATATGGGATCGTGTGATTGTAAATCCACCTTGTTTAGAACCATCACATGCCAGCAGACTTTGAGCTGCGAGAGAGACTATGGACAGACAAGCTGCCAAGCGCTTGAGAAGAACTAGACGCCAGAGGTTTAGAGAACCACTAGTAGAAGGAGACCTTATCCTTATAAGGAGACCCGGAATTTCTAGGCCTATAGACCGCATATATGGAAAATTTCTGTCCTTGTATTATGGCCCTAGTCGTATCCGACAGCCTTTGAACAATGGAAGTTATGTAATAGCAGACATTAGGACAGGAGAGCGCATTGGAACCTTTAATGCAGCCAATCTAAAAAAATATCACTCTCGAATGAATTTCAAAGCAAATAAAAATGTTATCCCAACATTTTATTTGAAACGACGGAGAAGCAGATGAACCCGCTGAGCTATGGTTCATGTGATATTTTTATGACAGAGCATTTATGATGGGATGTTGTACTTTTGAACACACCCAGGAAGCCACGTGAAGCTGAGAGATCACGCGATACTTTTTGAAGTAGCGGTGAATCGCTTTTTTGACTTTGGTGAAAACTGCTAATTATTTATCTGAGGTCTTAATAATTAATTTTTATCTTTCCACAAGACTCAGAATATTCCATTTCGTCATGCTGCATTATTAAAACATTTTGGAGAATGTTTATTTTTACTTTAGGTAAGGTAATACCCTTGCAGATACGAAAAAAGGAACGTAAGTAGTCGTTCAACGATTTCGTTTTGACGACCTACTTTCTAGAGACACCCAGTACCTTGCACTGCGTCTGGAGAATCCGCCTTGTGTAGGCGTGGAATTGCTTTTGTCCTACGAGACGTAGAAGAATAACCGCTGTTGAGCGTTGAAAGTGATTATAAGGTGCCATCGAGCCCGCTAATACTATTATTCACTGTTGTTGAAGCCCAGTGAACTAAAGAAGAAGTTTGGGAGATAATAATTGGCAAGTATAGTGTGTTGCACAACATTGCTGCAACACCACATTTTACCCACGCGTATGTGGAGGGCAGATGCCTAGAGGAAATATACAGGTAATAGTGTTACAATTATCCTGAATAAGTGTGATTATAATTGTATGAGATATTTAAATTGCCAAAGTGAAAGTTTCGTTTTAAAAACGACGAATAATTCACGAATGCTGCGTGATACAAAAGTAGCGTCACTAGCACGTGCAGAATTATAAAACAGTGTTAGCTCACATGCTAATCCACATCTACGAGATTAAGGCTGTGTCGTATTTTACAATTGAAGCCTATAACATTCACGACGAACATTATAATTTTGAAAAAGTGAGGATGAATTATTATGCAACTTGTTTCACTACCCACGTGATTGGACTTTTCTTCACCATGATTGAAGCAGTCACCATGGACTAATACCATCCCGGTATGAGGGTGACGTTTCTACGGGAACCAGCATGATGGTGGAACTTCCAGGACAACGAACGAGAAGGAAGGAGCCAAAAATGCCATTTCCAGGCATATCCACGAAGTTGTCGACAGGGACAAATCGAACCCTGGTCTTTGGAGGAGTCCAGATGGGAATCCTGATGAGGAGGATACCGTACCAGAGAGACAGAGAGGATTTTGTACAACCCTTGTTGTGGAATAGAGGGCTGAGTGAGAGCTCCTCCATTTCGTGAGTTTTTGTCACACCCCTTCCTTGTTCTAGTTTCTGGTGGTATAGTAGATTTAATGTAGTTTGTGAACCAACCACACTCAGTGTCAGCCATTTTCTAGGTAGGGATGTAACTAGATTAGTTAGATGTCATTTATTTCAGTTTAGAGTGAGACACCCTTGGGTCAGACATTTTGGTCAGCCCTGGTGCAGCTTGATGAACGTCGTAGAACGTCAATGCCTACCTTTTGCTGAACCTGACTGTAGTCATTTTGAGGCTATTTTGTTCAACCCTACTTGGGGTAATTTTCAAGTCTTTGCTGACTATAGTCATGGCAATCTGATGCCATGGTTATTAATTAACTGCATTCTTTGCAGCCATCCTTTGTTATACCCCTGACTGTTGTTAGAACGGTCGTATCATTTAGGTAGTCGACTGTAACTACCAGTTTTGTAAATGTATTATATTTCATTTTGAATAAGTTCAGATAGCTATTCTTGGTCATGTTTGAACCTAACAACCAGAAGGAATGTTTCGTTGCCTAGCATCGAACCCAGTTCCCAACGTATCATTAAGCAGATCTAGTGTAAGAATCTGCACCACAATTATCATTTTTGATTGTGTCATGTGAGACACGTTTTTATTTGATGTACTAGCAACTATTGAGTTGTATTTTTAAAGCAAAGAGCTCTAGTTATTGTAAGATTACTTTCATTTAGACGTCTTTGGTAGAAAGACGGAATTATATTATTATATTCAGATTTATTGAGTGTGTTTTATACACGGACTCTTTAGAGGTCCTTAACCTATGGTAAAGTTTTCTATGAACTGGCCAGGTGTAGGTTTATATTGATTAAATCGCCGGCCTTGAATAATGTGTGCTTTGTGTCGACCAACACAGGAATGTGGTAACCTGTTGGTGACATAAACTGGTTATCTAACCCAGTGCCCTGTAAGCACGCCTGCTTCATTGTGAGACAAAACTACTATTGACAAGGAAAGATTACGATTTGTATTCGCTCTTCCTTTCATTGCTATTTTGCTTATGGAAATTAGTTTCCACTCTTGTATTTGATCACTTGTCTTATAGATCGCTTTTTGTTAGTTAAACGCTCTGTTGCGTGTACTGTCGTTTGACAGGTACAGTTATGTCAGGTTTTCTATAGTATGGTGAAGGCTACCCTGTTATAGCAGGATGTTATTGTATGAAGGTATTTTGAGTATGCCTTGTCCGGAACTGATCCCGTTGACTTGATGTTATTGGAAGGTAACTGTTGTGTACAGGCCTATCCCAGAGTTATTGAACGCGAGCTTAGCGCCACTGGTAACCCGTGTTATTGTGTGTCCGAGTTGTTATACTCGTTGATTATATTCCGACTGTTGAGTCGAGGCTTTTTGGTGGAGAAAGATCTCAGTGGAGACACTCCGTGCCCAGGCTATTGTCAATGTTATTCGCCATAAACCTACGATAAACCTATAAACCGACATCTTAATAATAAGACGCATAATTGTTGTAAAACAAAGCTAACTAACGATTCTTTCTATCTAACTTTGTTATTTGCATTCTGGAACTGTTGACATAGCCGTGCAGTTGAAGATAATTTCCTTGTGAGGAAATGACTAGGACAGTTGACATTTTTGTAGCGACCTGAAGCATGCGCGAACCTAGAGTTCGTAGCTTGTGGAGCTCAGGCCATGCGATGTCAGACGTGGTCTCAACTACGCATTCGTCACCGTAACTATACACATTAGATGACTATGGTTTACAAAGAGTAAACCAAGGTGCAGGCAGGAATTTTTAATAAACTACTGTGTCTATTTCATTATTTATTTATGATGTCAAGTGTATAAATCCTACAGGTTACCTTGTTGTGTGCTGTTAGCACATAGTTATTAAGCGTAATTAAATTGTTTGTTTTTCATGGCTGTACACTTAGCTTTTGGATGTAATTGTTTTCTTTTACGGACGTCATCGCCGTAAATTTTGTTAATTGATAGGACTTAGCTAGATGAATTAACGTTAAATGTAAATGTCGAAATGATACCATCCTAACTTAGATTTGTTTTGCTACCCTGTTAAATGTAAATTCTGATATTAGCTTGATCTTGTAACTTGAACTAGGGACTTGCGTTGTACCATATTCCTAGCGTTGCTGTTGTTGCTTTATTATTGTGAGTTAGATCTTTCGCGAGGGTTTTCCGTGACTTCTCAGGTAGGGACCTGCTCTTTATTTTTGTTTATTTATTAGCTTGCGGACTAGCCGATTATAACCCTCCGAACTAGGGCTAGGGGCTTGTGAATTTTAATAAATTTTCACGGTGTTTTACATAAGTCTGGATGTTTATTTTCTCAGTCTAGTTTTAAGGTGAACCTTTCCTTAGGCGGTCTATGACCATCGTCACCATGTACCACGATCCCTGTGGACTACGGACTCTCGTGCCGCTTTAGCCTTTATGGAAGGTCACCTGATCCTCACGGTAATTATATTCGACTTATGGGACGTTAGGAAAGTCATCGTGGTTGTTGACTCGACTAAACGGTCACAATATACGTGTGCAAAGTATAGAGCTGTTGACTTGCATACGTTCTGATATATAGTTATTAGGGTAAAAAAATGTATACAGCATTTATTAACAGTTGGCAGTCCTGATTGCTCTTAAGAATTATTATAGTCATATCTGTTATATTACAATTAGCACATACGAAATTTGGTTGAAATCCAACTGATAGTATAGAAGTTACATGTATTTAAAAATTGGTCCTATCTGCAGGCTTAGAATCATGTTGGTAGAACTGAAGTATATACGTTACTCCAAATTAATCTAAAATTTCAGGTACTATACGTGTGTATAGTTTAAAGCTTTCGGCTTGCATATTTTCTGATATATTGTTATTTGGATGAAGAAAATATAGAGAGCAATTTTTAACAGTTGGCAGCCATGTTGGCTGTTAAGAATACACTCAGACGACCCTGTTTATGTACACATATTACATTCAAAATTTGGTTGCAATCCAATTAATAGTGTAGAAGTTATATGCATTTAAAAATTTGACCTATCAGAAGGCTAAAAATTATTTTGGCAACACTGGCATGTATGGCCTCCTTGAAATTAAACTGAAATAGTATTATCTACATGTGTGCCAATTTTGGAATAGCACCCATGCTAACCTTCCATGATAACCAACATGGAGATCAAATTTCTAGTTCGTTTTTCCAGCAGTTGGTAGCACTGACATCATTTTCAAATATGGGTTTGAGATATTCCTGTTTACATCTTTACTCATACTAAATTTGGTTTCGATTGATGCAGCCGTTTAGGAGTTGATAGGGTACACACACAGAGCCAGACAGACAGAAGGACAGCCAGGCAGACAGAAGGAAGGACAGACAGACACACACACATTTTCCCGGATCGATCTCATAAGTCTACTTTTTCCTCATTTTTGCAAAATGTGAAAAGTAGGCTAAACAAGATGTTCAGTAAATAACATATAGCCTACTTTCTCCTAAATGCATGGGTATTGTTATAACTCTTTGTCCTTTTCAAGGAGTATAATTGAATATTGGTTGTAGTAGCTTGTTGAAATACAACGTGCTATACGGATAGTAAACATGAATATGAGGTGCCCTTTGCTAGTGCTACCTTGGTAAAAAATTTCATTCAATTCGATTTCACCGCGTTTGAATTGATATGGGGAATCGATTTTCACACATATATGGCCGCTATCTGCAAACTGTTGGGTTGAGGACCTTGTAGTTCAGTAAAAAGATGCTTCCCACAAAAAGGTTTGTTGTTGCAAAATTTGGTAGAGATCAAATGATAATGTTGGTCGTAATTTGATTTAAGATTTTAACATTTGGGTGGCCGCCATTCCGTTTCCGTCAAGATGGCGGCGACATAAAACAATACACTGAGGTGCCCTTTGCTAGTGCTACTTTTGTACCAAATTTCGTTCAATTCGGTTTTACCGTGTTTGAATTAATGGGGGGAATTGATTTGCACACATACTTGGCCGCCATCTGCAAACTATTTGGATGATGACCTCGTAGTTTAGTCAAAAGACGCTAACCGTATGAATATATGTTGTGGCAAAATTTGGTAGAAATCGGATGATTAGGTTAGTCTTTATTTGATTTAAGCTCTGAACATTTGGGAGGCCGCCATTACGTTTCCGTCAAGATGGCGGCAATATAAAACATGACACTGATGTGCCCTTTGCTGCTGCTACCTCTTTACTAAATTTTGTTCAATTCGGTTTCACCGTGTTTGAAAAGATAGGGGGAATCGATTTGCACACATACATGGCTGTCATCCGTAAAGTATTGGGCTGATGACCATGTAGTTCGGTCAAAAGATTCTTCATTCATAAAGATGTAATACTGCGAAATTTGGTATAGATCAGATGATTAGGTTGGTCGTAATTTGATTTGAGCGTTTGGCATTTGGGTGGCCGGCATTACGTTTTCGTCAAGATGGCGGCGATATAAAACATGACATTGAGGTGCCCTTTGCTAGTGCTACTTCTGTACCAAATTTCGTTCAATTCGGTTTTACCGTGTTTGAATTAATGGGGGGGGAATCGATTTGCACACATACATGGCCGCCATCTGCAAACTATTTGGTTGATGACCTCGTAGTTTAGTCAAAAGACGCTAACCGTATGAATATATGTTGTGGCAAAATTTGGTAGAGATCGGATGATTAGGTTAGTCTTCATTTGATTTAAGTTCTGAACATTTGGGAGGCCGCCATTACGTTTCCGTCAAGATGGCGGCAATATAAAACATGACACTGATGTGCCCTTTGCTGCTGCTACCTCTTTACAAATTTTGTTCAATTCGGTTTCACCGTGTTTGAAAAGATAGGGGGAATCTATTTGCACACATACATGGCTGTCATCCGTAAAGTATTGGGCTGATGACCATGTAGTTTGGTCATAAGATTCTTCATTCATAAAGATATAATACTGCAAAATTTGGTATAGATCAGATGATTAGGTTGGTCGTAATTTGATTTGAGCGTTTGACATTTGGGTGGCCGGCATTACGTTTTCGTCAAGATGGCGGCGATATAAAACATGACATTGAGGTGTCCTTTGCTAGTGCTACCTCTGTACCAAATTTTGTTCAATTCGGTTTCACCGTGTTTGAATTGATATGGGGAATCGATTTGCACACATACATGACGGCCATCTGCAAACTATTGGGCTGAAGACCTTGTAGTTTAGTCAAAAGACGCCCGCCACATAATTATATGTTGTTGCAAAATTTGGTAGAGATCGGATGATCAGGCTAGTCGTAATTGTATTTCAGATTTGAACATTTGGGTGGCCACCATTACGTTTCCGTCAAGATGGCGGCGATATAAAACATGACACTGAGGTGTCTTTTGCTAGTTCTGATTGTGTACCAAATTTTGTTCAATTCGGTTTCACCGTGTTCGAATTGATAGGGGGGGGGACATTCAGAGTACACACACACACACACTCACACACAGACACACACACAGACAGACACACAATTTTTGGCCCTGTGTAGATCTCAGAAGTCTACTTTCATTTTGTGCAAAAATCGAAAGTAGGCTAAAAACCGTCAAAAACTTAGAGAGTGTGGCGAATATTGTTGGTAAAATATTAAAGCATTAAGCATCTGAAAAAAGAAATATTTATATACTGTTCGGTACCTACAATGTTGCAAGACTGAGAAATGACGATCCCATCAACAAACAGTCTCCCTCCACCAACAATTACTCTCTCATCGTTTAAATTTGCTGTGCCTTCATGTTAACTTCTGCCACAGCTGGTTCTGATATCTCTGACTCACTAAACACTTCTCTTCCCTGATTGGTCCATTTCCACCCCTAATCAATAATTGGACCTCTCCCCACCCCAACCTGTCGGCTCTGCCTGAGAGTCGAATTAGTTGGTTGGTCGTAAAGTTCCACAAACACCGTGGGGGACCAGATAATAAAGACTGCTTGTGTATTGAGCAGAGATATATTGGAAAATATACTCGAGCAAAATGGAGCAGTGAAGGTACAAGCGAGGGTGTCGTGGAAACAATCCCTTCACTAAGTAATTTGAGACAAAATTCATTCCTGAAATCCCCCAGATTGCATGACCTAGAAGTAATGCATTTGAGAAGAAGGTAGGTGCGAAGGGTGTTATGAGATAGTTGATCTCTAGCCTACTTTTCTCATTTTGCAAAAATGAGGAAAAAGTAGACTTATGAGATCGATCCGGGAAAATGAATGTCTGTCTGTTTGTGTGTGTCCTCCCCCGCCCCTATCAACTCCTAAACGGCTGCAGCGATCGAAACCAAATTTGGTATGAGTAAAGATCTATACCTGAATATCTCAACACCATATTTGAGAAAGATGTCAGTGCTACCAACTGATGAAAAATCGCAATTGAAATTTGAGATCCATGTTGCATATCTTGGAAGGTATGCATGGGAGTTATTCCGAAATTGGTACACATATAAATAATATTTCAGTTTAATTTCCAGGAGGCCATACATGACAGTGTTGCCAAAATAATTCTAAGCCTGATGAAAAGTCCAATATTAAATGCATGTAACTTCTACACCATCAATTGGATGTCAAACAAATGTATTATGTACTATGTGTACCATAACAGATATGACTGTGCGTATTCTTAAGAGCCACCAGGGCTGACAATTGTTAATAAATGCTTGCTCTTTGTTTTAATCCTCATACCAATATATCAGTAAGTATGCAAGCCAAATGCTCTAAACTTTGCACACGTATAGTACCTGATATTCTAGACTTATTTGGAATAACTAATATACGGCAGTGCCGTCATCATTACGCTAAGCCTTCTGATAGGTCTGATTTTTAAATACAGGCAACTTCTATAATAACAATAGGATTTCATCCAAAATTGGCACAACAACAGATCATAATATCTCAAACTAATTCTGAGCAACACTTGCTTGACATTGTTGTCAACATATTTTTACGCGCACTTATAGATCCAATGTCTAACTATATGTAACGTGCATTACTATCCATTGGACTTCAACCAAATTTTGTATGTGCATTCTGTAGCTTGAGAGATGGAACTAAGAATATATTCAGTCACCAGGTTTGCCATTGGCATGAATCTTAAATTTTAAGAAAAGTAGGCTCTTTAATTCTTGTTTTAAATATGTTATTATTTTTAGGAGCCTCCGTGGCCTAGGCGGCAGCACGCCGGCCTCTCACCGCTGGGTCCGTGGTTCAAATCCCGTTCACTCCATGTGAGATCTGTGCTGGACAATACGGAGGCAGACAGGTTTTTCTCCGGGTACTCCGGTTTTCCCTGTCAAAATTTCATTCCAGCAACACTCTACACTATCATTTCATTTCATCTGTCATTCATTTAATCATTGCCTCAGAGGGGTGCGACAGGCTTCAGCAGCCGGCACAGTTCATATCCTCGCCGCTAGATGGGGGCTTCATTCATTCCATTCCTGACCCGGTCGGAGACTGGAACAGGCTGTGGATTTTCATTTTCATTATTTATAGGACGAAGAGACAGGAAAATATCCATGTCTACAAAGCGATCCTTATAGGCAAAGTTTAATGTTAGAGTTCAGGCTGTTAAGATGTTTACCATGGAGTTATAAAATGAACAGAAAATCACTTTTCTCTACGTTATGGTAACGAAGACCTTTGATCTAACCTTGGGACATACAGTTTACCGTAAGCCGACCCATACTGACCGATATTTACATAAGACGTCCAACCACCACCCACGACAGAAATACGGAGTGATAAAAACACTGGCTGGCCGCGCGAAAAGAATTTGTTAAAAGCAATACCTAAAACAAGAAATTAAAACACCTCAACGAGGCCCTGTGTGCCAATGGGTACAGTCAGAAAGATATCCAGCGAGCACTCCATCCGAGACGTCCAACTACACGGGTAATTGGAGACAAGCAGCCCCTGGCTAGAGCTTTCTTTCCATACATAAAAAAGGTCACGGACAGAATAGGAAGGCTAGTCGAGTTCCATGAAATCAAGACCATATACAGGCCTACGCGAAAAATTAAGGACATGTTTAGGTCCGCAAAAGATAAGTGACATCCTCATACCGCGGCAGGGGTTTATAAAATCCCGTGTGATTGTGGCCAAGTAAACATTGGAACAACGAAAAGAAGTATTGCCACTCGTCTCAAGGAGCACGAACGACACAGCCGGCTGGGACAAACAGATAAATCCACTGTCGCAGCACACTCGCTACTCGCAGGTCACGACATAAGATATGGAGGCACCGAAGTTCTGTTCACCACGGTGTCTTATCATGCCAGGCTACAAAGGGACGCCATTGAAATCCTAAAGCATACTAACAACTTCAAACTGAAAGAGGAAGCAGATCGTGTGAACAGAGCTTGGCTTCCAGTCCTTAATCCCCTCAAGCCTGCCCTCATTGACCGTCGTAGACGAGAAGATGCAACAGAAGATCAGCCCTGTCCATGATGCATTACTTTTAAGTGGTACGCCGTTGCTATGGTAGCCTCTATGTGTGGGTTGTTGACTGTTTATATATATTCTGTTTATTTGTTTTACCTCGCTTAATGTAACTTGTGAACATGCTGGACGCAGTCTTCGGCGAAACGTCAGGAGGAAAAAATGTCCTTAGAACACGGCCTATAAGCCCGCGAAACAGAGATTCCTATTAATAATTGTTTTGACTGAAGGTATATTTTCGTTGTAGGCCTATATTATTTTTCGGACTTTATTTAAGTACGCAGTCAGCTTCATTTTAATTACTTTGATTTATTATATCGTTGTTGCCAATTCGGTTTGGCGGCTTGTGATATCTTACCTGGAAGATTCAGATAAGCTTTCTTGTGTCAGAATTCGAACCTCTGATCTCCGGACTTGCAGCAGCACCCCGTAGCGGTCGTATTGAGCTATTTGACTCACTTCTATCACATGACTTGCCGTAAGAGAAGATTCATTATATCAAGCTTTGTGGCTGCGTGCTTCTCTTCTTAACAAATTTCTCGATGGGTACAAAAGGAGGCCCAAATATTTTATTTTAAATATTGTTCTCTCCAACATTCAAAACTACTGTCGACCAATATATTATGTGCACTCGAGTTTGAAAGTTGTTTGTGAAGTAACCAATAGACCTACATAAAATCGAGTAACATCATCATTTTCATCGTTCTATTTTACGTTAGTTCATGTAGGTTTGGAATTTTTAATTTATATTTTAATATTTTTATCGCAGTTGAAACACAAAAAGTGCCTTTTTTAAGCGTGTTTTAACCATGCGTCACATTTATGAATTATTATCTCACAAACCCGTCATCAGATCGAATCTAAATTTTAAGACAATATGCATTGGAAGGTTGTATAACTGGTTTCTTAATTTCAAAATTTTGTGTGTTAAAGAACGAAAGTTGTTATCATTTTTGTATGGTAACTTTTTCTCGGCTCGGGGTCGTTGGAAAATGTAGTTCTAGGTTGCGTTGTAAGCCTTATACATCAAAAGGTTATGCTGTATGACTGTGAAATACGTAAATTAATCCACTTAATTTATATCGGTTTGTATTTGTACGGGGAATTAAGACATGGTTCACCAGCTAGCCGCTCCGGGAAATGCTGTACAGCGTTGCTGATATGGAGCCCATCACTTCCGAGCGAGGCGCGCCATGACGCATGATGGAGCCCATCTTGGCAACGTTGTACAGCTTTCACGGATGCGAAACTTGGGTACTAAGGAAACAGGACATACAACACCTGGAAGCAGTGGAAATGTGGATGTGGAGAAGGATGCTGAAATTAACCTGGGCGGAGAAAAAGACTAACGAATGGGTCCGCATGGAAGTAGCAGTCTGAAAGACTAGACTTTGTATCATTTTAAATGCTACAAATGCTGAAAACAGCTAGAAAGCCTGGAGGCTTCAAGCTTCGCTCGAAGCCAAAGACTCATGACATGTTAGAAAATTATCTGCATAATACTTATCTTGCTTATCTTGTTTCAAATTACTCGCGAACGGCCAGTGCAAACCAAGGGCAAAGCAAGATCAAGTGCGCGGGATGCCGTCACGCTCACCAGAGCGCGCGGGGACGTGCCCCTTCCATCCAGTCTAAAAACACATATAGTGGGCGATGAATTGAAGATAGAGATGTGCTCTCGCGGACTTTTTTGTAGAACTTTTCATGCTGACCAATTCTTACGCTCATAGTATATTGATATTTTTAATGGTTTGCCCAGCGTAAGCTTAAGAAGCACACGCACGCCAAGTTTGTGTTCGTCTTTTTCACTGAAATCGTTACTGCTTGGCTTCCTTTGATCATATTTTCCACGGAATCTTTCCTCGAGATATCCTTTATAGAATGGTGAAAACCGCATCAAAATCCATCCAGTGGTACTCGAGATTACTCGTTACAACCAAGAATCGGGGATTTTTGTCTTATACTAACAAAGTAGAGATTGTCGGGAAACACATGCACCAAGCAATACTATGACGTCACACACCTCAGTGCATCTGGGTACATTTCGTCCCGTCACCGTAACGTAACGCCAGCCCTCAGCGTAACGACGAAGTCGACAAGATCATTTAAAATGATAAAAAATTGATCACTACTATACAAAAGAGGAAAGCAAAATTCGTTGGCAACACCCTACGTCATAATGAGTTCCTGACCACCATACTGGAAGGAAAAGGATTGGGGAAGAAAGGAAGAGGAAGACCGCGGAAAGCTCACCTGGATTCTGTGATGCATGGACTTCAATTTAAACAGTATTCTGACTTAAAACGCTCATCAAGTGAGAGACAAGTGTGGTTGCAGTGACAAGACCTGGCCATTAGATGATCATGACGATGATGACAAGTTTTGTTATGTAAGTTGTGCCAGTGTACTGTACAATGTGTAGCTCGATTAGGGTCAGGGATGAGGTAGTTCCCCCACGACTTGAAACAAGGTACAGTACTCCCTCTGTAATCCCACATCTCAGCTCTCAGGCACTCCCAGTAATCCGGCGTTTTGTATTCGAGTACGAGCTCAACACCTGATTTGATAATGCGTCCCCAAAACTGTACAATGTTTCCCACGCCGCGACAAGACTAGTGTCTGAGTAAACAATGCATTGGCGCCAAGAGCGATAACTCACGCACGCCCCCCTCAGGTGCTTAGTGTAAGACAGTTGTACTGTAGTAGTGTTGTGTTAAAGATGGAATCCATGCAGAAAAAACGTAAACATAAAACTCTATCTTTGTTAGATAAACATGAAATCCTAAAGAGGGTTGAAAAGGGTGAAACGTTAACTAGTGTTGCTAACGAATACGGTGTTGGTCGAGCAACAGTTCATGACATAAGAAAAAACAGTGATAAAATAAAGTCGTTTTTTAACACGAATGAAAATTTAAAAAGTAAACTACAGACATTGAAAACTGGTGAAAATCCTAAAGTTGACGATAGCTTCCATGATTGGTTTTTAGAAGAACGTGGTAGGCATAGCCTACACCAATTTCTGGTGAAATCCTTAAAGGAAAGGCTAGAGAATTTTACCGGAAAATTACAAAAAAGGATGATTTCCAAGCCAGCGAGGGTTGGTTGCAGAAATTCAAACAACGTTATGGAATTAGACTGCTAAGTACAACTGGTGAGAAATTTTCATGTGACGAAAGCGCTGTTGAAGGTTCAAACCGGTTATCCAAGAAATGGATTTAACTCCTGACCAAGTTCACAATGCGGAGGAGAGCGGTTTATTTTGGCGGTTGTTACCAAAAAACTGATTTTCAAATGATATCTGAGTTTTTCTCGATATTTTCCAGTAATCCGGCGTTTTCGGTAATTTGGCAGTGCTCTGGTCCGATATCTGCCGGATTACCGAGAGAGCACTGTACTATCCCGGCATTTGCTAGTAGGGAGAGTGGGGAAAAGCCGCACCCTGAATAGCTACTGCTAGCACCGGGATTTGAAACTCTGACCTCCAAACTTGCTGCAGCTCCCCATCACGATCATGGTGCACGATTGGCTATGCCGCGGAGTTAATCATTGTCATAGCTGAAACCACTAAACACCAATGTGGGTATTGATAAGTGTGGGTTCCCTTGACTCACTGACATGGAAACCTTCCCGCCTATATTAGTTAATAGAACTCTTTACGTGCAAATAGCTCCATCACCGCTGCTCTACTTGGGGGATTTAATGTAATGAAGACACCACGCCCTGCGAGCTATCATTTGATTGGTGAAAGACCTTGCCCTCATATCTCATATCGCCAATATTGAACTGACGGAATGTGAGACTGTGAAACACTGATGCTGCCTAGCACACTCGGCGGTCTGATCAATATCTGTCTTAAGATTAATGAAAATGAGCGAGTTGACGTTCGCCAGGCTTCCTTGTCTGATGGACATATGGTGGTCTTTTATACTTGGATTTCGTATTCAAATCTACTGTATGTCTATGGGAAAAGCGGCTTCGGTGGCGTAGTCGGTAGCATGCTGAGCTTCTATGCCCAAGATAGCGGGTTCAAACCCGGCTGAAGCCGTCGGATTTTTTAAGAGCGTTAAAAATCCCTCAGTATGAACCCGCTGAGCTAAGGTTCATGTGATATTTTTCATGACAACACATTTATGATGGGATGTATTACCTTTGAACACACCCAGAAAGCAACCAGAAGCTGAGAGCTTATACGAGTCTCTTTGGAGTAGCGGAGGATCGCACTTTTGACTTTGGTGAAGTCTGCTAATTATTTATCTGAGGTCTTATTAATCAACTTTACCTTTCTACGAGACTCAGAATATTCCATTTCGTCATTCAGTATTTTTGAAACATTTTGGAGAATGTTTTTCACTCTAAGGTACGGTAATATCATTGCAGATACGCAAGAATGGATGTAATTAGTCGCTCAACGACTTAGTTTGACGACTTGATTCCACGAGGAACGTAGTTCCGTGCACTACGTCAGGAGAATCCGCCCTGTTGAGGCGTGTTGAAATATCCGTCATGTAAGACGTGGAAACAGTCCGCTTTTTAGCGAAGAAATATTTATCAAGTGTCATCAAGCACCATCGTATTGTGCATCACGATTGTAAAAGTGTAGTGATCAGCACCAATAGTTTTGGTAACTTATTTAAAATATTGTGAATTTTCTACGATTCCGTAGCACCACATTTTGTACCCACGTGATTTGTGGAGGGCTAAAGCCTAGTGTTAAATATACCAATAACTGTGATAAAGTTACATTGAACGAGTGTGATATTTAAACCACTTCGTATATAAATTGCTACGGTGGATTTATCCGCCAGAAATCGACGCCTATTTCACGGATGCCACGTGATTGCAAAAGTAGAGTCTGTGCACGTGTGAACCAGCAGATCAGTGCATGGCCATTTATTAATGATATCTGCAAGGTGTAGAGGCTGTGTTGCTAAATATATGTGTAACGCCTGTGATAGCTACAAAGCACACCGCAATTTTCAAGTACTAATGGAATACATGATGTCTAACATTACCGACCACGTGTCCGACACTTATAACACCATGTTCGAGCCGGAGATGATGGGCTAAGTACCGTTATGGTATGAGGGAGATGTCTCGGATGGAACGAGCATGATGTGGAACTTCAAGAACGTCGAACGAGAAGGAAGAAGTCGAGGATGCCTTACCTAGGCATGTCCAACCCATTCACGATGTCAACTACAGGGACAGACCGAACCCTGGTCTTTAGGAGAGCCAAGATGGAAGTTCTGATACGGACGATGCCAATCCTGAAAGCCAGAGGTGCTTTTGTTCAACCCTTGTCATTGGACAGAGAGCTAAGTGTGGGCTTCTTCATATCGTGAGTTTGTACAACCCTTCTTTGTTCTAGTCATTGGTGGTATAGTTAGATTAGTGTAGATTGTAAATCAGCCGAACTTAGTGACAGCCATTTCATAGGTAGGGAATGTATTTAGCATAATTAGATGTCATTTATTTCAGTGATTGTGAGCCACCCTTGGGTTTGATATTTTGTTCAACCCTGGTGCAACCTGATGGACGTCATAGGACGCCAATTCCTGTCTATTGCTAAACGTGACCGTAGTCATTTCAGGGCTACTTTGTTTAACCCTATCTGGGATGATTTTCGAGTCTTAGCAGACTCCTGTTATGACAAGTTGATGCCATGGTCATTTTTCTTTAACTGCACTCATAGCAGACAGTAAATGTTACGCCCCTGACTTCATTAGAGAAGTCGTATCATTTAGGTAATCGACTGTAATTACCAGTTTTGTAACTGCATTTATATTTCATTCATGATGTGCTCAGAAGCCACCCAGGTCAAGTGTAGACCTTGCAAGTAAAAGGGATGTTTCGTTGTAGCCTAGCATCGAACCCAGTTCCCAACGTATCATTAAGCAAATCCAGCAGAGTGGAGTTTGCGCCATAATATTATTTTGTTTGTGTCAAGTGTGATGACACGTGATTATTTGAATGTTTGATACAAGAAACTAATGAAGTATTTTATCTTTGAGAGCAAAGAGCTCCAGCAATGAGTGGCATTGCTATCTTTTAAAAGTCTTTGCTATGAAAGACAGAGTTATATGTTTGTATTCAGCTTTATAGCGTGCTCTTAATGCACTCATCCTTTGATGTTTATAACCTATGGTAAAGGTATTATTATGAGGCCAGTTTCATAGTTATTTTCTTGCCTGAATTGCTGGCCCAGTCAACGTGTTGTGTCTAATAGTGCAGGGAGCCTGCAACTTGCTGTGACTCAGACAGGTTTGTGAATATTTCTCAGCGCACGAGTGAGAGCGCTTGCTTCCAAGTGAGACAGACTTATTTTAACACAGGACAGAATGCTTGTAGCATTCATTTATTTTTCATTGCATTGATAGCTCATGTAACCCAGAGTACATTTCTGTATCTACTCACATGTTCTTTAGATTGTCATTTGTTAGTTAAACGCTTTTTGCGTGTACCGTTGTTTCGACGAGTACAGTTATGTCAGGATTCTTATTTTATGTTGGAGGTTAGCCCCGTGATGAGGGTTTTTTCATGTGTGAAGTTATTATGTGTACCATGTCCGGGACTGTTCCCGTCGACCAGATATTTAGGGAGGGTAACTGATGAGTCCAGGCCCGTCCCAGAGTTATTGAACGCGAGCTGTGCGCCGCTGGTAACTTGTGTTATTGTGTATCCGAGTTGTTATTGCTCGTTGATTGTATTCCGACTTTTGAGTCGAGGCTCTATGGCAGAGATGATCTCTCAGAGACGCTCCGTGCCAAGCTAGTCAGCTGTTATTCGCCATAAACCAACGATAATTTAAACCGACATCTTAATAATAAAACGCATAATTTTGATAAACAAAATATAACTAACGAATCCTTTCTATTTAACCTTGTTCATTTGCATTTGGAACCTGCTGACATGGCCGTGCCAATGAAAGTATTTCCTGGAGGAAATGATTTTAGGACAGCTGACACTTTTTGTAGCGACAGAGGCTTGCTCGAACCTTTAGTTCGTAGCTGGTGGAGCGTAGGCCATACGATGTTAGACGTAGTCTTTACTACGCAGTCGTCACCGTAATTACACACGTTAAATGACTATGGCTTACAAACAGTAAACCAAGGTGTAGGTAGGCTTTGAAGAAAACTGTGGTCATGTATTTATTGATTTATTGATGTAAAAGTGTACAAATCCTCTATGTCACCTTTTGTGTGCTGATTAGCACCCAGTTTGTAAGAGTGTCTTAGATGTATTTTTCTATGGCTTGTCACATAGCTTTGATTGTAATTGTTTGATATTACGGACGTCACCTCCGTAAATTTTGTAACTAATTGGCAGGACTTAGCTAGATGAATTAATATTAAATGTAAATGAGAAAATGGTATCATCCTAACTTAGATTTGTTTTGCTACCCTGTTAAATGTAAATTCCGATATTAGCTTGATCATGTAACTTGATGTAGGCTTTTGCGCCGTACCATTTTCCTAGTGTTGCTGTTGTTGCTTTTATTATTGTGAGATAGATATTTCGCGAGGGTTTACTGTAACTTCTCAGGTAGGGACCTGCTCTTTATTTTTGATTATTTATTAGCTTGCGGATTGCCTCCGTGGCTTAGGCGGCAGCACGCCGGCCTCTCACCGCTGGGTCCGTGGTGCAAATCCCGGTCACTCCATGTGAGATCTGTGCTGGACAAAACGGAGGCAGAAAGGTTTTTCTCCGGGTACTCCGGTTTTCCCTGTCAACATTTCATTCCAGCAACACTCTCCACTATCATTTCATTTCATCTGTCATTCATTTAATCATTGCCCCAAAGGAGTGCGTCAGGCCTCGGCAGCCGGCACAGTTCCTATCCTCGCCGCTAGATGGGGGGCTTCATTCATTCCATTCCTGACCCGGTCGGAGACTGGAAGCAGGCTGTGGATTTTCATTTTTCATTAGCTTGCGGATTAGCCGATGGAAACCCTCCGAACTAGGATAGGGGTTTGTGAATTTTACAATAAATTTTCACGATGTTTTACATAAGTCTGGATGTTTCTTTTCTCAGTCTAGCTTGTAAGGTGAACCTTTCCTTAGGCAGTCTATGACCTTTAGTCACCATGTACCACGATCCCTGTGGATGATGGATTCTCGTGCCGCTTTGGCCTGTATGGAAGTTCACCTGATCCTCTCGGCAGTTAGGTCCGGCAGATGAGATGTTAGGGAAGTCATTTCGGTTGTTGGCTGTCCTGGCAGCTCCTCTGACGGGCACAGTATGCCTTCCCTTGGAGGGGAAGTAAAGCCGGCGGTCCCATGTCATAGATTTATGGCATGTTAAAGAACCTTCCACTAATTGCACCTGTGTGAAGCTAAATTGGATACCTAGGTTAAGAATGTAAACAACGCTCTTAGGTTTCTACGTCCGTTGCCAAGAGCCGACTGCGGTGGCGTCTAGTAGCTAAGTTCTGAACTTGGCCTAGTAGTCGTTGACGGTGGCGCCTGGCGGCAAAAGTAGGAACTATTTGAAAAATTCTAAGTTGCAGTACTTAAATTAAAAAACAGATAACACACACTAATACAGTCATCACAATTAACACCGGTTTTCAGACAGATTCTACACACACCCAAAGTACACGGGGTTACATGACCGCGTTGTCACAGCCCCTAAACTTAAGAACCAACCAACCATGGGCAAAGCGGAAACGAGTTGAGATTTTTACGAATTCTGAGCTTTCTTTCGTCAAATTTCCATATCATTCACCCCGGAGGTGTGTAACAGTTTTTCATTTCTTAGTGCTGAATAGGATATAATCCCTGACACGACATAATGTTCGAATCAAAAGAGTGGGTTATTTTAAATGCGAATACATTATTGAGTGGTTGCATCGAACAATGAATACATGAAATGAATATTAATACATGAATTATAACTAAATAAAAGTAAGCAATTGTTGAAGTTTCTGATATAACATTTTCAGATTCTTTACCAACCAAACCCAGAACTACCTCTCTTTTACGATCGGTCTCCGTGACTCAACAGTTGAACGACAGGAGAGAGAACAATTAATGATTTTATGTCTTGTAGATGTAGAAGAATGAAAATGATTTCTTGGCATCTGGACTGAACTTGAAGATTTGCCTTTCGTGAATGAAAATGTTTTACAATGATTATTTGCTCTGTTATTTGTTTGAGCACTTCTTAAAACACTTCGATAACATCAAGATTTTTGATGGCTTTTAACAGTTCGTAATGTAATTTCTAGTGACCATTCTTAGTTCATTGCTTCCTAAAGTCGGCCAAGTGTGTCGATTAAGGAAGTGCGCGTGTGATTGCTTGATAAGAGTGGTGTGAATACCATGAGCTCCAAACAGGAGGGTTGACTTGGTCTTTATTTCGGACCGAGGGAAAACTTTGACTTTTTCTGCCCTCTTAAGAGGAAGCATAGGTAGCTATAATTTGATGATTTCAGATGAGAGACAACCCTGCAAAAGTGGTTTTGCAATGTTCTTGTCTCTTATTTACTTTCTCAATAGACTCGTGCTCGGACTTTTATGAGTGGGTAAATATGAAATAATCTTCTCAAGCTTTCCCACACTACATCATTGTTAGAATTTAACAAGATGTTCGGGAAAGAACATATAGCCTACTTTCTCCTAAATGTATGGGTATAGTTATAACTCTCTGTCCTTATCATCTCCTAATTTCTTCCTATTTGAAGTGCAAATTGGCACACAGGATTTGAACAGTGGCGTTCAAACCATAGTTTATAATTTACCCCAGCATTTTGCAATTTCATCAGCAAACACTCCAAACACCGACTACTTACAATAATTGAAACTTCGTTGCTCTAATAAGGCCCATCTACAATGCGCAGTCGGCAGTCCGTAGTTGGTAGTCCTCGGTCGGCAGTCGCGATCGACTCCGTGTATACTATAGGCACCATACACAACATGAAGTTGCAGTTGGTAGCTGGCAGTTCGCAGTCGCGAATTTTATCCTTGACTGCCAACTACCCGACTGCAGCAATGTAATAGCCAATCAGAGCAGATCAGAAACTGACGTCACGTTGTTGTTCTGTGTCGTATACGAATGATATAGGACTAAGTGAAGTAACTTCGCAACCCGTTAATTTATAGGCTAATCTTAAATACACGGTATAACAAAATAATCCATCTCCAAATCATCCATATTGCAAGTTTTGAGGTTATCAACAACGCCTCTGTGCACAAGGAATAAACGAATGTTACTGTATTATTACTCCTAGCAGTCGTTAAGACTGGGTTCACTAACTGGCCGGTATAGAGCGCTGCTCGAATCTATAGTTTCTACATAGTACAACTGAAGGCTGGTAGATGTCACTTCCGTGGAGAATGTCGTTTTTTAATATATAATTTCCATTGCAAAAAGCACCATATGACGCTTTGTTTTATAACGTCTCAGTACTCAAGAAACAATGAATATAAAAAAATCAAGCAAAAAAGTTCTACTCTGATACGATTTGAATCGAGGCCAGCCACATGAGAGACGGGAGCTCTAACCACACAGCCAATCGTACACTCATAACTCACGCGTTATCGATCAAATACATATAACGTACTGTATTAGCAAATAATCACTTGGACTGAAGATTTCTTCACTGGAGTGTATTTCAAACCGAGTTCATTTCATATTAAGTTCATATAATTTTATCAGTAGGTTATATTGCATGCAACATACTGAAATTAGTAAAATGTAGGTCAGAACGAGAGATCAGCTGCCATCTTGTCAAATAGCCGAGACGATTCAGATTTTTAAAGTCACTTCTAGATTATAATATTACAATATAAACTTTTAATTTCGAACGGACCACGTCACTTAGAACAGATTAAACGATTCTTGGTTCGATGTGCACAAGAAATAAACGAATGTTACTGTATTATTACTCCTAGCAGTCGTTAAGACTGGGTTCACTAACTGGCCGGTATAGAGCGCTGCTCGAATCTATAGTTTCTGCATAGTACAACTGAAGGCTGGTAGATGTCACTCCGGTGGAGAATATATTTTTTTAATATATAATTTCCATTGCAAAACGCACCATATAACGCTTTATTTTATAACGTCTCAGTACTCAAGAAACAATAAATATAAAAAAATCAACCTAAAAGTTCTACTCTGATAGGATTTGAACCCCGGCCAGCCACATTAGAGACGGGAGCTCTAACCACACAGCCAATCGTACACTCATAACTCACGCGTTATCGATTAAATACATATAACGTACTGTATTAGCAAATAATCACTTGGACTGAAGATTTCTTCACTGGAGTATATTTCAAACCGAGTTCATTTCATATTAAGTTCATATAATTTTTATCAGTAGGTTATATTGCATGCAACATACTGAAATTAGTAAAATATAGGTCAGAACGAGAGATCAGCTGCCATCTTGTCAAATAGCCGAGACGATTCAGATTTTTAAAGTCACTTCTAGATTATAATATTACAATATAAACTTTTAATTTCGAACGAACCACGTCGCTTAGAACAGATTAAACGATTCTTGGTTCGATAATCGGAACTGGTGGGTCCCATGTTATGGATTATAAATTTTGCATAATTCACACGGCCGCCAGCCTGAAATGGTACGTTTGATGACCTTGTAGTTTGGGCACAAGACGCGTCCCATATGAAGGTAGGTTGTTACCAAATTTGGTAAAGATCCGATGATTAGTTTGGTCGTAATGCATTATTAAGTTTCGACCATTCGATTGGCCGCCATTACCTTTTGGTAAAGATGGCGGCAATATAAAACATGACACTGAGGTGCCCTTTGCCAGTGCTACCTCTGTACCAAATTTCGTTCAATTCGGTTTAACCATGTTCGAATTGATAGGGGGGGGACAGACATTCAGAGTACACACACTTACACACACACACACAGACTCACACACATACACACAGACAGACACACTTTTTTCGCCCTGTAGTGATCTCATAAGTCTACTTTCATTTTTTGCAAAAATCGAAAGTAGGCTAAAAACGTCAAAATTATAAAAGTAGTATATTAAATTTAGTAGGTTCAGGCTATCAAAAACATTATTTAATATCGTGATTTAAATTACATTCCCTTTATTTTAATTTACAGTACTTACTTTAGTTACTTAGTGAGTTAGTTAGCTAATTATTAGTTAGTTATATAGTTCGTTAGTTAGTTATTAGATTTCTTGTTGTCACAGAACTCACTGCCCAACTGCAATGTATAATATTATTATTAATAATAATAATAGTATATTATTACTATTATAAGAGAAAAGACGGGTTTTCACCGCTTCTATTCAACTGCACCATGGAGTACATAACAAGAGACTGGATTATTAGTAATAACTTGAACATCAGATTTGGAAAACTTCAAGGTGATATGAGTTTGAACTGCCTGAAATTTGCTGATGACATTGCGCTACTGTCCAACAACAATTTGGAACTCAGACAACAAGTTAAATCTCTACATGAAATAGCGCAGAGAATTGCCTTTCGAATATTAATTTAGGAGCTTTGTGACGTATTGGGCTGAGGTAACACGGCAGGGTTATAGCTAATAATACGTCCCTAGAAAGGCAATTAAATTTCGAAAATTCGCACGGTCGCCATTTTGACTTCTTGTTTGTCACGGATTTGAAAGTCATGTCTGTGAGCTTGTTTTTAGTACTATGGGATAGCTCAAATTTGGAGCAATATATTGAATACTGTTGAAACACATCGCATTTCACATCGTTCCCTTGAGACAGGACTATTGCAATGCTGAAAAGGCATTCTTAGTCTAAGTCACATATCCACAAGAATCTTGAGAGCTAGGTGCGTGACAATTAACCCTACAAAGGTATAAAATATTGCGACAAGACTTCGCCGAACCTAGTGATATGAGCATTAGGCAGATATGTTTCAGCAGGACACTCCCTGCGAAGATATCAACACATTCTTATACTTTAGGAACATAAACCTGCCCTAGTTTTTACTCTGACACAACTCGAGCTATAATAGGCTCTTTGTTTCCTTAAATATCTATTAATGACGACAACATAGCAGCACTATGAAAATGAATATCCACAGCATGTTTCCAGTCGACCGACCGGGTCAGGATTGGAATGAATGAAGCCCCCCCATCTAGCGGCGAGGATATGAACTATGCCGGCTGCCGAAGCCTGTCGCATTCCTCTGGGGCAATGATTAAATGAATGACAAATGAAAAGAAATGAAAGTGAGAGTGTTGCTGGAATGAAATATTGACAGGGAAAACCGGAGTACCCGGAGAAAAACCTGTCTGCCTCAGCTTTTTCCAGCACAAATCCCACATGGAGTGACCGGGATTTGAACCACGGATCCCAGCGGTATTAGCAGCACTGTCTATTTATTGAAGCTCTTCCTCTGAACCTATGCACAGTTTTACTCACTCCTGTGATGTATAGGCGTATTAATCACCATTTTTGCGTTTGTCTTCCATCAGTCCTTCATTTTTCACTCGGCTTCTATCGCTACGTTTCTCCGAATCACTGCAGTTATTTTAAACTCGTGTATAGGCTCTGTTTGATTATGCCTCTGGTGAAGTATCAATCGTTTCCATCAGATTTCCTAGTATTTGCGAATTACAGTGCTTCAATTTCACCCATCTCTCGTTCACAATTTTTAATCTAGCCTGGGATATAATCAGCCGTTGTCCATTGCAATCAAAGCATCGCCATTCAATACATTAATTGTATTTTAATGTCAAAGATATCTAAGTTTGAGCCGACCCTTTTAACATTTTTAGCCTACTTTTCACTTCTCTACTTAGTATAAAACAAAGTCCCTGATTCTTGGATGTTACGGGTAAACTCGAGAACCACTGGATGGATTTTGATGATGTTTTCACCATTCTGTAAAGGATATCTCAAGGATGATTTGTAAAGAAAATAATTTATTTTTGATCAAAGGAAGCCGAGCAGTAACGATTTCAGTGAAAAAGTCGAAAAGAAACCTGGCATCCGAGTGCTTTGTAGGCTTACGCTGGGCAAACCGTTAAAAATATCTAAATATTATGAGTGTAAGAATTGTTCAGCATATGCGAGAGCATATGTCTATCTTCAATACATTGCCTACTATAAGTGTTTTTACGTTTTAATTCCTTCCAACCATGTCCATTCAACTACTGAGGCGACAGCTTACGAGCTAGCTAAGGGCGAGTCTATCATCCCTTTTTCAGCCTAGCTAGCGGGCGAACCTATTGCTCCAGATACAGCCAGCAGCAAACCGTCGAGTCGTGTTGAGTTGAGATTTCTGAGAAGGGTGGTTGTGTTTGGAGTTTCCCTGGAAGTGCAACTCGGGCTTTTTTCATTTCGCCTGTGAAACACAGTCAAGTTAAGATTGGACGGAAGGGGGATTTCAGTTTCATTCACCTCGCCATTCGCTGGAAGTGCAACTCTCATTTCGCCTGTGAACTTTTCGTTCCGCAAAATTCACAGTCAATTTAAGATTGGACAGAAGGGGGATTATATTATATTAAATTATACTGATTGGCGTATAATCTCTACTTAGTATAAAACATAGTCCCCGATTCTTGGATGTTATCTTGAGAAACACTGAATGGATTTTGATGCGGTTTTCACCATTCTGTAAAGGATATTTCGAGGAAGGTTTCTGTTGAAAATTATTTATTTATGTCTAAAGGAAATCAAGTACTAACGATTTCAGGGAAAAGGTCGAAAAAGAAACTGGCGTCAATTCGCTTTTTAAGCTGACGCTGGGCAAACCGTTAAAAATATATATATACTATGAGTGTAAGAATTGTTCAGCATGAAATGTTCTACAAAAAAAGCCCGGGAGAGCATATCTCTATCTTCAATACATCGCCTACAATAAGTGTTTTTACGTTTTCGTTTCCTTTAACAATCTCCTTTCAGTTACTGAGGTGAAAGTTTACGAGCTAGCTAGGGACAAGTCTATCACCCCAGTTACAGCTTAGCTAGCGGACGAGCTTATTGCCCCAGATACAGCCAGCAGCAAACTGTCGAGTCGTGTTGAATTAAAAACTTTACAGAAGAGTGGTTGTGTTTGGAGTTTCCCTGGAAGTGCAACTCGGCTTTTCTTCATTTCGCCTGTGAACTTTTCGTTTCCCAAAATTCACAGTCAAGTTAAGATTGAACGAAGGGGGATTTGTGTTTCATGCACCTCGCCATTCTTAAATTACGTCTGACAAGAATTTGTTGCACATGCATCTCCATGATAATATAATTAATAGTCCAGTCAGTGATTTTAACCCATCATGCCGAGACGTAAAACGGATATTGGTCGTTGTTCATTGACAATGAAAAAAAAGCGCTTATCACATAAGGCATTCATAACTGTTCCCGGGCGAAGTCGGGTCGGGTTGCTAGTTCTGAATAAAAAAGTCCTCTCGGCACGCCGGAAGGCGGAGGTAGATTTCACCGGACAAACTTGGATATAGGCGAAAATAGGCAGAATATGCAGGTTTTCGTAGAAGGATCAGACCTCATTTATCGCGTGAAAGTATTTTATAATTGGAGATTAATTAACTTTGTTTTTCTTCATTTTAAACATATTTTTAACATTTTATTGTCTTACGGGGACGGTAACCTTCTTGTCATTTGGAGTCCATTTTTAGCCTATTTTCAATTTTGAAAAAATAGGCTTATGAGATCACCTTTTGTCCATGTGTGTGTGCGTGTGTGTGTGTGTGAGGTGTGTGTGTGTGTCCCCCTAATAAAATCTAAACGGCTGGAGCGATTTCAGTGAAACTCGGTAAGTTCATAGCACTATTCCCGGCGACGTCGACCGTGCCCATCGAATTTTGTTACGTCTCACCAATCCAACATGGCGGCTGTGCGAAATATTTCACTAGCATTCAGTATCTCCGAAACTATAACGGATATCGCCCCGAAATTGTGTACGGTGATAAAGGGTACTACTAGAAGTTCACCTATGAATCTTTCAAAAACCTGGTTACTACATAACCAACATGGCGGCCAAGCGAAGTGGAGACTTTTAAATAGACTTTTCTCGCGATTTAACTATCCAAACGTAATGAAACTTGGTACAGCAAATATTTATACACATTGCAATGCACTGGAGTCTAATTTAGTTCAGTTGTTTACATAACCTCAAAATGGCGGCTGTGCGAAATATTTCACTGACATTCTATATCCCCGAAACTATTACAGATATCACCCTGCAATTTTGTACAGTGATAAAGGGTACTGATACAAGTTTACCTATGTATAATTCATAAACCTGTAAGGTACAAAACGAACATGGTGACCAAGCGAATTTGAAATATTTTAATAGACTTTTCTCATGAGTTAACTCTCTGAGCGCAGTGAAATGTGGTACAGTAAATGATTTTGCAGATTGTAATGTACTGCCATCTAATTTAATTCAATTGTTTACATAACCTCAAGATGGCGGCTGTGCGAAATTTTAAAATTAAGTTTTTATTTCTTGTGTCGTAATCATGCGATCGAAGTGAAAGTTTGAATAATGAACCTAGGCAATAAGTGACCTTGAATGGTACATAACTCTATGGCCTATACATATAACAATCCTAAATAGCAAGCTTCCGTAATATTTAGACGGTCCTCAATATATATGAATCTTTTACAGCAACCAAACTGAAATTTTTATGTTCATAGAGACTATGAACATATGTTCACCTATAGGACTTTCAGTAACCTGGTGAGCACGAATCCAACATGGCGGCGACGCGAAGTATAAATATTTAAATGGACGTTTCTCGCGAATTAACTATCCGAGTGCCGTGAAACGTTGCACGTTTTAAATGCTTACACAAATGTTGATCCACTGGCATCTAATTTATTTCAATTGTTTGCATAATCACAAGATGGCTGCTGTGCGTAATTTTAAAATCTCGTTTTTACTTCTTGTGTTCTAATCATGCGATTGAAGTTTGAATACCACACTTACACAATAATCTTAATATAATAGTACAAAAATAAAAATCCAACCTGGCGACAATCTGAAATATTTAGGCGGTTCTCAATATCTACGAATCTGTTACAGCAATTAAACTGAAATTTTGTATGTTGATAGAGGCAATTAACATGAGCAGGATATATGAAAATAGGCTGTACAGTTCTTCACGGAACTACTTGTTATACTTGTGGTCACACTGTCCTTATGCAAGGTTTCGACACTGATGTGTAACTATGTAACGGTCTGTTACTTCTTCACGCAAAATTATATCTCCCGCAGAGATGTTGGTTGGTTCCTCAGTTTAGGGGCTGCGACAACGCGGTCATATAACCCCGTGTACTTTGGGTGAGTGTAGAATCTGTCTGATAAACGGTGTGAATTGTGATAACTGTATTAGTCTGTAATTCAGGTAAGGAATGCAGACGCTAAATTTCAAGCAGTAGTTCCTAATGTTGCTACCAGATACTAACGTCAACGCCACCCAGCTGTGAACTTGGCTACTAGATGCCACCTCAATCAGCAACCCGCAACGAACGTTGAAACTTCCCCTCCAAAGGAAAGCTTACTGAGGGATTTTTAGCGCTCTTAGAAAATCCGACGACTTTGGCCGGCTTTGAACCCGCGACCTTGGGCATAGAAGTTCAGCATGCTACCAGTTACGTCACCGAAGCCGCTTCACACTTAGTCAGATGTCATGGCAACGTCTGATGGCTCATCCCTCATCAATTTAGTAGTGTTGCCATGTCAACCACTGATAGCTCTTGGCATCTCTATATATATAAGAATGAAAGTTTGTCTGTTTTTTCTGAATTTCTACGGAAATTTGCGTTATTTACGCGTTTTAGACTGTTTTATGACGGATGCGCGCGAAAATGAAATTTTTGTCTGTCTGTCTGTCTGTCTGTCTGTTTGTTTGTCTGTGGACAATTTTTTGTGTCCTTATAACTCGAGAACGGCTGAGTGGATCAACGTAAAATTTGGTACAGATATCCTTCAGAGGCAAGACACCAATCATTGATGTAACTATTCTCTGTACCTCTCATAAAAGTGGGCCTACCCCCTTAAAATACATGCTGAAATAGGCGTAGAAGGGCGAGACAAAGCTCATTTTCAGCCCCTCAATGTGAGAAACGAAACTCGGGGGCCCTAAAGGGCCCCCGAAAACCACATTTTAAGGCCCTAAAACCAATAGTTTTTGAGATATTCCCAGAAAATTAATTTCATTTAATACAATAATGAAAGGAAGCTAGCCGGTAACCATGGCAACAGAAATTCACAGGTCCATCTATTGCTGTAATATAAGACGCAATACAATTCCATTTATTACATTACTGAGATAGTTTGCAAACGGCTAGAAGGTTATAACGGAACCAAACTAAGCTGTAAAAGTCATCAATACATATAATGCGCTTAAGGGGGTCAAGGGGTACTCTAGAATTTTTTCACGCGATTTACACGTGCTGGTGTGCTACGAAAGGTCTATTATATCCCTATCCCTATATTGTTATATTATTATTATAATTGATATTATTATTACACTACGGAAAGGAAGGCCCCAGAGGACTGGAAAAAGGGAATAATTGTCCCGATCTTCAACAAAGGTAGTAGAACAGAATGCAGAAACTATCGGGGAATAAAACTGATGAGTCATTGTGCGAAGATGTTTGAGAAAGTTTTGGAAAGGAGAATTAGGACAAGGATAGAAGGAGGGATGAGGGAAGAACAACATGGCTTCAGAGCAGGAAGGTCCACAGTGGATATGATTTTTGCTGTAAGGCAGTTGCAAGAACAGCACTGTGAGTATGGAACAGATCTACTGATGGTCTTCCTGGACATTGAGAAAGCATATGACAGTGTATGCAGAAACAAAGTATGGAAGTCCCTGGAGGATAGAGGAGTAGAAAAATGGACTATAAGGAGGATAAAGAGATGTACAAGGGAAGCGTGAGCTGTGTGAAAGTGGGAGGAGAGAGATCGGACTGGGTGGAACAGAGAAACGGCCTGAAACAAGGAAGTGCACAGGCACCGTTACTTTTCATTGTGGTGATGGATGACATAATGACCCGAGTGGCACAAGTAATTGGGGAAGGAAAGATGAAAGCAATGGTGTTTGCAGATGATTTGATGATTTGGGGAAACAAGGAGGAGGAGGTACAGGAACAGTAGGACGTGTGGGAAGGAATAATACAAGGATATGGGATGAAATTTAGCATAAATAAGAGTGAGATGGTGATCACAACAAGGAAGAAGAAAAGAACCACAACGGGAATAACAATTGGTGGGGAACAGCTGAAGAATGTGGAGAGTTTCAAGTATCTGGGAAGCCTGATACAAGATAATGGAAGAAACTATAGAGAAAAAATGAGCGGGGGAGACAGGCAGAAGCATTCCGGAGGAGTGTGAGAAGCATGTTATGGAGCAAGGATGTCCCTCAGAACAGAAAAAAGATCATATATCGGACGTACTATGCCCCTATCCTGACGTATGCCTCGGAGACCTGGGCTATGAAAGGAAGGGAGAAGAGCAAAATACAGGCAAGTGAGATGAGGTTCTTGAGAAGCAGTATTGGAGCTACAACGATGGACAGAATAAGAAATGAGAGGACCAGAGAATTAAAAAGGAGGAACCATTACGGGATGGTATATTGAAATCTAGACTTAGATGGCATGGACATGTAAAACGAATGGAGGATAAGAGGATACCCAGGAGGATACACGAGACGAAGTGGGAAGGAAAGAGACCGAGAGGAAGACCGAGAGACAGGTGGCTGAAAGGGATGGAAGAAAGCGTGAAGAAGAGAGGAGAAGACTGGACAGGGGTGGAAGCTGAGAGATGGTGGGAAGACAGAAGACGTTGGAGTGGCCTGTGTTCCAAACAGACCCGGCCAACGGCTGGAAACTGTGCAAGAGGATGATGATGATGATACTACGGCCTACAATGACGAGACAAAGCTCATTTTCAGCCCCTTGGTGTCAGAAAAAACCTCGGGGCCCCTAAACAGTCGTAAAGGGTCCCCAGAAATTACATTTTAATGCTCTAAAACCAAGAGTTTCTGAGATATTCCCAGAAAACTAATTTCATTTAATAAACTAATGTAGGAATGCAAGTCAGTAACCATGACAACAGTGTCTCAAAAAGGTACATCCAACTTTCCATCTATTTCTGCAAGAAGTAATGCTACTCCATTTATTACATTTCTGTGAAAGTTTGCAAATGGCTATAAGATTATCACGGAAACAACAAAAACTGTAAAATTCATCAATGCGCTTAAGGGGGTCAAGAGGTACCCTGGAATTTTTTCACAAGACTTAAACGTGCGATGTGTCGTACAGAAGGTCTTTTATATCTTCAAACACCAACATTATTTTCACAAATTCCTGAATTGAAATAGTTTATTTTTTATTTTATTTTTTTGCTTTTAGCCATTGGAGGCTAAAAAACCTGAATTTTCATGCACCAAAAGCCTTTATAATTTATTAAAGAGGTCTTCCTCTGGATGCGCACTTGACACAACAGTGTGGGTCAATTTTTATGTGACGTGAATTGCATTTCGTCTACGAGGTTTTCAATTTTATTTTCACGTCAGGAAGTACACGTTAGGTAAATTAGTTTCAGAGCATATTTCAACTAATCATTTATCTTTGTCGACAAACAGGTTCCAAGCCCCTAACCATTGCAACAGCAGCTCAATTGATTACGTTTGGTTATTAATACCGACGACCGTTCGAAGAATGGGTACTTCTGCTAGTTTTCTTATAATTCCGAAATCATTTTTCTCATCCCTTGGCGCAATGGTGGCTCATATCAAAAATTCTTTCAGACAAACGTGTTAGGTAATTATTAGGGGAATATTGTCCATTTTGTACGGTTTTGATATTGTGCCTATTAACAGAGATATGATTAATGTTTCCCGAAAAAAACACTTTTTCCCACCCCTTTGGTCAATGGTTGGTGCTATCAAAAAACGTTTCAAACATACATTTCTGAGCTTTATCCGACACATAGTATGAACTTTGAACGGATTCGATATTTCACATATTAAGAGAGTTATAGCAATATTTCATTTTTCGAAAAAAAAGTCCCCTATTTTCATCCCCTTCGACCGATTTAGCCCAGTAACGAACTCGTCCGAGATTTTAAGGGTATACCTATTCGGTAAAAAATTCAAAGTGATTGGTGCAAAATTGCGGCAGTTATCGTGTCCACAAGAAACTGATATACATATATACATATATTACATAAATTATATATAAACTTTTGAACTGACGGTGGTTTTGGGGTCTGGGGGATGTGAAACGCGAAGATATGTCGAAATTTTCCGGAAATCGAAACATGGTACCCATTGCAATAGTTAGCTTTCTAATGAAATCTACCTAAAATACTGCCGTCAACGACACCTAGCTGTGAACTTGGCTACTAGATGCCACCTCAATCAGCAACTCGCAACGAACGTTGGAACTTCCCCTCCGAAGGAAAGCAAACTCAGGTTTTTTAGCGCTCTTAGTAAATCCGACGACTTCAGCCGGGTTTGAACCCGCGACCTTGGGCATAGAGGTTCAGCATGCTACCAGTTCCGATACCGAAGTCGCTTCCCACTGACATATGAAAACTGAATGTGATCTCGTGCAGTGGCGTTGTCATAGCAACTGCTGATGGTCATCCTTATCAATTAAAAGTAAAGTTGTCATGGCAACCTCTCTTGGCACTTGGCATTATCTTATAATTTAAATCATTTTGTTCACCCCGTGGCGTAATGGTGGGTCATATCAAAAATTCTTTCAGACAAAAGTTTTAGGTAATTATTGGAGGAATATTGTCCATTTTGTGCGGTTTTGATATTGTGCCTATTAACAGAGATATGATTAATGTTTCCCGAAAAACCCACTTTTTCCCACCCCTTTGGTCAATGGTTGGTGCTATCAAAAAACTTATTTGACATAAATTTTTGGCACTTATCCGACACATATTATGAACTTTGAAGGGATTCGATATTTCATGTATTAAGAGAGTTATAGCGATATTTCACTTTTTCGAAAAAAGCCCCCCATTTTTACCCCCTTTGACCGATTTTGCCCATTATCGAACTCGACCGATATTTTATAGGGATACATATTTTGTAAAAAATTCAAAGTGATTGGTGCAAAATTACGGCAGTTATCGTGTCCACAAGAAACTGATATATATATATATATATATACATATATACATAAATTATATATAAACTTTTGAACTGACGGTGGTTTTGGGGTCTGGGGGATGTGGAACGCGAAGATATGTCGAAATTTTCCGGAAGTCGAAACATGGGACCCATTGCAATAGTTAGCTTTCTAAAGAAATCAACCTAAAAATTCCTTCTGTCTGTCTGTCTGTCTGTCTGTTGGTGTGTTTACCCCTAACAACTCCTAAACCGCTGTAGCTATCAAAACTAAATTTGGTGTGAATGAAGACCTCCACCAGGACGCCTCACGTCTATATTTGAAAAAGACGTCTGTGCTACTAACTGCTGAAAAATCACAATTGAAATTTGAGCTCTCAGTGGGATATATTAAGAGGTATTCATGGAAACTGTTCCAAAATTAGTAGACATATAGATAATATTTTCGATTCGTTTTCAGGAGCACATGCATGACAGTGTTGCCAACATGTTTCTACGCTTGCTGATAAGTTTAATGCTTTACTGCTCCTAACTTCTATAATAACAAATGGATTCCATTCAAATCTTGTATGTGCAATGCAAGCTTTAGGACATTTAACTATACTTATAATAATATTCATCAAGGCTACCAACTGTGTATAAAAATCTCAAGAATTATCAACCCTAGATGAAATGTGTTGTAATATGTGCAGAGAACATACTTTAAACTTAGCTACCTGTAAGTCCAATCGTCAATGTTAGTGCTATCACCATAATTCTATGTAAGCATATGGGTTCAATGTTCAACTGCATATAACTTCCATTCTAAGGAAAATATTTCAAGCAATATTCGTATGTGTAATGTACAGGGTAGGACAAAGAGAAGTGGCCCGCGGAACAGAGTTACAGGTTTTAATTTTTATCTTTATTTCCACTTTCATTTTATTATATCTGAAAATATACAGTATATCTCAGCATATTTTTGGGGGTTACCAGGGCTGCCAACTGTTGAACAAATACTCTCCATAAATGTTAACCCTAGTCCCAAAGTATGCATGCAAACAGCTCAAAAGTTGGCACAGGTATGAACTATACTTTTGAAGATTGATTTTCAGCAACCCATACGTGACAGTGCAACCAACATGGTTCTACGCGTGTTGATTGGTTTAATGTTTAACTGCATGTAATTTCCATAGGATATAATGGTTAAATAATAATTTTTATAGGTACAATATATGCTATAGGGGATAAAATAGTGCGCACGTTCATAGGGAGCAGTCATATCTAATAACCCTCTCTGAGCATCTGAGCCACATACAGTACGCTCAGCATCTCCGCATCCATGGGAGAAAACTCTTTTAATCAAACTTTAGTGCTCTATTGGGCTACAATGTTTCAGGTATATTGCGAACAACTTGTAAATGCCAGTACCACCAACTTAATTCTGTAGTTAAATGATTGTTACAGATAGGTATATATGGATCATCCATTGGTATGAGTCTTAATTTTTTTTTACGTAGACTCTTTATTTCGTCACGGAACTACTTGTTCCTGGTAACGTAGCATCAATTTTAAATTTAGCTTTCGAAACTTATACGAGGGTGGGTTATTTTAACCTCTGATGTTCCATAAATAATAAGTGTAAATAATCAAATAAATTTATTACCAAAAGTTGTATAAGAACGAGGTTACATTTGAGGCAGATAACCTGTCGACCAAAGTATTATGTGTACTCGAGTTTGAAGGTTGTTTGTGAAGTAACCAATAGACCTACATAAAATCCAATGACATCATCATTTTTTCGTTCTATTTTACGTTAGCTCATGTAGGTTTGGAATTTTTAATTTATATTTTAATATTTTTTGTCGCAGTTAGAGCACAAAAAGTGCACGTTTTTAAGCGTGTTTAAACCATGCGTCACATTTAAGAATTATTATCTCAAAAACCAGTCATCAGATCGAATCCAAATTTTAACACAATATACATTGGAATGTTGTATAACTGGTTTATTAATTTCAAAATTGTACGTGTCCAGGAAAAAAAGTTGTTATCATTTTTGAAAGGTAACTTTTTCTCGCCTCGGGGTGGTTAGAATATGTAGTTCTTGGGCACGATGTAATCCTTATACATCAAAAAGTTATGCTGGTTGACAGTGAAATACGTAAATTAACTCACTTATTTTACATCGGTTTGTATTCGTAGGCGGAAATAACACATCGTTCACCAGCTACCCGATCCCAGAAAAGCTGTACAGCGTTGCCGAAATTGAGCCCATCACGCATCATGGCGTGCCTCGCTCGGAAGTGATGGGCTCCATCACAGCAACGCTGTACAGCTTTTCCTGGAGCGGGTACCTGGTGAACGATGTGTTATTTCCGCCTACAAATACAAACCGATGTAAAATAAGTGAGTTAATTTACGTATTTCACAGTCATTTCGCATAACTTTTTGATGTATAAGGATTACATCGCGACCAAGAACGACATTTTCCAACCACCCCGAGCCGAGAAAAAGCTACCTTACAAAAATGATAACACCTTTTTTTTTTGGACACGTAAAATTTTGAAATTAATAAACCAGTTATACAACATTCCAATGTATATTGTGTTAAAATTTGGATTCGATCTAATCACGGGTTTTTGAGATAATAATTCTTAAATGTGACGCATGGTTGAAACACGCTTAAAAACGTGCACTTTTTGAGATCCAACTGCGACAAAAAATATTAAAACATAAATTAAAAATTCCAAACCTACATGAGCTAACGTACAATAGAACGACGAAAATGATGATGTTATTGGATTTTATGAAGGTCTATTGGTTACTTCACAAACAACCTTCAAACTCGAGTGCACATAATACTTTGGTTGACAGTAAGCATGTTCTTGTTTGAAGCCATTTTTCAGTGTTGCCTTAGTAATCGAAATGTAATGCTTTCCAGTCGGTCAACACGAATGTACCCAATTGTAATGGGTCGACCAGTTCAGTTGGTTGGTTGGTTCCTTAGTTTAGGGGCTGCGACAACGCGGTCAAGTAGCCCAGTGTACTTTGGGTGTGTGTAGAATCTGTCTGATAACCGGTGTTAATTGTGATGACTGTAATAGTGTGTGTATCTGTTTTTTTTATTCAAGTAAGGACTGCAACTTTGAATTTTTCAAATAGTTCCTACTTTGGCCGCCAAACGCCACCGTCAACGACTACTAGGCCTAGTTCAGAACTTAGCTACTAGACGCCACCGCAGTCGGCTCTTGGCAACGAACGTAGCAACCTAAGAGCGTTGTTTACATCCTTAACCTATACAATTTAGTTTCACACAGGTGTAATTAGTGGAAAGTTTTTTAACATGCCATAAATCTATGACATGGGACCGCCGACTTTACTTCCCCTCCAAAGGAAGGCATACTGAGGGATTTTTAACGCTCTTAAAAATCCGACGTCTTCGGCCGGGTTTGAACCCGCTATCTTCGGCATAGAAGCTCAGCATGCTACCAACTACGCCACCGAAGCCGCTATGACCGTAGTTGGCAGGTGCTGTACGAAAATCGCTCAAACAATCAGCTAAGTTCACAATTCACTCTAAACTGAACATTTAATAACAATCACGGATATCACACTAACCGACAGCGGTAACACTCGCTGACACGTCAGCGCTAGGCCATGGGTCCAAGCTCTCTGTGGACTCAGTAGACGTGAGTTCGAGCCCCATCGCCGGCCGTCCTTGAAATCGTTTAGATGGTTTATTTTCAAATTCAGGCGAATGCTGGGACGGTACCTTCTGACAGGCCACGGCTACTTCCTTCCACATCCTTTTCAAGTTTCATTCAGGTTCATTAATTTCATCTCTCATAACTACACTCATGAGGTTGCCTTCAGGAAGGGCATCCGGCCGTTAAAAAAACAGCCGCCATGTGGCCTTTCACCGCATCTCATCCCCAATCCCGTTGAAAACGGAAATAATGAAGGGGAGACTTACACAGATATCACAGTAAACAAGTTCTATGCCCAAGGTTGTGGGTTCAATTAAGGCCGAAGTCATCGGATTTCTTAAGAGTGTTAAGAATCCCTCAGTATGCCTTCCTTCGGAGGGGAAATAAAGCCGGAATGATAAAGAACCTTCCACTAATTACACTTGTGTGAAAGTAAATTATAGGTTATATTTGACAAACGCTCTTAGGTTCCAACGTTCGTCGCCAGGAGCTGACTACGGTGGCATCTTGTAACAAAGTTCAGAACTAGTTGGTCGTTGACGGTGGCATTTGGTAGCAAAAGTTGGAACTACTTGAAAATCGAATTTCTACAGTCCTTACTTGAATTAAAAACAGGTAACACACACGAATACAGCCATCACATTTAACACCGGTTATCAGACAGATTCTACACACACCCGAAGTACACGGGGCTACATGACCTCGTTATCGCAGCCCCTAAACTGAGGAACCAACCAACACTAAACAAGCAAGCTCGAAGGTCAATATCAACTAACAATATTTTAACCAAATGAATCTCATATAACTAACAAATATTGGCAAATTACGCAAGTTTATATTTACATGTACACATTGGAAATACCAGCACCTATACTTGTAGACATAGATTTAATAACCTAAGTGTAAAGGATCTGATGATGATCATCGCTTGACGTTCGAAACTCTTCATCCAAGTGTATTTTTATCATTTTAAATGATCTTGTCGACTTCGTCGTTACGCTGGGATCTGGCGTTACGTTACGGTGACGGGACGAAAATGTACCCAGATGCACTGAGGTGTGTGACGTCATAGTACTGCTTGGTGCAAGTGTTCCCCGACAATCTCTACTTCGTTAGTATAAGACAAAAATCCCCGATTCTTGGATGTCACGGGTAATCTCGAGAACCTCTGGATGGATTTTGATGCGGTTTTCACCATTCTGTAAAGGATATCTCGAGGAAAGATTCTGTAGAAAATAATTTATGTATGATGAAAGGAAGCCAAGCAGTATCAATTTCAGTGAAAAGGTCGAAAACAAACTTGGCGTCCGATCGCTTCTTAAGCTTACGCTGGGCAAACCATTAAAAATGTCAATGTACTATGAGGGTAAGGATTGGTCAGTATGAAAAGTTCTACAAAAAAGTCCGCGAGAGCATATCTCTATATCGCCCACTATAAGTGTTTTTAGACTGGATGGAAGGGGCACGTCCCCGCGCGGTCTGGTGAGCGTGACGGTTTCCCGCCCGCTTAACCTTGCTTTGCCCTTGGTTTGCACCTGCCGTTCGCGAGTAATTTGAAACAAGATAAGCAAGATAAATATTATGCTGATGTTTCTAACATGTCAATGGTCTTTTGCTTCGAACGAAGTGAGAAGCCTCCAGCCTTTCTAACATTTTTCAGCATGTGTAGCATTTAAAATGATACAAAGTCTAGTCTTTCAGACTGACTGTCACTTTTTTCTTTCATAATTTACGCCCTCATTGGAGCACTTTAATCTATACAAATACAACTAAGTCTAACAACGGCGTTTGGAGATTAACGATTCAGCTTCAGCTTCTTCTGCACCCAAAATGTCTTCATTCTATCTGACCTGGCTGCCCTTTTGTTCATCTGTGATGGTGTAGTTTTTCCGTTCAAATGTTGTTAAAGTGAATCGTAATTATTTATTCCTTAAAATATTCTTCTCTTCTCTATTTTTAATTTGGAGCATCGTTAAATTTAATTCATTTAAATCAAGCTGGATCTCTTTGAACCAGTTGTTCGTTATTTTTATTCTTTCAGAAGTAACTTACCATCTGTTTTATTGGTCTGGTTTCTGGTAGGCGTGAGATATGGCAGAAAGAATAGATTCTCCTTTTCCGCATTTTATCTACTGTATTATTGATTCACTCTCTCGATATACCACTTCATTCGGCAGCAATCTCCATTGGCCATTTACTTGGTGTTATTTGTTAATAATTGTTCTGAGATTCTTCTGTCTGCTTTCTGCAGTTTGTCAGTTGTTGATTTGATGTTCAACTTGAAGAGTGTTTCACTACCATAGTGTATTTATGAATCTCATATAATTTTCTTCAAGATTCGAGAAACACCTGAAAAGTTTTAAATATTGATAACTAAACAAGGTTACTTTTCGATGTAATCATTGTAAAGGTTGAAGAATTTTCATGTCTATCGACGAGCTTACTTATCACTAGGGCTCGGATCGATATGCTCGATAAAATCTCCAGATATTCTCGAAAACCATGTGTTTTATGCTCGATAGATATGCTCGAAAAACCCATTATATGCTCGATAGATATGCTCGAAAAAACATTATATGCGGTTAAATATGCAGAATATGCTCGAAAAACACGGTTAAAAACTATAGAAAGGAAAGTGAAACGAAAAAAACAATAACATACCTTTATATACGAGCTTTATTTTCTAATTGTAGGTATGATACACTGCAATATACTCGCATTCAAGTTTTTCAAGTGTATATAGGAGAAGTTTTCTTAAAATAGTTACAGTTTAAAAGTTCATTTAAAAATGTTCAGAATTAGGCGAGTCAATGAAGTAGATCTGCATTGGTCTGTACAACAAGAATGTTTTTCTATGTTTTCAGTTTTGAATGATTTTCCTAAATCAGTCAATAAAAGTTTCAATGACGAGAACGACCTCACTAAAGGTTAAAAACCTGCGGTTCGATTATTCGCACCAGATAGGCTCTTCAATAATTATTTCTGTTTCCGAACCTTAAGGATGGTCAGGGCCCAAATTCGGGGGGGAATTTCGAAGAAAAACAAACTATTTAGACGAAAACCACAAGAATATGCTTCTATTCTGAAAACCGCGGTTTTATGCATTTATATGCTCGATAAATTTCAATTCTGTTGGCCCCAGAGAGGGGAAAACACCACCGAAAGGCTTCTTTCAATGAGTACTATTCAGGAAAAAATATGCAAATATGCTCGAATCTGAGCCCTACTTATCACCTACAGTACTCATCGAATGTTGCCGCCGCGCCGATGAGTTGGCATAGGCCTTACCGTTGTTCTGACATTCGTCATCAGTCTGGAGGCTATGACTTCCAAACCACTTTTTCAGTTCAGGGAAGTGGTGGAAATCACTAGGTGCTAAGTTAGGGTTATACACTAGGTTTTCAAAATCTTCCAAAAAAATTGCTGAGGATGCTGTTGTGCTACAGTAGCACCAAGAGCACGGGCATTGTCGTGAATTAAAGGAGCACAATCTTTGATGAAATGCCGCTGTAATATTTCCTTCTGCTTGAAGTAACCGAATTGCATAATGCAAAACTCATACTTGACGGGAGAATCAACAGTAGCAGTCATGTTTACGTGCCTGTAACTTAGCTGAAAATGGCGTAATGGCATTGGAAGTGCAGTGGTTATAATAGAGGAGATATGGAGCATATATTCCTCCTACCACTTGGCTAGCGGCTTCGGTGGCATAGTCGGTAGTATGCTGAGTTTCTATGCCCAAGATCGCGGGTTCAAACCCGGCCGAAGTCGTTGGATTTTTTAAGAGCGTTAAGAAGTTAAAATCCTTCAGTATGCCTTCCTTCGGAGGGGAAGTAAAGCCGCGGTCCCATGTCATAGATTTATGGCATGTAAAGGATCCTTGTCTTAATTAAACTTGTGTGAAGCTAAATTGTATAGATTTCGTTGAAACGCTCTATCAAAGTTCCAACGTTCACCACTAGGTGTCAGTGACATCTAGTAGCGAACATTGGAACTACTTGAAATTGGGCGGAACTTGTAGCACACCCCATGGGTGTCCGCATTGCAGCAGCTACAGCCTCAGGCGAGCCGAACATGTCCTCGGACGCTCCCGGGACTAAAAGACATACGCTCAATAAATATTAAATAAATAATAACCACTTGGCTGGCTTATAGAAACATTTATAGATGTCTCAATTGAACTAGAATGCACAGGCCTAGATGACAAACACTTGCTGCAATGGTAACCACCGGATATCCGTTTCAGTCCTTTTGTCCACGCTAATCACAGAGAGACCACCGGGTGAGTTAGCCGTGGTTGTTACGGCATGACTGCTGGCAGTCGCTCACATCCGGGAGGCGAGGAGGTTCCAATCCCCCCGCCGGAAACCTTGAAGATGGTCTTCTGTGGTTTACCATCTTCCTTCCAGGCAAATGCCGGTGTTGGTCCCTAACTATAGGCCACAGCCACTACCTTCCAACTCCTCGTCCTTACCTTCAAACTTTCCTCCCCAACGGTACTTGTAGCTCACCCATTGGGTGTCCGTCTCGAAGCGAGCCGAACATGTTCTCGGACACTCCTGACACTAAAAGTCATACGCTGAAATCTACCAGAGAGACCGCCAGACCTAAAACATATCAATCCAAAAAAAGACATCCCGGTTCTGCCAAAAAAAAAAATATACTGGTCTGAGGGTTGGAACGTGGTACACTCAGCCTCGTGAGGCAAAACTGAGAAGAGATTAGTTTGATTCACACCTTAGCCGTCCTAGAAGTGGTTTATCGTGGTTTCCCACTTCTACTCCAGGCGAATGCCGGTATGGTTCCTTAATTAAGGCCATGGCTGCTGCCTTCCTAATCCTCTCCAGAATTACAAATATACATACTAATACAGTCATCACAATAACACAGGTTATCGTACAAAATTCCTAACTCACCCAAGTACACAGAGATAATTATTGTTGGTTTAAGGGGCGGGACTATGAGGTCATCTGCCCCACACAGTGATAATTACCCACGATGTCCAAGCCACTGTAATGAAACAAAAACAACGCAAATCTTATGATGGTTCTTCACTTAAGGGTATAACCACTTCTTACCAAATCCTAGCCAATTACAAATAGGGTACCGGCACGCCGATCTACTACTGCCATCACAAAGACGCAGGTTATCAGACAAATTCCACATACACCCAAGAATACTGGGTTATATGATCACGATATCGCAATAGCCCCTAAAGGAATTAACAATAATCAACCAGTCAACTTCGAGTCCGTAGATAAACTGACCACATATCCCGGCGCATTAATGCCTGTATCTGTCCGTTATTGTTTATAGATATTAAAGTCCTGTCTAACTGGAAGTTAAACGGTATTGTTCGTGTGTGAGATTGCTATCTGGACTTCCATGTACTGTGAGGGGTTCCCTGAATCACACAGGTGTCCACGCCTCTGTCTATTAGCACCGGTATTAGTCACGGGGACCTGCTATTCGTAGAAGTATAGCGGAGGCGTCGTTCACTTAAAACTTTGTTTTAAATTTCTCACTGAAACGTCGTCGAGCCAACAACACTAAGGTGGATAGAAACTGTCTTATGTGAAACTCAAGAGCGGAGAGGTGAATGGAAGAGTCATTAAAGCTGCCGTCCCGTTCTTAATTTTGATTTTTGTATTGTTCTCCTTTTCGTTGACTGTTTTTTGTTTTTGTCGCTTTTATGTCTTAATTGTTGTTATGGTGTGCTTCGTTTTTTAGTTGTTTTTTTGTTTTTTTGTTTTGGTTCTTGTTAATGTATTTTTTTGTGTTATTGATTTTTGTTAATTTGATATTTTGTTGCTTTTTTGTTTTATGTATTTAGTTTATTTTTTTGTGTTGTTTATGAATTTTTGTTTCTATTTTGTTGCTTTTGTATTTTGTTTTCTTGTTTTTGTGTTTTGATATTTTAGATTTTTTTTGTTTTTGTTTTTGTTGTTTTCGTACTTTCTTTTTTGTTGTTGTTTTTGTACATTCTTTCCTTTTTATTGCTTTTGTACTTTCCGTTTTTGATTCTTGTTGTTTCTATTGTTTTTGTAATTTCCTTCTTTTGGTTTCTTGTTGTTTTTGTTGTTCTTATTTTTGTTGTTGTTTTTGTCTTTGTTGTATTTGTTTCCTGTTTTTTGTTCTTGTTTTGATTTTAATGTTATTTTTGTGGTTTTTGTTGCTTTTTATTGTTGTATTTGTCCCTGTTTCTTTTGATATTGAACCCTTATTGATTTGCCGATCAATAAGTTTTCATGATTTATTATTAGTCTATTATTATTCATATCCAGGCAGTACATGTTGGAGTGAGATATGGAAGGCGAGCTGAGTGTTGCAATTGCTTGCGACAGACGTGGCGTTGGTAGCTATTCCTGTGGACGTCCTGGTAAGCCGAGTTCAAGGACAAAGTCAGGATGAACGCGCATAAAATTTGGCGTCATTATGGGCGTGCCAGAGGTGAATTTCCAACCGATACCCGATTGAATCATCGAATCAGAAGAGAGGAAGCCTGACCCACGCGTATTTGAGCGTGCCACAAACAAATGCTGGAAGACACATGTCAGAAGAACCGCTGATCCGATACGATTCCGCATGAGTGCATTGCGACGTTCAGATAAAAAGAAGAAGATTGATACTAGTCCCAAGTGTGTGATATAAAAACTGCAGATTATTTTTCTAAATTACCCCTACCCTATTCCATTCTGCCAGTTTCCAATAAATTGATCGTTGGAGAGTAGCTGAGGACACAATTTGATCAGGCGCCGAGAGGATCAGTTCATGTCTGTTTGAACAAACATTTTAATAGTGCTCGAGGAGCAGAGTTCATGTCAAGTGGAGTCGAGATCTCGAGTTGAGATAAGCGCTACTCGGCAATAAATAATTTGGGAGACCTTTAAATGCCAGCTGCGTGGCAGACTAAACTGTAACAATATTTTGTGTAATTTTGTGATTTACATGTGCGTGTGAAACAAGCGAATGCTTAGATAGGGTCAGTTCTTCGTGGAGTAATCGCCCAGGACTCTTGAGTGAAAGCCAGTAGCTCATAGCGATTCTAGCAGGATAGAATATTAATTTGATCATTTCTTTTTAAGAAGCCATACCAAGATGTCTACTACAAGGTCGATTGGTGGGATGATGTGCAACGCCTCTACAAGAATATCGACGATGATGGAGTAATTTTCCTGTGGGAAATGCTCTGGGATGGAGGTTGATTTTCTGCAAGCTATTCGGTAATATACAAACCATTGATTTATTCAATATGTAGCTAGATAAGACGCGGGAACGTTGTAAATAATTTTTGTTCATAGTAGTTTTCTTGTGTATTTAGATTTCGTGTACCGGCACTATTTTATATAAATGTACGTTGGCACGTGGCCAAAATTTTGTTTGATTGTGTATTTTTCTTATGAGTCATTATTAATATGCACGGCGCGTGCATTGGATTATTTCATTCATGCGAATGCGAGGTTCGTCTTGGATGTTAAATGGTGCTTTATTTCAAATTCATTTAAATTAGGAGGAGGGGGTATATTTGATTAGATATTTTACGAACAGGTTTTTATTCATACTAGGGTTGCCGAGCGCAAAACGTTAAGATGTCACTGTAGAACACCTTAGTTCTATATTTTGAGTTTTTTTATATCCCTTTTTCAGGAGCTTCAGTCACGGACTGGTTTGGAGCGCAAGTCGGTGGAAATATTTATGTCTTTTATTTCAGGTTTCTGTCAAACCCATACGTGTGATTCTGGTGTGTGTGTGTATCGTGTCAATGTGTGTGTATTGGTTCTTCGTGATGAGGGGTAGAATGTGTCTACTGCCCTTAATTTCGGTTGTATTTTTGATGACAGGGGGAGCGCTCATGGAGGCTACCTTACCTGGTCCTGTGCTGATTCTCGGATTTCTGTGGGAAATGCTAAGATATAATTTTTGACACACACACGTATATTATGTGCTTTTGGAGCACGCTTCTTCGAGACACGAGCCATTGCTACGGCAGGCCGAGGTATTTGACACGTGGGTTGACAGTTGTTGCAGATTCCACTTTGCGCCCATCTAGGTCTGGTGATTCATCATGTAGGCAGTCCAGCTACGACCGACTAAGCCCTTAAGCCATCTGTAGCAAACCTGTTCCTTTAATGATCGTTGGATCATAATAATAATTTGGGAGTTCGCCATGTCCGTCACGAATGCCGCATATCGTATGGAAAGAAATGTTTGTTGTTATGACGTAAATGTTGGCTTTGAGCCTAGTGATTTCTGTGACTCATTTCATTTGCTTTTATTTCATTTATTTTGTTTGTTGTGACACCGTTGGGTGTATTTGCATTTCATGTAAAAAATGGCAAGCGGCCATATGCGTATTTTCCTGTTGTTAGTCACGTGTTGATTTACTTGTGTTGATATTTGAAGTCCTAATTTCTAGGCGGTGTTGTTGATTGCTACGGCAATTCTTTTATTCCAATTTCTTGCGGAAATGATTTGCCTTATTCAGTGTAGGAAGTGTCGGATAGTTAAGTAGTGTTTAGATTATGTTCCTAGTGTCTGTCTAGCTCTAAGACAATGCAGATTCGTCCCCTGAAGGTTTACTGGATGGTAACGAATCTCATATAAATTTTACACATCGTACCACATGCAAAGAAGTCACACACGCACATGTCATTGCAGTAATTTGGGACATTTGGTCCAGACGTTTACGATCTCTCCTGAGATCAGGCCTGGTTTGGCACTTTTTATTAATTCAAGTGGGTGTCATTTGGGATGTCTTTTTGTTTTTATTGTAAATATTGTAAATTCTGTTGATCTGTTAATTAAATTCGTATGTTTTAATCTTGGTATTCACTTTTTCCTGCATGATATTTTGTTATATATTACCCTGCAATTTAAGAAGCGCTCTTAACAACAACTTTACGAAATGGCCCGTTACACCCCCGAAATCGAGTCTCATATGCTTCTTCGCAAGGGTTCATATACCAAAAAAGTCTGCCCAAGTGGGGTTTGTTGTTGTTGGTTTTTTTACCTCATACTTATTTCGCTGAGAAATAATGCCAGGTTAGCAGGACAAGAGTAAATTCAGTAAATTGAGGTGAAGTTGTACCGCCGTGTGTATCAGTAAAATCACTGAGTTCTTAAAGTTAGAAATGATGAACAAGGTTAGAAGTTGATATTGTGTTTGATTATAACTTGTTCTGGCGCCCAGCATAAAATTAGAAAATTTGCATATTTAGTGAACTCAGTCAAAAGCAGGAAGGTGTTGCATTATTTTACATTTAAATAACTCCGGTTAATTAAAGTGTTTTTCTTAAATTCTGTTATTTAGGAATTTAAAAACAGATCACAAGGGAGTTATATTGTTGTTTGGAAATAAGAGTCATTATGCAGTAAGAGTTTGTTTACTGAAAGTCAATGTAATATTTAAATATCAAGACATGTGTGTGTGTACGACTGAAATTCCAGTGCATGACCCTATTTTCTCAGAGTATATTCGTGTGTTTTGCGACGGCTAGCATCGAGGAAATGAAAGTGTTGATGGAGCAGATATCCGCGCAGTTGACTGTGCAATTGTCTGCAAAAACGGAGGAACAGTTAAAAAGTATGAAGGAGGGGATGAGTGAACAGAGTGATAAACAATTACATGAGTTGCGTGAACATAGTGATAAACAATTACACGAGTTGCGTGAGCATAGTGATAAACAATTACATGACGTGAACAGTAAGATTACGGTGCAATTGCAAATCCAGAAATTGGATAGCGACAAACAATTACACGAGTTGCGAGAGCATAATGATAAACAGTTAGTTGAACTAAACCACAAGTTATCGGAGCAGGCAACCTTACAAACAGTTCAGTTAAATAGAATAACCCTTGAAATAAATCAGAGTGCCAAAACAGAACTAGAGAAACTGGCAGGGGAAGTGGCAGAGAATAATTCGAGACAGTTAGTCGAAATTAAGAAACTCGAATCCAAATTTGACAACAAACTAGTACAGTTAGATGCAATGGTAGCCGTCAAACTGAAACAGATCGAGACAGCATACAATACGGCAGGGATAAAAAAAAGCACGCAGGGCGAATTACAGGGGCAATTCAACAGAATACAGGCGAAAAATCTAAACATACAAGAGCAGATTAATTCAGTCGACAACAATGTGTTAGGATTGACAAAGGAACTTGACCGATTGGAGATGAAAACGGAGAAAAAAGGATGGATTTGCGCAAGAACCTGGAAGACCAATTAAGTAAAAATCAAGAGCAACTACGAGAAGAAATGGGAGAACAGTTAATTAAGAATCAGAAAGAGATAGGAGAACAGTTAATTAAAACTCAGAAGCAGATACAAGAACAAATAGGGGAACAGCTTGAGAGGAATCAGGAGAACAACGAAGAAAAAATTAACAATTTGAAGAGTAGAATCTGGAAAGATTGGGAACAGCAGGTGAATGAGAGTAAGGGGACAGGATGACAATATTAAAGATGCTAGGGGACAATAACTCTAGAATACAGACTTTGGAGGAAAGTATAAAGTCCAAGTTTCAAGAACACGTGGACCTCATCGTTAAAAATGAGATAAGATCTTTAGAGAATGCCACTTTATTCTCTTCAGAAAGCTCATTAGGGAAACACGGAAATATTGAAAGTCCGGAGGGATCGAAGTTAGCTGAGGATACTAGCCGAGATCAGAGTCCAAAGACAACTTGCAACACATTCCATAACTACAGAGGGGAAACGTCAACTCCACAACCTGGTGTGACACCTGCTCAAGTCATACAAGTCATTAGGGGAAATAATTTTAAACCAGACAAATTTAGGGAAAATTCAGGATCTACTCCTAAAGCATTCTTGCGCCAGCTAGATGATTATTTTAATGACCAACACGTCAGTCCCGCAAAACAGCTTCGTTTAGTGGAGAAGTTTTTAGATGGCTCGAATTTAATCTGGTTTCAAAGCTTCAAATATACGTTCAATGACATGGCCCAGATTAAAAAAGCATTTTTGAGGAAGTTTTGGAGTCCTTCACTGCAGCAGGGGTTAAGGATGGATTTATATACCAGAAAATACCACAGTACACACCCTACGAGGTTTTCTGAGTTTTTTAGTCAGCAGCTAGTACGATTTCGAGATTTTGATGAGCCGCCATCAGAGGAAAACATGGTATTAACTATCGGCAAACAGCTTCCGATGAACATACAGCAATTTTTAGTAACAGGGAATATAAAAACCGCAGTTCAGGCAGAGGAGATACTCCGTCACTTGGACGAAACTAGTATGATCAGTCCACAGAGCGGGAGACAAAATATGGAATGCGTGAATACCGCAGAAATAGTTCAGGGGCATCAAAACAGTCAAAATCAGAACAATCAGACGAAGACGCAGTCCAGTAGCACACAATTTACGCCCAGACGGCAGGAATTCAACGGTCGAAACCAGTACAACAATAATAATAATAATAGGAATTTCCAAAATCGCCGTGATAACTAAAACAATCAGAATAAAAATTATAATCCGAGGACGTACCAGCGAGAATACACTAACTGGAGAGGAAACCAAAGTCAGGATACACCACATCAGAGATACGGGGACGGTAGGTGGAATAATCAGAGGAATTATCGGCAAGAAAACCAGAGAGATTACCGTAATGATTGGAACGAGCGTTACATTGAGTCGCGAAAATATTTGGACGAATTAAATGCAGAGGAGGAAACGGAGAAAGAGAAGTGGGGGCGTGCGATGGCAAACAGAAAAAGTCCAGATAATCACCAGGAAGCGGGAGCGGAAAACTTACTATGTCAGCAGGACGGACAGGATGACAACCGGCGAAACTCAACAGATGGGTCGCACGATAAAATAAATCCCGATCACAACAAATCAAGATAGCCTGAGGACGGAGGAAGCCAGGGAACGAGAGGAATGTATTGTTGCGAATATTGAAGAGTGGATAGCATTCCCGGACGATTACCTGGAGGAAGTGGTGAAGGAGCAAGAGAATGTAATCAGACAATTACCAATTATTTATGCTCGTATTGGAGGTCTTAGAGTGAGGTGCCTTATCGACACGGGTAGTCAAGTGAGCTTAGTCACGGAAGTATTACTGAAAGAAATTGGAAATAATCAAACCATTCCAATTATGCCTGTACCATTAATTAAAGTCAGAGGAGTTATTCCTGACAAGACAATAGTTTGCAAGCACCAAGCATATTTAGATCTGAAGATATTAAACCACACATTTTCACAAACTTTTATCGTGATGCCAAGGATGAATTATAATGTCATTCTGGGAGCCAACTTTATTTGTGAATTCCACGCTATAATTGATCTACGTAATAACACTGTGCTTCATTCATTCCATTCCTGACCCGGTCGGAGACTGGAAGCAGGCTGTGGATTTTCATTTTTCAATAACACTGTGAGTTTTAAACAATTTGAGGGACTGAGTCACGTTGGTTTGAACATGGAAGAAAGTCCACTAGTGAGAGAGGCAAATACTTGGGTAGTTGAAGAATGCACTAACGAGGCGATTGAAGATAAGAGCTCAACGGAGGGACGAGTGAGCGAGACAGCAGTTATTTAAATTGACGGTCAAGATATTTCGCACGAACTTAGGACGCATTTGGCGGAGGAAGAAATTAGCGGGTCTAAATTTGAAATTTTACTTCAGGAGCGACTTAAGGAGGAATATTAGGGGAACCCGACAGAAGAAAATTAGAGGAGATTTTGAGATATCATAAGGAAGTTTTCGACACGATCCCTGGAAAAGTATTACATTTTCAATATGCCATGCAAATTACCGATTGGACCCCATTTAAGAGTAAATTGTACCCGATCCCAGAGAAACATTTCGCTCAGGTGAAAGACATTATTACTAACCTATTGGATTCTGGAATGATTAGAAAAGCAGCAACCCCATACTTAAATGCAATATTGGCCGTGGCCAAACCCAATGGATCAATCAGATTATGCCTAGATGAACGGGTTTTAAATAGTAAACTGTTAATCGAGAACGACCAAGCGCCAAGGATCAAGGATGTATTGAAGAGCTTCCGCGGGAAGAAGGTCTATTCTAGCGTTGATTTAACGAACAGTTTCCACCACCTGGAACTTGAGGAATAATCCCAGTTTTTGACGGGATTTTTATTTGATAACCAAAGCTATATCTGGTCTCGTATGCCCTTTGGTGTGAAAATGGCGGGATGTGCGTTGATAAGAGCACTAGACAGGAATCTAACGGAAGAGGTCAAAAGCTTTACTACAAGATATGTTGATGACATACTCATCGCGTCAGAAACAATGGAGGAACATGTCATAAACCTAAACGAACTATTGGATAATTTGAGAACCTTGAATTTCAAAATTAATTTGAAGAAATCGCACTTTTGCCAGAGCGATATTCTGCATTTGGGTCACATAACTGATGTTGAAGGCGTGAGACCAAATCCGGCGAAAATAGATGCAATTAAGAAATTCCCTACACCAACTAAAGTGAAACATGTTAGAGCATTTTTTGGGGGTGACAGGTTTCTTTAAGGAGAATTGTCCTGGGTATACGGAGACAGTGGCACCAATGCAAGAGATGCTTAAGAAATCTAATCGATGGTCATGGAATGAGGAGTGCGACAGGTCCTTTAGAGCCACGAAAGAGCTACATGAAAATTGTGTGAAGTTAGGATATCCAGACTTCGGGAAGAATTTTGTGATTCAAGCAGACGCTTCGTTGATTGGGATAGGCGCGATGCTTTACCAAGAGGACGCTAATGAACCCAAGAATCGATCATATTTGGCATTTACTAGTCTTAAGCTTAGGAAGCACGAGAGAAACTACACCGTTACAGAACTTGAGTTGTTAGCAATTTTGTACGCACTGCAACAATGGCGAATGATGGTCTTCGGGTATTCCATTGTTGTCAGAACTGACCACCATGCGCTGACTTTCTTATTCAAAACAACGATGGCAAGCGAAAGAGTTACGCGTTGGTTTATTTATATACAGCAGTACCTAAGGCTCGCGAATTTTTGGATAAGCTGAAAGAAATTCAGAAGGAACAAGAGAAGGACCCGTGGATGATGATGATGTTCAAATTTTATAAGAAGGTACTACAGCCAGATTCACCTGAATATCGTGAAGCCCGTGCAAAGGAAGCAAAGTTCCATTATCCTAATAATCTTCTTCACAAGTTCGTGGACGAAGATCACACCAAACTTCGAATTCTAGTTCCAGCATAGTTACAGAGAGGACTGACATGGCATATCCATGAAAACTTAGCACATATCGGGATTGATAAAACAATAGGAGAAACTTTTACTTCTCCAAAGATGCGATACACCATTGTTGAAGTAATTAGGACTTGTGACGCATGTCAGCGTACTAAGCCAAATAATTACATACTGAAACAGTTCCCAAAACCTTTATTACCACAGAAACCGTGCGAACTTGTCGCAATTGATTGTTTCGGTCCTCTAGTTAAAGGAAAACGAGGATGCCGACACCTTCTAGTACGTGTCGATGTCTTTTCCAAGATGGTTGTATTATGTCCAATCCAGAAGACGACATCAAAGCAAGTCCTTAGCAGAATCCAGAACAAAGTCATTCCGACGCTTGGGAAGCCGGAATTCATATTATCAGACCATGGAACTTATTTTACAAGCAATGATTTTAGACAAGGTCTAGAGAACTTATGAATAAAACATGTTTTATCCAGTATTCGCCACCCTTGCGGGAATCCAAGCGAAAGAACGATTCGCTGTGTTGCCAAATATTACCGGGTCATGATTCCAAATAAATCATAATAAGTGGGTCGATAGAGTAGAAGATATTGAGATGTGCATCAATACTACGAAGCAAGAGTCGACTGGTCAAGTCCCACTAGTTGTGCACCACAACAGGATGCCTGAAAGATCTTGGGATAAGATTATTCCTTGCCCAAGGGACCCTTTGTTAACGCATGAGTTGCGAATCCAGATAACGAGAGAACATATGAGGAGCCAGGCGGACCGAAGATTGAGGAGATACAGAGGGAAGAAATTTCATCGTGAACTTCAGGAACAGGAATTAGTGCTCGTTCGGAGACCACCGATATCTGATCCAAAGAACAAATTATTCGCCAAGTTTAGTGCGAAATTTGTGGGCCCGTTCCGTATTATCAAAAATTTGGGTAATAATGCTTATAGACTTGAAGAATTGAGCACTGGCGATAAATCTGTTTTCAATAGTGCTAATCCCAAGCCATATTACAGAAGGGAACCATTTGATGAGTAAACAGGACAAGGAATGCAGGAACATATTGCAAAAATTAATTTGAGAACCCACACTCAAATGCACGTGGCTACGTGGTAGCTGGGAGAGCGAGCTTTTGTTTGTAAACAAGACGGCATGTCAGGCCGAAGTTGTTATTGTTTGAGTGAGAGAGGAGAGGTCTTACGAGACGTGTGAATGACAGCACAGAGGGGAACCTGCAGCGTGAAGTGCGCACGCTAATTGGGACAGTGGAATGCACACTCAGGAGAACGAGCGAGGTACTTAACTGATGTTATCTATACTACAGTGGAGATGATTTTAAAATCCAAATCAATCACTTGCTTCGAATTTCAAAACCTTGCTGAGGATAAATGAACCCTTATTGATTTGCCGATCAATAAGTTTTCAGATTTATTATTATTATTATTATTCATATCCAGGCAGTACATGTTGGAGTGAGATATGGAAGGCGAGCTGAGTGTTGTAATTGCTTGCGACAGACGTGGCGTTGGTAGCTATTCCGGTGGACGACCTGGTAAGCCGAGTTCAAGGACAAAGTCAAGATGAACGCGCATAAAATTTGGCGTCATTATGGGCGTGCCAGAGGTGAATTTCCAACCGATACCCGATTGAATCATCGAATCAGAAGAGAGGAAGCATCACCCACGCGTATTTGAGCGTGCCATAAAAAATGGTGGAAGACACGTGTCAGAAGAATCGCTGATCCGATACGATTCCGGGTGAGTGCATTGAGACTTTCAGATAAAAAGAAGAAGTTTGATACTAGTCCCAAGTCTGTGATATAAAAACTGCAGATTATTTTTAGCCTATTTTCAATTTTGAAAAAAATAGGCTTATGAGATCACTTTTGTCCGTGTGTGTGTGAGAGGTGTGTGTGTGTGTCCCCCTAATAAATTCTAAACGGCTGAAGCGATTTCAATGAAACTCGGTAATTTAATAGCACTATTCCGGACGACCCCGACCGTGCCCTTCAATTTTTGTTTCGTCTCACCAATCCAACATGGCGACTGTGCGAAGTACTTCACCAGCATTCAATATCTCCGAAACTATTACCGATATCACCCTGGAATTTTTACGGTGATAAAGGGAACTACTAGAAGTTCACCTATGTGACTTTTGAAAAACTGGTAACTACAAAACCAACATGGTGGCCACGCGAATTTGCGACTTTTAAATAGACGTTTCTCGCGATTTAACCAACCAAACGCAATAAAACGTGGTATAGTATATGTTTATACACATTGAAATGCACCGACATCTAACTCTGTTCAATTGTTTTCATAACCACAAGATGGCGGATGTGCGAAATATTTCACCGGCATTCTATATCTCTGTAAGTATTAGCGGTATCACCCTGAAATTTTGTACGGAGATAAAGGGCACTACTAGAAGTTCACCTATAAGACCTTCAAAAACCGGTTAACTAAAAAACGAACATGGCCGCCAAGCGAATTTGAAAATTTTAAATAGACCTTTCTGGCGATTTAATGTTCCAAACGCAATGAAATCTCGTACAGCAAATGTTTATATACATTGTAATGCACTGGTAACTAATTTAGTTCAATTGTTTACATAACCTCAAGATGGCGGCTGTGCGAATTTTAAAATTAAGTTTTTATTTCTTGTGTCGTAATCATGCGATCAAAGTGAAAGTTTGAATAATGAACCTACGCAATACGTTTCCTTTAATGGTACATGACTCTATGGCCTATACATTTAACAATCCAACATGGCGACCATCCGAAATATATAGACGGCCCTGAATATCTACGAATCTATTATAGCAATCAAACTGAATTTTGTTATGTTCATAGGGGCTATGAACTAAAGTTCACCTATAGTACTTTAAATAACCTGGTAATCACAAATCCAACATGGCGGCGACGCGAAGTATAACTATTCACATGAACGTTTCTCGCAATGTAACCATCAGAGTGCAGTGAAACTTGGTACAGTAAATCCTTATACGAATGTTAATCCATTGGCATCAAATTTATTTCAATCGTTTCCATAACCACTAGATGGAAGCTGTGCGAAATTTTAAAATCACCTTGTTACTTCTTGCGATTGAAGTTTGAATGCTACACGTACACAATAATCTCCATGTAACAGTACATAACTCTAGGACCTACATATATAAAATCCAACATGGCGACTATCCGAAATATTTATTCGGTTCTCAATATCTTCGAATCTATTACAGCAATCAAACTGAAATTTTGTTGATAGTGGCAATTAACATAAGTAGGATATATGAAAATAGGCTGCATAGTTCTTCACGAAACTACGTGTTCTAAATTGCACCTCCCCTATTCCATTCTGCCAGTTCCCAATAAATTGATCGTTGGAGAGTAGCTGAGGACACAATTTGATCAGGCGCCGAGAGGCACAGTTCACGTCTGTTTGAACAAACATTTTAATAGTGCTCGAGGAGCAGAGTTCATGCCAAGTGGAGTCGAGATCTCGAGTTGAGATAAGCGCTAGTCGGCAATAAATAATTTGAGAGACCTTTAAATGCCAGCTGCGTGGCAGACTAAACTGTAATAATATTTTGTGTAATTTTGTGATTTAAATGTGCGTGTGAAACAAGCGAATGCTTAGATAGGGCCAGTTCTTCGTGGAGTAATCGCCCAGGACTCTTGAGTGAAAGCCAGTAGCTCATAGCGATTCTAGCAGGATAGAATATTAATTTGATCATTTCTTTTTAAGAAGCCATACCAAGATGTCTACTACAAGGTCGATTGGTGGGATGATGTGCAACGCCTCTACCAGAATGTCGACGATGATGGAGTAATTTTCCTGTGGGAAATGCTCTGGGATGGAGGTTTATTTTCTCCAAGCTCTTCGGTGATGTACAAACCATTGATTTATTCAATATGTAGCTAGATAAGACGCGGGAACGTTGTAAATAATTTTTGTTCATAGTAATTTTCTTGTGTATTTAGATTTCGTGTACCGGCACTATTTTATATAAATTCATTCATTCATTCATTTATTTGCAATGGGGGGTGTGTCCCCCGGTGGCAAATTGGATATACATAACAAACAAATAATTATACATAACAATCCAATAACAATTATACAACAATTAAACTGGAGTATTTACACAAATAGTCAGTCTTTTCTTAAACACACCTATATGTTTGGGAAAAGGCTCTAAGACTGCGGCAGGTAGAGAGTTCCAGTTATCAATGGCACGGTTTACAAAAGAATATTTAATATAACTTGTTCGCTGTGGTCGGCCCTTAACATTGAAAGGATGATCGCTCCTACCCATGTAAGTGGGCTTTCCCAATCGTTTGCTAAGCTCACCCCATGCTGGTTGATCTGTATACGTGTTGTACATAGCGCAGAGTCTAGATTTCATTCTCCTAGCCTCCAGTGATTCCCACCCAAGTTTCTTTAACATACTGTGCCCGTTTAGACCGGAGTCCGCACGACCACACATGTATTTTACCAATAATCAGTCAGCACGAGAGTCAAAATATCCCGGAGCGCCAGATGGGTTAAAGCTAATCGCAAAAACGACATCAAATAAAAAAATGCTTTACTGATTTTTGGCTCAATGCAACAATAAGGATAGAAGGAGATTCAATTGGGTATAACACATCTGGTAAAATTATCTCAGTTTATTTTGAAGTTAAAATTGACTGCAAAGATGCTCAAAGCAGCATCATCCACGTGTGGCGATCCACACTCTTATTTACACAATATACAGAAATTTTCCAAACACATTTGACAATCATTTTTTGGAAACACAAGTCTGATTAATAGTCCTGTAGACTGTGTTCCAAAATTATTTATGATTAATTCCAGTTCAAATTTAATTGTCTCTACTGGAAATATCGTAGTTCACTGTTTGAATTTTTACATAATATTAACACTCGTAGAATAAATGTTCATAGAATTTTAACTTTCACTTATTTTTCCAGTTTCAAAAATATATTGTCGAAAAATATTGTTATCATTGAAGCAACACAAATTATTTACACATATTAATAACATCTGAAAAGTATTTGACCTTGAGCATAGCATCGAAGAACTGTGCGAAGCACAACAACAATTAATTGTTCTTCTGACATTAAACATTCGAGAAGTGACTCGATTATGAAATTCAAGCTTCTAACAAAATACATGATTTCTGAATCATTAACTTGATCAATAAATTGTTGAACCATTCAACTATTCAATTTTCCACTTGGAATCATTATTATAAAAAAATATTTATATTTATGGCCATTATTAGTAATTTTCACAACTTGCAATTCTTCGACAGAATGCGGAAATTAGAATTGTAGCTTCATAATAAATTCATTTAGTTCATGGCACTAGGATTGAAAATATCCTTCAAATTATTCGTGGTTAAAGAATTATTTGTTAATTGGCAGTGGCCCATTCTACTCGTATTATCTGTGTAAGAACACAATATTCCAACAACAACGGCAAAGGTCTTCCTCTGAAGAAGAATAAACTACTATCATGACAAATCCGGGTTCTAGCAAAATCAAAGTCTAAATGGAATCCGTAAACAAGGTTGAAATAAGAACTGATGGTTTCTAAGAAATAACCTTCGGGTCATTCATACGACGAAATGTGTGGTTCCAATACTCCTTCTATAAACCTGAGCCATCGAACCTGCTATTTGTTTGATGCTCGAAAAAAACCTCTTCATTCCTGCGACTTAACATGCGCACCTGGGAATGGCATTTCAACTACTCCACACATATAAATTTTCTTCCCAAAATTTTATACAATAAATCAAGCCTCTGCTTGTTATCAACCCTGGAAGATTAATAAACTGACAAGTTTATTTTATTTTACCATTCAGTTCAACCCGTGAATTTACCATACTTATGAAAATCTTTATTTCCCTTTCGAGTGTATTTACGTCATGATTTTATATAAATACAAAAATATCCTATTTGATACAAATATCATTTGCTTCCCGTTTCATGCCTCTCCGTGTTATCTGAAAAATATACTTTGCTCAATGCAAATATCAACTGTTCAACCAGAACTGAAATGTTGGTTGAATGAGGGCTTGCGCTAACCACTCTCCATCGGAAAATCTCCTGTTCCAAAATAGAAATGATTAAACTACTTCATAGGCTCTCTTTCAATACATATGATTATTATCCCTATATCTATTATATAAAACTAAGTGTCCTGACTGACTGACTGACTGACTGACTGACTGACTGACTGACTGACTGACTCATCATCGCCCAGCCAAAACTATTAAAGTTAGAAACATGAAATTTTGGGGATATGTTCGCTGTATTTCGAAAGGGCGCACTAAGAAAGGATTTTTGGATATTCAGGTTCTAAAGGGGTGTTAAGGGGGTAGACCTGCATTTCATCGAATAACAATATCTCCCGATTGGTTTCATTGGGGAATGTGATACTCGGCATATAAACTCATCATTAAAAATAAGATGACACGTGTCTGAGGGGTTTTCGATGTGGTGTATATTATGGGGTGAAAGGGGTGAAAAGTGGGGGTTGAAGGATTCATAACGGACCGTGTATCCCTTAAACGACATAGGCAAGGTGTTTGCAAATCAGCGGAAAAAAATCAGCTTGAAAAATAAGTAAATAGGTGTTCAGCCGTTTTTTCATAAATCTAATTTAAGGGGCCCATGGAGAGGGGTGAAATTATGTGAAAAAAAACGGGAAAGAAAGTGTCCTAACTGATTGACTCACTCACTCACTCATCAAACTCAGGGAAAAATATAGCTTAAAAATAAGTTAATAGGTGGTTGACAGTTTTTTTCATAAACCCAATTTAAGGGGTTCATGGGGAGGGGTGAAATTCTGAAAAAGGAAAATTGAAAGAAAAAGTCCTGACTCACTCACCACCGCCCAGCCAAAATTATTGAAGTTAGAAACATGACATTTTAGGGATATGATCATTGTATGCCAAAACCGTCCACTAAGGGAGGATTTTCGAATATTCAGGTTCTAAAGGGGTCTTAAGGGGGTTAAACCTGCATTTCACTGAATACCAATATCTCCCGATTGGTTTCATTGGGGGATGTGATACTCGGCACATAAAGTCATCATTAAAAATAAGAAGACACGTGTCTGAGGGTTTTTCGATGTGGTGTATATTAGGAGGTGAAAGGGGTGAAAAGTGGGGGTTGAAGGATTCCTAACGGAGCGCGTATCTCTTAAACGACATAGGCGAGAAATTTGAAACTCAGCGGGAAAAAAATCAGCTTAAAAAATACGGTAAGTAAATAGGTGTTCGACCGTTCTTTCATAAATTCAATTTAAGGGGCTAATGGGGTGGGGTGAAATTCTGGAGAAAAAAAAAAGGAGAGAACGTGCCCTAACTGACTGACTAACTCACTCACTCTTCAATCTCAGGGGAAAGAGACAGCTTAAAAATAAGTACATAGGTGTTCGAGCGTTTCTTCATATATCCAATTTAAGGGACCCATGGGGAGGGGTAAAATTCTGGTAACAATAATTGAAAGATAATGACATAACTGACTCACTCACTCATCATCGCCCAGAAAAATAATAAGAAGTTGGAGAGATGAAATTTTGGGAATATGTTCGCAGTATGTCGAAAACGTCAACTAAGGAAGGATTTTTGTTTATTCGGGTTCTGAAGAGGTGTTAAGGGGGTAAACGTGCATTTCATTGAATAACGATATCTCATGAGTTGTTTCTTTGGAGATGTGATATTCGGCATATAAACTAATCATTAAAAATAAGCAGACATATGTCTAAGGGTTTATCGATGTGGTGTATATTATGAGGTGAAAGGGGTGAAAATTGGGGGTTGAAGGATTCTTAACGGAGCGTGTATCTCTTAAACGACATAGGCGAGGAGTTTGAAACTCAGCGGAAAGAAATCAGCTTAAAATATAAGTAAATAGGTGTTCGACCGTTTTTTCATAAATCCAATTTAAGGGGCCCTAGGAGAGGGGTGAAATTCTGGGGGGGAAACAGGAAAGAAAGTGTTCTAAATGATTAACTCACTTACTCATCAAACTCAGGTCGGAAGATCAGCTTAAAAATAAGTAAATAGGTGTTCGACCGGTTTTTTAAATCCAATTTAAGGGGTTCATTAGAGGGGTGAAATTATTAAAAATAAATGAAGGAAAATGTCCTGACTTACTCACTCACTCATCATCGCCCAGCCAAAATTATTGAATTTAGAAACATACAATTTTGGGGTTATGTTCGTTGTATGTCGAAAACGTCCACTAAGGAAGGATTTTTGGATATTCCAGTTCTAAAGGGGTTTTAAGGGGGTAGACCTGCATTTAATTGAATAATAATATCCCCCGATTGGTTTCCTTGGGGGATGCGATAATCATCATATACTCTCATCATTAAGAATAAGATGACACCATGTCTGAGGAATTTTTGATGTAATGTATATTATGAGGTGTAATGTGTGAAAAGTGGGGGGTTGAAGGATTCCTAACGGATCAAGTATCTCTTAAAAGACAGAGGCATAAAGTATAAAACTTAGGGGGAAAATAAACTTGATAAATAAGCAAATACAGTAGGTGGTCGACCATAATTCATAAATCCAATTTTAGGGGCCCATGGGGAGGGGTGAAATTCTGGGGAAAGAAGTCCACCAAGGAAGGATTTTTGGATATACACTCATCATCCTCCAGCCAAACCTATTGCAGTTAGAAGCATGAAATTTTGGGGATATGTTCGTTGTATGTCGAAAACATCCACTAGGGATGGATTTTTGGATAATCATGTTCATTGATTAACAATTTCTTACGAGTTGTTCCATTTGGGGGTGTGATATTCGGCATGTAAATTAATCAATAAAAATAAGCAGACATAGGTCTAAGGGTATATCTATATAGTGTATATTATGAGGTGAAAGGGGTGAAAATTGGGGGTTGAAGAATTCTTATCGGAGCGTGTATCTCTTAAACGACATTAGCGAGATGTTTGAAATTCAGAGGGAAAAATCAGTTTAAAAAATAAGTAAATAGGTGTTCGACCGTTTATTTCATAAATCCCATTTAAGGGGTTCATGGGGAGGAGTGAAATTCTCAAAAATAAATGAAAGAAAATGTCCTGACTCACTCATAATCGCCCAGCCAAAATTATTGAAGATAGAAACATGAAATTTTGGGGATATGTTCGTTGTATGTCGAAAACGTCCACTAAGGAAAGATTGTTGGATATTCAAGTTTTAAAGGGGTGTTAAGGGGGGTAAACTTGCATTTCATTGAATAACAATATCTCACGAGTGGTTTCATTTAGGGATGTGATACTTGGCATATAAACTAATCATTAAAAATAAGCTGACACATGTCTAATGGTTTTTTGATGTGGTGTATATTATGAGTAAAAGGGGTGAATTATGGGGGTCGAAGGATTCCTAACGGAGCGTGTATCTCTTAAATGACATAGGCCAGAAGTTTGAAACTCAGCGGGAAAGAAATCAGCTTAAAAATACGGTAAGTAAATAGGTCTTCGACTGTTTTATCGTAAATCCAATTTAAGGGGCCCATGGGGAGGGGTGAAAATCTGGAAGAAAAACGTCCAATAAGGAAGGATTTTTGGATATTCACTCTCATCGACCAACCAAAACTATTGAACTTAGAAGAATGATATTTTGGGGATATGTTTGTTGTGTGACGAAAACGTCTACTAAGGAGGGATTTTTGGATATACAGGTTCTAAAGGTGTGTTAAGGGGATAGACCTGCATTTCATTGAATAACAATATCTCCCGATTGGTTTCTTTGGGAGATGTGATACTCGGCATATACACTCATCATTAAAAATAAGAAGACATGTGTCTGAGGGTTTTTCGATGTGAAGTATATTATGAGGTGAAAGGGGTGAAAAGTGGGGGTTGAAGGATTCCTAACGGAGCGTGTATCTCTTAAACGACATAGGCGAGGAGTTTGAAACTCAGTGGAAAAAAAATCAGCTTAAAAAATAAGTAAATAGGTGTTTGACCGTTTTTTCATAAATCCAATTTAAGGGGCCAATAGGGAGGGGTGAAATTCTGGGGGGGGGGGGAAGGAAAGAAAGTGTCCTAACTGATTGACTGAGAGACTCACTCATCAAACTCAGGAAAAAAACTGCTTAAAAATAAGTAAATAGGTGTTCGACAGTCTTTTTCATAAACCCAATTTAAGGGGTTCTTGGGGAGGGGTGAAATTCTGAAAAAAGGAAATTGAGAGAAAAAGTCCTGACTCACTCACCATCGCCCAGCCAAAATTATTGAAGTTAGACACATGACATTTCGGGGAATATGATCATTGTATGTCGGAACCGTCCACTAAGGGAGGATTTTCGGATATTCAGGGGATCTTAAGGGGGTTAAACCTGCATTTCATTGAATAACATTAACTCCCGATTGGTTTCATTGGGGGATGTGTTACTCGGCATATGAACACATAAAAAATAAGAAGACAAGTGTCTGAGGGTTTTTCGATGTGGTGTATATTATGAGATGAAAGGGGTGAAAAGTGGGGGTTGAAGGATTCCTAACGGAGCGTGTATCTATTAAACGACATAGGCGAGGAGTTTGAAACTCAGCGGAAAAAATCAGCTTAAAAGATAAGTAAATAGATGTTCGATCGTTTTTTTTTCCTAAATTCAATTTACGGGGCTCATGGGGAGGGGTGAAATTCTGGGGGGGGGGGGGACCGGAAAGAAAGTGTCCTAACTGATTGACTCTCTCACTCACTCTTCAAACTCAGGGAGAGAAAACTGCTTAAATATAAGTAAATAAGTGTTTGCCAGTTTATTTTTCATAAATCAAATTTAAGGGGTTCATTGTGAGGGGACAAATTCTGAAAAAAAATGAATGAAAATGTCCTGACTCACTCACTCACTCACTCACTCACTCATCATCGTGCAGCCAAAATTATTGAAGTTAGAAACATGACATTTTTGGGATATGTTCGTTGTATGTCAAAACCGTACACTAAGGGAGGATTTTCGGATATTCAGGTTCTAAAGGTGTCTTAATGGGGTTAAACCTGCATTTTATTGAATAACAATATCTCGTGAGTGGTTGCATTTGTGGATGTGATATTCGGCATATAAACTAATCATTAAAAATCAGCAGACATGTGCCTAAGGGTTTTTCGATGTGGTGTATATTATAAGGTGAAAGGGGTGAAAAGTGAGGGTTGAAGGATTCCTAACGGAGCGTGTATCTCTTCAACGACATACGCGAGAAGTTTGAAACTCAGCGAAAAAAAAACAGCTTAAAAATAAGTACATCGGTGTTCGACCGTTTTTTCATAAATTCAATTTAAGGGGCCAATGGGGTGGGGTGAAATTCTAGAAAAAAAGGAGAGAAAGTGTCCTGACTGACTTACTAACTCACTCACTCATCAAACTCAGGGGAGAAAGACAGCTTCAAATATAAGTTAATAGGTGTTCGAGCGATTCTTCATAAATCCAATTTAAGGGGCGCATGGGGAGGGCGTAAAATTCAGGTAAAATAATTGAAAGAAAATGACCTGACTGACTCACTCACTCATCATCGCCCGGCGAAAACTATTGAAGTAGGAAAAATTAAATTTTGGGAATATTTTCGCTCTGTGTCGCAAACGTCAACTAATGAAGGAATTTTGTTTATTCGGGTTCTTAAGAGGTGTTAAGGGGGTAAACGTGTATTTCATTCATTAACGATATCTCACGAGTTGTTTCTGTGGGGATGTGATATACGGCATATAAACTAATCATTAAAATTAAGCAGACATATGTCTAAGGGTTTATCGATGTGGTGTCTATTATGAGGTGAAAGGGGTGAAAATTGGGGGTTGAAGGATTTTTAACGGAGCGTGTATCTCTTAAACGACATAGGCAAGAAGTTTGACTTTCAGCGGAAAAAAACAGCTTAAAATATAAGTAAATAGTTGTTCAACCTTTTTTCATAAATCCAATTTAAGGGGCCCTTGGAGAGGGGTGAAATTCTGGGGGAAAAAAACAGCAAAGATAGTGTTCTAACTGATTAACTCACTCACTCATCAAACTCAGGGGGGAAGAACAGCTTAAAAAGAAGTAAATAGGTCATCGACCGTTTTTTAAATCATAAATCCAATATAAGGGATTCATGAGAGGGGTGAAATTCTGAAAAATAAATGAAAGAAAATGTCCTGACTTATTCACTCACTCATCATCGCCCAGCCAAAATTATTGAAGTTAGAAACATGAAATTTTGGGGTTGTGTTCGTTGTATGTCTAAAACGTCCACCAAGGGAGTATTTTTGGATATTCAGGTTCTAAAGGGGTGTTAAGGGGGTAGACCTGCATTTAATTGAATAGCAATATCTCCCGATTGGTTTCCTTGGGGGATGCGATACTCGGCATATAAACTCATCATTAAGAATAAGAAGACACATGTCTGAGGGTTTTTCGATGAACTGTATATTATGAGGTGTATGTGTGAAAAGTGGGGGTTGAAGGATTCCTAACGGAGCAAGTATCTCTTAAAAGACAGAGGCATAAAGTATGAAACTCAGGGGGAAGAATCAGCTTGAAAAATAAGTAAAAAGGTGGTCGATCGTTTTATTCATGAATCCAATTTAAGGGGCCCATGGGGAGGGCTGAAATTCTGGAAGAAAAAGTCCACTAAGGAGGGATTTTTGGATATTCACACTCATCGACCAACCAAAACTATTAAAGTTAGAAGAATGATATTTTGGGGATATGTTTGTTGTGTGTCGAAAACGTCTACTAAGGAGGGATTTTTGGATATTAAGGTTCTAAAAGGGTGTTAAGGGGGTTAAACCTGCATTTCATTGAATAAAAATATGACACAACTATGACGCGAGCGAAGCGGCGGGTACCTGCTAGTCTATTATATAAAATCAGTGTCCTGACTGACTGACTGACTGACTGACTGACTGACTCATCATCGCCCAGCCAAAACTATTAAAGTTAGAAACATGAAATTTTGGGGATATGTTCGTGGTAAGTCGAAAACGCGCACTAAGGAAGGATTTTTGGATATTCAGGTTCTAAAGGGGTGTTAAGGGGGTACACCCGCATTTCATTGAATAACAATATCTCCGGATTGGTTTCATTGGGGGATTTGATACTCGGCATATAAACTCATCATTAAAAATAAGAAGATACGTGTCTGAGGGTTTTTCGATTTGGTGAATATTTTGAGGTGAAAGGGGTGAAAAGTGGGGGTTGAAGGATTCCTAACAGAGCGTGTATCCCTTAAACGACATAGGCGAGAAATTTTAAACTCAGCGGAAAAAATCAGCTTAAAAAATAAGAAAATAGGTGTTTGGCCGTTTTTTCATAAATCCAATTTAAGGGGCCCATGGGGAGGGGTGAAATTCTGGGGGGAAAAAACAGGAAAGAGAATGTCCTAACTGATTGACAGACTGACTCACTCATCAAACTCAGGGGAAAAAATGCTTAAAAAAATAAATAGATGTTCGACAGTTTTTTTCATAATCCAATTTAAGGGGTTCATGGGGAGGGTTGAAATTTTGAAAAAACAAAATTGAAAGAAAATATCCTGACTCACTCACTCACCATTGCCCAGCCAAAATTATTGAAGTTAGAAACATGACATTTTTGGGATATGTTCATTGTAAGTCAATACCGTCCACTAAGGGAGGATTTCCGGATATTCAGGTTCTAAAGGGGTCTTAAGGGGGGTTAAACTCGCATTTAATTGTATAACAATATCTCCCGATTGGTTTCATTGGGGGATGTGATACTCGGCATATAAACTCACCATTAAAAATAAGAAGACACGTTACTGAGAGTTTTTATATGTGGTGTATATTATGAGGTGAAAGGGGTAAATTGGGGGTTGAAGGAATCCTAACGGAGCGTGTATGCCTTTAACGACATAGGCGAGGAGTTTGAAATTCAGCGGAAAAAATCAGCTAAAAAAAAGGGTAAATAGGTGTTCGACTGTCTTTCTTCATACTTCCAATTTAAGGGGCACATTGGGGATGGGTGAAATTCTGCGGGAGACAAAAAAGGAAAGAAATTGTCCCAACTGATTGACTAACTCAATTACTCTTCAAACTCAGGGGGAAAAACTGCTTAAAAATAAGTAAATAAGTGTTCGACAGGTTTTTTTTTTCATAAATAAAATTTAAGGTGTTCATGGGGAAGGGTGAAATTCTAAATAAATAAAAAAAAAAGAAGTTCCGTGAAGAACTATACAGCCTACTTTTCATGCCAATGATTATTCTACAGAATATGAACCTATCTAGAATAATGACGAAATTAAGTTGCTAATATCGAAATTTCCAATTAGTTCGAAATACTGTATACCTGGCATAATGTATCCTAATAGAGCACTAGAGTTGGCAGCCCTGATGACTGAATATATTCTTAGTTCCATCTCTTAAGGTACAAAATACAAAATTTGGTTGAAGTCCAATGAATAGCATGGACGTTACATGCAGTTAAACATTGGATCTAACAGCGCGCGTAAAATCATATTGGCAACAATGTCATGCATGTATTTGTCAGAAATAATCTGAAATAATATGATCTATTGTTGTGCCAATTTTGAATGAAATCCATTAGTTAGTATAGAAGTTACATGCATTTTAAAATTGGATCTATCAGCAGGCTTAGAATCATGTTGGCAGCACTGACGTATATTAGTTACTCCAAATTCGTCTAGAATGCCAGGTACTATACGTGTGCAAAGTTTAGAGCTATTGGCTTGCATACTTTCTGATATATTGATATTAGGGTAACAAAAATAGGGACAGCCCATATTAACAGTTGGCAGCCCTGGTTGCTCCTTAGAATACGCATAGTCATATCTGTTATGGTACACATAGCACATACGAAATTTGGTTGAAATCCAAATGATAGTATGGAAGTTACATGTATTTGAAGTTGGACCTGTCAGCAGGCTTAGAATCATGTTGGTAGCACTGACGTATATAAGTTACTCCAAATTAATATAGAATGTCAGGTACTATACGTGTGCATAGTTTAAAGCTGTCGGCTTGCATACTTTCTGATATATTGGTATTTGGATAAAATAAATTAGGAGCATTTATTAACAGTTGGCAGCCCTGGTAGGTCTTAAGAATACGCCCAGTCATATCTGGTTATGTACACATACAACATACGAAATTTGGCTGAATTCCAATTGATAGTGTAGAAGTTATATGCATTTAAAAATTGGACCTATCAGGAGGCTTATAATCATTTTGGCAACACTGCCATGTTTGGCCTCCTGAAAATTAAACTGAAATATTATGATCTGTACGTGTGCTAATTTTGAAACAGCTCCCATTCATACTTTCCAAGATATCCATCATGGAGCTCAAATTTCAATTGCGATTTTTTAGCAGTTGGTAGCACTGACATCATTTCAAATATGGCCGTGAGATATTCAGGTACAGATCTTTACTCCTACCAAATTTTGTTTCGATTGCTGCAGCCGTTTAGTAGTTGATAGGGGGGGACACACACACAGCCAGACAGACAGACAGACAGAAGGACAGACAGACAGACAGACAGACAGACAGACAGACAGACAGACACACATTTGCCCGATCTCATAAGTCTACTTTTTCCTCATTTTTGCAAAATGTGAAAAGTAGGCTAAAAATGTCCTGACTCACCCACTCACTCATCATCGCCCAGAAAAAAATATTGAAGGTAGAAACATGATATTTTGGGGATATGTTCGTTGTATGTCAAAACCGAACACTAAGGGAGGATTTTTGGATATTCAGGTTCTAAAGGGGTCTTAAGGGGGTTAAACCTGATTTTCATTGAATAACAATATCTCAAGAGTGGTTTCATTTGTGGATGTGATACTCAGCATATAAACTAATCATTAAAAACAAGAAGTTCCGTTAAGAACTATACAGCCTACTTTTCATGCCAATGATTATTCTACAGAATATGGACCTATCTAGAATAATGACGAAATTAAGTTGGTAATATCGAAATATCTAATTAGTTCAAAATATACCTGGTATAATGTAGCCTAATAGAGCACTACAGTTGGCAGCCCTGGTGACTGAATATATTCTTAGTTCCATCTCTTAAGGTACAGAATACAAAATTTGGTTGAAGTCCAATGGACGTTACATGCAGTTAGACACTGGATCTATCAGCAGGCGTAAAAGCATGTTGCCAACAATGCCATGCGTGTGCTGGTCAGAAATAATCTGAAATATTATGATATCTTGTTGTGCCAATTTTGGATGAAATCCATTTGTTAGTATAGAAGTTACATGTATTTTAAAATTGGACATATCAGCAGGCATAGAATCATGTTGGCAGCACTGCCTTGTATTAATTACTCCAAATTAATCTAGAATGCCAGGTGCTATACGTGTGCAAAGTATAGAGCTGTTGGCTTGCATACTTTCTGATATATTGATATTAGGGTAAAAAATATAGACAACATTTATTAACAGTTGGCAGCCCTGATTGCACTGAAGAATACTTATAGTCATATCTGATATGTTACACATAGCACATGCGAAATTTGGATGAAATCCTACTGATAGTATAGAAGTTACATGTATTTAAAAATTGGCCCTATCAGCAGGCTTAGAATCATGTTGGTAGAACTGACGTATATAAGTTACTCCAAAATTAATCAAACATGTCAGGTACTATACGTGTGCATAGTTTAAAGCTGTCGGCTTGCACACATTCTGATATATTGGTATTTGGATAAAAAATAGAGAGAGCAATTATTAACAGTTGGCAGCCATGGTGGCTCCTAAGAATACGCTCAGTCATATCTGTTTATGTACAGATATTACATACAAAATTTGGTTGAAATCCAGTTAATAGTGTGGAAGTTATATGCATTTAAACATTGGACCTATCAGAAGGCTTAAAATTATTTTGGCAACACTGTCATGGTTGGCCTCCTGGAAATTAAACTGAAATAGTATTATCTACATGTGTGCCAATTTTGGAATAGCTCCTATGCATACCTTGCAGGATATCCAACATGGAGCTCAAACTTCTAGTGCGTTTTTTCAGCAGTTGGTAGCACTGACATCATTTTCAAATATGGACGTGAGCTATTCCGGTGCACATCTTTACTCATACTAAATTTGGTTTTGATTGCTGCAGCCGTTTAGGAGTTGATAGGGGGGGACACACACACAGCCAGACAGACAGAAGGACAGACAGACAGACAGACAGACACACATTTGCCCGATCTCATAAGACTACTTTTTCCTCATTTTTGCAAAATGTGAAAAGTAGGCTAATAAGCAGACATGTGTCTAAGGGTTTTTGATGTGGTGTATATTATCAGGTGAAATGGTTGAAAATTAGGGGTTGAAGGATTCTTAACGGAGTGTGTACCTCTTAAACGACATAGGCGAGAAGTTCACTGGAAAAAACAGCTCAAAATATAAGTACAGTAAATAGGTGTTCGACCATTTTTTTTTTCAAAAATCCAATTTAAGGGACCCTTGGAGCGGGATGAATTTCTGGGGGAACAAAACAGAAAAGAAAGTGTTCTAACTGATTAATACACTCACTCATCAAACTCAGGGGGGAAGAACAGCTTAAAAATAAGTAAATACGTGTTCGACCGATTTTTTTTTCATAAATTCAATTTAAGGGGATCATAAGAGGGGTGATATTCTGAAAAATAAACGAAAGAAAATGTCTTGACTTACTCACTCACTCATCATCGCCCAGCCAAAATTATTGAAGTTAGAAACATGAAATTTTTGGGTTATGTTCATTGTATGTCGAAAACGTACCTTAAGGAAGAATTTTTGGATATTCAGGTACTAAAGGGGTGTTAAGGGGGTAGACCTGCATTTAATTGAATAACAATATCTCCCGATTGGTTTGCTTGGTGGATGTGATACTCGGCATAAAAACTCATCATTAAGAATAAGAAGACATATGTCTGATGGTTTTTCGATGTGGTGTATATTATGAGGCGAAAGGGGTGAAAAGTGGGGGTTGAAGGATTCCTAACGGAGCAAGTATCTCTTAAAAGACAGAGGCAAAAAGTGTAAAACTCAGGGGGAAATATCAGCTTGAAAAATAAGTAAATAGGTGTACGATCGTGTTTTCATAAATCCAATTTTAGGGGCCCATGGGGAGGGGTGAAATTCTGGGGAAAGAAGTCCACCAAGGAAGGATTTTTGGATATACACTCATCATCCTCCAGCCAAACCTATTGCAGTTAGAAGCATGAAATTTTGGGGATATGTTCGTTGTATGTCGAAAACATCCACTAGGGATGGATTTTTGGATAATCATGTTCATTGATTAACAATTTCTTACGAGTTGTTCCATTTGGGGGTGTGATATTCGGCATGTAAATTAATCAATAAAAATAAGCAGACATATGTCTAAGGGTATATCTATATAGTGTATATTATGAGGTGAAAGGGGTGAAAATTGGGGGTTGAAGAATTCTTATCGGAGCGTGTATCTCTTAAACGACATTAGCGAGATGTTTGAAATTCAGAGGGAAAAATCAGTTTAAAAAATAAGTAAATAGGTGTTCGACCGTTTATTTCATAAATCCCATTTAAGGGGTTCATGGGGAGGAGTGAAATTCTCAAAAATAAATGAAAGAAAATGTCCTGACTCACTCATAATCGCCCAGCCAAAATTATTGAAGATAGAAACATGAAATTTTGGGGATATGTTCGTTGTATGTCGAAAACGTCCACTAAGGAAAGATTGTTGGATATTCAAGTTTTAAAGGGGTGTTAAGGGGGGTAAACTTGCATTTCATTGAATAACAATATCTCACGAGTGGTTTCATTTAGGGATGTGATACTTGGCATATAAACTAATCATTAAAAATAAGCTGACACATGTCTAATGGTTTTTTGATGTGGTGTATATTATGAGTAAAAGGGGTGAATTATGGGGGTCGAAGGATTCCTAACGGAGCGTGTATCTCTTAAATGACATAGGCCAGAAGTTTGAAACTCAGCGGGAAAGAAATCAGCTTAAAAATACGGTAAGTAAATAGGTCTTCGACTGTTTTATCGTAAATCCAATTTAAGGGGCCCATGGGGAGGGGTGAAAATCTGGAAGAAAAACGTCCAATAAGGAAGGATTTTTGGATATTCACTCTCATCGACCAACCAAAACTATTGAACTTAGAAGAATGATATTTTGGGGATATGTTTGTTGTGTGACGAAAACGTCTACTAAGGAGGGATTTTTGGATATACAGGTTCTAAAGGTGTGTTAAGGGGATAGACCTGCATTTCATTGAATAACAATATCTCCCGATTGGTTTCTTTGGGAGATGTGATACTCGGCATATACACTCATCATTAAAAATAAGAAGACATGTGTCTGAGGGTTTTTCGATGTGAAGTATATTATGAGGTGAAAGGGGTGAAAAGTGGGGGTTGAAGGATTCCTAACGGAGCGTGTATCTCTTAAACGATATAGGCGACGAGTTTGAAACTCAGTGGAAAAAAAATCAGCTTAAAAAATAAGTAAATAGGTGTTTGACCGTTTTTTCATAAATCCAATTTAAGGGGCCAATAGGGAGGGGTGAAATTCTGGGGGGGGGGGAAGGAAAGAAAGTGTCCTAACTGATTGACTGAGAGACTCACTCATCAAACTCAGGAAAAAAACTGCTTAAAAATAAGTAAATAGGTGTTCGACAGTCTTTTTCATAAACCCAATTTAAGGGGTTCTTGGGGAGGGGTGAAATTCTGAAAAAAGGAAATTGAGAGAAAAAGTCCTGACTCACTCACCATCGCCCAGCCAAAATTATTGAAGTTAGACACATGACATTTCGGGGAATATGATCATTGTATGTCGGAACCGTCCACTAAGGGAGGATTTTCGGATATTCAGGGGATCTTAAGGGGGTTAAACCTGCATTTCATTGAATAACATTAACTCCCGATTGGTTTCATTGGGGGATGTGTTACTCGGCATATGAACACATAAAAAATAAGAAGACAAGTGTCTGAGGGTTTTTCGATGTGGTGTATATTATGAGATGAAAGGGGTGAAAAGTGGGGGTTGAAGGATTCCTAACGGAGCGTGTATCTATTAAACGACATAGGCGAGGAGTTTGAAACTCAGCGGAAAAAATCAGCTTAAAAGATAAGTAAATAGATGTTCGATCGTTTTTTTTTTTCCTAAATTCAATTTACGGGGCTCATGGGGAGGGGTGAAATTCTGGGGGGGGGGGACCGGAAAGAAAGTGTCCTAACTGATTGACTCTCTCACTCACTCTTCAAACTCAGGGAGAGAAAACTGCTTAAAAATAAGTAAATAAGTGTTTGCCAGTTTATTTTTCATAAATCAAATTTAAGGGGTTCATTGTGAGGGGACAAATTCTGAAAAAAATGAATGAAAATGTCCTGACTCACTCACTCACTCACTCACTCACTCATCATCGTGCAGCCAAAATTATTGAAGTTAGAAACATGACATTTTTGGGATATGTTCGTTGTATGTCAAAACCGTACACTAAGGGAGGATTTTCGGATATTCAGGTTCTAAAGGTGTCTTAATGGGGTTAAACCTGCATTTTATTGAATAACAATATCTCGTGAGTGGTTGCATTTGTGGATGTGATATTCGGCATATAAACTAATCATTAAAAATCAGCAGACATGTGCCTAAGGGTTTTTCGATGTGGTGTATATTATAAGGTGAAAGGGGTGAAAAGTGAGGGTTGAAGGATTCCTAACGGAGCGTGTATCTCTTCAACGACATACGCGAGAAGTTTGAAACTCAGCGAAAAAAGAACAGCTTAAAAATAAGTACATCGGTGTTCGACCGTTTTTTCATAAATTCAATTTAAGGGGCCAATGGGGTGGGGTGAAATTCTAGAAAAAAAGGAGAGAAAGTGTCCTGACTGACTTACTAACTCACTCACTCATCAAACTCAGGGGAGAAAGACAGCTTCAAATATAAGTTAATAGGTGTTCGAGCGATTCTTCATAAATCCAATTTAAGGAGCGCATGGGGAGGGCGTAAAATTCAGGTAAAATAATTGAAAGAAAATGACCTGACTGACTCACTCACTCATCATCGCCCGGCGAAAACTATTGAAGTAGGAAAAATTAAATTTTGGGAATATTTTCGCTCTGTGTCGCAAACGTCAACTAATGAAGGAATTTTGTTTATTCGGGTTCTTAAGAGGTGTTAAGGGGGTAAACGTGTATTTCATTCATTAACGATATCTCACGAGTTGTTTCTGTGGGGATGTGATATACGGCATATAAACTAATCATTAAAATTAAGCAGACATATGTCTAAGGGTTTATCGATGTGGTGTCTATTATGAGGTGAAAGGGGTGAAAATTGGGGGTTGAAGGATTTTTAACGGAGCGTGTATCTCTTAAACGACATAGGCAAGAAGTTTGACTTTCAGCGGAAAAAAACAGCTTAAAATATAAGTAAATAGTTGTTCAACCTTTTTTCATAAATCCAATTTAAGGGGCCCTTGGAGAGGGGTGAAATTCTGGGGAAAAAAACCAGCAAAGATAGTGTTCTAACTGATTAACTCACTCACTCATCAAACTCAGGGGGGAAGAACAGCTTAAAAAGAAGTAAATAGGTCATCGACCGTTTTTTAAATCATAAATCCAATATAAGGGATTCATGAGAGGGGTGAAATTCTGAAAAATAAATGAAAGAAAATGTCCTGACTTACTCACTCACTCATCATCGCCCAGCCAAAATTATTGAAGTTAGAAACATGAAATTTTGGGGTTGTGTTCGTTGTATGTCTAAAACGTCCACCAAGGGAGTATTTTTGGATATTCAGGTTCTAAAGGGGTGTTAAGGGGGTAGACCTGCATTTAATTGAATAGCAATATCTCCCGATTGGTTTCCTTGGGGGATGCGATACTCGGCATATAAACTCATCATTAAGAATAAGAAGACACATGTCTGAGGGTTTTTCGATGAACTGTATATTATGAGGTGTATGTGTGAAAAGTGGGGGTTGAAGGATTCCTAACGGAGCAAGTATCTCTTAAAAGACAGAGGCATAAAGTATGAAACTCAGGGGGAAGAATCAGCTTGAAAAATAAGTAAAAAGGTGGTCGATCGTTTTATTCATGAATCCAATTTAAGGGGCCCATGGGGAGGGCTGAAATTCTGGAAGAAAAAGTCCACTAAGGAGGGATTTTTGGATATTCACACTCATCGACCAACCAAAACTATTAAAGTTAGAAGAATGATATTTTGGGGATATGTTTGTTGTGTGTCGAAAACGTCTACTAAGGAGGGATTTTTGGATATTAAGGTTCTAAAAGGGTGTTAAGGGGGTTAAACCTGCATTTCATTGAATAAAAATATGACACAACTATGACGCGAGCGAAGCGGCGGGTACCTGCTAGTCTATTATATAAAATCAGTGTCCTGACTGACTGACTGACTGACTGACTGACTGACTCATCATCGCCCAGCCAAAACTATTAAAGTTAGAAACATGAAATTTTGGGGATATGTTCGTGGTAAGTCGAAAACGCGCACTAAGGAAGGATTTTTGGATATTCAGGTTCTAAAGGGGTGTTAAGGGGGTACACCCGCATTTCATTGAATAACAATATCTCCGGATTGGTTTCATTGGGGGATTTGATACTCGGCATATAAACTCATCATTAAAAATAAGAAGATACGTGTCTGAGGGTTTTTCGATTTGGTGAATATTTTGAGGTGAAAGGGGTGAAAAGTGGGGGTTGAAGGATTCCTAACAGAGCGTGTATCCCTTAAACGACATAGGCGAGAAATTTTAAACTCAGCGGAAAAAATCAGCTTAAAAAATAAGAAAATAGGTGTTTGGCCGTTTTTTCATAAATCCAATTTAAGGGGCCCATGGGGAGGGGTGAAATTCTGGGGGGAAAAAACAGGAAAGAGAATGTCCTAACTGATTGACAGACTGACTCACTCATCAAACTCAGGGGAAAAAATGCTTAAAAAAATAAATAGATGTTCGACAGTTTTTTTCATAATCCAATTTAAGGGGTTCATGGGGAGGGTTGAAATTTTGAAAAAACAAAATTGAAAGAAAATATCCTGACTCACTCACTCACCATTGCCCAGCCAAAATTATTGAAGTTAGAAACATGACATTTTTGGGATATGTTCATTGTAAGTCAATACCGTCCACTAAGGGAGGATTTCCGGATATTCAGGTTCTAAAGGGGTCTTAAGGGGGGTTAAACTCGCATTTAATTGTATAACAATATCTCCCGATTGGTTTCATTGGGGGATGTGATACTCGGCATATAAACTCACCATTAAAAATAAGAAGACACGTTACTGAGAGTTTTTATATGTGGTGTATATTATGAGGTGAAAGGGGTAAATTGGGGGTTGAAGGAATCCTAACGGAGCGTGTATGCCTTTAACGACATAGGCGAGGAGTTTGAAATTCAGCGGAAAAAATCAGCTAAAAAAAAGGGTAAATAGGTGTTCGACTGTCTTTCTTCATACTTCCAATTTAAGGGGCACATTGGGGATGGGTGAAATTCTGCGGGAGACAAAAAAGGAAAGAAATTGTCCCAACTGATTGACTAACTCAATTACTCTTCAAACTCAGGGGGAAAAACTGCTTAAAAATAAGTAAATAAGTGTTCGACAGGTTTTTTTTTTCATAAATAAAATTTAAGGTGTTCATGGGGAAGGGTGAAATTCTAAATAAATAAAAAAAAAGAAGTTCCGTGAAGAACTATACAGCCTACTTTTCATGCCAATGATTATTCTACAGAATATGAACCTATCTAGAATAATGACGAAATTAAGTTGCTAATATCGAAATTTCCAATTAGTTCGAAATACTGTATACCTGGCATAATGTATCCTAATAGAGCACTAGAGTTGGCAGCCCTGATGACTGAATATATTCTTAGTTCCATCTCTTAAGGTACAAAATACAAAATTTGGTTGAAGTCCAATGAATAGCATGGACGTTACATGCAGTTAAACATTGGATCTAACAGCGCGCGTAAAATCATATTGGCAACAATGTCATGCATGTATTTGTCAGAAATAATCTGAAATAATATGATCTATTGTTGTGCCAATTTTGAATGAAATCCATTAGTTAGTATAGAAGTTACATGCATTTTAAAATTGGATCTATCAGCAGGCTTAGAATCATGTTGGCAGCACTGACGTATATTAGTTACTCCAAATTCGTCTAGAATGCCAGGTACTATACGTGTGCAAAGTTTAGAGCTATTGGCTTGCATACTTTCTGATATATTGATATTAGGGTAACAAAAATAGGGACAGCCCATATTAACAGTTGGCAGCCCTGGTTGCTCCTTAGAATACGCATAGTCATATCTGTTATGGTACACATAGCACATACGAAATTTGGTTGAAATCCAAATGATAGTATGGAAGTTACATGTATTTGAAGTTGGACCTGTCAGCAGGCTTAGAATCATGTTGGTAGCACTGACGTATATAAGTTACTCCAAATTAATATAGAATGTCAGGTACTATACGTGTGCATAGTTTAAAGCTGTCGGCTTGCATACTTTCTGATATATTGGTATTTGGATAAAATAAATTAGGAGCATTTATTAACAGTTGGCAGCCCTGGTAGGTCTTAAGAATACGCCCAGTCATATCTGGTTATGTACACATACAACATACGAAATTTGGCTGAATTCCAATTGATAGTGTAGAAGTTATATGCATTTAAAAATTGGACCTATCAGGAGGCTTATAATCATTTTGGCAACACTGCCATGTTTGGCCTCCTGAAAATTAAACTGAAATATTATGATCTGTACGTGTGCTAATTTTGAAACAGCTCCCATTCATACTTTCCAAGATATCCAACATGGAGCTCAAATTTCAATTGCGATTTTTTAGCAGTTGGTAGCACTGACATCATTTCAAATATGGCCGTGAGATATTCAGGTACAGATCTTTACTCCTACCAAATTTTGTTTCGATTGCTGCAGCCGTTTAGGAGTTGATAGGGGGGGACACACACACAGCCAGACAGACAGACAGACAGACAGAAGGACAGACAGACAGACAGACAGACAGACAGACAGACACACATTTGCCCGATCTCATAAGTCTACTTTTTCCTCATTTTTGCAAAATGTGAAAAGTAGGCTAAAAATGTCCTGACTCACCCACTCACTCATCATCGCCCAGAAAAAAATATTGAAGGTAGAAACATGATATTTTGGGGATATGTTCGTTGTATGTCAAAACCGTACACTAAGGGAGGATTTTTGGATATTCAGGTTCTAAAGGGGTCTTAAGGGGGTTAAACCTGATTTTCATTGAATAACAATATCTCAAGAGTGGTTTCATTTGTGGATGTGATACTCAGCATATAAACTAATCATTAAAAACAAGAAGTTCCGTTAAGAACTATACAGCCTACTTTTCATGCCAATGATTATTCTACAGAATATGGACCTATCTAGAATAATGACGAAATTAAGTTGGTAATATCGAAATATCTAATTAGTTCAAAATATACCTGGTATAATGTAGCCTAATAGAGCACTACAGTTGGCAGCCCTGGTGACTGAATATATTCTTAGTTCCATCTCTTAAGGTACAGAATACAAAATTTGGTTGAAGTCCAATGGACGTTACATGCAGTTAGACACTGGATCTATCAGCAGGCGTAAAAGCATGTTGCCAACAATGCCATGCGTGTGCTGGTCAGAAATAATCTGAAATATTATGATATCTTGTTGTGCCAATTTTGGATGAAATCCATTTGTTAGTATAGAAGTTACATGTATTTTAAAATTGGACATATCAGCAGGCATAGAATCATGTTGGCAGCACTGCCTTGTATTAATTACTCCAAATTAATCTAGAATACCAGGTGCTATACGTGTGCAAAGTATAGAGCTGTTGGCTTGCATACTTTCTGATATATTGATATTAGGGTAAAAAATATAGACAACATTTATTAACAGTTGGCAGCCCTGATTGCACTGAAGAATACTTATAGTCATATCTGATATGTTACACATAGCACATGCGAAATTTGGATGAAATCCTACTGATAGTATAGAAGTTACATGTATTTAAAAATTGGCCCTATCAGCAGGCTTAGAATCATGTTGGTAGAACTGACGTATATAAGTTACTCCAAAATTAATCAAACATGTCAGGTACTATACGTGTGCATAGTTTAAAGCTGTCGGCTTGCACACATTCTGATATATTGGTATTTGGATAAAAAATAGAGAGAGCAATTATTAACAGTTGGCAGCCATGGTGGCTCCTAAGAATACGCTCAGTCATATCTGTTTATGTACAGATATTACATACAAAATTTGGTTGAAATCCAGTTAATAGTGTGGAAGTTATATGCATTTAAACATTGGACCTATCAGAAGGCTTAAAATTATTTTGGCAACACTGTCATGGTTGGCCTCCTGGAAATTAAACTGAAAGAGTATTATCTACATGTGTGCCAATTTTGGAATAGCTCCTATGCATACCTTGCAGGATATCCAACATGGAGCTCAAATTTCTAGTGCGTTTTTTCAGCAGTTGGTAGCACTGACATCATTTTCAAATATGGACGTGAGCTATTCCGGTGCACATCTTTACTCATACTAAATTTGGTTTTGATTGCTGCAGCCGTTTAGGAGTTGATAGGGGGGGACACACACACAGCCAGACAGACAGAAGGACAGACAGACAGACAGACAGACACACATTTGCCCGATCTCATAAGACTACTTTTTCCTCATTTTTGCAAAATGTGAAAAGTAGGCTAATAAGCAGACATGTGTCTAAGGGTTTTTGATGTGGTGTATATTATCAGGTGAAATGGTTGAAAATTAGGGGTTGAAGGATTCTTAACGGAGTGTGTACCTCTTAAACGACATAGGCGAGAAGTTCACTGGAAAAAACAGCTCAAAATATAAGTACAGTAAATAGGTGTTCGACCATTTTTTTTTCAAAAATCCAATTTAAGGGACCCTTGGAGCGGGATGAATTTCTGGGGGAACAAAACAGAAAAGAAAGTGTTCTAACTGATTAATACACTCACTCATCAAACTCAGGGGGGAAGAACAGCTTAAAAATAAGTAAATACGTGTTCGACCGATTTTTTTTTCATAAATTCAATTTAAGGGGATCATAAGAGGGGTGATATTCTGAAAAATAAACGAAAGAAAATGTCTTGACTTACTCACTCACTCATCATCGCCCAGCCAAAATTATTGAAGTTAGAAACATGAAATTTTTGGGTTATGTTCATTGTATGTCGAAAACGTACCTTAAGGAAGAATTTTTGGATATTCAGGTACTAAAGGGGTGTTAAGGGGGTAGACCTGCATTTAATTGAATAACAATATCTCCCGATTGGTTTGCTTGGTGGATGTGATACTCGGCATAAAAACTCATCATTAAGAATAAGAAGACATATGTCTGATGGTTTTTCGATGTGGTGTATATTATGAGGCGAAAGGGGTGAAAAGTGGGGGTTGAAGGATTCCTAACGGAGCAAGTATCTCTTAAAAGACAGAGGCAAAAAGTGTAAAACTCAGGGGGAAATATCAGCTTGAAAAATAAGTAAATAGGTGTACGATCGTGTTTTCATAAATCCAATTTAAGGGGCCAATGGGGAGGGGTGAAGTTCTGAGAAAGAAGTCCACTAAGGAAGGATTTTTGGATATACACTCATCATCCCCCAGCCAAATCTATAGCAGTTAGAAACTTGAAATTTTGGGGATATGTTTGTTGTATGTCGAAAACGTCCACTAAAGATGGATTTTTGATATTCATGTTCTGAAGGGGTATCAAGGGTGTTAAACTTGCATTTCATTGAATAACAATATCTCACGAGTTGTTTCATTTGGGGATGTGATATTCGGCATATAAACTAATCACTAAAAATATGCAGACATATTGAACCCGATGGGGTTATGCTGACTGGAATCGAACATGGTTCTCAGAGACTGTGATCTCAGTAAAAAGGTTCCACCAGGAAGCGAACCAGAGATCTGTACAGGGAGTTTCTTGGTAAAAAAACCCTCGAAAGAAATGTATATTTAATCACTGGTGTGATTTTTGATGAAATGGCATTATTTATTAAGATAATGTAGGAAATAATGAGCAGATTATATCATTATAAGACGATTTGGTGTAAGCTATTGGAGGCTTGAAGCACAGAGGAGGGCAGAGCTGACATTTACTAATCGGCCCAGAATTGTGGGTTGGTCCCAGTGGAGCCACGTCCATCTCTGTCACCCCATTATGTCGTCTGGAGCAGGGGCGAGGCCTGAATAATGACATAGTTATTCCCCGACGGAGAATAGATTTGGAGTAGGGGCGGAGAAATGCCCAGAAAATTCATTGATTACTCGTGATTGGAGTAACAAATCGAGATGAGAGTTGCACACAGGTGAATATTTTGGCAAGAAGATAATTTTAGAGTCTTTTACCTGCGAAATTGGTGCATATTTAATGATGTGCGTAAGGACTGTAAAACGACCATTGTTCGCGGATGGATGTGAAGATGTTGCCGGGGGTTTCCCGTTAGGTAGCGTCCCACGCCATGGAGAAAGGAATTAATATTAATTAATTGAACGAGCGATTCCTTTGCACACAGATAGTTTTGGGACCTGTGAAGAGAGAGGAACACAATGATCATGGTTTGAAGACCTGATTCATGCTGTGAGAGGAGCCAAGATTACGCGGGAAGATGTTGCTCTACTTTCTGTGGAAATCCGATATAAGGGAGTAGACCCCAGGAGGAGCTCTCAGCTATGCTCAGTTGAAACTCAGTTGTCACGCAGTCTACATGCCGCCAAGCGCAGTTACAGCCAGTTACAGTCTTACTCAATTGTCAATTGTAGCACAATGGCAATAAGTTGCAATCAGTATGCAGGATTTGTATGCCAAAAAGTACAGCACGAACAACCCGACGAAGTACGCAGAATTCTTCATATCGCAGATGTGTCGTTTTAAAGAGCTGGATCAAAAACCTAGTGAACTGGAGCTATGCATTGCTATCGCCAAACAGCTTCCATACGAGATCCAAAGGCTACTAATCTCGGCTAATGCGAAAACTGCTATGGAAATGGAGACAGTTCTAAGGCAACTGGACCTCACCACAGCAAATACTATGCGTCAGAGTCGAACCGTGGAACAAGTCCACGTGACCAACACACAGACTGACCAACAGCAAGCTCCAAGGAACAACAAGGCCACGAGCACAGAAACTTTAGATTCCTATGGACGGCAATGGGAACAGGAACCCAGAAAATGGCAGTCAAGGTACAAAGGAAATGCTAATAAAGCAGGAAGAGGTCGAAGTTCGTGGAATAAACACAATAACAGGGGCAAACCGTACCATAACAATGGAGGTAATAATGGCCAGGAAGGCAATAATAGAAATTGGAGACCCCAAGAGAGAAGAAATAACTTCGATGACGAGGCAGAAGAGCGATATCATGCTTCTTTGCGATACCTCGAAGAAAGGGGAGATGAGCCCCAGAAATCACAAGTCCGCTGGCAAGAAGTCATGCAGAACAGGACATCGCCAGACAGATATGGAGATGGAGCTAAGAGTTTGGAACTACAGCGCAGCGAACAGGAGAGAAGGAACTCCAAAGGGGCGGGCGCTGAAGAAAAAAAAACGCCAAAATTAGAAGAGCTCGAGACTGATGGATGGAAGTCTATTAACATCATCAATTGGATAGCCAAACCAGAAGAATTGATTGAGGATACAGGAGGACCACAGGTCATGGTCAAGAGAGAATTGCCTATTATAATTGTGAGAGTGGCAGGATTAAAAGTCAGAAGTCTGTTAGATACGGGATCAACAGTGAGCCTGATGACACAAGCTCTATATAATGAAATAGCCCGGAGAGAGAACATTTTGAAGATACCGATCTCCAGTGTCAAAATTAAAGGGGTAATTCCAGACAGAACAATGATATGTAAATACCAGGTATTCCTAGATTTACAGATAGGAGGCTCGATTTTCTCACAGAGTTTCCTGTTAGTAAACAAACTACCTTATAACCTACTTATTGGGGCAGAGTTTATAAGGGAATACAGAGTGATAATTGACCTAGCACAGGACAGGGTTATGTTCCATGTGAATGAAGAAGCTGAAGGCTTAGAGGTCGCACTCAATGAAATTGAACCAGGATCCAGTGAATACAGAGATGTGGCTGATGAAGAAGTGTTAGCTATTGAGCAGTTAGAAGCGGAGCTCAAAACACTAGCCACAGACTTGGAAAAAGATCTGGAACCCAAATTGGAAGAATACATTTCGGAGAAGCTAGAAGAAGCGAAAATTGGGCTAAAAGAGAAGGAAAATTTAAAGCAGTTATTACTGGAACAGAAGGAAGTCTTTGATTCGAGACCTGGCCGGATAAAGAACTTCACTTATGCTTTTCAAGTCAGTGATTGGACACCATTTAGGCAGAAACCCTACCCTATAGCTGAAAAGCATTATGCTAAAGTGAAAGAGGCAATTCAGGAGATGTTGGAGGCCGGCGTTATTGAGAAAACACCTACGCCTTATGTAAGTCCATTGGTAATTGTACCAAAGTCAGACGGATCTGTCAGAGTCTGCTTGGACCTGAGACGCTTAAATTTGAGAGTTATTCCGGAATTTGACCAAGTGCCACCTATTAAAGAGATCCTCAGGAAGTTTAAAGGGAAAACTATATTCTCAAATTTGGATATCACATCCAGTTTCCACCATCTTGAATTAGAGAAGAAAACGAGTCTGTTGACAGGATTTATGTTTGATCAACATACATTCACATTTTTAAGGCTACCTTTTGGGTTGAAAACAGCTGGTTCAGCCCTGATAAGAGCGTTAGATCGCAATCTATCAGATGAGGTTAAAGAGAGTACCATCAGATATGTAGACGACATTCTACTCACATCAGAATCTCTGGAGGAGCACATGAGAGACCTGAAGAAGTTGCTAGATGACCTTCGAGAAGCTAACTTTAAGGTTAATATCAAGAAATCGCACTTCTGTCAGAGGGAAGTTAAATTCCTAGGGCATGTTATTGATGCAAATGGAGTGAAGCCTAATCCAGATAAATTGGAGGTAATTCGGAATTTCCCTCGACCCACGAAAGTTAAGCACGTCCGACAGTATTTGGGAGTAATTGGATTCTTTTCGAACCACTGCCCAAACTATACTGCGACAGTAGCACCACTGCAGGACCTATTGAAGAAAGGCGGCAGATGGAATTGGACGGAGCAATGTCAGGAAGCATTCGTGAGGTCAAAACAAATGCTTTTGGAATATGTGAAACTGGGATACCCAGATTATACCCAGAAGTTCATCATACAGACGGATGCATCACTTATTGGGATTGGAGCGATGCTATTCCAGGAAAATGTTGACCAGCCTGAGAAGAAAGTTTTTATCGCCTTTATCAGCAGAAGACTGAGAGCCCATGAGAAAAACTACACGATCACAGAGATAGAATTGCTCGCAATTTTGTACGCGTTGCAATCGTGGCACAAACTCGTGTACGGCTTCCGAATAGTTCTGAGAACAGACCATAAAGCTTTAACATTTTTGTTAAAGACAGATTTGTCTAGTCAGAGATTGACAAGATGGTCCCTGTATATCCAGCAATTTAATGTGGAAATAGAATACTGTCCAGGGAAAGAGAATGTAATACCGGACATATTAAGTCGTTACCCTAGAGAAGAAGAAGTACTAGCGGTCCAGATTGAGAATCGAGATCAGAAGACGTTGGATGACTTAAGGAACATTACCAACCTACAACGCGAAGACCTATGGTTGAAGATGATAATCGATTACTTCGAGGGACGCTTAGCAAGGGGAACTGCGATATACAGAGAGGCGGAGGCATTGGCAACAGATTATGTATGCTATAATCAGATATTACACAAGTGGGACGATGTGGATCACACACGTCAAAGGATTGTAATTCCTGCATCTTTGCAGAGGAGATTAGTATGGCTAGCCCACAGAGCATTTGGACATCCTGGGATAGATAAAATTTGTGCTCTGTTGAAGGAAGCATTTACTTGGCCAAAATTGAGAGAAACGGTGAGAAATGCTATTAGAACATGTGATCTTTGCCAAAGGGTAAAGCCGAATCCCTTTTTAATGAGGCAACGACCTATCCCGTTATTACCAGAGAAGCCAAGGCAGCTATTGAGTATCGACAACTTTGGACCATTGCCTAGAGCACGTAGAGGCAATAGACACATTTTTGTAGCCATGGATGTATTTTCGAAAATGGTGGTGTTGTGCCCCATTCAAAAGGCAAGTTCAAAACAGGTCTTGAAGCGCCTGAAAGAGAGAGTTATTCCGATTCTTGGGAAGCCGGATAACATTCTCTCGGACCACGGAAGTTGCTTTACTAGTGCAGAATTTCGTCGAGAACTGGAAACTCTAGGAATTAGGCAGATTTTATCTACCATTCGCCATCCTGAGGCAAGTCCCGTTGAAAGAGTAATGAGAGAGATCCAGAAATACATGAAGATCTACTGTTCTGAAGCGAATTGGCGTTGGATTGAATTTCTAGAAGTCATTGAATACTGTATAAATAATACTGTACATGAGGCGACAGGTCAGGTTCCCGTTACTCTACATCTGGATCAGAGACCAGAGAGACCGTGGAATGGTGTTATTCCATTACCAGTAGACGCACAGCCCGGTAGAGAATTGAGGATCCAACGAACCTTTGAATATCTCAAAGCACAGGCGGAGAGACGTCAGAGAAGGAATCGTGCGAAGAGGTATCATAAACCGCTTCTCGTGGGACAGAAAGTTTTAATTAAGAAACCCGCCAGTTCAGATCCAGAGGCACGGAAGTATAAAAAGTTTAATTTTTCTTACCACGGCCCGTTCGAGGTGATAAGAGACCTCCAGAACAATGCATACAGGTTAAGGCATTTAGAGAATGGAAACGAGGTCGTTATGAACATAGCCAACTTAAAAGTTTATTACTCGCCAGAAGAATTCGATGAACCAGAAGAAGAATTAGTAACGCACACCCAACTCAACGTGGAGAGCGGAGGCAGCCAAGCAGGCAGACCTGAATGTTGGAACGGCGAGACGGGACGAGAAGCAGACAGTTTACCCAGTGTAAGCGGAGAGCAGAAAGAATGCCAGTGTTTGCGAAAATTCTATGAAGAAATGGTCAGAGTGGCCAGAGAGGTTGAGGCTGTAAACGCGACCCTTCGCAGGGAGAATAGACAGCTCAGAAACAAGGCCGAGTGTGGAAGGGGGAACACTACTAACCCACTCGCAGCCAGACAAGGTGAAGGACCCCAGACGTAAACACAGACGGTGGTCGACAGTCAGCTGGTTACTTATATAAGCCACTTGCATTGGACTTTTATAAGTTTTGCAAGGGGAACATGAACCCGATGGGGTTATGCTGACTGGAATCGAACATGGTTCTCAGAGACTGTGATCTCAGTAAAAAGGTTCCACCAGGAAGCGAACCAGAGATCTGTACAGGGAGTTTCTTGGTAAAAAACCCCTCGAAAGAAATGTATATTTAATCACTGGTGTGATTTTTGATGAAATGGCATTATTTATTAAGATAATGTTGGAAATAATGAGCAGATTATATCATTATAAGACGATTTGGTGTAAGCTATTGGAGGCTTGAAGCACAGAGGAGGGCAGAGCTGACATTTACTAATCGGCCCAGAATTGTGGGTTGGTCCCAGTGGAGCCACGTCCATCTCTGTCACCCCATTATGTCGTCTGGAGCAGGGGCGAGGCCTGAATAATGACATAGTTATTCCCCGACGGAGAATAGATTTGGAGTAGGGGCGGAGAAATACCCAGAAAAATCATTGATTACTCGTGATTGGAGTAACAAATCGAGATGAGAGTTGCACACAGGTGAATATTTTGGCAAGAAGATAATTTTAGAGTCTTTTACCTGCGAAATTGGTGCATATTTAATGATGTGCGTAAGGACTGTAAAACGACCATTGTTCGCGGATGGATGTGAAGATGTTGCCGGGGGTTTCCCGTTAGGTAGCGTCCCACGCCATGGAGAAAGGAATTAATATTAATTAATTGAACGAGCGATTCCTTTGCACACAGATAGTTTTGGGACCTGTGAAGAGAGAGGAACACAATGGTCATGGTTTGAAGACCTGAGTCATGCTGTGAGAGGAGCCAAGATTACGCGGGAAGATGTTGCTCTACTTTCTGTGGAAATCCGATATAAGGGAGTAGACCCCAGGAGGAGCTCTCAGCTATGCTCAGTTGAAACTCAGTTGTCACGCAGTCTACATGCCGCCAAGCGCAGTTACAGCCAGTTACAGTCTTACTCAATTGTCAATTGTAGCACAATGGCAATAAGTTGCAATCAGTATGCAGCAAATATGCAGCAGTACGAGACAGCGTGTAAGCCGCATACAGAAGTCTTCAAATAAGTTACGTGCAGTCTTCGAGTGAAACTTCGGTCAGCTACAGCCAGGTTGAAGCAAGTTCGTCAAGGCAAAACGCATAACGGATCTATTCATCAAGACGCCGAACAAAGACTGGTATGTGTAATAGAAACAGTAAATATGCTTGTATGAATAATAGTCGTGATACAGGCATAATCAGCAGCACGAACTATGACGTGTTCAGTTACGAAGCACCGTATAGACTAACGGTAGAAATATTGTATATAATTATTTGTGAAAGTGTTGAACTTTATTAAGCGCAATGTGTATAGTATTAACTAATCGTATATGTGGAACTATGATAGAATGCGCGAAAGAAACTCTACTAAGTGTTTGGTATTGCCATGAGAGTACCAGGTGTTAACGCTCATGTTTGGGAGCCAGCGTATTGATGTAACGCAGGACGCTTACTGTAGGAGTAATGATCGTCATGAAACTGTTGGAGAGTTCCGAGAGCAGATAACCAGACTTTCAATCAGGAGTTGGTAACGTAAGATGCCGTCGACACCTGCAATTTCGATCTCTGCTAGGGAATTTCAGCATTGAAGTGTGTATAAAGTGACGAGTGTTCAGTGTAATGTATATGTAAAAATATCATTTAAAGTAGTGTTTGATGAAGTGTTTCACTTGTTTGGGGAGTGATAACTTCCTGAAAGGTATGCAACGTGTCGTGTTGGTGATAGAAATTATGTGTAATCAAATGTGTGTAAACAAGAGAAATATGTCGCGTTAAACCCATTATGGCGGGCGACATGGAAGAATATGATTGGTCGGAGCCACCTTAGATGCCTATAGAGATGTAAGTACCCCACACAAATTATGGTTATGATTATGTAGAAGTATGGACCGCTGCATGTCTGTGATTCCGTAAAGGTTTGTGAATTCCTTATAGATGCCAGTAAAAATCAGTTAGGAGGCTGATCCTCCATGTTTAATCAGTATTGAGTTGATTTATAGAGTTGAGATGTTAATTTGCATCATTAAGTGGAGTAATTATTCCCACTATGAATTAAGAATGGCAATCAGTCATGTAAATGCAACGAACGCGATTGTTCGAGTTTAAAACGTCTAGCTATGTCGGAAATTTTGGTAATTTATGTGAGAATAATAATAAATGATGATTTTGGTCATTTATGTCAATGAGATTTATGATAATAATAATAAATAATGATTTTGGTCATTTATGTCAGTGAGAAATGATGATAATAATAATAATGGTTATTAAGAGTATGAATGAACACATCAGGAAACAAATAAATGTTGTAAGCGAGAATTATTAACGCTAAGTGCAAGACTTATCAATCTAAGCAGGAAGATGTTACAGTGAGATTACATTACAGTATCTATGGAAAGAAGTTTTATCTCAGAATATTGCATATATTCAGTAATGATACCAGTAATGAAAGAGCTTTTAGTGAATTGAATTTGCAGCTTAATTGAGAAGCTTATAGAGTAAATGTTAGATTTCTCTTAATATTATAGGTCGGAGTGTCGTAGCATGGAGCATTAGGGGCCAGATAGTCTATTCTACGTATGAATTCTCCTATGTCGTGGACATTGTTGGAGATATTATTTATTCCAGAGTTTTAGTGATGGACCCTAACTCTGAAGAAAGGATTGAAATGTGTTCCGGGCTGGAATCTTGATAGGGTCGAGGAAACAAGGACACCTCGCAGCTCTATGATTTCCCGAGAACTTATTGATGAGTTATTTACGCTCGTTGGCAGCGAAACTCAGGGCGACAGTGGTTTTGTGCGCCTATATTATACTTGAGACATCGGTCAAACCGCCAGGCTCATGCATTGCGAACCCCGAACCTTCATGTTGAATGGACCCATGTGAGGCCATTAATTAATCGTTATCCTCGACGTAGGAATAATTACAAAAGCTCATTCAATACCTGTTGGTATAATAGTCAATTAAGATCCTTTGGGAACATGTGTGTCGGTCAGGACACAGTATTTGTCTTGTAAATCTTCACTGCCTAGAGAGAGGGAGGCTTTCAAACTTTTAGAAAGGTCGAGATAATTGGTGAAACGACCCATTCCACTTTCTATTGTGTAGCGACTTCCTTAGCCGAGGGTCGGTGCTAGCCACCCGGGCCGCTCAGGCAAGTTATAAAGGGAAGAGATTCTAGACCTTGTTAAAATGACATATAATGCATGATTGTTATGTTGAGTATTATAGCCATGTGGTTTGTGAACACATGGATAAGTATAGTTCATCCTGATGGTTCATTATCTTAGCTATCTGACGAATAGTTACATGATATATTTGTACTGTCACTGGAGCCAAGTCATGTAGTTGGTGACTAGATGCCAATCGCCATGAGCGCGAGGTAGTCTATTGTACAATCCGACATAAGCTATAACGTAACGTTTTATCTAGGAATCACAGACAGCATGCGGTGAAACCATATAATTGGAGGATGTGTAGGGGGTAGCTTACATAATTATGGAGTTGCACGTTAATTTTGGTGCAACGTCCAAATAGGTAAATGCATGCAAAGCATTTCATTGGTGAGAAGAAAAATATTAAAACACGCACGGCACACATAATTGTTTAACATAAAGAGGTTTAAGGAATAATCCTTGTTGTAATAGTAAAGAAGTCACATTGTATGACTGTTATGTTAATGTACAGTTTGTTTTGAAGTCGTAGGTGCATCAGCGCACTAGTATATCCTTGTGAAGTTCACAGAAGGGTAAAGCCTTATGGCTAGGTATGACTTTGTTGTGATTTCATATTTGTTTACTTGTGGATTGTGGAAGTAAAAATTTTGTTTGCTTTATTTTATGCTTTTTGGGTATTGTTTTGTGTTTGAAGCCATGATTTATTTCAATGAATTAAAGTTTTAGAATAGAGTTGTGCCTTATCATTGTAGAGTTGATACCTTTTAGCCTCAAATCCAAAATATGCACTGCTAAATTGGGGTTACCGTACACGCCTGAGAGCTGATGCTAGCTGGAGGCAGATGCATATTATCCACCGAGATTACTTACATGGGTACAATATGTCTAAAGTTTTATCGATATGGTGTATATTATGAGGTGAAAGGGGTGAAATTTGGGGGTTGAAGGATTCTTAACGGAGTGTGTATCTCTTAAACGACATAGGCGTGAAGTTTGAAATTCAGCGGGGAAAAAATCAGCTTAAATATAAGTAAATAGGTGTTCGACCGTTTTTTCATAAATCCAATTCAATGGGCCCATGGGGAGGGGTGAAACTCTGGGGGAAAAACAGGAAAGAAAGTGTCCTAACTGATTGACTCACTTACTCACTCATCAAATTCAGGGGGAAAAACAGCTTAAAAATGAGTAAATATGTGTTCGACCGTTTTTTTTTTCATAAATCCAATTTAAGGGGTTCATGGGGATGGGTGAAATTCTTAAAAATAAAATTGAAGAAAATGTTGTCTGACTCACGTTCTCAACATCGCCCAGCCAAAATTATTGAAGTTAGAAACATGAAATTTTGGGGATATGTTCGTTATATGTCAGAAACGTCCACTAAGGTAAAGTTTTTGGATATTCAGGTTCTAAAGGGGTGTTAAGGGGGTAAACGGGCATTTCATTGAATAATAATGTCTCAAGAGTGGTTTCATTTGATGATGTGATACTTGGCATATAAACTACTAATCATTAAAAATAAGCTGCCACATGTCTAATGGTTTTTCGATGTGGTGTATATTATGAGGAGAAAGGGATAAAAGTGGGGGTTGAAAGATTCCTAACGGAGCGTTTATCTCTTTAACGCCATAGGCGAGAAGTTTCAAACTCAGCGGAAAACAATTAGCTTAAAAATAAATGAATAAATAATTAAATAAATAGGTGTTCATCCGTTGTTTTAATAAATACAATTTAAGGGGCCCATGGGGAGGGTGAAATTCTGGAAGAAAAACGTCCACTAAGGATGGATTTTTGAATATTCACTCTCATCGACCAACCAAAACTATTAAAGTTAGAAGAATGATATTTGGGGTATAGGTTTGTTGTGTGTCGAAAACTTCTACCAAGGAGGGATTTTTGGATATTCATGTTCTAAAGGGGTGTTAACGGGGTTAACCCTGCATTTCATTGAATAACAATATGACACGACTATGACGCGAGCGAAGCCGCGGGTACCTGCTAGTATATTATATTATAATTGTGAAAATCTGTGTGTCCGTGTGAGTGTGTGTGAGTGTGTGTGTTAGTTTGTTACCTCTTGACACTAAAACGGCTGGACGGATTTGGATGAAATTTGAAATGGAGACAGCTTATACCATGGGATAACATATAGGCTGCCTTTCGTCCGGAAATAAATAACTGTTCCCGTGGAATGGGCAACATAACTGAAAAGTCACCAAAAATACTCAACCAGGACAATATATCGAAGTTGTCGCATAAAGACCGGACAAAGCTCATTTTACTCCCCTCGATGCAAGAAACAATACTCGGTATGTCCCTATGGGACACCGAAAACTACATTTTAAGGCTCTAAAACCAACAGTTTCAAAGATATTCGCAGAAAACTATCTTCGCTCTGATTGATGAACTAATCGCAAGTCCGTTTCCATGGCAATATTACCTCAAGGTATGACATCCGATTTTCTATATATCCCTCTAGGAGGCAATGCCAATCCATTTATTATCTTTTTCAAGATATATATAAACACAATAAGAACAGTGTAGCGCGCCTGCCTCCCGTCCGGAGGCCCCGGGTTCGATTCCCGGCTCCGTCCGAGATTTTAGACACTGACGTGAGGGCTGCAACGGGTTGAACTCAGATTCGTGAGGACAATTGAGTAGCTGTGAGGCAGCGCGCCGGTCACGAAGAACAAGATTAACGGCTGAGGGGACACTATGCACTGACCACGCGTCATCACAATATCTGCAGGCCAAATGGCTGGGAAGCGGTCGCTTGATAGGCCTAGGCCCTTCATGGGCTGTAGTGCCAGGGGTAAAAAAAATAGGGGAAGCGCCTTCTAATACCACCTTTAATTTTTAAACACTACAGTAGCGGCTATTAAATAAAGGTAGCGATATAGCTACGTTCAATTTCATAAACTCTGGGCTCACAAATCCCGTATAGTTAAGTACAAATATCGGTCTGGACATAATTTCAATAGCAACGAAGCTCTGAGGCGGCTATTGCCGTTTCCTTAACACTTAAGGCATCCCGCCGTCATATACCTCAATGTGCACTTACCAAATTGTGAACCAGTCTATTTTACTAAAAAGAATTTCTACTAGCGAGTATCCACTCCGGCAAAAAACACACGCACTACATTTTCCAAAATTTACACAAGACATGATTTTTAAAGCACTCTTCTGTATATTGAGGTACAGAGACATACCACATGTAAAGATACAATAAAATGTTGGCAAATCTGAGTTCAAGGAACTGCTGTCCAGAATAGGCTTTCGGTACAGGTTATGCGGCCCATGTTCGTAACATGGAATGTTTTCCTTTGACAATGCATCTACACCATCTGCGGGGGCAACGCATTTCAAAGATCTCTAAAAACACAATAATCAGGAAATTGGAGAACAATTTAAAGTCGGAGTGAAGATTCAAGGAGAAATAATTTCATCTCTGAGATTTGCTGATGACATCGTCATCTTGGCCAATACGCCAGAAGATTTGAACGAGTTTTTGCATGGTATGGACTCCGTCTTGACGAATGAATTCATGATGAAAATCAATAAATGTAAAACAAAATTATTGGAATGCAGCAGAAATAAATGAGAAACCTCTATGGACATCAAATTGGCAGGTGAAACGCTACGGGAAGTAGGAGACTTCTGTTACCGGTACTTAGGAAGCAAAATAACCAGTAATGGACGAAGCAAAGAGGATATAAAAAGCAGGTTGGCTCAGACAAAGAAAGCATTTCTACACAAAAAGGAACCTCTTGACATCGAATATACATTTAGGTATTAGGATGTCATTTTTGAAAGCTTTTGCGTCACTATAAGGAAGTGAAACTTGGACTAATGGTGCTGCAGAAAAGAGGAGAATTGAAACGTTTGAAATGTGGTGTTACGGGAGAATGATGATGATCAGATGGTTAGATAGGGTATCAAATGAAGAGCTATTAAAACGAGTGGGAGAGGAGAGATGTTTCTGGCGAGTGCTAATGAAGAGAAGAGATAGGTTGGTACGGCACATATTAAGACACCCAGGAATAGCAAGCTTAGTTATGGATGGGAGGGTCAAGGACAAGAACTGTAGGGGTAGACCAGGGTTATACAGATTGCCTCGGATGTAGGGTGTGGTAGCTATGTAGTGATGAAACGATTAGCTCAGGAGAGCGAGGCATGGAGGGCTGCATCAAACCAGTCAAAAAACTGAAGACTCAAACAACAACAATCGGGAATTTTAATTACTTAGAGAGGCATGTGAGGCAAAAGGGTTGTTGGAGAATTTCAATCCCTGGGATGTAACACTGGAAGTGACTGCATAATGTACATCAGCGACCAAGGTGAGAGATATTTTACTATAGGTCTATTAATAGCGACATGTTGACGTTCAAATCATCAATAAGTGTGGCAAAATTATACCCAGAATAACTTAAGGAAAAATACTTTTAATTCCCCATATTCAGATAGATTTGCCATTCCAGGTGTACGTTTAGACAAAACCATTTTTTCCCATGGACAACTGTATGTGGCGTGCTGGCGAGTATCCGGACAACAAAATCGTTATGTCTCAGCAGAAGATGGCAAAACCAAAATTAAGTTTTCAAATGTGTTCACAACTCTATAAAATTCCCACTTTGCTGCTCATATCTATATACTGTATGTATCAGAATTTTCAGAATTTGAATCTACCCACCTGTAGCCGCGATTGCTGTAATAGAATAAACCAATTATCAGCAATAATGCATCGTCCCCATTGTCTTGATCGCGAGCGAAGCCGCGGGTACCTGCTAGTAAAATATAATATCCAAGAATTATTTAGAAAAATTATGAAAATTATTATTATTATTATCCGTGGATTATTATTATTATTATTATTTGTTATATCATTTTAAATGTGTTTAATTATCATCTCATTATGTGAGAATCCACATGTTCGAACCTTCGAATATGGAAAAAATATCCATTCCTCAACAAAAATAATTATTAACTTTTACAGTTACATCGGCTGATTACCGTGATTTCCCAAAAATATGAAATATTCAAATAAATCTTCGTTATGCTCGGTCATCGATCCTAAACTGTTCTGAGTGCTAAAAATACTCAGAATAACTCTAATAAGTCTTGCGTAAATCATTGCAAGATTTAAATACGAAGAAAAATAAATGTGTTGGTCATCTGCAGAAAAATAGTTTGTTCCAATTAGCTAGGCATAATATAATTCAAATGTGGCTTACATTTCTTGATGGTCTTGAAGCGAAGTAAACCTGGTCTGTACCAGATTTATCCATAGACATGCCCTATAGGACAAGCACGTTTAATCCTTGTATCGGCCGCCATTATATACCCACAATCCGTCTAGTCAGACATAGTGGTAGTATCTCTTGACGTTTGAATTAACTGTTGTTCCATTTTAATATGGGCTTCTATCAAAGCCATAACAGTTTGTTTAAATAGGGTCAGATCTAAGTGATCTATTCTTAGATATGTCAGTTGTAACATAACTCACGGTAATCTTATCAGTACAAGAAAAACACTGACAGTCTAACCAATCAACGGCTGTTCTGAAGATCGTTCCCTGGGCATGGTTTAACACCATCTACCATGCGCTAAGCAACCTGTAGTTTCCCTTGCGTAGACTAATGAACACCACCGTTATAGACTAGTCTTCAGTGTACTGATAGATGGAAGTGGTTAACTAGTTACAAATATGAAAACCGACTGAAATGGATTTAAATATCCAAGTATTAGGTTATTACTGGACTGTGACAAAGTACTAATTCTAGACAAAGTCTAGCATATGTCCATGTAGAAATATAAATATTTCCACTAATGTCTGTAGAAAAATCAATCACCTCAGTGATTCTCCTCGCCGGAAACTTACTAAGTTCCACCTCGTAGCGCAGCACTTTTGTGACTATCACAACTTTGAAAAGAACTTCTGCGTAGATCCGGCAACCATGTGCCTTGGCTCAGCGTAGCAGCAACTTGCTCGGCAAGTGCTTGTGTTGGAATGAGCTATCGATGCCTCGGCCGGCCGGCTTTTATTCAAAACTGTCAGGGTCACGCGGCATCAGCTGATATCTGGAAATCCTCATATCTCTGGTATCCCTGGTCCGATTTACTTGATCCTAATTGCATTCTCTTTCATTTGGCCGTGCCAGTAATCTGATCCCAGTCTCAAGTCTCTACTCCATGGTTAACTATTTAATCAATAAATAGCCTCGACCTCTGCTATTACTCGCTACGTCACTTGACATGCAAGTATCGGTATATTCTTTCCAATTGCTTCGAGAAGCAATGTAGCGCGATATTCAAATATCTCAACTTTCAAAAGCGGCTACAGCCTTTCCCTTGATATCTAGGTGTCTGAATCTTGGAATACCCATTCCTAGAGTTGGGCACAATACGGCTCACACTGCTCCTGGGATTAAAGTCACTGAGCACAAATCTAGCGGCGTTTCTTTGTACCATTTCCAACTCATTGATGAGCCCTATTTGATATGGATCCCAAACCGCCGAGGCATATTCCAGAATAGGTCTTACAAGTGGCAAATAGCCTAATTCTTTAGCAGAGGTACTACTTCCTTTTAATACCCTCATTACAAAGTAAGCTTTTGAAACTACACATCGTACATGACTACTCCATTTCATATCATTCCTTACGTGAACGCCCAAATATTTGCAAGAATCCTCTTCTACAAGTATTTCCGAGCCAATGTTATATTGAAAATCCTGCCTTCGCACTTTCCCTATTTTTAAGAGACTATATTTTCTTGTGTTTATTTTCATTTTATTTTCAATCGCCCACTTATAGACCAGGTTCAGGTCCTCTTGAAGCACTGCATTGTCTTGTAAGTCATGTACCTTTCGATATATTACACAATCTTCGGCGAACAATCGACAGTCACTGCGAATCCCATTTGGTAAGTCATTTATAAACGCCAAAAATAACAAAGTTCCGATTACGCTGCCCTGAGGGATACCCGATGTTACGATAATTTCATCCGAGAATATGCCTTCGACTTTCACTTTCTGTGAACGACCCGTCAAAAATTCTTGGATCCATAAAATTACTCTTCTATCAATCTTCGTCGAAGCTAATTTATGGAGTAGCATGTCATGCGGCACGACATCAAATGACTTCGCAAAATCTATAACCACGGCGTCGACTGAAACTCCATGGTCTAACGATTCTCTAATGTCTTGAAAAAGTGATAGCATCTGACTCTCGCATGAGTAACCTTTCCGAAATCCATGTTGCCTATCATTAAACCATGATAATGTTTCCCACTGTTCCCTCAAGTAGTCGCAAATGAGATGCTCCATCTGTTTACAAACGATGGACGTAAGGCTAACTGGCCTGTAGTTGCCCAATTCAAGTTTGCTACCTCCCTTAAATATTGAGACTACCGTAGCTCTTTTCCAGTCATCTGGGATTTGCGCATTGTTAATGGACACATTAAATATCACCTCCAAGTATCGTGCCACGGCCCTACCTCCTAGTTTAAGTACTTCACTAACAATATTATCAGGACCCTTTGATACATTGAAACGTAGTTTTTGTATTAGTTTTACAATTGCTGACTGGTTTATTTGGAACAGGGGAGCCCGTGATTCGTCGTTCAGGTCCAACACACAGCTATTGGATTTATTGAACACACTACCGTAAAAGACATTTAATTCATTAGCAATGGCCTGTTTCTCAGTAATTAATTTACCGTCACCGGACATTATCATCGACAAATTATTTGAATTTCCCTTTCTTCTCCTAACATAAGACGAGCTCTCTTGATAAGGACTTAAATTTCAACATATACTTGTCACTATCATGTCTTTTATTGTATAATTTCCTAATTTTCCGTTTTAGACTCCTAATTTCTCGTGTGTAATACTCAGGATCTGGGTTTTGTTTCAGCAATTTAAATGAGACAAATTTATCAACAGCGCTATTTAAAATTTTCAAAAAGTTAGTCCGCAGGATATTAATGTGATTTCCTTCCGATGCCCATCCTACAAATCGCTCATTCAAATACCCCTGAAAATTGCCCTGATCCGCCCTGCGATACTGGAATATGATATTTTTTGCTACATCAGAGTCTAATTTTGTAATGTCACCATATCTAATACTTAATTCAACCCCAGAATGGTCACTAATTCCTGGTACTTTCAGACAGTTAATATACAGCTCTACAGGCCATACGAAATAAACATCTAAGGTATTATTGTCTCTATTTGGGAAGTCAACTACTTGGGAAAATCCCCCCTCCCTTAAGAATTTATTTGCAGTGCTCTGAGCTTGACCACAGCTGGTTGCGAGGTTCGTCTTGGATGTTAAATGGTGCTTTATTTAAAATTCATTTAAATTAGGAGGAGGGGGTATAATTGATTAGATATTTTACGAACAGGTTTTTATTCATACTAGGGTTGCCGAGCGCAACACGTTATGATGTCACTGTAGAACACCTTAGTTCTATATTTTGAGTTTTTTTATATCCCTTTTTCAGGAGCTTCAGTCACGGACTGGATTGGAGCGCAAGTAAGTGGGAATATTTATGTCTTTTATTTCAGGTTTCTGTCAAACCCATACGTGTGATTCTGGTGTGTGTATCGTGTCAATGTGTGTGTATTGGTTCTTCGTGATGAGGGGTAGAATGTGTCTACTGCCCTCAATTTTGGTTGTATTTTTGATGGACAGGGGGAGCGCTCATGGAGGCTACCTTACCTGGTCCTGTGCTGATTCTTGGATTTCCGTGGGAAATGCTAAGATATAATATTTGACACACACACACGTATATTATGTGCTTTTGGAGCACGCTTCTTCGAGACCCGATCCATTTCTACGGCAGGCCGAGGTATTTGACACGTGGGTTGACAGATGTTGCAGATTCCACTTTGCGCCCATCTAGGTCTGGTGATTCATCATGTAGGCAGTCCAGCTACGACCGACTGACCCTTTAAGCTATCTGTAGCAAACCTGTTCCTTTAATGATCGTTGGATCATAATAATAATTTGGGAGTTTGCCATGTCCGTAACGAATGCCGCATATCGTATGGAAAGAAATGTTTGTTGTTATGACGTAAATGTTGGCTTTGAGCCTAGTGATTTCTGTGACTCATTTCATTTGCTTTTATTTCATTTATTTTGTTTGTTGTGACACCGTTGGGTGTATTTGCATTTCATGTAAAAAATGGCAAGCGGCCATATGTGTATTTTCCTGTTGTTGGTCACGTGTTGATTTACTTGTGTTGATATTTGAAGTCCTAATTTCTAGTGTTGTTGATTGCTACGGCAATTCTTTTATTCCAATTTCTTGCGGAAATTATTTGCCTTATTCAGTGTAGGAAGTGTCGGATAGTTAAGTAGTGTTTAGATTATGTTCCTAGTGTCTGTCTAGCTCTAAGACAATGCAGATTCGTCCCCTGAAGGTTTACTGGATGGTAACGAATCTCGCATAAATTTTACACATCGTACCGCATGCAGAGAAGCCGCACATGCACATGTCATATTAGTAATTTGGGACATTTGGTCCAGAAGTTTACGATCTCTCCTGAGATCAGGCCTGGTTTGGCACTTTTTATTAATTCAAGTGGGTGTCATTTGGGATGTCGTTTTGTTTTTGTTGTAAATATTGTAAATTCTGTTGATCTGTTAATTAAATTCATATGTTTTAATCCTGGTATTCACTTTTTCCCGCATGATATTTTGTTATATGTTACCCTGCATTTTAAGAAGCGCTCTTAACAATAACTTTACGAAAAGGACCGTTACACCCCCCCGAAATCGAGTCTCATATGCTTCTTCGCAAGGGTTCAGTATGTTAGTGGTTATTTTGTTGTTTTAGTCTTTGTTTGTTTAGGGATAGATGACTTCGCTTTTCCAGTCCTTAAAGCAACAATAACTAATAGCCAGCCTTTGCTTTTATTTTCGTTTTGTTAGTTTTTGTTTTATGTTTATGTTTCTAATTTGTGATTTTGTTGTCGTTTCTTTCCTATTTAATTGTTGTTTTTGGTTTGTTGTAATTTTGTGTTTCATGTTTTTGTCTTTTTTGTTTTCGTTGTTGATTTAGTGTGTTTTGTTGGTGTCGTGGTATTGTTATTGCTTTTGTTTGTATTTTGTTGTTGTTGTTGTTGTTGTTGTTGTTGTTGTTGTTGTTGTTTCATTTAGAGGCTTGCGACAATATGGCTAATTAGCCGGTTGGATTTGGGTGAGTGGAATCCGTGTGTTAACCTGTGATATTGCGATGACTGTACTAATACAGTATGCTATTTTTATTTGTAGTTGGTGTTATTGATTGAGTGGGAGGGACTTAAGTTAATTACCATTCCGGCATTTGCCTGGAGTAGAAGTGGGAAACCACGGAAGTCCAACTCTAAAAGGCAGAGGTAGGAATCGTGCCCGTTTCTCCTTGGTTGTGCTTCACGAGGCGGAATGAAAACTGCTTCAGCCCTCAGATCAGAATTACGATTTTTGGCAGAGTTGGGAATCAAAACCAGACCTCAGAGAGGATAGCCTAAAATGTCAGCCACTAATTGCGACCTTTCCTGCTATAATTATTCGGAGGCCATCAAATGAAAACTGCTTTGTCCCAGTATTTTTCGGAACCTTTTATATGGGCAATGGCTGAGGACGGAATTCAATCCCCGTGTGTACTTGAAAAGGTATAATGTAATCTGTTTATTGTGTTGCCAAAGTAGATTTTTATCAGGAAAATGTAGGCTTCCTTTATACAGTCAGTGTGTTCCAGCAAGAGCGTGCCAAACGGATACCGATAATCTGGACCGCCACACTGAGAACATGGCAGCATGTGGTCTCCGAGGCCACAAAGGTGCTATGGACGTAAACACGTGTAACACGAATAAGGCATCCTGACTAGTTAGTTAGGTGTATTGCTTATTCTTAGTAAATGTGTACACTAGGCTATTATACAGGCAGCCAGTGGACGGAAGGGCATAAACATGTAGGCGACCAATGCTGTGTTTGTAGTCATACAGAACGTCGTACTTCGTTCCATGCTTGCATCGAGGTTGGTGGCCGTCATGTCGGTGAATGTTTAAGAATTTGTACACACTCATCATCATCAGTTTGTCTGCCTGATGGCAGGTTTCATAATGGTCGGTCCCTCCACCTTATCCGGTCTTCAGCAGCACTTTTCAATAGCTCATAAGATTTATCAATCCTGATGGAATCCAGAATCTGAAACCTTCTTCTTCCACTTCGGAATTTCCCTTTGACTGTCCCTTCTAATGCACTTTTCACCAAACCATCTCCCCTTATGCAGTGTCCAATCCAATTCATTTTCCTTTTCTTATCTTCTTTAGCATCATTCATTCTTCTCCTACTTTCTTTAATACTTCTTCATTTCTCACTTTGTCCTTCCAACTTATTCTCCCCATTCTCCTCCATAGCAACATTTCGAAAGCCCCTATTCGTCTCTCGCCTTCTTTCCTAAGCGTCCAAGTTTCCGCTCCATACATTGCTACACTCCGAACAAAACATTTCACTATCTCTTCCTTAGGCTTACTTTCATTGCTCCACAAAATAATTTTCTTTTCTTACTGAAGGCTTCTTTTGCTATTGCAATCCTTGTTTTTTTAATTCTTTAGTGCATGTCATTTCTTGTGTAACCCAACTTCCTACGTATTTAAAACTGTCTACTTGTTCAATTTCATTTTCTAATTTTATTGTAATCTCTTCACTTTTTTCACCTATGACCATACATTTTGTTTTTGTTTTTGTCATTTATCTTCATCCCATATATTTTACAAATTTTATCTAGGTCCTTCTGTACACACTGATACAATAAATCTGGTCCGTTCATAGCATGGTCGTCAGTGTGTATTGATGTACACATTTTCTGACAACAAACATAAATAACTACTCAGGTCACATGTTTACGTCCATAGCACCTTTGGATGAGGCCACATATTCCCTGTGTCGATGTGCTCAGCGCATCGGTCCATATTGCCGGTATCCGTTTCGCACGCTCCTACTGAAACACCTTGTATATGTATTGTACTTATATCATCGACAGAGTGTGTGCTTCATGATCTCTAGATCGCGGTTTGGATTCCCAGCCGAGAAAGTCGAAGTTTAGAAGAGCGGAAGCTTGGGATTGGGTAGTAGGCGAACGCGGCCTTACGTTAGAAACCATACCAGCATTCGCGTGGAGTAGAAGTGGGAAACCACGGAAAGCCTCCTCCATGATGGTTGAGGTAGGAATCGAACCAGCCTCTTCTCACTTTTGCATCACGAAGCTCACACCAGAATTAAATATCTTGGCAGAGCCAGGAATCAAATCCGGGCCTCCATGGTTACAGTCATAGTCCAGCGGACTAAGGGAAGAATTGTGCAAATCGAGGTAAAAGCGATTTTATTTTTGATGTGTAACATCTTTCCACTCGGTTGCTGGATATTTTTGTGGGAGTGATTTTGGAAAAGGGACGAAAATGGGACGGAAATGTGTAAGAGGAAACATAGCATACCTTTTACTTCAAGGTTTGGAGGCCCCATTGAAGATATTCCTACAATAAATCATCTTCAAGTTGTCGTTCTTTGGTGTGAAAATATTCATTATATCATATTTGCTGAAAAGAATTAGGCTATGATTTATTAAATCTTCATACTTTTGCTGTATTCTTATTTAATGTAAGCATTCGAGGTACTGTCGGCCACGGAAATGGGACGGAAATGTGTAAGAGGAAACATCGCATACGGTTTATTTCAAGGTTTGGAGGCCCCATTAAAAATATACCTACAATATATCGTCTTCAAGTTGTCGTTCTTTGGTGTGAAAATATTCATTATATCACATTTGCTGAAAACAATTATGATTCATTAATTAAATCGTCATACTTTTGCTGTGGAATGTATATCGCATACGGTTTACTTCAAGGTTTGGTGGCCCCCATTAAAGATATTCAGGATTTGGCACTGGAGTTTTACAAGTAGTTATTTCAATGACCAACAGAGTTCACTGTTAACAAGGGATTTGCGCTCCCGGCAAAACTAATAGGTCATCAGCTTTTTAATATCTCGCGAACCAATAATGCTAGGGACTTGTATGAGGTGTCCTAGGACTTGAGGTGACACCCCCCGTTTTCCTATATCCCCCTTAATTTAACTAAAGGACCCAAAAATAATAGGTCATCGTCTTTTTAATATCTCGCGAACCAATAATGCTATGGACTTGTTTGAGGTGTCCTAAGAGTCGGGATGATCCCCCCCCCCCCCCCCAGGATTTTTTTATCCCCCTCTTAATTTAACCAAAGGACCCAAAACGAATAGGTCATCGGCTTTTTTAATATCTTGCGAACCATTAATGCTAGGGACTTGTATTATGTGTCCTAGGAGTCGGGATGACGCCCCCCGTTTTTCTATTCTCCTCTTAATTTAATCAAAGCACCCAAAACTAAAGGGTCATCGGCTTTTTAATATTTCGCAAACCAATAATGCTGTATGAGGTGTTGCAGGACTCGGAGTGACGCCCCATTTTTCATGATTTTTTGAATTGCAGAGATGGGTAAATCCAGAGCAGAATATATGCGAAATTATCGATCAAGGACACGTGAGAAAATAATAAAAACTGGAGGAGTACAGCCGAAAAAAATGACTTCAATTTCATAGTAGGATAACATGTCAGATGTTACACATCATATGCAACTACTGTAAGGCTCGTAATTTTCTTTAGTTACGTTAAGGGGTTCATTAGGAACGTTTTAGCCACGGAGGCATCCTGTACACCCCCTGGTGAATTTTTTTCAGCCCCCCCTAACATGTTATGGGCGCGTACCCTTATTTTATGGGTTAAATATTCGTAATTTTTTATGGGCAAAATTAAATTAATTTAGTATTCTTTCCGATGTTTCTGAGGGCAAGGAATTCATTATTGGGGTCATTTGTATTGTCGGGGGCAGGGGGCGGTGCTACAGGGGGCGGGGGTCAAAACCCGTAAAACTTGGTTGATGCATATCTTTTTCAAGGTATTATGGGTCATAGAATTCATTTCTGAGTTAGTTTTTGTTCTAGGGAGTAAGAGGGCTGGCCACTACGCAACGAGACGGACTCTTAAAAAATTACATCCATATAAATGCATTCACAGTAATTATCGCCCAATCTAACTGACTTTACAGCATCTGTTGAGGAGTGAAGGACACTCGATACAAAGAAAAGACCAATTGGTAAGCACTTCCCTTAGAGATCACAGCCATAACAAATCATCCATTTTGCAGTTAGATTTTTTATATTAATTTATTTTCCATTCGCTTATATAATCTGTTACAAATTTTCAAAACCGCTTTGTCTCCCACATTGTGTTATGTGGGTGTATTTGAGATCGCACCTTATTTCTTCTTTTGGTCATTGTATTTATTTATTTATTTATTTTCCGTGTCCGAATCAAATTACATTTTGCCAGTAAGTAGCAACAGTTACAGCATTAGTATTTGGAGCCATAAGATCGTCTTTTGAACATATGTCCTCCATCAAGGGGCAGATCTGGATCTTGTAACATGCCGCAGTCACAAAACTCATCAGTGTTGACGAGCATGTTCTATTTCTTGAGATTGTTCTTGCAGCTTGAAACCCCCTTCCTCAGCCTGTTCAAGTTGTGACCAGGTGCCATTTTTTCTGATAGAGAAATAATTGGGTCCTTGATTTCTGTCTTCCATATCTTCACATGGGAAATTCTTGTGAGACTTCAAGGGTTGTTACTCCCCTCAAAAGGATGTTTCTGGAATTAAGTCTCTGTCTCTGTTGGCCGAAAAGTGGATGCCTTGAATCAGTTTCTTGCCGATTCTTCTCAGATGCTGCAGCTAACATTTTTCAAACATGAGGTGGAGAAATTCCAATAAGAGGGTAGACCTTCTGAAGTGGTGTTGATCTAAGACATCCAGGCACAATCCTGGAAGTCTCATTCAGAGCTATATCCAACTCTTTGGAATGTGGAGAAGAAAGCTAAACTGGTGCTGCATATTCAGCAGCTGAGAAGTTCAGTCCATGGGCTGAAGTTCTGAGAGTGGTGGGGTGACCACCCCATGTCCTTCCTGTTAGGCATCTTAGTATTGTCATTGTGATGACTGGGTAAAGCTTCACTGGAACTCGTAACAGGAAATGAAACAAATTCGAGGCATCACATTCAGAGCAGAACGCTGCAGCAATCAGCCAGTATCCATCATTTGTATTGACCGTCACGCAATCTAACTAACTTGACAGCATCGTGTTTAGAAATGATTGGGTCCCAATACAAGAGGCCTTCGGGCAGCAATTAGCTGACTTATTATTAGTTTACATATGGTCGTAGATCATCATGTTTATGAACAAGCATTGACTATCGAGATCATAACATAGTTCTATGAACTATTTTCTACCACAAGGTAAATATTAAAAGATGTGGTAAATTCTTTGGTAGTTATATCATAATGCTTGCATATGATGTAACAAAAGTATTGAGTGGATATTCCTTCAAAAATTCTTGACCGAAATGTATATTCATTCTTTTCAAATGTACTTTATTTAGTATCTGATCCAAGATTGATCTCGTAAAACGTAAAAATAAACTGTATCTAATTTGACGAATATTTTTCACACAAAAATTAGATTCTTCGTCATCATCGTACTGTATATGTGTCTCTGTCCTTGGCTTCTCGCTTCTTCTTGTGATAGGATACCACACGAAAACTTCATATTAAATCTTGAAGATGCGTAATCCTCAGTCTTCATCTTCCTCTCCTCCCCAGCATTTTCATTTTCAAATAGATTGTGGTGCAAAGTATAGCTAAAGATTTTCAAGGTCTTTACAGCACAATCGTGTGTATAAAACGAAAAGGTGGCGTAGTCGGTAGCATGCAAAACTGCTATGCCCTAGATGGCAGGTTCAAACCCGGCCGAAGTCATCGGCTATTTTAAGAGCGTTAAAATTCTTCAGTATGCCTTCCTTCGGAGGGGAAGAAAATTTGTCATAGATTTATGGCATGAAAAAGAACCTACCACTGCAATTGATGGTGTGTAGAAAAATGTGTAGGTTATATTTGGCTGGTTAGGAAACGTTCTATCAAGTTCCAACGTTCGCCACTAGTGTTAGTCACAGTATCATCTGGTAGCTTGCCACGGTGGGTAAGTGGTTAACGTGACGATCTTCTACCCCCAAGCTTGCAGGTTCGCTCCTGGCCGTAGTAAGTGACTTTTTTTAAGGCGGCAAAAATTACGAAACACATGTCATACGATGTTGGCATGTCAAAGAACCCATTTGAATTTAGTAGGCCGTGTCCATAATGGCAAAATTAATCTCGGGAGTTTCCGCCAACACAAAGTTCCTCATTTCTCTACTAGAAAGCGCTATAAGGTTCAAGGAGCTTAGATATCTAACTTCCTTGACTTTCATAGTGCTTCATGGAACAACGAAATTCGACATGCAAGCTACCTTCTGGGTGTCAAATAACAAAGCTTGCACCCCGGCACCTGAGGCCATACGATATTATTATTATTAGTACTAGTATCAGCCTCCGTGGCTTAGGCGGCAGCACGCCGGCCTCTCACCGCTGGGTCCGTGGTTCAAATCCCGGTCACTCCATGTGAGATCTGTGCTGGACAAAACGGAGGCAGACAGGTTTTTCTCCGGGTACTCCGGTTTTCCCTGTCAAAATTTCATTCCAGCAACACTCTCCACTATCATTTCATTTCATCTGTCATTCATTTAATCATTGCCCCAGTGCGACAGGCCTCGGCAGCCGGCACAGTTTATATCCTCGCCGCTAGATGGGGGCTTCATTCATTCCATTCCTGACCTGGTCGGAGACTGGAAGCAAGCTGTGGATATTCATTCAGTACTAGTATCATCTGGTAGTCAAAGTTGGAACTATTCGAATTTGAACTTGTTAGGAGCCCTCAGGCGTTCAATCGATGAAGAATGAACAGGAGTTATTTCATTCCCTGCCCCGCAAAGCGAGGCAGGGCGGGCACCCAGCTCAACAGGGAGCTCTTGTGCCAAAGAAGAGAAAAGGGTTAGAGAATAAGTTATATTGGAAGAAGATATGCTAGGCATATGGATAGGAGGGATGAAGGAGGATGCAATGGCGCAGAAGTCACCGCGACCCCAAGGCGGACCCCCCCAGACGAGGCCCCCCACCACACTCGCCGGAGCATTACCCCACTAGCCCCGTTTATTCAAAAATATACATAATACATAAAATAAATATTGCCGTGGGCAAAATACAGAATTATATACAACAAATTGAAAAGTAATGTCCAGAAAGAATGTCTATTGTTCGTATGGCTGGAAAAGATAAAGACACTGGAAAAAGCACAGGAAATGAATAAATTGATATGTATTAAAGTTCAAAAGAGTGTCTATTGTCCATGCTGAAAGAGAAACAAAAATAATTCGGAAGCACACGCATCACTTGAAGCACTGGGGTGAAGCGGCAACAAGGCCGTTAAATTTTTGGAGCACTGGGAGCACTGTGTGACGATGCGTGGAGCCATTCCGGAGAACGAAGTAGACTAAATGAGGTTTAGTGGGGCAAAAAAAAAAAAAAAAAAAAAAAAAAAAATTATGTAACTGCGACAGGGGCGATGTGAATAGGATAAAACTGAACGAAAAATAAACAATGAGAGGGCACTTGTGGTGCCGACAGTAACAAAGAGGCGGGGCTGACTATAGCCCCCCAAAAGAAAGTAGAACATGTGAGAAATGTGCACAGAACAGAATAATGAGAGCGTGAGAGGGGGCTAGTCGATGAGTGGAGGGAAGAGATGACCGGTTTCAGGGGTGCGTGTGGAGTTGAGGATAGCAGTGGCATAGGGGGAGAGCTCGAGAGCTTCAAGGGGTTGTGTGGCGTGGGAGCGGCGTGCGCGAGTAAGGTAGGAGAATCGAAGGGAGTGAACATGGGCGAGTGCAGAAGGGAAAGTGAGCATACCAGTGAGGGTGGCGGAAGGGGTATCGAGTTTACAATGATAGGCGATTCTGATAGCGTGACGGTCGAGGGTGAGGAGACGAAAATAGAGGCGGGGGTGGGCGGTGAGCCAGGTAAGGGAGGCATAGGTGAAAACTGGGCGAATGAAGGTCTTGTAAACGTTAAGGGTCTGAGGGGGCCGTAGGCCCCAGGTCTTACCGGTGAGGAGACGGAGAATGCGGAAGCGGGAGAGGGAGCGCTTGTAGACTGAATCGAAGTGAAGGTTCCATTTGAGGTTGTTTTGGAAGGTAATGCCGAGGTATTTAAGCTGATTAAGTTGAGGAATAAGAGAATCATTAAAGGTGAAATGGAGGCGCTGGGAAGGGCGGCGACGGGTGCGGGAGCGTTTGATATGGATGTATTGGGACTTCTGGGGGTTGACTTGAATGTGCCAGTGATTGCACCAGGTTTGGAGTGTATGAAGGTAGCGTTGTACATGGCGTTGGAGGGTGTGAGAACGAGGGAAGAGGGCGAGAATGGCAAGGTCGTCGGCGTATTGATACAAACGGAGCGGAGGAGAAGGGGTAGGGATATCGTGGGTGTAGAGGACATAGAGAAGGGGAGAAAGGGGGCTGCCTTGAGGGACTCCGGCGTGGATAGGGAAAGTGAAGGAAGAAGTACCATGGATGAGGATTTGGGCCGTGCGATTATACAAGAAGTTTGCAATGAGGCGGACGTACGTGATGGGTAAGGGGAGGTGGAGGAGCTTGAAGAGGAGGCCAGGGAACCAGACTTTGTCGAAAGCTTTTTCGACATCGAAACAGAGGAGAAGGGCATGTTTGTTATTGGGGGAGGCTAGGAAGGCTTCAATGGAGGCAGTGATGTGAAAGAGGTGATCGTGGGTGGAGAAGTTAGGGCGGAATCCAGCTTGATGAGCGGGGATGAGATTAAGGGAGTGAAGATAGGGATAGAGGCGTTTGGTGATAATAAGTTCGAAAAGTTTGGAAAGAACAGGGAGAAGGGAGATTGGACGGTAAGAATTAATGTCCGAAGGAAGTTTAGAAGGTTTGAGAAAAAGGAGGATGTTGGCATTTCCCCAGTGGTGGGGAAAATGTCCGGTGTAGAGGATAGTGTTGTAGATCTGAGCAAGGTAAAGGAAGAGGATGTCGGGGGCCTCGCGAAGGTGACGGTAAGTAATGCCGTCACCCCCGGGGGCCGTAGTGCGGCGATGCTTAAGGAGATTGCGGATTTCAAGTGGGGTGATGGGGGAATTGAGAGGGTGTTGGTAATCAGTGGAGGGAAGGTGGGCAAAGGAAGGCGTGAGACGAGGGGAGGTTGGGTCGGTATAGGCATGAATGGTAGGTTCGTCGGGGTGGGAGAGGTGAGGGGCGATAGTGGGGAAGAAAACATGGGAGTAATGCTGAGCAAACATATCGGCTTTTGCTTGATTAGAAACTACAGGTGAACCATTACGGAGTATAGGGTACGTGGGATGGGATTTACGACGCTGGGAAAGGCGGGAGAAAGTTTTCCAGAAAATGGTAGGGTCAGGGCTGTGGGAAAGGTCGGAACAGGCGTCATTCCATTGCTTGCGGCGGATGGCTTTGATAAAGGAGCGAGCGTGACGAAGGGTTTTACGGTGTTCGGTTAGGGTGGCAGGATCGCGGGTTCGACAGTAGGAGCGGTAGAGATCATGAGCAGTACGAAGGAGACGGAGGGCGCGGGGGGGGATAGGAGGTTTCGAAGGGTGATAGGAGCGGCGGGGAACATGGCGGAGATCGGCGGTAATTAAGGCCTGTTCAACACGATGAATGAGTTGTGAGAGGGCAGGGAGAGAGGCAGGGGGTGTAGGAGGAAGGGGGGTGAGGGAGGAAGTTAAGGTGGTACGGTAGGCGTTCCAATCGGTTTTAGAGTATTGACGGGTGGGAGGAGGTCGTGGAGGAGGTTGGAAAGGGGCGGGGAGGTAGTTAGACAGGGAAATGAGGGTTGGAAGGTGGTTACTACCGATAGTGGGGAGGACAGTAACATTAGCAATATTGGCGAGATTGGGAGTAAGCATAAGAAAATCGGGGGTGGAGTTGGAATAGGGAAGTGTGGGGGAGGGAAAAGGGACGGACATGCCCCGGCTGATGGATAAGAAGTCCTGGAAAAGACGGGCTTGGACTGGGGTGTAGGAGGTAACATTGATATCGGCGGCAAAGAAATAAGTAGGAAAATTGGCTTCGAGGAAGCGGAAGAAAGCGATAGGGGGAGGGGAGCGGGGTACCAGATACATAGTGACAAGGGTGAGAGTTTGGTTAGGAAAGATAAGGTCAAGAATGAGGTATTCATTAAAGCCGTCAGGGAAATTGAAAAAGTGCTGGCGAGTGGGAATTGAGTTGCGAACAGCAACTGCAACCCCACCCGACCGCTGAAAGTGACGATCGGCGCGAATGAGTTGGTAACCATCAAAGGGGGGAATTGCTTGTGGAGGTTTGAGGAAGGTTTCATTGAAAATCATGATGTCCGGGGCATGTTGGGAAAGGGAGATGTCCAACAATGGTCGGTTGGAGAAGAGGGAGCGGATGTTGACAAAGTAAAGGGTGAGATTAGGCATTTATCAATATGCAGGGACGGTACTCAGCGGGAAAAATGCAAAATGCATCTTATTCCCACTATACGACATGTCGACATGCGTATTCAGAGTGAGACGGGCGGCGAGTTGGACTTGGGAAACAATGAGTGGACGGGCGAAGGGAAGGACGTTTTGGAGGACCATCGTCACGAATCGGACGACGTTCTCCGTGGTAGGGGGAGGGGTAGGGGATGCGGAAGGGGGGGTGGGAAGATCCTGGGATATGACGGGGACAACCTGTTCAGGCTTAGCAGGGTCGGGAAGAGGCCGGCCCCGGCATCGGTATGCGAAGGCGGGGTGGGCCTCACCGCAGGTTGCGCACTTCGGGTGCTCCCGATTTACGCAACGAGCGGTAGGGTGTTCTTGAGCACAAATTCCACATACCTGATCGTTCGGGCAGATGGCTCCAGGTGGGTGGTCAAATTTCTGGCACCGGTCGCAGCGCGTACGTTGAGGGGCGGGAGTCCGGGAGGGCTCCACGCGATGACGCTTACAATAGATGGATGCACCGTTGCGCAGAAGGGCGTCGATGGAAGTGACGTTCTTGCACAGCACCCGCACCAGGGTGGTGGGGCCATGGGCGTTGTTGATCCGTACCACCTTGAAGACATCCAGGCCGGCGAGTTGGAGCTGAGCGGCAACCTCGTCGGCGGAGTATGAACGTTCGACCCCATAGATAACCGCTGACATGATGGGCGTAGTGCGGTGAGGTGGGGGAGGCTGATGTGAAGGCTGTGCCATAGTGACATTATAAGCCCGACAGGAGGGGGAGAGGTTGGCTGTGCCGATGGAGTTTACTATGATGCTGAACAGCGGCTCAGTGGATTTGAGGTTGTGTCCCTCCTTGGTCCTCTGTATTTCGAGGTTGTAGGCAGCAAGGTTGGGAATAAATTTGGAAAGGACTTGGTGGAGATGGCGGGGGTGGTTGTGCTCAGGCATGAGTTTGACAAGACGGACGACATAGTAGGTGGGAGACGGGATGAGGGAGGGGGCGGTGACACTACGCGTGCGGACAGCAGAGGGTAAGGCGGGGTTCCGTGCTGCGTCGGCGTAGCTGCGGAGAAGTGGGCCGGGTACAATATTGGCCGGCATGTAGACGTCGGAAGATTGAGATTGGTTTTGTTGCGGCGATCGAGGTGGGAAGTGAAACGGGGCAGCGATACGAGATGGTGAGAGGCGGCGGAGCGGAGAGTCAATCTCCAAAAGGCTCTTAATACCCAGCTCTTCAGGGACCTCATCCGTGGGCGTACAAGTAGTGCTAGTGGAAGCAGAACTCTGCCCTGGATAACAAGGCTTCTTAGCACGCTCGATGGGAGGAGGCGAGCGTTCCTTGCGGGCCATTTTAATTGGCAGAGTTTCCATTTCACTTTCACTCACCTCAGGTTGGTCGTGATCAGATTCCGAGTCCATCAGCAGCGACGGCATGGACGGAGCTGGAGAAGAAGAAGCTTGAGCAGAAGGCGGCATTTTAGCCGCATTAGACGGTGTTTTCACCATGACGCACACGAACACAAGCACTGGTATAGATATACTCGCTAGCACGGGCACACGCAGAAACTGGTGAGAACCGGTCGTAGCACTGAGAATTTGTAAAAGTTTTGTAATTATATGTAGACACACGGTCAGCGTAACAGCTTCTTTGATACTGAACAGAGAGTGCGTTCAATCAAAAATGCCCAGCTTATGGCCATTGACTGCAATTCATTCATATGAAGGTGTATGTTTCACAAAACTCAAGCTCTTAAACCAGAGGAGTTAGAAAGTACGGTTTGCACCAAAATCTTCCAAATCGTATCAATAGTACAGGAAAAATCTTCCTATCTTTTTGTGAAAAGTCAACGGAAATATATTTATTTGTTAATGAAGTGTATTTTAACAAATAAACAAGACGATGGCCCCTGTTAGAATTGTATCGCGTCTAGCCCGCATAACAGCACAGCTGGGCGGATGGTTTATACACATGCGAGAAGTCGCATGGCTCAGTTTGTTTTTGTTGGTTCGAGGAATAGGATGTTTTTATCAGTGCTTCCATACTGTTGCTAAGAGGTGTGGATAGTTACTATGTATAAAGTATACGCTGTTAGCTTATTTTTGCTAGGAGTTATCAGTTGTTTATGGAAATAAAAAATGTAATACCCATTAGAGACCATTAGTTACCTATCTCCAAATACTTACATTAGGGTTTCCACCATCTGTACAATAATGGGTGGGCTGGAACGAGGTGCACTCAGCCTTGTAAGGACAATTGAGTAGCTGTCTGACAGTGAGGCAGGGCCCCGTCACGGAGACCAAGATTAACGGCCGAGGGTACCCGACGCGAAGACCACACTTCACCCCATAATCTGCAGACCAAATGGCTGAGCAGCGGTCGCTTGGTAGGCCTAGGCTCATCATAGGCTGTAGCGCCACTGAATTTCGTTGGAGGCACCCTTCATTTACGGTATCTATTTATCGTATGGCTTTTATTGCCGGGAGTGTCCCAGGACATGTTCGGCTCGCTAAAGGCTGTAGCTGCTTCAATGCGGACACCACTACGGTGAGCTACAAGTTAAGTTCAATTTCAACTAGTTCAATCTTTCGCTACCAGATGTCACGGACACGTAGTGGTGATCGTTGGAACTTTGATAGAGCATTTGAACGAAATCTAACCTGCAAATTTAGCTTCATACAAGTTTAATTAGTGGAAGGTTCTTTTACATGTCATAAATCTATGACATGGGACCGCCGGCTTTACTTCCCTCCGAAGGAAGGAATACGGCAGGATTTTAACGCTGTTAAAAAATCCGACGACTTCGGCCGGGTTTGAACCCGCGATCTTGGGCATAGAAGCTCAGCATGCTACCAACTACGCCACCAAAGCCGCTTTTTTACGGTATAAAGAGACAGTAATGAAGAAGTAGAAGAAGAAAACAAATAACTGTTGTAGTAGTAGTAGTAACATACTTCCCCGGAAGTCGCAGAAATGTAAAAGAACATATCAAAAACATAATTCGATTTACAATAACGACTCCTTTCTCGGAAAGTTTCCAAGCGATCTCATCTCGTTGAGAGCAGCTCTCAGCACGCACGATAACTCTGAATGTGAATGTTGTGCTGGCTGTTGAAGTTGGTACAACTTCTCTACCTTGTCCCCATAATAACTGTAATAACATTCTCAAACACACAGAGCACTTTTCTTGGAATAGACTTTGGCTTTATACTCGATAACAACATGGCTGTGGCAATAAAACTCCCCCTAAGCCTACTTCTACGTACACGTTAGTCATGATTCGACTTTTTGTCAATAAATTCGTATTCTAAATGTCATTCAAATTTCTCATTTTCTTGTTAGCGGCTTCAGTGGCGTAGTCGGTAGCATGATGAACTACTATGCCCAAGTTCGTGGGTTCAAACCCGGCTGATGTCGTCAGAAATTTTCCGAGCGTTAAAATCCTTCAGTATGAAGGGATGAACGGGAAGTAAAGCCGGTGGGCCCATGTCATAGATTTATTTTTGAAATTAGCTTGCCACGGTGGGTGAGTGGATAGCGTGTCGGTCTACTAACCCCAAGATTGCAGGTTCGCCCCTGGCCGTGGTAAGTGATTTTTGAAAGGCGGCAAAAATACGATACGCATGTCATACGATGGTGGCATGTCAAAGAACCCATTTGAATTCAGTAGGCCGAGTTCATAATGGCAAAATTAATCTCGGGAGTTTCCGCCAACACAAAGTTCCTCATTTCTCTACTAGAAAGCGCTATAGTGTTCAAGGAGATTAGATATCTAACATCTAACCTCCTTGACTTTCATAGTCAAGGAACAACGAAATTCGACACGCAAGCTACCCTCTGGGTGTCAAATAAGAAAGCTTTCACCCGGCACCGAGGCCATACGATATTATTATTATTATTATTATTATTATTATTATTATTATTATTATTATTATTATTATTATTATGGCATGAAAAATAATCTGCCACTAAAATTGGTAGTGTGTAGATAAATTTGTAGGTAATTTGGCTAGGAACGCTCTACCAAGTTCCAACGTTCGCCGCTGGGTGTCAGTGACGTCTGGTAGGCAAAGTTGGCACTACTTGAAATTAAACTTGCGCAGTTTCATTCATCTTCATCCACACGCGACGGTACTTGTAGCTCACCACATGGGTGTCCGTAGAGAAGCAGCTACAAACTTTGGCGAGCCTAACATGTCCTCGTCAACTCCTGGCACTAAAAGCCATACGTTAAATAAATAAATCTTATTGTTTTTAATATAATAATAATAACCCCTGGGACTACAGCCAATGAATGGCCTACCAAGCGACCGCTGCCCAGCCATTTGGCCTGCAGATATTGGGGTGACGCGTGATCAGTGCATCGGGTCTACTCAATTGTCCTCACGAGGCTGAGTGCACCCCGTTCCAGCCCTCACGCCAGTTTCTAAAATCTCTGACGGAGCCGGGAATCGAACCCCAACACCACGGGACCGGATCTTGTTTATGTATTTCCTGTCTGTTCTGACTCGTTGCGTAGTGGCTGGCATTCTTGGTAGTCGCCGCAGAGGCCGGCCCGGGTTCGATTCCCATCTCAGCCATCCTGGAAGAGGTTTTCCGTAGTTTTCCATTTCTACTCAAGGCGAATACGGGTATGTTTCCTTCTTTAGGGCCACGGCCATCTCCTTTCCAATTATCACCTAAAAATGACATAAACACACTAATGCAGTCATCACAATAACACAGGGGCAGATGACCTCTTAGTTCCGCCCCTTTAAACCTCAATAACCAACTTTCACAATAACACAGGTTATCAGACAAAAATTATACACACGCCCAAGTACACGGAGCTAAATAACCTCGATATCCAAGCCCCTCAAATGCAACAACAACTAAAATAATCACAATTGGAGAAAAAATTAAAGTGGGAGTGAAGATTCAAGGGGAAGTAATTTCAACTCTAAGATTTGCTGATGACATCGTCATTTTGGCCGACACGCCAGAGGATTTGAATGAGTTTTGAATGGTATGTAACCGCCTTAAGGAAAGAATTCATGATGAAAATGAATAAATGTAAAACAAAAATATTGGAATCCAGCCTAAATAAATCAGAAACCTCTATGGACATCAAATAGGTAGGTGGTGGTGGTGCTGTTGTTTTTTTTTTTTTTTTTGTTTCTTGTGCTTTTTTTGTTTTCTTTGTTGTTTTTTTCCGTATGGCTTTTAATGCCGGGAGTGTCCGAGGACATGTTTGGCTCGCCAGTTTTGTAGCTGCTTCGAGACGGACACCCAATGGGTGAGCTACAAGTACCGTTGGAGAGGGAAGTTGGAATGTCAGGACGAGGAGTTGGAAGGTAGCGGCTGTGGCTTATAGTTAGGGACCAGCCCCGGCATTTGCCTCGAAGGAAGATGGGAAACCACAGAAGACCATCTTCAAGGGATTCGAACCTCCTCGCCTCCCGGAAGTGAGCGACTGCCAGCAGTCATGCCGTAACGACCACGGCTAACTCACCCGGTATTGGTAGGTGAAAAGCTAAAGGAAGTAGGAAACTTCTGTTACTTTGGAAACAAAATAACCAGTGATGGACTAAGCAAAGAGGATATAAAACCTCCTCTCGGCACGCCGGAAGGCGGAGGTAGATTTCACCGGACAAACTTGGGGATAGGCGAAAATAGGCAGAATATGCAGGTTTTCGTAGAAAGATCAGACCTGATTTATTGCGAGAAAGTATTTTATAATTGGAGCTCAATTAACTTTGTTTTTCGTCATTTTATGCATACATTAAACATTTTATTGTCTTATGGGGACGGTAACCTTCTTGTCATTTGGGGTCCATTTTTATACTTGTGGTCACACTGTCCTTATGCAAGGTTTCCACACTGATGGGTCTGTTACTTCTTCACGCAAAATTATATCTCCCGCAGAGATTTTGGTTGGTTCCTCAGTTTAGGGGCTGCGACAACGCGGTCATGCAACCCCGTGTACTTTGGGTGAGTGTAGAATCTGTCTGATAAACGGTGTGAATTGTGATGGCTGTATTAGTCTGTAATTCAGGTAAGGACTGCAGACGGTCAATTTCAAGCGGTAGTTCCTAATGTTGCTACCAGATACTACCGTCAACGACACCTAGCTGTGAACGTGGCTACTAAATGCCACCGCAACCAGCAACTCGCAACGAACGTTGGAAGTTACCCTCCAAAGGAAAGCATACTCAGGGATTTTTAGCGCTCTTAGAAAATCCGACGACTTTGGCGGGCTTTGAACCCGCAACCTTGGGCATAGAAGTTCAGCATGCTACCAGTTACGTCACCGAAGCCACTTCAGACTTAGTCAGATGGAAATCTGAATCTGATCTCATGCAAGTGCGTTGTCATGGCAACGTCTGATGGCTCATCCCTCATCAATTTAGTAGTGTTGCCATGGCAACCTCTGATAGCTCTTGGCATTTTCTTATAATTCCAATATCATTTTTCGCATACCTTGGCGTAATGGTGGGTCATATCAAAAATTCTTTCAGACAAAAGTTTTAGGTAATTATTAGGGGAATATTGTCCATCTTGTGCGGTTTTGATATTGTGCCTATTAAGAGAGATATGATTAATGTTTCCCGAAAAAAACACTTTTTCCCACCCCTTTGGTTAATGGTTGGTGCTATAAAAGAACTCTTCAAACATATATTTTTTTGGCTTTATCCAACACATAGTATGAACTTTGAACGGATTCGATATATCACATATTAAGAGAGTTATAGCAATATTTCACTTTTTCTAAAAAAAAAACATGTTCACCCCCTTCGACCGATTTAGCCCAGTAACGAACTCGACCGAGATTTTATAGGTATACATATTCGGTAAAAAATTCAAAGTGATTGGTGCAAAATTACGGCTGTTATCGTGCCCACAAGAAACTGATATATATACTAGCAGGTACCCGCGTCTTCGCTTGCGATCAAGACAATGGGGACGATGCATTATTGCTGATAATTGATTTATTCTATTACAGCAATCGGGGCTACAGGTGGGTCGATTCTAATTCTGAAAATTCTGATAAATACAGTATATTGATATGAGCAGCAAAAGTGGGAATTTTATAGAGTTGTGAAAGTCTGCAGGGTACGATGTTACATTATGTGAACACATTTGAAAATTTTGGTTTTGGTTTTGCCATCTTCTGCTGAGACATAACGATTTTGTTGTCCGGATAATCGCGAGCACGCCACATACAGTTGCGCGTGGGAAAAAATGGTTTTGTCTAAACGTACACCTGGAATAGCGAATCTATCGGAATATGGGGAATTAAAAGTATTTTTCCTTAAGCTATTCTGGGTATAATTTTGCCACACTTGTTGATGATTTGAACGTCAAAATGTCGCTATTAATAGACCTATAGTAAAATATCTCTCACCTTGGCCGCTGATGTACATTATGCAGTCTCTTCCCGTGTTACATCCCAGGGATTGAAATTCTCCAACAACCCTTTTGCCTCACATGCCTGTCTAAGTAATTAAAATTCCAGATTGTTGTTTTTGAGTCTTCAGTTTTTTGACTGGTTTGATGCAGCCCTCCATGCCCCACTCTCCTGAGCTAATCGTTTCATCTCTACATAGCTACCGCACCCTACATCTGAGGCAATCTGTATAACCCTGGTCTACCCCTACAGTTCTTGTCCTTGACTCTCCCATCCATAACTAAGCTTGCTATTCCTGGGTGTGTTAATATGTGTCGTACCAACCTATCTCTTCTCTTCATAAGCAGTCGCCAGAAACATCTCTCCTCTCCCACTCGTCTTAATACCTCTTCATTTGTTACCCTATCTACCCATCTGATCTTCATCATTCTCCCTTAACACCACATTTCAAACGCTTCAAATCTCCTCTTTTCTGCAGCACCATTAGTCCAAGTTTCACTTCATTATAGTGTCACGCTCCAGACAAAAGGTTTCAAAAATGACATCATAATACCTAAATGTATATTCGATGTCAACAGATTCCTTTTCTGTAGAAATGCTTTCCTTGCCTGAGCCAACCAGCTTTTTATATCCTCTTTGCTTCGTCCATTACTGGTTATTTTGCTTCTTAAGTACCGGTAACAGAAGTCTCCTACTTCCCGTAGCGTTTCACCTGCCAATTTGATGTCCATAGAGGTTTCTGGTTTATTTCGGCTGCATTCCAATAATTTTGTTTTACTTTTATTGATTTTCATCATGAATTCATTCGTCAAAACGGAGTCCATACCATTCAAAAACTCGTTCAAATCTTCTGGCGTATTGGCCAAGATGACGATGTCATCAGCAAATCTCAGAGATGAAATTATTTCTCCTTGAATCTTCACTCCGACTTTAAATTTTTATCCAATTTCCTGATTATTGTGTTTTTAGAGATCTTTGAAATGCGTTGCCCTCGCACATGGTGCAGATGCATTTTCAAAGAAAAACATTCCATGTTACGAACATGGGCCCCATAATCTGTACCGAAAGCCTATTCTGGACAGCAGTTCCTTGAACTCAGATTTGCCAACATTTTATTGTATCTTTCCATGTGGTATGTCTCTGTGCCTCAACATACAGAAGAGTGCTTTAAAAATCATGTCATGTGTAAATTTTGGAATAGGTAGTGAGTGTGGTTTTTGCCGGAGTGGATACTCGCTAGTAGAAATTCTTTTCAGTAAAATAGACTGGTTCACAATTTGGTAAGTGCACATTGAGGTATATGACGGCGGGATGCCTTAGCTAAATGATAAGGAAACGGCAATAGCCGCCTCAGAGCTTCGTTGCTACTGAAATAATGACCAGACTGATATTTGTACTTACCTATACGGGATTTGTGAGCCCAGTGTTTATGAAATTGAACGTAGCTATATCGCTACCTTTATGTAATAGCCGCTACTGTAGTGTTAAAAATTAAAGGTGGTGTTAGAAGGCGCTTCCCCTATTTTTTTTACCCCTGGCACTACAGCCCATGAAGGGCCTAGGCCTATCATGCGACCGCTTCCCAGCCATTTGGCCTGCAGATATTGTGGTGACGCGTGGTCAGTATATAGTGTACCCTCAGCCGTTAATCTTGTTCTTCGTGACCGGGGCGCTGCCTCACAGCTACTCAATTGTCCTCACGAATCTGAGTGCAGCCCGTTTCAGCCCTTACGTCAGTGTCTAAAATCTCTGACGGAGCCGGGAATCGAACCCGGGGCCTCCGGACGAGAGGCAGGCGCGCTACACTGTTCTTATTGTGTTTATATATATCTTGAAAAAGATAATAAATGGATTGGCATTGCCTCCTACAGGGATATATAGAAAATCGGATGTCATACCTTGAGGTAGTGTTGCCATGGAAACGGACTTGCGATTAGTTCATCAATCAGAGCGAAGATAGTTTTCTGTGAATATCATTGAAACTGTTGGTTTTAGGGCTTTAAAATGTAGTTTTCGGTGTCCCGTAGGGACCTACCGAGTATTGTTTCTTGCATCGAGGGGAGTAAAATGAGTTTTGTCCGGTCTTTATGCGACAACTTCGATATTTTGTCCTCGATGAGTATTTTTGGTGACTTTTCAGTTATGTTGCCCGTTCCACGGGAACAATGATTTATTTCTGGAAGAAAGGCAGCCTATGTGTTAACCCAGGTTATAAGCTATCTCCTTTTCAAATTTCATCCAAATCCGTCCAGCCGTTTTAGTGTCAAGAGGTAACAAACTAACACACACACTCACAGACACACAGATTTTCACAATTATAATATACTAGCTGAAGTACCCGTGCTTCGCTACGCGTCATAAATAAATTAAAATGTGAAAGTGACAGTTAAAATAGGGGATAGGCGAGGTGCTGCGCAGAGGGAGATTAAGGATGGAACATTTTGTCCACACCGTTCGGCGTTGACCGTGTTTTATAGCACAAATTTAGGTTTTACTCGCTAACCGTTGGAGATACCTTTCGGATAGAAAATGTAATTTTAAACCTCGTATATGCCATCAAAAGTTTGCGATTTCTTAGCGTTCACTTTTTATTTGAAATGGAAATATGAAAGTTTGAAACCAAAGGGTGTAGTGACGTCAGTAAAATGGTCGCCATCTTTAAATAGTGCAAAGTATTGAAATCAAAAGTAGCCTATATGTTAACCAGGTAAATCAGCTACTTCCATGTAAAATTCATGTAAGTCGGACCAGTGGTTCTTGAGTGATTGAGTAATACACAGACAAACACCATCTCATTTTTAGCCTCGCTTCGCTCGCGTCATAGTCGTGTCATATTGTTATTCAATGACATGCAGGTTTAACCCCATTAACACCCCTTTAGAACCTGAATATCCAAAAATCCCTCCTTAGTAGACTATTTCGACACACAACAATCAAATCCCCTTCTTCTAACTTTAATAGTTTTGATTGGTCGATGAGAGTGAACATCCAAAAATCTTTGGACGTTTTTCTTCCAGAATTTCACCCCTCCCCATAGGCCCCTTAAATTGGATTTATGAAAAAAGACGGTCGAACACCTACTTATTTTAATTATTTATTCATTTATTTATTTATTTTTAAGCTGATTGAAACTCGGAGAAAATCAAACTCCTCGCCTATGTCGTTTAAGAGATACACGCTCCGTTAGGAATCTTTCAACCCACACTTTTCATCCCTTTCACCTCATAATATACACCACATCGGAAAACCATTAGACATGTGTCAGGTTATTTTTAATGATTAGTATATATGCCAGGTATCACATCCCCAAATGAAACCACTCATGAGATATTGTTATTCAATGAAATGCACGTTTACCCCCTTAACACCTCTTTAGAACCTGAATATACAAAACTCTTTCCTTAGTGGACGTTTTCGACTTACAACGAACTTATCCCCAAAATTTCATGTTTCTAACTTCAATAATTTTGGCTGGGCGATGATGAGTGAGTGAGTCAGTCAGGACATTTTCTTTCATTTATTTTTGAGAATTTCACCCCTCCCCATGAACCCCTTAAATTGGATTTTTGAAAAAAAAAACGGTCGAACACCTATTTACTTATTTAAAGCTGTTTTCCCCCTGAGTTTGATGAGTGAGTAAGTGAGTCAATCAGTTAGGACACTTTCCTTCCTGTTTTTTCCCCGAATTTCACTCCTCCCAATGGGCCCCTAAAATTGGATTTATGAAGAAATGGTCGAACACATATTTGCTTATTTTTAAGCTGCTTTTTCCGCTGAATTTCAAACTTATCGCCTATGTTGAATAAGAGATACAGTACACGCTCCGTTAAGAATCCTTCAACCCCCAATTTTCTCCCCTTTCACCTCATAATATACACCATATCGATAAACACTTAGACATATGTCTGCTTATTTTGAGTACTTAGTTTAAATGCCGAATATCACATCCCCAAATGAAACAACTTGTGAGATATTGTTATTCAATGAAATGCAAGTTTAACCCCCTTAACACCCCTTCAGAATATGATTATCCAAAAAGCCATCCTTAGTGGACTTTTTCGACATACAACGAACATATCCCCAAAATTTCAAGTTTCTAACTGCAATAGGTTTGCTGGGGGATGATGAGTGAATATCCAAAAATCCTTCCTTAGTGGACTTCTTTCCCCAGAATTTCATCCCTCCCCATGAGTCCCTTAAATTGGATTTATGAAAAAACGATCGAACACCTATTTACTACTTTTTCAATCTTATTTTTCTCCCTCAGATTCTTACTTTTTGCCTCTGTCTTTTAAGAGATATTTGCTCCGTTAAGAATCCTTCAACAATCACTTTTCACACATACACCTCAATATACACCACATCGAAAAACCCTCAGACATGTGTCTTCTTATTCTTAATGATGAGTTTATATGCCTCGTATCCCATCCCAAAGGAAACCAATCGGGAGATATTGTTATTCAATTAAATGCAAGTCTACCCCCTTAACACCCCTTTAGAAATTGAATATCCAAAATTCCTTCCTTATTGGACGTTTTCGACAAACAACGAACATAGCCCCTTAATATCATGTTTCTAACTTCAATAATTTTGGCTGGGGGATTATGAGTGAGTGAGTAAGTCAGGACAATTTCTTTCAATTATTTTTCAGAATTTCACCCCTCTCATGAACCCCTTAAATTGGTTTTATGAAAAAAAACGGTCGAACACCTATTTACTTATTTTTCAGCTGTTCTTCCCCCCTGAGTTTGATGAGTGAGTGAGTTAGGACACTTTCTTTCCTGTTTGTTCCCCCAGAACTTCACCCCACTCCAAGGGTCCCTTAAATTGGATTTATGAAAAAACGGTCAAACACCTATTTACTTATATTTTAAGCTGTTTTTTCCCGCCGAATTTCAAACTTCTCGCCTATGTCGTTTAAGAGATACACGCTCCGTTAAGAATCCCTCAACCCCCAATTTTCACCCCTTTCACCTCATAATATACACCACATCGATAAACCCTTAGACATATGTCAGATTATCTTAATGATTAGCTTATATACCGATTATCACATCCCCAAAGAAACAACTCATGAGATATCGTTATTCAATGAAATGCACGTTTACCCCCCTTAACACCTCTTTAAAACCCGAATAACAAAAATCCTTCATTAGTTGACGTTTTCGACATACAGCGAACATATTCCCAAAATTTCATGTTTCTAACTTTAATAGTTTTCGCTGGGCGTGATGAGTGAGTGAGCCAGACAGGACATTTTCTTTCAATTATTTTTACCAGAATCTCACCCCTCCCCAGGGGCCCCTTAAATTGGATTGATGAAAAAACGCTTGAACACCTATTAACTTATTTTTTAAGCTGTCTTTTTCCCCTGAGTTTGATGAGTGAGTGAGTTAGTCAGTCAGTTAGGACACTTTCTCTCCTTTTTCCCCCCAGAATTTCACCCCAACCCATTGGCTCCTTAAATTCATTTATGAAACAAGATGTTCAGTAAAGAACATATAGCCTACTTTCTCCTAAATGCATGGGTATTGTTATAACTCTTTGTCCTTTTCAACGAGTATGATTGAATGTTGGTTGTAGTAACTTGTTGAAATACAACGTGCTATATGGATATTAAACATGAATATGAGGTGCCCTTTGCTAGTGTTACCTCTGTACCAAATTTCGTTCAATTCGGTTTCACCGTGTTTGAATTGATAGGGGGAATCGATTTGCACACATACTTGGCCACCGTCTGCAAACTATTGGGCTGATGTTCTTGTAATTTGGTCTGAATATGTTTCCCACATAAAGATATGGTGTTGCAAAATTTGGTAGAGACTAGATTATTAGGTTGGTCGTAATTACATTTTAGCTTTTAACATTTGGGTGGCCGCGATTACGTTTCCGTCAACATAGCGGTGATATAAAACATGACACTGAGGTGCCCTTTGCTAGTGCTACTTCTGTACCAAATTTCGTTCCATTCGGTTTCACCGTGTTCGAATTGATAAGGGGAATCGATTTTCACACAAAGATGGCCGCCATCCGCAAAATATTAGGCTGATGACCTATTAGTTTGGTCAAAGGATGCTCCCTCCATAAAGGTATGTTGTTGCTAAATTTGCTAGAGATCGGATGATTAGGCTAATCGTAATTTGATTTAAGCTTTGAACATTTGTGTGGCCACCATTACGTTTCCGTCAAGATGGCGGCGATATAAAACATGACACTGAGGTGCCCTTTGCTAGTGCTACCTCTGTAGCAAATTTCGTTCATTCGGTTCCACCGTGTTCGAATTAATAGGGGGAATCAATTTTGACATAAAGATGGCCGCCATCCGCAAACTATTCGGCTAATGGCCTATTAGATTGGTCAAAGGATGCTCCCTCAATAAAGGTATGTTGTTGCAAAGTTTGGTAGAGATCGGATGGTTATATTAGTCGTAATTTGATTTAAGCTTTAAACATTTGTGTGGCCGCCATTACGTTTCTGTCAATATGGCGGCGATATAAATCATGACACTGAGATGCCATTTGCTAGTGCTATCTCTGTACCAAATTTCGTTCCATTCGGTTTCACCGTGTTTGAATTAATAGAGGGAATCGATTTTGAAACAAAGATGGCCGCCATCCGCAAACTATTAGGCTAATAACCTATTAGATTGGTCAAAGGATGCTCCCTCCAGAAAGGTATGTTGTTGCAAAGTTTGGTAGAGATCGGATGGTTATGTTAGTCGTAATTTAACTTAAGCTATGAACATTTGTGTGGCCGCCATTACGTTTCTGTCAAGATGGCGGCGATATAAAACATGACACTAAGGTGCCCTTTGCTAGTGCTACCTCTGTACCAAATTTCGTTCATTCGGTTCCACCGTGTTCGAATTAATAGGGGGAACCAATTTTGACATAAAGATGGCCGCCATCCGCAAACTATTGGGCTAATAACCTATTAGATTGGTCAAAGGATACTTCCTCCATAAAGGAATGTTGTTGCAAAGTTTGGTAGAGATCGGATGGTTATGTTAGTCGTAATTTAACTTAAGCTTTGAAAATTTGTGTGGCCGCCATTACGTTTCTGTCAATATGGCGGCAATATAAAACATGACACTGAGATGCCTTTTGCTAGTGCTACCTCTGTACCAAATTTCGTTCCATTCGGTTTCACCGTGTTTGAATTAATAGGGGGAATTGATTTTCACACAAAGATGGCCACCATCCGCAAACTATTAGGCTAATGACCTAGTCATTTGGTCAAAGGATGCTTCCTCTATAAAGGTATGTTGTTGCAAAATTTGGTAGAGATCGGATGATTAGGTTAATCGTAATTTGATTTAAGCTTTGAACATTTGTGTGGCCGCCATTGCGTTTCCGTTAAGATGGCGGCGATATAAAACATGACACTTAGGTGCCTTTTGTTAGTACTACCTCTGTACCAAATTTCGTTCCATTCGGTTGCACCGTGTTCGAATTAATAGGGGGAATCGATTTTCACACAAAGATGGCCGCCATCCGCAAACTATTACGCTGAGGGCCTATTGGTTTGGTCAAAGGATGCTCCCCCCATAGGGGTATGTTGTTGCAAAATTTGGTAGAGATCGGATGATTAGGTTAGTCGTAATTTGATTTAAGCTTTGAACATTTGTGTGGCCGCCATTACGTTTCCGTCAAGATGGCGGGGATATAAAACATGACACTGAGGTGTCCTCTGCTAGTGCTACCTTTGTACCAAATTTCGTTCAATTCGCATTCACCGTGTTCGAATTGATAGGGGGGGACAGACATTCAGAGTACACACACTCACACACACACAGACACACACACACACACACACACAGACTCACACACACACATACACACACACACACAGACTCACACACACACATGCACACACACAGACAGACACACTTTTTGCGCCCTGTGTTGATCTCATAAGTCTACTTTCATTTTTTGCAAAAATCGAAAGTAGGCTAAAAACGGTGGAACACCAATTTACTTATTAGCCTACTTTCGATTTTTGCAAAAAATGAAAGTAGACTTATGAGATCAACACAGGGCGAAAAAAGTGTGTCTGTCTGTGTGTGTGTATGTGTGTGTGTGAGTCTGTGTGTGTGTATGTGTGTGTGTGAGTCTGTGTGTGTGTGTGTGAGTGTGTGTACTCTGAATGTCTGTCCCCCCCTATCAATTCGAACACGGTGAATGCGAATTGAACGAAATTTGGTACAAAGGTAGCACTAGCAAAGGACACCTCAGTGTCATGTTTTATATCGCCGCCATCTTTACTAAAACTGAATGGCGGCCACTCAAACGTTCAAAACGTAAAATCAAATAACGACTAACCAAATCATCCAATCTCTACCAAATTTGGTAACAACATACCTTCGTATAGGATGCGTCTTGTGACCAAACTACAAGGTCGTCCGCCATACCATTTCAGGATGGCGGCCGTGCGAATTATGCAAACTTTATAATCCATATCATGGGACCCACCAGTTCCGATTATCGAGCCGAGAATCGTTTTAACTGTTCTAAAGGAAGAGGCACGTACGAAATTAAAAGTTTATTTTGTAATACTATAGTGCAGACGTGATTTTAAAAAGCTCAGCTGATTCATTAATAAGACAAGATGGCAGCGGATATCTTGTGCCTGACTTATATTTCACTAATTTGAGTATTGAATGCAATATAGCGTACTGATAAAAAATAAATAAACTTTGTATGAAATGCTTTATATATATATAATATACTCCAGTGATGAAATCGTTTAGTATAAATCATTATTTGCTAACAAGTTCTATGTAAGTCATTTTAAATAGAACGATATTCGTTGACACAATTAGCTCAGTGGTAGAGCGATAGCCTGTCGCTCAGATTCCCATGGTTCAAACCCGATCAGACCTAGTTTTTTTGCTTGAAATGTTATATGTTTATTGTTTTGTAATGACTCAGATGTTTTAAAATTAAGCGTTATATTGTGCAAATTATGGTGTAAAATATATATTTAATTAAAACATAATTCGCCAGCAGATTTACTCGAGACATCTAGCTGCCAAAAAGGTAACTTCCAGATTTTATTGAAAAGTTTCTTCTTCTGGCCGCTAGAATGCACTCGCTCTGTTAGGATTATATTGTTCGATATTTCACCACTAGATGTCCCGACTAGTCTACGTGGGGATCCATTGATTACTATACCATTATCATTCTATGCGCATCGAATTTGAAGAATGACAAGTTGATACTACGATACATTTTAACTTTTTATTTTAAAGGGTTTGTAACAGCCTATTTTGCGTTACTTGAAAATGTTATTAAGCGTTATATTGTCCACATTATGGTGTAAAATATATATTTAATTAAAACATAATTCGCCAGCAGATTTACTCGAGACATCTAGCTGCCAAAAAGGTAACTTCCAGATTTTATTGAAAAGTTTCTTATTCTGGCCGCTAGAATGCACTCGCTCTGTTAGGATTATATTATCGAAAATATCCACATAGTTTGTATACACACGTCTCTGTAGGGTCATGGAAAGATTTGTTAATTCAATTAGGGTTGTGAAAGCCATGCACAACCAGACGTGTAAAGACATGCCTCAACTCAAAGTTGGATGTTGCCCACGGCAGGTCGTAATAATAATAATAATAATGTTATTGGTTTTACATCCCTTTTAACTACTGCTGCTTTTAGAGACACCGGGGTGCCGGAATTTTGGCCCGAAGGGGATCTTTAATGTGCCAGTAAATGTACTGACACGGCTCCCTCGCATTTGTGCACCCTCAAATGCCAGCTGACTGCGCCAGGATACGAACCTGCAACCTAGGGCCCAGCAAGCGAGAACGTTACCGCTGAGCCACGCCGCCAGTCCGGTCTATTGTGTCTCCAGATCCATAACATTCTTGATATACTTCTTATCTTTCTTTCTTTCTTCAATGATGGTAGCAGTTTTTATCTAGGTCGTGGCGTTTGGTAGAGGTAAATCGTTTCTAAGGTCTTCAACAAAGAATAGTTCTATTATACTCTTTGATAATAACAACGAGTTATAACTATACTCATACATTTAGGAGAAAGTAGGCTATATGTTCTTTACTGAACATCTTGTTTTTAAGCTGATTTTTTTTTTCGCTGAGTTTCAAATTTCTCGCCTATGTCGTTTAGGAGATAGGCCTACACGCTTCGTTAGGAATCCTTCAACCCAAAATTTTCACCCCTTTCACCTCATAATAATACACCACATCGAAAAACCCTTAGACACATGTCTGCTTATTTTTAATGATTAGTTTATATGCCAAGTATCACATCCACAAATGAAACCACTGGTGAGCTATTGTTATTCAATGAAATGCAGGTTTAACCCCCCTGAAGACCCCTTTAGAACCTGAATATTCAAAAATCCTCCCTTAGTGTATGGTTTTGACATACAACGAACATATCCCGAAAATGACATGCTTCCAACTTCAATATTTTTGGCTTGGCGATGATGAGTGAGTGAGTGAGTCAGGACATTTTGTTTCAATTTTTTTTTCTTCAGAATTTCACCCCACCCGATGAACCCCTTAAATTTGATTTAACCAAAAAAATGTCGAATACATATATACTTATTTTTAAGCAGTTCTTCCCCCTGAGTTTGAAGAGCGAGTGAGTCAATCGGTTAGGACACTTTCTTTCCTGTTTTTTTTTTACCTAGAATTTCACCCCACCCCATGGGCCCCTTAAATTGGATTTATGAAAAAACGGTCAAACATCTATTTACTTATTTTTATGCTGATTTTTTTCCGCTGAGTTTCAAACTCCTCGCCTATGTCGTTAAAGAGATACAGGCTCCGTTAGGAATCTTTAAACCCCCACTTGTCACCCCTTTCACCTCATAATATACACCACATCGAAAAACCCTCAGACACGTGTCTTCTTATTTTTAATGATGAGTTTATATGCCGAGTATCACATCCCCCAATGAAACCAATCGGGAGATATTGCTATTCAATGAAATGCAGGTCTACCCCCCTTAAGACCCCTTTAGAACCTGAATATCCAAAAATCCTCCCTTAGTAGACGGTTTTGACATACAATGAACATATCCCCAAACTGTCATGTTTCTAACTTCAATACTTTTGGCTGGGCGATGATGAGTGAGTGAGTGAGTGAGTTAGTCAGGACATTTTCATTCAATTTTCTTTTTTCAGAATTTCACCCCTCCCCATGAACCCCTTAAATTTGATTTATGAAAAAAAAACTGTTGAACAGCTATTTACTTACCTTAAAGCAGTTTTTTCCCCCTGAGTTTGATGAGTGAGTCAGTCAGTCAATCAGTTAGGACACTTTCTTTCCTGTCCCCCCCCCCCCCCAGAATTTCACCCCTCCCCATGGGCCCCTTAAATTGGATTTATGAAAGAAACGGTCAAACACATATTTACTTACTTTCATGCTTATTTTTTCCGCTGAGTTTCAAACTCCTCGCCTATGTCGTTTAAGAGATACACGCTCCGTTAGGAATCTTTCAATCCCCACTTTTCACCCCCTTTCACCTCATAATATACACCACATCGAAAAACCCTCAGACTCGTGTCTTCTTATGATGAGTTTATGTGCCGAGTATCACATCCCCCAATGAAACCAATCGGGAGATATTGCTATTCAATGAAATGCAGGTCTACCCCCTTAACATCCCTTTAGAACCTGAATATACAAAAATCCTCTCTTAGTGTGCATTTGTGGCCCTTGTAGAAGCAGCATACCAAATTTCATTCCAATCCGTTCGGTGGTTTCTGAGGTTTCGTGATGAATGAATGAGTGAGTGAGTGAGTGGTATTTGACAAATATATAGTAGAAGATAGTGTCAAGTCTTTGTTATGCTAAACTCGGTTGACAGTGCTGTGTAAGTAGGTGAGTAACTAACGGGATTTCAAGTAAAGATGCTCATTTTCTATACCGGTAGTGCAGAGCGCAACTGGCATCCAGACGGCCGTGTCTCGACTTGAGCTATGTTGCCATGGAAACTATCTATCTTGCCATTCCTTCATGAGTATATTTTATGATTTGATTAGCCTGTGCTTGAGTGCAAAACGGCCTAAATCAGAAGAATGAGAAAGACTATCGAAAATTCATGTAGCCAGCGGTTCCTTCTGGGTCCTAAACTATGTGTATGCAAAATTTGGTTGAGATTGGTGGAACGGTGTAGATTTGTATACGGAACCAACCCACCCACATATTGTGACCTTTATGCATATCTGATAGCATAAAGTCCACATATTATTCCAACAAAATTTAATTCATGTCTCAAAGCCGATGTGAGAATGGAAGTTGCTTGTGAAACTAGAAGGACAAAAGGACGGTTCGTACGTGACTTGAAGAAGCTTTCTCCCAGCGCGAACAAAGGTGGCAGGAAAGAGAAAATCCACATCTGGACACCAAATGCACCAGACAACGAGCGAAGGTCGTTCAACTGCGCGGGCAAATGCAGAAAACTCAACGATTACCTACCAAATAAACCCCGCCCATTTGAAAGGAATTAGAGCAGTAATTGGAATACAGAAACAGGAGTTATACCATCGCATAGGGGATGATCCCAGCCTCTCAGGAATATCATCAAAATTTAAATCGGATTATTCTGTGATTTTTGCCAGAATTAAAATGAAATCAGGGGGTGGATTTGAAACGACCAATGGCCGAAATTGAGGGACAATGAAGCAAATTACGGAGCTCATTATCTAACGATCCTACGATCGGATTTTGAATATGAAGGAGTCATTGAGACATTGGGAATGAGGACGTTCTAAGGAGCTAGTTCTCATATTCATGTGAGTATTATTTTGGAAATAAATTCTGAGAACCCCCTACTCCACGTCCCTTTAAGAGAAATCGTATAAATAATGGATTGAAACACAGCGAAGTTAGTCTACTCTGGGGCAACATCAGCGGCGGAAGCCCGTGCCGCGAGCCTTCAGACAATACGGTGATTTTTACAAGTTCTATAAGTATACTTTGGGGCATCGTCAAAGGCGAAAGCCCGTGCCCTGAGCGTTCAGAAATTAACATTTTACAAGTTTTATAAGTCTTAATGGAAGCCTCCGTGGCTTAGGCGGCAGCACGCCGGCCTCTCACCGCTGGATCCGTGGTTCAAATCCCGGTCACTCCATGTGAGATCTGTGCTGGACAAAACGGAGGCAGACAGGTTTTTCTCCGGGTACTCCGGTTTTCCCTGTCAAAATTTCATTCCAGCAACACTCTCCACTATCATTTCATTTCATCTGTCACTCATTTAATCATTGCCCCAGAGGAGTGCGTCAGGCCTCGGCAGCCGGCACAGTTCATATCCTCGCCGCTAGATGGAGGCTTCATTCATTCCATTCCTGACCCGGTCGGAGACTGGAAGCAGGCTGTGGATTTTCATTTTCATAAGTCTTAATATACGCTGTGGACGCGAGAGCCTGCGTTGAGGCATAAGAATAATTAACATTGTTACAAGTTATAAGTAGGAGCTAGCATACCTCCGAAATTGAACATCGCTAAGTATTCGCGAGTGCAAAGTAGAACAGTGCATATCATAACAGTGTGACGCAGTTGTAATGATAGGTATAGCCGCACGCGCTATTAAAAGCTAGACCAGTATTCTAGGAAGCTACGAACTGTCGGCCGAACTAAATAAGTAATGATAGCTATATGAGATAGGAGCTTCATGTACGAGAACCGTGCATTGTGTTAATGGTAATAATTCACAGTGGACCTTTGTTTCTGGTGAAATTTTGAGAAAAAAAACCGTGTGTAAATTCTCCTCTTATCAAGATGAATCAACTATTGAAGAAGACTGATATCATGGACCAGAACAGCATCAGGAAATATGAGAGATAAGTAAATATTGTATGGGGCATGAGGGTCATAATGTTTCCCATTATTGGGGTCGGATAAGTCTATTTCGATCATAAGCAGTTATGGTAGAAATAGATATTTTAGGCGTACCGGGCATGTTTGTGTAGATTTGTGTGTTTATCAATAATGAGAATTTTGTGTGTTTTATAATGTAATAAGTATATGAGCATCAAAGTGTTATTTTAAATATGGTTTTGTTTTTGGGATGTCATTATCTTGTGAATGCACAGTCAAGGGAATATTTGTTTGATAGTGCTTATGCACAATGTAATTGTAAAAGCTAAATGGGGAAGACCGCTCGATAGTGTGACAAGACCAGTAAGTGACAATGAAATTATGAGAGTAATGAGTATGGTAAGTGATTATCACGCGAAGGTACAAAGTGGTAAGACAAGAATGGCTGGAAGGTATTATGAGATCTATTCAGATAAGGCTAAGAGTCGATCTTGGGTCGAGCAGAAATAAAGCGGATGTGGTATTCCCGCGGTCTTCGATGATATAATGGTGAGTGAAATAATAGCGGAGGTGATATTCCCGCATTCTTCGACGATATATAAATGGTAAGTAAAATGATTGAATTCATTATCTGATGAGAGCCCACTTTAGCTCCGTCGGAAAGAAGTTGAATTGCTCGAGCCCAAGGCAGGAAAAAGGGAGTCTTAAGAAGCAGGTAGAAATTGGTTAGCCGTCTGAATTCTCAAAGCAGCCAGGAAGGTTGTGCTGGCCTGCTGGTTAGCATGGAGAAAGCACGTCTGTCACAGGGTCGAGTTTGGCATTGTATTATATGAAGCGAGGCAGTCCAACTCCCCGGGGTTTCTTTTATATGCCGCTTCAGGAAGCGAGATGTTCTATTTGTAATTATTTTTGGAGTGCATTCATTATGTTGTTGTTTATTAATAGTCACGGCGCACCGGCAGCCGAAGTATTTATTTGATGCTTCATGTATGTTGACTTGTTTATTTTACCATAATTAACGGAGTTATAGCTCTGAGTGAAGTAATTGCTTTAAAGTTATAAAAACACACATGCCCGTAACCTAGAATAAACCTATTGCCTTCATTATCTGACTCTTGTGAGGAAAGATGATGATTGTACGAATAGACGTGTCCGATTTCCCAAAGAACAAGTTTTGCAAGTTATAAAAATGAGTGCGCAATATTATTGTGATAGAATGGCTGGTTTATTTAAGCCACAGTTATTTGAATTAAGTCTGTTGACAATAACTCTTGGACTTGAAGCAGTGGACTGCCGTAAAATAGACTATTTTCTATTCCTGGTTTCAGCCAGTGTGAAACATTATTTTGCATTTTTTTGATATTGTTGTTTTTCAGTAATTTAAGGGAGTTGATTTTATTTTATTTGTCTATGGTTGGGAGAAAAGGGAGATGATGTTTTTGTGAAATAAATTATTTTATATTAGGAGTTCTCTGACCTACTGATTTTAAGATAAGCCTCATGTGATCCTGTGACAATATTCCTAGGATGTTTAGTATAAGTTAGAGCCACCCCGAACAGAGCACCACCCGAGTGAGAGTCGGCATCCTAGAAGAACGCGGAAGGGTATATATGGATTGGTGATAATGATGTAGTTATTCATGTCCATATTAGTTTTTCTTTTATTAATTAGTGGATCACAGTGATGGAAAGTGTCAGAGAGTAGCTAGCCGGAGCCTACTGAAGTCTATATGCCCCCTTGAGGTCATATAAACAGATGTAGAGCATTCCCCTATAGATATTTAATGGCGAGGCCCAAGTGAAAGCTTCGACAGTACAACCGAGTCCTTGGATGGTTGCTGCGATGTCTTACGAGCACAAGCCAAACCATTAAGTATAGAGATTTTAAAAATGGCGCCGAACGGTGTGGCCAAATTAACAAGTAATTCAGGGGAAAGTAAAGCCAGGAGTTTGTTTAAAGTAAATAATCGAAAATGCTGAGTTTATTTTGCATAAGTTAGGTAGAAGCAGCGTTTTCGTGGCGCCCTTATATTTGAATAATTAGTAGCAAACTCCAAATGTATGTTGTAGGACGGCATGAACCGTAAAAGTGATGTCAGTACTTTATTGACAGAACTGGGAAGTTAAAATTAATGCAGAAGGGTAAACTGAAAGTTTATTCACAAAAGCAAACATCAGATAGGCAGCTCTTCAAGCATATTAATGGGATTAACGTAAATTGGGAATAAGCGACTCATTTTATGATTGCAAAAGATGGGAACATGAGGCTCCATGCCCCAGTCTTCTCAAATAAGTATTATATTGTGTGATATGGCGTCAGTGGAGGAGATTCGACTTATTATTGAGAATTCAGTGGCTAGAACGATGGAACAGTTCGAACACTTTAAGAGGGAATGCAGGGAACAGAGTGAATTAAACAATGCACGTATTGCGGAACAAATTGCAGAAAAGAGTGAATTAAACAATGCACGTATTGCGGCACAAATTGCAGAACAGAGTAAATTAGACAATGCACGTATAGCGGAGCAGAACGAATTAAACAATGCACGTATTGCGGAACAAATTGCAGAACAGAGTGAATTAAACAATGCACGTATTGCGGCACAAATTGCAGAACAGAGTAAATTAGACAATGCACGTATAGCGGAGCAGAACGAATTAAACAATGCACGTATTGCGGAACAGTTAGCGGAGCAGATAACGGGACACAGTAAGACAAATAATGCACTACTAACGGAACAAATTGCAGAACAGGGTAGGCTGAATAAGGAAGCGTTAAAAGAGGAACTGACAGATAAATTAGCAGAGCAAATAGCTAAAATCACGCTCGAGACTACCACACAGTTAGGTCAGATGGAGACGAACTTAAGGCAATCAATAGCGTTCAGTGAAGAAAAGACGGCAGCGAAACTCATACAGCTAGAAGAAATATGTAACGCTAACACAGAAGGGATAAAGACAGAACAATTAGCAATTCAAGCTACCATAAAAGGAGTAGATAACGAGGTTAAGTCTGTGGCAAAACAATTGCACAGCCTGGAAGGAGAGATGATAGAGATTAGAACGGAAATAGACAAGGCAGCTTTGACTTCAGCGGAACGATGGAGCATTCAGGAAAACGAGAATGATGCACTTAAAGAGAGGATCCGGGAAAGCAATGAAATGATAGGAGGCAGGCTCGATCAGCTGGAAAACGAGAAGAAAGAGGGAAAGAGAAAAGAGGAAAATAGATATGAGGCAATAAGACTGGAAATAAGCAAGACATGCCAACAAATTGGAATTGACGGGAAAGAGGATAGAAAGAAACTTATAGAACAGATGGAAGAAAACCAAAGGAGAATAAAGGAGGTCGAACTGCAGTTACTGGGAAAAATGGAGGTACAAGAACGGAAGATCATTAAGACCGAGATACAGTCTCTACAACAACAGGAAATGCTTCTGGAACTGAAAGCTCACAGCAGCGGTAAAGAAACGAGCAGTGTGGCTAATCACTTCAACACAAGCCAGACCCAGGTAGAGAGAATGAATGAACTTAGTCCCGGCCGTGCGACCGCAGGTAGCGAAAATAATGAAGGGTTTCAAACATTTAGAGGACTTGCCTCAACACCTCAACAGCCGACTGGCGATAATAATAACAATAACCCAACTACACAGTATGTTCAAATAATTAGGATGCAGGAGGATCGCCCACGAAAATTTAACAATGATGGTTCACAAACACCGAAAGCTTTTCTAAAAGATTTGGAACACTACCTTACAGACAATAATATTCCTGAGAATAAGAAACTCAGAATAACAGAGAAACTACTGGCGGATAGCGTCCTGACGTGGTTCAGAAGCTTTCGCTACACCTTTGAGGACATGGATACCTTCAAGCAGGCATTTTTACGTCGTTACTGGAGCATGTCTATACAACATAATTTAAGGATGGAACTATATAGTAGGAAGTGCCACGCATCGCAACCAACACGCTACTCAGAATATTTTTCGGCTCAGCTACTTAGACTGAAGGATATGGATATTTTACCACCGGAGTCAGAACTGGTGATGACAATTGGAAAGCAGTTTCCATTGCCAGTACAACAGTTTTTAATTGCGGCAAAAGTCTCGAGCGCACTGCAAGCAGAGGAGGTGTTACGTAAGTTGGACGAGACGTCACTAAATAATCAAAATAGACACGTCAGAGCGAGTGACAGCGCAGCGCTGGTACACCAAGCCGAGCTAGTTTAAACTAGAGAGCAAAACACCAACACGAATGTTAGCCACAGAAGCGGGAATAATAACGGAAGGCCAGACTCGCCGAAAGAGGAGCAGAGGAGGTATGAGCCAAGGAACGAGAGGAACTGGCAGCCACAACAGTACAGGAGAGATGAATGGAGAGGGCGTGTTCGCGAAGGTCCATATCATCATCGCAGATATGATAGGAGAGATAATAGAACGTGGAACCGAAGACGAGAGGAGAACCGAGGATATCCGGAAGACAGTCGACGGGAATTACAAAGCAGGCATGAGGCATCACAACGATACCTAGATGAGTTGCATCGCAACCAAGAGACGGAGAAGGATCGCTGGCGAAGGACAATGGAGAATCGCGAGAACCCAGATATGGAAATCACTGGAGCAGAGAGTGAATTAATGCAGCAGCACCGCGAAAGCCAGAATGAGAAAAGGAACACGGGGGCTATAAAAAAAACGTATTAGAGGGTGAACGAGATAGGCTAAATTTCACGCCAGATAAGACGCAATGGTTGATAGCGAACATCGAGGAATGGGTCGCAACTCCTGAGGATTTTACACGTGAAATTATTCAACCGGAACAACATTGTTTGAGGAGATTACCAGTCATCATCACGAGGATAGAAGGACTAAGATTGAATGGATTAGTGGATACAGGGGCACAGATATGTCTAGTATCAGAGGCATTAATTAAAGCTCTAAGCGAGAAACGGAGAATACCTACGATTCCAGTGCCACAGGTCAAAATTCGAGGAGTCATTCCCGAAAAATCAGCTGTATGCAAATTTCAGGTACAACTGGATCTAGAAATATTAGGACACACTTTCTCACATGTATTCATGGTGATGAACAAGATGAATGTAAATTTGATTCTGGGGGCGGATTTCCTGTATGAGCACCAAGCAGTAATTGACCTGCGCAACAATGCAATTAAATTCAGAAATATGGAAGGATTATCAGCAGTGGGACTGAACATGAACAACCACGGCTTAGATAGAGAAGCTGACATTTGGAAGCTGGAGACGATTCCTGAGGAAGAAGAAGAAGAAAGTCAAGCAGATGAAGAGGACTCGAACACAGGACTCCTGGAGGGAAAGCAAGAATTGGAAGATGAAATGTGGTCCATGGCAGTAGAAGAAGATGGCAACAAAGACAGTTTTGAGGCACTTTTGAAAGAAAAATTAAGAGAGGCAAAGCTGAATGATGATGAAAGAAATTGCTTGGCACAAATGCTTTGTAAACACTCAGCAGCATTTAATACACTACCGGGAAAAATTTAAAATTTCAAGTACGCTATGCAGGTAGATGACTGGACACCATTTAAGAGCCGACTCTACCCGATTCCAGAAAAGCAGCGTGCAGCAGTTAGGAAAATTATAGGTGAGATGCTTAAAGGGGGCATAATTAAGAAAGCTCCAACCCCATATTTGAACGCCATATTAGCGGTGGCGAAGCCAAATGGTTCAGTGAGGTTGTGTCTCGATGCTCGCACCCTCAATTCCAGATTAATAGATGAAACCGACCGGGCACAACTAATTAAGGATGTACTCAAGAAGTTCCATAAGAAGAAAATATATTCGTCTGTCGACCTTGCGAATAGCTATTGGCACATCGAGTTGGAGGAGAAATCGCAGCTGTTAACTGGATTTCTATTCGACAATCAGAGTTTCACCTGGTGTCGCTTACCATTTGGAGTTAAGACGGCCGGATCTGCACTGATCCGAGCATTGGATCGAGATTTGACAGAAGAAGTGAAAGACGTGACTGTCAGATATGTCGACGATATCTTACTAGCATCAGAGAGCAATGAGGAACACATGCAAAATTTAAGCAAGTTGTTAGAGAACCTAGAAAGGGCAAATTTCAAGATCAATCTAAAAAAATCACACTTTTTTCAGCACGAAGTTTTATATTTGGGACATATTGTTGATGGAGAAGGGATCAGGCCCAATCCAGTGAAAATCGAAGCCATTAGAAATTTTCCTCGACCGACCAGAGTCAAGCACATAAGGATGTTCTTGGGAGCCACCAACTTCTTTCGTGAAAACTGTCCAGGATACACCGAAGTAGTAGCACCATTACAAGAGATGCTGAAAAAGAACGACCGTTGGTTTTGGAACGAAGAGTGTGAGAGGTCATTCATAGCTACGAAGAAATTATTGTCAAATAACATCAAACTGAGTTACCCAGATTTTTCGAAGGGGTTTATAATTCAAGCAGATGCATCTTTAGTGGGCATTGGAGCAATGCTTTTCCAAGAAGACGCAGAGAGAACAGCAAACCGCTCATACCTAGCATTCATCAGCAGGAAATTAAGAAAACATGAGAAAAGTTATACCATCTCAGAGCTGGAGTTTTGGCGATCATATACGCGCTTCAACAATGGCGTCGTATTATATATGGTTTTTCCATAACAATCCGCACTGATCACAAGGCGCTGACCTTCTTATTTAAGACTACCATGGTGAGTGAACGTATCAACAGATGGGCCATTTATATGCAGCAGTTTGATATACATATTGAGCACATATCAGGAAAATTGAATGTAATCCCGGATATTTTGAGCCGAAATCCAGAAGAAGAGGCACAACAGGAGGAAATGTTAGTGCAGCACATTGAGCTGACAAATGAAGATCGAGATTTCTTACAAGAACTGAAGAGGTTACCGCAGGAACAAGAAAAGGAGCCATGGATGATGCAGATGATTAAATTCCTCAAGAGAGAGATAACACCTGATACCCCAGCATATCGAGAAATTGAAGCTCAAGCGAGAAGTTATTCATACTTCAATAACATGCTCCATAAATTTATAGATGAGGATCATGTCAAGTTACGGATATTGTTACCAGCTTCGTTACAGAGGAAATTAGTGTGGCATACTCATTACACACTTGGTCACATAGGGTTAGACAAGACGCAAGCAACAATAGGTGAAGCTTTCACTTGGCCACGGATGAGGATTACTATACGCGATGTCCTGAAGACATGTGATATTTGCCAGCGCGCAAAACCCAATAACTTCCTCATGAGACAATACCCGAAGCCAATATTGCCACAGAAACCGTTAGAGCTCATTGCTACGGACTGTCTTGGTCCATTGCCAAAAGGACGTAGAGGAGTGCGACATGTCCTTGTATGTGTGGACGTCTTTTCTAAATTTGTTGTTCTATGTGCTATCCAGAAAACAACTTCGAAACAGGTCCTGAGCCGCATCAAGAATCGAGTTATACCTATAATGGGAAAGCCTGAATTTATTCTTTCTGATCACGGAAGTTATTACACATCAGCAGAATTTAAGCGCGGATTAAATGAGCTAGACATCAAGCATGTACTATCTAGCATACGCCATCCACAAGGAAATCCGAGCGAGAGAGTCATACGTGAGGTCTCGAAGCACATCCGGATATTCATTCCTACAGAACACCACCGTTGGGCCGATACATTGAAAAATATTGAGATTTGCATCAATATGACACGTCATGAGTCAACTGGACAAGTACCGTACACGTTACACTTGAACCAGCAACCACCGAGATCTTGGACAACAGTACTTGATTGCCCAAGAGATCCGCAACCAGCACCACAGCTGAGAGTCGAACGGACGGTCACCTACATGAGAGAACAAGCTGACAGGAGGCTGAGAAGACTGAAAGGAAAACGCTTTCACAGGGAATTGAACGTCAATGAACTAGTTTTGTTGAAGAGGCCACCTATCTCTGATCCAGCAAACAAAGTATTTCATAAATGGTGTTTCCCATACGTAGGACCGTATCGGATCATAAGAAATTTGGGGAATAATGCATATAAGATACAGGACGTAAACGGCGGAAGCACATCAGTTGTAAATTGCTCAAACCTCAAATTATATTACAAAAGGGAACCGTTTGATCAACCACGGAACACCGCGGGTGTCAACATTGTGGAAATTGAATCAAGATGAGCCAAATGCACGTGGAACGAGGAAGTAGTCGATCATAAACAGACCCGGTGTTTACAGTGGAAGACCGTGAAGCAAGAAAACTGGGCGAGACAGGCGGACAATAGCTAGCTACCTGCACCAGACAGCAGAGACACTAATCTTAGCAAGAATGTGGAGAGGGAGACAAGGATCGTACCAAGGGAATCCCTGCACACGACAGCAGTGGCGAATCAAATGAACAATATAAGGAGTGACGACGGAACCTTGCAGCATCCGTGAGGCGGATCGAGATTGAAAAAAAAATCATACGTTCCATATCGATTTTTTTTCTTGGCAGAAGGGTAATGTGACCTTTATGCATATCTGATAGCATAAAGTCCACATATTATTCCAACAAAATTTAATTCATGTCTCAAAGCCGATGTGAGAATGGAAGTTGCTTGTGAAACTAGAAGGACAAAAGGACGGTTCGTACGTGACTTGAAGAAGCTTTCTCCCAGCGCGAACAAAGGTGGCAGGAAAGAGAAAATCCACATCTGGACACCAAATGCACCAGACAACGCGCGAAGGTCGTTCAACTGCGCGGGCAAATGCAGAAAACTCAACGATTACCTACCAAATAAACCCCGCCCATTTGAAAGGAATTAGAGCAGTAATTGGAATACAGAAACAGGAGTTATACCATCGCATAGGGGATGATCCCAGCCTCTCAGGAATATCATCAAAATTTAAATCGGATTATTCTGTGATTTTTGCCAGAATTAAAATGAAATCAGGGGGTGGATTTGAAACGACCAATGGCCGAAATTGAGGGACAATGAAGCAAATTACGGAGCTCATTATCTAACGATCCTACGATCGGATTTTGAATATGAAGGAGTCATTGAGACATTGGGAATGAGGACGTTCTAAGGAGCTAGTTCACATATTCATGTGAGTATTATTTTGGAAATAAATTCTGAGAACCCCCTACTCCACGTCCCTTTAAGAGAAATCGTATAAATAATGGATTGAAACACAGCGAAGTTAGTCTACTCTGGGGCAACATCAGCGGCGGAAGCCCGTGCCGCGAGCCTTCGGACAATACGGTGATTTTTACAAGTTCTATAAGTATACTTTGGGGCATCGTCAAAGGCGAAAGCCCGTGCCCTGAGCGTTCAGAAATTAACATTTTACAAGTTTTATAAGTCTTAATATACGCTGTGGACGCGAGAGCCTGCGTTGAGGCATAAGAATAATTAACATTGTTACAAGTTATAAGTAGGAGCTAGCATACCTCCGAAATTGAACATCGCTAAGTATTCGCGAGTGCAAAGTAGAACAGTGCATATCATAACAGTGTGACGCAGTTGTAATGATAGGTATAGCCGCACGCGCTATTAAAAGCTAGACCAGTATTCTAGGAAGCTACGAACTGTCGGCCGAACTAAATAAGTAATGATAGCTATATGAGATAGGAGCTTCATGTACGAGAACCGTGCATTGTGTTAATGGTAATAATTCACAGTGGACCTTTGTTTTTGGTGAAATTTTGAGAAAAAAAACCGTGTGTAAATTCTCCTCCTATCAAGATGAATCGATTATTGAAGAAGACTGATATCATGGACCAGAACAGCATCAGGAAATATGAGAGATAAGTAAATATTGTATGGGGCATGAGGGTCATAATGTTTCCCATTATTGGGGTCGGATAAGTCTATTTCGATCATAAGCAGTTATGATAGAAATAGATATTTTAGGCGTACCGGGCATGTTTGTGTAGATTTGTGTGTTTATCAATAATGAGAATTTTGTGTGTTTTATAATGTAATAAGTATATGAGCATCAAAGTGTTATTTTAAATATGGTTTTGTTTTTGGGATGTCATTATCTTGTGAATGCACAGTCAAGGGAATATTTGTTTGATAGTGCTTATGCACAATGTAATTGTAAAAGCTAAATGGGGAAGACCGCTCGATAGTGTGACAAGACCAGTAAGTGACAATGAAATTATGAGAGTAATGAGTATGGTAAGTGATTATCACGCGAAGGTACAAAGTGGTAAGACAAGAATGGCTGGAAGGTATTATGAGATCTATTCAGATAAGGCTAAGAGTCGATCTTGGGTCGAGCAGAAATAAAGCGGATGTGGTATTCCCGCGGTCTTCGATGATATAATGGTGAGTGAAATAATAGCGGAGGTGATATTCCCGCATTCTTCGACGATATATAAATGGTAAGTAAAATGATTGAATTCATTATCTGATGAGAGCCCACCTTAGCTCCGTCGGAAAGAAGTTGAATTGCTCGAGCCCAAGGCAGGTAAAAGGGAGTCTTAAGAAGCAGGTAGAAATTGGTTAGCCGTCTGAATTCTCAAAGCAGCCAGGAAGGTTGTGCTGGCCTGCTGGTTAGCATGGAGAAAGCACGTCTGTCACAAGGTCGAGTTTGGCATTGTATTATATGAAGGGAGGCAGTCCAACTCCCCAGGGTTTCTTTTATATGCCGCTTCAGGAAGCGAGATGTTCTATTTGTAATTATTTTTGGAGTGCATTCATTATGTTGTTGTTTATTAATAGTCACGGCGCACCGGCAGCCGAAGTATTTATTTGATGCTTCATGTATGTTGACTTGTTTATTTTACCATAATTAACGGAGTTATAGCTCTGAGTGAAGTAATTGCTTTAAAGTTATAAAAACACACATGCCCGTAACCTAGAATAAACCTATTGCCTTCATTATCTGACTCTTGTGAGGAAAGATGATGATTGTACGAATAGACGTGTCCGATTTCCCAAAGAACAAGTTTTGCAAGTTATAAAAATGAGTGCGCAATATTATTGTGATAGAATGGCTGGTTTATTTAAGCCACAGTTATTTGAATTAAGTCTGTTGACAATAACTCTTGGACTTGAAGCAGTGGACTGCCGTAAAATAGACTATTTTCTATTCCTGGTTTCAGCCAGTGTGAAACATTATTTTGCTTTTTTTTATGTTGTTTTTCAGTAATTTAAGGGAGTTGATTTTATTTTATTTGTCTATGGTTGGGAGAAAAGGGAGATGATGTTTTCGTGAAATAAATTATTTTATATTAGGAGTTCTCTGACCTACTGATTTTAAGATAAGCCTCATGTGATCCTGTGACAATATTCCTAGGATGTTTAGTATAAGTTAGAGCCACCCCGAACAGAGCACCACCCGAGTGAGAGTCGGCATCCTAGAAGAACGCGGAAGGGTATAATATATACATACAGACTTTCACTTTTATATATAAGATATATATAGGGATATATAGGGATATATATATATATATATGTGTGTGTGTGTGGGAGCCGGATGAGGATCAAGAAGGCCGAGTATGGGATCTAGCGGGCGCAGGATTAAGCTCAGCGCCATTGTCTGAGAATAAAAAGAAGAGAAGCAATATTCCGAGATCCGATGGGCCGCGAAACACATCCCCTTAATTCTCTACTGTATTTTAATCAGTTTCATTGATTTAATAAATAATTCAGTTCTATATTCGATGCTTGTGAGTGTCATGGTCTGGAAACCGTTTCCCACAAATGGGTTCTCGTCTGGGATGGACTGAAACAACGAGTTACGACGCAATCCACGACACGAAGTACGACGCAAAATACGACTCTGTTTTCGACGAAGTGAACGGCTAAACATATTTGTTGCTGTTGCCTACGACGCTGACGACGAGACGACGTGCAGTTTTGTGAGCCCACGACGTGCGAATCTACGACGAGGATTCATTAGCAAGCAAAATTTGTTCTGCAGTTTCAGTGACAATTAGTGGTGCCGTGACGACGACGAGGGTCGGAATCTAAACGACGACAGAGGATTGAGGATGTGGTAAGAGGATAGCGACTCGTCAGAGAGAAACGACGGGAAGCGGTATTCAACGATATCACCTACAAATATCACCGGTTTGGTGAATGAGGTTAAACAGGTTTGATAGCGAGGTTTTGAGGAAGCGATATTGACGGAAATCTACTTGATAGACGTGAGTAAACAAATAAGATGACTACACTCGGTGCAATAGAGAAAATAAATAAGAACGTAAGTGATGCTTCGGTCAAAGCAATCAAAGTTTTACATAACCTCATTTTCGAGCATATACCTGACGACAGGAAGAATCGAAAGCGACTGCGAGAGTTTCCTGGATTCGATTTTGACGAAAATTCCATTGAAGAGGAAGCTATGAAGAAATGTATCGAAGAAACATTTTCTAAGGCTGATCTGTTGAGTGTTTCTGAGATTCTTAATACCAAGATCGGGACAAAGGAGGTAATGATTAACACCATTTGTTATTACTTGAGAAATTTGGATGAACTCGCAACTAATATAGACGATGATGACGAAGATGAAGAAGACGAAGAAGACGAAGAGAGCGAAGAGGAAGACCTGCACAGAAGGTATAGAGAACAACATAAGTTTTCATTGTCGTTCCGCGATGTAGAGGGCGCTATGAAAACATTTAACGGTAAGGATTGTTACCCAGTGAAGAAATGGATCGCAGATTTTGAGGAGACGTCAATCTTCATGGGATGGAGTGAGCTGCAAAAGTTTATTTTCGCTAAGAAATCACTCGATGGTTTAGCTAAGCATTTTATTCAAGGTGAGAAAGGACTGACGTCCTGGACTTCACTGAAGAAGGCCTTGAATGAGGAGTTTGACGTGGCGGCAAGCAGTGCAGAAATTCACAAGTTGTTAACCCAGCGACGAAAAAAGCGCGACGAATCTCTACAGGAGTACTTTCTTGTGATGAAGGAAATCGCCAGTAGAGGTGATGTTGAGCAAGTTTCTCTGTGTCAGTACGTGATTGATGGGATCAAGGACGATTCAGGATCAAAACTTCTTCTCTATGGAGCAAAAAATTCCAAGGATTTCAAGGAGAAAATGAAAAGTTATGAGATGGCGGTGAAGTCTTTGCCAAAGAAAAGCACAAAGTATAATAACAATAATTTTCAAGGAAGTGCCAACGAGAAGGACGGAAAGTGCTGGGGCAGTACAAAGAAGAAAGAGGCGAGTAGTGGAGATAGATGTTATAATTGCGGTGGATCTGGTCATAGTTCAAAGGAATGTGAACACAAGGATAAAGGCAAGAGATGTTTCAACTGCAACGAGTTTGGCCACATTTCATCCGAGTGCAAAAAAGAGAGGAAGAAAGATAAGAGGAATAATCAAGGTATCAATCTTATTGATGAAAAGAAAAGCTGCCTCAAGTTCAAAGAGGTTAGTTTGGGTCAGCAGAAACTTCAGGCACTTATCGACTGTGGCAGTCCTTATAACCTACTGCGACAAAACATCCATAAGACCTTGGATTCCCCAGGATTGAAGAGCACGGATCTTGTTTTGAAAGGATTCGGTAATGGTTTTGTTGCTCCTCAAGGTTATTTCACAACAGTCGTTGAGGTAGACGAGCTGGAGTTCCAAACCAACGTTTATGTTGTTTCAGATGATACTATGGAGTGGTACATGGTTATTGGTAACGATCTATTGGATCAGGGTGAGGTCATCCTGAGCAAGCAAGGAGTTACCATCAAGAAACTAGAGGTCCCAATGATGGTGATCAGGGTAGCCGACGAACAGGAATTTGATATCGAGAACTGCGTTGATGAGGAAAAAAGGGAACAGATCTAGGATTTGGTAGCGAGATATGTACCAAAGAAGACGAAATCTACTGATGTCAAGATGAAGATCACATTGAAAGAAGAAAAACCGATATTTAGCAGGCCCAGACGAATAGCACCGCTTGAGAACGAATTTGTCGATGAGCAAGTCGAGGCGTGGCTGGAGGAAGATATCATAGAACCGAGTCAATCAGAATATACATGCCAAGTGGTGGTAGTCAAAAAGAAAAATGGAATTCTGTTCAAGATTGTGACTGACTGTATGGCATTCCAAAAGACAATGCACAAAAGGGACCTGGTGCCAGGAGTAGCTAGATGGGCTATGGCCTTGGAGGAGTTTGACTATACCATTGAACACCGAACTGCAACCAGGATGAAACATGTCGACGCCATGAGCCGATGTCCAGCAGTGATGTTTGGATTCCCCGATGGCCTTGCAGCGAGGATCAAAATCGCCCAGAGAAAAGACGAAGGATTGACAGCGATAAAAGCGACACTGGAGAAAGGGCCTTACGAAAACTTCATCGTCAGAGATGGACTGCTATTTAAATTTGTTGACGGGCGAGGGACGTTGGTGGTCCCGCGGGCAATGCACCATGAAATCATCAGAGATGCACAAGAGAAGGGACACTACGCTGTTAAAAGGACTGAAGAAGACGTGAAGCAGGAATATTATATTCCAGACTTGGCCAACAAGGTGAAACGAGTCATAGCCAACTGTGTGAAGTGTCTGGTGGTTAACAGGAAGGCAGGCAAGAAAGAAGGTTGGTTACATCCAATGTTCAAGGAGAGTGTGCCATTGCACACCTACCACATGGATCACATTGGACCACTTAAGTCTACACACAAGGGATATGAACACATCTTCTGTGTGATAGACGCCTTCACGAAGTTCACCTGGCTGTATCCTGTGAAAACTACCAAATCGGCCCAGACGATTGAAAAGATGGAGTTTCAGAGGACGAACTTTGGAAACCCAGTTCAAGTGATCACTGACAGGGGGCCATCGTTCACCTCCCATGAGTTCCAGGACTACTGAAAATCGCAGAGTATCAAGCACGTCTTGATCACAGCTGGACTGCCAAGAGCCAATGGTCAAATCGAGAGAGTCAACTCAACAGTGACCAAGATCATCGCTAAACTTAGCATTGACGATCCAACAAAATGTTACAAGGTTGTACCATCCGTCCAACGAGCTATCAACTCTACGTTCCAGAGAAGCATCGGAATGTCACCTTTCGAGCTGCTGACAGGAGTCAGAATGCACAACCAAAATGATCTACGTATAGTGCAACTCATCGAAGAGGAGCTGATCGATTCGTTCAACGAGAAACGTGATCAGATGAGAGAAGATGCAAAAAAGCAGATAGAAAAAGTACAATCTGAAAATCGTGCTGAATTCAACCGACGACGTAAGGAGCCTAAGAAGTATCAGGTCGACGACCTGGTTGCCTTCAAACGCACTCAGATCGGTCCACATCTGAAACGAGAAACCAAAAGTCTAGGACCTTATCGAGTGACTCGAGTAAAACTCAACGACACATATGACGTCACCAGAGAAGGAGACCATGCTGGACCAAGAATCACATCGTCCTGTGCGGAGTTCATGAGGTCCTGGCCGGGCGGATCTTCTTCATCCGGGTCGGATGAGGATGAGGACGGCCGAGTGTGGGAGCCGGATGAGGATCAAGAAGGCCGAGTATGGGATCTAGCGGGCGCAGGAGTAAGCTCAGCGCCATTGTCTGAGAATAAAAAGAAGAGAAGCAATATTCCGAGTTCCGATGGGCCGCGAAACACATCCCCTTAATTCTCTACTGTATTTTAATCAGTTTCATTGATTTAATAAATAATTCAGTTCTATATTCGATGCTTGTGAGTGTCATGATCTGGAAACCGTTTCCCACATATATATATATATATATATATATAAATTATATATAAACTTTTGAACTGATGGTGGTTTTGGTGTCTGGGGGATGTGAAACGCGAAGATATGTCGAAATTTTCCGGAAGTCGAAACATGGTACCTATTGCAATAGTTAGCTTTCTAATGAAATCTACCTAAAAGTAGGTTGGCTCAGGCAAGGAAAGAATTTCTACAAAAATGGAATCTGTTGACAACGAATATAGACCTAGATATTAGGAAGTCGTTTGTGAAAGCCTTTGTCTGGTGCTCTATGGAAGTGAAACTTGGACTATTGGTGCAGCAGAAAAGAGGAGAATTGAAGCGTTTGAAATGTGGTGTTACAGGACAATGTTGAATATCAAATGGGTACATAGGGTTACAAACGAAGAGGTATAAAGACGAGTGGAAGAGGAGGGATGTTTCTGGCGACAACTAATGTAGAGATAGGTTGGTAGGACACTAGGCTACCAAGACACCCAGGAATAGCAAGCTTAGTTATGGAAGGAAGGGTCGAGGACATGAACTGTAGGGTTAGACCAAGGTTAGAATATGTTAAACAGATTGCCGCGGATGTAGGGTGTGGTAGCTATGTAGAGATAAAACGATTAGCTCAGGACAGGGAGGCATGGAGCGCTGCATTACACCAGTCAAAAGACTAAAGTCTCAAAGAACCACACAAACTAAACTTAGCAAAGAGCGTGGTGGGATTGAGAACATGAATTACAGAATAATGATCCGTGACGTCATTTATATTCGTCGTGACTGGTGGGTGGTCTAATAGTTCAGAAACTTGCGAATGAGCACAATGAACCCAGTTAATATCGTCCTGCTTCCGCGAGCTACTTTGTAACTTTCGCTATAAAGAATCGACCACCTCGTAAAGGGTGAAATGTGCTCACGATGCGATGGGGGAGAGAGGCTTTACAATGACAATGAGATATGTTTTACGGTGTTGCCAACTCGTTCTATTTTAACTGCTCGTCTCTTTTAGACCACCTCCTAGTGTAGCGGCTAGAATTCTCGGCTGTCGCCCCGGAGGTCTAGGTTCAATTCTTGTCTCTTCCAACAAATTTCAATCCTTGTGTAAGGGCTGGAACGGAGTACTCTCTAGCGGGTTCGGTGTCATAGTTGGTAACATGCCAGAGTGCTATGCCCAAGATGGCGGGTTCAAACCTGGCCAAAGTCATCGGATTCTTTAAGAGCGTTAAAAATCCCTCAGTATGCCTTCCTTCGGAAAGGAATTAAGGCCAGCTGGCCCACGTTATAGATTTATGGCATGTAAAGGAACCTTCCATTAACTACAATTGTGTGAAGCTAAATTTGTAGGTTAGATAGCGGCTTCGGTGGAGTAGTTGTTAACATGCTGAACTGCTGTTCCCAAGATAGCGGGTTCAAACCCGGCCGAAGTCGTCGGAATTTTTAAGAACGTTAAAATCCTTCAGTAGGCTATGCCTTCGTTCGGAGGGGAAGTAAAGCCGGCGGTCCCATGTCATAGATTTATGGCATGTTAAAGATCCTTCCACAGACTAAACTTGTGTGAACCTAAATTTCTAGGTTAGATTTCGTTGGAACGCTCTATGAATGTTCCAGCGTTCACCACTAGGTATCAGTGATTTCTGGTAGCGAAAGTTGGAACTACTTGAAATTGAACGGGACTTGTAGCTCACACTATGGGTGTCCGCTTGAAGCAGCTAAAGCCTTCGGCGAGCCGAACATGACCTCGGTCACTCCCGGCACTAAAAGCCATACGATAAATAAATGAAGGTTAAATTCGATTAACGCTCTATTAAGTTCCAACGTTTTCTGCCAGGTACCGGTTGCGGTGGCATCTAGTAGCAAGTTCGCGGCTAGGTGTCGTTGACGGTAACATTCTGTAGCAAAAGTAGGAACTACTTGAAATTGATGATCCGCAGTCCTTACCTGAATTACAGATAGCACACACTAATACAGCCATCACAATTAACACCGGTTACAAGACAGATTCTACACACACCCAAAGTACACGGGGCTACATGACCGCGTTGTTGCAGCCCCTAAATTGAGGAACCAACCAACCAAGAGTACTACGATCAGCCTCGTGAGGCTAAACTGAGGAAAAGAGCGTTCAACTCTCACGTCAGCCATCCTGGAACTTTGATAGAGCGCTTCAACGAAGCCTAACCTGCAAATTTAGCTTCACACAAGTTTAATTAGTAGAAGGTGCTTCTACATGCAATAAATCTATGACATGGGACTGCCGGCTCATTGCAGCTGGCTTTACTTCCCCTCCGAAGCAAGGCATACTGAAGTATGTTAACGCTTTTAAAATTCCAATGACTTTGGCCGGGTTTGAACCCGCGATCTTGGGAATAGAAGCTCATCATGCTACTCGATATAAATGAATAGAACAAAATATAGATTCATTTACGGAGATGAGGCACTACGTACAGTGAAACATAATATTGTAACATAATAGACATTGCAATACACTAAACGTGACGATAAATAACGGATAGGATAACGCAACACAATTACAACGTCTATACAAACGTACTATATCCACTCACTGCGATCACACGGCGACTGGAGCTGTGACGGGCCGTGGCGCGTTCGCCGTTCTCTGCGGGAGCATTTCAAAGAATATGTATGACACCTCGGCCGCCGCCTTGTCGCTGCAGGCTTCAATATAATGTTCACTTTCCGGACAAGGGCGAGCTCGCCAGCATTGGGCACTCGTGCATTATCTCTATATATATAAGAATGAAAGTTTGTCTGTTTTTTCTGAATTTCTACGGAAATTTGCGTTATTTACGCGTTTTAGACTGTTTTATGACGGATGCGCGCGAAAATGAAATTTTTGTCTGTCTGTCTGTCTGTCTGTTTGTTTGTCTGTGGACAATTTTTTGTGTCCTTATAACTCGAGAACGGCTGAGCGGATCAACGCAAAATTTGGTACAGATATCCTCCAGAGGCAAGACACCAATCATTGATGTAACTCTTCTCTGTACCTCTCATAAAAGGGGGCCTACCCCCTTAAAATACATGCTGAAATAGGCGTAGAAGGGCGAGACAAAGCTCATTTTCAGCCCCTCAATGTGAGAAACGAAACTCGGGGGCCCTAAAGAGACCCCGAAAACCACATTTTAAGGCCCTAAAATCAATAGTTTTTGAGATATTCCCAGAAAATTAATTTCATTTAATACAATAATGAAAGGAAGCTAGCCGGTAACCATGGCAATAGAAATTCACAGGTCCATCTATTGCTGTAATATAAGACGCAATACAATTCCATTTATTACATTACTGAGATAGTTTGCAAACGACTAGAAGGTTATAACGGAACCAAACTAAGCTGTAAAATTCATCAATACATATAATGCGCTTAAGGGGGTCAAGGGGTACTCTAGAATTTTTTCACGCGATTTACACGTGCTGGTGGGCTACGGAAGGTCTATTATATCCCTATCCCTATATTGTTATATTATTATTATTATTATTATTATTATTATTATTAATAATAATATTATTATTACACTACGGAAAGGAAGACCCCAGAGGACTGGAAAAAGGGAATAATTGTCCCGATCTTCAAGAAAGGTAGTAGAACAGAATGCAGAAACTATCGGGGGAATAAAACTGATGAGTCATTGTGCAAAGATGTTTGAGAAAGTTTTGGAAAGGAGAATTAGGACAAGGATAGAAGGAGGGATGAGGGAAGAACAACATGGCTTCAGAGCAGGAAGGTCCACAGGGGTTTTGATTTTTGTTGTAAGGCAGATACAAGAACAGCACTGTGAGTATGGAACAGATCTACTGATGGCCTTCCTGGACATTGAGAAAGCATATGACAGTGTATGCAGAAACAAAGTATGGAAGTCCCTGGAGGATAGAGGAGTAGAAAAATGGACTATAAGGAGGATAAAGGAGATGTACAAGGGAAGCGTGAGCTGTGTGAAAGTGGGAGGAGAGAGATCGGAGTGGGTGGAACAGAGAAACGGCCTGAAACAAGGAAGTGCACAGGCACCGTTACTTTTCATTGTGGTGATGGATGACATAATGACCCGAGTGGCACAAGTAATTGGCGAAGGAAAGATGAAAGCAATGGTGTTAGCGGATGATTTGATGATTTGGGGAAACAAGGAGGAGGAGGAGGTACAGGAACAGTTGGACGTGTGGGAAGGAATAATACAAGGATATGGGATGAAATTTAGCATAAATAAGAGTGAGATGGTGATCACAACAAGGAAGAAGGAAAGAACCACAACGGGAATAACAATTGGTGGGGAACAGCTGAAGAAAGTGGAGAGTTTCAAGTATCTGGGAAGCCTGATACAAGATAATGGAAGAAACTATAGAGAAAAAATGAGCGGGGGAGACAGGCAGAAGCATTCCGGAGGAGTGTGAGAAGCATGTTATGGAGCAAGGATGTCCCTCAGAACAGAAAAAAGATCATATATCGGACGTACTATGCCCCTACCCTGACGTATGCCTCGGAGACCTGGGCTATGAAAGGAAGGGAGAAGAGCAAAATACAGGCCAGTGAGATGAGGTTCTTGAGAAGCAGTATTGGAGCTACAAAGATGGACAGAATAAGAAATGAGAGGACCAGAGAATTAATAAAGGAGGAACCATTACGGGATGGTATAGAGAAATCTAGACTTAGATGGCATGGACATGTAAAACGAATGGAGGATAAGAGGATACTCAGGAGGATACACGAGACGAAGTGGGAAGGAAAGAGACCGAGAGGAAGACCGAGAGACAGGTGGCTGAAAGGGATGGAAGAAAGCGTGAAGAAGAGAGGAGAAGACTGGACAGGGGTGGAAGCTGAGAGATGGTGGGAAGACAGAAGACGTTGGAGTGGCCTGTGTTCCAAACAGACCCGGCCAACGGCTGGAAACTGTGCAAGAGGATGATGATGATGATACTACGGCCTACAACGACGAGACAAAGCTCATTTTCAGCCCCTTGGTGTCAGAAAAACCTCGGGGCCCCTAAACAGTCGTAAAGGGTCCCCGGAAACTACATTTTAATGCTCTAAAACCAAGAGTTTCTGAGATATTCCCAGAAAACTAATTTCATTTAATAAACTAATGTAGGAATGTAAGCCAGTAACCATGACAAAAGTGTCTCAAAAAGGTACATCCAACTTTCCATCTATTTCTGCAAGAAGTAATGCCACTCCATTTATTAAATTTCTGTGAAAGTTTGCAAATGGCTATAAGGTTATCACGGAACCAACAAAAACTGTAAAATTCATCAATGCGCTTAAGGGGGTCAAGAGGTACCCTGGATTTTTTCACAAGACTTAAACGTGCGATGTGTCGTACAGAAGGTCTATTATATCTTCAAACAGCAACATTATTTTCAAAAATTCCTGAATTGAAATAGTTCATTTTTAATTTTATTTTTTTGCTTTTAGGAATTTGGGCCATTGGAGGCTAAAAAACCTGAATTTTCATGCACCACAAGCCTTTATAATTTATTAAAGGGGTCTTCCTCTGGATGCGCACTTGACACAACAGTGTGGGTCAGTTTTTATGTGACGTGAATTGCATTTCGTCTACGAGGTTATCAATTTTATTTTCACGTCAGGAAGTACACGTTAGGTAAATTAGTTTCAGAGCATATTTCAACAAATCATTTATCTTTGTCGACAAACAGGTTCCAAGCCCCTAACCATTGCAGCAGTAGCTCAATTGATTACGTCTGGGTATTAATACCGACGACCGTTCGAAGAATGGGTACTTCTGCTAGTAGAGCATAAAAGGCAGCTTCCTGATTCGTAAATTAAATTAAAAAATGACTCACGGCGGGCTCGCCATTCTCTTGCGGACTGTCTCAATTCAATACAAATGATATAAAATTTCAATATCAATGTTTTCCAACCACACAACTGCTTCGTGGCTGGCTTCATTCAGCTCTTCCAGAGAAAGCACGATGCGGACAGTCTTGCACAACATGCAAGGGAGGAGAATCTTGCCATACCCATTAGTAAAGAATATTGGCAGTTCTTCCTGTCCCAAATCGTATTGTCCCCGTCATGACATGTGCATGTTGGCAGAACGCACCCTTTAAGCTAATGGTGGACTGATGACACGTATAAGAGTTGTTACGTCACTGCTATGAAATCTTAAAATTTATGACATCTGAATACGCGGAATAACCTTATTCAGAAAGTTGGAGTATGAAAGGAAAAATGGCTCATGATGATACTGATTTGCTTAAAAATTTGTGAAGAGTGTCACTGGTATCGTGGCGACGTGTAAAGAAATAGGGGAGGAAGTAGACCACGTGACGAGATACGACTCTAGTCTACAGAGTGCTCTGCGTTCACGAAAGCGAGGATTGAAGGTGAGCAGATTCAAATTGATTTAAAGCACGAAGAATTCCCGTTGGTACCTGAAGACTTACATCACCCTGCACTTTATTTAGCAATACCACCCATTAAAAAGGTTCCATTGCTTCCTAGAATTAATCGTGAATATTACAACTTCAAAAAGGCTGATTTTTTGAGACTCTATTGCAACATACGAGATTTAGACTGGAGTTTACTGTACACATTTAAGGATGTTGATCATGCTGTTGATTTCTTTTATTCTTCATTCTACAAATGTTTTGAAAATTGTGTACCTAAGCAGAAATTCATTCGAAAATCCAAATATCCAGTATGGTTCTCACGAGATATTATCCAAACCATAAAAATTAAGAAAAAGTGTGCTGCAAAAAGACGTTTTTCGAAATATTATGATGAAAGATTTAGACAGCTTAGATCGGAACTAAAAACAAAATTACGAATGGCTTATGCTGTTTACATTCATAGTCTGGAAAATGGAGTTAAGAATAACATTAATCAGTTTTGGACGTATGTTAAAAGCAAGCGGGAATCACGTACACGCGACTACACATTTATACTAAACGGAAATCATTATACAGCTGGAAGTATTGCAGATGGGTTTGCTGAGTATTTCTCTTCAGTATATATCAAAACGAATTTTACTTATAACGTGGATCATTTGTCTTTGAATGAATTTCCTGTTTTGCCCAGGGTTGATATGCTGAACGTGACTCACATAACGGTGGATGAAGTAAGAAAAACTATAAATAGAAAATTAAAGCCTAAGAAATCCTGTGGGCCTGATGGCATACCACCTTACATAATCAAGGGCTGTGTGGACTTATTGGTTTCTCAGTTGGCCTTCATCTTTAATCTTTCTTTAAAGACGTCAAGCTTTCCTGGAAAGTGGAAAATGTCTAGAATTATTCCAATCCTAAAGGGAGGCAACTCTGAAATGATATCGAACTACCGCCCTGTCTCAGTGATAAATGCTATAGCAAAAGTATATGAGCACATTTTATATTCTAAGATTTACAATCATATTAAGGTTGAGCTCTCACAATATCAGCATGGCTTTATGCCCGGCAGATCAGTTATTACAAATTTGCTGGGTTTTACTTAAAAGGTTTACAATGCATTAGATACCAATAGAAGAACTGACGTGATATAAATGGATTTAGAAAAGGCCTTCGACAAAGTAGACCATAAAATTCTGGTGACAAAGCTGTACCAGTTTGGAGTTGCTAAACCATTACTTCAATTGTTATGCTCCTACTTAAAATTTAGACAGCAATTTGTTTGTTTCAGAAGTGAAATTTCAGGTAATTTTGTTAGTTCTTCTGGTGTCCCACAAGGATCTAATCTTGGGCCTGTTCTATTTCTAATTTTGGTTAATGATTTGCCTAATATTCTATGTTACTCTGACTGCTTATTGTTTGCTGACGATGTAAAGCTATATAAGACCATATACAACTTGAGAGACGAGAATGACCTTCAGAGGGATGTTAATAATATTGTAGCTTGGTGTGTTAGTAATAAGTTAGTCCTTAATGTAAAAAAATTTAAGTCATGGTATTTACAAGGAAGAAGGAGTATATAAATCCTAAATATTGTATTGGAGAAACAGCACTCGAAATTGTACCGTCGATAAATGATTTAGGAATTATTTATGACAGCAAATTAACCTTTAATAACCATATTGCAAATATAATTAGTTCGGCCAACAAGATGCTTGGTTTTGTCATTAGAAACTCCAAATTATTTACTAAAACTGGAGTAATTGTTAAGTTGTATGAAAGTTTAGTTCGAAGCAAGTTAGAATATTCAGCAGTAATCTGGGATCCCTTTTATAAAGATCAAATTCATCACATTGAGATTGTGCAAAATAAATTTCTAAGATACATGTATTATAAGACGTTCAATGTATTTTGTCCATTTGATACTTCGACTCAGTTTTTACGAAATTTGTTCAATTTCATGTCCTTGAAAAGTAGAAGGTCGTTAAGTTCTTTGCAACTGCTGAGGAAAATTTTAACTGGAAAAGTTGACTGCCAAGAATTATTTCAATTCATCACTTTTCATGTACCACAAGTAAGATCTCGACAGCAAGCACTCTTTCACATCCCAAGATCTAAAAGTGTTCACCATTCTAATTCGCCTTTAGTTAAAATATACTGCTCAAAAAAATTAAAGCACCACTTTTTTCAAAGGCCACCAAATTTGGAAAGTTGACTGCACAAGGTCGAAATCTCAGTATGACGTTTGCCCCGACGCCTACCAAGCACATGCTTCAGCACAACTCCCCAACTTGTGTAGTTTCGGGATAGCGCCCCCAAAACCAGCCCATTTTTGAAAACCGTAAATTGAAGTTTGCGAAAAACGCTGTAGGACTTGTCGCAGGTTGCCAAAGCAGTCGAAAATGAATGAGTATTGCTCTTTAGGTTCCACGAAAACGTTGAAATCGTTACATTTGACGTTTGGGCATTTTCAACCCCCTTCATCATCCCCTAAACATGGACTACCATTGGGGGCGCCTGAGAAGGTACCGGATGTGTTTGACCACCTGAAAACCTGCACACCGTCCTCAGTTGCTGATTGCAGTAAGTTCTTAAGGCCTCCGGCAATGTTCACCCCTCCTAACACCCACAACTGGCAAGGGACCAAACCACCCCGTCTTGATTCACCCCTAAGGAAGGTTTAAATCGAGATTTTTATCAGTGCTGCTAATGGGGCGGTCTTCCCCTAACGTTTCAAAAGAGGACCTGTGCCTGTGTCACCACCCCTTCCCTTGCTACCCCCTTTTGTATGATTTTTCGAATCAGGCCCTTTTTAAGGGCTGAAATGAGGTCTTAATCGCTGAAAGGGCTGTAAAGGTCCTTAGAAGTAGTGGTGACACGAAATCAACCCCTTCCGATGTTTGATTGACATTCTATCCCCCAAAGTTGACATTTTTGCACCCTCAACCCTCCCTGTCTGGAAGCGAAACGCGTCATGGCAGAGTTTTCAGAGTTGGATCAAAATGAAGCTTATGGCCTGAAATGGAGCCCAAAACAGCAGGTTGGATGGAAATTCATCGGTAGGGTGGGAAACGGGACCAAAACGTTTTCAAAAAAGTTAACAGCCTCTAGTAAGTACACCAATGCATAGGCTACCCACATCACGTCATTTTTCTCCCATTGCCAAACTTTGTAACCTATTGCCGATCATAGGCAACCCACACGCACGGACGTGATGTGGGTTGCCTATGCATGGGCGTACTTACTGTAGGCTGTACACTTTTTTGAAAAATTTTGGTCCCGTTTCCCAACCTACCGATGAATTTCTATCCAGCCTGCTGCTTTGGGCTCCATTGCAGGCCATAAGCTTCATTTTCATCCAACTCTGAAAACTCTGCCATGACGCATTACGCGTCCAGACAGGGAGGGTTGGGGGTGCAAAAATTTCGAATTTGGGGGACGGAATGCCAATCATCTATCGGAAGGGGTTGATTTCGTGTCACCACTACTTCTAAGGACCTTTACAGCCCTTTCAGCGATTAAGACGTCGTTTCAGCCCTTAAAAAAAGCCTGATTCGAAAAATCATACAAACGGGGGTTGCAGGGGAAGGGGTGGTGACAAAGGCATAGTTCCTTTTTTTGAAACGTTTGGGGAAGACCCCCCCCCCCCCATTAGCAGCACTGATAAACATCTCGATTAAAACCTTACTTAGGGGTGAATCGAGAAGGGGTGGTTTGGTCCCATGCCAGTTGAGGGTGTTAGGGGGTTTGGACATTGCCGGAGGCCTTAAGAACTTATTGCAATCAGCAACTGAGGACGGTGTACAGGTTTTCAGGTGGTTAAACACACCCGGTACCTTCTCAGACGCCCCCAATGGTAGTCCATGTTTAGGGGATGATGAAGGGGGTTGAAAATGCCCAAACGTCAAATGTAACGATTTCAACGTGTTTGTGGAACCTTTAAGAGCAAGACTCATTCATTTTCGACTGCTTTGGCAACCTGCGACAAGTCCTGCAGCGTTTTTCGCAAACTTCAATTTGCGGTTTTCGAAAATGGGCTGGTTTTCGGGGTGCTACCCCGAAACTACTCAAGTTGGGGAGTTGTGCTGAAGCATATGCTTGGTAGGCGTCAGGACAAACGTCATACTGAGATTTCGAGCTTGTAGGTCAACTTTTCAAAATTTGGTGGCCTTTGAAAAAAGTGGTGCTTTAATTTTTTTGAGCAGTATATTATCATTTTATAATTCAATTGATGTTCAAGTAGATTTATTCGCTGGCGCTAACTTATTCAATAAACAAGTAAAAGCAGCTGTTCCTTGAATAATGGGTACTCATTTCTCCTTTATTTTTGTATATTCTTTTTTTCTACTTTGTACAGTTTTGTTTTCATTTTATGGTTTATATTTTCACGATCTTCTTTGTAGTATTTATGTTCTGTTCTTCATTTGTGTAATTTGTGTAACCTGTTTTCTCTATTTTCCACTGATACATGTTGTTATTTAATCAGATAATGTCAAGAAGGAATGTATTTGGGCTGGTGCCTGTGTTCCTTCATATTGATAAATAAATAAATAAATTACTGCAGGAAGGTCACTTACTTGATATACGCCGATCGGACAGATACTCAAACGCATTTCTGTAGTGAGAAACGTATTGAATTACAGTGCCATCATGGCAGAAGTTTAAAGTGAATCTTATAAGAAGTCGGACCGACTTACAATACGCGATATTTACGCCGAATTATAGTGTTTTACAGTTCTGAAAGCAGAAAGAACGTGTACGGAAGGAGAATCTTTTTTCATTTGTACCAGTGCATCCCTGAATAAAATGAGGAGTTTTATCTTAATTGTGTACTCTTTTTCGTGGCTTTCGCAACGTAACGTGGATGGTTGGAGATGACTTAAGGAGGTCATTTATGAACTGTACTTCCTATTCACGCCCTGAAGTCACTTAGATCTCGTCGGCTCGGACTTTCGTCGTATCTTCGTGCCGGAGTATATCTAATCATCCATGTCTTTTTTTTCTCTCTCTCTTTAAAATGTTGTACCGAGTTTCAACTGAGGATTGTAATGAGTCGGGCCACACAATCCAAGGATGGAATATCGGGCACAGTATACGATTATGTTTGTACCATGTGGCGTAAGGTAGATTGAAACCCGTCGGTTTTAGAGTTGGGTTGTCAATTCGTAGGAAGCTTCGTTGGGGTGAAGATGTCCATTCTGCTTTCCACGTAGCCATAGGATCGAATAAAACGGATGACAGGTGTAAAGCTGTTCTCCATACAGGTTGTCGAGACTAAGTCGGTGCGTGGCACTCTGCTGGATGACATTATTCGGCATTCTAGAACATAACAATCGAGCAAGAGCTTCCTGTTTTTTTAGATGAGGTGGTGTTATTGTGATGGCTGTACTAATGTGTACTAGTTTATAATTTATAGGAAAGGATTGGGTAGGAGACGGCCGTGCTCTAAGTTGGAAACCGTCCGAGCATTTTCCTAGAGTAGAAGAGGAGAAACCACGGAAAACCACTTCCAGCACGGCTGAGGTGAGAATCGAACCCTCCTCTTCTCAATTTCACCACACGAGGCTGAGTGTAACCCGTTCAGTCCTCACACCAGAATTTAAAATGCTTGGCAGAACCGGGTATCGAACCCGGACCTCCAGGACGACAGCCGAGAATGCTAGCCGGTACACCATGAAACATTCGATTGTTTTCATACTCGCCTTAAACTTAAAGGGCTGATGACCACTATGCACTAAATCTCGAAATGATAAGATGAATAATCATGCTATTGGTTTTACGTCCCTTTTAACTACTGTACTAACTTTTTTAGAGATATCGGGGTGCCGGAATTTTGCCCCAAAGAGGATCTTTAACTTGCCAGTAAATCTACTGGCATGGCTCCCTCACATTTGCGCAACCTCAAATGGCAACTGACTACTCCAGGATTCAATTCTGCAACCTTGGGAACAGCAGAAATAATAAGAACAAACAAATCATTTCATGGCAGTTAGTGAATTCTAAATCCCTCAACCTTTAAAAGTTCACTGACACGCATGGTTTACGCAATCCACGGAGCTTGCATGTTCTAATCACGGAGATTCAATTTGGGGGAAGTATTTATTGTCTTTCTCCCCTATCACGATCCCCCTGTGTGCTATTATTGTGAGAGATGGGGGGTTGGGGTTGTTCAGAACAGGAGACTTGGCGATAAATATCTCCAAGCAAGCGACCACTGCGCAGTCTTCCTCGATAGATGTTTACAGCCAACTGCTGCCCTCAAAGAGCGTCATACTTCTTGCTGAGGAGAGATCCAGAGATGATGATGATGATGAAAATTGTTGTTTTAAGGGCCCTAACATCTAGGTTATCGGCCCCTAATTGTCTGGGTAATAGCGGAAATGACAATGAAATGTAAACCATAATGAAAACCAAGGTAGATTCAAAATACTTTCAAAAATGGAGCTTAGATTGAAAAGACTCACAAATTGTACAGTGGAAATACTTACAAAAGGTAATTTCGATGGAAAATACTCACAAAAGCAATTTAAATTGAAAATTACGCACAAAATACAATTGAAATTGAAAATATTTACAAAACGTAAGGAAAGAAGGAAGCTTGTAGTTTAACGTGACCGTTAATCGTGCGATAATGAACCACGGGACCTCCTATTTACGTGGAATCAGAACCACAGGACGTGGCATTTAACATCGAAAATCTCACATTCATTGATTGGGAATCGAATCCTGTCCACCTTGGTGAGAGGCCAACAGCTTGACCGCTGCGCCACCACGCCACATTTACAAATTGCAATTTAGATTGAAAATACTTACAAAATACAATTTAGATTCGAAATACATACAAAATGCAATTTAAAATGAAAATACACAACTAAATTTAGATTGAAAATGCCCTACCACATTCAAAATATAACTGAAATACTTACAAAATGCAATTGAAATTGAAAATACTTGCAAAATGTAATTTAGATTCAAAATATTCACAAAATGTCAGCCCGCGATTCAAAATACTTACAAAATGCAATTTAGATTGAAAATACTTACAAAATGCAATTTAGATTGAAAATACTTACAAAATGGAGTTTAGATCGAAATTGTCACAAAAAGTAACTTGGATGGAAAAAGACTTACAAAATGTAATTTAGATACACGGGGAGCCAATTCACAAAACAGTGCGGGAATCTTAAGGAGAAAAGGAAATATAATGAAAAGAAATTGAAGGCTGATCCCTCGAAGAATGAGGGATCAGGAAAGGCGGGAAAGGAAGAGACTCCCTAGACCTCGGATACCCTAATACCGTCGGGGTCGGAAGAGAACAAGAGTTGACCAAGAGAGGTTGACAGGAAAGAAGACGGAGAGGATACCGGCACAAATAACTTAAGTGAAAGCATTGCCAGACTCAGCTGGGGTCCCGTGGTACACAGAGATGATGACTATATAGAGTGGGAGGTACCAACTGAACAAAATTGTATGTATGAATCTGCATGGCAACTATGTGTTTGTCACTTCTCTGTCGGTCAACACTGTAATGTGATCGATAGAGTTGGGTGGGGAGTAGCAATTATTTATCACAACCTGGACACAATAATAATTATAATGAATTAATTATGCGATGATGATGATGATGATTTATTTTTGTCGTGTGGCCTCCTGAGAGGCCGAGTGCAGGCCTTTCTAGTCGACGCCCGTGGGCGACCTGCGCATCGGGATGAGAGATGGAATGGATGAAGATGAATGAAACTGGGCAAGGATGTGGAAGGAAGCGGCCGTGGCCTTTCAGAAGATACCGTCCCAGCATTTGCCTGGTGTTGAAAATGGGGAAACCACGGAAAACCATTTCAAGGACAGCCGACGTTGGGGCTCGAACCCACGTGTCTACCGAGTCAGCAGAGAGCTTGGCCCCATGACCTAACGCTGCGCTTTAGCCAGCGTAGCCACTGCTGTCGGTATGATGATGATAATGATGATAATTGTTGATTTAAGTGGCCTAACATCTGGTTTATCGGCCCAGATGAATTATTCACTTTTACACATCGATAGACTACAATTTTCTAACTCAGGGGTTCTAATTGAATTTCAGATGTATCGTTCGTCATGCGAGCATCATCATATCGGGTTCACCTCAGGCTTTTAATCTTTTTTTTAAATGTGTATTACACCTATCTAAAACAATACATTCAAATTTGTTTGTTTATTTATTTATATACAGTATTTATAGCACGCCTTTCTTTCCTTTTTCTTTTTCTTTTAGAATTTGGCCAACTATGGACGGCAAAGAACTTAAGATTTTTTGGCTTTTCTTATTTTCTCCTTCCAGAACCTCTTCATGCGTTGGCTTCTTTTCTTTCTCTCCTCATCGGAAATGATCCGTTTGGGCCTCCTCATTGTTGGTTTCTCTTGAAATGCTTTTATACGGTCTAATCTCCCTCTAAACTCTCTTCTGTTGTGGACCATCTGTAGTGTGATTCCAACTTCTGCCGCATTCCTTTTCACCCATTTAGATGTGACCTTTAATCCCATGATGTAGTTGAAGATCCTTTTGGTCAGTTTGCATTCATCCATTCTTAGTAGGAGTCCATAGAGCTTCAACCTCCGCTTCCTCATTGTGCCCGTGATCTTCTCAATGTATTTGTAGAGTTCTTCGTTTTTCCTCGTCCTCCGAGTTCCATCAGCAGTTTTCTGTGGTCCGACTATTTCCGCAGAATCCTCCTTTCTTTCTTTTCCAGTTCTTGAAGCATGGCACTCCTTTTACTAGCGTAACTTTTGTTTATTTTATTCTTAACCCTCAGCCGGTGTTGTGAAGACTTTTGTTCATAAATGATGTTGTGGAGTCGAAGAAGATATTTTTAAATCACTTATCCTCCCAGCTCTGTGAGGGATCATTCCTCTACCGTCGCGAAGGACGGTGTCTGGGAGCTGGAACACTTTGTCAGCAGATTCAACTGGTGATGGTGGCAGGCTGATCGCCCAAGTGACTGCTAACTTGGGTCTAATTAAGAAAGGAATTTTGGAAGGAATTCTGCCGTGGGGGTGTTGAAATGAACCGTCCCGTATTTCCTGGCGGTGAAAATGGGAAACCGTGACAAATATTTTCAGGGCAGTTGAGGTGGGATTCAAACCCAAGCACTCTTGATGACAGCGGGGGACGAGGTAGCGCGTTAGCGCTCTCGACCACAGTGGCTGGTGTAAAGGGAAGATAGCGGCTTCGGTGGCGTAGTTGGTAGCATGCTGAGCTTCTATGCCCAAGATCGCCGGTTCAAACCCGGCCGAAGTCGTCGGATTTTCTTAAGAGCGTAAAAAATACCTGAGTATGCCTTCCTTCAGAGGGGAAGTAAACCCGGCGGTCCCATGTCATAGATATATGGCATGAAAAAGAACCTTCCACTAACTACACTTGTGGAAGCTAAAATGTGTAGGTTAGTTTGATAACGCTATATTAGTTCCAACTTTCGCCACCAGGTGCTGGCTGCTATGGCATTTAGTAGCCACGTCCGCAGCTAGGTGTCGTGGACGGTAGCATTTGGTAGCAAAAGTAGGAACTACTTGAAACAATTAATCGTCTGCAGTCCTTCTACCTGAATCACAGTTGACAGACACTAATACAGCCATGACATTTGACACCGGTTATCAGACAAATTCTACACACACCCAAAGTACACGAGACTATATTACCGCGTTGTCGCAGTCCCCAAACTAAGGAACCAACCAAAGGGAAAATATTTCAGCAATTCTTGATTCCTGACTTCCCATGCAATGGCGAGCATGAAACTCGGCAGTTCTCATATTGAGAGTTATTTACCACGATCGCTGTAACATTTCCACTTGCCAAGCGTTTCAATAAAAGTGAGATAGGCTAATATATCGAACACAGTTGTGTGCCAGTGAGTTCATTACCTTGAGATCTAAATTCTGCCGGTCGCTTTATATTGTAGCTCGCTGCCAGACCAGAGGGCATCTCTTGCACTTACATAACATCATATATTATCAGATCTTCTATTTTCATATCGAGGACTCAACTGTTCGCGGTTAGCTGTAGTCTCGTTCCGGGTCTTTGAGGTGCAATTGAGAAAGATGAGCTATTTTTAGACTGTCCCTGTTCTTCTGGAGAACACAAGACGGTCTTGCTGTTGGCACGGCCAGACGAGGAACATCTGCTACGCACCTCGCTGTGATGTGGACACAATTAATGATAATAAGTCAACACGACTCAGACGCTCTCTTGTATCCTCGATGCAAGATTATGTGCAAAGGCGCGCTACAATTAGCGTGCTGAGGCAAGAACACAAGACAAGTGAGGGAGCTTGGTAAACATGTTGTAGAAAAAAAACAAGTAGTTCCGCAACGAACTAAAGAGCCTACTTTTCTTATTTATTTATTTTTTCGCTATCGTTTTACCCTCTAAGGTTGTCTTTTCCCACGGACTAAGCGAGGGATCCCAACTCTACCGCCACAGAGGGCAGTGTCCTGGAGCTTGAGACTCTGAGTCAGGGATACAACTGGGGTGTGTGACCAGCACTACGCCCAGGCGGCCTCACCTGCAAAGCGAACAGGGGGCCTGATGAACGGATGGGAAGAGTGGGACGGTTAGGCGGGGACGTGGGAAGGAGGCAGCCGTGGCCTTACAGTAGTAACCATCCCGGCATTTGCCCGAAGACGAAGTGGGAAACCACGGAAAACCACTTCGAGGATGGCTGAGGTGGGAATCGAACCCCCTCTACTCATTTGGGCCACCCGAGGCTGAGTAGACCCCGTTCCAGTCCTCATACCACTTTTCAAATATCGTGGCAGAGCCGGGAATCGAACCCAGGACCTCCGGGGCGGCAGCTAACCATGCTGACCGCTACGCTACGGAGGCGACCTTCTTAAAATTATAAAGGCCATATATCAACAGTTGGCAGACCTGGCGACTCTAAATATATTCTTAGTTACACAATGCACATGCTACATTTGGTTGAGGCTCAATAAACAGTATGCATGTTCCATGTATTTAAATATTGAATTTATCAGCATGCGTAAAATCAGGTTGGCAAAACTGCCATAAATGGTATGCTCAAACTCAAATTGAAATATTATAATCTATATAGGCTACGTGAAAATTTTGAAGAAAACTGTATTTATTAGTATGGAAGTTATATGTAATTAAACATTAAAGCTATCAGCTCACGTAGAAACAAGTTTGCAGCACTGTCGTATATCGGTTACTGAAAATTATCCTACATACACCTACTATGTGTATGCAAAGTTTAGAAATGTTCTCATGCATACCTTCTGATACATTGAGATTAGGATAAAAAGTATAGAGTGCATATTTTTAACAATTGGCAGCTCTTTTGACACTAAAAATGCATATGCTTTGGTGCGCAAATCACATACCGAATTTGGATTAAATCCAATAAATAGTATGGAAGTTACATGCATTTAAAGATTAGACTTATCAGCAGGCATAGAATCAAGTTGGCAACACTGGCATGTATGGGCTCCTGTAAATTGGTCTGATTTAACATTATCTATACGTGTGTCAATTTTGGAACAATTCCTATGCATATCTTTTGAGACATCCAACATAGACCTCAAATTTCAATTGAGTTTTTCAGCAGTTGGTAGCACTGACGTCGTTTTCCAAATATGGCCGTGAGATATTCAGGCATAGGTCATTACTTATACCAAATTTGGTTTTTATAGCTGCAGCCGTTTAGGATTTGATAGGAACACACACTCACACTCACACAGACAGACAGACAGAAAAACAGACGGACAGACACACATTTGCCTGGATCGATCTCAAAAGGCTAATTTTTCCTAATTTTTACAAAATGTGAAAAGTAGGCTAATAAGTCCACTTCTTCCTGATTTTTACAAAATGTAAAAAGTAGGCTAAAATAGGGAAATATTTTAAAATATTATAAATACATGTTTTTAACATTCATGGCTGTAGTGACGTAACTATGGGGCGGGGAGAGTTATCTTGGGGATCAATCCCTCCCATGAGTCTCGTAATGAAAATAAGAAATTTGAATAAGTTTTTATTTTGAACTAGCAACCCGCCCAGGCTTCACCCGTTTCCTTTAACAGTTTCTTTCGTTTTCAATGAACTACGACCTATAGGCCTATCCGTTTTACGTCTCGGCATGAAAAAATCCACAGCCTGCTTCCAGCCGGCCGACCGGGTCAGGGAATGGAATGAATGAAGCCCCCATCTAGCAGCGAGGATATGAAATGTGTCAGCTGCCGAAGCCTGTCGCAATCCCTTGGGGCAATGATTAAATGAATGACAGATGAAATGAAATGAAGTGGAGAGTGTTGCTGGAATGAAATTGTGACAGGGAAAGCCGGAGTACCCGGAGTAAAACCTGTCTGCCACCGCTTTGTCCATCACAAATCTCAAATGGAGTGACTAGAATTTGAACTATGGACCCAGCGGTGAGAGGCCGGTGAGCTGCCGCCTAAACCACGGAGGCTCTCGGTCTCGGCATGATGGGTTAAAATCATCGACTGGACTATTAATTATATTATCATGGAGGTAGCATGTGCAACGGACGTAATTTTAGAATGGCGAGGTACATGAAACACAAATCCCCCTTCCGTCCAATCTAAACTTGACTGTGTATTCTGCGGAACGAAGGCTAAAACTGGGGTTATAGGCTCGCTCGCTCTCTAGCTACCTGTCTTTGAAGGTAGTAATTGAATGGAGATCGTTGGAAGAAATGAAAACGTAAAAACATCTATAGTGGGTGATGTATTGAAGATAGAGATATGCTATTGCGGACTTTTTGCATAACATTTCATGCTAAACAATTCTTACACCCATAGTGAATAGATATTTTTAACGGTTTACCCAGCGTAGGCTTGAATAGCTCACGGACAACAGGTTAATTTTTTTATTTTTTGACTCGATTCACTAAAATCGAAACTGCTCGGCTTCTTTTGGTCATAAATGAATGATTTCCTACAGAAACCTTCCTCGAGAAATCCATTACAGAATGGTGAAAACCGCATCAAAATCCATCCAGTGGTTCTCGAGATTAGGCCTACCCGGATCACTTAAGAATCGGGACTTTGTGTTGTACTAACAGTAAGTAGAGATAAAACGAATCTTCGGATTAATGTCCAATGATTGGATTGTGTTTGAAAGCATTTATTTTCACTCGTGTATTATTTTTTGGGCTACTATAACACTTACTGGAAGAGTGAGATGGTCAGCTGTTCAGTTAGCCAGAGAGGTGGCAGTAAGGTAGGTGTAGCACTGTCTTTTCTCATGCCTTTCCAAACAAGATGTTCAGTAAAGAACATATAGCCTACTTTCTCCTAAATGCATGGGTACTGTTATAACTCTTTGTCCTTTTTAAGGAGTATAATTGAATGTTGGTTGTAGAAGCTTGTTGAAATGCACCGTGCTATACGGATATTAAACATGAATATGAGGTGCTCTTTCCTAGTGCTACCTCTGTACAAAAAATTTCGTTCAATTCGGGTTCACCGTGTTTGAAAAGATAGGGCGAATCGATTTGCACACATACATGGCCACCATATGCAAACTATTGGCCCGATGACCATGTAGTTCAGTCAAAAGATGCTTCCCACAAATAGGTATGTTGTTGCAAAATTTGGTAGAGATCAAATTAATAGGTTGGTCGTAATTTGATTTAAGCTTTTAGCATTTGGGTGGCCACCATTCCGTTTCTGTCAAGATGGCGGTGATAAAATCATGACACTGAGGTGCTCTTTGCTAGTGCTAACTCTGTACTAAATTTCGTTCAATTCGGTTTCACCGTGTTTGAATTGATAGGGGAAATCGATTTGCTCACATACATGGCCGCCATCCGCAACGTATTGGGTTGATGACCTTGTAGTTTGGTCAAAAGATTCTTCATACATAGAGGTATAATATTGCAAAATTTGGTAGAGATCAAAAGATTGGGTTGTTCGTAATTTTATTTAGGCTTTTAAAATTTGGGTGGCCGCCATTACGTTCTCGTCAAGATGGCGGCGATATAGAACATGACACTGACGTGTCCTTTGCTAGTGCTACCTCTATACCAAATTTCGTGCAATTCGGTTTCGCCGTGTTTGAAATGATAGGGGGAATCGATTTGCACACATATATGGCCTCGATCTGCAAACTATTGTGCTAATGACCTTGTAGTTTAGTCAAATGACGCTCGCCATATAAGTATATGTTGTTGCAAAATTTGGTAGAGATCGGATGATTGGGTTAGTCGTAATTTGATTTAAGCTTTGACCATTAGGGTGGCCGCCATTACGTTTCCGTCAAGATGGCAGCGATGTAAAACATGACTCTGAGGTGCCCTTTGCTAGTTCAATTCGGTTTCACCGAGTTTGAATTGATAGGGGGCACAGACATTCCGAGTACACACACACTTACACACACACACACACAGACAGACACACAATTTTTGGCCATGAGTAGATCTCATAAGTCTACTTTAATTTTTTGCAAAAATCGAAAGTAGGCTAAAAATAGGCCACTTGTCAGTTGCCATTCTGTTAGTATCCGAGAGCGTCATTGTGTTGAGCTGTTTCGTTGATTTTAGTTAAACTTTAGTTGTAAACCGTATGTTATTAATATTTATAAAATGCCGGCGAATAAAGCTGGTCCCTATAATTGAATATCAATAAAATCGTTAAATTTGGAGCATTTAAGCATTGACGAGTGCAAATACAGCGCATCAAATGCTAATGAAATCCAACACAAAAATAATAATAAGAAGAAGAAGAAGAAGAAGAAGAAAGAAAGAAAGAAAGAAAGAAAGAAAGAAAGAAAGAAAGAAAGAACATGTATGACACATTATATTTTATTGAATTAAATCTCTCTTTTCTTGTTTCTGTGAGAGCGTACTGAAGGGAGTGAAATCCGTCAATATATCGAAAAAACAATTAATCAATTCGACTAACCAATTAATCTATTAAACACTCAAACGATTAATCGTTATTTGTAAAAATTAATCGTTTTATCCTTCGATTAATCGATTATTCGGTAACTAAAATTAATCGATTAAAAGTAGGCCGACCTGACCAAATTCATTTTATCATTTCAAATGATCTTGTCGACTTCATCGTTATGCTTAGGTCTACCGTTATGCGTCATGGTTACGGCGTGTATGACGTCATCATGTTGTTCAGTGCATATGTACCGAGTCTGAGTTTACTCCTGGGGTCTGGCGTTTTGCAAACGGAGACAGCGAGTGCGTGACGTCATGCAGCCCCCGCGCGGGAAGCCTAAGTTAAAGGGTAATGGAGTCTGTTGAGTCAGAGTTTACTCCTGGGGTCTGGCGTTATGCGAACGGAGACGGCGAGTGCGTGACGTCATGCAGCCCCCGCGCGGGAAGCCTTAGTTAAAGGGTAATGGAGTCTGAGTTTACTCCTGGGGTCTGGCGTTATGTGAACAGAGACGGCGAGAGCGTGACGTCATGCAGGCCACGCGCGGGAAGCCTAAGTTAAAGGGTAATGGAGTCTGTTGAGTCTGAGTTTACTCCTGGGGTCTGGCGTTATGCGAACGGAGACTCCTGAGCCTTTCTAACATGTGTAGCATTTGCAGCATGCGTCATTTGAAATGATATAAAGTCTAGTCCCTCAGACTGGCTGTACCTTTTAGCCTACTTTCGATTTTTGCAAAAAAATGAAAGTAGACTTATGAGATCACTACAGGGCGAAAAAAAGTGTGTCTGTCTGTGTGTGTGAATGTGTGTGTGTGAGTCTGTGTGTGTGTGTGTGTGTGTGTGTGTGTGTGTGAGTGTGTGTATTCTGAATGTCTGTCCCCCCCCCCTATCAATTCGAACACGGTGAGCGCAAATTGAACGAAATTTGGTACAAAGGTAGCACTAGCAAAGGACACCTCAGTGTCATGTTTTATATCGCCGCCATCTTGACGGAAACGTAATGGCGGCCACACAAATGTTCAAAGCTTAAATCAAATTACGACTAACCTAATCATCCGATCTCTACCAAATTTTGCAACAACATACCTTTATGGAGGGAGCATCCTTTGACAAATCTAATAGGTCATTAGCCTAATAGTTTGCGGATGGCGGCCATCTTTGTGTCAAAATCGATTACCCCCATTAATTCGAACACGCTGAAACCGAATGGAATGAAATTTGGTACAGAGGTAGCACTAGCAAAGGGCACCCCAGTGTCATGTTTTATATCGCCGCCATCTTGACGGAAACGTAATGGTGGCCACCCAAATGTTCAAAGCTTAAATCAAATTACGACTAACCTAATCATCCGATCTCTGCCAAATTTTGCAACAACATACCTTTATGGAGGAAGCATCCTTTGACAAATCTAATAGATCATTAGCCTAACAGTTTGCGGATGGCGGCCATCTTTGTGTGAAAATCGATTCCCTCTATTAATTCGAACACGGTGAAACCGAATAGAACGAAATTTGGTACAGAGGTAGCACTAGAAAAAGCCACCTCAGTGTCATGTTTTATATCACCGCCATCTTGACGGAAACGTAATCGCGGCCACCCAAATGTTAAAGGCTAAAATGTAATTACGACCAACCTAATTTTGTGAAAAGCATCTTATGACTGACTTCAAGGTCATCAGCCCAATAGTTTGCAAATAGTCTCTACCAAATTTTGCAACAACAAATCTTTATGTGGGAAGCATATTCTGACCAAACTGCTAGATCATCAGCCCAATAGTTTGCAGATGGTGGCCAAGTATGTGTGCAAATCGATTCCCCCTATCAATTCAAACACGGTGAAACCGAATTGAACGAAATTTGGTACAGAGGTAGCACTAGAAAAAGGCACCTCAGTGTCATGTTTTATATCGCCGCCATCTTGACGGAAACGGAATGACGGCCACCCAAATGTTAAAAGCTTAAATCAAATTTCGACCATCCTAATAATTTGATCTCTACCGGATTTTGCAACAACATGCCTTTTTGTGAAAAGCATCTTATGACTGACTACAAGGTCATCAGCCCAATAGTTTGCAAATAGCGGCCATGTATGTGTGCAAATCCATTCCCCGGATCAATTCAAACACGGTGAAACCGATTTGAATGAATTTTTTTACAGAGGTAGCACTAGCAAAGGGCACCTCATATTCATATTTAATATCCCTATAGCACGTTGTATTTCAACAAGCTACTAAAACCAACATTCAATTATACTCCTTGAAAAGGACAAAGAGTTATAACAATACCCATGCATTTAGGAGAAAGTAGGCTATATGTTCTTTACTGAACATCTTGTTTTAATATCGTGTGGTATCCTGGGAGGCCGAGTGCAGGTATCTCTTGTTGACGTCCGTGGGTGACCTGCAGGTCCTAATGATGGAGACGGCGCATGCACCCAGCCCCCGGACCAGGGGAACGAAAATCAGGAGATTAAAATTCCGATAGCCAGGTCGGGTATCGAACCCGAGATCCTTCGTGGGGAAATCTAGCGCGCTAACCAATTCGCCACGGGGCCGGATATACTTCCTAATGATGCCCGAATTCTTTCTGAGTATTCTTATCTCACTCGGATGAACTGACTAGCCTGCAAATACTGGTCTTCAATGTAGCTAGGATTAGCCACAAAGAACCAACTGCCCGGAATATCACGATAAAACATAGCTTACTTGTTGCTTAATGGTCAATTAAACACACTGTAATATTTTATATACAACTTCGTTAATCTCCATATCTACATCCGTGGAAACACAGAGCCGCTAATTCCAGGAGCTTTGAGATTCTAGTAAACAGCGCGTGGGAGTTGTCGCCAGATGACGTGCTGTGATGAAACACTAATACATTAGGCGGAACATCACGCAATGTGTATTACTATATTCCCTGTTTCAACCAGTCCTCAACGAGCCCTCGCTTATCACATTCATCTTATCGGAACAACGCGCACTTGTTTTATGATTTTAAATGATCTTGTCGACTTCTTCGTTACGCTGAGGTCTGGCGTTACGTAACGCTGACGGGATGAAATGTACCTAGAATGCACTGAGGTGTGTGACGTTATAGTACGATGTAGCAGCCGAGTATCAAGAAGGCAGTGCGAGAACAGAGTTTCAAACAGGCAGAGCGAGAACAATCAAGTAGGCAGTGAAGAAACAAAATAGAATCTTAAAACTCTGTTCTCGCACTGCCTTCTTGGTACTCGGCTGCTAGTATTTAAAATGATATAAAGTCCATTCTTTCAGACTGACTAACCGTGTCGTTTTATGTAGTGATCAGAACTTTACCTGAAACAGTTACATTGGTCTATCCCGTTAATCGACGCAATGAAAGAAGTTAAGGTGCCTGCTTAAAAGAAGCTATAGTTTTAACTTCTAACCATTAAAGTGACCAACTAATACAATACGCCACAAGAATTATAGCATGAAGTAAACTTTTTGTTTAAATATTTTGAATTTTCAGTTGAAACACTGGTAGGTTGGTTCCTTAGTTTATGGGCTGCGACAACGCGGACATGTAGCCCCGTGTACTTTGGGTGTGTGTAGAATCTGTCTGATAACCGGTGTTAATTGTGATGGCTGTATTAGTGTTTTAATTCAAGCAAGGGCTGCAGACGATAATTTCAAGTAGTTCCTACTTCTGCTACCAAATTCTACCGTCCACGACGCCTAGCTTGCGGACTTGGCTACTAGATGCCATCGCACTCAGCGCCTGGTGGCGAACGTTAGAACTAATATAGGGTTATAAATTCCAACCTACACATTTTGGCTTCACACAAGTGTACTTAATGGAAGGTTCTTTTTCATGCCATAAATCTATGATATGGGACCGCCGGCTTTACTTCCCCTCCGAAGGAAGGCATACTGAGGGATTTTGAACGCTCTTAAAACAAGATGTTCAGTAAAGAACATATAGCCTTCTTTCTCCTAAATGCATGGTTATTGTTATAACTCTTTGTCCTTTTCAAGGAGTATAATTGAATGTTGGTTGTAGTTGCTTGTTGAAATACAACGTGCTATACGGATATTAAACATGAATAGGAGGTGCCATTTGCTAGTGCTACCTCTGTAAAAAATGTCATTCAATTCAGTTTCACCATGTTTGAATTGATACGGGGAATCAATCTGCACACATACATGGCCACTATCTGCAAACTATTGCGCTGATAACCTTGTAGTTCAGTAAAAAGATGCTTCCCACAAAAAGGTATGTTGTAGCAAAATTTGGTAGAGATCAAATGTTTAGGTTGGTCGTAATTTGATTTAAGCTTTTAACATTTGGGTGGTTGCCATTCCGTTTCCGTCAAGACGGCGGTGATATAAAACATGACGCTGAGGTGCCCTTTGCTAGTGCTACCTCTGTACCAAATTTCGTTCAATTCGGTTTCACCGTGTTTGAATAGATAGGGGGAATCGATTTGCACACATACATGGCCGACATCTGCAAACTATTGGGCTGATGACCTTGTAATTTAGTCAAAAGATTCTTCATACATAAAGGTATTATGTTGCAAAATTTGGTAGAGGTCGGATGATTAGGTTGGTCGTAATTTGATTTAAGCTTTTAACATTTGGGTGGCGGCCATTACGCTTTCGCCAAGATGGCGGCGATATAAGACAAGACACTGAGGTGCCCCTTGCTTGTGCTACCTCTGTACCAAATTTCTTTCAATTCGGTTTCACCGTGCTAAATTGATAGAGGGAATCGATTTGCACACATACATGGCCCCATCTGTAAACTATTGGGCTGATGACCTTGTAGTTTAGTTAAAAGACGCACGCCTTATAAATATATGTTGTTACAAAATTTGGTAGAGATCGGATGATTAGGTTAGTCGTAATTTGATTTAAGCTTTGAACATTTTGGTGGCCGCCATTAAGTTTCCGTCAAGATCGCGGTGATATGAAACATGACACTGAGGTGCCCTTTGCTAGTTCTACCTTTGTACCAAATTGCGTTCAATTCGGTTTCACCATGTTCAAATTGATAGGCGGGGACCGACATTCAGAGTACACACTCACACAGACACACAGACGGACACACAATTTTTGGCCCTGTGTAGATCTCATAAGTCTATTTTCATTTTATTTTTTTTGCAAAAATCGAAAGTACGCTAAAAATCCAACGAATTCGGCTGGGTTTGAACCTGCGACCTTGGGCATAGAAGCTCAGCATGCTACCAAATACGCCACCGAAGCCGCCAGTTAAAACATTGAATTCATCCCAAATATAATAATAATAATAATAAGAAGAAGAAGAAGAAGAAGAAGAAGAACCCCTGTCACTACAGCCCAAGAAGGGCCTAGGCCTAACAAGCGACTGCTGCCCTGCCATTTGGCCTGCAGATTATTGGATGACGCGTGGTCAGCCCGTCAGGTCCCCTCGGCCGTTAATCTTAGTTTTCATGACCGGAGCGCTGACTCACTGTCAGACAGCTACTCAATTGTCTTCACGAGGCTGAGTGCACCCCGTCCCAGCCCTCACGTCAGTTTCTAAAATCCCTGACGGAGCCGGGAATCGAAATCGGGGCCTCCGGGTGAGAGGCAGGTGCGCTGCCCCAAACCACGGGGCCGGCTAACCCTAATAAGCCCTCATTTTTATTTTATTTTATGTAGAAAACATCTCTTAGCTGACAATGTAGGGTCCCCATCTCAGCAAAAACGAAAACTTAAGCAGTTAACTCAATTGTCCCAAACGTTGAAGGGCTGAAGGGCCCGGTAGGTTTCAAATTGTGAGTCTTGGAGAGCTCTATCAAACTCAAAATTTAAATTTCGAAAATCACTTCTGACTTAAATGCAGTTCCGGAAAAACAGCCTAAAATCGATTGTTTCTTTACTCGTTTTTATTTGGTTAAATCCTAGCCAGATTAACATATTTACATCAATCTTTCTTTTAATCCCGCCTCCGTAGCGTAGCGGTCAGCATGGTTAGCTGCCGCCCTGGAGGTCCTGGGTTCGATTCCCGGCTCTGCCACGAAATTTGAAAAGTGGTATGAGGACTGGAACGGGGTCTACTCAGCCTCGGGTGGTCCAAATGAGTAGAGGGGGTTCGATTCCCACCTCAGCCATCCTCGAAGTGGTTTTCCGTGGTTTTCCGTGGTTTCCCACTTCGTCTTCGGGCAAATGCCAGGATGGTATCTACTGTAAGGCCACGGCCGCCTTCCCTCCTCCTTGCCTATCCATCCCAATCGTCCCTTCCCTTCCTATCCCTCATGAGGCCCCTGTTCGCTTTGCAGGTGAGACCGCCTGATCACACCTCCCCAGTTGTATCCAAACCAACCAAGTGTTCCCAGCTCTAGGTCACTGCCTGGAAAGGCGGTAGTGTTGATTTCCCTCGCTGAGTCCGTCCTGGAGAGTAAAATTGACTAAAATTGACTGACTTTCTTTTAATGTGTTCCTTGGTTCCATACCCACACGTATTTTTAATTTTCTTGAAAAATCTTCACACCGGAATTAGTTATAAGGACTTAAGTGAAACTCTGCACTGACTTACACTAGCGCTCGTAGTGGCAGAAAAGGCAAACTACTTATCTAATCTATCGGATATGGTTGATTTTCCGGTGAACAATTATCAGTTTACCGCGTGTCATCATACCGGCACCTCGTAAGAAACGTTTGTTGTTGTTGTTGTGTTTGTTTGCGTCTTCAGTCTTTTGACTGGTTTGATGCAGCTCTTGATGCCTCCCTGTCCTAAGCTAATAGTTTCATCTCTACATAGCCACCACACCCTACATCCGAGGCAATCTGTTGAACATATTCTAACCTTGGTCTACCCCTACAGTTCTTGTCCTTGACCTTTCCTTCCATAACTAAGCTTGCTATTCTCGCCAGAAACATCTCTCCTCTTCCACTAGTCATAATACCTCTTCGTTTGTAACCCTATCCACCTATCTGATCTTCATCATTCTCATGTAACACCACATTTCAAACGCTTCAATTCTCCTCTTTTCTGCTGCACCCATAGTCCAATTTTCACTTCCATAGAGCGCCACTCTCCAGACAAAGGCCTTCAAAAATGACTTCCTAATACCAAAATCTGCATTAGATGACCTCTACGTTTGCAAAAGTGGAAATAACAACGAAAATTAATTTAAAATGCACCAAAAAGGATTAGTGTTCATGGAAGGTCTAGTCTATGACAATAAAGAATGTTTTCGACATTGACTTGCTTGCCTGAAGGGCTACCAACTGTGGAGCAGTTCTAACTTGCGCTTACCACATGCTTCACTCTGGTTAATGCGCCACGCGGCTGTTGGCACTAACTCAGTCAACACAACACATATACAAACCCAAGCCAAACCAGCCTTTAGTATGTATGTCTACCCCTTATTATTCCCGTTTTCCAACGGGGTCAGGGATGAGATGCGATGGAAGTCTTTGTGGCGATGGTTTTTACGGCCGGATGCCCTTCCTGACGCCAACCTCATGAGAGGAGTTAATGAGAGATTAAATGAATGATGCTGAATGAAACTGGGCAAGGATGTGGAAGGAAGCGGCCGTGGCCTGTCAGAAGGTACCGTCACAGCATTTGCCTGGTGTTGAAAATGGGAAACGACGGAAACCATTTCAAGGACGGCCGACGGTGGGGCTCGAACCCACGCGTCTACCGAGTCAGCAGAGAGCTTGGCCCCATGACCTAATGCTGCGCGTTAGCCAGCGTAGCCACTACTGTCGGTTCAAACCAGCCTTTAGTATTGAGTCTTATTTTCGGAGGGGGTGCCCGTGTGAGGTCTGGCGCACTCATTCAGGAAAGCGCCACCAGAGCGCATGTCAGTTCGTTCGCTCGTTCAAATGAATGCAGAGCATGATATATATATAATTCATTCTTTTGGGCTAATGCCGTGTGTATTTTCAATTTAAACCATACGTTTCGGAGAAACCTTGCCTCCTTTTCTTCCTTGAAAATTAAATTTAATACAAACTGTAATTGAGAGGGCACATTGGAGGTGCCATGGTACACCAATATCACCTCACGGACCGCCCCTAACGTTGCCTTCAGAAAGCTCAGACTCCTGCCAGGAGTAGGAATCATAGATTCTCTTCACAACTATTATTTGCTGTTTCACTGAATCTTCACTGTGATTTTTTTTTTTTTGAAGTGTAACATCTTTCCCGCTCGGTTGCTCGATAGTTTTGTGGGAGTGATTTTGAAAATTGGGGACGGAAGTGGATCGGAACGATCGAGCTGGCAGTGGTGGATCAAACGGAAGTATGCACTGCCCGCTCGATCGATCAAACGGAAGTGTACTAGCTGGCAGTGGTGGACAACGGGAGTATGCACTGCCCGCTCGATCGATCAAACGGAAGTGTACTAGCTGGCAGTGGTGGACAACGGAAGTATGCACTGCCCACTCGATCGATCGAATGGAAGTGCGCCCTAGCTGGCAGTGGTGGATCGAATGGAAGTATAAGACGCACTGCCAACTCGATCGATCGATCCAGCTGGCACTGGTAAGAGAAACAATCAGCGCTTGGTGTCGAAAATTGATACCATGACACACTCTCGGCCATGTGGAATGTATATGACATACTGAACGGAAAACGCTCATGCGAAATCTGGTGTCAAGTGATTTAAACAAATGACATGGTACATGTTCGAAGTCTTCGTATCAGTATTTAAATGGTAAAATGCCTTAAAATCAAACATTGTAAGTAGTCGGCATTAAATTGGCATAGGATAAGGCATTTTAAACTCAATGTCACTCAGGAACATTATCGAAACAAGCAAAATGTAAATGAAACTTAATTCCGTAATGCAATATTATTTAAACGTGGAAATAAGACATCATCTTGTACCCAATATTTGCGTAGTCGAAATAGCCGTGGGATTATTGCGTATGACTGTGAATCTAGAGATCTTGGGTTCGAATCCTGGGCGGGGTAGATATTTTTGTTACCAGATTATCATTTTAAAGCCATTAACAGAAGCGTAAAATAGCAAGTTCTGAAACAGAAATCATTCAAACCTTTAGTGAAGCCAGCGTAAATATATTTTGAACTAGCAAAATACTTTGCAATGTTGCATAAGAAGGCGGCAATCAGTAAAATCAAACTCAGCCCCGTCGCTAGCGCGCTGCGATCAGATTTCAATCCGATTGCGGGTGGGTAGGCAACCCATTTTACAGTTCCGTGTTGAATCGGAACACGCTGTACGAATGCTTCATAAAAAGCGATCAAAGAAAATCGTTGGAAAAAAACACTTTTTCTGTACACACACCTTTAAAAGCAGTCCACTCTATAGTGGAGACTTTCTTCCTGGTCTTTCTACTCCCATTGCTTGGCTAATCGTGCTACTTTCGTGCCCAATTACGTATTCTGTTTCTGTACAAAAGCCTTATGGTATTGTTTCTAGGATCAATACCTACAGCATGTATTACAACAATTTTTCCTTTCCAGGTTGTCATCATACCGAGATATTACGGCATCGACAACACGTCATTTTAGAGCTTTTACTTCAATGCGCACATCGATTTACTTTTTCTTTTTACTTGAGTCCATATCAGATTGTTAAATGATCCATTTGAATTTTAAGTACGACAGCGAAGACATTTACTGAGGAGTCTAGATGTACTAGCTCGTAATAAATTGTTTTCATTGTGACATTTTCTATGGATAGATTAAATCTAAGGATTTGAGAAATAGGTAACTTCAAAGAGAGACATGTTACAAAGTGGAGTAGTTGTCTCGTTTGCATTCATGTTTTAATTAAATAATTATAATGCATGCTCACATAGTGCGTCACAATAAACTATAAATCCTACAGTTCCTACTTTGCAGGTTAGCCCGCCTGGGCGAAGTGCTGATCACACCTCCCCAGTTGTATCCATCCGACCTGATGTTCCAAGCTCCAGGACACTGCCCATAGAGGCGGTAGTGGTGAGTACCCTCGCTGAGTCCGTGGGAACCACCAACCTAGAGGGTAAATTGACTAAATAAAAAAAATAAAGAAAATGTGCACACAGTAGGCCAATCTAATTCCGGCTATTAGGTTTGATAGGCTAAGATAAGCTCGTAGTGCAGATGAACGAAGTGTTCTGCCTTTTAAAACAACAATCACCATCATCACGTTGTTTTGGCTTACCTATTGATCTATTTATTTATTTATTTATTTATTTACTTAATAATTTGTATGTTTATTTGTTTATCTATGTGTCTAATTATCTATCTTTATATCTATTTATCTATTTATTTGTTTATTTTTTGTTTGTCTATTTATTTATTGATCTATTGGTCTATTTATCTATTTATCTAATTATTTAATTGTTGATGTGTAACATCTTTCCACTCGGTTGCTGGATATTTCCGTGGGAGTGATTTTGAAAAATGGGACGGAAGTGGATCGGAGCGATCCAAGTATCACCAGCTGGCACACTTCCGTTCGATCGAACGGAAGTGTAAGACGCACTGCCAACTCGATCGATCGATCCGGCTGGCAGTGGTAAGAGAAACAATGAGCGTGCGGTGTCGGAAATGTTGAATGTATATGACATACTGAACGGTAAACGCGCATGCGAACTCTGGTATCAAGTGATTGAAACAAAGCTCATGGTACATGTTCGAAGTCTTCGTATCAGTATTTAAATGGTAAAATGCTTTAATATCAAACATTGTAAGTAGTCGGCATTGTCGGTATTATGTTTCTGCACAGTCGCCTCCGTAGCGTAGCGGTCAGCATGGTTAGCTGCCGCCCCGGAGGTCCTGGGTTCGATTCCCGGCTCTGCCACGAAATTTGGAAAGTGGTACGAGGACTGGAACGGGGTCTACTCAGCCTCGGGTGGCCCAAATGAGTAGAGGGGGTTCGATTCCCCCTCAGCCATTCTCGAAGTGGTTTTCCGCGGTTTCCCACTTCGTCTTTGGGCAAATGTCGGGATGGTACCTTCTTCAAGGCCCCGACCGCCTCCTTCCCTCTTCCTTGCCTATCCATCCTAACCATCCCTCACCTTCCCTCATGAGGCCCCTGTTCGCTTTGCAGGTGAGGCCGCCTGGGCAAGGTGCCAATCCTACCTCACCAGTTGTATCCCTTCCGATTCGATGTTCCCAGCTCTAGGACACTGCCCGTAGAGGCGGTAGTGGTGAGTTCCCTCGCTGAGTCCGTGGGTTCCACCAACCTGGAGGGTAAAAGACAAAAAAAATGTTTCTGCACAATGGCTATTCAAATATTAACCCACATAACGGTAATGCAGTCATCAATCTCTTATATATAATCCAAAACTGACTCATCGCCGCAGGGCTCAATCCACTAGACCTAGGAAGCTGAAATTTTCATGTTGGTTGATCCGAGTATGTAGAGGCTCACTAAGAAACGGTTTTTGAAAATTCAATTTGTAAGTGACTTTTTTCGGCCCTTTGGCATTGACAATCCAAAATTGACTCATCGACGCAGGGCTCAAACCACTAGACCTAGAAAGCTGAAATTTTGCATGTTGGTTGATCTGAGTATGTAGAGACCCAATAAGAAACGGTTTTTGAAAATTCAATTTGTAAGTGACTTTTTTCGGCCCTTTGGCACTGAGCAAGGACAGTCGGTAAAATGTTCGGATTTAGCTCATTTTAAGCCGCCACATACGAGAAACAATACACGGAGGTCCTGTAGGGACCCCGAAACACACTTTTTAAGTTCCTAAAATGAACGGTTTCGGAGATATTCCCACTTCTTCGAAGTGGAAACCACGAACATTGCTCCTCACATTGATACGCGCAAAAAGAGCTATAATCCATATTTCTACGATCAAATCGACTCGGAAAGTCTCATCTCTTATATATAATCCAAAACTGACTCATCACCGCAGGGCTCAAACCACTAGACCTAGGAAGCTGAAATGTTTCATGTTGGTTGATCCGAGTATGTAGAGGCTCACTAAGAAACGGTTTTTGAAAATTCAATTTGCAAGTGACTTTTTTCGGCCCTTTGGCATTGACAATCCAAAATTGACTCATCGACGCAGGGCTCAAACCACTAGACCTAGAAAGCTGAAATTTTGCATGTTGGTTGATTCGAGTATGTAGAGGCCCAATAAGAAACGGTTTTTGAAAATTCAATTTGTAAGTGACATTTTTCGTCCCTTTGGCACTGAGCAAGGACAGTCGGTAAAATGTTCGGATTTAGCTCATTTTAAGCCACCACATACGAGAAACAATACTCGGAGGTCCTGTAGGGACCCCGAAACACTTTTTTTAAGTTCCTAAAATGAACGGTTTCGGAGATATTCCCAAATAACTTTGTTCCCTCAGAGAAACAGATCAACGTTACTATGGCAACCGCTGAAATTTCGCAGACCGGGGATAGTTTTCTGGCAATATCTCGAAAACCGTTCGTTTTAGGGCCTTAAAACGCTGGGTTCGGTTCCCACCTCTAACCACGAACGTTGCTCCTCGCATTGATACGCGTAAAATGAGATATATTTTATACATAGAGGTTGCTTTTGGGGCTCGGATACGATCATGATTTTGAGTCTAATTTTATAATCTTTCAGCTGGTTGTTGTAAGCGAGCTTTCAGAAGTTTACTCGAATTTACAATGTTAAGATACTTTCTATTTTGCACGGTATGCTTTCATTTTCTTTATAAATTTGTTTTTTCTTAACTGAATATTTTTGTTTGCCAATTTTGATCTGCTCTTTTTCGTTTTTAACCATGATCTGCAACGTTGATTCACAGTCGAATGTGTCGTATTCTACCGGCTGTCACGTTAATTATTATTGTTTCTTAATTACTCTTACTGAGAAATTGGGCAAACTTATTTCAATAAAGTTGTTGTTTTGTCTTTCACGGCCATTGAATCCCCGCACAAGGCACGGCTTAAACCTAGAAAAGTTGCTGAGTTGTACTAATGGAGTAATGGTGCAGCAGAAAAGAGGAGAATTGAAGCTTTTGAAATGTGGTGATAAGGGAGAATGATGATCAGATGGGTAGTTAGGGTAACAAATGAAGAGGTATTAAGACGAGTGGGAGAGGAGAGATATTTCTGGCGACTGCTAATGAAGAGAAGAGATAGGAGGGTAGGACACATATTATGACACCCAGGAATAGCAAGCTTACTGTCGACCAAAATATTATGTGCACTCGAGTTTGAAGGTTGTTTGTGAAGTAGCCAATAGACCTTCATAAAATCCAATGACATCATCATTTTCGACGTTCGATTTTACGTTAGTTCATGTAGGTTTGGAATTTTTAATTTAAATTTTAATATTTTTTTATCGCAGTTGAAACACAAAAAGTGCCCCTTTTTAAGCGTGTTTCAACCATGCGTCACATTTAAGAATTATTATCTCACAAACCCGTAATCAGATCGAATCCGAATTTTAACACAAAATACATTGGAATGTTGTATAACTGGTTTATTAATTTCAAAATGTTGTGTGTTCCAGAACGAATGTTGTTATTATATTTGTAAGGTAACTCTTTCTCGGCTCGGGGTCGTTGGAAAATGTAGTTCTTGGTTGCGTTGTAATCCTTATACATCAAAAAGTTATGCTGTATGACTGTGAAATAGATAAATTAATTCACTTATTTTATATCGGTTTGTATTTGTACGGAGAATTAAGACATCGTTCACCAGCTAGCCGCTCCGGGAAATGCTATACAGCGTTGCTGATATGGAGGCCATCACTTCCGAGCGAGACGTGCCACGACGCGTGATGTAGCCCATCTTGGCAATGATGTACTGCTTTCACCGGAGCGGCTAACTGGTGAACCATGTCTTAATTCTCCGTACAAATACAAACCGATATACAATAAGTGAATTAATTTACGTATTTCACAATCACACAGCATACCGTTTTGATGTATAAGGATAACAACGCGACCAAGAACTACATTTTCAAACCATCCCGAGCCGAGGAAAAGTTACCTTACAAAAATAATAACAACTTTGTTTCTTGGACACAAAAAAAATTAAAATTAATAAACCTGTTATACAACATTCCAGTGTATGTTGTGTTAAAATTTGGATTCGATCTGATGACGGGTTTGTGAGATAATAATTCTTAAATGTGACGCATGGTTGAAAAACGCTTAAAAACAGGCACTTCTTGTGTTCCAACTGTGATAAAAAATATTAAAATATAAATTAAAAATTCCAAACCTACATGATCTAACGTAAAATAGAACGACGAAAATGATGATATTATTGGATTTTATATAGGTCTATCGGTTACTTCACAAACAAACTTCAAACTCGAGTATACATAATAGTTTGGTCGACAGTAGTTATGGATGGGAGGGTCGCAGACTAGAACTGTAGGGGTAAACCAGGGTTAAACAGATTGCCTCGGATGTAGGGTGTGGTAGCTATGTAGAAATGAAACGATTAGCTCAGGAGAGGGATACATGGAAGGCTGCATCAAACCAGTTAAAAAACTGAAGACTCAAACAACAACAATCAGGAATTGTAATTACTTAGAGAGGCATGTGGGGCAAAAGGGTCGTTGGAGAATTTCAATCCCTGGGATGTAACACTGGAAGAGACTGCATAATGTACATCAGCGGCCAAGGTGAGCGATATTTAACTATAGGTCTATTAATAGGGATATGTTTACGTTCAAATCATCAATTAGTATGGCCAAATTACATCCAGAATAGCTTAAGTAAGAATACATTTAATTCCCCATATTCCGATAGATTTGCCATTCCAGTGTGCAAGAGTGCAGTTCCCTCTTCAAACAATATTCGCAATTTCTTTAACAAAGCGCAATGACACACACTTAACAGTAGCACGTGTACATTTAGACAAAACAATTTTTTCCCATGGCCAACTGTATGTGGCGTGCTCGCGAGCATCCGGACAACAAAATCGTTATGTCTCAGCAGAAGATGGCAAAACCATAAACGTAATTTTAAAATGTGTTAACTTAATGTAACAACGAACCCTGCAGACGTTCACAACTCGATAAAATTCCCACTTTGCTGATCATATCAATATACTGTATGTATCAGAATATTCAGAATTAGAATGGACACACCTATAGCCGCGATTGCTGTAATAGAATAGACCAATTATCAGCAATAATGCATCGTCCCCATTGTCTTGATCGCGGGCGAAGCCGCGGGTACCTGCTAGTATAATGTAATCGTTGTGGTTATACGAGAATTGAGCAAGCCTTCATGAACTATTGCTGAATACATTCTCTTTACTCACAAGAGGGCCTATTCATAAGGCATTTTAAACTCAATTTTACGCAGGTACATTATCGAAACAAGCAAATATAAATGAAACTTAATTCCGTAATGCAGTATTATTGGAACGTGGAAATCAGTCACCATCTTGTGAACAATATTTGCGTAGTCGAAATAGCCGTGGGGTTAGCGCCTATGACGGTGAATCTAGAGATCTTGGGTTTGAATCCCGGACGGGGTAGATATTTTTGCTACCAGATTATCATTTTAAACGATATTTATCATATCAGTATGACTCATTTTAACAGAATCCATATGAAATTACGTGTTGGTCTGTGAATGAGGAGGACCTGTTTATAAGGAATTTAAGGTTATGAGCGGTGTCGCGTCTATTAATCTAGTTGATCCATATCGTATTCTTTATTTAGGCTAGTGCTGGTGGAAGCTACAAATCATCAAATAAAATGAGTTCCGTATTATAAACTACAATATCTGTAAAACACTCCCTATTACAATAGATTAATATTTGTGCCAATAATAGTATAAAATACCGATGTATCAACAATTTCTCGTGAGGTTTCTTCTATGTCAGATGTTACACATCATATGCGACTACTGTAAGGCTTTTTTCTTTATTTATGAATCTATTTATTTATTTATCCATTTGTCTATTTATTTATTTATTTGTCTATTTATTTAATTATGTATTGTTTATTTGTTTGTTTATTTATTTATCTATATGTTCATTTGTTTGATTATCTGTTTATTTGTTTATATGTTTGTTCATCTATTTATCTATTGATCTACTTATCTTTTTATTTTTTATTTTTATTTTTTTGCATATTTATTGATCTATTTATTTATTTATTTATTTATTTATTTATTTATTTATTTATTTATTTATTTATTTATTTATTTATTTATTTTCGGCGCGCTAGATTAATTAGTGTGATAATCGGAGGGTGGGAAATGTGGAAATCGATTAGCGATATTGACTGCTGTCAAATATTTACAAGGCGAAGTAAAGCAGATGTCTGAATGAAATCGTAACTTTGGATTGTTAATGATTGTTGCCTGCAATCTCCAAAAATACGAAACGTAAATATGAACTCTCTTATTAAAGGAACATCACGGAAGTAAATATATAGCAGTACGCATGTACTCATCTGAAGAAAGATTCTCTATACTGTATTAGTGTAGCCGTGTAATAATTTACCCTAAAGGCTTATATATCCTGGCCGTGTATATACTGCAGAGTGAGGGTTCTCGTTCAGTAAGCCTTAATCCTCTCTATTAACAGCATACATTTCAATCAGTAGCTAATCTCTGCTAGGGGGAGATACAACATTTTGGTCATCGACAAGTTCTTCTTTGTATCACCAGAATCATAAATGTCGTTTATGTTCGACGATGTCGATATGTAAATATTATATGTCAGAAAACTGTTTCATAATGGGGAACAATAAAGTACTACTTTTCATTATAACACAGTTTTTCCAACCAATCAGATCTCAACATTTTCATTCATTGAACAATTAGGTAAGGATAGCTTCTGACATGCACACAAAATCCAACATGTCGGACATGAATTACATGATTTTAAAGTTGACAATGTTGCCTATATTGGATCAACCATTGTAGTTACAATGCATAAACAAACTAGGCAATATTGCAAAAGAAATAGCACTGTACCTTAATATGCGCAACTCTAATATCTACATATTCGAAAGATTTCGCCGACAGTTTTAGTGAATGCTGTTGTTGACATAAACACACCAGAACGTCATGGAGGAAGCATGCGTATGACATTAGTTCCACGGCAATTATAATCCAGCTCTATGTTCAGTAAATAGATTTCTTATGCGAAACGTTTCCGCCGGATATCATAACTGTTCTATTTGGTACTCAATACTGATTTGCCTTCCGTTGCCATTCTATACGCATTGAATTTGAAGAATATCTAGTTGATAATACGATATATTTTAATTTTAAAACGTTTGCAACAACCTATTTTGTGTTATTTGACTAAAATAACAAAATGATCCAACAATGTTTCAAAGCTTTGGGGATCGGTATTGGGTAGAGATCAAATGCTGAGCCCACAGAATTCCCAAGAAGAAGAATTCAACCGACAGAATCACGACAGATATTTACGTTAGAACATGTAATAACGTTATAATTATCGTCGAACATAAATAGTCGTATTCAACTCGCCTATAATGGTAATTAAGACACTCGTATGGAAATTATAAAACTCGCTTCGCTCGTTCTATAAACATACTCGTGTCTTAATTATTGCCATTATAGGCTCGTTACATAATTTACTATCTCGTTACTAAGCCCACACATTACTGTCATCGCTGAATTCACAACGACTAAAATATAATCGCTAATATTGACCTGTCACTGCTTTGTAGGAAAATATGACGTTCCCGTAGTGATTGGTAGGAACAACATATTGGTAGGCGCGTTTTGGCACTCCCTCTGGTATTAACCTGGGATAGGTTTGCCTATAGTTTGTGGTTACACTCGCCAAAACGCTGTGGTCAGCCTTGGTATTAACCAAAGGGAGCGCCAAACGGTGCGATATGACATAGGCTACTTACAACATTTGGCCACGTTTTAACAATGCTGTTGCTGCTGTTGTTGTAGTTGCTGCTGCTGTTGTTCTTGTTGTAATTGTTATTGTTGTTGTTGTTGTTGTTGTTGTTGTTGTTGTTGTTGTTAAATTTAGGGACTTGACGTCTTGATCATCAGCCTCGTGTAGTTGGGTGTGCATTGAATCTACTTGATGATGTCTGATATTTTGGTCAGCATGGAGGCCTGGGTTCGATTCCCGGCTCTGCTAAGAAATTAATTCTGGTGTGAGGTCGGAAACGGTGTACACTTACCCTTGTGAGGAAAGACGGAGAAGAGGCAGGTTCGATTCCTTACTCAGACATTCTGGAAGTGATTTTCTGTGCTTTCCAACTTCTACTCCAGGTAAATGTCGGGATAGTACCTAACTTAAGGTCAGGGCTGTGTCCTACCCAAATCCTTCCCCAATCACAAATTACACACTAGAACAGCCATCACAATAATACAGGTTATCTCAGAAATTACATACACCTAAAAATACACGGGGCTATATGACCACGAAGTCGTAGCCCCTAAAATAATCTTCAACAACAACAATTAATAATAGTGATGTAGCGGCTGGTATTCTTGGCCGCTGTCCCGGGGGTCTGGGTTCGATTCCTGGCTCTGACAAGAAATTTAATTCTGGTCTGAGGACTGAGAGGGAATACACTAAACCTCGTAAGGCAAAACTGAGAAGAGGTGGGTTCGATTCCCACCGCAGGTATCCTGGAAGTGCTTTTCCGTGGTTTACCACTTCTACTCCAGACAAATACGTGATGGTTTCAAACTTAAGGTCACGGCCGCTTTTTTTTTCAATCCTCAACTGAATTAAAAATACACACATTATTACAGTTACCACCATATCACAGGTTATTAGACTATTTAAAAATATATAAATAATATTAAAACAGCAAGAAAATAATAATGTTATTATTATTAATAATAATGATAATAATAATAAATAATAATAATAATAATGTTCTTGGTTTTACTCCCTTATTGGGCTACTACTGCTGCTTTTAGAGACGACGTGCCGGGGTACGGGAGTTTTGCCCCGAGGGGATATTTAACGTGCCAGTAAATCTACTGACACGGCTCCCTCGCATTTGCGCACCCTCAAATACCAACTGACAGCACCAAGATTCGATCTTCCAACCTTGGGAGCAGCAGGCGAGAACGTTACCGCTGCGCCATGCAACCAGCCATATAATAACAAGAACAGTAATTTATAGGCGAGATAGATCACAGGAAGCAAAGGAAGAATATCCTCGGATAATGTATAAACACCCTTGACTGTATCTTGCCAATGCAGTAAACAACCCTGTACCATTTGGACGACACACCGCTGGTCTCTTTATCAGCTTTTGTTTTCTTCCCTGCCGGACAATAATAATTTTCTGAGAGCTACAGATTTATTACGTACGGTGGTGTGGAAAGCAATTCTACTCCTGTCCTCGCAAAGGCGCGCTCCACGAATCTCTAGTCCAGATCAGCTCCTGATCGCCCAAGATAGTGTCCCATAGCTCGGCAAGATATATCTGGCGCTGCGCCCACTCAAGTTTTGCCTCAACAATAGGGAGAGCATTATCCACTCGAGTCAATGTCCTCGTACACACAGCGGCTTTGCCAAGTGAGTTAAATACCTCTCCCAAGTGGGGTTCTTACAGACTCTCCAACTTCCTTTGTCAGAAAGTAATGTCCTGGCAAACGTTCAGCCTCGAAAACACTTTCTATTTGGCTCTCCACAAGTTCAAGCCATGCCCATTTGCTTTAGTCATGACTCGTACTGTATGTAGGATCACTAGAGCACGTTTCTCAATCGCTCTTATAATCAGGGTGTATTTGAAATACGAGGGGTGTTCCGATAAGTCCACCATTTCATAGGGAAGCTGCACATTGTCATAATAAAAGACAAGCCTTTAGTTATTCTTTCACATAGCCGCCATAGACATTCATACAGGGTCATTATCTTTGTGCGCCCCGGTAAACACGACAAGCTAAGCCGGCGTTGACTGGCGCTGTTCGCGGGTGCGCGTACACTGTTCAGTCGGTGGTGGCGCGCACTTTTACACTTTTACCAGACATGTTCAATAATGTGTAGCCTACTTACAGTGCTCATAGGCGATGCAGAAAATGTCCTCCCTCTCTTGTAACACACACCTGACATCTTCGGATGAAAGAATGGACAACAATCCCATCTATTTTTTGTTCTGTAAGAACATAACGTTGTATGTTAACATTTTTATTATTTACGGAGCCTGTTTCCTTGAATCGTTTAGCGAGCCTCCTAATTGTACTGGCATTAGGCACTGGCCTTCCTGAAATCTTGATTCAAAATTTTCATCTTGTTTCAAAACAAGACTTTCTGCTTTTCATAGATGAATTGTGGATATACTGTACACACGTTAGTGCAATGTGAATTGGCGTCGAGGCATGACCAACAATCACAGTAATCACAATACTCACAAAACGTGCAACAGTAACGTCTAAGCTTTATAGATACACGTCGATATGAATGACAAAACACGTGTGAACTAACGATATGAGTCAGCGGAGTGGGGTAATGCTCGCACATTAAACTATTGTTCTTATTACCAAGTTGTCTTTACTAGAGCTTAGTCTAAGCTTGACAGTTGATATGGAAGTATCTGTGACTAGGTATGGTAAGCCTCATGCATTCTATAAAGGATATTCATATATTGTGAAACGAACCAATAAAAATGGAACTGTTATTTGGAGTTGTACAAAACAACGTTCAAAACAATGTCGCAGTGAGCTAAAAAGCAAAAATAATGTGGTTTTAAGTGTCAGTGATCATCAATGTAGTGTACTGCATGAAACACTGTTGCTGTCAACAGAAAATCATGAAAATGCTAAAAAGCAAGTGCTACAAAACAATACTACTATTGAAAATAATTCAATGTTCAAAAAACCCTTAACATTATCAAAAGCCACGCCGACTCTACATGAGGACACTGTAGAGGAAGAGGAAGAGGAACAGGAAGAGGACCAGGAATATTTAACTGGTTTCAGTAATGTTGAGGATAATGTTGAGGATATTTATAGTGATTATAATAATAGTGATATAGATCATGCTGCTTATGATTATGATAGTGATAATGATCCAAAACAGGACAATAACATTTTCATGTCTATTGTTTACCGTGGAAGAAAAAAGATTTACAACAAGCTTTGTTTTTAAAACTATAACACACTATCGTAAAGGCAAAGACTTGTATTAAGTGTGCTTTTTATTGTCATAATCATGTATACTCTGCAATGTTAAATATTCTGACTTCTATAGAAAATAAAACAACATTGTACCATTATTTTCATTTATTTACAAACTTTATATACATTTTGTTTTGTTTCATGATAATATTTTTTAAGACAATACTAAACACTAAAACATTATTATCTATACACATATTTTTCTTTCAGTCCATTGTATGACTTATATCTTCCATTATTATTTGACATTTGTTTTTTTTTATTTAATTAAAACGAACCATGCACCAATTGTTTTTAAAACCTTCATATATTAAGTGTACAGGTTGCACAGCATTAGTGACATCATCAAAAACACTCTCCGACATATCATTAAACCGTGTAGGCAGAAATGTCTCAAAGTTTTCACATACACAAAGTACACGATCACCATATGCTGTTTTCAATTTCCGAATCTTGATAATGCGGAATGGAATATGCGTTGTCAATTCGCTGAGCTTCTTTGTCTCTAAGCCACATGCTTGACCCACAGCATTCAAAACATTCATTGTAGTAGCCTATAAACAAAAGAAAATCATATCTATTACACTCTAAAACAGCTTTAATAATATTGTGCAATTAGGGATTTTTCACTATGCATGGCTGATAAATTTTACTATTTATGCAAAAATGCCCTACCTGTAGCGGATACTGCTTTTCTGCATATAGCACAAGTGTTGAGTTCTAATGCACACTTGACACAGGCTATCATGTGTCCACCAGGCAAAAATACAACACCTAGTTCATCTTGATAACAAATTTTACATAATTGTTGGTCATACTTTTGTATCTGTTCTTGAGACAAGTCTTTTCTTTCAGCCTTATGTATTTGCTCTGCGTGTTCTAACTCTAAAGGCACTTTTATGTCTTGTGCTGCAATCACGTTTTCTTTACGAATAGTGTTCACAAATTCCTCACCTTTAAGCAACACCATGTATTTACAGTTTGGTAACCAACGAGCGTGTTGCACTAAAGGGTCATCAGTCATTTGCCAATCCTTTAAAGCAAATCCACAATAAAAACATATTGTTTTATCCCCTTCACCAGTATAAAAAATCCAGCTTCACTTAGCTGTTTGGTAAGGTGTTTTAATATTAATGGCCAAACATTTTTATAAGATTCTAAACGTTTTTCAACAGAGCTGTACTCTGGGTGTGCTAGTGCTTTAGTCTTGCAAACTCCCAATTTTTCAAAAGCACACGCCAATTCAACACTGTCTAGTACAGGTAATGAATTTTTTTTTGTCTACGAGTTTCAGTAGTGGTAAAATGGAATAGCATTTTTAAGTTAGACATACCTGAGTTTTAAACAGTTCACTCTTTGGCAGTGGTTTCGCTTTAGTGCGTTTCGGTTTTTTTTCAGCAACTGCTACAGCGGTAAGGCTTTCCTTTCCAAGTTTCTAAGAATAAATAAACCGCTATAAATACCTAAATTCAGGTTAATACATGCATTTCATAAAATAAAACATAAAACAAAAAAATGAAACAACTTAGTTTAAAAAATATCATTTCACCTTTACTTGCAGTGGCTTGTTACTGTTTCCTTCTAGTGAGCTCAAACGTGCAATGGTTTCTTCTCTCTCAGACATGTAAGGTATACCCGTTATCTGCAAACAAATAAATAAATAAAATCATTAATTACCTAATCAATAAATAATTGCTTGTAAATATATATATAAATCAATAAATGTATATATGAATAAATATATAAATAAATACCTACCCCACAACAAGGTTAAGTATTTTCCACCAACACCAAAACTGTTAAACAAGACCAGAGGTTTCACGCAACGCAATGTGTTCTAAGGTAGTCACCTAAGTGAGAGTGGAAATGATAACGACATGTCTTTATATATGTTACATTGCATGTATAATCATTTTTTCCCACACTTTGAACATCCTGTTATCGGTCACGAGGACAGCTAACGCCCAAAGTGAACACCTGTGCCGGATCAAATTTCACATGAACTTGTATTTTGTCACGTACCAAGCAAACAGGATGTAACTTGTTTAGCGTACATGTCATCTCACACGTGTATTCGCTCTTCCCTGCCACCACAATGGTCAGATTATTTCACCTTCAAGTGTCCTCTGCGTCTTTGTCATTTTCCATTGCACCTGTTGTCAAGTCAGATCAGCGCATTCCAATAAGCTCAAATGACATTCACATCCTGCTCCTCTGCAAGTTTGTTTTCTGTACTCGCTTCGACCAACATAGAACCAAGTTCTCATCACCGTTTACACGTTAAAGATCATCTTCGGGGTAAAGTATCAGAAAAAACGCACCCTCGCTCTGTCATAAACCGACCTGTCGAAATAGCGATTGATCTATTGAGCACAGCCACCGTGGTCAGAGACAGGTTCGTTGAAACACACACATCCAGCAGTATCGTCTCTCTCAACCACCACGCTTCATGAACATTATAAACAGGTATCGGTAAAGAATTTTTTTTTTCAACATGTATGGCGTTAGGCCCTTTGTCAAACATAGTTTCTAAAAGGGGGCGTGATCCCGAGTCCTAGGACACCTCGTACACGTCTCTAGCATTATGGGTTTGCGAGATAAAGCAACAAGTCTAAAATCATGGTTTTACCTAAACATGGTTTTTCATTCCTGCTCATCACGAACATCCTCGGCAAGAGGGCAACGCGGTGGAAAAAATGACACCTCGCACTTGTCTCTAGGCTTATTGGTTCGTGAGTTATCAGCAAAAACCACAAAAAACACTTGTTTACCCCAAAATCGCGTTTCTAATTTTTTTAAACTATAACGAGGGGTCCATAGCAAAGAGGACGTCACTCCGAGTCCCTGGACCCGTCGTACACGCCTCTAGCATGATTGGTTCGCGAGATATAGCAAAAAGTTTAAAATCACGGTTTTACCCCAAAACATTCTGTTTCCCTCATCCTCAAAAACTTTAACTTATTACCAAAATAAAGAGGGTTTCGAGACAAGCCATTTGACACGTCATAGGACCAAATCCGACCATGCATTCGTGAGATATCGAAAAAAGTCTAAAATCGTGGTTTTACCCCAAAAAAGCCTGTTTCCCTCATTCTCAAAACTTTAACCTATTAATAGCATATATAGGGCTTTGAGACAAGCGATTTGACACGCCACACGTCCAAATCCGACCTTGCGTTCGTGAGATATCGGCAAACTTCGTAGGAATGTAGGCGACTATCTGGCTCTCTCCTCACCACCAAAACCCCTTCTTATCAATCATTTTTTTCAACGAGCTCGCCCTCTTACAAAAATCTCAAGTGCGCATGCGTATAAAACAAAATCAAAAATGTTAATCCATATCGGCAGCCAGAACTCCTATCACCCCCCTACTAATCTCATTCAAATACTGAGGCGACAGTTTACGAGCAGGCAAGGGGCAAGTCGATCATGAGCTACAACGTTTAAGTTCATTTTAGCAGCGCACCTTATACATGTCGCATTTGAAAAGAGACTTTCACTAAAAAAAATACAATTTCACCCCCTAGTAGAGGTAGTTTTTATTTAGGGGATGAAATGAGTGGTCCATTGGAAAGAGGACGTCAACCCGAGTCCAACGACACCTCAGTTGTCAACATCCGACCATGTGTTCGAGAGATATTGACTTTGCCCCTGAATGTATTGCGGGTTAGTATGTGATGTCAGAGGGAGTGGAGGTGGGGGGGAGGCAGAACTCCTATCACCCCCCTACTAATCTCATTCAAATACTGAGGCGACAGTTTACGAGCTGGCAAGGGGCAAGTCGATCATCGCAGTCACAGCCTAGCTAGCATGCGAACATATTTACCCAGATACAGCCAGCAACAAACTGTCGAGTCGTGTTGAGTTAAAACTTCAGAGAAGAGTGGTTGTGTTTTGAGTTTCCCTGGAAGTGCAACTCGGCTTTCCTTCATTTCATCTGTGAACTATCCGTCCCGCAAAATATATAATTAAAAAATATGCGAAGGTGAAATTTTGCAAGAGCGACAGTTTAAACAAACCAGTCCGAGAATACGTTGTCACGCTCAAATATCGTCGCGCATCGAAGTTGCACACACCCAATGTTTTTCTTTTTTTATTAGGAAGTTAGTGTAAACAGTGATTGAGCAGTCCCCATTCTTTGTCACAGACTTTTTAAATTACTTTTTCACCGCGAAATTCAATCAGTGTTTGATTTTAATTAAGAGAGATTATTCAATCTGTACTACCTGATAACGCGAAACACTAGTCTAGAAGAGGAATTGCAATCTGCAATGTCAACTTGTTTAAATATCAATTAACTGCCATTTCCAACTGTACTGCTGTACAGATTAGAGGAGGTGTTGTTGTTGTTACATTTAAGAAGTTCCCATTTGGATTTGTACACATTTTTGTCTGGAAGCCATTGTGGTGTCAGTTGTAGTCTGTATTTGTAATTGAGATTAGAATTTGTCAGGAAGTGGTTGTGACCTTCAATTGAAACCATAACAGCATTCGCCTGAAGCAGAAGTGGGGAAACTACCTCTAGCATGGCTGAGATAGGAATCGAGTTCACCTTCTACTCAGTTACCCTCGTGAACCCCAGTTCAGTCCTCAGAACGGATTTCAATTTCTTGGCAGATCGGGATTCAAACTTGGACCTCAGGAAAGGTAACCAACATCGCTAGCTGTTACACCACGATGATGACAGTCTCTTTAGTACCAACGTGTCCGAGTGATAATTCATTCATACCTACGCATTCATTCATCCATTCATACGCCTTATTATCTTTATTATTAGTCATTGAGAAATCCCTTAACGAGCAAAGGCCTCCTGCTAGCTGTTTAGCTCTGTGATATTTCATCAGATGAGCTAGACTGATGAATATTTACCTTAGTAGTGTACCCATATGATGACTTTCTATGGAAAATATGCTTCCGCCTCCAGCCAGCAGTCCTCGGGCGTGTACCGTCTCCCCACAGAGCGGTTACATATTTAGGATTTGAAACTAATAGGTATCAACTCTACAATGACAACACACAACTCTATTCTATTATGAATTAATTTGAGCTAATATCATGGCTTTTAACACAGTGGACAACAATACATTTACATTTACAAACACAAAGCAATAAAATTTGAGCGTTGAGATTATACAAACAAAGATAATCCCTTAAGATACTCTCATCTCCGCCCTCCATGGCTGGTAATCTAATCCACTGATTAGTTCTTATATCAGTCCATGTGGTTCAACAACCATACTGTGTTACGTCACATCACAAAATGCAAATAATACTCCTTCCCTTAATTAAAAATTTCATACTTTACCACATCACAAATCCAAATAACAGTTGATTTAAAATTACACTGTAATTAGCTCTGTAATCACTTTCTCGTGCGCTATTGCACTGATTAAGCAAACACAATCAACGTTAATCGACCCCTGCCTAAAGCATGCTGGTCTGCAATCCTACGTTTATCTTACAACTTTCTACATTAAGTGTACAGTCATGTCTTCTTCTTTCTCCCATAAAAACCTTACTTCAGCTCTACCATGCTTTAACCAAACCTTAAATTGAATTAAAACTCAGCAATTCTTCTAGGTTTGTGCCGTGTCTTGTGTGGGGTTTCGCCTAGGACACCAAGCTGGCTCATCGGCGGGCTCTTGGTGTCCCCGCCCGGACCTAGGCAAAACCCCACACAAGACACGGCACAAACCTAGAAGAATTGCTGAGTTTTAATTCACCGGCCGTGAAAGCCAATATACCATCTTTATGGAAGCCTTCATAGGGAGGTTCAGGCTGCTTGAGCTTTTAGTTCTCGCAGTCAAGGAGTGCAGTTGCACTCTATATAAAGGGAGGTAGCGCGCAGTTCGTCACTCCAGTGGGGGTCCGGGCGGGGACACCAAGAGCCCTAGACGAAATCACACACAAGACACGGCACAAACCTAGGAAAATTGCTGAGTTTTAATTCACTGGCCGTGAAAGCCAATATACCATCTTTATGGAAGCCTTCATAGGGAGGTTCAGGCTGCTTGAGCTTTTAGTTCTCGCAGTCAAGGAGTGCAGTTGCACTCTATATAAAGGGAGGTAGCGCGCAGTTCGTCACTCCAGTGGGGGTCCGGGTAGGGACACCAAGAGCCCTAGGCGAAATCACACACAAGACACGGCACAAACCTAGGAAAATTGCTGAGTTTTAATTCACTGGCCGTGAAAGCCAATATACCATCTTTATGGAAGCCTTCATAGGGAGGTTCAGGCTGCTTGAGCTTTTAGTTCTCGCAGTCAAGTGATGCAGTTGCACCTAATATAAAGGGAGGTAGCGCGCAGTTCGTTACACCTGTGGGGGTCCGGGAGGGGACACCAAGAGCCCGCCGATGAGCCAGCTTGGTGTCCTAGGCGAAACCCCACACAAGACACGGCACAAACCTAGAAGAATTGTTGAGTTTTAATTCACTGGCCGTGAAAGTCAATATACCATCTTTATGGAAGCCTTCATAGGGAGGTTCAGGCTGCTTGAGCTTTTAGTTCTCGCAATCAAGGAGTGCAGTTGAACTCTATATAAAGGGAGGTAGCGCGCAGTTCGTTACTCCTGTGGGGGTCCGGGAGGGGACACCAAGAGCCCACCGATGAGCCAGCTTGGTGTCCTAGGCGAAACCCCACACAAGACACGGCACAAACCTAGAAGAATTGTTGAGTTTTAATTCAATGGCCGTGAAAGCCAATATACCATCTTTAATTGTATGTCCATCATATGCCGTAATTGGGTCTCTTTCAAATCATTAATTTGTTATTGTTGTGTCGAGGTGTGAAGCAATGCTACCGGTCGCTTAAATATAGCGTAAAATGTGAAGTTTCTCCCTTCAAATTAGGTGCTTCTGTCAGTACAAAAATATAAAAGTTACCGGTTTCTTACTTGGCCAAATATTAAGATATCACGATGATTCTTAGATAGCCATGTGTCTTATCACACATGTAATTGACATTCATTAACATAATATTCAATTTACAACATTTCAGGGTACCAAAAATGTACATGTCTTAATTACCACTACCGTATAACAATGATCGAGGCTCACTCCAACCCTCGGTCCTGTACACAATGAACCTTCACTACGGGGTTCCAACAAACATGACCGCGGCTTTCCCTTTCGTCACAGACATTCTCTTGCCCTGTCTCTCCGAGCAACCTCTACTGCTCCCTTCACAGACATAAACAAACCACTCAAGGTTACACTTGACCCTTGTAGACGGGTGACCTGCTTTTTGCAGAATGCATTGGATATATGGAACTGTTTAAAACATTTACCCCCTATTTTTAGGTTTTACTGGCTGGCCTAACAACGGCACATTTAAATTCAAGCCTAGGAAACGAGATTCATCTAACAAGGAGCCCTATTGGATTAGTCTTTGGCTAATTATAGACTACGGTTAGGGCGCTCAACTCTCCCCACGTATCAAATTCACTCTTCAAGAGATGAATTAATTCACACACATAGCTGGCTAACGGCCGATATCACGCGTAATGGCAAGGTATCCGCGTTTTCCTCCATACGTCAATGATTCGAGTGCCTTTCCGCTTCAATTAGCATATCTGGGTTAGGGTTCCCATTAATTACACCCGATTGCTTACTATATCATTCGTATGCCCTTGGCTATACGAGAATTCATACGACGATCAGCAGACCTGACATCCTGACTCCCATGTTGACGATCCCTTCCTTATTACATTAAGAATATTTCTATCAATTATTCTTATTATGCTCATTATCAAGCAGCAATCAAAATCTCTGTTAAACATTTCAATTTCCATTTCCATTGTTATTATTATATTTCCCGTGCATTGTTCCTGATATGATTCCTTGTGACATAATGACGCTGATTTTACATTAAGCGGTTTCTTGATGTTTAATCACACTGCTTAACCACGCAGTTATTAACCTTTAAACATGTTTACACACAACTTCCCTGGTGTGTATTTATTATTATTATTACTGACGCACCTCTCCTTGACCTGACACAACGTAACGCTTCCGTGTTCATGACTACAATTGACCCCTTTAATCAATTGCCATGTCTACTTTAACAGTAACGACGTTACACAAAACTTGACGTAAAAACAAACATCTTTAACCTGAACATTTTATTCAACACAAAATTAAGGCATGAAAGTCATACCTTCATAGATTCAAACTTTCAATGGCATATTATTTCTTTACACATTTCGGCATATGGTGTACTACATCTTACAATAAAATCCTGGTTTCATGTACTCACGTTTGTTTCTTGGGGGCCTCGCCTACTTACATTCCGTCTGGCCCACCATAATTGCAAGTTAGCACAGCATATTCACGTTCTTAACGCACATGTTGCGTGGATTTTTCACTGAATACTGCACTTCACACTGATTTATAAAATTGAAGCTACTGCTTCGTTCTGACATTTTTACACATTTATATTTATCACTAGCTGTGTCCCGCGGCTTCGCCCGCAATCACATTTGGAATCCCGTTATAACATTAGTTATATAGACAGATAAGCATGGGTCCTAGTGGAAAATAATTGTATCACCTGAAACCAAAAATGCATGGGACGAAAAAAACATCAAAATATCATGTTGGTTTCAGACCCTAAAAGACGTGAAAAATATAATAAAAGTATTTAAAAAAACTATTTTTTGACATTTCATTCGAATCAATTTTTATGTAATTACTGGGACTTAGAAAATTCCGGCCAAAAGTACAAAATCATTAATAACTTTCTAAGGATTCGTCGTATGATGAAATAGCAAGAGACAAAAAAGATGTAATGTGTTATTGGCTACAACATAGGCCATGTATAATTTTACATAATCCTTCAACCCCCACTTTTCACCCCTTTCACCTCATAATAAACACCACATCGAAAAACCCTCGGACATGTGTCTTCTTATTTTTAATGATGAGTTTATATGCCGAGTATCACTTCCCCCAATGAAATCAATCGGGAGATATTGCTATTCAATTAAATGAGGGTCTACCCCCTTAACACCCCTTTAGAACCTGGATATCCAAAAATCCTTTCTTGGTGCGCGTCTGCCGCCCTTGAGGAAGCGGCATACCAAATTTCATTCCAATCCGTTCGGTGGTTTCTGAGATTTCGTGATGAATGTATCAGTGAGTGAGTGAGTGAGTGAGTGGTATTTGAGCTTTATATAGTAGATAAGCATGGGTCCTAGTGGAAAATAATCCTATCAACTGTAACCAAAAATGCATGGGACGAAAAAAACATCAAAATATCATGTTGGTTTCGGACCCTAAAAGACGTGAAAAATATAATAAAAGTAGTCTATTAAAAAAGCTATTTTTTTGAAATTTCATTCGAATCAATTTTTATGTCATTCCTGGGACTTAGAAAATTCCGGCCAAAAAGTACAAAATCATTAATAACTCCCTAAGGATTCGTCGTATGATGACATAGCAAGAGACAAAAAAGATGTAATGTGTTATTGGCTACAACATAGGCCATGTATAATTTTACATATTACCTGTTTTTCCCCCCAGAATTTCACCCCTCCCCATGGGCCCCTTAAATTGGATTTATGAAAAAACGGTGAAACATGTATTTACTTATTTTGTATGCTGAAATTTTTCCGCTGAGTTTCAAACTCCTCGCTTATGTCGTTTAAGAGATACACGCTCCGTTAATAATCCTTCAACCCCCACTTTTCACCCCTTTCACCTCATAATATACACCACATCGAAAAACCCTCAGACATGTGTCTTCTTATTTTTAATGATGAGTTTATATGCTGAGTATCACTTCCCCCAATGAAACCAATCGGTAGATATTGCTATTCCATTAAATGCAGGTCTACCCCCTTAACACCCCTTTAGAACCTGGATATCCAAAAATCCTTTCTTGGTGCGCGTCTGCGGCCCTTGAGGAAGCGGCATACCAAATTTCATTCCAATCCGTTCGGTGGTTTCTGAGATTTCGTGATGAATGATTCAGTGAGTGAGTGAGTGAGTGGTATTTGAGCTTTATATAGTAGATAAGCATGGGTCCTAGTGGAAAATAATCCTATCACCTGTAACCAAAAATGCATGGGACGAAAAAAACATCAAAATATCATGTTGGTTTCGGACCCTAAAAGACGTGAAAAATATAATAAAAGTAGTCTATTAAAAAGCTATTTTTTGAAATTTCATTCGAATCAATTTTTATGTCATTCCTGGGACTTAGAAAATTCCGGCCAAAAGTACAAAATCATTAATAACTCCCTAAGGATTCGTCGTATGATGAAATAGCAAGAGACAAAAAAGTTGTAATGTGTTATTGGCTACAACATAGGCCATGTATAATTTTACATATTACCTGTTTTCCCCCCAGAATTTCACCCCTCCCCATGGGCCCCTTAAATTGGATTTATGAAAAAACGGTGAAACATGTATTTACTTATTTTTATGCTGAAATTTTTCCGCTGAGTTTCAAACTCCTCGCTTAGGTCGTTTAAGAGATACACGCTCCGTTAATAATCCTTCAACCCCCACTTTTCACCCCTTTCACCTTATAATAAACACCACATCGAAAAACCCTCAGACATGTGTCTTCTTATTTTTAATGATGAGTTTATATGCCGAGTATCACTTCCCCCAATGAAACCAATCGGGAGATATTGCTATTCAATGAAATGCAGGTCTACCCCTTAACACCCCTTTAGAACCTGAATATCCAAAAATCCTTTCAAAGTGCGCGTTTGCGGCCCTTGAGGAAGCGGCATACGAAATTTCATTCCAATCCGTTCGCTGGTTTCTGAGATGTCGTGATGAATGTATCAGTGAGTGAGTGAGTGGTATTTGAGCTTATTTAGGCCTAGTGGATTACACCTTAAACACATACACTTTTAAAACATACAAAACACTTAAAACACTCGATATTTATGTACACTGGCCTCACTTGGCGATTCTCCCTGCAGAATCTGAGAAATACAGGCTCCGTTGAGTTTCCTCCCCGAATAATCCCTGCTTCCTGATATGAAAGTCTCGTATAATCTGCGTGAAGATATCTGGTGTACCTGTTTCTGGAAAATCCCTCGCGATTCCCAACATTCGGTCTAGTTACAGTTCCTCGATTCCATTTCTCTGGAAATATGCCTATCCCAGCATCTCCATTGTTCCCAATGTCTATCAAATTCTATCCATTTGCACATTGTCTATAATCACATAACTGTGCTCTGACATCGATTTAAACATTACAAAATGTGACATGCGCATAAAATGCTTCACCCTTTCTAACAAATGTGTTCGTACCTGCGCGCTTATAAACAACGTAACTTCAGCTGACATATTCTACGCTGCACTGGTATACTGTACATTCCATCTGTACACATATAAATTCTATTGTCTTCAGACTGCGCGTACGATTTCCCTGAGGGATGCGCTCTTTACAGTGTCCTGTATAGTCACACGTATACTTGCATATACTGTAATTCATTGTTCTGAACTACGACGCCTCTCATACTGTTTCACTGAATTATATTTTCACATGTATAAAATCTTTCCGTGGTAAGGCTCTACTGACCTATTTTGATTACTTTCACTTGACATTGTACGTTGCACTTGTGAATAATACTCACTGACGACTTGTAAAAGTTAAAGTCTTTATGCCCAGAGTCCTTTGTGCGAGAAGCGTCCTTTCAGGCACCAGAGTGACGTGCACCCTGCCCTGCGAATTGGTTCAGCTGTCTTTTTAATTAAAACTTTAAAATATCTCGCGTGTAGCGTCCCTTCAGGCACCAGAGTGACGTGCACCCTGCCCTGCGAATTGGTTCAACTGTCCTCGACTGACTCCTCTTGCGAGCTTATAAGGTTTTCCAAACAAAAAGTAGTCCCCTTAATTCGTCGGAGCTTCATTTATCTTCCCAATGCTTTTCCTGGCTTGAAATAGTGTTTTTCTGGTCCGTCTTGCAGCGCTGGTTTCATAACTGCTCGCGTGCTTGAGGTTCGATCAGCCAATTAATTAAAAATAATTAATTTCTGAACGGCGTCATAACGCTATCCACATGGGGAAGTCCCGTTCTCCATCCGCCAACTCCCTTTCGAGGGGTTCTTCCGCTCGATTCCTTATTCCAGCTTCGATTTCAATGTTTGATGGCTTGACAATTAGCCTCCTAGAATTTCATTCCCATAGGTGTAACTCTCATATGTGTATCATGTCCCAATCACGAGTAATCTTCAAATTACTGTTCCCGCGCCCCCTTCCGTCGCTCTCTGCCTTTGTGTTTAGGGGACTCTGCGGGTCCACATGTGGTCCTCTCACCCTCTCCAGACACTAGAAAAAGTTCCAAATGATTGAAGTGTCACCACGAAAACACGCCTCTTTTCCAAAGCAATTAGTTGACTGTCAAAAGGTCCCAGCCTTGTGCTAAGCTCAGAAACTCATGTTCTTTTCAACCATATAATTCAATATTCCTCCATTATTTCTGCGTTATCTTGACTTATAACAAGAGGATTCGCTTCATATCACCTTAGTGATGTCATGTTTCATAGCCTTAGGGGTTTGTCTTGACTAAACTCCCTTAAGTACCCTGGGTTCGTTCCTCTTTGGCAGCTCCTGTCTGCTCTCCTTTTCCCAGTGTACCAGGTTCGACACCAGTCAGCCTAATGCCCTCGGGCACAGTAGTAACTTAAAACTAGTAGTACTGAACTATTTACACTACTATTCATGTTCCTCACAAATGATTGTATTTCTCTGGTAGAACTTGAACCTAGTTCATAAATCCTGAAGATTTAACTAAGCTGACGATGAGTCTAAGGATATTTCGAACAGACTGTTTCGACGACAGTTCTCCACAAATTCCGTCGACCTGTTGCTCTCATCCACCGCTTCCCAATCGTCGACTGGAACTTTTCTGACCATCTGGTCTTCGGACGGCCGGGGTTTCTTCTTCCATCTCTGGGCTCCCACACTGTAGTTGAGTAGGCCCACCTCGCGTGATCCAAGGCCTGCCCATGTCCACTTCAGTTTCCTGGCCCTCGTGATGACATCCTCTAGCCCTGTCCTCGTCCTGATTTCCTCATCATTTCTAATCCTGTCCCTTAATGTACTGTTTATGAGTTTTCTCTCCATTTTCCTCTGGCAAACGTCTAACTTCAAAGCTTGCTTCCTAGTCATTGACCACGTATGTGCTCCATAGAGGAGAACGGGAAGTACACACGACTCCATCACTCACCTTTTTGTATTAAGGCAATGCTCTCGGCTGATCAATATGAAGGACAGGCTCCAGAATAATTGCCATGCTGAGGATATCCACCTGTTGAGTTCCTTGTCCATATTTTGTTGAAAAGATAGTGACTGACCCTGATAGACAAAATATAACACATATTCTCCTTCTTTTTTTATCATGAGTTTCTTTGCTTCATGGTTTGTCATAACTTTTGTCTTGCTACGATTAAGGCTCAAGCCCACTTCGTTGCTTTTCTCATGCAAATCTTTTATCATTTCATCCAGTCAAGAACTTGACTTTTCAAACAGGATCACATCATCGGTGTATCGTAAGATCGTCAGTCTCTTTCCATTGATTCTGATTCTGTATTTGTGCCCCCATTTTAAAACTTCCGAAATATTTCCTCTGAAACGCTCGTAAATAGTTTACGTGATAATATGTCACCTTGTCTTACACCTCGCTGTAGATAGAATTTATCGCCTTCTTTTTACCTTATCTTACCTTGAGTGGTTCGGATTCCATGTAAAAAGGAGGTCCCGTGGCACATGATCGTGACATTAATGGCCGCGTAAAACTACAAGCTTTCTTCTTATCTTGAGCAAGAATGAAGAGAGGTGCGTGGGCAGCTTTAACACGACGTTTACTTTTGTAAATCTTGAGCAGGCTCCAATCCAGTCCCAATGATAATTCATAAGACTCAAATTTCGCACAGTATTGAAAAATATTACAACTAGCGGACCCGTGTGAGAAATATCGCATGTTTATAAGCCACACTTTCCCCAATTCACCGGTTACGCAATTTGAGTACTCAATCCATTGATTTACTGTTAATGAAAACCATGCGAAATGATAGAAGAAAAACCTGTAAAAGAATCAACGTTACATTGTTTTAAGGTTTTAGACGACAACTCATAATTGCAGCATGTTACAGCAACAGTATTCTCAAAACGCACACTTCTTACAAAAATTGATATTTATGAAATTAGAATGCAATTCGTAAATTCTAATGTCATTTGTGTGCTGAGTACATTGATTGACAGCTTAGCTGTAACACTCACCGGTTATTCGATATATATGAAATTATACGATTTGAGTACTCATTCCTTTGATTTACTGGTTCTGAAATCCATGCAAAATGATAAAGGAAAGATCCAGAATGTTAAATTCACATGAAACAGGCGTCACAGAGGCCAAAGTATAAAGTGTACAACAATCATGGAGCGTATTTTCCTACAGCAACAGTATCTGCAAATCGCACACTTCGTACATTTTAAAACGGCATTTTTTAATAAATTATAGATATTTATGAAATTACAGTGCAGTTCGTCACTGCTAATGTATATTCTCTTTCATATGAATGCTCATTTCTCAAGATCGATCGCTTGTGAGCGACGCAGGATGGATTTATACTACTGAAATAATATATATGATGATATTCCAGGCGACATTTTATAAGAGTTGTTGTTGATTCTTTAGGGGCTTTGCAACAACGTGGCCATGTAGTCTCGTGTACTTGGGTGTGTGTAGAATTTGTCTGATAACCTCTGTCACTGTGACGTACTAATGTGTGCATTTGTGATTAAGTTGGGATCTGGGTATGAAGTGGCCGTAACTTTAAGTTTGGAACCATCCCAGCATTTGCCTGGAGTAGAAGTGGGAAACCATGAAAAACCACTTCCACGATGGCTGTGCTGCGAAAAAAAAACTGCCTCTACACAGTTTCGCCTCACGAGGCTGAGTGTATCTCGTTCCAGTCCTCAGACCCAAATTAAATTTCGAAGCAGAGCCGGGAATGGAACCCGGCCCCCCGCCAAGAATACTAGCCACTACGCAACGAACCCGTGTTTAAAATCCGCTGTTAATAATGATAATAATAATAATAATAATATCGTATGATCTCGGGTGCTGGGTGCAAGCTTTGTTATTGGCCACCCAGAGGGCAGCTTGCATGTCGAATTTGTGTTATTCCTTGAAGCACTATGAAAGTCGAGGAGGTTCGATATCTAAGCTCCTTGACACCATAGCGCTTTCTAGTAGAGAAATGAGGAACTTTGTGTTGGTGGAAATTTCCGAGATGAATTTTGCCATTATGAACACGGCCTACTAAATTCAAATGGGTTCTTTGACATGCCAACATCGTATGACATGCGTGTTAATAAGCATCGTCATTTTCTTTTCAAATCAAATCATGTAATGACGATGCTTATTAACAGCTGATTTGTAATGTGTAAAGAAATAAACATAACAAGTATTTCCGTGACGAACTAATGAGCCTACTTTTCTTAAAATTGAAGATTCATGCCAATGATTAATCCTATCTAGCATAATGACGATATTAAGTTGGTAATATATTATAGTTAGTTCCAAATATACCTGAAATAGTGTAGCCTTTTAGAGCACTTCAGTTGGCAGCCCTGGTGACTGAATATATCCGTAGTTCCATCTCTTAAGGTACAGACTGCACATACAAAATTTGGTTGAAGTCAGATGGATAGTATGAACGTCTCATGCAGTTACATTGGATCTATCAGTGCGCGTAAAATCATGTTGGCAACAATGCCGTGTATGTGTTGCTCAGAATTAATATGAAATATTATGATCAATTATTGTGCCAATTTTGGATGAATCCATTTGTTAGTATAGAAGTTACGTGCATTTAAAAATTGAATCTATCAGCTGGCTTAGAATCATGTTGGTAGCACTGACACAAATTAGTTACTCAAATTTAATCAAGAATGTTAGGTACTACACGTGTGCAAAGTTTAGAGCTGTTTACTTGCATACTTTATGATATATTGATATTAGGGTTTAAAAAAAAGTAAATAGAGCATTTATTAACAGTTGGCAACCCTGGTTGCTCTTAAGATTACGCACAGTCATATCAGTTATGATATACAAACCACATACGAAATTTAGTTGAAATCCATTGTTAGTATAGAAGTTACATGCATTTAAAAATTGGATCTATCAGCAGGCTTAGAATCGTATTGGCAGCACTGACGTATATTAGTTACTAATCTGAAATGTCATGTACTATACGTGTGCGAAGTTAAGAGCTGTTGGCTTGCGCACTTTCTGATATATTGATATTATGACTTTTAAAAATGAGATAGCATTTTAAATAGTTGGAAGCTCTGGTGGCTCTTAAGAATAAGCATAGTCATGTCTGTTATGACACACAAAGCACATACGAAATTTGGTTGAAATCCATTTGTTAGTATGGAAGTTACTTGTATTTAAAAAATTGGACCTATCAACAAGCTTAGAACCATGTTCGCAACATTGTAATATATGGACTCCTGAAAATTAATCTGGAATGTTATTATCTATGTGTGTGTCAATTTTGGGACAGTTCTCATGCACAACTTCTGAGATATCCAACATACTGTAGAGCTCAAATTTCAATTGTGATTTTTCAATAGTTGGTAGCAGAGACATAATTTTCAAATATGGCCGTGGGATATTCAGGTATAGATATTTACTCATTTTGTTTCAATAGCTGCACAGACAGAAGAACAGACAGAAGCACGGACAGGAGGACAGACAGAGGGACAGACAGAAGGATAGACGGACCGACAGATAGACATCTTGCCGGATGATCCCATAAGACTACTTTTTCTTCACTTTTGCAAAATGTAAAAAGTTGGCTAAAAATGACCATGCTTAGGCTGTTTACAGCTGGTTTAAACACGCCAAAATAATATATGGCTATCGTTTTGACAGTCCAAAGCCTGTACAAAGTGTGATGGCAATGAGCCGATTCATTCACCAATATATTATTGTGTAGGCGACTGCAAATCTCCGGTATAGATATACTTTTGAAATGTTGTCACCCTTTCTCAGGTAGCAAAAGGCCCAGTGTCCACATATCTCCGGAAATATCATGTGTTCGTAAATCTCCGTGAGCGCATGTCCCCGGACACCGTTTGAGCCCCTCTTGTGATCCTATAGAACTACACATTTGTGCTTGATACGTGTACAACAGTACAACCGTTTTCCAGACAATGCCTTAAATTGAATGCGTACAGTGGAGCTTTGGAACAGCACGATGAGATTGGGGTAGCGGTAGATAACGGTTGAGTTGTATCAGATGCTGCTTCGAGCTTTATCCCGGCGCAATGTCATTCTACAAAAATAATTTACAAAAGGCAATTTGACAAAGTGAAACATTCTACCAGCAAAGGCAGGATCAAATCTGGAGTGACAATGTTGTGTCATTTCTGTAATCAACTATTTTCGTGGGATTTGTCTGTTGCAGTAGAGAGACACATCACATCTACATTACGTAATTTGGGGACCACGAGAAATTGAATACATTTATCCCAGGAACGCCTCACAATTTCTATTTCCTTTACTCAACGCGCAATCGCAGTAGATCCCTTCTGGTGATGTCATCAAAGTGCTCTACATACAGCCTAAATAAAAAGTGAAAGTATCAACAACGATATTTAAATAATAGTGGTTTCTGAATTTTGCTTCCATCCAAATAATTAAATTGTTTTCAATCACATATTCACGATTATTGCAGTGGTTCATTATACAAATGTTTACTTCTGTCGCGTCATCAGGACACAAAAAATTATAATTTAATTTTAAAATTTTGCACAGCTACCATCTTGAGTTTATGAACACAATTCAATTAGTCATTTTAGTCAATATTTATTATTACAAAACGTGTGCATGTTTCAATCCGCAGTACGATCCTCTTCGGCAAGTTAAACTTAATAAACTAAATTAATCTATAAACTAGGGTTATAAATTTAATTGTTAAAAAATAATACTAATATTAATACTTAGGTAATTTAGAAGGAAGATAAGAGAAATAATTATAAGACACGAGTAAATCACAAAATAAAACAAGTAGTTCCGTGAAGAACTAAATAGCCTATTTTCATATATCCTACTAATATTAATTGCCTCTATCAACATACAAATTGTCAGTTTGATTGCTGTAATAGATTCGTAGAAATTGAGAACCGTCTAAATAATTTGGATGGTCACCATGTTGGAATTTTATATTATAGGCCTTAGATGTATTGTACCCGTTCGTCCTGGGGATGCGATGACCCAACTGCTATTACATCGCATTCCTGGATTTCCAGGACAGAGCGGAGTTAAATGAACACCTAGTCAAATAAGGAATGTATCGGAAATTCAGTTGAAATATCTCAAAAGCAGAGGGTAACACGAGATAAAGTATCTCCAGGGTCGTTACGGGTTTAAATTTAATTTAAAAAAAAATACAAATATCAATGGGCGCCATCAACTGAATCCCTAGCAAACCACATCCTTCCTGGTTAAGCCTCAATTAAGACAAGGAAAGAAAATAGGAAAATCACATCACCATCAGATCACAACTAAGATAAAAACAAATTTATTCAACTTTGATAGTCAGACAGACATATTAAACACTCATCCTACCTAAGAGCATGGTCGAATGCCAACGTTAAATTGTCATTGTCCAGAAAATCGAACCATCTCCATTCTACTCAAAGTGTATTTAATCCACATAAAATAGGAAAAATTTCTAAAGTTCTCTAGGGTTCTCAGGATCACCGTAGCACTATGTCTTTGCGTCACTGACATTCGTGATAACTGAGACCTAACTTCTCTTTAAATTAACATCATGAATGTGGATGTAAAAATATTATTAATCTGTCTAAACGCACATATTATAAACACATATTTAAATATCACATAATTTATGGCTTGCATGGCATTATTCAAATGCTGAATATGTTAGTAAAATGCTCCTAAACATCGAATAACTAATTTACACTATTTACACTGTCATTAATCATTGCTTGTTTTGTGAATCACAGAAAATCCACTATTCATTGGTTATAATCATCATCATCAAAATTAAATATTTAATTCATCAACACAAGTTGCAATTCTTCAAATCATTTCTCAATTAAATTTATTTAAATCCATTTAAATTTATTAATCATCAGCTTCTTTATTTAATTATCACCTTCCAATCAGTTATTCATCATCTATTCAATCACCTATTAATTTATTTAAGTCAGCTTATTTATTCAATCTTTAATTCAACCATTTATTTAATTCATTGATATATTCCAAAATTTAATTTATCAATTTATTTAAATTTTATTCATCTGGTTATTTAGATTTTTATTATTTCATCTAGTCATTCTGATTTTTATTTCATTAGGTCAGATCATTAATATGCTTAAACTTCAGATTATTATTTCATTAATTATTATTATCAGAAAATCTTGTATTATCAACATTATTTATTTGTTTAATTTCCTAACAAATTGTTTAATATGTGTTATAGAACGTTGTCTTACAGTTTTATCACTTCCAAGTTATATCTCGTATTTAATTATCATGCCAAAAAATATTATTGCCTTCATTTCAAAATACATTAGCAATATTGCAACTCCCACTTGGCAACTTCCACAAAATGCCTATCACAAACGTCACTTAATCACGTTGCATGATCTACAAAAATACATAACTGGCTTCAAATTATCAACGCACACAATCTCCAATAACTGTAATTAATCTGATCACATCTAGACAACTTCTTAAACAATTAGGAAAAATATATTACCTTAGTAATCGAAATCAAATTCAAAATCTGCTTTCAAATAGCATAAATTCTCTTAAAATTCTCATAATTCACTTCACAGAAAAACACCAATGTGCTATAATCTCTCACATCAGAATATGCAATACTGATCTGCCTTAAAATAAATCTGACCATTAATGATTCATCTTATAAGATTCAATTACTTTAAATCCTTCTCAAAGGTATCAAATTCAATCATAAAAATTATCAAAAGCATCAGCTGTATCAGCTGTTAAACTGAAAGTACTCTCAAATGAGTATAGCAACAAAATATTGGATTGGCAAACAAGAATTACAAAATGTAACCCTGCTGACATTTATTTTTAATTTATTTAACAAAATTCGACTGATATGTGACTAGTAGTTCCTTGTTTGATCCTCATACAATCTCAAGTACACTCGGATGATAAAAATGAGTTCCTCAATGGTAAGTAAGATGAGTAACCACCACACGATCGTATACATACGAAAGGCCTTGCCCCGTCGTCTAACATGATAATGCCCTGAACGATGGGTAAAGATGTGTACCACCACGCAATCGTATAAATACGTCTCATGAGTGAATGTACCAGATTGGAATCAACAAGTCTCTAGTTGTCATATAAAAGCGATATTCATTCACTTGAGTGAATAACATCTTAATATCTCCAAACAATCCAATGGAAAAAATATCCCTACTGATGAATAATACACACTCGCTAGTATGCAATGAACTGACGAAGTGATTTAAATAATCCAAGTGCAGAGCACGAGTTCGAAATACTCGTCACAAAAGAATAACTATCCTTGAAAAACTATCCTTACTGGAAAATGTCTAAAAGACCAAATATCTGCTTAATAAAGCCAACCAATGGTGAGAATGTCGTATAATGGTGCCTGCCATATCATATGGTAACGCCATATTCTAGCAAAACTTGGAGCAAATAATGTTTAAGCCATGTCTAAATAATCGTATAACTCCTACTAGAAAAATATATACATGTATGCCCAGTGTTCATGAAAATATCATATTAGAACGTCATAACTCTTACAGTACCTTCTCATATCAGCTGTTATTATATTTCCAAGATCGTCGATTATTCTTGCGTGTAATAAATTTCTCGAAAGATCGACGTGAATATCGTTTCACCCACGCAATAACGATTGCCTTCATATCCCAAGTGAATCAGCTGTTAGACCTCCTCTTCCTCAGGAATCGAATCCATCGCTCCGTGGTGCCATCGCGTCTCTGTCTTCGTTTACTCAGACATGATGAACTGCATGTTATCCATAATGGATACTGTCCAAAATCTTACGTAAAAGTTCATAAAAGCAGCGTACCCCATGTTCTTCTTCTATGTTACGCCACTGTCCCATATAATGTTTGGTTTGCTTGTTAAAAGTTCAATCTCCACAGCGGTTAAGTCTCACTTGTAGAAACTAAATTTTATTTATGAGAGTGTATAAGTTTTTGAAACACCCTGTAGCTGTGTTTGTACTCGGTATTTTATGACAATTCATGAAAAAGAATTATATTAATGCACGTGCCAATGTTCATAAGTGCATATAATTGTAACAGTTCATTTGCTTAAAAGCGTTAATGTTGTTTGGACCCCATGGTCGCTCTACATATTCCGTTATGAAATGCATAGTCATAATGTAATTTGAATATCTAAGTTCATAATTGCAGTATATTGTAATTATCTGCCTGCACAATTCTATTACTGAATACAAGTCCCAACTCAATGTTGTAACTGAATGTTGAAATGAAGTTCAGCTTCTTTAATGTTGCCTGCGTATAAAAGTCGGAACTAGCCCGCTCTGATCTACTGCACTGTTCCAGAATGATCTATGCTTAAAGCCGGCCTCGCCATGCCGCTTTGCTATACTGTTCTGCGTTATAAAATGCAGCTCGAAATTAAGTTCTCAAACTCGTATTACAATGCTGTTCTGAACCCCGGCTTTTTCTCCTCCGTACACGGCCCGTACAGCTTGCCGCGTAACCGGTCTTCTCGCCGTCTGCCCTGCGTTGCTCGCCTTGGCTCAATGACCTACTTCCTGCTCTCTGCTTGGTTAAGTAATACTGTCGCCTTCGCTTTACGTAACAAGTGCTATGCACCGCTCTACTTTACCGTACGCTCTGCGCATGTGTACCACTCAGCTCGCTGGCTGAACTCGACTGATGTCTCTAAACTGCATTGACCAGCTCCTACCTGGCGCGGTCACGTGATTCTCTCCCACTTTCTGCTGTCGTGCGTCACAAATATAATCTCGACCACCTTCATCTCGGCTATTAAGTTATACAATAACTTAAGGGATTATCTGTCTTTCTTCAAGTTATTATCATATATAATGCTTGTTATTTCTTCTCTTCTGAGATTATTAAATATACTGTTCCATAAACATCTTAATAAAACTTTAATATTCCTCCCATAATTCTATCTACCTGACTGGCAGTGCCTTCTTGATCCTTGGCCTTCTACGTCATTACCTAACATTCTCCTCTACACGATTTGAGCGCTATCTTTACAACTTTTCCCAAAAATCTCAACTACGGCTTAATGTCAGCTGGCGTAGCCGATAGCCTCAACTGGGTATCGGGTACATCTCTCCCATACATCTCCTTTTTTCATCAGGCATGAGAAAAAAAATACACTCTCAGGCATTCTATACACAACATATGTACACGATAGCTCTATAATCCTCTTATTCTGCATAATGATACTTTCTAATGCTAGCTGCGTTAAAAATCCCCACAACTTCATTAGTATCCATTCACTCGATGTACTATATCTCCTTAAATTAGATCCTCTTCTTTGACTTGCTATCTCTCAACAATGATGATTGATTCCCAATGATTAGTATTCTGATTCTGCGTTGATTTGTCGTTTATTTCTTCCTTCTGCACTCGTGCTTGCTCGATTGATATCTCTAGTTATCTCTTCGGGTGGTGCACTAGGCTGTCTACTTTCTTGCCTTGATCTCCCATATTCTCGATTGTCTTGTCTTTCATTTGGATCATTTCTTCTGCTATCCTGCCTATCGTACTGATTAGATTGCTGACCTTGGTTCCAGTTGTATCGACCTCGATATCTATTATTGTACCTATTCCTATCCTGGTATCTGGAATTCTGATCATAGTTCCTGTATCTACTGTTTCTTGCGTCCTGATCGTATGGCCTCTCATATGGTCCTCGATATCGATCATTCCCGCGAACGTTGCGAATATTACCTCTATTCCCTTCGTTCCTTCTGTTTCCCCAGGAATCTCTTCTATCAGTCTGTGCTGCGTTATCGACAACTACCGCATTCACCTCTTGCGTGTTTCGATTCTCGTTCCGTGCAGTTCTGGGTGTAATTTGAGCGCTTGTGTAATCTAATCGTCGTAAGATATCGTCATAGTGCTCAAGTGTGTTCGCTCCCGATGCTATGAGTGATCGTTGTACCTCAATTGGCAACTGTCTTGCTATAGCTTGCAAAAGCTCTTCTTCTGGCAATGTAGGAATCAAAAACTGCAACTTAGCCAATTGCGAAGTAAAGTAATTAGCATAATGCGTTGGATGTGACGTAGAGTAACGCTTCGAATACACTTCTGCTCTTACGTTCAGCTGATCCTCTGCACTCCAAAATCTCCTTAAGAATGCTATGGCAAATTGTTCCATATTCGCAAAATTGCTCCTGAATGCGCGAAACCAAGTTAACGCAGGCCCGTCTAAGGCGCGTTCGACTATCCTTAGTTCTCTTTCCTTGGCTACTCTATGTTCCGCCATGTAATCGCGAATATCTCTCAGAAATTCGACTGGTGTGTCTCCTGTGTTTCCTGAAAACTTCCTTGGCTTATCATCCAGACTTCTGATGATGGTCACTGGACCTGAGTATCGTTCACTCGTACCAAACGTACTCCTATTCGAATTCGGATTATCTTGAGGGATTGAACTAGCCCTTTCGAATGTTACATTCTGTTGCGTTTGACGGTCTTCTCCCACGCTAACCTCTTGACTGTTCATACTGAGGTCTATCGGTGTCTGATTCATAGATACCTCCCCCGTTGTAACATTTTGACTTGTGAAACTATTTATTATAGATTCTATTTTAGTCATTCTATCTTCTGTTCTTTTTTCTACGGTCTTGACCTGAGTCTTCAAATCATCTAACGACGTAACATGCTGCGTTCTGTTACTCTCTTCTAAATCGTTCTTCAATTTGTCTATCTTGTCTTCGCATGTAGTCTTTACTGACGCGACTTGTTCCTTTAACTGATCAACATCTGTCCGAAACTGAGTTGAATCTATCTTCATCGCTTCCTTATTCTCAGTAAATCTCGCTTCCAAGTTCGCCATACCTGCGATTAACTTCTCATCCAACCCTGCACGTTTTTCTTTCGCTTCGGCATCGACCTCACTATACCGTTCTTCCACTATTGCACCGACTCTATTTTTGAATAAAGCTAAGTTTTCATTAACCTTTTGCTCTATATCATCATCAATTTTCCTAATGTCTATCTGCAATTGGTTTTCTAAGGATTTTAAGTTAGAATTAACCTCTCCTAAGACTTCCTCTTTAACGGTCCCAATTACTGACTTTAAACCTTTGATTTCATTACCTAGATTCATTTCTAGACCTTTGATTTTAGATTCGAAAGATACTTCTGTAGACCACTCTTGTATTTTGCCTACATCTGCCACTAAACCATCAATGTCGAATCTCAACTTCGATACATCTGATTTAATGTCTGAATAGACATAACATCTGTTCTTAAATTAAGAATGTTTTCTTCTTCTCTAATTTCTAAATCAATAATATTTTTCCTTAACATTTGCACATTTTCCTCTCCTTTCATTTCTACTGCTTTTATATCTAATTGTAAAGCCTTAAAGATTTCATCATTCTTTAACGTTAATCTATTCTCCAAACTAGTTAAATTGTTTTTCAACTCTGTGTTATTTTCTTCATTACGAGCTTGTAATCTAGTTTCTAATAATTTAAAACTATCTTTCAAGTTAGCTTCACTAGCTTTCAAATTATTTTCATTGCTAGCCTGTAATGATTTTAATTCATCCCTATTACTGGACTGCAATCTGGTCTCTAATGACTTCAATTCATCTCTACTATTTGATTTTAATCTATCTTCCAATAATTTCAATTCATCTTTACTATTTGACTGTAACCTAGTCTCTAATGACTTTAAATAATCTTCATTACTAGTCTGTAATAATTTCAAATCTTCCCTATTACTACTCTGTAAAGCTTCCACATTTTCTTTACATCTAGCTTCTAACCTAGCTTCTGACTCATGTATTTGCTCTTTAACTTCTGTTTCCATTTTAGAAATAGTTATTGCAATACTAGACATGCCATTCTGTAACTCTCCTAACACCTTAGCTAAATCTTCCGGTAACATAATTATATCTTTCAATGAACGTTTTATTCAGAGACGTTAGACAACAACACATCACAATGTATCAATTCCTGCATTCACTAGGGTATAAGAAAAATGACTTATAACTAAACATGATATCACACTAATATGATTAACATGATCCCTGGAATGGGCATACAAGTATATTGTCTGACTAAGTTTAATAAATTTTATAACACCATTAAATGAAATTGAGATCAATCTCTCCGTAATCTAAATCTGATGTGATTCCATAGAATAAACACAATCGAAGCCCCACAGATGGGTAAAGCCAATTCTCCCTCTCTCTCAGTACCCATTCGTCCTGGGATGCGATGACCCAACTGCTATTACATCGCATTCCTGGATTTCCAGGACAGAGCGGAGTTAAATGAACACCTAGTCAAATAAGGAATGTGTCGGAAATTCAGTTGAAATATCTCAAAAGCAGAGGGTAACACGAGATAAAGTATCTCCAGGGTCGTTACGGGTTTAAATTTAATTTAAAAAAATACAAATATCAATGGGCGCCATCAACTGAATCCCTAGCAAACCACATCCTTCCTGGTTAAGCCTTAATTAAGACAAGGAAAGAAAATAGGAAAATCACATCACCATCAGATCACAACTAAGATAAAAACAAATTTATTCAACTTTGATAGTCAGACAGACATATTAAACACTCATCCTACCTAAGAGCATGGTCGAATGCCAACGTTAAATTGTCATTGTCCAGAAAATCGAACCATCTCCATTCTACTCAAAGTGTATTTAATCCACATAAAATAGGAAAAATTTCTAAAGTTCTCTAGGGTTCTCAGGATCACCGTAGCACTATGTCTTTGCGTCACTGACATTCGTGATAACTGAGACCTAACTTCTCTCTAAATTAACATCATGAATGTGGATGTAAAAATATTATTAATCTGTCTAAACGCACATATTATAAACACATATTTAAATATCACATAATTTATGGCTTGCATGGCATTATTCAAATGCTGAATATGTTAGTAAAATGCTCCTAAACATCGAATAACTAATTTACACTATTTACACTGTCATTAATCATTGCTTGTTTTGTGAATCACAGAAAATCCACTATTCATTGGTTATAATCATCATCATCAAAATTAAATATTTAATTCATCAACACAAGTTGCAATTCTTCAAATCATTTCTCAATTAAATTTATTTAAATCCATTTAAATTTATTAATCATCAGCTTCTTTATTTAATTATCACCTTCCAATCACTTATTCATCATCTATTCAATCACCTATTAATTTATTTAAGTCAGCTTATTTATTCAATCTTTAATTCAACCATTTATTTAATTCATTGATATATTCCAAAATTTAATTTATCAATTTATTTAAATTTTATTCATCTGGTTATTTAGATTTTTATTAATTCATCTAGTCATTCTGATTTTTATTTCATTAGGTCAGATCATTAATATGCTTAAACTTCAGATTATTATTTCATTAATCATTATTATCAGAAAATCTTGTATTATCAACATTATTTATTTGTTTAATTTCCTAACAAATTGTTTAATATGTGTTATAGAACGTTGTCTTACAGTTTTATCACTTCCAAGTTATATCTCGTATTTAATTATCATGCCAAAAAATATTATTGCCTTCATTTCAAAATACATTAGCAATATTGCAACTCCCACTTGGCAACTTCCACAAAATGCCTATCACAAACGTCACTTAATCACGTTGCATGATCTACAAAAATACATAACTGGCTTCAAATTATCAACGCACACAATCTCCAATAACTGTAATTAATCTGATCACATCTAGACAACTTCTTAAACAATTAGGAAAAATATATTACCTTAGTAATCGAAATCAAATTCAAAATCTGCTTTCAAATAGCATAAATTCTCTTAAAATTCTCATAATTCACTTCACAGAAAAACACCAATGTGCTATAATCTCTCACATCAGAATATGCAATACTGATCTGCCTTAAAATAAATCTGACCATTAATGATTCATCTTATAAGATTCAATTACTTTAAATCCTTCTCAAAGGTATCAAATTCAATCATAAAAATTATCAAAAGCATCAGCTGTATCAGCTGTTAAACTGAAAGTACTCTCAAATGAGTATAGCAACAAAATATTGGATTGGCAAACAAGAATTACAATGTAACCCTGCTGACATGTATTTTTAATTTATTTAACAAAATTCGACTGATATGTGACTAGTAGTTCCTTGTTTGATCCTCTTACAATCTCAAGTACACTCGGATGATAAAAATGAGTTCCTCAATGGCAAGTAAGATGAGTAACCACCACACGATCGTATAAATACGAAAGGCCTTGCCCCGTCGTCTAACATGATAATGCCCTGAACGATGGGTAAAGATGTGTACCACCACGCAATCGTATAAATACGTCTCATGAGTGAATGTACCAGATTGGAATCAACAAGTCTCTAGTTGTCATATAAAAGCGATATTCATTCACTTGAGTGAATAACATCTTAATATCTCCAAACAATCCAATGGAAAAAATATCCCTACTGATGAATAATACACACTCGCTAGTATGCAATGAACTGACGAAGTGATTTAAATAATCCAAGTGCAGAGCACGAGTTCGAAATACTCGTCACAAAAGAATAACTATCCTTGAAAAACTATCCTTACTGGAAAATGTCTAAAAGACCAAATATCTGCTTAATAAAGCCAACCAATGGTGAGAATGTCGTATAATGGTGCCTGCCATATCATATGGTAACGCCATATTCTAGCAAAACTTGGAGCAAATAATGTTTAAGCCATGTCTAAATAATCGTATAACTCCTACTAGAAAAATATATACATGTATGCCCAGTGTTCATGAAAATATCATATTAGAACGTCATAACTCTTACAGTACCTTCTCATATCAGCTGTTATTATATTTCCAAGATCGTCGATTATTCTTGCGTGTAATAAATTTCTCGAAAGATCGACGTGAATATCGTTTCACCCACGCAATAACGATTGCCTTCATATCCCAAGTGAATCAGCTGTTAGACCTCCTCTTCCTCAGGAATCGAATCCATCGCTCCGTGGTGCCATCGCGTCTCTGTCTTCGTTTACTCAGACATGATGAACTGCATGTTATCCGTAATTGATACTGTCCAAAATCTTACGTAAAAGTTCATAAAAGCAGCGTACCCCATGTTCTTCTTCTATGTTACGCCACTGTCCCATATAATGTTCGGTTTGCTTGTTAAAAGTTCAATCTCCACAGCGGTTAAGTCTCACTTGTAGAAACTAAATTTTATTTATGAGAGTGTATAAGTTTTTGAAACACCCTGTAGCTGTGTTTGTACTCGGTATTTTATGACAATTCATGAAAAAGAATTATATTAATGCACGTGCCAATGTTCATAAGTGCATATAATTGTAACAGTTCATTTGCTTAAAAGCGTTAATGTTGTTTGGACCCCATGGTCGCTCTACATATTCCGTTATGAAATGCATAGTCATAATGTAATTTGAATATCTAAGTTCATAATTGCAGTATATTGTAATTATCTGCCTGCACAATTCTATTACTGAATACAAGTCCCAACTCAATGTTGTAACTGAATGTTGAAATGAAGTTCAGCTTCTTTAATGTTGCCTGCGTATAAAAGTCGGAACTAGCCCGCTCTGATCTACTGCACTGTTCCAGAATGATCTATGCTTAAAGCCGGCCTCGCCATGCCGCTTTGCTATACTGTTCTGCGTTATAAAATGCAGCTCGAAATAAAGTTCTCAAACTCGTATTACAATGCTGTTCTGAACCCCGGCTTTTTCTCCTCCGTACACGGCCCGTACAGCTTGCCGCGTAACCGGTCTTCTCGCCGTCTGCCCTGCGTTGCTCGCCTTGGCTCAATGACCTACTTCCTGCTCTCTGCTTGGTTAAGTAATACTGTCGCCTTCGCTTTACGTAACAAGTGCTATGCACCGCTCTACTTTACCGTACGCTCTGCGCATGTGTACCACTCAGCTCGCTGGATGAACTCGACTGATGTCTCTAAACTGCATTGACCAGCTCCTACCTGGCGCGGTCACGTGATTCTCTCCCACTTTCTGCTGTCGTGCGTCACAAATATAATCTCGACCACCTTCATCTCGGCTATTAAGTTATACAATAACTTAAGGGATTATCTGTCTTTCTTCAAGTTATTATCATATATAATGCTTGTTATTTCTTCTCTTCTGAGATTATTAAATATACTGTTCCATAAAGATCTTAATAAAACTTTAATATTCCTCCCATAATTCCATCTACCTGACTGGCAGTGCCTTCTTGATCCTTGGCCTTCTACGTTATTTTCTAACATTCTCCTCTACTCGATTTGAGCGCTATCTTTACAACTTTCCCAAAAATCTCAACTACGGCTTAATGTCAGCTGGCGTAGCCGATAGCCTCAACTGGGTATCGGGTACAGTATGTACTCTTACATGAAGATTATAGTGTAGGTGTTTTATTCAAACTTCAATCGCATGATTAGGCTACAAGAAATAAAAGTGGGATTTTAAATTTTCGCTCAGCCGTCATCTTGTGGTTATGAAAATAATTTAAATGAATTAGATGCCAGTCGATTACAATTTGTATAAGCATATACCGTATCAAGTTTAACTGCGCTCAGATGGTTAAAACGCAAGAAACGTAGTTTTGAATATTTAAATTTCGTGTCGCCGCCACGTTGGATTTGTGCTCGCCAGGTTATTGAACGTTCCATAGTTGAACTTATACTTATAGCCTCTAAACACTTACAAAAGTTCAGTTTGATTGCTGTAGTAGATTAATAGATATTGAGAAACGTCTGAATATTTCGGCTGGTCGCCATGTTGGATTTTAATATATGTAGGCCATAGAGTTATGTACTATTAAATGATGATTATTGTGTACGTTCATTATGCAAATGTTGATTTCGATCAACACAAGAAATAAAAACTTAATTTTCCAAATTCGCACAAATGCCATCTTGAGGTTACGTAAACAATTGAACTAAATTAGACACCAGTGCATTAAAATGTGTATAAACATTTGCTGTACGAAGTTTCATTGCGGTTGGATGATTACATGGCGAGAAAAGTCTATTTAAAACTGTCGACTTCGCTTGGCCGCCATGTTCGTTTTGTAGTTAACCGGTATTTGAAAGTCTCATAGATGAACTTCCAGTAGTGCCCTTTATCTCCGTACAAAATTTCATGGTGATAACGGCAATAGTTTCAGAGATATCGAATGCCGGTGAAATAGTTCGCACAGCCACCATTTTGAGGTTATGTGAACAATTGAACGAAGTTAGATGTCGGTTCATTACAATGTGTATAAACATACACTGTACCAAGTTTCATTGCGTTTGGTTGGTTAAATCGCGAGAAACGTCTATTAAAAGTCTCAACTTCGCTTGGCCGCCATGTTGGTTTTGTAGTTACCAGATTTTCAAAAGTCACATAGGTGGACTTTTAGTAGTTTCCTTTATCATTGTACAAAATTCCAGGGTGATATCGGTAATAGTTTCGGAGATATTGAATGCTGGTGAAATATTTCGCACAGCCGCCATGTTGGATTGGTGAAACGTAACAAAATTTGAATGGCACGGTCGGGGTTGCCCGGAATAGTGCTATGAACTTACCGAGTTTCATTGAAAAATCCTCACACACACACACACACACACACACACACGCACACACAGACAGACACACGGACAAAAGGTGATCTCATAAGCCTAATTTTTTTCATAAATGAAAATAGGCTAATAAAACTATCGAATACCGTAAGTGTAAGTTGTAAAAAATACACATTTAATTTGAGTACTGTAAATTCAAAGAAAGGAAATAATACATTTTGCTGTAACATACGGGAGGGACTTTGCGACGTCGTGGTCATGTATCCTGTGTACGTGGGTGTGTGCTGAAGTTGTCTGATAACCTGTGTCACTTTGATGTCTGAACTAGTGTGTGTATTTGTAATCGTGGTAGGATTTGTGTAGGAAGCGGCTGTGGCCATACGTTCCCGGCATTTGCTTACAGTAGAAGTGGAAAACCACTCCCAGGATGGCTGAGGTAAGAATCGAACCCGTGCCTCCGCGTTGAGAGCCAAGTATACTAACCACTACGTAACGGTGTACTAACTATGGGATTGTATTTGAGAAAAGAAAACCAGGCTTCATAGTTCTTACCGAACTACTTGTTTGTAAGGGAGACCTCCCCCACCCTCTGGAATCTACTCGTGGTTGTTGAATGTGGCACTGTACAAGAAACAGTGACCTAGTTTATCTAGACAGTGTTCTTCTCTCAATATAGTTACTGCAACTCTAATGGAACAAGCATTACGAGCGCGCAGCGAGTCGTTTAGTGGAAATTTGATCTACAAGAACCCGCATAGCTCACGAGCAAATAATCTCCCCGTATACCACGCAATCAACTAAGATAGGATGTGATCGTGTATTATCTCTAGGGTTTAGACTCGCTCAAGAGGATATAAAAAGTAGTTTGGAACAGCCCACAAAAGCTTTTCCCCAGTAGTGAAATCTGTTGACATCAAACATCGATTTAGGTATTAGACATACATTTTTGAAAGGTAGCGTGACGGTCTATGGAAGTGAAACAGAAATGAACAGAATAGAAGCATTTGAAATGTGGTTGTCCAGGAGAATGATGAAGATTTGAAAAGGTATTAAGATGAGTGGGGGAGGAGAAACGTTTCTGGTGAGGGTTAATGCAGATTAGAAATAGGTCGGTAGGGCGCATACTAAGGCACCCCAGAATAGCAAACTTGGTTAGAGGAGGAAGTGTCAAAGTAAATAAGAGTAGGGGAAGGTTAAAATATGTTAAATAGATTGCCTAGTGTGTGGTTATGTAGAGATGGAACGATTAGCTCAGGACAGAGAGACATGGAGTGCTACATCAAACCAGTTCAAATTCTGAAGATCCAAACAGACACACAAGTTTTAAATACTTGAGGATTATTTCTACAGTTTCTAAAGATCATTGTGAATGTCATGGTTCGCACAAGTACGTACAGTTACATACCATAAAATTTGTGCGTTTGCCCGTGTCTGTAACTTCCGAAACCCACGGCGAAAAAAAATTGATAAGCATTTAACATACTTCATTTTCTCACAGATATAGACAGTAAATACCACTTTCTTGACAATCGCTTGAAAACGCCACGAGTAAGGTCATTTATCATAATTTATAAGATTTGCCTGCAAAATTATGAAGTGTTGAATATGAGTAATAAGCGTTTATCATCAATTGTAACATATCTGTAACCACAAGGCGAATAAGTTAATTCTGGTCTGATAGAGCCTAAAATTCAGCCCAGAACTCAGGGGTAGCAGGCAAGAATACTAGCCACTACACCACGTGGTGGTTTAAATATATATACGGCTGACTGCGTGGCTCAGCGGTACGTTCTGTTCTCGCCATCTGTGCCCTAGGTTGCAGGATCAAATCCTGGCGCAGTCAATTGGCATTTGAGGTGCGCAACTGTGAGGGAGCCGTGTCAGTAGATTTACAGACACGTTAAAGATCCCCTTTGGAGAAAAAGGGACGTAAAACCAATAACATTATATTAATAGGTTTAAAATATGGTACTAACCAGACATTTGTCTGGAGGGAGTGTAGAAAATCCCGAAGATGAAATACACTGAGGACGGCCACTGCCATCGCCGAGATTCGAAACTTCGTCCTCCGGACTTGCGGCAGCTCCCCTTCGCAATCATGATATGCGAATTAAAGAACACAGCTATTACATGGGAAGCGTGGGTGGGAGGGGGTAATCACCTCCATCACCCTCTCCCTGCTGTTGGGACTTCAGTTCTGGGAGCAGAAAGTTCTAATGGAGAATATTTGCTTTAACAACACGAGAAAGCTTTTATATGTGGCTCGTAGCATATTAGTTCAAGTACTTCTTCTTCCTTTGAGGAAGGTTGTTGCTGTACCTAAAGCTGGAAGATGTTAAATAAATAAATAAAAAAAAGCGTCACTTGTGAATCTTACTCATGCCGCGAGGAGGTGAGTTGAAAATATAAAGGGAACTTGACAGAAGAAATTAAAGTAAGTTCAGCATTTCCCATACATATTCCAGTTTATTCTCGATGGCATTTGGGGTAGATAGCTACAGAATGAAATACTGTCTTCTAAGAGTGTTGAATGTGTAACTTTAATTTTATTTTATTTTATTTTATAATATATTTTATTAGCCCACTTTCGATTTTTTGCACAAAAAAGAAGTTGACTAGTGAGATCTACATGGGTCAAAAGTTGTCAGTCTAAGTGTGAGTGTGTGAATGAGTATATCAATTCAAACACGACGAAACTGAATTGAACGAAATTTGGTACAGAGGTATCACTAGCAAAGGACATCTCTGTTTTATATCGCCATCATTTTGACGGATACGTAATGGCAGCCACCCAAATTTTCTAAGCTTAAATCAAATTACGACTAACCTAATCATCCGATCTCTACCAAATTTTACAACAATAATTTATACCTAAATGTGGGAAGCTTCTTTTGGGCAAACGACAAGGTCATTATCCAAATAGTTTCTAGATGGCGGATATATGAATCATGCAAGTACACACATCAAAAAAGTTTTGCATCACCTCGGTTCCAAGAGTTCCGGAACCTTTAAATACAAAGGGAATAGAGATCAACACAAACAACATTTCAGCTCGTTTTCTTGCTCATGAGACCCACACATTGCATGTTGTACCATCATACAGCTAGACTTTCAGCATTTGTGGTCCAGATTGCAGTACACACCACTACCTCTAATACCCAGTAGCACGTCCTCTTGCATTGATGCATGCCTGTATTCGTCGTGGCATACTATCCACAAGCTCATCAAGACACTGTTGGTCCAAATTGTCCCACTCCTCAACGACAATTCGGCGTAAATCTCTCAGAGTGGTTGGTGGGTCAAGACGTCCATAAACAGCCCTTTTCAACATATCCCAGGCATGTTCGATAGGGTTCATGTCTGGCGAACATGCTGGCCACTGTAGTCGAGCGATGTCGTTATCTTGAAGGAACGCATTCACAAGATGTGCACGATGAGGTCGAGAATTGTCGTCCATGAAGACAAATGCCTCTCCAATATTCTGCCGATATGGGTGCACTATGGGTCGGAGGATGTCATTCAGGTATCGTAAAGCCGTTTCGGAGCCTTCCATGACCACGAGTGGCGTACGTCGGCCCCACATAATGCCACCCCAAAACATCAGGGAACCACCACCTTGCTGCACTCGCTGGACAGTGTGTCTAAGACGTTCAGCCTGACCAGGGTGCCTCCAAACACGTCTCCGACGATTGTCTGGTTGAAGGCATATGCGACACTCATCGGTGAAGAGAACGTGATGCCAATTCTGTGGGGTCCATTCAGCATGTTGTTGGGCCCATCTGTACCGCGCTGCATGGTGTCGGGGTTGCAAAGCTGGACCTCGCCATGGACGTCGGGAGTGAAGTTGCGCATCATGCAGCCTATTGCGCACAATTTGAGTTGAAACACGACGTCCTGTGGCTGAACGAAACGCATTATTCAACATGGTGGCATTGCTGTCAGGGTTCCTCCGAGCGGCAATCCGTAAGTAGCGGTCATCCACTACAGTAGTAGCCCTTGGGCGGCCTGAGCGAGGCCTGTCATCGACAGTTCCTGTATCTCTGTACCTCCTCCATGTCCGAACAACATCGCTTTGGTTCACTCTGAGACGCCTGGAAACTTCCCTTGTTGAGAGCCCTTCTTGACACAAAGTAACAATGCGGACGCGATCGAACTGCGGTATTGACCTTCTAGGCATGGTAGAACTACAGACAACATGAGCAGCGTACCTTCGTCCTGGTGGAATGACTGGAACTGATCGGCTGTCGTACCCCCTCCGTCTAATAGGCCCTGCTCATGCATGGTTGTTTACAACTTTGAGCAGTTTTAGTGACATCTATGAACAGTCAAAGGGACTGTATCTTTGATACAATATACACAGTCAACGTCTATATGCCGGAGATCTGGGAACCGAGGTGATGCAAAACTTTTTTTGATGTGTGTATTATAGCCTAAGCATAACTTACGATTCAACAAGGCTCGGCCTCACTAAATCCGCTTATTGTATAGAGGGTGGTTTAAACTGTCCTCAAGGAGGTGACATGTAGGATATTAATATTTTATAATAGAATATTATTCCGTAGTAGCGACTAATGGTTCAAGCTGACCGTGCCGTATCGTGCTGGGCCGTGCCGCCCCGTTGGGTCAAAATGGAGGCTATTGTTTGCTCACTAGTCCATTTTTCAGTAACTTCATAAGTTTATATCCCTTTAGGAATAAACTGAACAAAATAATACAAATTTAGTATCAAATGGTTTATAAAAATGGCATAAAACGCTAATGAGATTGTTCTCTCCAAGACAAAATATGCTCTACAGTTATACAAAACTAGTTGTTAACGTAGTACTAGCATTGGCCATGTGTGTCAGTGGGCTAGCGTCTATAGCTTTTAACCTGGCGGTACCTGGTTCAAAACCAAATGGATTCAAATTTCTTTACCTGATTGTTTTGTATTTATTGATTTTAACTACTCACACGTTATAATATTAAGCATATACAGGGTCATCGAAAAATAATGCCATCATTTCAAAAAATTATAGCACCGACACCCTTTATGTTAAACGTGTAATTCTTTCACTGAACGCCAGCTGGTTAAAGTAGGTTGTGTTTTGGAGGGCACGTGACCTTGCTATGCGCACACTAGATGCACAGTAGCGAAGGTCGGCCGATGGCGCGCGCGCGCCAATGAAGTCCTGACCTAACCCCTTTGGATTTGTTTTTCTGGGGGTACTTTAAAAACATTGTGTATGCAGAAAAAATTCGGGATTTTGAGCTCCTGCGGGAGCGAATTACTGCCGCCATCTTGACAGTTACTCCTGAAATGATTGCACGTACCAATCCAGCCATTGGGAAAGTGTGCGTTCAATGCTGATGTTGGTGGTCGGCCTTGCCTAGATTTTTTCTCTACAGTCCCTGTTTCCTTAAAATGATTAAACCATCGAAGTACAGCTTTGTAATCAGGTGCAGTTTGTCGGGAGGTGCAGTCATTGGTGCACGCGCCCCCGGCCGACCTTGGCTACTGCGCATCTAGTGTGCGCATAGCAAGGTCACGTCCCCTCCAAAACAAAACTTACTTTAACCAGCTGGCGTTCAGTGAAAGAATTACACGTTTAACTTTAAGGGTTTCGGTGCTATAATTTTTTGAAATGATGGCATTATTTTTCGATGACCCTGTATAGTGTGTATTTGCAATCGAAAATATTATACAATACTTCTTATAACACAACATATTTCAACACTTTACTTCAGCGATTAAAATTCGTTCTCTTTGATCCGCGGTGCATACTGTTGTTGTTGTTGTTGATTCTCTAGGGTCTTTGCGGCATCATGGTTATGTATTCCCGAGTACTTGGGTGTGTGTAGAAGTTGTCTGATAAACTGTGTCACTGTGATGTCTGTACTAGTGTATGTAATTTTATACGAGGAAGGATTTGGGTAGGAAGCTGTTGTTGTTGTTGTTTCATTTGAGAGGCTTTGACATTATGATCATCTATCCCCGTTTAGTTGGGTCAGTGTTGCATTTTGTCTGGTAACCTATGTTATTGTGATGGCTGTATTAGTGTGTGCATTTATAATTCAAGTAAAGATTCGATCAACGTATAATATACCACGTTATATTTCAACAAGCTACTACAACCAACATTCAATTATACTCCTTGAAATGGACAAAGATATGTAACTATACCCATGCATTTAGGAAAGTAGGCTATATGTTCTTTACTGAACATCTTGCATTATTTGTTTATTTCTTTTTATTAATTTAGCTAGTTATTGAGGTTTTAAGGAGTGATACAGCGGGGTCATCTGCCCCTTTAATTTATTTATTTATTTAATTATTTATGTTGGAAACAAGCTAGGGAACAATATTTGGAGAGAGCCACGGATAACGAAATCCCCACTAGTCTTCAGTAACCTACTGTAGTTTATCTCCTCTATAAAAATTTTGGTTATATAGATTTTCTGCGCTACAACTAGTATTACGGCAATCTATTGTGTAATGCATATATATATGGAGCACGTTGACGATCAAAAGGACATAACATTAAATAACAATATCTGATATTTATTCTCATTTGCATAAGCTGATTTCATTACAGATGCGCTTAACCTTATGACCAAACCTCCTGAGTTTTTGGTTCTAAGAATATAAAATTAGGTTCAATCTATCAGTGTATTAGGGTTTTATAGAATCTTATGTCCAATTTAGGAATGTATAGGATATTCGGTATATACAGGGTGAACAAAAAATGCCGCACTTGGAGGTCAGCACGCGATTCCTCATCCAATTGCAAGACAAAAGTTTCAATAGCAAAATCTGATCGGGTGCTGTTTGAAAACACAAGTATGAAAACGAGAAGCTGGCAACACTGTCACATCCTGCAGTGCATCGGAATGTACAGAGAAAGCTCCGGCAGAGCGCCAAGTTCCTGCGACCAGCTTGTGGCCACGCTGAATGCAGTTACAGCGTTGCCGGAGCCTCGTTTCTTAACATGCATTTCTGTTAAACCTATTGGCGGGACTAGGTTTTGCAACATAAACTTTTGTTGTGAATTTCGACGAGGAACCGTATGCCGACCTCCAAGTGCGGCATTTTTTGTTCACCCATTATATTTGTATACATCTCTGAGCATGCCATGTTATATAGTATATTGTAACAACTGAGGTATTATGATGAGTCGGAGGTGAGAGATGTTTCTGGAGTCTGTTAATGAAGAGTAGAGATAGGTTCGTAGTAATAAAAAAAACAACAACAAAGTCAACCCCTGGCACTACAGCCCATGACGGGCTAAAGCCGACCAAGCGACCGCTGCCTAGCCATTTGGCCTGCAGATATTGGGATGACGTGTGATCAGTGCGTCGGGTCCCCTCGGCCGTTAATCTCGGTATTCGTGATCGGGGCGCTGTCTCACTGTCAGATAGCTACTCAATTGTCCTCACGAGGCTGAGTGCACCCCGTTCCAACCCTCACGTCAGTTTTAAAATCTCTGACGGAGCCGGGGATCGAACCCGGGGCCTCCGGGTGAGAGGCAGGCGCGCTACCCCAACACCACGGGGCAGGAGTATTAATAATAATAATAATAATAATAATAATATTGGTTTACGTCCCTTTTTAACTACTCTAGCTTTAAGAGACGCCGGGGTGCCGCAATATTGCCCCGAAGGGGATCTCTAACGTGCCAGTAAATCTACTGACACGGCTCCCTCGCATTTGAACACCCTCAAATGCCAGCTGACTGCGCCAGGATACGAATCTGCAACCTTGGGCCCAGCTAGCGAGAACGTTACCGCTGAGCCACGCAGCCAGCCTAGGTTCGTAGGACACTTACTAAGACACCCAGGAATAGCAAATTTAGTTAAGCGAGGAAGGGTCGGGAACAAGAACTGGCCAAAGTTACAATATGTTTATTCATATTGCCTCGGATGTAAGATGTCCCAGCTATGTAGGGATGAAACAATTAGCTCAGGACAGGGAGGCATGGAGGGCTGCATCAAACCAGTCAAATGACTGAAGACTTAAATTACAACAACAACAGACAAAATATACTAATATACAGCTGAGGAACTATCCACCGAAATCTTATTCAACAATACAATGAATTATCCTCGAAGTCAAGTTCGTGAAAGGCTAATTATACGAGCTCACTGGTTCATCCCCCTCCTCTCCACTCCCTCTCTCTCCCTTTTCGTTATCAAAAGAAATAAACGCAGAGATATCCCTACTTTGCATTAACACTCACTGCGCGCCCACCCTTACAGTTAAAGAGGAACTACTTCAGCTCTCAGCATCCAAATGACGTCTCTAATTCAATAGACCGAGGCAGGGTCGGATCTAGGGCAGGGCGAGGAGGGCGACCGTCCAAGGCCCCGCGGTTCGGGGGAGCCCCGGGCCAAGTTTTTTTTAAATTTAATTAAATAATGAATTATACTTTTCAAACTAATTTATAATTCATATTCCTTTTTCCAGTGCAGCTAGCTATGACCTCCCCTGACCATTTAGCAAGTTTAGATTTCAGTAAAATAATAGAAGACTTCAGCCGGGAAAAAAGTCGCAAAGTAATACACACATCAAAAAAAGTTTTGCATCACCTCGGTTCCAAGAGTTCCGGAACCTTTAAATACAAAGGGAATAGAGATCAACACAAACAACATTTCAGCTCGTTTTATTGCTCATGAGACCCACACATTGCATGTTGTACCATCATACAGCTAGACTTTCAGCATTTGTGGTCCAGATTGCAGTACACACCACTACCTCTAATACCCAGTAGCACGTCCTCTTGCATTGATGCATGCCTGTATTCGTCGTGGCATACTATCCACAAGTTCATCAAGACACTGTTGGTCCAAATTGTCCCACTCCTCAACGACAATTCGGCGTAAATCTCTCAGAGTGGTTGGTGGGTCAAGACGTCCATAAACAGCCCTTTTCAACATATCCCAGGCATGTTCGATAGGGTTCATGTCTGGCGAACATGCTGGCCACTGTAGTCGAGCGATGTCGTTATCTTGAAGGAACGCATTCACAAGATGTGCACGATGAGGTCGAGAATTGTCGTCCATGAAGACAAATGCCTCTCCAATATTCTGCCGATATGGGTGCACTATGGGTCGGAGGATGTCATTCAGGTATCGTAAAGCCGTTTCGGAGCCTTCCATGACCACGAGTGGCGTACGTCGGCCCCACATAATGCCACCCCAAAACATCAGGGAACCACCACCTTGCTGCACTCGCTGGACAGTGTGTCTAAGACGTTCAGCCTGACCAGGGTGCCTCCAAACACGTCTCCGACGATTGTCTGGTTGAAGGCATATGCGACACTCATCGGTGAAGAGAACGTGATGCCAATTCTGTGGGGTCCATTCAGCATGTTGTTGGGCCCATCTGTACCGCGCTGCATGGTGTCGGGGTTGCAAAGCTGGACCTCGCCATGGACGTCGGGAGTGAAGTTGCGCATCATGCAGCCTATTGCGCACAGTTTGAGTTGAAACACGACGTCCTGTGGCTGAACGAAACGCATTATTCAACATGGTGGCATTGCTGTCAGGGTTCCTCCGAGCGGCAATCCGTAAGTAGTGGTCATCCACTACAGTAGTAGCCCTTGGGCGGCCTGAGCGAGGCCTGTCATCGACAGTTCCTGTATCTCTGTACCTCCTCCATGTCCGAACAACATCGCTTTGGTTCACTCTGAGACGCCTGGAAACTTCCCTTGTTGAGAGCCCTTCTTGACACAAAGTAACAATGCGGACGCGATCGAACTGCGGTATTGACCTTCTATGCATGGTAGAACTACAGACAACATGAGCAGCGTACCTTCGTCCTGGTGGAATGACTGGAACTGATCGGCTGTCGTACCCCCTCCGTCTAATAGGCCCTGCTCATGCATGGTTGTTTACATCTTTGAGCAGTTTTAGTGACATCTATGAACAGTCAAAGGGACTGTATCTTTGATACAATATACACAGTCAACGTCTATATGCCGGAGATCTGGGAACCGAGGTGATGCAAAACTTTTTTTGATGTGTGTATTTTAATATTTCATAGTTTACATAATCTTCTTCAAGGGGACCTAAAAGTGTCTTTCATATTATTAAAAAAATGTACTGTAGTGTATTCAGAATATTGTAACTATTCTTTACTTTATTATTATTACCAAACTACTTGCCACAGTGGGTGACTGGATAGCGTGTCGGTCTACTAACCCCAAGATTGCAGGTTCGCCCCTGACCGTGGTAAGTGATTTTTGAAAGGCGGCAAAAATACGATACGCATGTCATACGATGTTGGCATGTCAAAGAACCCATTTGAATTCAGTAGGCCGAGTTCATAATGGCAAAATTAATCTCGGGAGTTTCCGCCAGCACAAAGTTCCTCATTTCTCTACTAGAAAGCGCTATTGTGTTCAAGGAGATTAGATATTTAACATCTAACCTCCTTGACTTTCATAGTCAAGGAACTACGAAATTCGACATGCAAGCTACCCTCTGGGTGTCAAATAGCAAAGCTTGCACCAGGCAACCGAGGCCATACGATATTATTATTATTATTATTATTATTATTATTATTACCAAACCACTTTCCATTTGATTTGATATTTTTTTAATTTCCTATCGCCCAGGGCCCCGCAAGGCCTGGATCCGCCACTGCTCTGAGGTCTTTGGAATTGCACTGTCCCTGGCATCTGATTCATTGCAGAACAAATTTGACTGAAATAATATATGCTCTTCTGTAAATATTGGAACCTTTTGCCCGGATATTCTGTATAATACTGTGCATAGACTGTATAAAACAATGGCTTAGCTACGTTGCTTCCAGGTTGCTGATTCTTCTCATATGACCATTAATAATAGTTCTTGTGTGCAGATTCATTCATAAAGCGCGCTGTGCCGCAGTAATCCCACCCACCCACGCAGTTGGCGGGCTGCCAGGTCACTGGCTCCAGTACGGAGGATGAGAGAGGGAGAGTAATCAATGGCCCCATTGTGGGCAAGCATTTCATTCATGAGGAGTCGCTTAAGGGGGTTATAACATTATCGCCCCTGGCCTAGCCTCTTGATATAATGTAGCCATTTGTTTCAGAACAACTTCACACGCCGATCCTTATTGTAGTTATATCCGCAACTCAAAGCTGAAGTGGAATTTTATATCAGACGGAATTCTCACTACCATCTCTTTAAATGTTTTTTTTTTTTTTTTGTCGTGTGGCCTCCTGAAAGTCCGAGTGCAGGTATTTCTAGTCGACGCCCGTGGGCGACCTGCGTGTCGGAATGAGAATAGGAATGGATTAAGATGAATGAAACTGGGCAAGGATGTGGAAGGAAGCGGCCTTGGCCTGTTAGAAGGAACCATCCCAGCATTTGCCTGGTGTTGAAAATGGTAAACCACGGAAAACCATTTCAAGGACGGTCGATGGTAGGGCTCGAACCAACGCGTCTACCGAGTCAGCAGAGAGCTTGGCTCCATGACCTAACGCTGCACTTTAACCAGCGTAGCCACTGCTGTCGGTTCTTTAAATGATGGTTGGTTGGTTCCTTAGTTTAGGGGCTGCGACAACGCGGTCATATAGCCCCGTGTTCTTTGGGTGTGTGTAGAATTTGTCTGATAACCGGTGTTGTGATGGCTGTATTAGTGTGTGTTATCTGTGATTCAAGTAGAAGGACGATTAATTTTTTCAAGTAGTTGCTACTTTTGCTACCAAATGCTACCGTCCACAACACCTAGCTGCTGACGTGGATACTAAATGCCATCGCAGCCAGCACCTGGCGGCGAACGTTGGAATTAATATAGCGTTATCAAACTAACCTACAGATTTTAGCTTCCATAGGTGTAGTTAGTGGGAGATTCTTTTACATGCCATAAATCTATGACATGGGACCGCGGGCTTTACTTCCCCTCCGAAGGAAGGCATACTGACGGTGAGGGATTTTTAACGCTCTTAAATAATCCGATGACCCCGGGCCGGGTTTGAACTCGTGATCTTGGGCACAGAAACTCATCATGCTACCAACTACGCCACCGAAGCCGCCCTCTTTAAATGAAGTAAGCATTCTCTATGAACATTTTGTACTTCCGACTCAAATATTGTATATATCCCGAATGACCGCCTTCTGTAGACTCGGTCCACCTCGTTGCGTAGAGACTGTCAACACGTAGATCCGGGTTCGATACCTGGCTCTGCCAAAATATTAATTCTGGTGTGAGGGCTGGAACAGGGTAAACTCAGCCTCGTGAGCCCTCAGTCATCCTAGAAATGGTTTTCCGTGGTTTCCTATTTCTACTCAGACAAATGCCAGGGTTGATGTTTAACCTAAGGCCACAGCCACCTCCTTCCCAATATAATATAATAATAATAATAATAATAATAATAATAATAATAATAATAAGCCCTAGCACTACAGCCTATGAGGGCCTAGGCATACCAAGCGACCGCTGCCCAGCCATTTGGCCTGCAGATATTGGGGTGACGCGTGGTCAGCACGTCGGGTCCCCTCGGCCATTAATCTTGGTTTTCGTGACCGGTATGCTGCCTCACAGTCAGACAGCTACACAATTGTCCTCACGAGGCTGAGTGTACCCCGTCCTGCCCTCACGTCAGTATTTAAAATCCCTGACGGAGCCGGGAATTGAACCCACGGCCTCCGGGTGAGAGGCAAGCGCGCTACCTCAACACCAGGGGCCGGCCACCTCCTTCCCAATCTTCTCATTAATTAGAACTACGCACACTAATACAGCCAGCAAAACAACACAGGTTATTAGACAAATAACACACACAAGTACACGGGGCTAAATGACCACGATGTCGCAAAGCCCCTAAATGAATTAAAAAAAACATCTGAACTATGTGTTAATGGTTTTACGTCCCTCTTAACCTGTTGCGGCTTTTAGAAAAGCAGGGTGTCGGAATTTGGCCCAAGGAGGTTCTTTAACGTGCCAGTAAATCTAATCCCTTGCATTTGCGTACCCTCAAATGCAAACTGACTGCGGCAGGATTGGCTCCTGCAACCATGGGCACAGCAGGTGAGAAAGTTACTGCTGAACCACGCAGCCAGTCAACGTATTGAGACTACAGTCTCAAAAGTGAGGGTTCGATTCTCGCTCTGCCAAGAAATGTAATTCTAGTCCTAGGGCTGGATCGGGTACACTCAGCCCCGTGAGGTCTCAGCCATTCTAGGGGTGATATTCCGTGGTTTCCCACTTCTACACCAGGAAAATGCCGTGATAGTTCTTAACTTAAGGCTACGGTTAGTCAGTTAGTTATTTTTACATCAAAGGATAGAGAAAATCATACAGTTTTGTTTTCATATTTAATAAGTTTCGATGTGAGCTCCACAAGTGGCACAACACACATCCAAGCGATAGTCTACCTCCGTTCAGGTCCGCCGAATCATGTCAGGAGCCACAGTTGCTATCGCATCGGTGATTCGTGCCACAAGCGGAGCTCACAACGAAACCTACTAAATATGTAAACAAAACTTTATCATAATCTCTATCTTTTGGTGTAAAAATAATTAAATTATCTTTATTACAGCCTGAGCTATTACAAATCAAAATTAAGGCCACCTTCTTCGATGACGCTGAATAACACGAGGTAGAATCCTGCGCGGATAAGCAAAACGTCATCCGTATCCGCCCCGCATCCGCACGACTGTTATCCGCATCCACCCCGCATCCGCACGACTGTTATCCGCATCGGCACGTTTGCTATCCGAATCTACTGGCATTATATTTTTAATTAGATAAAAAATATATTAAAGCAACACATTTAGACATTTGACGAGAGTAGTGGTTTTGTGGGGGTTCCGCACCTTCCTCCTCCTCTCCTCCTCACAAGATGGCGGTGGCCCGATATCTCTCGAACGCACGGTGGGATTTTGACAAATGAGGTGTCGTTGAACTCGGGCTAACACCCCCTTTCCAATGGACAACATATTTCAACCCCAAAATAAAACCTACCCCTACTAGGGGTGAAAATTGTAATTTTTTAGAGAATCTCTCTTTCCAATTGCAACATGTGAGAGTTTGAATGCCGATATGGATTTAAACGTTGTTCCACATAAAGTGCATGTATACGGTGGCAAGCCACTATGAATTAACATGCATGTTTTTGTTTTTGTTTTTTTACGCATGCCCACTCAGGGCTTTTGTAAGAGGGTGGGGGAGTGGATCCCTGTGGATGGGTTATTGTTGACAGGTCATTGTTGACAAGTCATTGATGACAGGTCCTTGTGGACGAGTCCTTGTGGACAGGTCCTTGTGGACAGGTCCTTGTTGACAGGTCCCTGTGGATGAGTCCTTATCCCTTTGGACTGATCCCTTTGGACGTGTCACTTTGGCCTGGTTCCTACGGACGAGCCCATGAATTTATTTAAATTATGTCAAAGGGCCTAACTACATTTGTGTGTGTGTTGAATTGACGTTGTTCACTAATCCCCCACTACTATAATGGGATAACGATATGAAAGGAAAGTGACGAAATACATGTGAACATACAAGGGATCTAACTTGGTGGATGGATGTGTTCTAACGAGTCATTTGTAGTTGAAAGAGAATAATACATGTTCTTAAGATGTTAAAACTGAGGAGATGGCATGTACAGTAAGACGTCTTGTTACTTCCTGTGTCATATTACAGACATGACAGAGAGCGCGCAGATCTGTTGCTATGACTAACGATGCAGTAATTTGAAACCGCAAGTGTTCATGAAGACAATGGATGATGATCATGCAAAGTTAGCAGTTATTGGATGTTACACAGGTGTTCCTTCCGGTGTCATGTTGCTGACATGGCAGGGAGCGCACACTGCTGTTGCTATGACTGACGCTGCAGTAAATTGAAACCTCAGGTGTTGATTAAGACAATGGGTGATGATTATGCAAAGTCAGCAGTCATTGGATACCACACAGGTGTTCCTAGTGTACTTTGGACTCTCAGCTGTATTGGGAAAGGAATTGCAATGATCTGCAAAAAACTGCTGACACGAGCGATGAGAGTTTATATAAGAGAGGTGTCCTATATTTCCCTACTGTCAGTCTTTATTACTCGCTTTGAGTGAACAGTGCTCTATTACTGCTCAAGAGTTGTAAGAAAGCATTTTTGGTGGAAAATCATTACATTATTTTGCAAGGTTAGTACTTATTATTAATGGATTGTAGTCTTTTATTACTAATTGATGTTGAAATTATTGATTGGAATGTATTTATTGATTGATTGTTTGATTGTTTTGTTTACAGATAATTGGGTACCTGTAGGCTACCAGATTTCTACAATCTGTTCATTCAGTGGCAGCAGTTGATAAATTATAAAAAGGCAAGTGCCCCTCTAAGAACTTTTAAACAGTTAGAGTGATATTTTCCAATGTTCACTACTAGATGTCAGTGAAAATGGTATATATGGCAGTCAAAAGTTGGAACTACTTGACCATGGTGTGTAAAGCTAATTTTGTAGGTTAGATTTTGATTACCGCTCTATTAAGTCCGAGTGTTCATTGCTAGGTGTCAGTGACATAGGGAATATTTAAAGTCTTAACCTCAGTTCACCTAACATAACCTAACTTTACCTAACTTAACCTTATCACTTGACATATTTTACAAGTTTAGACTTGCATTATAACTGACTATGACGTCACACTTAGCTCACTTAACTGGTGGCTGCTGGTTTCTATCACGTGACATGTTCTACAAGTTTAGACTTGTTTTAAGACTGGCTATGACGTCACACTTAGCTCAGTTAACTGGTGGTTGCTGGTTTCTATCACGTAACATGTTCTACAAGTTTAGACTTGTTTTAAGACTGGCTATGACGTCACAATTAGCTCACTTAACTGGTGGCTGCTGGTTTCTATCACGTGACATTTTCTGCAAGTTTAGACTTGCTTTAAGACTGGCTATGACGTCACACCTAGCTCACTTAACTGGCGACCGCTGGTTTCTACCACTCTATCAAGATCCAATGTTCACCGCTAGGTGTCAGTGACAGTGGTATATAGTAACCCCCAGTTAGAACTACATGAAGTTAGACTAGCTAGGAGTTCACAGATGATCGATTTAAATACCCTATTATAACCATTGACTGGAATATAATTAAACTATTGATATTGTACTTTGTTTTTATCATTTATTAACGTTTATGATTTCTTTCTTTTATAGGTAATTTCGAAAGTGATCATCATGTTCAAGTGTGGTGACTGTAAGAAACAGTTCTCAAGACCTGACAACCTTCAACGACACGCACATGTTAAACATAACATTAAAATGTTTGTGTGCAGTCATTGTGCTACCACATTTAACAGACAAGATAATCTTACACGTCATGTAAATTTAAAGCATGTTAGTTCAGCACCATTTTCGTGTTCAGTTTGTGAACTCGGTTTTTCTGCTGTAAAGCGATATCAATCCCACATGGTTGAAGTGCATGGAGAACAACAGGAAATGAAATCTGTAAAACCATCAACTAGCACGGAATCTTTAAACGAAAGTGATGCTCAAAAGCGTAAACGTTCTCAAGATTGTGAAAATAGTTGTGCAACAAAAAGAAAAAAGAATGGTGAAACTTCAATAACACATTGTAATGTATGTAATATTGATATACCTTCTTCAATCATTCATGGACATTTACGCAGTATTGAACATAAAAATAACGCTTGCCATGAAAGAAATTCTGGAAATATTCAACAAATTGGTAGTGCATTTAAAAGTCGAATTGCTAGTTATAGACTTTATAGTAAAGAAAAAACTCAAAGTATTGAATCATTTTTAAGAAATGTTCAACCTACTGTGTTTGGCTTAGTAGAAAATGTTTTAGTAGAGCATAAAACAATTAAAATGAATTTTGAACTTTTTGGCCTCTATGTAAAAACTGGGAGCGAAGGTGAAATTACAGATATCAAATCTTTTAATACAAAAAACATAATTGTTAGCGAATCAACTAATATTAGTGATATATACCAAAATATTTCAAGTGCCATCATTGTGAAGAGTGAAGAGTTCCAGGAAATAGAGTCAGGCTGGGCGTTGGTTGAAGTACTTTATTTAGAAACCAACCTGAATAAATACAACCCCCTTCGAGCATCATCATATATTGATTTGCCAGGATGGTTCAAACGTAAGACTGCTTGTGTAAACGTTATGAATAATGATGACGCATGCTTTGCATGGGCTGTAACCTCAGCTCTCCATCCAGCAGTGATGCATGAGAATAGAACATCATCATATCCTCACTATTCTTCAGTGTTAGATTTAAAAGAAATAGAATTTCCTATGGCGATAAAAGACATTCAACGTTTTGAAGAGCTGAACAATGTAAGTATTAATGTTTATGGAATTGAAAATAAGAGTATAGTTGGTCCTCTATATTATACTCAGGAAAAAAAGGATGCTCATGTAAATTTACTATACATAACTAAAGGTGAAAACGCCCACTATTGTTGGATAAAACATTTAAGTAGACTTGTCAGTAGTCAAGTATCAAAACATAAATCTAAGAAGTGGTTGTGTGATAGCTGTTTGCTACATTTCCAGAAAGAGGATCAACTAACTCAACATCAAAAATGGGGGTGTAATCATGTGTGTACGGTATTACCGACTCCTAAAAATAACATTCTAAAATTTAAGGATTATGAGAAACAGCTTCGAGTACCATTTGTTATATATGCTGACTTCGAGGCTTTGCTAAAACCATTTAATACATGTTCATCGAATCCAGCCCAAACTTTCACCAACACTACTCACATTCATGAACCTTTTAGCTTTGCATATTATATTAACTGTAGTTATGATGACTCTTTAAATAAGTTTGAGCTCTATAGAGGACCTGATGCACCTAAAGTTTTTATGGAAAGGCTTGAGAAAGATGCCATCCGTATATCCTCTATTTTAAATACGATCATTCCAATGGAACCACTAACTTCATCAGAGCAAATGAATTTTAAAACTGAAACTAATTGTTTTATATGTGGTGAATGTTTATATACAGATAGGGTTCGCGATCATGACCATTTAACAGGAAAATATCGTGGTGCTGCTCACCAAGAATGTAATTTAAATTATAGAGTAAGTAAATTCATTCCGGTCATTCTACACAATGGTAGCAAATACGATAACCACTTTATCGTTAAAGAATTTGGAGCTTCAGATGTGAAAATTGATGTTATTGCAAATAATAAGGAACAATACATATCGTTCACAAAATACATCAAAACTAGCAATAAAAAAACCATTAAACTGCGATTTTCAGATTCATTCCGCTTTATGTCGAGTAGTCTTGATAAGCTGACTAGTAATTTAAAATCAGATCAGTTTCATGAAATTCAACGTGTCTTTCCTAAAGAAGATGATTTTAATTTGATTCGTCAAAAGGGTATATTCCCTTATGAATATATTAACTGTGTGGAACGTCTTGAGGAGTGTTCTTTACCGCCGAAAAATGCATTTTACAGTTCCTTAAACACAAGTCATATCAGTGATCAGGAATATTTACATGCACAACGTGTATGGGCACAGTTTGACATTCAAACTTTGGGAGAATTTTCAGACATATATTTGAAGACAGATGTGTTGTTATTAGCAGAGGTTTTTGAAAATTTTCGGAATGTATGTATGAAAACTTATGACCTTGATACTTGTCAGTATTTCACAGCTCCTGGGTTAAGTTTCAGTTCAATGTTGAAAAAAAACGAAAGTAAATTTAGAATTAATGACTGATATAGACATGATCAATTTTATAAAATCATCAATTCGAGGTGGATTAAGCCAATGTAGTGGACGGTACTCTAAAGCGAATAATAAATACATGCCTAGCTACAACCCTTGTGAAGAGTCAAAGTATATTGTCTACCTCGATGCAAATAACCAATATGGTTGGGCTATGAGTCAATATCTACCACTGAAAGATTTTCGCTGGCTGACACAACCTGAAATTGATGTCTTACATGTTGACACTCTTAATGATAACGATGATAAAGGATATATTTTAGAGGTAAATCTTGAGTACCCTAAAGAGTTACATGATGTTCATAATGATTTACCATTTTGTCCTGAGAATATGAAATCTCCATACATCACATCACGAACAAAAATGTTAATTGCTAATGTAAATGATAAATGTAAATATGTAATAGGCCTACATTATCAAAACTTGAAACAGTGTCTACAGCATGGATTGAAATTAACTAAAATTCATCGCGTATTGCAATTTCATCAGTCAGCATGGCTCAAACCGTATATTGATCAAAACAATAATTTAAGAACACAGTCAACAAACGCGTTTGAAAAAGATTTTTATAAACTCATGAATAATGGTGTTTTTCGAAAGACTATGGAGAATGTTGATAAACGAGTTGATGTAAAGCTGATAACAAAGTGGGCGAATGATGGTAAAAGGTATGGTGCGAGCAACTTAATAAGCAAGCCTAACTTTCAGGGCTGTTCAATTATTCATGAGGATTTAGTTGTAATACAAAAGAATCGTCTTAAAGTAACTTACAACAAACCCATATATGTGGGTTACACCATTCTGGAATTATCAAAAACACTTATGTATGAATTTCACTATGATTATGTAAAGAAAAACTATCTTGATAATGCTAAATTACTCTACACAGACACAGATTCTTTTATTTATGAGTTTAAAACTGATGATTTTTACGAGGATATCAAAACTGAGCTAAATAGGTTTGATACAAGTGACTACCCCAAGGATAATATTTACCATTTACCTCTAGTAAACAAAAAGGTTCTTGGGAAATTTAAGGATGAATGCGCTGGTGTTATTATAGACACCTTTGTAGGCACAAAATCTAAATCATACAGCTATATGACAATTGATGATGTAGTAGTAAAAAAATTAAAAGGAGTGAAAAAGAATGTTGTTAGTAAAGAGTTAGATATAAGTGATTATAAAAACTGTATAGTTAGTAACCCACCTGTATTATATAAGAAAATGTGTGTATTTAGAAGTAAAAATCATCAGCTACATACCAATTTGTTGAACAAAGTTGCTTTAAGTAATGAAGATAACAAACGATTCATTATACCCAACACATTTAATACTCTTGCTTGGGGAAACAGTCGTATTGACGACTAATAATTTACTTAAGTCTAATGATCACTATAATGTAATATTTGTAGTGTGTTTTATATTGCAATATGTTTTGTAAAAACTGTAAGTAGAATGTATAATGTTAGGCTACAGTAGTTTAGTAAAAATAAGATAAGTAATACATTTTAGTGTAAAATGTTTGCTTTTGTATATTACGAAAAAGATTTTAAAAAATTTACTGAATGTGTGAACTAAACAAGGGGAATGTAAAAAATGTAAAGTGGAAATTGTAAATATCCATGTGTGAAAAAGTGAAATGGCTATCATCATTTTAAAATTAAAAAGACATTGTAATCTGGTAAACCTCGTTTTTTATTTCACAACAACAAAAATGTACAGAATGTGTAAACTAAACAAGGGAATGTAAAAATGAAAAGTGGAAATTGTAAACATTCATGTGTGAAAAAATGAAATGGCTATCACCATTTTTAAAAAATAAAAGATATAGTGATTTAGTGAACCTTATTTATATTTCACAAAAGATTGTACAGAATGTGTGAACTAAACAAGGGGAATGTAAAAATGTAAAGTGGAAATTGTAAATATTCATGTGCGAAAAAATGAAAATGAAGAAATGACTATCACCATTTTTAGAATTAAAAGACATTGTGATCTAGTAAACCTTGTTTTTATTTCACAACAACAAAAATGTACAGAATGTTTAAACTAAACAAGGGGAATGTAAAAAAAATGTAAAGTGGAAATTGTAAATATTCATGTGTGAAAAAAATGAAATCGCTATCACAATTTTTTTAAATGAAAGACATTGCGATCTTGTAAACCTTGTTTTTATTTCACAACAAATAGAGCTTTACAAAAATAGAATACAAAGAAATACCAATTCCTCAATCCTTTTCAATGTCCATGTCCACTCATTATTAACTTTCATTTTATAACACTAATCACAATGACGACTGCCAACCTCTCTCCCACTGAGACATCACAGAATGTCAAAAGTTGTTCAGCTTTTCAACGATACTTTATCCGCTACACGTCTTGATGCAGAATGACTGTGGTGATAGAAAGGTGCATGCTTGATCCAAAGGATTAATAGGTATATCACTATGCTGCAAAGGTTCTTCAAGACAAGTTCCAGGACTACACAAATAATAACCAGGTAGGTAGATTTCAAAAATCAAGTATTGAATTACTTTGTTAATGACGCCATTGCCAGTACAGGTCTGGCATATCCTTTTCCATCGATGGTAGAAAGGTTTTATCTTCCTCCTCCTCTGTGGATGATGTTTGTTGTTGTTGCTTTTTTTCTTCATTACTCCCGTGGTATGAGGAAACAAAGTCTTTACACTGACTTTTATGACCATGATACAGTTTGACTAGCTGACAAGTAGCACACTGTCGCATAGAGGGTATTTTTGCCATAGCCACTTGCTTATGGTGATCATAATCCGTACATGGTTGCAATTCACTTAACACAGGGTCTTGAGTCCATGATTTTGGTACATGTTGCCAGATTTCTTTCACTGCATTTGCTGCGACATAATAAATGAATGATTTTGGAAGAGCCAATAATTCTTCTTTAGTAAAACTGTCTAGTTTCTTTTTACACACAAAGAACTTTCCAATCGCTTTATCGGCAGCATCCCCTTTCTCCATGGTATTACGTTGATGTTTACACGTCGCTTGTAGAAATCTCACTGGTGTCATCCACAGGTAAACCTTTAGTTTTAATTTTATTTAACAACTCCCAGCAGGCATTGGTGGATAGCCAATGAAACAATTGCCACACCTGTGCCAAGGCTTTATGGGTAATATTGTCACAGGGGCAGCGATCCATGAGTGTTAGCAGCGATGGACAGCCCATGTCCATTAAATCGATACATTGACAGTAAGACGCTAAAAATGGTTGTAGCCATTGACGTTTTTCACTACCTTTCACAAATATTACATGGGCAGAAGACAAGTGGGCTTTCATGACCATGTCCATGTGCTTATATGAAATGGTTCCCCGCTTCCAGTCTAGTTGCATATGAGTTTCAATCCACTGGGTTTGTTTACGGTCTTTATCACACAACAAATCAAACGCATAAGGTGGTTTAAACACCAAATGAGTAGCTTGTGATATCCAAAAAGTGGAACAATCGATGATGGCCACTTCTTTAAATATAAATTTGTTATCTCCAATTTTAAACCCTTGACAGTCGACAATCAGTGTAAGCAACATGTTCACTCTTGTCTGGATCAAGTCCAACTGACCACAGACTGACAATTGTTCAGTAAGGTGTACCCATGTCATTTACTTACATTCCATTCTAGTAAAAGAAAAGAAAAACATCGAGTAGTCACTATAGAGGTTAGGATATGACAGGGGGGCATAAGAAATAATAATATAACAACAGCAACAACCAATTTTTTTATTTCATTATTTTATTAGCATAACAAGTTTTACATTCTTTTTTCATTCTAGGATAGAGGCGGTACCATCTCATACAACAAAAAAGTCTTTTGTGTTTATAGTGTCCATAACACCGATGATATCCCAATGTCTCTAAACTGGATGTTTTTGACTGTGAGCTGCTCACTGAAGCACTGTTGACACCATAAAGTCCACACGTATCATAACGTTTTTCATCACTCAGAGGCATGAGTGAGGGGTAACTTGAATGACAGGGTATATTACCCACCTCCATTCTGCACAGGTAGGGGCAGGCAGGTGACCAGCGCTGATGTTCATGCATGGGTTCATCGCTCTCTTGCCATTGGTCTAAGATGATGGGACAAAACACACATTTCACTTCATCTCTTCTTTTTAAATAGTAGAATCCAGCGGCTGCTAAGGCTTGAGGGTTTATAAAAGGCACCGGCCATGTTGCAAAGGTCTTGAAACGTTGTTCCTCAGATTTTAAATTCATGGATTTAACTTCTCTTGAGGCTTGAAAGCAAGACATGACTGAGCGGTTTGATGTGTGTTGACCTGCTATTTATACACTTGTCACTTGGTTGGACAGTGGATAATAGTTGACTTGTTTGTGATGAATAATCAAACAGTAGGCCGTGGTATTGGCTGGAACATTGTCATGCGTTTCAAAATCTAGTCGAATGTCAATATTGGATGGTTTGACAGACTCTTCCAAGTAGGAACAGTCAAAGACAATCAGTGGCGCCCTTGTCTTAAATGCTTGGGGTGATAACATTGGACAATTCTCTTTTTGATAATACGACCATCTAAATTTAGAAAACAAGTCGTACAGGGGGGCAAACTTATTTTTTGAAAAATCTAAATCCAACCCTTCATAGGGAAACACAGCACCGTTGAGGAAAAGACGTGCATTTCTCAATTGCAGGTGATCAAATTGCGTGACATCTTTGGTTTGTTGATACTTGCGATTCGTTTGAAAACCCACAATCATGTAGAGAGGTCTCTCTGTATAGCGGGCTGTTTTTATAGACCAACTGTGTGTGTTGGTGGTGGGCAATAACGGGTACTCATGGAGTGCCCAGCTTCTAAATTCCATGGGTAGAGGTATATCTCTCTTTACCATTTTGAGTATGTCCAGTTTTTTGCTATCGTTAAGGGTCACATGAGGCACTTTCCATAGCAAGCGTTGTAGTTGAATTTCTGAATCAATTGGGGCATTGTCGACTCCCTTGAGTGCATTATTATCACTCCTGTCTCTCACCAGATAAAGCACTTGCCTTGCTTTGACCACAATGCGCTGGTGATCTTCAGCAAAGCCTAACATCAGTTTAAGAGGTAAATATCCAGTGAAGGTGCCATCGGTGTGTACCATCCAGTCATTGGTCGAGTCAGGGCACCAACCTGCCATGCGAAGTGTTTTAGCTTCTTCCTCACTATAAGAGGGATATAGTTTCATGACACTGGAAATACCCACATTTCGAGTGCTATCCACCACGATATCGTTAATGACATAACGTACTTCAGAAAACAGGAAGGCGAAAGCATGGTTGGCTAACTTGGATGTAGTGGGTGTAGAACCATCGGCTTTGGTGAGCTGACCTTCAATCTGAATAACACTTTCATGCGTTAGAGTGTAAATATCTTGGTTGTTGATAACAAATTGAATTTCATCATTGTTATTGAGTCCAGGTGTTTGAGCTTGATAAGAATGCAGATCAATTCTTACCACTCCTGGTTGCTCCTCGATGTGTTTCGCTACCTCTAGAATAGAATTCATCGCGGGGGTTAGTGTGGTAACCCACATGCTCTAAAATCTGCTTGTTCTGAGATGTTAACGTGTATTCACGTGGTAAACAACTAACACCATTCCTAGACGGTGCTGTTGCTTTATATACAAACTTCATAGTGGTTTTAGCACCAACTTGTAAGTCACTGGTGTGGTAGAATCTAGATCAATGAGTTGTTGCTCTCTATTGATCAGTCTTAATGTTATATTACTAATACCATCGACAGCCACAGAATGAAATAGCACCACTGGAGGGGTTTCACGAATAATATAGCCATTGGGCGATGTTACAATAAAGTCATAAAGCGAATGCGACGGTTCTTGATTGGTGTACACTTGACTAATATTATTACACGTCACCGACACATGATGGTCCTCAATGAATTTCACTTCATGGTCTGATTCATGTTTTTTGTTGGGCTCTAACACACGTGGTTTAAATCCTAGTAATGAACCAATGGAATCGGGGTGAGTTTTAAAGTCAATTTTGAATGTAGAAAAAATACTGCAGCGATGAGTGTTGGTATTTCCTACAAGTTCAAACTTGCGCGTTCCATCGAGAAATGACTTTAAACCATATTCATTGATCAACACCACATAAATGTGTTCATAAATGTCATCTATCGTGTATCCACCAGAGTTCAGGGTGAGCACAGAATCATCATAGTAAAAGTTGTTGTTCACATTTTCACGTATGTTGTATATTCGATTGTACGTTTCAAGAGAAACAAGTCCTAAACCATAAGGTTTTTCACTCAATTCGATAGGTGGGTAAAAGTCTAGACTCACTTCAGGTCCACGTCCATGCAGTGTAAACGTCTTACTTTCCACCGACATACTGTTGACGTTTTTGCTTATGTTGCGTCTTATATAAAAAAATTAAACACAAACGTCCACACTGTTGGCTGTTAAACGTTTGCTCACGTTTCACATTATAATATATCTTGATCCTGTTTCCAAAATAGGTCAATAGTTCCATGGGCGGGGGAAAATTCCCAAAACTGTCAAAGTACCATACAGTAGATCCCTCTTTGACATAAGCTACATAATGTGTTCCAGGTCCTCGGTGATCATCCAAATTGACAACAGCACATTCATGTTTCCAGGGTTGTGAGGGTAATTTGTTTCGCATAAACACACCTCGAAAATGAGGAAGCTTCAGTTGTTTAGCATAGCTTTCCACTTGCTGATGCGTCAGGGCATGTCTTGCTATGGTTGAGGTTAAAGATGTTTTTTTTTTATTTCGAAAAGGTGAAATTCCAAATCCTTGTTGATAAAAGGCTGGCTTCAAATTGACATTTCTAGCCCTCATAGCAATGGCCTCCATTGTTTCATTGTGTCGCTGACTTTCATTGAGTTGTTGTTTGCCCTGTTGCACGGCTTTAATGGTTTTTGCCACTGCACTGGCGCCGCCTAAAAGTGAACCTAGAGCAGCCAGACCAGCGAATAATGCAGGTAAAAATCCCGCTCGTTTGGGGACGGGGATCACTCGCCCTTGTTTTGAACCCTGTCGCTGACGTTTTGGAATAACATGTCTCTGTGCTACTCGAAGAGCTTTCCTTATGGTCAACACATTATTTTTTCTTTTTTTCTTTCGTAAGGGCTTGTCCACGAATGTCATAAGCCCAGGCTTTGCCAAGGACAGGCTCATATTTTTTGTCTTTCTCACCACATATCTTTGTTTCACCATGATGATGATGACCAATAACCTTTCACAAGAAAGTTTAAGTCACAACTAACATTAGATTGTTATTTCATGGCTGTATATTCCAATTCTACATAAAGTGGGAAATCATTTATGGTTTTTCCAGCTTGCTTTTCATTCCATGTCAACAGGAGATGAAAGGATAATTCGTCTCCTGCATTGACCATTTCATGGTTATGGACCAACATCCTATGACCATGTATCTCTATTTGTAAATGGTTCTCATCAGGTATGGCATATTTAATGTGAATGGTTCCATTATAGTGTAGTCGATAGTGGCTTAAACCTGAAGCAAGCACATAGGTCAAGTGCTGGTCATGAACTAGCGGTATATGGTTTCTCTCATTCACAGGTTTTACATTTGTCAGATGCACTAAAAATACAGATGGGATAAATTTATAAAGCCTTTTCATTTCATAGGTCACGTATCGCTTGGTACAGACATCATTATCTTCTTGTGGGTCTTCCACGTGAATAATGCGGTGATGATTAGCGCTATAGCCATCCACCGTAAGCTGAGGTACTTTATCATAAAACTCATACACCTTGTTATCCACATACTTTTTTGTAGTAACGTCTGTAGACACTTGAGGATGTTTTACATGAGTTAACCGCTTTCCTTTAAAGTCATAATCTCCTTGTTTTGTGCGTGGCACTACTGACCTATCCACATAGTGTTTATTAGCAGGATCTGTTTCTTGTTTAGGATCATGTATGGGAACAGACCTAGCTTTGACCATCAACGCACGTCCAAAGACATCCATCGTCAATCTGTAGTACGAGTCTACTGTTTCTATGACAAGGCTCGGTGCGATGTATATAGACAGCCTGCTAGCCTCTCTAAGCCTTAGTTGAAAGGAAGCTAATTAAGCAGCAAGAGTCATTTCCCGTGAGGGACATGGTTTCCCATCTCTGCCCCACATCACGTGAACAACGCCATGGTTCACTGTTTCCATCTTCCATTCGCTGCATCATTGTGGGACCTTCCGGCTGTGGAAAGACCAATCTTTTGCTGACACTTATTACAGCGCCCAATGGTCTGTGTTTTCAAAATATTTATATTTTCGCAAAATCTCTCTACCAACCCCTCTACGTGTTTCGGGATCAAGTCATGTCCAGATTAAACAAGATGTTCAGTAAAGAACATATAGCCTACTTTCTCCTAAATGCATGGGTATTGTTATAACTCTTTGTCATTTTTAAGGAGTATGATTGAATGTTGGTAGTAGTAGCTTGTTGAAATACAACGTGCTATAGGGATATTAAGCATGAATATGAGGTGCCCTTTGCTAGTGCTACCTCTGTACCAAATTTCGTTCAATTCGGTTTCACCGTGTTTGAATTGATAGGGGGAATCGATTTGTACACATACTTGGCCACCAACTGCAAACTATTGGGCTGATGTTCTTGCAGTTTGGTCTGAATATGTTTCCCACATGAAGATATGGAGTTGCAAAATTTGGTAGAGACTAGATTATTAGGTTGGTCGTAATTACATTTTAGCTTTTAACATTTGGGTGGCCGCGATTACGTTTCCGTCAAGATAGCGGTGATATAAAACATGACACTGAGGTGCCCTTTGCTAGTGCTACCTCTGTACCAAATTTCGTTCCATTCGGTTTCACCGTGTTCGAATTGATAAGGGGAATCGATTTTCACACAAAGATGGCCGCCATCCGCATAATATTAGGCTGATGACCTATTAGTTTGGTCGAAGGATGCTCCCTCCATAAAGGTATGTTGTTGCTAAATTTGCTAGAGATCGGATGATTAGGCTAATCGTAATTTGATTTAAGCTTTGAACATCTGTGTGGCCGCCATTACGTTTCCGTCAAGATGGCGGCGATATAAAACATGACACTGAGGTGCCCTTTGCTAGTGCTACCTCTGTACCAAATTTCGTTCACTCGGTTCCACCGTGTTCGAATTAATAGGGGGAATCAATTTTGACATAAAGATGGCCGCCATCCGCAAACTAATAGCCTAATGGCCTATTAGATTAGTCAAAGGATGCCCCCTCCACAAAGGTATGTAGTTGCAAAGTTTGGTAGAGATCGGATGGTTATGTTAGTCGTAATTTGAATTAAGCTTTAAACATTTGTGTGGCCGCCATTACGTTTCTGTCAATATCGCGGCGATATAAATCATGACACTGAGATGCCCTTTGCTATTGCTATCTCTGTACAAAATTTCGTTCCATTGGGTTGCACCGTGTTTGAATTAATAGGGGGAATCGATTTCGACACAAAGATGGCCGCCATCCGCAAACTATTAGGCTAATAACCTATTAGATTGGTCAAAGGATGCCCCCTCCATAATGGAATGTTGTTGCAAAGTTTGGTAGAGATCGGATGGTTATTTTAGTCGTAATATAACTTAAGCTTTGAACATTTGTGTGGCCGCCATTACGTTTTTGTCAAGATGGTGGCGAAATAAAACATGACACTGAGGTGCCCTTTGCTAGTGCTACCTCTGTACAAAATTTCGTTCATTCAGATCCACCGTGTTCGAATTAATAGGGGGAATCAATTTTGACATAAAGATGGCCGCCATCCGCAAACTATTAGGCTAATAACCTATTAGATGGGTCAAAGGATGCTCCCTCCATAAAGGAATGTTGTTGCAAAGTTTGGTAGTGATCGGATGGTTATGTTAGTCGTAATTTAACTTAAGCTTTGAACATTTGTGTGGCCGCCATTACGTTTCTGTCAATATGGCGGCGATATAAAACATGACACTGAGATGCCCTTTGCTAGTGCAACCTCTGTACCAAACTTTGTTCCATTCGGTTTCACCGTGTTTGAATTAATAGGGGGAATTGATTTTCACACAAAGATGGCCGCCATCCGCAAACTATTAGGCTAATGGCCTAGTCCTTTGGTCAAAGGATGCTTCCTCTATAAAGGTATGTTGTTGCAAAATTTGGTAGAGATCGGATGATTAGGTTAGTCGTAATTTGATTTAAGCTTTGAACATTTGTGTGGCCGCCATTACGTTTCCGTCAAGATGGCGGCAATATAAAACATGACACTGAGGTGCCTTTTGTTAGTACTACCTCTGTACCAAATTTCATTCCATTCGGTTGCACCGTGTTCGAATTAATTGGGGGAATCGATTTTCACACAAAGATGGCCGCCATCCGCAAACTATTACGCGGATGGCCTATTGGTTTGGTCAAAGGATGCTCCCCCCATAAAGGTATGTTGTTGCAAAATTTGGTAGAGATCGGATGAATAGGTTAGTCGTAATTTGATTTATGCTTTGAACATTTGTGTGGCCACCATTACGTTTCCGTCAAGATGGCGGCGATATAAAACATGACACTGAGGTGTCCTTTGCTAGTGCTACCTTTGTACCAAATTTCGTTCAATTCGCATTCACCGTGTTCGAATTGATAGGGGGGGGGGACAGACATTCAGAGTCCACACACTCACACACACACAGACACACACACACACACAGACTCACACACACACATACACACACACACAGACTCACACACACACATACACACACACAGACAGACACACTTTTTTCGCCCTGTGTTGATCTCATAAGTCTACTTTCATTTTTTGCAAAAATCGAAAGTAGGCTAAAAATGAGAATATGGGGTATTTTACATTTTCCACGCACGAAAATTTTATTTCACTGGATGAGGTAAAGCCTGATTCACTCATGATTTTCGATGATGTATCCACTGAACGACAAGGTATCATTCAAAGCTATTTCAGCATGGGTCGACACAAACATATCGATTGCTTCTATCTTGGACAAACGTATTCTAAAATGTCCAAACAGTTGATTCGTGACAATGCCAATGTCATTGTTTTATTTCGCCAGGACGAGAGGAACAGTCGTTACATTTATAATGAACATGTGAATCCGGATATAACCTTTCAAATGTTTACAGAATTGTGTGGCAAGTGCTGGAACACACAACGTCATGCCTGTTTAGTGATTGACAAACAAAGTGAACTCAACCAAGGGCGGTATCGCTTAGGGTTTGATCATTTTATTGCTATTTAAGGCACTGTATCATTCATTCCCTCTCAAGTCATTTGTCGTGACATCATGGCGTTAGCAGAGAGTCAATTGAAAAAGCATATTATTAGAGCAAAAAATACTATTCGCCAAAAGTTTCGTCAATTGAAACGATCGCCTGCGGATCATGCTTTGTTTATTCAACAACATTTAGCACCTCCGCTAAAAGCTATGTTGAAACCCTCTTTCAAGCCATCTGAAACGCTACCTACCGTTTCACAAGCCAGTCAGACGCACCACGAGGACTCTGAGGAAGAGAAAGAATAAGATGAAGAGGAACAGGAAGATTTAACTAGTGTTAGCGAAGTTGAGGATAATGAGGAACAAGTGTTTACGCCTAAAAAAAAGGCATCACCCCGTGCAGAGTTTTTAAGAAAAAGGAAATCCTTGGCCATGGTCGAAACCCCTTGTCCTTCCAGATCGTCTCCATTTTCACAACTCTTGGCCACTCCTCAACATAAAGCTCAATGAAAAACATTTTAATAAAATATTATGGATCAACACTGGATCCCTATTTCACCAATCTATTTGTTGGAAATACAGATACCACATATGGCGTTCGCTATGAGAATGATAGTTTTAAAATTTGTGATTCATCGATTAAATTTAGTCGTACTAAAGCTGTCATTAAAAAGATCAACTATAAATTAACACCAGGACTGTTAAAGCTACTATTCTCTCGGACTCCCTCATCTCAAGATTATACGTCAGAGGACCTTAGTAAATATAAATCCATTTTATTGGATACCCATGCTCACAAAAGACAGTATGATCCCACTCAACAAGTGAATGCTAATATATCCCAAAAATATAAAACCATCATTGCAAAAATGTTCCCCACTAGTCAAAGTGGTCGTCGTAAAGTGTCCGCTTCAGGGGTGACATTTAAACCATTAAAACCCCTTGTGGATGTTACCTACTGGCACAATCCAAATAAACTCGTCCAGCGACTACAGCTGTTGCATGCTTCCCGTCAAGCTGGCCATACTGGTCACGATTGGGAAATTCAAGAAATTGAGGAAGAACTTCGAAATGCCAAAATTATTGTTTAAGCCCTCACCCATTAAAATGGGTATTGCTCACGAGTTGCATCGTCCAGCTAGACGTCACTATCAGTGACTCAAGGTGATTTCACAGGGTGTGGATGAACTTTGGCAAGCAGACTTAGTTGAAATGATTCCCTATGCTAACGTTAACGATGGTGTACGCTATATGTTGACGGTCATTGATGTTTATTCCAAAATGGCGTTTGTTGAACCTGTGCGTCGCAAGTCTAGTCCACTAGTCACCAAAGCCTTTCAACATATTATTCAACAATCTTAACGTCAACCTCAGCTGCTACAAACCGACCAGGGAAAAGAAATTTTCAACAAGGATTTCTCCAGTTTTCTCAAATCTAAGGATATTCACCATTACACCACGTACATCAATCTCAAAGCCAGCGTGGTCGAGCGGTTCAACCGAACATTGAAAACCTATATGTGGAAAGCGTTTACCGCTCAGGGCACTTATCGCTGGTTGGACTTGTTACCTGAGTTAGTGTCACGTTACAACGACACCAAACACAGAACCATTGGGAGCAAGCCACGACTTGTAACTAAAAATATTCCACAACTGGATAAACTGTTTAACCCCATAAAAACAGCAGACCCTAAACGTCATCGCCTTAACATTGGGGACCATGTTCGTGTGAGCAAATTCAAGTCCGTCTTCGACAAGGGCTACACACCAAATTGGGGGACTGAACTATTTCGAATTCGTCAAGTCAACCTGAACAGTCCAGTCACCTATTTACTCGAGGACCTCAACCATCAACCCATAAAAGGCAGGTTTTATCTTCAAGAACTTCAAAAGACAGCGTTTCCTAAACATTACCTTGTGGAAAAAGTGTTGAAACAAAAAGGAAATATACTATATGTAAAATGGTTGGGATTTAGCTCAGCCTTTAATTCTTGGATTAATAAATTACATATTGTGTGAACCTGTGTGTCTTGTATTTATTTATTTACTCATGTTGTACTTAACCTACAGTCCTATGTACAGTCCTCAGCTATACATGTATTATGAGCAATACATATTTCTTTCTCTCTTCACCTGTGTTCTCTCTTACAGTAACCCCCCCCCCCCCTTCACCTCCCTCCACTGTCAAAACAGGTTGTGACTTGTTAGATCTTATCGTGCGCGTGCACAGGTGAACACCTGTGTGTTAGATCATATTACACATGATCTCACATTTTCTCACGTATGAAGCAAAACAGGATGTGATTTGTTTCACAAGGAGGACGGTAATAAGGTCATTTCACACGTGTTCACATGTATTTCGTCACTTTCCTTTCATATCGTTATCCCATTGTAGTAGTGGGGGATTAGTGAACAACGTCAATTCAACACACACACAAATGTAGTTAGGCCCTTTGACATAATTTAAATAAATTCATGGGCTCGTCCGTAGGAACCAGGCCAAAGGGACCCGTCCAAAGGGATCAGTCCAAAGGGACAAGGACTCATCCACAGGGGCCTGTCAACAAGGACCTGTCCACAAGGACCTGTCCACAAGGACTCGTCCACAAGGACCTGTCATCAATGACTTGTCAACAATGACCTGTCAACAATAACCCATCCACAGGGATCCACTCCCCCACCCTCTTACAAAAGCCCTGAGTGGGCATGCGTAAAAAACAAAAACAAAAACATGCATGTTAATTCATAGTGGCTTGCCACCGTATACATGCACTTTATGTGGAACAACGTTTAAATCCATATCGGCATTCAAACTCTCCCATGTTGCAATTGGAAAGAGAGATTCTCTAAAAAAATTACAATTTTCACCCCTAGTAGGGGTAGGTTTTATTTTGGGGTTGAAATATGTTGTCCATTGGAAAGGGGGTGTTAGCCCGAGTTCAACGACACCTCATTTGTCAAAATCCCACCATGCGTTCGAGAGATATCGGGCCACCGCCATCTTGTGAGGAGGAGAGGAGGAGGAGGGTGCGGAACCCCCACAAAACCACTACTGAGGTGAAAGTCGTTCCCTTAGGCTATGTACTCGTACAGTATGTCATGTGCTATTTTCAAAATGAATGTTATTCAACCATAATTGCAACTCATTTCAGTTCAAAGTGTTAATTGTGCTTAATGACATAATTTGAATGGCATTAGCATAAATCATCTTACATTTGTCATGAAAATAAAAGCATAACGGAAAAATATATTTCATAAACATATGGGTCCTAATAATGATATTCAACAAGTTCGGATTGCATTCTAAGAAACTATCCGCAAATTTACTCCAAACATTTTCCGAAGCTTATCCCCTATCAACACAGCCATGCAAATTATATCCGCACGGCGAAAACTTTTGCAGATATCCGCGGATATCCTCATCTGCGCAGGGTTTTACTAGTGGGCCACTGAAAGAATTGGCCGACAAACGTAACAAGCCATGTCCTGTGGACTACGAAATAGAACATAACTCGGCAACGTCGTCTTGTACGTGTTGCGGGCAAACATACTTTCCAGGGGATGCTCATTTCCTATGTCGGTCACTGTACAATAAATGTGCGCTGTAACTTGGCTTGGGATCGAAAGTGACAGGTCGTCGTTTAGGTTGATTTGGAACAAAGTGCATATTGACACACGTATATTCATACTGAAAATGAAAATCCACAGCCTGTTTCCAGTCTAGGAACGGGTCAGGAATGGAATGAATGAAGCCCCCATCTAGCGGCGAGGATATGAACTGTGCCGGCTGCCGAGGCCTGACGCACTCCTCTGGGCAATGATTAAATGAATGACAAGTGAAATGAAATGATAGTGGAGAGTGTTTCTGGAATGAAATGTTGACAGGGAAAACCGGAGAACCCGGAGAAAAACCTGTCTGCCTCCGTTTTGTCCAGCACAGATCTCACATGGAGTGAACGGGATTTGAACCACGGACTCAGCGGTGAGAGGCCGGCGTGCTGCCGCCTATGCCACGGAGGCTTACGAATGAAAATCCACAGCCTGCTTCCAGTCTCCGACCGGGTCAGGAATGGAATGAATGAAGCCCCCATCTAGCGGCGACGATATGGACTGACGCACTCCTCTGGGGCAATGATTAAATGAATGACAGATGAAATGAAATGATAGTGGAGAGTGTTGCTGGAATGAAATGTTGACAGGGAAAACCGGAGTACCCGGAGAAAAACCTGTCTGCCTCAGTTTTGTCCAGCACAGATCTCACATGGAGTGACCGGGATTTGAACCACTGTCCCAGCGGTGAGAGGCCGGCGTGCTGCCGCCTAAGCCACGGAGGCTTACATATATTCATACTAATTATTGTAATTTGAAAATAAGCAAGTGTAGTCTTGTAGAATACCCCTTGATTACTATAAATTTGGCATCAGTTCAAAAATCCAAATGTTTTCAACTCATTGTTGAAAACATCCTTAATGTCATAGACTAGACCAGGCCTCGCCAACGCGATCACTTAGTGCCTGCGCGCCCGATGCCGCACCGAGTGGCACTGTAACTTTTCCCCTCCCTCCCCTCTTTCTCCACAGTCAGACTTGGATGATGAGCAATGGATCGCTGACCTCGCTTTCATGAAAGACATCACGGGCAATTTCAATGATTTAAATATCTCGTTGCAAGGCAAAAATAAATTAATCAGTACTATGTGTGACCGTACTGAAAGTTTCAAATTGCAGCTTGTGCGTTTTAATTTCAGCATCAAGAAGGAAATTGGGACAATTTTCCCTCTCTAAAATCTTTGAAACCCTTGAGTCGTTGCCCTCAAATTTGCTACTATGTTCAGAATAACGTTGGTTTGTGAACAAATGTTTGCAATTATGAATATTGATCAAACAAAAACAAGGTCAAGTTTGTCTACTGCTTCCTTGGAAGCTGTACTTCGGATTGTAACTGCCAAAACGATTGTTCCAATAATCGGAAAATCAGTGGCTTCAAAGCGATGCCAAAATAAACTAAAAATGTTGGAAATTAGTACAAAATCAGGAGCGCGATAAAACTATTATTTGTGTCTGTACACAAAATTAGGTATTATTACTGTTATTAATATTATTCGTTTTCTTACAGGAACTCCGCCTGGCGCGCGCTGAATTGCCCAGCCCCATTCACCAAACAACACTACTCTCGCCTCGCTAAGCGCTGCCACTACACGTTCCTCTCATACATAAGAGCACCGGTGCTTTTCCCGGTGCCAGCCTGTGCTCGCGAAGCACCTGAGATGGCGTGACCTGGACTGGACCTTCCATGAACACTATTCCATTTTTAGTGCATTTGTAATTAAGTTTCGTTGTTTTCTCCACTTTTCCAAACGTAAAGGACACACTGAAAGTTTCTTACATGATGACACGTGGTACACAGATGATTTTTCAGCGGACACTCAAACCATATGCGATTGATTATCAGTTTGCCTTTTCCACCACTATGAGCGTTGGTGTGAGACAAAGAAACTCAACCATATCTGGTCAATCAGATTAGCAGTTTTCCTTTTCTACCACTACGGGCGCTAGTGTGAGTCAGTGCAGAGATCCAGTTATAACTACTACCGGGGTGAAGATTTTTCAAAAAATCAAAAAACATCTCAGAGTTTTGAACCAAGAAACACATTAAAGAAAGAATTATGAATTAGTTAATTTGACTAGGACCGACAGCGGTAGCTATGCACGCTAAAGCGCGGTGCTAGGCCATGGGGTCTAGCTCTCTGCGGACTCGGTAGACGTGGGTTCAAGTCCCACCGTCGACCATCCTTGAAATGGTTTTCCATGGTTTGCCATTTCAACTCCAGACAAATGCTAGGACGGTACCTTCTGACAGGCCGCGGCCGCTTCCTTCCACATCCTTGCCCAGTTTCATTCACCATCATTCATTTCAACTCTCTAACTCTTCTCATGAAGTTGGCGTCAGGAAGGGCATCCGGCCGTAAAAACCATCCGCCACAAAGTCGTTCATCGTATCTCATCCCCGACCCCGTTGGGCTAGACATACATACAGTTAATTTGGCAAGGATTTGAATCAAATAGAAAACGATTAAAGAAACAAGTGATTTCAGGTTGTTTATCGAGAATTGCATTTAGACCGGAAGGGATTTTCCAAATGTGGTCTTTTAGTTTGATAGAACTCTCCAAGACTCATAATTTGAAACATTTCCGGGTCCTTTAGCCCTTCAACTTCTGGCATAATTTAGGAAACTAGCGGACCCATGCGAGAACCGTCGCATAATGGGTTGTGTGTGCCCCATGTGTACAGACTACCCGTCAGGCACTAGTGCTATGCGGGCTGTACGCAATACTGTTCAGGCAGGGGCTATCGTCTTGTTTATTTGTTTAAATGCACTTTATATACAAATTAATATATTTCCGTTGACTTTTCAAGAAATGCAAGATTTTTCCTGTACTATTGAGATGATTTGGAAGATGTTGGTACAAACCACACCTTCTAACTTCCTCTGGTTTAGGAGCTTGAGTTTTGTGAAACATACACCTTAGCGTATCTCTACTTAGTATAAAACAACGTCCCCGATTCTTGGATGTCACGGGTAATCTCAACATCCACTGGATCGATTTTGATGCGGTTTTCACCATTCAGTAAAGGATATCTCGAGGAAGGTTTCTGTAGAAAATAATTTATTTATGGTTAAAGGAAGCCGAGCTGTAACGATTTCAGTGAAAAAGTCGAAAGGAAACCTGGCGTCCGTGAGCTTTTTAGGCTTACGCTGAGCAAACCGTTAGAAATATCTATATACTCGGAGTGTAAGAATTGTTCAGCATTAAAAGTTCTACAAAAAAGTCCGTGCGAGCATATCTCTATCTTCAATACATCACCTACTATAAGTGTTTTTACGTTTTCATTTCTTCCAACAATCTCCATTCAATTTGAAGAGACAGTTTACGAGCTAGCTAGGGGCGAGTCTATCACCCCAGTTACAGCCTAGCTAGCGGGCGAGCCTGTTACCCCAGATACAGCCAGCAGCAAACTGTCGAGCCGTGTTGAGTTAAGACTTCAGAGAAGAGTGGTTGTGTTCGGAGTTTCCCTGGAAGTGCAACTCGGCTTTTCTTCATTTCGCCTGTGAACTTTTCCTTCCGCAAATTACAGGCAATTTAAGATTGGACGGAAATGGGATTTGTGTTTCATGCAGCTCGCCATTCTTAAGTTACGTCTGACAAGAATTCGTTGCACATGCATCTCCATGATAATATACCGTAATTAATAGTCCAGTCAGTGATTTTAACCCATCATGCTGAGACGTAAAACGGATATCGGTCGTAGTTCATTGACATAAAAAAGCGCTTATCACGTAATGCATTCATAGCTGTTCACGGGCGAAGCCGGGGTGGGTAGCTAGTTATATAATAAGATAGCTTATAGCTTAATTTGACGTTTTTCCTAAGATGGAGAGCCCTTCTTTGCTAAGAAATGATTATAACATTAAAATGGCTAAAATTGACGGTGCACTTCTGGAATTCACCTCTTGAATTCTAGACTTTGCAGTAGCAGTAGCACACGCAATGTATCGCTTTAAATCTTCGATCCTGCTGGCAATGGTTTATGACGTCACCCATACTGGCGTGCTTCTTACGTATGTACGAGCGGTGACGTCACGTCTACCGAAGTTATTTTGAAGCTGTTCCCAAGTATATGAGGTTATAGTGTTTTCGTTTTCTCTCTCTCTCTCTTCGCTAATCTTTGCAGATAACCTTTAAACGACTACTATAGAATTTATTGCTCTGAGGATATGTTAGAACAAACTTTGCTAATGGAATACAAGATCATTTTCTAAGAAGCACAGGTAATTTTCTGAATATTCAAGAATATCACGTGATATATGGTCTTATTTTTGATCGCATCTTATTACAAACCGATGACAGCATTAAGCATTGGATGTGCAGCAGTGCAGGTGTCAGGATCAGAAGAGGGGCAAGTAATATTTAAGACTTCTCTTCATAAATCCTGGTCTGTCCACTCAAACAGAAAAGTATGTTGTGTTGATTTATTTAGGGGCTTGCGACATCGCGGACATTTATCAATAAAGCTCCGTGCGGATAGCGGATAAGTAAATTTGCAGATAGTTTTTAGAATACAATATTAAACTGGATTTTGTCTTAATAATTTTAGTTTTTGAAAAGAAATGCGTCTTTCACCTTTCTTGTTTTTTTTCCTATTTGCTTTCGCTTGGATTGTATGAGAATAATAGAGAAGTAAGAGAAGCGAGTCATAGAAATACCATCAACTAGTGTAAACTTTTGCCAAAAAGAAACAGTCCCATACCTGCGTGGGTATATCCGACGACTAAGTAGCCAGCCGGTGATTCACCTGGCGTTACTGAAAGGGACAAAACTCAGTGAACATTGTCTTGCGAATGCGATTCACACAAAGCCTAGGGGTAAGCAGTTCTCCCCAAATGTCTAAAGGTGTTGCTTAAATAAATTAAAAATATTATTTTAATGTCAGCGAATTTTGATTCGGTAACAAATGTGCGGATACGGATAGAAGTCGTGCGGTTGCAGGATGGATGCGGACAAAAGCCGTGCGGTTGCGGGGCGGATGCGGATAACAGTTGTGCGGATGCGAGGTGGATACGGATAACAGTTGTGCGGTTGCGGGGAGGATGCAGATAAAAGGCATGCGGTTGCCGGGCTGATGCGGATAAAAGCCATGCGGTTGCGGGGCGGATGCGGATAAAAGTCGTGTGGTTCCGGGGCGGATGCGGATAACAGTTGGGCGGTTGCGGGGCGGATGCAGATAAAAGGCATGCGGTTGCGGGGCGGATGCGGATAAAAGGCATGCGGTTGCGGGTCGGATGCGGATAAAAGTCGTGTGGTAGCGGGCCGGATGCGGATAACAGTTGTGCGGTTGCGGGGCGGATGCAGATAAAAGGCATGCGGTTGCGGGGCGGATGCAGATAAAAGGCATGCGGTTGCGGGGCGGATGCGGATAAAAGGCATGCGGTTGCGGGGCGGATGCGGATAAAAGTCATGCGGTTGCGGGTCGGATGCGGATAAAAGTCGTGCGGTAGCGGGGCGGATGCGGATAACAGTTAACAGTTGTGCGGTTGCCGGGCGGATGCAGATAAAAGTCATGCGGTTGCGGGGCTGATGCGGATAAAAGTCGTGCGGTTGAGGGATGGATGCGGATAGCAGTCGTGCGGATGCGAGGCGGATGCAGATAAGGTTTAGCTTATCCGCGCAGGGCGCTATTTATCACCGTGTACTTGATAGTGCGTAAAATCTATCTATAACCTGTGTCACTGTGATGGACGTACTAGTGTACTCGTAATTAGGACTAGGATTGGCTAGGAGACGATTATGTCACAATGCCACAAGGCGGAGGAAAGTTTATATATTTAAAAATGTTGTAAGTTTTTATACTTCAATGCACTTTCTGGATATGTCTACTGTACCCGATACCCAGTTGAGGCTATCGGCTACGCCAGCTGACATTGAGCCATAGTTAAGATTTATGGGAAAAGTTGTAAAGATAGCGCTCAGATCGAGTCGAGAAGAATGTTAGGAAATGACGTAGAAGGCCAAGGATTAAGAAGGCACTGCCAGTCAAGCAGATGGAATTATGGGAGGAATATTGCAGTATTATTAAGATCTATATGGCAGGGACCCGGAACAGAACTGAAATGCGTTACGTAACGCTGTGTTCCACGTTACGTTACGTATGCCATACCGCGGCAACGAGCTGGCTTGCGGTATCGTTCCGGAACTGTAACTTGGAACTCAGTACGAGCATGTGGAACGTTACAACGCTGGAACGGTACAGTCGGAACTCGACTCCCAACTGTACCGAGCATCAAGGTACGTGTTAGCGGAACGTTACGTATGGAATGGTACATGACTGGAACGATTCCTCAGCGTTACCAGTTGGAAAGTTACTCTGCGTACCGTTCTTGGTTATCGAAATAGAGTAACGTTTCCACCAGTACCCGGTTACACTGTGTACCGTTCCAGGTTATACCAACCAGCCACCCGGTATCTATGCGTAACGTTCCAGGTTCTCATGTTCCAACGGAAAGTGGAACGGTACAGAGCCTGTAACAGTACAGCAGCATTTCCCAAAATGTATGTAGGCCTACAGACTATTACAGGACTGTTACCGGTACTACTGACCATTAGCTATTAAAACCATTATGGCTATTACACCGAATTTTTACGTAGACGATTACGGCTATTACACAGTCTATTTAGTTACCACGGCAATTGTAACACTGCGTTTATTACACTGTTACGCTGGTTGTTACAAACTGTCACATAATAGCCTAATTACACAACAACTACATCAATTACATACCTGTTATCTAATCTAGGGGCATTTCTTTCATGATATCGAAATACTCTATCTAGCCTAAGGATATTTTTCAGTATCTACTGTCCTACCTAGAACCCTGATGAAAAGTTCCTTTTTTCTGCGTCAACAACTATCCCAGTTTGAACGATGCCATATGCAATTCCAGGCAAATTATTTATTCAAACATAGGATAATTACTTCTTGAAATATCAATAAAAATGCGTGCCGCATCAGACAGGGCAAGGCACGTTGCTCGTTTCGATCGCGGTCATACTGTAGCCTACGTTAGAAATATGTTTCCTGAAAACAATACGATGGATCCCATTGATTCGAAATATTTATTGTTGCTCCATATAGAGGTTTGGAACATAGGTTATTGTTCATCGGTCCATGTAGTTGAGGTTTTTATGGAATTTGTCTGATCGGTCTAAACTTTGTTATTGTGATGTCTGTAGTAACGTGTGTATTTGTAATGATGGCATGGCTTGGGAAGGAGTAGGCCGTGGCCTTTACTTAGGAACTATCCACGCATTTTCCTGGAGTAGAAGTGGGAAACCACGAAAAACCAATCTAAGATGGCTTAGATGGGAATCCAACTCACCTTCTCGCAGTGTTGCCATATAAGGCAGAGTGTAACCTACACAGCAAACTTTAGCTCCTTTGTGACCAATAATAGTATTTCTTTTATAAATTAAACCTCCCGTTCTTGCTTTTCGTATACTTGTTGGCCTATTTTCATTTAGTAGTGATAGAAGCCATATTTCAGTGATGCTTAATTCTAATAATGAAGGCTATTCAGTCGTGTTGACCGACTGAAAAGCTTCCTTTATTATTTACATTTATGAAAGATAGACGTATGACATCACATATAGTCCGTGTGTGTGTACGTATGTGTGTGTTTGCATGTGTCCGTCGCCTCGCTCCCCTCCCTAATAAAATCTAAACTGCTGGAGCGATTTCAACGAAACTCGGTATGGTCATAGTACTATTTTGTCCAACTCCGACTGTGCTCTTCAAATTTTATTACATCTCACCAATCCAACATGGCAACTGTGCGAAATATTTCACCTGCATTCCATATCTCCGAAACTATTACAGATATCATCCTGACGTTTTGTATGAAGGAAAAAAGCACTAATAGAAGTGTAACGATGGGACTCCCAAAAACCTCTTTACAAAACGAACATGGCTATACCATACCAAATCATTTTAATATACAGTAATCAATATTTTATTAACACAACTCAACATCGCATCCAAAGACATTCCAAAGACACTAAACTCAAAGATAACAAAATCAAAACTATGTAAATCAAAACACTGTCTATTTTCTAAATCAAAACACTGTCTATTTTCTACAGGAAGTAGATTGCTCGAAAGAGCTTTAGTTCACTTTCTCCACATTCTCCCACCTTGCAAAAGGTAGTTTTGCAACACACACTCATAAACTGAAGTAAACATTCTAAAATTATAGTTGAACATTGAGCTCAGGAATGTGAACCACTATAAGTCTAGTTTCTTGAGTTGCCTAACAGTTCTACCACAACGAGTCTTGAATTCACTCTCCTTTTCAGTTCCTGAGTTACTGCAGGGAATATCTTCATTAAGGACCGGCTCACTTAGTCGGTGTTGTGAAGTGTTGATAGAATCAGCTTTGTTAAGACAGTTTATCTCTAACGAATCAAGTCGCTGTACTGGACGAAGTAGAATGCCAGTTGCTGTCTTAATTTTAACCAGACGAGTCACATTGTCTCTTCCAGGTAACAGCTCCACCACTCTTCCTAAGGGCCAGTTGATACGTTTCTTGTTGTCGCTCTCCACCAGTACTATGTCTCCTACTTGTATGGATCCCTGTTGCTTTTTGCTCCGTGATCGGAGAAATCCCAGGTATTCTTTTTTGAAGCGATTTCTCAGGCTCTCCCGAACAGCTTGTAGATAACGCCATCTGTCGTTTAAACTGCTGGTTTGAATTTGGTCAAGTCGGTTACATCATTACCCTCTAGGCTCTGTAGGAACATGGAGGGTCTGAGTGGCTTGAGTTCATCTTCTTCAGAAAGATAAGTCAAAGGTCGATTGTTCATCAGGTTCTCACAATCGCACAGAAGAGTACACATTTCCTCATAATTTAGGCAAGCTTTACCCAAATTACGGCGAAGCAAATCCTTTAGAATCTTAATCAACCTTTCCCAGAATCCTCCCCACCAGGCTGCAGTGGGAGGGTTCAGCTTCCATTTAATCTTCAGAAGGCTGCATATCCTCTCTATTTCAGTCCAATCCAATTGCTCCATGGTTCTGCGAAGTCCGGTGAAATTCTTCCCATTGTCCGATTACATGGTATTCACTCTTCCTCTTCTTGCCACAAATCGGCGTAGTGCTTGGATATACGCTACTGTACTAAGTGAAGTGATCAATTCCAGATGTACAGCCCGATAAACTGCACAAGTGAATATCACAATCCATCCCTTTTCTCCTCCTCGTAGAAACACAGGGCCGGCCAAGTCTGTGCCCGTGATCTGGAAAACACTCGATGCCTTGATTCGATCCTGTGGCAACGGAGGAAAAGGTACCTCAAACCCCTTAGCAGAGTTACGACGCCAGATCAGGCAATTCCGAACAACTGCTGCCACCGTCCTTCTTCCTCTAATTATCCAAACCCTTTGGCGCAACAAAACAAGCAGTGTGTGCGTCCCAGCATGCTTATGGAATCGATGAAATTGTTCAATCATTCTTTCAACCATCACATGTTTTGATGGAAGTACAACTGGATAGGTATACTCAGGAGTGTCGTCAGAATCAACGACTCTTGACTTCATGTGTAGAATTCCTTCATCGTCTGTGAACACCTCCAGATTCTTCAATTGTTCTTTTCTCTCTTCTTCATAAAGCGTTTCCTTCTGGATAAGGAAGTACAGTTTCTTCTCAGCATTGAGAAACTCTTCGCTATCAATTTCCGTTGATACGTGGTCTCTACGATTCCTTTGTTTCAATCTCAAAATCCAAGCAATGGTCCTAACGATTTTGATGTATCCAGAGAATCGTGAACTTAATTGCAGTAAAATAGTTTCCACAACAGTGTTCTTAGCAGCTACAACTGTCTTCCTCCTTTCCCTGTTGACTTCTTCCAACAATGGTTCAGGACGATTAAATACCCATTCTTCTTCTTTACATTTAAGCCAAGACGGACCCTCCCACCATCTGGATCTCCAAAGTTGTGTTGGTGAACACCCTCTAGACAGGAGATCTGCTGGATTGAGGCTGCCCGGTATGTGTCTCCATGAACTAGCCTTACCGTACTCATGAATTTCCTTTACCCGATTCTCTACGAACACCGACCAAAGCCCTTTATTAGCAATCCAAGCCAAGACTACTGTTGAATCGGACCAAAACACTGTGTGTATGTCATTCCGGTGTAGGCATCGAAGGCTCAACCGAGACATTCTAACTCCAAGGAGCGCTCCCATCAGTTCAAGGCGGGGTAGTGTCAGTTCTTTGAGAGGCGCCACTCTAGATTTAGCCATCAGAAGACTCAGTTTGATCTTACCTTCTTCTTCCGTTCTCAGAAATATGCAACAACCAAACGCTCTTTTGCTAGCGTCCACAAATACATGCAAAGTGCTGTTGTCATTCAGGAAAATCCTTCTAGGTATCCGACAGTCATGTAGGTATTGCAACTTCTGAGTCCATCGACAGAATTCCTCACAAATGTCTCCTGGTAAAACCTCATCCCATCCTATACATTTCTGCCATGTCTTCTGCAGAATGAGCTTGGGAATCAGAGTTACTGGGGCTGAAAATCCAATCGGATCAAATATTTTTTGCACGCTGGATAGTACCACTCCTCGGGTTACTAAACCGGTAGTCGGGCTGAAGTTACATCCAAGTTCATCTACGTCGCAATACCAACGAAGTCCTAAGACATTCTCAGTTTTACCAACACCACAATCAAAGGAATTCACCCTTCCCCTCAAATTGAAACCTGCGGATAACATCAATTCTTGTGCCTTTAAAATAAAGGGTCCAATTTCTTCCTTTGAAGCGACTCCAGTAAGACAGTTGTCCACATAAAATGCAGGTTTCATTTTTGTAGCTACTTCTTTCAAATGAGTTGGGGGCTCTTCCAGAAGGTTGTTCAGTACAGAAACCAATAGGAAGGGACTGGAACAAACACCAAAAACCACCCGGCAATGTCGAAAAGTGGTAATCTTATCATTATCCCACCAGAGAAAACGGAGCATATCCCTGTCTTCAGGATCAATTATAATCTGCAGGAATGCCTTCTCTATATCAGCTATTAGACCTATAGGATAGGTTCGAAAATTGGTCAGCACTGATGGAACAAGGTCGATGAGGTTGGGTCCGGGCTCGAGGCAATCATTCAAGGAATGACCATTTCTGTCTTTGTTGGAAGCATCGAACACCGGCCTTATCTTTGTAGTGCCACCATCTTTCAGCACAGCTCTATGAGGCAAATAATGTGTAGGTCCATCCAAAACCTCGTTTTCAACACCTTCGATAATCCCTTTGTTTACCCATTCCTGTAACACCTCATCATAATCCTGAAATTTCTGCATCCCTCGTAACTTTCTTGAAGTGTTCAATAATCGTTTCTGAGAAATTTCACGATTCGTTTCCAGAGAAGTACAACCATCAATCCAGGGTAGTTTGACAATGTAGCGCCCAGATTCCTCTTCTCTCTTCACAGTCCTATCGAAGAACATCTGAACTTCTTGTTCCCTTTCTTCCTGTTTTATCTGTTCGCCAGGATCTTTTATACCCAAAGTCTCAATTTCCCACAAATCCGCCACTCTTGTTGATTGAGTTAAAAATAAGTAGAGTGTAAGACGAGGCAGTAGTTGAAGTGATCTCAGAAGAGCCCATAAGTGTCCACCCTAAACAAGTTCTCACAGCTACTAGACTCTTGTTTACATGTAGAAAGTCTGGCGTGATTATCTGAGCCCACACGTCAGCTCCTAACAATACCTGAATGTTAGTACTGTTGCCACCATTATCTTGGCCAACATCACTAAGTTCAACTCCCTTGTCCCTCAGTAAATTAAACAAGTCAGCATCAACTAGGGGAGCACCTCCACAGATACTATCAGAGCCTGACACTGCAACCTCACATCTGTTTTCCTCGTTCATACCCAGCAAAGTTATTTGATAGGACTCGAAACAAACAGGTGCTGTTTTCCTACCTCCAAATAATTCTTGACTTAGTGTTACCTTTTCAGTTTGTTCCAACTCTAATTTCTTAGCACAAGACTTCTTTATGTAGCTTCTCTGCGATCCACTGTCACACAGAACTCCTACTCTGTGCGTGGATCCACCAACAACTACTCTAGCAACTAAAGTCTGCAGATAGGTCACATGTCCTTTAATACTACCTTCCATCATGCTAACTGTTTTTGGAACCGAATTACCTTTTGGTTCATCTGAGTCTGTTTTCGCACACATCAAAGCGTAATGTTTCCCCTTGCAAAATGGGCACTTCACAAACATCTTACACTTAACACTGACATGTCCCGGTCGTAGACACCTAAAACAAGCTCCCTTTTTCTTTAACGTTACTTGGCGTTCTTCTTGAGAATAATCAATAGTTACAGCACAGTCTTGAGAAAGATGTGAGGTTCTGCCACAGAATATACAAGACGTATCTTTGTTATTTATGTTTCCCTTACTAACTGAAACATCCTCTATTGAAATTAAAGAAGCCGCTGAAGGAATGTCCCTATACTTAGTCTTGGTCCTATCATCTTGCTTAACTCGATCCGTCCTCTCGTTAACCTCAAAAGAACTATGTCTTAGCTTAAGCCGTTCTTCATCTTCTACCTCAGTCTTTAAGAAGGCTAACAATTCACTCAAGCAACAGTCAGGTTCCTTGGTAGACGTTTCTTTTGATACACGATACCTGTCCCAAGTTCTAAACATAACCTCTGGCAAGGCACTCTCTACTAGTGGAAATAACATTGCAGCATATTTCTCCTTTGTTACTCCCAAGGAATCAAGTGCTCTCAACTGTCCCTCCAGACTGTCATACAGTTGGGCGCTGGATCTTAAACTATCCTTCTTTAACACCAAGGATAAAAGTTCCCTAACATAGTACTCAATGAGCAACTCATCCTTCCCATACCTAGACCTCAACAATTCTATAGCCTTTTTGTAGTTTTCCTTTGAAGGAGGAAAGTTTTCTACCAACTTCTGAGCACACGAACCAGGTTCCATGCACTGAATCAAATAAACAAATTTATCTTCATCTTTAAGGCTGCTATCTTCATGTATTTTAGTAAATTGCGCCCAAAACCCAATCCAGCACTTCACGTTTCCGTCAATTTTTTTCAGTTCTAGTTTTGGTAGTCTTAGTAGTCTCTGATTAGAAGTACGTGAACAGTTACTCATTTTAGCTTCATAAACGGCTTGATCTCCAACTTGTAAGGCCTGCACCTTTTCCCTAACCTTAAAATATTTCAAGTCGTACTCACTGCAATTGTTGATCTCTGTTTCAAGCACGATGTCTTCAAGGTCTTCCTTTAGCAGCAGCTCATTGTAAACTTCATCAACCAGACGTTTTAACTTCTCGTAGCGTTCCACAAGTGAAGCATATCTGCTACGAATCTCCACGTGGTCACCATCAGCAAGCGCCAACAGTTCTTCAAGCTTGTTTACCTCACGTGTAAATACGCCGCGTAATACTCGACGTTCGGTCATCGTTGTTCTGTTTTATTTGATGTTGAGATTGCCAGTAGTCCTGTCGCGGTCGCCAGTTATATACCATACCAAATCATTTTAATATACAGTCATCAATATTTTATTAACACAACTCAACATCGCATCCAAAGACATTCCAAAGACACTACACTCAAAGATAACAAAATCAAAACTATGTAAATCAAAACACTGTCTATTTTCTAAATCAAAACACTGTCTATTTTCTACTGGAAGTAGATTGCTCGAAAGAGCTTTAGTTCACTTTCTCCACAATGGCGGCCAAGCGAAGTTGTTGTATTTTAATAGCCTTTTCTCGCATTTAAACCAAACGAGCGCCTTCACACATGGTACAGCAAATGGTATACACCTTGTAATGCACTGACATCCTATTCAGCTCAATTGTTTACATAACATCAAGATGGCGGCTGTGCGAAATTTTAAAATTAAGGTTTCATTTCTTGTGTCCTAATCATGCGATCGAAACCAACGTTTGAGCAATGAACCTACGCAATAATCATCTAATAGTACATAGCTCTATGGCCTACAAAGTATATAAAAATCCAATATGGTGCCCATCGGAAATATTTAGACGATTCTCAATGTCAACTAATCTGTGACAGCAATCAAACTTAATTGTCTTTTTAACCACGAAATGGCGCCAGCGTCAAATAATAAAATCTCGCTTTTAGCCTATTTCTATTTATGAAAAAAAAATAGGATTATGGGATCACCTTTCATCCGTGTGTGTACGTCCGTGTGTGTGCCCCCCCCCCCCCACACTAATAAAATATAAGTAGCTGGATAGATTTCAATTAAATTCGGTAAGGTCATAGTACTATTCTGGCCGACCCCGACCGTGCCCTACAAATTTTATTACGTTTCAAAAATCCAACATGGCGGATGTGCGAAATATATCACTGGCATTCTATATCTCCGAATCTCAGAAGACTTCTGTTACTTAGGAAGCAAAATAACCAGTAATCGACGGAGGAAAGAGGATATAAAACGTAGGTTGGATCAGGCAAGAAAAGCATTTCTACAGAAAAGAAATCTGTTGGCATCGAGCGTGGGCTCTATGGAAGTGAAAATTGGACTATTGGTGCAGCAGAAACGAGGAGATTTGAAGCGTTTGAAATGTAGTGTTACAGGAGAATGATGAAGATCAGATGGGTAGATAGGGTTTGAAAAAAAAAGGTATTAAGACGAGTGGGAGAGGAGAGATGTTTCTGGCGACTGCTAATGAAGAGAAGAGATAGGTTGGTAGGACACTTACTAAGACACCCAGGAATAGCAAACTTAGTTATGGAAGGAAGGGTCGAGGACAAGAACTGTAGGGGTAGACCGAGATTAGAATATGTTAGTTTGCCTCGAATGTAGGGTGTGGTAGCTATGTAGAGATGAAACGCCTAGCTCAGGACAGGGAGGCATGGAGAGCGGGATAAAACCAGTCAAAAGACTGAAGACTCAAACAACAACATCAGCCGATATGAATGAATTGATAAATATCAAAGACACAAGATAAATGTATAGCGTAACACTAAAAAGTCCCTTGGTATTAAACCTTATATGGTGCACCATAAAGAAGGATGGAAAATTGAACGCCTAAATCAACATACCGTAACATGATGTATGAAAATATGATAAAATAATCATTTGCAACAAATTTCAAACACATATTAAAACTCTAGAAATGCCTGATTTTCCTACAGACCACTGCCAGTGGAAGAACGTGGCTAGTATTAAGGGACTTTTTTCAAGAAACATTGTGTGTCTGTGTGTGTATATGTGTGCTCACCCCTTTCAATTGAAACACGAAATTTTGTCCAGAGGTAGCACTAGAAAAGGGCACCTCAGTGTCATGTTTATTTTGCCGCCATCTTTACCAAATCTCAATTGTGGCTACTCAATTGGTCAAAACTTAACATTAATAAACGACTAAACAAATCATCAGGGACCCGGAACAGAACTGAAATGCGTTACGTACCGCTGTGTATGCCATACCGCGGCCCCGAGCTGGCTTGCGGTATCGTTCCGTAACTGTAACTTGGAACTCGGTACGAGCAAGTGGAACGTTACAGCCCTGGAACGGTACAGTCGGAACTCGACTCCCAACTGTACCGAGCGTCAAGGTACGTGTTAGCGGAACGTTACGTATGGAACGGTACAGTCGGAACTCGCCTCCTAGCTGTACCGAGCATCAAGGTACGTGTTAGCGGAACTTTAGCTCCTTTGTGACCAATAATAGTATTTCTCTTCTAAATTAAACCTCCCGTTCTTGCTTTTCGTTTACTTGTTAGCCTATTTTCATTTAGTAGTGATAGAAGCCATTTTTCAGTGATGCTTAATTCTAATAATGAAAGCTATTCAGTCGTGTTGACCGACTGAAAAGCTTCCTTTACTATGTATATTTATGAAAGATAGGCCTATGACATCACATATAGTCCATGTGTGTGTACGTATGTGTGTGTTTGCATGTGTCCGTCGCCTCGCTCCCCTCCCTAATAAAATCTAAACTGCTAGATCGATTTCAACGAAACTCGGTAAGGTCATTGTACTATTTTGTCCGACCCGACTGTGCTCTTCAAATTTTATTACATCTCACCAATCCAACATGGCAACTGTGCGAAATATTTCACCGGCATTTCATATCTCCGAAACTATTACAGATATCACCTTGACGTTTTGTATGGTGGAAAAAAGCACTAATAGAAGTGTAACGATGGGACTCTCAAAAATCTCTTTACAAAACGAACATGGCGGCAAAGCGAAGTTGTTGTATTTAAATAGACTTTTCTCGCATTTAAACCATCCGAGCGCCGTCACACATGGTACAGCAAATGGTATAAACCTTGTAATGCACTGGCATCCTATTCAGCTCAATTGTTTACATAACTTCAAGATGGCGGCTGTGCGAAATTTTTAAATTAAGGTTTAATTTCTTGTGTCCTAATCATGCGATCGAAACCAACGTTTGAACAATGAACCTACGCAATTATCATCATCTAATAGTACATAGCTCTATGGCCTATAATGCATATAAAATCCAATATGGTGACCTTCTGAAATAATTAGACGTTTCTCAATGTCAACTAATCTGTGACAGCAATCAAACTTAATTGTTTTCTTAACCACGAAATGGCGCCTGTGTCAATTTTAAAATCTCGTTTTTAGCCTATTTCTATTTATGAAAAAAATAGGCTTATGGGATCACCTTTTGTCCGTGTGTGTCGGTGTGTTTGCCCCTAAATCCCACTAATAAAATCTAAGTGGCTGGATAGATTTCAATTAAATTCGGTAAGGTCATAGTACTATTCTGGCCAACCCCGACCGTGCCCTACAAATTTTATTACGTTTCAACAATCCAACATGGCGGCTGTGCGAAATATTTCACCGGCATTCAATATCTCCGAATCTCAGAAGACTTTTGTTAAGTTACTTAGGAAGCAAAATAACCAGTGATGGTTGGAGGAAAGATGATATAAAAAGTAGGTTGGCTCAGGCAAGGAAAGCAGTTCTACAGAAAAGGAATCAGTTGACATCGAGTGTGGCACTCTATGGAAGTGAAAATTGGACTATTGGTGCAGCAGAAAAGAGGAGATTTGAAGCGTTAGAAATGTGGTGTTACAGGAGAATGATGAAGATCAGATGGGAAGAGAGGGTTACAAACGAAGAGGTATTAAGACGAGTGGGAGAGGAGAGATGTTTCTGGCGACTGCTAATGAAGAGAAGGGATAAGTTGGTAGGACACATACTAAGACACCCAGGAATAGCAAACTTAGTTATGGAAGGAAGGGTCGAGGACAAGAACAGTAAGGATAGACCGAGATTAGAATATGTTAAACAGTTTGCCTCGAATGTAGGGTGTGGTAGCTATGTTGAGATGAAACGCTTAGCTCAGGACAGGGTGGCATGGAAAGCTGCATCAAACCAGTCAAAAGACTGAAGACTCAAACAACAACATCAGCCAACATGAATGAATTGATAAATATCAAAGACACAAGACAAATGTATAGCGTAACACTAAAAAGTCCCTTGGTATTAAACCTTACATGGTGCACCATAAAGATGGATGGAAAATTGAACGCCTAAATCAACATACCGTAACATGATGTATGAAAATATGATAAAATAATCATTTGCAACAAATTTCAAACACATATTAAAACTCTAACAAGAAGTTCCGTGACGAACCAAAGAGCCTACCTTCCCTAAAATTAAGATTCATGCCAATGATTAATCTACAGTATATGAACCTATCTAGAATAATGACAAAATTAAGTTGGTAATATCGAAATGTCTAATTAGTTCGAAATATACCTGGTATAATGTAGCCTAATAGAGCACTACAGTTGGCAGCCCTGGCGACTTAATATATACGACATAGTTCAATCTCTTAAGGTACAGAATACACAATTTGGTAGAAGTCCAATTAATTTTACATGCAGTTATACTCTGGATTTATCAGCACTCGTAAAAGCATGTTTGGCAACAATGTCATGCGTGTGCTGGTCAGAAATGATCTGAAATATTATGATATCTTGTTGTGCCAATTTTGAATGAAATCCATTTGTTAGTATAGAAGTTACATGTTTTCTTAAATTGGACCTATCTGTAGGCATAGAATCATGTTGGCAGCACCTACTTACATTGATTATTCCAAATTTATCTAGAATGCCAGGTGCTATACGTGTGGAAAGTATGGAGCTGTTGGCTTGCATATTTTCTGATATATTGATCTTGGGGAAAAAATATAGACAGCATTTATTAACAGTTGGCAGCCCTGATTGCTCTTAAGAATAAGCATAGTCATATCTGTTAAGGTACACATAGCACATACGAAATTTGGTTAAAATCCAACTGATAGTATAGGAGATAATTGTATTTAAAAATTGGTGCTATCAGCAGGCTTAGAATCATGTTGGTAGAACTGACTATATATGTTACTAAAAATTAATATAAAATGTAAGGTACTATACGTGTTCATAGTTTAAAGCTGTCGGCTTGCATACTTTCTGATATACAGGTATTTGGATAAAAAATAGAGAGAGAATTATTAACAGTTGGCAGCCCTGTTGGTTCTTAAGAATACGCTCAGGAATATCTGTTTATGTCCACATATTACATACAACATTTGGTTGAAATCCAATTGATAGTGCAGAAGTTATATGCATTTAAAAACTTGACTTATCAGAAAGCTTAAAATTATTTTGGCAACACTGTCATGTATGGCCTCATGGAAATTAAACAGAAATATGATTATATACATCTGTGCCGATTTTGGAATAGCTCCCAAGCATACCTTTCAAGATATCCAACATGGAGCTCAAATTTCTGGTGCGTTTTTTCAGCAGTTGGTAGCAGTGACATTATTTTCAAATATGGGCTTGAGATATTCCGGTATACATCTTTACTCATACATTGCTTTTCGTTTACTTGTTGGCCTATTTTCATTTAGTATTGATAGAAGCCATTTTTCAGTGATGCTTAATTCTAATAATGAAAGCTATTCAGTCGTGTTGACCGACTGCAAAGCTTCCTTTATTATTTACATTTATGAAAGATAGGCCTATGACATCACATATAGTCCGTGTGTGTGTTCGTATGTGTGTGTTTGCATGTGACCGTCGCCTCGCTCCCCTCCCTAATAAAATCGAAACTGCTGGAGCGATTTCAACGAAACTCGGTAAGGTCATAGTACTATTTTGTCCAACCCCGACTGTGCTCTTCAAATTTTATTACATCTCACCAATCCAACATGGCAACTGTGCGAAATATTTCACCGGCATTTCATATCTCCGAAACTATTACAGATATCACCTTGACGTTTTGTATGGTGGAAAAAAGCACTAATAGAAGTGTAACGATGGGACTCTCAAAAATCTCTTTACAAAACGAACATGGCGACAAAGCGAAGTTGTTGTATTTAAATAGACTTTTCTCGCATTTAAACCATCCGAGCGCCGTCACACATGGTACAGCAAATGGTATACACCTTGTAATACACTGACATCCTATTCAGCTCAATTGTTTGCATAACTTCAAGATGTCGGCTGTGCGAAATTTTAAAATTAAGGTTTAATTTCTTGTGTCCTAATCATGCGATCGAAACCAACGTTTGAACAATGAACCTACGCAATTAGCATCATCATGTAATAGTGCATAGCTCTATGGCCTACCATGTATATAAAAATCCAATATGGTGACCATCCGAAATATTTAGACAATTCTCAATGTCAACTAATCTGTGACAGAAATCAAACTTAATTGTTTTCTTAACCACGAGATGGAGCCTGGGTCAAATTTTAAAATCTCGTTTTTAGCCTATTTCTATTTATGAAAAGATAGGCTTATGAGATCACCTTTTGTCCGTGTGTGTCCGTGTGTGTGCCCCCACAACCCACTAATAAAATCTAAGTGGCTGGATGGATTTCAATTAAATTCGGTAAGGCCGACCCCGACCGTGCCCTACAAATTTTAATACGTTCTAATAATCCAACATGGCGGGTGTGCGATATATTTCACTGGCATTCTATATCTCCGAATCTCAGAAGACTTCTGTTACTTAGGAAGCAAAATAACCAGTGATTGATGGAGGAAAGAGGATATAAGAATTAGGTTGGCTCAGGCACGGAAGGCATTTCTACAGAAAAGGAATCTGTTGACACGGAGCGTGGCACTCTATGGAAGTGAAAATTGGACTATTGATGCAGCAGAAAAGAGGAGATTTGAAGCGTTTGAAATGTGGTGTTACATGAGAATGATGAAGATCAGATGGGAAGAGAGGGTTACAAACGAAGAAGTATTAAGACGAGTGGGAGAGGAGAGATGTTTCTGGCGACTGCTAATGAAGAGAAGAGATAGGTTGGTAGGACACATACTAAGACACCCAGGAATAGCAAACTTAGTAATGGAAGGAAGGGTCGAGGACAGGAACTGTAGAGGTAGACCAAGATTGGAATATGTTAAACACTTTGCCACGAATGTAGGGTGTGGTAGCTATGTAGAGATGAAACGCTTAGCTCAGGACAGGGAGGCATGGAGAGCGGGATAAAACCAGTCAAAAGACTGAAGACTCAAACAACAACATCAGCCGATATGAATGAATTGATAAATATCAAAGACACAAGATAAATGTATAGCGTAACACTAAAAAGTCCCTTGGTATTAAACCTTATATGGTGCACCATAAAGAAGGATGGAAAATTGAACGCCTAAATCAACATACCGTAACATGATGTATGAAAATATGATAAAATAATCATTTGCAACAAATTTCAAGCACTTATTAAAACTCTAAAAATGCCTGATTTTCTTACAGATCTCTGCCAGTAGAAGAACGTGGCTAATACTAAGGGACTTTTTTCAAGAAACATTATGTGTCTGTGTGTGTATATGTCTGCTCCCCCCTTTCAATTGAAACACAAAATTTTGTACAGAGGTAGCACTGGAAACGGGCACCTCAGTGTCATGTTTATTTTTCCGCCATCTTTACCAAATCTCAATTGTGGCTACTCAATTGGTCAAAACGTAACATTAATAAACGACTAAACTAATCATCAGGGACACTGAACAGAACTGAAATGCGTTACGTACCGCTTGTGTTCCACGTTACGTAACGTACGCCATACCGCGGCCCCGAGCTGGCTTGCGGTATCGTTCCGGAACTGTAACTTGGAACTCAGAACGAGCGTGTGGAACGTTACAGCCCTGGAACATTACAGTCGGAACTCGACTCCCAACTGTACCGAGCATCAAGGTACGTGTAAGCGGAACTTTAGCTCCTTTGTGACCAACAATAGTATTTCTTTTCTAAATTAAACCTCCCGTTCCTGCTTTTCGTTTACTTCTTGGCCTATTGTCATTTAGTATTGATAGAAGCCATTTTTCAGTGATGCTTAATTCTAATAATGAAAGCTATTCAGTCGTGTTGACCGACTGGAAAGCTTCCTTTATTATTTACATTTATGAATGATAGGCCTATGACATCACATATAGTCCGTGTGTGTGTTCGTATGTGTGTGTTTGCATGTGACCGTCGCCTCGCTCCTCTCCCTAATAAAATCTAAACTGCTGGAGCGATTTCAACGAAACTCGGTAAGGTCATAGTACTATTTTGTCCAACCCCGACTGTGCTATTCAAATTTTATTACATCACACCAATCCAACTTGGCAATTGCGCGAAATATTTCACCGGCATTCCAAATCTCCGAAACTATTACAGATATCACCCAGACGTTTTGTATGGTGGAAAAAAGCACTAATAGAAGTGTAACGATGGGAATCTCAATAACCTCTTTACAAAACGAACATGGCGGTCAAGCGAAGTTGTTGTATTTAAATTGACTTTTCTCGAATTTAAACCATCCGAGTGTCGTCACACATGGTACATCAAATGGTATGCACCTTGTAATGCACTGACATCCTATTCAGCTCAATTGTTTACATAACTTCAAGATGGCGGCTGTGCGAAATTTTAAAATTAAGGTTTAATTTCTTGTGTCCTAATCATGCGATCGAAACCAACGTTTGAACAATGAACCTACGCAATTATCATCATCTAATAGTACATAGCTCTATGGCCTACAAAGTATATAAAAATCCAATATGGTGACCATCCGAAATATTTAGACGATTCTCAATGTCAACTAATCTGTGACAGCAATCAAACTTAATTGTGTTTTTAACCACGAGATGGCGCCAGTGTCAAATTTTAAAATCTCGCTTTTAGCCTATTTCTATTTATGAAAAAATAGGCTTATGGTTCACCTTTTGTCCGTGTGTGTGCGTCCGTTTCTGAGCCCCCACGCCCCACTAATAAAATCTAAGTGGCTGGATAGATTTCAATTAAATTCGGAAAGGTCATAGTACTATTCTGGCCGACCCCGACCGTGCCCTACAAATTTTATTACGTTTCAACAATCCAACGTGGCGGCTGTGCGAAATATTTCACTGTAATTCTATATCTCCGAATCTATTACTCATATCAACCTGAAATTTTGTACGGTGATAAAAGGCACTACTACAAAATCGTTCAAGGGACTTTCAGAAACCTGTTAACTACAAAACGAACATGGCGACCATGCGAATTTGAAACATTCAAATAGACTTTTCTGGCGGGTTAAAAATCCAAACGCAGTGAAACTTGGTACAGCAATTCTTTATACACTTTGCAATGCACTGACATATATTTTTGTCAAATTGTTTACATAACCTCAAGATGGCAGCTGTGTAAATTTTTAAAATTAAGTTTTAATTTTTTGTGTTGCAATCATGCGATCGAAATCAACGTTTGAATAATGAACCTACGCAATAATAGTCATCTAATAATGCATAACTCTATGGCCTACATATGTTACAATCCAACATGGCGAGCATCCAAATTATTTAGACGGATCACAAAATCTGATAATCTGACAGCAGTCAAACTGACATTTTGTGTGTTGATAGAGGCTATGAACATAAGTTCACCTATGGAACTTTCATAACCTGGTGATCACAAATCCAACCTGCCGGCGACGCGAAATGCGAATATTGAAAAGGATGAGCACAGTGAAACTTGGTATGGTATATGCTTATACAAATTTTAATCCACTGGCATCTAATTTATTTCATTTTTTTTTTCAGAACCAGAAGATGGAGGCTGTGCAAAATTTTAAAATCTCGTTTTTACCATTTCTTGTGTCCTAATTATGCAATTGAAGTTTGAATAATACTCTTACACAATAATCTTCATGTAATAGTACATAACTCTAAGGCCTACATATATAACAATCCAACATGTCGACTATCCGATATATTTAGACGGTTCTCAATATCTACGAATCTATTACAGCAATCAAACTGAATTTTGTATGTTGATAGAGGCAATTAACATAAGCAGGATAAATGAAACTGGGCTACACATTTCTTCACGGAAATACTTGTTATTTCTTGTGTCCTAATTATGCGATTGAAGTTTGAATAATACATTTACGTAATAATCTTCATGTTCTTATATTATATTTTTAAGCGTATGGCTTTTAGTGCCGGGAGTATCCGAGTACATGTTTGGCTCGCTCAAGTTTGCATCTACTTCTATGCGGACACCCATGGGGTGAGCTACAAGTACCGTCCCGTGTGGTGGTTGTCTGGCGAGCAAAGTGTGAATGTAAGGATGAGGAATTGGAAGGTAGAGGCTGTGGCCTATAGTTGGGGCCTAACCCCGGCATTTGCCTGGAAGGAAGATAGGAAACTACAGAAAACCATCTTCAAGGTTGCCGGTGGAGGGTTTCGAGCCTCCTCGACTACCGGATGTGAGCGACTGCCTGCAGTCACGCCATAACGAGCACGGCTAACTCAACCGGTATCTTCAGGTAATAGTAGTCTACAAAACTATATGGTCTACATACCGAACGGTCCACTGGCCCCTTGCGATCCAGTTTTATGCATTCTGTCACATGTACTACAATTCTGAAAGACATAGGTCCCTCTCCCTAAACCGGGGTAATATAACGAGATGTGTGTTTACGGGCTAGAAGACAGCAGGAATTGTGAGCGCCACTATTAATTCAGTATGGGCACCTCGAATGAACCCGTTAAACGAGCCGAGATACGCAGAACACACACTTGAAAACAAGAGGTGCACGCACACACCGAGAGCAGGTATTGTATAGACCGGGAGGTGCGCGCTGCAGGTCAAATGTCACAGTAGCTCACATGGCAAGCGCGCGATTGGAGTTGACTGGCAAGTGGCAAGGTTATATACTTAATCGTTTTCACAGACTGATTAGTTTTTTTTTCGTTATCTTTTTACCCTCCTGGGTTGGCTTTTCCCACGGACTAAGCGAAGGACGGTGTCCTGCAGCTTGAGGGTCTGAATCAGGGGATACAACTGGGGAGTGTGACTAGCAATTCGCCCAGGCGGCCTCACCTGCGAAGTGAACAGGGGCCTGATGAGGGGATGGGAAGAGTGAGAGGGATAGGCAAGGAAGAGGGAAGGAGGCGGTCGTGGCCTTTGGTTAGGTACTGTACCTTTCCAGCGTTTGCCCGAAGACGAAGTGGGAAACCACGGAAAACCCCTCGAAGATGGCTGAGGTGGGAATCGAACCCACTCTACTCTTCTCCCCGAGGCTGAGTAGACACCGTTTCAGCCCTCCTACCACTTGTCAAATTTCTTGTTAGAGCCGGGTATCGAACCTCAGACCTCCGGGGAGGCATTTATGCACGCTGACCACTACACCACGGAGGCGACACAATTTGTTTATTTGGGTCTGTAAAAGACCATGTCACTGCGGAGGCCCGGGTTCAAATCTCGGCTCTGCCACGAAATTTTGTTCCTGGTCTGAGGCCTGGAACGGGGTTCACCCAACCTCGTGGGGCACACAGACTTAGTAGAGGCTGGTTCGCTTCCTGCCTCAGCCATCCTAGAAGTGGTTTTCCGTGGTTTACCACGTCTCCTCCAGGCGATTGCTGGGATGGTTCCTTTCGACAGGACCACGGCATCTTTCTTCCCACTTCCTTCGCTGCCCTTTCCTTCATTAGACCCAAGTTCGTGGTCACTTAGGCGATTGGCTTGTCACCATCCCCAGTTGTATCTGCTGTCAAGGTGTGTTCAGCTCCGAGGCACTGTCCTGGAATTCGACGGTAGAGGACTGATTCCTCGCAAAGTCCGAGGGTAAAGCCGAGTTTGGAGGGTAAGCGATCAAATAAAAAGAAAAAGAAAAGAAGACCGTGTGTATCGTTGCATAAGCTAAGGTGCTGGATTGGACAAGGATGAGGAGGTGATAGTCTCTGGTTAGGGCACAGGCAACCAGTTAGCACGTCGTACATGTTCCAAGCTTCGTAGACCACAGTTAGTGCAAAGTGTGCCCCATTGGAACGAAAACAACATGCGATGGCAAATCAGTATGTAGCTGCGCGAACTCGCTCCTTCGACGTAATTCACAACACGAAGCGTATTCACTGCCTCGAGATGTATTCCAGCGAAGAGCATATGAATATGTTCAGGCGCGGATCTAGAGTTTGGCTTTGGGGGGTGGGGGTCAGCGAATCGAAATAGTTAAGCAAAATGGTATCACTAAAAACGCAATCACAAAATAACCAAACGTACAAAACCAGACCAATATTTTGCAAGCTACATGGATAGAAATTTGATGCGTTTAGCGCACCTAAAATATTCGTACAAATTGCAACGGCGTGTTTTGCGACTTTTACATCGAGCTTCGAGAAAAATACCAAAGTTCGTTGCAGTTTCGGCAAGTCGGGTTGGTACCGACAAAGGGCGAAAGTCACAGCTTAAATTGCCAACCAAGCTTGCAGTTTGGACGTCGGAAAAAATTTTTGGTGCGAAAAAAGCCCCAAATTCCTATTCGTGCATTGCTGCACATTCATCGTGACATCACTATAAACATCGATTCAGTAATCACAAGGTTTGCTAAACAAAATAGACGAGTTGATTTTGTTATATAAATACTCGTTTTTATATAACAGGTTTTTATATAACAGGTAAATAAGTACAGTTGTAACAGAACATAATAATTGCAATAAAGAAATTTTCAGTATTGAATAAAATGAAAAAAAAAACCTGTTTTTCAGTTAAAATTCGTTAAGTTTCATTTGTCTGGTTATTGTGTTTTGGTTTTTTGAGTTTGTAAAAAATTTGTTCTCCGTTTGGGGGGGGGGGTCATGACCCCCGTGACGCCCCCCCCCCCCCCCCCCCCCTTGAGTCCGCGCCTGAATATGTTATATTAATGGAGGAGCTCGACAGAATGCATACCAGGCGCATGGCCTGTACCATGAACTCTATCCGGATAGACAACGACCGACAAGCATGGTATTTCGGAGTGTGGAAAGATGCCTGGGAGATACTGGATCCCTGGGAAAAACACGGCCTGTTTGAGATCATCGCGTGACGTCTGCTCACAATGAAGAGGTTGTGTTTGACGATATCCGGCGTCACCCTCATACTACCACATGGGCCATTGCACTGGAGACGAACATCAGCCGAGTGTCTGTTATGCGGATAATGCATACCCACTGGTCTCACCCGTACCATCTGCACTACACCTGGAGATACATGGTCATGATTTCGAAGCACGGGTGGCGTTCTGTGGAAACTGATCCGGCTTTTCTAGCGACCATCTTATTTACGGACGAAGCACGATTCCACAACAATGGAACCGTTTATCGTCATAATATGCATTACTGGAGTGTGGATAATCCCCATTGGGTGCGACAGACATCCTTTTAGGTACACCCCCGTGTGGGTTGCGGGTTAGAATACACACACGGTATGCTCTGCTTGTCGTAGGAGGACACTAATAGGGCCGACAAGACAGACTGACATGACTGACTTTGATTTTGAAGACTTCCTGTTGATGGGAAGAGAAAATTCATCTACGGTATCCCCTGCCTGTAAAAGGTCTTTTCCGACTTCCGGTCCCATTTTTGGTTTGACCCTTAGAAATAAACGTCATGCTGCCTGCGGAAGGGCCACCAACTTGGCCATCTGGCCAGAAAGCCTGGACGGTATTCCCCATCCCGTCAGGTGGGTGGGCCATGTACCCTTGCAGTGGTATCCGCCTCACAATGGAGGTCCCTGCACGGTCGAATAATTTCGCCAAACATATCACTGTGCATGCCGAGGGGGAAGTGCCTATTCAAGGCACTGGGACCCCGGGCAATACCTGCTATGCCAGGTAGGTATTGCCTTGGCTGGGTGGCGCCCACAGTGATGACCCTCGTTCGGAGTAGGTTGTATTCGGGGAGGGTGATTTCGGGATGACGCGAAAGCGGCCCAATAAATCATCAGAGGGTGGCCCCCTTAAATAGCCGTCTCTTGAGTGTCGGATCAGGGATAAAACTTTCAATGCACGTTTCCCTGTTGACAAGTCACATCGCTACCTGGTAGCTATCAGGACAGACGGGGATTATTTCAAAGTGGTGAAATCAATGATCTTTTCCGAGGAATTCGAGGGGAAATTTGGAGATCTAAACGGGATTTCCAAGCTCCGGAACGGACAGCTCCTACCAAGGAGGATATATGGGTAGAGCTGCAACTTAATGCAAAATTTTGACCCCAACCTATTGCTCGACGCAAATAGTTCCAACTGACAATATGAGATGGCGTGACGATGCACTCTCGTGCGCGATCCGTCCCCGACCTGGCCTACTCGCTCCTCTCCCCTCCCGGCCCGTGCCTACCCCTCCCTTTCCCCTACTCTACTTTATATTCCTTTCTTTCTTTCATATTTTAGTAATTGGTCTAATAATAGGCGATTTCTTCCCCCTGTGATATCAGGTAGAGAAGAAAACATAGGCTCTATCAGAATAGTTGTGGATGTTTCCACAAAGCACATAGCATGACATAGGCCTACCCCACAGATATGTACAAATAGAAAGAGTAGGCTACTATACTACAATATTAAAAATGAATTGTAAGACAAAATTACAGCTGCACTTATCACACACCAGTATTATTTAATTGTCCGTGCTGTACTTCCTATTAATCGAATTAAGAAATATCACGTTTGAATTACGGGAAGCGTTGGAACAACCAGCCACCAGCTCTTACTTTGAATTATATCGATAGTATCTGATATCGTTTTCGAGCGCAGTGTATCGACTAAAATCGATGTGTGATTCAATATAATTCAATTTCTTCGTATAATATTGTTCGAAACCGATTGTATTCCTTTCTAAGCACTGCAATATGTATTTACTATTGATATATATTCAAATATTAATTAAATATACAACATTAACAAGAATACTCACCTATTTTCCGATTTTGCTGCCATCTATAGAAGTATAACTCAACTACATCGTCGTACGCGATGACAGCTAGCGTTTTTAACGTTGTCAGCAGGTACTACTACAAGGCAAGCTAGCCTTGGTACCAAAACAGCCTATAAAGTTTCACCCGGTCGGCTCCTACTGCATACAATTAGCCGACAGCAAACCGAAACGTTGCTGGAATGCACGCATTTCAGCGAAATTCCCGTTAAGGTCTCAAAACACGAAACGATGAATGAGGTCCGTGGAGTTATTTTCCATCGTAAATTCATTTTGAATAGCGATGCGGAATTGTTGCGGAATCTGGGGAAGATAGGCGTCACCAAGATTGGGCGCATCACCCGAAAGATTGGAGAGAACAGCGTCGATACCGGCGCTTTTATTCTCCATTTTGAGGGTGATGTTTTACCTAAGCAGATGTGGGTCACATCGAACCACTGCGATGTTCGACCGTACATCCCTCCACCTATGTGATGTTATCAATGCCAGAAATTCGGGCATGTTTCTGCCAGGTGCACTGCCAAGGCCGTGTGTAGAGAGTGTGACAAGGGGACACATGAGGGTGAGAGGTGTACGCCTCCCCCGATTTGTCCTATACCAGACCCAAAACAACTGTGAACATGGGCTCGCCCATTAGCGTGCGTCCAGCGGAGCGCTGTTGCCACAGTGAGACTGGCAGAGATGGCACAGCTCTACGCTCGCAGTATACACACGACCTTCCCCCAGAACACAAGGCGCTCCGAATGCAAGCGCATGTACGGGCTGGGGGACCTAATCCTACGAATATCTATCCTCACAACGGATTGCACACAATGTGATATGAGGCAGATATAAGATGCCACACAAACGTTATTCGTGAAAGTGACCACCAGCGACCAGCATTCTTGGCTGTCGCGCAGGAGGTTCAGGTTCGATTCCCGGCTCTGCCAAGCTATTTAATTTTAGTCTGAGGGCTAGAACAGGGTTCGCTCAATCTCGTGAGGCAAAGCTGGGAAGATGTAGGTAAAATTCCTACCTCAGTCATCCTGAAAGTGGTTTCTCATTTATACTCCGGGCAAATGCCGGGATGGTTCCTAACTTAAGGACACGGCCGCCTCCTTCCCAATCCTCACCAGAATAATAATAATAATACACACACTATAATACAGACACCACAGTAACCCAGATTTTCAGACAAGTACACGGGGCTAAAGTACCAATATGTCCAAGCCCCTCAAATGAAACAACAATTACAACGTTATTATATCACATGACGTAATCTACACCCCAAGCCATTCTGAGTAACATTGCTTGGTAGCCCTTTATAAGGTTATAGAAACAGAGAATACAATTTTTGGGATCAGTTTTTGTTTATTGGAGACCACCTTGTGGTGTACTGGCTAGCACATTGCTGTCCATTCTTGGCTGTCACCGCGGAGTCCCGGGTACGATTCCCAACAAATGTAATTCTGGTCTGAGGGCTGGAACACGGTACACTCAGCCTCGTGATGCAAACCTAGGAATATGTGAGTTGGATTCCTACCTTAGCCATCCTGGAAGTGGTTCTTCTGTGGATTCGCACTTCTACTCCAGGCAAATGCCGGGATGGTACCTAACGTAAGGCCACGGCCGCTTCCTACGCAAATCCTTCCTCAATTACAAATATACACACTAGTAGAGACATCACAGTGTCACAGGTTATCAGATAAATTCCACACACACCCAAATACACGGGGCTACATGACCACGATGTCACAAATCCCCTACAACAATAATAATCAACAACAACAACAACAACTCTTGCTGTCACCCATGATGTCCAGATTCGATTCACGGCTCAATCAAGACATTTAGTTCTGGTCTTAGGGTTAGAACCGGGTACTCTATGCCTCGTGAGGTAAGACTGTGAAGAGGTGAGTTTTATTCGACTCAATTTTAAAAAAGAAAACATATTTGCCGACAACACAACAACACAGGTTATCAGATTTTGTGTTTTCACGTACTTCTGTATTCGAAAGATTCTTTAAAAGGCCGTATACCCTGAAAAATATTGTTCTTGCCTCGCTGTTCGACTGCCACTCGACTTGCTACGGAACATTGTTATGAGTTCAAAACTTCAGCTCACAGCACTAACTTCTATAAGCTCCACTACTGAATTGATACAGCCATGCTGTCACTGTTATCTTCCCCAGCGAAACTAAATATTTCAACACCTAACCATTCTTCGCTCTAATTATCCCTTCAGTTCAAGAGCAGATGATATCTCCCGAACAGCTGGTCGTATCGTCATGGGGTTTGCACAGTCAGCTTCAAAATGTTTAGCTCTGTAACATAGGTTCATCTAAATAATTGGATAATTAATGATTTTCGTGCGTGGAGAGAAATAGGGATTTCGTACGGCACAGCGAGCCCAGATTGCGTAGTTAACTAGGCAACGCCGCGCTATGCAATTGGCTGGCGCGGGTGAGCGCGTGAATCTGGCTCCTCCCTCATGTTCACAGTTGTTTTGGGCCTGGTATAACTGCCAAGGAAGCCACTCTCCACGATCGAAGCAGTGCCCTGAGTTCTGTAAAGATGCCACAATCCAAGAAATCAGAACATTGCATCGGCTTTCATATCACGATGCTCGCAAGATGTACCGTGATATTAATGCCCCCGAATTTCGGGTGACGTTTGTGGCCGCAGAGACGCCCTCATTCACCCCTGCTGTCACAGTTCCCAGTGTAGTACCCTCGACGTCCGGTAATTCAGCAGATTTGAAATCACCCCTCGCTGTACCATCGAAAATTGTCTGCCCGAAGGAGGTCCCACAACCTTCTTCGGGCAAGGAAAAGAAGGCGACAGTTATACCATCTAAACCGGCGAAATCGGAGAAGTCCTCTTCTTCTTCTTCTTCGAACCGGTCGGCTAACATGTCTTCCTCAGTTAACAGGGGAAAGAAGAGTTTGCCGACCAGGGCTGGTCCTTCTTCCAGTCTACCCGATATGACAAAAGTAGTAGTGGAGATGAGAGAGAAGGTTCGTTGCCATCTCTCTCGCCCTCCTCCTGACGGAGTGGCTACTGACTCTGCTGGCCTTCCCGCTCCCACGACCATCAAGGGAGGGAAGCCGGCTGAAGCCAAACTCGTCCGTATGGAGGAACTCCCCTACAAATAGGAAAATACATCAGCGGAGGAGAGAGGAACGGTTCAGCGCCGTTTCTCTTCCTCTCCTAGAGACAGGGCTGCTCAGGTATCTGCTGGCCATTCCACTCCCACCACCACCAGTGGAGCGGTGTCAGCAGGAGCGGCCATGTTTTGTAAGGAACTGGCGTCTGTGGGGAAGCGACCATCTACTTCCCCAAATAGACGTCAGCGCCGATCAAGAAAGAAATCTCTTCGGGACATGTCGGGGACAGGCACCCAGTCTTCGGACCGGGAGAAAGTCCCTCGACACCGCTCTCGCTCTTCCCCAAGAGCGAGACTCGTGAAGTCCGACGAGGACCGTGCGCCATCCAGGGGACTGCCCGCTCCATTTTCTTCGTCTTCGGACCGAGATGTGGAGATTGAGGTGCGCTCTCCTGCCCCATCATATCCAACTAGAGATGGGGAATGGTGGCAAACGGTCAAGCGTAAGTAGAAGACCCACTTCTACTTACAAGGGAACTGTAATAGCTATTCTGGTCATCTCAATGAGTTACGTCAACTAATATCTTCGTTTTCGGCAACCATTGTCTGTCTTCAGGAATCCAGGTTTCGTCCTGGACGTGAGACAATAATGCGTTACTTCAAACTCTTCTCTGAAGACCCGGTGGATGGAGCTGTGGCCGTCGGTGGCGTCTGCATTCTCGTCCACTCTAGCCTCTTTAGTGAAGAGGTGCCGTTGCGTACTCAGCTAGAGGCAGTTGCAGTTCGTACTTCGTCGCCATTAATGGCAACAGTATGTAACGTGTACATTCCACCTGATTCTCAACTGGATTGAAAAGAGCTGGTGGATCTAGTCTCTCAGCTCCCCCCCCCCCCCGCTCCTTTTCTCCTTCTGGGATATGTTAATGCCCACAACACCATCTAGGGCTCCGCTACCACTAGTGATGGAGGGAGAGATTTTGAGAGACTGATCAGGCGCTGGAGCTGTATTTGTTAAACACAGGGGAACCTACGCACTTCTCTATTGCACACGGCACTTATTCAAATGTCGATATCACCTTTGCTGTCATGCGCTGGTTCCCCTGCTACAGTGGGGTGTACACGACGACCTTTGTATTAGTGACCACTTCCCGATTATCGTTACTCTTCCGAACCAGAGAGCCATCGAATTACCAAGTCGATGGTTTCTCCGTCGGGCTGATTGGACAACTTTCACAGCACGTGCTGATTTTGCCGAAGATACCTTTGAGAGTGTCTATGATCATACCATTCACATAACGCATGGTATTTCGGCTGCTGCTGAGGAAACAATACCTTCCTCATCCGGCAACTCCCACCGGAAACTTGCCCCTTGGTGGACAGCCGAGATTGCAGCAGCCTTTAAAGATCGTCGACGTGCTTTCAAATGCTATCGGAGGCAAAACAATATGGCCAACCTTATCACCTTCAAAAGGATGCGTGCTAGAGCCCGATATCTGATTCGGGAGTGTAATAAAACGACGTGGGAAAAGTATGTGTTGTTTATGACGACACATACTCCTTCATCTCAAGTGTGGACTAAGCTTCGTCGGATCTCCGGACTCCCGATATCATTGATGGCACACGGAGTCTCCATCATCGGAGACATCATCACGGACCAACTCGCCATTGCCAACCGTATTGGATCGCACTTCAATGACGTATCCTGTTCTGGGAGTTACGATCCTACGTTTCTGACTCTAAAGCGGGAGGCGGAGGCTCACCCCTTGTCCTTTGCCACTGCTGCTTTGGAGTCCTACAATGTACCATTCTCTGAAAGGGAACTGCACAGTGCGCTTTCACTGTGTAGGGATACGTCTCCCGGACCGGATAACATACAGAATCAAATGTTAAAACATCTGTGCGAATCCAGTATAAAGCAATTGTTGGTCCTCTTCAATCGTATATGGATTGATGGGCAGTTTCCATCTCAATGGCGAGAGTGGATCATGATACCGGTTCCCAAGGCTGGAAAGGATCCCAAACTTGTCAGCAGCTACAGGCCTCTCAAATGCCCTATGTAAGCTGCGAGAGAAGATGGTGAACCATCGACTGGTGTGGTTCCTGGAAGAGAGAGGCTTACTGTCAGGGTACCAGTCTAGATTTCGCTCCCATATGTCCACCACTGTCCATCTGGTGCGACTTGTGAGCGCCATACAGGAGGCATTTCTCCGAATTACCTACGACACCATATGGCGCTACGAGATCCTTTCCACCCTTCATGAGTGGGGACTCCGTGGTAATCTACCGACTTTCATTACGAATTTCATGTAGTCCGACTCTTCCGTGTAAGGGTCGGTAGAACATATCGCAATATTATACCCAAGAAAACGAAGTTCCTCAGGGTTCTGTTCTGTCACCTTGTTCGAGGTTGTCATATCTTTTGGCCAAAGATGCTACATTAAGATTGTTATTTTTTTTCTCTATTATGATTTTTCCACTGTTGTAAAATTAACTGTCATGGCATCCAGAAGTGTCTATAAATGGTTGTTTTGAATTGATATATTTTCCTTAAATATAAAAGAAGAAAGAATCTGCGATACGCCAGTGAGCGTAAAAGTAAAATAAGTGGCGACCAGTGATAGGATAAATACATCAATATATTTTAATTATGGAGACAACCCAACGTGAACTGGATCGAGCGATAAAGCTACGTAAGGTAACACGGGCGGCGTTTTCGAGGCAGTTGAATAACCTCAAAGGTGAAATTGATGACGTCCAGATGACAGCTCATGAAAAGCGAAGCAAAGTTCAGGTTTCCCTTTCTTTACTTCGGAAGAAAAATGATGGGCTCCTGCAGCTGGATGGTAAGGTCGTAAGTCTAAAACTTGACGTCGGCCAATAGGACTTGGACGACGAATGTAGACTTGCCGATGACTATCAACGTCAATTTCTTGATATAGAGGTGAGTGTTGAATATATTCTACCTTCAGGAGGTATCGCTCAAGACAACAGTGATTGTAGCAGTGTAGATCTTGTGAGTAAGAGAAAATTCAAACTACCTAAATTAGAACTAAGGAAATTTGATGGCGATGTAAAACAGTGGATACAGTTCAGGCCCAAGTTTGAAAAGATAGACAAGGATCCGGATATTGCACCGGAAGATAAGTTTCAATACTTAATGCAAGCTACAGTGAAAGGGTCTCGTGCTCGAGAAATTACTGAAAGTTTTCCACCTATTAGGGAAAATTATACGAAGGCAGTAGAATGTTTAAAGAGCAGGTTCGGTAGAGATGATCTGTTGGTTGAAGTTTACGTAAGAGAGTTGTTATCTTTAGTTCTTAAGAAATCTTCCACTCCCGGTGATGGCAAGTCAATGTGTAGCCTTTATGACAACTTGGAATCGCACATACGGTCACTTGAAACCTTAGGTGTTACAACAGATAAGTGTGCATCTATGTTGTATCCTTTAGTAGAGTCATGTTTGCCTGAGGAGTTTCTTAGGGCCTGGCAAAGAAGTTCCAATTTTGCACACACACGTGATTCGAAAGATAGGTTAGACAATCTCATGCTATTCATGAAAAGGGAAGTGGAAGCCGAGGAACGGATCTGTTTAGCAATTTACGGTTTTGGAATCAAAGATAATAACAGGAGTAGAGACCAACCCAAATTGTCAGAGCACATTGCTACTGCAGCTGACTTGTTAAACACTAACCCAGTTGAGGAGAGGAGAGGGTACTGTATTTTTTGTGGAGGTCAACATGATGCCCTTAATTGCTTTAAAGCACACTAATTAGGTCTATCTGAGAAACAGAAGGTCCTAAAGGACAAGGGTGGGTGTTTTAAGTGCTTTAAGAAGGGACACTGTGTCAATAAATTTAAAGCCGTAGTACGGTGCATTATTTTTAGTAAGAGACACCAAGTTCTGATGTGCCCTGATTTACCTCAGAATAAACAAAATATATCCCATCATAATGTCGAACACAGGCAATCCGGGGGGAAGAATGAACAAAAGACAAATTCGCTGAGTAATATTTCTAAATATCCTAAAGTTATTTTGCAAACTTTGGTTATAAAGATGAAAGGTATTGGCTCTTCCTTCTCTGTTAGAGCCTTAATTGACTCAAGATCCCAAAGATCCTATGTTAAGAAAGACATTGTTAAAAGATTAGGTTACACTCCAGTCAGAACTGAAACAATTAAACATGACCTTTTTGGGGGAGTGAAAACGAGTGTTAATGAACATTCATGTTACAAAGTAGAAATTGAAAGCCTGGATGGAAAATATCAATGTAATTTTGAAGTATTGGATCAGGTTTTAATATGTAATGGCATCCCTTCGGTCAAGAAAGGACCTTGGTTGAATGAACTTGAGGAAGGGAATATCAGCCTAACAGATATTGGGGATGAGTCTAGGCCTGTGGACTTGCTGATTGGAGCGGATGTAGCGGACAAACTTCTGACAGGGAATATTAAAGTTCTATCTTCTGGTTTGGTTGCTGTGGAAACAAATTTAGGCTGGACTTTGATGGGGAAAGTTCCACAACAATCTTCTGTTAACTTGGCAGAAGAAGTTACAGCTCTGTTTGTTAATGAGATCAACGATCGCTGGAGCCTAGATACCATTGGAATCTCAGACTCAGCTGTTAAAATGTCAACAAATGAAAGACAGCTTCAAATTAGAGATGATTTTCTAAGAGGTATTACTGTAAATGATGAGAGACGTTACGAAGTTTCATTGCTATGGAAAGAAGATAGCTTGGCTCTTCCTAGTAACAGGGAGCTAGCACTCAAAAGGTTAGAATCTACCACTAGAAAGCTTCAGTCTCAAAATCTTCTCATTTCATACGATGCAGTTCTAGCTGAGTGGGAAGAACTGGGAATTATTGAAGAAGTACCAGTCAAAGAAGTAGGGAATTATGGACACTACCTACCACATCGAACTGTTATTAAGGAGAATAGCACCACCAGAGTTCGTCCTGTATTTGACGTGTCAGCAAGAGGTAGAAATGCTCCTTCTCTCATTCATTGTTTAGAGTGTGGACCCAATCTGATTGAACTGATTCCTTCCCTGTTACTAAAATTTCGGGAAGGGAGATTTGGGGTGACAGCTGATGTAGAAATGGCTTTTCTACAAATAAGTGTTCGTCAAGAAGACAGAGATTTTCTTAGGTTCTTCTGGTGTGATCCAAATGACTGGAAGAATATAAAGATATTTCGGCATCGGAGGGTGGTATTTGGATTAAAATGCAGCACTTTTCTTTTAGGAGCAGTTCTTGATTACCATTTGGACAAGGCAATGGAAGATTGTCAATATAGTAAAGGACAGATATCAAGACTTAAACAGAGCCTTCATGTGGACAATGTTGTAACCAGTGTTGATACTGAATCAGAACTGAAAGAATTCATTAATGAAGCACGTGATATAATGCAGGAAGGAAAGTTCGACCTCAGAGGTTGGCAGGCCAACAATGATGCTTTCATTCTTGTAGGACGGACAGCGGTGCTAGGTTTACGATGGGATTTGGAATCTGACAATTTATTGTTAAACATGGAATGGTTACAGAACCATGAATTGGGAGTGATCACGAAAAGATCCATTCTGTCAGTTGCACAAAAGATATTTGATCCGATTGGCATAGTTAGTCCAGTACTTCTAGTTCCTAAATTGTTATTACAAAAGATATGGCTAAGTGGTATATCTTGAGATGAAGAGGTTACTACTGATATTAAGGACCAATTTGTAAACCTGGTATTTAAGCCTTTTTCTCCTGAAAGAGATGAGAATTCCACGCTGGTTTCATTATTCCAAGAACCACAGGGATGTCAGTCTACATATTTTGTGTGATGCTAGTGCACAGGCCTACGCTGCAGTAGTCTTCATACGACTACAAATTGACGGTGAGAGTAAGGTACACCTTCTTGCAGCCAGAGCAAGAGTAGCCCCATTAAACACAGTCATCATTCCCCGACTGGAACTAATTGCTGCAACAGTGGGAGCTAGATTAGGTAATTCAGTGCTAGAAGGACTAAACTACCAGGATGTCAAGTTGAATTTCTAGACTGATTCGACAACGGTATTAGCATGGATTCTATAGGAAGAAACATGGACTGTGTTTGTCAACAACCGTGTTAAAGAAATCCATCGGTTGACTTTACCAGAATTGTGGAGATATGTTCCTGGCCATTTGAATCCTGCAGATCTTCCTTCAAGAGTTGTCTGGCAGAAATATTGTTAGCACTTCAATGGTGGGAGGGGCCAGAGTTTTTACGAAAGGACCGGCCAGAGTGGCCTGGTGAATTTCCACCTGCAGAGGCAGAGCTGATTTTGCAAGAAAAGAGAAAATCAACTCAAATAATGAGTTACTTTGTAGATACTTCATGTAGCACCCCAAAACATGTAAATAATGATCAGTGCAGGTACCACGATTTTAATTGGTATTACTTATATTTTTCAAGCTATGGAAAAATAATTCGGTTGGTTGCTTGGATAAAGAGGTTTATCCAAAATACGCGAAGAGCAAACCTTACAAGAGCTCGTGGGGAATTATCATGTGAGGAGATAATGTCAGCAGAAAAAATAGTCGCAAGATTGGTACAGGAAGAGCCTTTCTCTTCAAAAAATGGCAAAAGTCTCATTAGCCTAAATGTGTTTAGGGATGAGAAGGGATGTCAAGAGTAACCACTAAAAGTGGTAGAGCTGTAAATACACCAAAGAGATTAGATTTATGATTACTGTATTTTGAGGTAATTATAGTTATTTATTTATGGTTGAGTTGTTCTTCCACCAACTCAAGGTGGGAGTGTGTCATATCTTTTGGCCAAAGATGCTACATTAAGATTGTCATTTTTTCCTTTATTATCTTTTTTCCACTGTTGTAAAATTAACTGTCATGGCATCCAGAAGTGTCAATAAATGGTTGTTTTGAATTGATATATTTTCCTTAAATATAAAAGAAGAAAGAATCTGCGATACGCCGATGAGCGTAAAACTAAAAGAGGTTGCCATAAACGGCATTGTTACCGCCACCGGGCCCACGATAGTTCCATCGCTGTATGTAGCCGATTTAGCTCTGCTTTACAGCTCTGGAAGTATGTCAATCGTGGAACGGCAATTGCAGATATCTAATAACCGGGTCGACAGGTGGGCTCACGACCGGTTTTCATCAGCGAAATCCTCCGTCGTCCATTTTTGTCGGCTCCGAAGGATACACTTACACTCTGAACTACATCTCAGGTATGCTGCGTTGCCGTTGGTTGACACTTATCGCTTCTTGGGGCTCCATTTTGACAGCAAATTAACGTGGCAGCCCCATATACGGCAACTAAGAACGACGTGTCTCAGGAAACTGAAAATGCTCAAGTTTCTTAGTAGCACTTCGTGGGGGGCTGACGGAGCGGTGCTGCTACGGTTCTACCAAGCCCTCGTCGTGTCCCGGCTAGACTATGGTTCTGCGGCTTACGGTTCAGAAAGACCGGCAACCTTGAAAATGCTGGACAGTATCCACCATAGTGGCGTTAGGCTGGCTACTGGTGCCTTCTGGACCAGCCTGATACCCTGCCAACTCGTCGAATCGGGTGTTCCACCTCTAAATTATCGACGCCATCTTATGCTTTTGGCATATACTACTAATGTGCGTCAGTACCCAATACGACCACAAGGTACGCCAGCCAGCCTCGAACCACTCGGCCTGTTGGTATTAGACTCGATAGCTCGTGTACTGAAATAGGAGTGGCTGTGGGCCCTAGCCTACTTTTCACATTTTGCAAAAATGAGGAAAAAGTAGACTTATGAGATCGATCCGGGAAAATGTGTGTCTGTCTGTCTGTCTGGCTGTGTGTGTGTGTGTCCCTATCAACTCCTAAACGGCTGCAGCAATCAAAACCAAATTTAGTATGAGTAAAGATGTGCACCGGAATATCTCACGTCCATATTTGAAAATGATGTCAGTGCTACCAACTGCTGAAAAACGCACTAGAAATTTGAGCTCCATGTTGGATATCTTGCAAGGTATGCATGGGAGCTATTCCAAAATTGGCACACATGTAGATAATACTATTTCAGTTTAATTTCCAGGAGACCATACTTGACAATGTTGCCAACATAATTTTAAGCCTTCTGATAGGTCCAATGTTTAAATGCATATAACTTCTACACTATAAATGGGATTTCAACCAAATTTTGTATGTAAAATGTGTACATAAACAGATATGACTGAGCGTATTCTTAAGAGCCACCAAGGCTGCCAACTGTTAATAATTGCTTTCTCTATTTTTATTATCCAAATACCAATATATCAGAAAGTATGCAAGCCGACAGCTTTAAACTATGCACACGTATATTCTGACATTTTAGATTAATTTGGAGTAACTTGTATACATCAGTTCTACCAACATGATTATAAGCCTGCTGGTAGTACCAATTTTTAAATACATGTAACTTCTATACTATCAGTTGGATTTCAACCAAATTTCGTATGTGCTATGTGTAACATAACAGATATGACTACAAGTATTGTTAAGAGCAATCTGGGCTGCCAACTGTTAATAAATGCTGTCTATATTTTTTTACCCTAATATTAATATATCAGAAAGTATGCAAGTCAACAGCTCTATACTTTGCACACGTATAGCACCTGACTTTCTGGATTAATTTGGAGTAATTAATATAAGTCAGTGCTGCCAACATGATTCTATGCCTGCTGATAGGTCGAATTTTAAAATACATGTAACTTCTATACTAACAAATGGATTTCATCCAAAATTGGAACTACAAGATATCATAAAATTTCAGATTATTTCTGACCAGCACACGCATGGTATTGTTGGCAACATGCTTTTACGCGTGCTGATAGATCCAGTGTCTAACTGCATGTAACGTCCATTGGACTTCAACCAAATGTTGTATTCTGTACCTTAAGAGATGGAAATAAGAATATATTCAGTCACCAGGGCTGCCAACTGTAGTGCGTTATTAGGCTACATTACACCAGGTATGTTTTGAACCAATTAGATATTTCGATATTACCAACTTAATTTCGTCATTATTCTAGATAGGTTCATATACTGTAGAATAATCATTGGCATGAAAAGTAGGCTGTATAGTTCTTCACGGAAGATGGTCAAGATGGCGGCCAGCAGGTGTGTAGCAGTTAGAGTGCTCCAACTTTTCCTCGTGTTCTACCTAGTAAAAAGCTCAGTGGGTGCCTCGAAAAAGATCCTCGATCATTCTTTAACAATTGAAGACTCGTGTGTGAACTCGGACCTGAAGGAACACCTCATGGTAGTTTGTAAACTCAATTTATCTTCTCTCACATGGTGTGGAAGCGAGGGGCTGATAGTCACGGCAGCAGGCAGAGGGCGCCCAGCACTGCGCGGGGTTGCCAGACCGCCCGCTACATTATTACATCTCGTGGTGCTGTCTGTGGCTCTCAGTGGAGATGTGGAGATGAACCCAGGGCCGAATAAGGTGTGTATAATTTGTGATTCGAAGGGTCGTGTGAATCAGTTATTTGTGACATGTACATCTTGCCACTCTCAAGCGCACAGAACGTGTGCAAAAATCAGTGCTTCAAAACACAAAATAATCACCTCTGGGAAACAATCGTGGCTGTGTTGGAACTGTTCTTTACCTCAGTTCTCTAACTCATTTTTTAATACATCGACACAGAGTGCAAATAGTGTAGATAGTGACGTAACACCCTCGGATAGCAAAGCATTGTCCATTTTTTCCTTCAATGCCCGAAGTGTAACATGTCCCTCCAAACAACCGGACCTGCGTTCTTGTCTCACAGCACTTAATCCGTCAATTGTGTGTTCAGGGGAGACATGGCTGAAAAAATCCACTAACGACCCAGAAATATTTCCGGTAACATACACCATGTTCCGCAAAGATCGAACCTGGACATCAGGGGGAGGGGTACTAATAGCCATGAAACCAGAGTTAAGGCCTGTTCGCCAACGGGAGCTTGAAACTGATGCTGAGGCTGTGTGGGTGGAATTCACGTGTGCGAACAATACATTTCTAATAGGCTCTGTATACCGTGCTCCAAATTCAACTCGGCACATCAATGATGAACTTTTGGAGTCCCTCCGTCGTGTACAATACATCCAGCACAAATACAAGGCCATTTACATAACAGGCGATTTTAATTTAGAAATAGACTGGCAAAACTCTCCTCCCACTCCCAAGGATCCCATTGCTAATGAATTCCTTACCGCATTCTACGATTTATTCCTTGACCAATTAATAACCGAAGCAACTCGAATCACACAAACTACACGCTCCACAATAGACCTATTCCTAACAAGCCTTCCTTCCTCCGTACAGAAAGTTGAAGTCATACCCGGTTTCAGTGATCACGCAGCCATCTTTACCACATTGCATTACAACAAACCACGCAGCAAGAGCACAGTGAGGACAGTATACAATTACAAAAAGGCAGACTGGAAATTGCTATCATCTTTATACCTCAAACACCTTCCCACCCCATGTATTCTGGACACCAGCGACATCAACTCAGTGTGGCACGCCTGGCGAAATTGTTTCTTTGAATGTGTGGATATAGCTATACCGAAAATAACCATTAGTGGGAAGAAAAATTCTCCATGGGTGACGAAGGAAGTCATTAAAATGATTAGGAAAAGGAACGTTTTATACAAGAAATGGAAAAGTTGCTCAACTGACATCATGTGGGAAAAATACAAGAACATCAGGAACCAAACAAAGAAATTAATTCGCGAAACATACGACAATTATATTCACAAAATAAGCAGCACCAGTGAAATGTGGAAATTTTTGTCCAGAAGACGCGGCACCGCTGCGCCAGCCTCATTTCACTGTAACGGTACATTCCTCAGTGCACCCCAAGATATTGCAACAGCGTTCAGTGACAGTTTCAAGCAGAACTTTTCTAAGCCGGATATGACCACGAACCTGCTTCTGCCAAGGTCATCACTTCCACCCCTCCCACTCTCCAACCTGTACTTCACAACAACTGAGGTGATTCAGAGCCTACGGAAGATTAGACCACATGCGGCGACCGGCCCAGATGATGTTCCCGGACGGATCCTGCTGCAGTGTGCGGAAGCATTAGCGCCCTCTCTGAGTGCGTTATTCAACCTGTCTATCAACCAAGGTTCTGTGCCGTGTGGGTGGAAATGTGCTAACGTGGTGCCAATCTATAAGCAAGGTGACAGAGAAGATGTTGCAAATTACAGACCGGTGTGTCTAACATCTATAATTTGTAAATGTATGGAGCGGCTAGTAGCAAACAGTGTGCTGGAATTCCTACGGGAGAACAATCTGCTCGACCCAAATCAGCACGGTTTTCTTCCGGGTCGTTCTTGCACTACTCTATTGACAAAAGTCATTGATGAGTTTCAGTTCTACTTGAATCAGCCAGAAGTGAAACAAGTGGACTGTATTGCACTGGATTGGGCTAAGGTCTTCGATCAAGTGTCTCATGAAAGACTTTTGTTAAAGCTACAGCAGCTTAACATAAGGGGTAGCTTACTTGCATGGGTGAGGTCATTCCTAGAGGGTCGAACACAGTGTGTGGTGTACGGAGGAGCTCGATCGCAGGCTGCTCAAGTTACTTCTGGAGTGATTCAGGGCTCTGTGATCGGACCTCTTCTCTTCACTATATATGTGCTCGATCTTCCTGGCTGTGTCACCTCATCAATGTCACTATATGCAGATGACACCGTGCTTTACAGGGGCACTAAATGTGAAGAAGATTCCCTCTGTCTTAAATCAGATCTGGACAACTTATCGCTGTGGTGTTCTGTGAATAATTTAAATATAAATGTACAAAAATGTAAATACATAAGAATAACCAGGTCACAAAAACCCATTGAGAATGAATACAAAATTATGAACAGTGTCATCCCACAGTGCACAAACTTAAAGCTATTAGGGGTAACAATCTCCGACACCCTGAATTGGAACATGCAAAGTGAAGAGGCAAGATGTAAGGCCACCAAAGTTCTGGGTTTCTTGTACAGAAACATGAGAGGTTGTAAACCTAGAGCCTTCAGGATGGCTTACACATGCATGGTCCGTCCGATATTAACGTACGGCTTACCTGCTTGGCATCCCACTACAGCGGAAAACATGAACAAGCTCCAGCGTGTACAGCGCCGCGCAGAAAGGCTAATAGCTCGTTATTCCCCTTCCCCTTTGTCAAAATTTCCATCTATAGAGGCAACAGCCAAACAAATTGATCTAATTTTTCTTAAAAAATCCTTACAGGTTCCATTAATATTGACCCTTTTTGCCGACTGTCATTGGCATACCGCTCAGTTCGGAGAGGACGAGGTGTAACCCTCGTTCCGCCCTTCGCACGTAGCAATGCTTACCTGACCGGTTTCTACGGCCGCTCTGCGCGGTTATGGAACGCGCTGCCAGGGGATGCCAAGATCTTGCCTCTTAGGAAATTCAAGCCGTACGTAAAAAAGTACATTGTATAAATAAACGTATGTATGAGTGATTGATTGTCTCGCTGAATGAATGAGTATCTGAATGGAATGAATGTATGTATCGCGTGATCGAGGTTATGAAAGTGCGTGCGTGAGAGAGTGAGTGAACAGGAAAATGTACTATGTCAATATTCTAAATATGTAAATACTGCAAATATCTTTGTAAAACTTGTAAATATTGTTAAAACAAATGTAGATGTAAGCTGTGCCTGTGAAGCATGAAATATGTATGTGGGGCTTGCCCTTTTTCACTAGGCCTTCCATACTTCGTGTACGATTTATGGTAAATAAATAATAATAATAATAGTAATAATAACTTCTTGTCTTACTTACGAAACCACCCAACCATCTTCTTCTTTCCTGGCGTTTATCCCAGTACAGAGTCCGCTGCTCTACCACCCAACCATTAGAATATAATAAATAGGGGCCGGATTTTGGTGGTTTTTAAAATTGTCATTTTAGGTTTTCAAAAACATAAAATTGTTCTTTTTAGTTTTTTATTAGGTAGAATGGGTTTTACAATAGGTTCATATGTTTAAACGGTAGCGAAAGTTGACATACATTACATAAGGCTTAAAATTAATACCTCATTGTTAGTAGACAATCTGATTGCAACGAGAGAGTAAATATATTACATAATGATGCGTAATCAACTCGCCTCCGTGGCTTAGGCGGCAGCACGCCGGCCTCTCACCGCTGGTTCCGTGGTTCAAATCCCGGTCACTCCATGTGAGATCTGTGCTGGACAAAACGGAGGCAGACAGGTTTTTCTCCGGGTACTCCGGTTTTCCCTGTCAAAATTTCATTCCAGCATCACTCTCCACTATCATTTCATTTCATCTGTCATTCATTTAATCATTGCCCCAGAGGTGTGCGTCAGGCCTCGGCAGCCGGTACAGTCCATATCCTCGCCGCTAGATGGGGGCTTCATTCATTCCATTCCTGACCCGGTCGGAGACTGGAAGCTGGCTGTGGATTTTCATTTTCATGCGTAATCAAATTATCACCGATATCTTTACACTTTTAGGGATTGCAATAAAGCCAAGGATGTCAGAGATGATTTTCACACTCTATCTCATTCAAATAATGTTGATTCTTTACAATATTGGATTCTTGGGAATAATAAGAGATTTATTCGCTCTTTCCTCTCGGTAAATAACCAAACAATAATATATAAGCTGGAAAGTGCTGAAAATATTTCATTTTTCCATTAGGTAGGATTGCTTTCAATCAACTGGAGCTAGGAATAAACACATCTTCACATTTAATTTCAAGGATTATGGACACAATTTGAAATATACTACAATAAATGGTTCAAAACTGCAATTAGTTATTTTTAGGTACTCGAGTATTATTTAGTTTATTAGGTAGTACGGAATTTCAGTGTGATTCGTAAAAGTATTTAGAAGTATGGGAAAAATAGATAAGAACCTAAGAATCCGGTTCCTAATAATAGGCTAACTGCGCCCCGATAGTGTAAGGTAGTTTCTCTGTTGCTGGATAGCGAATTTTTGTACAAACTCAATTGTCTAGAATAATGAAAAATATAATAATAATAATGGTATACTAATAATAATCATTATTGACTAATAATTATGAAAATAATAATAACTGTCTAATGATGATAATAATAATAATAATAATAACAATAGTCTAATAATAAGTATTTGGCTGTCCTCTTGGAGTGGCGATGTGGGTAGTCATAATATAGCCTTATTCTGAAAGCAGAGACATGAAATGATTGTCAATGATATGTAAGCCAACCAAAATTTGATTAAACTAGAGAATCGTCTGTACTCCCCTCTCCAACTCCAGGCAGCTTGAAATGTATAAATTTTATATGTGGACTCAAACCTCATGTCTCGGTGATAATCAACGTTGAAGTACAAACAAACACTACGGTGCTCCCGCAACTTAGATCTACTTAGTTATATACGGAAAATGTGCCACGGAACCGCTTGATAGCACTGTGCTTTGCCCATTGCCCTACCTCACAAATCGTGTACGGTATCCCAAAGAAATTTTGATCAATCGATCACAACGAGGGGACGGAGTCGCGCAGCTTCTTTTGGGGTACAGGATCTCTACATTAGCTGAAACAGAAGGCTGGCGTGCTGTGAGGTGAGCGGGAAAATGGGATTGAGTGAGTAAATGCATGCACGTCGTCCCAATAAAAATAACAGCTACATCGCACGCCTTCTGCTTGACCTTGAGACGTCATAATGCAGCCTTGTAACAATACAATCCCGTTAAATTTGTAACGTTCCGTTCCGTCTGTTTGTTCCGTTATTATAATTAGAATGTTCCGAACTGTAACGTATCGGATATTCCTCTGTTCATTTCGGTACGGGACAACGTAACGTTCCACCCGTCTCCAATACGCTGTACCGGTACAGGCTCGGCTAACATTCCATTGTTCCAGATACCGGGTACGGTTTCAGAATCAGTTCCGTTCCAGGACGGTAACGTTACGCTTGGAACAGACAGCGGTAACGTTACAACTTGGAAATAACCTTGGAGATAACGGAATTTCTCCGTTCCACATACACAAGAGTTCCGTTCCGCGTTACGTTCTGTTCCGGGTCCCTGCTATATGGAACATAGTATTAAATCATCTCAGAAGAGAAGAAAAGTCAAGCATTATATATGATAATAACTTGAAGAAAGACAGAAAATCCCTTAAGTTATTGTATAACTTAATAGCCGAGATGATGGTGGTCGAGATTATACTTGTGACGCATGACCACAGAAGGTGGGGGAGCATCACGTGACAGCGCCAGGTAGGAGCTCCTCAACGCAGTCTAGAGACTTCAGTCGAGTTCAGTCAGCAGGGCTGAGTAGAACACATGCGCAGAGAGCACGGCAAAGTTGAGCGGTGTACAGCACTTGTTACGTGGCGTGAAAGCGACAGTATTATTTCACCAAGCAGAGAGCGGAAAGTAGGTCAGTGAGTCAAGGCAAGCAACGCACGGTAGGCGGCATGAGGACCGGTTACGAGGCAAGCTGTACGGGCCGTGTAAGCAGGAGAAAAGCCGGGATTTAGAACAGCATTATAATACGAGTTTGAGAACTTTATTTCGAGCTGCATTTTGTAACGCAGAACAGCACAGCGAAGCGGTACGGCGAGGCCGGCTTTAAGCGTAGATCATTCTGGAACAGTGCAGTAGAGCCGAGCGTGCTAGTTCCGACTTTTATACGCAGGCAACATTAAAGAAGCTGAACTTCATTTCAACATTCAGTTACAACATTGAGTTGGGACTTGTATTCAGTAATGGAATTGTGCAGGCAGATAATTACAATATACTGCAATTATGAACTTAGATATTCAAATTACATTATGACTATGCATTTCATAACGGAATATGTAGAGCGACCATGGGGTCCAAACAACATTAACGCTTTTAAGCAAATGAACTGTTACAATTATATGCACTTATGAACATTGGCACGTGCATTAATATAATTCTTTTTCATGAATTGTCATAAAATACCGAGTACAAACACAGCTACAGGGTGTTTCAAAAACTTATACACTCTCATAAATAAAATTTATTTTCTACAAGTGAGATTTAACCGCTGTGGAGATTGAACTTTTAACAAGCAAACCGAACATTATATGGGACAGTGGCGTAACATAGAAGAAGAACATGGGGTACGCTGCTTTTATGAACTTTTACGTAAGATTTTGGACAGTATCCATTATGGATAACATGCAGTTCATCATGTCGGAGTAAACGAAGACAGAGACGCGATGGCACCACGGAGCGATGGATTCGATTCCTGAGGAAGAGGAGGTCTAACAGCTGATTCACTTGGGATATGAAGGCGATCGTTATTGCGTGGGTGATACGATATTTACGTCGATCTTTCGAGAAATTTATTACACACGAGGATAATCGACGATCTTGGAAATATATTAACAGCTGATATGAGAAGGTACTGTAAGAGTTATGACTTTCTGATATGATTATTTTCATGAACACTGGGCATACTTGTATATATATTTCTAGTAGGAGTTCTACGATTAGTTAGACATGGCTTAGACATTATTTGCTCCAAATTTTTCTAGAATATGGCGTTACCATATGATATGGCAGGCACCATTATACGAAATTCTCACCATTGGTTGGCTTTATTAAGCAGATGTTTGGTCTTTTAGACATTTTTCAGTAAGGATAGTTGTTCTTGGATAGTTATTTTTTTTGTGGCGAGTATTTCGAACTCGTGATCTGCAATTGGATTATTTAAATCACTTCGTCAGTTCATTGCATACTAGCGAGTGTGTATTATTCATCAGTAGGGATTTTTCCATTGGATTGTTTGGAGATATTAAGATGTTATTCACTCAAGTGAATGAATATCGCTTTTATGTGACAACTAGAGACTTGTTGATTCCAATCTGGTACATTCACTCATTAGACGACGAGATGGGGCCTTTCGCTTTAGGCGATTGCGTGGTGGTACACATCTTTACCCATCGTTCAGGGCATTATCATAATAGACAACGGGGCAAAGCCTTTCGTATTTATACGATTGCGTGGTGGTACTCATCTTTACTTGCCATTGAGGAACTCATTTTTATCATCCGAGTGTACTTGAGATTGTAAGAGGATCAAACAAGAAACAACTAGTCACATATCAGTCGAATTTTGTTAAATAAATTAAAAATAAATGTCAGCAGGGTTACATTTTGTAATTCTTGTTTGCCAATCCAATATTTTGTTGCTATACTCTTTTGAGAGTACTTTCGGTTAACAGCTGATACAGCTGATGCTTTTGATAACTTTTTATGATTGAATTTAATACCTTTGAGAAGGATTTAAAGTAATTGAATCTTGTAAGATGAATCATTAATGGTCAGATTTATTTTGAGGCAGATCAGTATTGCATATTTCGATGTAGAGATTATAGCACATTGGTGTTTTTCTGTGAAGTGAATTATGAGAATTTTAAGAGAATTTATGCTATTTGAAAGCAGATTTTGAATTTGATTTCGATTACTAAGGTAATATTTTTCCTAATTGATTAAGAAGTTGTCTAGATGTGATCAGATTAATTACAGTTATTGGAGATTGTGTGCATTGATAATTTGAAGCCAGTTATATATTTTTGTAGATCATGCAACGTGATTAAGTGAAGTTTGTGGTAGGCATTTTGTGGAAGTTGCCAAGTGGAAGTTGCAATATTGCTAATGTATTTTGAAGCAGACATGAGGTAGTCGAACCCAGTCTAGCATAATTTTTGAGATTCATGCTGTGCGCTGAATATTTATGGAGTTTTGTGGAATAATTGTGGTATTAAAATGTGATATTTGATAAAGTGAGAATATATAATGTAGTTGTGGATAGTGAGATCCAACGTGATTTTGTGAAGGCAATAATATTTTTTGGCATGATAATTAAATACGAGATATAACTTGGAAGTGATAAAACTGTAAGACAACGTTCTATAACCCTTATTAAACAATTTGTTAGGAAATTAAACAAATAAATAATGTTGATAATACAAGATTTTCTGATAATAATAATTAATTAAATAATAATCTGAAGTTTAAGCATATTAATGATCTGACCTAATGAAATAAAAATCAGAATGACTAGATGAAAGAATAAAAATCTAAATAACCAGATGAATAAAATTTAAATAAATTGATAAATTAAATTTTGGAATAAATCAATGAATTGAATAAATGGATGAATTAAAGATTGAATAAATAAGCTGATTTAAATAAATTAGTAGATGATTAAATAGATGATGAATAACTGAATTAGAAGGTGATAATTAATTAAAGAAGCTGATGATTAATAAATTTAAATGGATTTAAATAAATTTAATTGAGATATGATTTGAAGAATTGCAACTTGATTTGATGAATTAAACAATTTATATTGATGATTTGAAATGATTTAATCTGAAGGAGATGATGAAATGAGAGTGTGTGAATAATTAGAGAGTGTAAAGAATTGATGATTATAATATTCTTTTAAATGATTTGATGATAATGAATTAATTATTCTGACATGAATATATTGAATTTTGAGATGAGAACTAATGTGAGAAATATTTAATTTTGATGATGATGATGATTATAACCAATGAGTAGTGGATTTTCAGTGATTCACAAACAAGCAATTATTAATGACAGTGTAAATAGTGTAAATTAATTATTCGATGTTTAGGAGCATTTTACTAACATATTCAGCATTTGAATAATGCCATGCAAGCCATAAATTATGTGATATTTAAATATGTGATTAGAATATATGTGTTAAGACAGATTAATTATAATTTTTACATCCACATTCATGATGTTAATTTAAAGAGAAGTTAGGTCTCAGGTATCACGAATGTCAGTGACGCAAAGACATAGTGCTACGGTGATCCTGAGAACCCAAGAGAACTTTAGAAATTTTTCCTATTTTATGTGGATTAAATACACTTTGAGTAGAATAGAGATGGTTCGATTTTCTGGACAATGACAATTTAACGTTGGCATTCGACCATGCTCTCAGGTAGGATGAGTGTTTAATATGTCTGTCTGACTATCAAAGTTGAATAAATTTGTTTTTATCTTAGTTGTGATCTGATGGTGATGTGATTTTCCTATTTCTTTCCTTGTCTTAATTAAGGCTTAACCAGGAAGGATGTGGTTTGCTAGGGATTCAGTTGATGGCGCCCATTTATATTTGCAGTTTTTTTTTATTAAATTTAAACCCGTAACGACCCTGGAGATACTTTATCTCGTGTTACCCTCTGCTTTTGTGATATTTCAACTGGATTTTCGACACATTCCTTATTTGACTTCGTGTTCATTTAACTCCGCTCTGTCCTGGAAATCCAGGAATGCGATGTAATAGCAGATGGGTCATCGCATCCCCAGGACGATCGGGTACACTACATAGGCTATATTATTGCAAATAATCCTTGTTTCTAATAAATTTACCGCAAAATGCTCAATCTGAAAGCATTGCGTGCCACAAAACACTAAGTATATAACTCAGCAATTTTTCTAGGCTTGTGCCTCGTCTTGTGTAGGGTTTCGCCTAGGGCACCATGCTGGCTCTTCAGCGGGCTCTTGGTGTCCCCACCTGGACCCCACAGGACTAGCGAACTGCGCACTACCTCACTTTTTATGAAGCGCACCTGCGCCTCTTCACTGCGAGAACTAAAAGCTCAAGCCGCCATAACCTCCCTATGTAGGCTTTCAAAAAGATGAAAAGGGAGGTAGCGCGCAGTTTACTACTCCTGTGGGAGTCCGGGCGGGGTCACCAGAGCCCGCTGATGAGCCAGCTTGGTGCCCTAGGCGAAACCCTACACAAGACACGCCACAAACCTTGAAGAATTGCTGAGTTATAATTCACTAGCCGTGAAAGCCAGCATACAAACTTAATATATAATTTCAAAAACTGAATTTCAGATTTTAAATACTATAAATCACAAATTCTCACCATCACACCTGAAGGTTTGAGTAAAAGCAAGTAGTTCCGTGAAGAACTAAATAGCCTATTTTCCTATATCCTACTTGTATTTTCCATTTAAAACTCTCACGTCATTAAAGGATTTTCCAAGTCGTGTAATAAATAGCGTTTGGTACAGAAGCTATCCATTCAAATATTTAAATTTCACGTCACCGCCACGTCAGATTTGTGAATATCAGGTTATTGAACAGTAAATTATGCAACGAGCTTATAATGGCAATAATTAAGACACGAGTATGTTTATAAAACGAGCGAAGTGAGTTTTTTAATTTCCATACGAGTGACTTAATTACCATTGAAGGCGAGTTGCATACGACTGTTTATGTTCGACGATAATTATAACTATTGTATGTTCGAACACAGCCTAAATATTCATAAATAACTGTCGAGATTTCGCCAGCGCATGGGACGCAGAGAATACCTTGTATTTGACCATCTTCTCCTCGAATATCCCACTATGGCACTAGCCACGCTGTAAAATTTAAAATAGGAGGCCGTGGAAGTCAGCGCACGTGCGATGCTATCCTTATCTAATTGGTCACACAACAGTTTCTTGAGCTCTGATTGGTTGGAGAAACGGTTTCATAATGAACAAGTAGATCCGTGAAGAACTATACAGCCTATTTTCATATATCCGGCTCATGTTAATTGCCTCTATCAACATACAAAATTTCTGTTTAATTGCTGTAACAGATTCGTAGATATTTAGAATCGTCTACATATTTCAGATGGTCGCCAGGTTAGATTTTTATTTTTGTACTATTACATTAAGATTATTGTGTACGTGTGGTATTCAAACTTCAATCGCATGATTAGAACACAAGAAGTAAAAACGATATTTTAAAATTACGCACAGCAGCCATCTTGTGATTATGCAAACAATTGAAATAAATTAGATGCCAGTGGATCAACATTTGTATAAGCATTTAACGTGCAACGTTTCACGGCACTCGGATAGTTAATTCGCGAGAAACGTCCATTTAAATATTTATAATTCGCGTCGCCGCCATGTTGGATTTGTGCTCACCAGGTTACTGAAAGTCCTATAGGTGAACATATGTTCATAGTCTCTATGAACATTAAAAAAATCAGTTTGGTTGCTGTAAAAGATTCATAGATATTGAGAACCGTCTAAATATTTCGGAAGCTCGCCATTTAGGATTGTTATATGTATAGGCCATAGAGTTATATACCATTCAAGGACAATTATTGCCTAGGTTCATTATTCAAACTTTCACTTCAATCGCATGATTACGACACAAGAAATAAAAACTTAATTTTAAAATTTCGCACAGCCGCCATCTTGAGGTTATGTAAACAATTGAATTAAATTAGATGGCAGTGCATTACAATCTGCAAAATCATTTACTGTACCACATTTCACTGCGCTCAGAGAGTTAAATCACGAGAAAAGTCTATTAAAATATTTCAAATTCGCTTGGTCGCCATGTTCGTTTTGTACTCTACAGGTTTGTGAAATATACATAGGTGAACTTGTAACAGTACCCTTTATCACCGTACAAAATTGCAGGGTGATATATGTAATAGTTTCGGAGATATGAATGTCAGTGAAATATTTCGCACAACCGCCATTTTGAAGTTATGTAAACAATTGAACTAAATTAATCTCCAGTGCATTACAATGTGTATAAACATTTGCTGTACCAAGTTTCATTACGTTTGGATAGTTAAATCGCGAGAAAAGTCTATTTAAAAGTCACAACTTCGCTTGACCGCCATGTTGGTTTTTTAGTCACCAGGTTTTTGAAAGTCTCATAGGTGAACTTTCAGTAGTTCCCTTTATTACCGTACACAATTTCAGGGCGATATCGGTAATAGTTTCGGAGATATTGAATGCTGGTGAAATATTTCGCACAGCCGCCATGTTGGATTGGTGAGACGTAACAAAATTTGAAGGGCACGGTCGAGGTCGCCGGGAATAGTGCTATAAACTTACCGAGTTTCATTGAAATCGCTCCAGCCGTTTATATTTTATTAGGGGGGGACCCACACACACCTCACACACACACACACACACGCGCGCGCGCACACGCACACACACACGGACAAAAGGTGATCTCATAAGCCTATTTTTTCAAAATTGAAAATAGGCAAAAAATGGTGTTATAATGACCCATGTTCGTTTTGCGAATGTTTTTTGTTGGCTATGTTTCCCTTACGGTGTGAAACACACGTTCAATTTTTCTGCCCCATTATTTTAATTTCGTGAATTGCAGTCTGAACGCGGTGTTCTGATTTGTTTAATATTGGTGTTTCAATTTAATGGCTTTTCTGTAGTATTCATGTCTACTCACCTGTTTTCTGTAGTGTCTTTCTAGACGTACTATACCGTCACATTTTTTCCACGAGCACTGAGCTCTCTCCAGCGGTGACGCTCGCATTGTGCATGGGGCTGCGCTGTGATTGGCTGCTCTCTCGCCACACCTTCATGCTAGAAGGTTCCGCGCGCTGACGTCACTACCGCTATATAGCCTGAGGTCTCCCGGCCTACAGTGCCTACTCTTGTCCACTCTTCTCAACGGATCACATCTGCTCACCAGCATCCCTGCTGGGGTTTCTGCCCTCTCGGGGTACCTCTGGCTGCCGGAGTCTCTTCTCCGCCGGCATAATCTCCCTGCTGAACTTGGCGGCCTGGCAGGGCAGTCTAAATTCATCAGCCTGCACTTCAACCAAAAATCTTCAACATGGATCTACTCTGCAAATCGTAATTCTGAGAACATCATTTCACCAGCCGCAGGAGGTATTACCAAGAGCCTCTCTATGCTGGTCGCTATCTTTGGGAGAACCTATCATCATCTACTCTAGTTCCGAACCCGGAACCCTGGAACCTGCCAGAATGACCTCGCACCGCCAGAGCGGGCGCACTATTGCCGCCAGCTACTGAGGACCTCCGACTGCCGGCCTGATACTTCTTGTATCGTACCTTAGAAGAGGTGGTACCCTTTCACGTCCTTTATTCTGCCCGGATTCTTTCCGTCAGAAGAGTGTTTCATTTTAATCCACTTTGGAATGAATTTAAATGATTATGCTTCTTTTTTAGTAATTTTATATTTAATACTTTAAAGTTAATCACTGCTCTATTTACGTTTCCTGGAGAAACAAGTACCTTTTAATTGTTATTAATTTTTTATTGTCAGTTTTTAAAGTAATTTCTTTGAAGCTATCATTCCTGGCGACATATTCGCTTTATATTTAATAAATATCATTCAAATCTATATCTTAACTTTTTGGTCTTATCCCGCTCTGTCCTTCATTATCACCTTTTGTGCCCGAAACTTCATTCTGTCTAAATCCCTTAGGATGTACCACATCCACTTGGTACACCCCTTTCCATGGTGCCGAAACCCGGGATCAAACCCAGAACCTTTATTCTGAGACCGCAAATTCAATTCAAAAAACTGGTTCAATCTAATATTTGTTCTATACATTTCAGTACACTGTGGCTAGCGCGGGAGATCTGCGGGAAGGCGGAAACAATCCCAGCATATTTGTACAACTGGTTTCTTTCCGGAGAGCAGGTCTGTCTGGTGCCACAAGCAGCTTTGGTGAGTGAGTTGTTCCAACTTTTCCAGCCATGCCACCAATAATTGATGATAAACTGTTAAACTCTCGGGCGGCCTACAAAGGTCAACTCACCCGGTTTCAAAAATATTTAGCTACTCTACCGAAAGAGGAACAAAACCTTGACATTATATCCCAGCGTTTAAAAGCTTTTGAACAGGCGTACGAGAAATATGATCTCGTGCAACTTGAAATTGAAATCAAAAGTCCAGAACATCAATCAGATAGGGAAGAAGTAGAGAGTAATTACTTTGATACACATGCTCAGGCTGTGGCATTAGTTAGAACTTTGACCCTGGCGTTGAAGGTAGAAGAAACTCAAGGAAGAATTAGCGACCATGGGAACGGTATCAAACCATTGCTACCTAAAATTGAAATTCCGCACTTTTCAGGAAAGGAAGAGATGTGGCAATCATTCTTTGAATTGTTCAGTTCATTAGTACATAATAATGCCACACTTCCGGAAATTCAGAAATTTCATTACTTAAAATCCATTTTGCAGGGGCCACCCCTTCAACTTATAAGAGAACTTCCCTTAACAGGAGAAAACTATAACATTGCTATCGAGCTTCTTAAAGGCCGTTATGGCAATGAAAAATTATGTTTACAAAGGCATATTCAAGCCTTATTTAACCTGCCCACCTTGCGAGCTGAAAGCTTGTCAACACTGCGAGCCTTGAGTGACGCGGTCCAACTACATGTCAGAGCATTGGCACGGTTGAACCAACCGGTCGAGCATTGGGATCTATTCTTGATTCACTTGGTTACTTCTAAATTTGATTCATCAACCTTAAAGGCATGGGAGAGGGAACTAACAAATGACACGTCATATACCTATGATTCATTGCTTACGTTTATGAATAATAGATGTCAGGTTTTGTCAGCTGTAGCCTGTCATATGTCAGGAAGTGCAGATAACAAATCTAATGTTGTGAAACCAGTCGGTGCAAAAATAAACAAATCTGCTGTCTTTACTGTTCAGCATAATTCAATGGATTGTATTCTCTGTAAAGCACCTCACAGGTTATATTCCTGCGTTGCCTTTAAAGCCCTTTCTACCGATGAAAGACGCAAATTAATAGCTCAAAAAAGATATTGCTACAACTGTTTGTCAACTAGGCATATGGTGCCTGATTGCTTATCTAAAAATACTTGCTCCCATTGCAAGGCTCAACATCATACCTTGCTTCATAGGTTTGAAAAGCCACGTCAGGCTCCTTCCCCTGGATGTTCTAAAGATGCATCCCCAGGAGCTAATGCGCAATCTTATACTCAGAGCTCTAGCTCAATTCGTAGTTCCCAGGTGCTACTATCAACCGTGTTAATAAAAGTTCAAGATTCTTCTGGTAGATGGCTTGAAGCACGTGCCCTATTGGATAATGCCGCCACCCATGACTTCATAAGTGAGCGTCTCATTAAGAAACTTGGTCTTCCCAAGCAACCTACATTAATTCAGGTTACCGGTATTAACAATAGCAATGTTAAATCTTTGCATTTTGTTCGTGTTCACATCAAAGATGCTGTGAATTGCAACACAACTTTGCAGTTGAATTGCCTTGCCATTGATACTATTGGCAGTAACACCCCTAGTAATTCTTTTGAAGTTAGAACGTGGCAATTTCCTCATAACATTCAGTTGGCGGATCCAACATTTAATACGAGCGCTCCGGTAGACATACTTCTCAGTGCCCAAGTATTTTGGCAATGTCTCCTTAGCTCTAAGGTTAAAATATCACCAGGGGTGTTTGTTCATCATACCAAGCTAGGTTGGTTAGTAACGGGTCAAGTCCCTCGTAAGTCATTTCAAAATTTCTCTCAATGTCATTTTGTCAATACAAGTCTCGATTATAACTTAGAAAGATTTTGGAAAATCGAAACTATAGATTCAGTTTCACCTTCCTCGGTTGAAAATGAAATGTGTGAAAAACAGTTTCGCGAAACGACCAAACGCAATTCAGAGGGTAGATTTGTCGTAACAATGCCCCGAGTGGATAATCCACCTCTTTTATTTGAAACACACCCTAGGGCTCTTAGAGCACTCTATGCTGTGGAAAACAAATTTAAACGTGACCCCGTTGTTAAAACTCAATACTCCACGTTTATGGAGGAATATGAGGCACTTGATCACATGGAGGTTGTTACCAAGAAAGATGATGCTTCTTATACCCCATCTGAAGTCATTTACCTCAATCATCATCCAGTTTGGAAGAATGAGATTTTAAAGGAAAACATAAGAGTGGTCTTTAATGGCTCTGCATTGGATGCCAATGGCACTTCTCTGAATGACACATTATTATCAGGCCCTCCTATTCAATCTGACATTTCTTCTGTCTTGATGAATTTTCGCTTGTTCCCTATCGCAGTGATATCTGATATCAAGCAAATGTATAGGCAGATTTTGGTCGATCAACAACAGTGCGACCTTCAGAGAATTCTTTGGCGCGACGAGCCTACTAAACCTGTCAAGATTTTTCGGCTAAAAACCTTAACCTATGGACTAAAGCCCTCTGCTTTTCTAGCCATACGTACGTTGAAATTACTTGCTGAACAGGATGGCCCGTTGTATTCTCCTAAGGCTTCTGAAGTGTTAAAATCATCATTTTACGTTGACGATTTTCTTCATTCATTTGAGTCAGTATCTGAAGCACTACAGGTCTCTAAAGATTTGACAGCTTTGCTTTTGGGAGGCGGATTTTCCTTGTGCAAGTGGAACTCTAATTCGGAAGAATTTCTTTCTAAATTTCCATTAACTTCAGTCTATAACGACTCAGTAGAGCTTCTTCAAGAAAGTAATTCTATCAAAACCCTAGGCATCTATTGGAGTCCTCAAAAGGATTTTTTCTTTTTCAAAATTAATCTCGGTGACATCAAACCGCAAACTAAGCGGCAAATTTTGTCTGAGATTGCAAAGATATTTGATCCTCTCCAATTTTTGGCGCCAATTATTGTCACAGCAAAGCTTTTCATGCAGGACCTTTGGTCCTTGAAAACTGGTTGGGATGAACCAGTTCCTTCAGAGTTGCAAAAAAATTGGATTTCTTATAGAAATAGTTTGGAAGATCTCTCCAATGTCATTATCCCGCGAGTGATTATTCCCTTTCCCTCTTGTGGAGGATATGAACTTCACATCTTTGCCGATAGCTCATTGAAAGCTTATGGGTGTTGTGCATATATTGTTTGCCGCAATTTTGACCAGTCATATTTCTTTTCCAATTTAATTTGCGCTAAGTCTAAGGTAGCCCCTCTTAAATCCTTATCCTTGCCACGACTGGAACTTTGTGCTGCTCTTCTGGCGGTTGAATTATCGGTCAAAATCCGCCAATCTTTGAAAATCCGATTTAGCAAAACTTACTTTTGGAGTGACTCAGCCATCACGTTGGCATGGATTGCCAAACCTTCCTCGCATTGGCAGGTGTTTGTAGCTAATAGAGTGTCCAAAATTCAACAATTGTCTAACTTTGAACAATGGCATCATGTATCTGGCAAGGAGAATCCTGCAGATGTCATTTCTCGGGGATGTTCCCCTCTTATGTTGGCTAACCTGACATTATACTGGCACGGTCCCCCTTGGCTTCTGCAAGAACCTTCCGCTTGGCCAAATTTTCCTCTTCCGGAGTTATCAGACTTGCCGGATGCTGGTAAGATTACTGGATCTTCTTTTCTCGTTTCTGACTCTCCCCTTCTCTTGCAGCGATATTCCTCTTTCCATAAATTGGTGAGGGTTATGGCTTATCTCCTTCGATGGAAATATTTTGTGGTAGAGCAACCCCTTTTTCCTAAGCCATATTTAACCCTTTCTGAATTAGGTTTAGCCACTACAAAAATCTTATGGCTTACTCAACAAGAAATATTCTCTGAAGAATGTCAGGTGTTGTCCCAAGGTCAATCCCTTAAGAAATCGAGTAGGCTTTCATCACTCGCCCCTTTTTTGGACACTGATGGTTTACTAAGAGTTGGAGGACGTTTATCTTTGGCTGATCTTTCCGAGGATAAAAAACACCCAATTATTCTTCCTTCAAAGCATCATGTCACTTCTCTAATCATTCGTCAGTATCATTACCAGCATCTTCATGCTGGAACTCGTACATTACTCTCTGTCATTCGTGAAAGGTATTGGCCCATAAACGGAGTCCATGAAGTTACCTCTGTTATCCGGAAGTGTATTCCATGTTTTAAATCCAACCCTAAAATTACCACTCAGCTCATGGGTGATCTTCCCAACTTTAGATCTGCGCCTGCTAGACCTTTTGCCTTTACGGGAGTGGATTATTCAGGGCCTTTTGTTTACAGAAAAAATTCTCCTGAGGCCAAAAAATGTATTTTTGGAAAACTCTATATTTCGCTGTTTGTATGTATGGTCACCGGAGCAGTTCACTTAGAACTAGTTACCAACGCCTCTACTGCTTATTTTTTGGCAGCTTTTGCCAGATTTTCTGCTCGCCGAGGGCTTCCTTCAGAAGTATTTTCCGACAATGCTAAAAATTTTATCGGAGCTTCTGAGCAAATTAAGAGAGCTCTTACTCAAAATGCAGCGCTGGAAAGGATTACTGATTATGCTCACCAGAGAAATTTCAAGTGGCACTTCATCCCCCCTTATGCACCCCATCAAGGTGGACGGTGGGAGTCTTGTGTGAAACTCACCAAGAAGCACCTTAGACGTGTTTGTGGCCACACACCCCTTTCTCATGAAGAGTTTAATTTTTTAATTATTTTTATTGAGGGCATAATTAATTCTCGCCCTTTATCACCCTTATCTAATGACCCTTCAGATCTTCTACCATTAACGCCGGGCCATTTTCTTATCGGTGGTCCATTGACTGCCTCCCCACCTTTGTTATATTCTAATTCTCAATCTTCTTTAGCCATTTCTTGGCGCAAAATTGAAAGTTTGCGCAACAATTTTTGGCGTCGCTGGAGGTTGGAATACCTCGGTTTGCTTCAGCAGCGTGGCAAATGGCTTTTTTCCTGCTCTAACCTTCAGGTGGGGACTTGGTGCTTTTGAAAGACCCTAGTCCTCCTCTTGTTTGGAATTTGGGTAGGGTTGTTGAGTGCTTTCCTGGCAGAGATGGTAGGGTTCGCGTGGTAAAACTGCAGACTTCTGCTGGTCATTTTCTTAGGCCAATCACCATGATTGCTCCTTTACCACGCGAGGCCTAACTTCTGCGCTTTCTTACTGCAATTTTGTCTCGCCCCTCCCAGCATGTTCGCTTTGCGAATGTTTTTTGTTGGCTATGTTTCCCTTACGGTGTGAAACACACGTTCAATTTTTCTGCCCCATTATTTTAATTTCGTGAATTGCAGTCTGAACGCGGTGTTCTGATTTGTTTAATATTGGTGTTTCAATTTAATGGCTTTTCTGTAGTATTCATGTCTACTCACCTGTTTTCTGTAGTGTCTTTCTAGACGTACTATACCGTCACATTTTTTCCACGAGCACTGAGCTCTCTCCAGCGGTGACGCTCGCATTGTGCATGGGGCTGCGCTGTGATTGGCTGCTCTCTCGCCACACCTTCATGCTAGAAGGTTCCGCGCGCTGACGTCACTACCGCTATATAGCCTGAGGTCTCCCGGCCTACAGTGCCTACTCTTGTCCACTCTTCTCAACGGATCACATCTGCTCACCAGCATCCCTGCTGGGGTTTCTGCCCTCTCGGGGTACCTCTGGCTGCCGGAGTCTCTTCTCCGCCGGCATAATCTCCCTGCTGGACTTGGCGGCCTGGCAGGGCAGTCTAAATTCATCAGCCTGCACTTCAACCAAAAATCTTCAACATGGATCTACTCTGCAAATCGTAATTCTGAGAACATCATTTCACCAGCCGCAGGAGGTATTACCAAGAGCCTCTCTATGCTGGTCGCTATCTTTGGGAGAACCTATCATCATCTACTCTAGTTCCGAACCCGGAACCCTGGAACCTGCCAGAATGACCTCGCACCGCCAGAGCGGGCGCACTATTGCCGCCAGCTACTGAGGACCTCCGACTGCCGGCCTGATACTTCTTGTATCGTACCTTAGAAGAGGTGGTACCCTTTCACGTCCTTTATTCTGCCCGGATTCTTTCCGTCAGAAGAGTGTTTCATTTTAATCCACTTTGGAATGAATTTAAATGATTATGCTTCTTTTTTAGTAATTTTATATTTAATACTTTAAAGTTAATCACTGCTCTATTTACGTTTCCTGGAGAAACAAGTACCTTTTAATTGTTATTAATTTTTTATTGTCAGTTTTTAAAGTAATTTCTTTGAAGCTATCATTCCTGGCGACATATTCGCTTTATATTTAATAAATATCATTCAAATCTATATCTTAACTTTTTGGTCTTATCCCGCTCTGTCCTTCATTATCACCTTTTGTGCCCGAAACTTCATTCTGTCTAAATCCCTTAGGATGTACCACATCCACTTGGTACACCCCTTTCCAACCCTCATTATGATACAGTTTTCTGACATATAATATTTACATTTAGACATCGTCGAACATAATAGTACATCATGCAACCAGCCTATAATGGCAATAATTAAGACACGAGTATGTTTATAAAACGAACGTTGGTTGGTTCCTCAGTTTAGGGACTGCGACAACGCGGTCATGTAGCCCCATGTACTTTGGGTGTGTGTAGAATCTGTCTGATAACCAGCGAGCGTATGCGATTTTTAGCCTATTTTCAATTTTGAAAAAATAGGCTTATGAGATCACCTTTTGTCCGTGTGTGTGTGCATGTGTGTGTGTGAGTGTGAGGTGTGTGTGTGTGTGTGTGTGTGTGTGTGTGTGTGTGTGTCCCTAATAAAATCTAAACGGCTGGAGCGATTTCAATGAAACTCGGTAAGCTCATAGCACTATTCCCGGCGACCTCGACCATGCCCTTCAAATTTTGTTACGTCTCACCAATCCAACATGGCGGCTGTACGAAATATTTCACTAGCATTCAATATCTCTGAAGCTATTACCGATATCGCCCTGAAATTGTGTACGGTGATAAAGGGCACTACTAGAAGTTCACCTATGAGACTTTCAAAAACCTGGTGACTACAAAACCAACATGGCGGTCAAGCGAAATTGAGACTTTTAAATAGACATTTCTCGCGATTTAACTATCCAAACGTAATGAAACTTGGTACAGCAAATGTTTATACACATTCTAATGCACTGGAGTCTAATTTAGTTCAATTGTTTACATAACCTCAAAATGGCGGTTGTGCGAAATATTTCACTGACATTCATATCTCCGAAACTATTACAGATATCATCATGCAATTTTGTACGGTGATAAAGGGTACTGATACAAGTTTACCTATGTATGTTTCATAAACCTGTAATGTACAAAACGAATATGGCGACCAAGCGAATTTGAAATATTTTAATAGACTTTTCTCGTGATTTAACTCTCTGAGCGCAGTGAAATGTGGTACAGTAAATGATTTTGCAGATTGTAATGCACTGCCATCTAATTTAATTCAATTGTTTACATAACCTCAAGATGGCGGCTGTGCGAAAAATTAAAATTAAGATTTTATTCTTGTGTCGTAATCATGCGATCGAAGTGAAAGTTTGAATAATGAAGCTAGGCAATAATTGTCCTTGAATGGTACATAACTCTATGGCCTATACATATAACAATCTAAAATGGCGAGCTTCCGAAATATTTAGACGGTTCTCAATATCTATGAATCTTTTACAGCAACCAAACTGATTTTTTTATGTTCATAGAGACTATGAACATATGTTCACCTCTAGGACTTTCAGTAACCTGGTGAGCACAAATCCAACATGACGGCGACGCGAAGTATAAATATTTAAATGGACGTTTCTCGCGAATTAACTATCCGAGTGCCGTGAAACGTTGCACGTTAAATGCTTATACAAATGTTGATCCACTGGCATCTAATTTATTTCAATTGTTTGCATAATCCCAAGATGGCTGCTGTGCGTAATTTTAAAATCTCGTTTTTACTTCTTGTCTTCTAATCATGCGATTGAAGTTTGAATACCACACGTACACAATAATCTTAATGTATTAGTACAAAAATTAAAATCCAACCTGGCGACCATCTGAAATATTTAGACGGTTCTCAATATCTACGAATCTGTTACAGCAATTAAACTGAAATGTTGTATGTTGATAGAGGCAATTAACATTAGCTGGATATATGAAAATAGGCTGTATAGTTCTTCACGGAACTACTTGTTATAATTTCCATACGAGTGTCTTAATTACCATTATAGGCGAGTTGCATACGACCGTTTATGTTCGACGATAATTATTATAACTATTTAAGTTCGAACATAAATATTCATAAATATCTGTCGAGATTTCGCCAGTTTTATGTACTGAACAGAGCGCATGGGACGCAGAGAATGCCTTGTATTTGACCATGGCCTCCTCGATTAGCCCACTATGACACTAGGCCAGGCAGTGAAATTTAAATTAGAAGGCCTTGGAACTCAGCGCAAACAACTGTTTCTTGAGCTGTGATTGGTGGGAGAATCTGTTTCATAATGAAAAATAGTGTTATAATGACCATTATTATGATACCGTTTTCTGACATACAATAGTCAGGGTCGAACATAATGTCCTTTATAATTCTTGGCTGTCGACTCGGATGCTCGGGTTAGATTCCCGGCTTTGCCAAGAAATGTAATACTGTTCTGAGGGCTGTAACGGGATACACTCAGCCCCGACAGGCAAAACTGAGAAAAGGTGGTTTCGATTCTCACCTCAACCACCCTGGAAGTGGTTCTCCGTGGTTTCCCACTTCTACTCGGGGATGGTTCGTAATTTAAGACACGGCCACCTTTTTCCGAATCCGCTTACTTACTTACTTACTAGACTTAGTTCCTCCAATGCTCGGTAACATATCGGGCAACAAGTTTCCTCCAGCGAACTCTATCAGCTGCCAGGTTTTCAGCTTCCTCCCAGTTCATATCCATTCATTCAAGATCCTTTGCAAAAGTTCGTTTCCAGTTGTTACGAGGTCTTCCTCTACTTCGGTATCCTTCCGTTGGTTTCCACAACAGTGCTGATTTGGGTATCCTTCTATCATTCATACATTGAACATGTCCCACGAACTTCATTCTTCTTTGAGCAACGATTTTGTGCAAGCAGCGTAGACCAGTTTTTCTCAGTACTTCATTTGTTATGTGGTCACTATAACTAATTTTCAAAATTCGCCTCAAGCATCGTTGGTGAAAAACGTTGAGTTTGTGTTCTGATTTTACTGATATTTTCCATGTCTCACATGCATATATGGTGATCGGTAAGATGATAGAGGGATATAGCCGAATCTTTGTGGACATACTTATACAGTCTAATTGCATATGGATCGCATTCGTTGAAAGACTGCTGGAGCTTTCCCAATCATGCTGCTGATGTCTGCATTTACGTCCCTATTACTAGAGCCCTGCGCGGATAAACAAAACGTTATCCGCATCCGCCCCGCATCCGCACGCCTGCTATCCACATCCGCCCCGCATCCGCATGACTTTTATTCGCATCCGCCCCACATCCGCATGACTTTTATCCAAATCCGCTGACATTTCAATATTATGTTTAATTTATTAGATCAAGCATAACGTGTTAAACCAACACATTTAGACATTTGAGGAGAAAGTCGTTCCTGACAATTTGCTTCATTGCAAGGAACTTCAAGTTGGCATTCCAAGGGACTTCAACGTGGATGGCACTTCTGGTTCCTTGACCTCCGCTTTAGACAAAAAAATTGGCTATACTTTTTTGGCTACTTTCGCACTTGTGCCTCAGTGAGTTTGATGTGCCCGATTTGTGTCCTGAGTGTGAATACACTGTTTTACAGGTAAAACATCACTATATCGTTCACCTTTTCGTTTCCATTGAAAACGTAACCAAATGTCTGCCATATCGTTGACTTGAGCTTTGTTTCACGCGCTATTGAATATTCACGTTGTTTTATTTTAATAGATAGTTTATCCATGTTGGTAAAATGATGTCCATACTCACGGTCGCGGTAACATTCACTACGCGAACTTCTCTTCACGCTTGGAGAAAAGGCTTGACATTTGGCCGGAAATTCCAAGTCAGTCATCATCCTTCTGCTTCTGGACACATCCATGTTCGCATAGATGATGTCATAGTTGATGTTGCAATAGCACAGCCAACGTGCTTCAGTGACAAGTTGGAAATAAATCTACAGATAAACCTGGATCCCCATCTTCCAGGATAGCTTAGATGGCGAAGTAGCTGACATGAAGAATGTTAATGATGTCACCACGATGAACTAACAAGCTTATTGACAGCATTATATCTCGTACGTATAGTAATAATGGCAGTGAGAATTGATGAGATGTCAAGACCATCTACTACAAACATACGGTACTTCATAAAATGAAGTTGAAAGCATAGAGTGAAATGATCTTCTCGTGTATAAGTGCAATACGTGCCTGAATATTTCGTACGCAATAGTCTATAGGAGTATTCCTCTTTTAAGCATGAAGCTGTTGATTTTCATAACGTAAGTTTGAATTTTAAAGTCTATCCGCAAATTTACTCGAAACATTATCCGCAGCGTATCCGCTATCCGCACAGCAATGCAAACTATATCCGCGTAGCAAACATATTTGCGGATATCCGCGGATAAACCCGCGCAGGGCTTTACCTATTACAAGAGATAAAGTTACCGAGATATGAAAATCGGTCAACATCTTGTAGAATCTTCAGTTGCACTATAATTTGTGTAGATATATTCCCACATTTTATGCGCATTGTATTTGTCTTGCCACCATTTATCTGTAGTCCAGCAGAACTGGCCATTCCATCCAGCTTGGTTGTCATTAATTGTAAACTTTTTGGTGTTTCTGCCAGAAGGACGATGTCATCAGCAACATCCAGATGCGTTAGCTTAGAATTAAAAATACACACACTACTACAGACACAACAATAACACAGATTATCAGACAAATTTTATCTCTCCATATACACACCCAATTACTCGGGAATAAATAACCACGATGTCTAAGCCTCTCGAATGAAACAACTCCCGCAACTTCTCCTGCGACAGCAGCCTAGAAATTCCTTTGAGACATATCACTTCAAAGTTATCTCGAATTTGTGATGGCCGTTGTGGCTGGAGGAAAGTTCATACGTCACAACCCTACACTTGTGGATACAAACAATCAGTTTTTTTTCCGAATTTAGTGGACGCCCGGTCATGCCCTCAGGGATTGACGAAAGGAAACAAAACAGACGTTGATACGTGTTGGAGGTGAGCGCCGAGAATCAAATTATCTTCTCCCTCTCTCTCTTTTCTTTCCACCTGCTGGGAATTGGTGAGCATCACCGGCAAGATCAAATGCAATCTGCGTCCTGATCACAACACAGGGGGGAAATATGCGATAGTATCATTACAGTATGTTTCTGCGTCCAGAGTAGCTCATCACAACTTTAGTAATCAGAACTGTCCAACTCGAGAGTGAAAGAAAACTAGAGCTAATGTCATCGCGCCAGGAGATGGCAATTCAACACGCTGGGACGGGGTAAGGGGGTTCTTGAAGTACGCATGCGCAGTCCGCCTATTCCAAACCTAAATACTGTATATCGGTTGGCAGTCAGTTGCTGCTACTTCCTGCATGTTAATTTGTTATCGGGCTTCACGTGTGTGTGCATTGTTACCTTCCTTCCTACTGTCGATATTCATGCAAGCCTTTGTGTTAACTTTTAACAGTGTGCCAGTATCAGGTACAGTAATGGAAACCGTCATCATCATTATCACCATCGAAGACCCACTCCAGTCACCTGGGTGTGGTTTACAAGCCTCCTCCACTCCTTTCGGTCCTTCCATTTTTCCTGTTCCATCACTTCTGCCACATCCAACCCAGCTTCTCCAATGTCCTTCAAAATTTGGTCCAATCACATTCTTCTCGGTCTTCCAACTGGTCTCTTTCCTTTGACTTCTCTTTCTAATTCCCTTCTTGCTACTCTTTCCTTACCCATTCTTTTTACAGGTCCGAACCAGCGTAACCTTACTTCCTGTATCTTCTGATTTTACGGTTCCATATTTAACTCTTCTCTGATTTTAATATTTTGAATTCTATCCCTTCTTGTCTTTTTAACTGAAGTTCTTAAAAATTTCATTTCTACTGCTTGTATCTTACTATTTTGCTTTTTATTCGTCACCAGTGTTCCAGTCCATATGTTACAATTGGCATAAAATACCGTTTATATAATGTTAATTTCGTTCTCTTGGTTACTTTGTAATCCCATAAAAGTTCTCTGACTTGATGATAAAATGTGGTACCTTTACTGTTATTAATTTCAATGTTGATGTCATTACTTCTATTTATAGTGCTATCTAGATATGTAAACTGTTCTACATTATCTAGCAGTACCCCCAATGTTTTTGGAATGCGTGATACGCAGTGAGCGGGAAGACAACTGCAGTTCAAACCCGACTGCTATCCCCCGGCGAGATATCAGTAGTAATAACCGACGTTCGATAAATCGATTTAAGCGATTAATTGTATAATTTTAAATTAATCTTAAACAATTAATCGATTAATGGAATGACCTATGGAAATACGTGGGGACTAAAACCTAAGATGATACACCGGTTGTATACGAGGGTACTGACACCCTCGATAACATAAGGTGCACAGGTATGGTGGACCAAGGTGCAAAATAAAACAGCTCTGGTACAACTGGGAAGAATTCAATGACAAGTCTGCCTAGCAATTACTGGAGCATTTAAAACTACCCCCACAGCGGCTATGGAGACCTTACTAGATCTGACCCCTCTTGACATTCTGATCAAAGGGGAAGCAAGGATGGCATTACATAGGCTGAAACAGGGTAAAGCTGGAAGTATTCCTGACTCACAATCAGGAATATCATCAATAATAAAATTGTTGAAGACTCCATACTTGATATGCGATCAGACTACACTCCTACACAATACAACTTCAATAAAACATTTGAAGTAATAATTGAAACAGACTCCTGGAAGACAAAACCCGAGCATCCTGAGGAAACTTTGATCTGGTTCACAGACGGGTCAAGAGACGACTCAGGGGCAGGCTCGGGAGTATACGGAATGAGACCAGGAAAAAGCGTTAGCTTTCCCCTGGGAAAATATCCCACGGTATTCCAGGCAGAAGTTTATGCAATACTACAATGCATATATGAAAATATAAAAAGATCTTATACAAAAAAGAAGATTATTATATACTCAGACAGCCAGGCAGCACTGAAGGCTTTAATAAGCCCTAAAGTGAACCCAAGACTGGTGGAAGAATGTCTTAATGCCCTAACTAAGAGGGGGAAACATAACAACGTGAAATTGATATGGGTCCCAGGACACAAGGGCATTGAAGGAAACGAAAAAGCCGATGAACTCGCCCGAAAGGGAGCGGCAAAAATCTTTTATGGACCGGAACCGGCTCTAGGAGTATCTAAATGCTCCATAAGAGAAGCTATTAAAGAACACAGGGATATATGGAAAACTAACCCTGGCATTAAACATGGGAAAATGTTCATCAACGAACCATGTAAGAAAATAGCTGGAAAATTACTCAAATGTAAAAAAAAATCAGGTAAGATACATAGTGGCTCTTCTCACGGGCCATGCTCCCGTGAAAAAGCGCCTAAACAAAATGGGCATAATCAAAGGAAACCTAGACTGCAGACTTTGCGGGAAGGAAACGGAGACAGCCCATCACATAATCTGCTCTTGCGAAGCTCTAGATCGCAGAAGATTCAATATTTTTGGGAGATCGACAATTGAACCTAAAGAAATTAAAACAGAGTCCATCGTGGGACTGTATTATCTTATTAAAGACACAGGGATAATGGACTGGTGCTGAGTTCACAGGCCAGTACAATAAGCCTCATGGCTGCAGTACATCCGGAGCTTAGCTGACGGGCCCTTGGTATATAAAAAAATAAAATTAAAAATAAAATAAAACAATAAGTTCCGTGACGAACTAAAGAGTCTACTTTTCTTAAAATTTAAGATTCATGCCAATGATTAATCTAGATGGATCTATCTAGAATAATGATGAAATTCAGATGGTAATATCGAAATTTCTAATTAGCATAATGTAGCCTAATAGAGAACTACAGTTGGCAGCCCTGGTGACTGAATATATTCTTATTTCCATCTCTTCAGGTACAGAATACAAAATTTGGTTGAAGTCCAATGGATAGCATGGACGTTACATGCAGTTAAACATTGGATCTACAGCGCGCGTAAAATCATGTTGGCAACAATGACATACATATATTGGTCAGAAATAATGTGAAATAATATGATCTATTATTGTGTCAATTTTGAATGAAATCCATTAATTAGTATAGAAGTTACATGCATTTTAAAATTGGACCTATCAGCAGGCTTAGAATCATGTTGGCAGCACTGGCGTAGGCAGTTACTCCAAATTAATCTAGAATGCCAGGTAGTCTACTATACGTGTGCTAAGTTTAGAGCTATTGGCTTGCATACTTCCTGATATATTGATATAAGGGTATCACAAATAGAAACAGTATTTATTAACAGTTGGCAGCGCTGGTTACTCTTAAGAATCGGCATAGTCATATCTGTTATGGTACACATAGCACACTCGAAATTCAGTTGAAATCCAAATGATAGTATAGAAGTTACATGTATTTAAATTTGGACCTCTCGGCAGGCTTAGAATCATGTTGGTAGCACTGACGTATATAAGTTACTCCAAATTAATATAGAATGTCAGGTACTATACGTGTGCATAGTTTAAAGATGTCGGCTTGCATACTTTCTGATATATGGGTATTTGGATTTTAAAAAATACAGTCAGTCTGAAAGACTAGACGTTATATCATTTCAAATGACGCAAGCAACAAATGCTACACATGTTAGAAAGGCTCAGGAGGCTTCTCGCTTCGCTCGAAGCCCCAGGACTCTTTCAACAGACTCCATTACCCATTAACTTAGGCTTCCCGCGTGGGCACCTCTTTAAGGGTCACCCGGTATTTGAGTCTGACATATTTTACAACTCTTTAAGAGTCACCCATTATTTGAATCTGATGTATCGCAAACCTCTTTAAGGGTCACCCTGTTTTTGAATTGAATCTAACATATTGTACACCTCGTTAAGTGTGACCCTGTCATTTGCTCTGACATCCTGCACACCTCTTTAGGAGGCACCCTGTATTCTTATCTGGCATCTTGTATACCTCTTTAAAAGTCACCCTTTATTCTTGTGTGACATCTTGTACACCTCTTTAGGAGTCACCCTGTATTCTTGTCTGACATCTTGTGCACCTCTTTAGGAGTCACCCTGTATTCTTCTCTGCCATCTTGTACACCTCTTTAAGAGTCACCTTGTGTTCTTATCTGGCATCTTGTATATTTCTTTAGGAGTCACCCTGTATTCTTATGTGACATCTTGTACACCTCTTTAGGAGTCACCCTGTAATCTTGTCTGACATCTTGTGCAACTCATTAGGGTCCACCCTGTATTCTTCTCTGCCATCTTGTACACCTCTTTAAGAGTCACCTTGTATATCGCTTTATGAGTCACCCTGTATTCTTATCTGGCATCTTGTATATCCCTTTATGAGTCACCCTGTATTCTTATCTGGCATCTTGTACTGTATTTTGCTCTGACATCCTGCACACCTCTTTAGGAGGCACCCTGTATTCTTGTCTGACATCTTGTGCACCTCTTTAGGAGTCACCCTGTATTCTTCTCTGCCATTTTGTACACCTCTTTAAGAGTCACCTTGTATTCTTATCTGGCATCTTGTATATCTCTTTAGGAGTCACCCTGTATTGTTATCTGGCATCTTGTACTGTATTTTGCTCTGACATCCTGCACACCTCTTTAGGAGGCACCCTGTATTCTTGTCTGATATCTTCTGCACCTCTTTAGGAGTCACCCTGTATTCTTCTCTGCCATTTTGTACACCTCTTTAAGAGCCACCCTGTATTCTTATATGGCATCTTGTATATCTCTTTAGAAGTCACCCTGTATTCTTGTGTTCGCCTCGCTCAAAGCCCCAGGTCGCTCGACGCCAGGCCTCTTTCAACAGACTCCAATAATCATTATCGTCTGCTTCTCGCTCCCCGCGTGAGCATGACGTCACGTTCCCGCTCGCTCCCCGCGTGAGCATGACGTCACGTTCCCACGCAGCTGCATGACGTCACTTCCCGCGTGGCTGCATGACGTCACGTCCGTCTCCGTGTCCGTAAAGCATAACGATGGACCCCAACCATAACGACGAAGTCGACAAGATCATTTGAAATGATAAAAAAATTGAGAGCATTTATTAACAGTTGGCAGCCCTGGTGCCTCTTAAGAATACGCTCTGTCATATCTGTTTATGTACACATAGCACATACTTAATTTGGTTGAATTCCAATTGGTAGTGTAGAAGTTATATGCATTTAAAAATTGGACTTATCAGCAAGCTTATAATCATTTTGGCAACACTGCCATGTATGGCCTCCTGGAAATTAAACTGCAATAGTATTATCTATACGTGTGCCAATTTTGAAATAGCTCCCATTCATACCTTCCAAGATATCCAACATGGAGCTCAAATTTCATTTGCCATTTTTTCAGCAGTTGGTAGCACGGACATCACTTTCAAATATGGCCGTGAGATATTCAGGTATAGATCTTTACTCCTACCAAATTTTGTTTCGATTGCTGCAGCCGTTTAGGAGTTGATAGGGGGAACACACACACACGCTGCCAGACAGACAGACAAACAGAAGGACAGACAGACAGACAGACAGACACACATTTTCCCGATCTCATGTCTACTTTTTCCTCATTTTTGCAAAATGTGAAAAGTAGGCTAAAATGGAATGACCACTTAATCGATTAATCGACGAACTGTTCAATCGATTAATCAGTTGTCCGGATAGTATATTATTCGGGCAACCGAAGAACCTATTAATTGATTAGGAGACACGAGATAAGAAGTTTAAATGGGAGGTCATCGTTTAAGTTAGCGGCTTCGGTGGCGTAGTTGATAGCATGCTGAACTGCTGTGCCCAAGATAGCGGGTTCAAACCCGGCCGAAGTCGCCGGATTTTTTAAGAGCGTTTAAAATCCTTCAGTATGCCTTCCTTCGGAGGGGCAGTAAAGCCAGCGGTCCCATTTCATAGATTTATGGCATGTAGAAGATCCTTCCACGGACTAAACTTGTGTGAAGCTAAATTGTTAGGTTAGATTTCGTCGGAACGCTCTATCAAAGTTCCAACGTTCACTACTAGGTATCATTGATATCTGGTAGCGAAAGTTGGAACTACTTGAAATTGAACGGAACTTGTCGCTTACCCTAAGGGTGACCGCTGGAAGCAGCTACAGACTCAGGCGAGCCGAACATGTCCTTGGACACTCCCGGCACTAAACGCCATACGATAAATAACAAGAAGTTCCGTGGCGAACTAAAGAGCCTACTTTTCATGCCAAAGATTATTCTACAGTATATGAACCTATCTAGAATAATGACGAAATTAAGTAGGTAATATTGAAATGTCTAATTAGTTCGAAATATTCCTGGTATAATGTAGCCTAAAAGATCACTACAGTTGGCAGCCCTGGTGACTGAATATATTTTAGTTCCATCTCTTAAGGTACAGAATACAAAATTTGGTTCAAGTCCAATGGACGCTAAATGCAGTTAGACATTGGATCTAACAGCACGCGTAAAAGCATGTTGGCAACAATGCCATGCGTGTTCTGGTTAGAAATAATCGGAAATACTGTATTATGATATCTTGTTGTGCCAATTTTGAGTGAAATCCATTTGTTAGTATAAAAGTTACATGTATTTTAAAATTGGACTATCAGCAAGCATAGAATCAAGTTGGCAGCACTGACTTATATTAATTACTCCAAATTAATCTAGAGTGTCGGGTGCTATACGTGTGCAAAGTATAGAGCTGTTGGCTTGCATACATTCTGATATATTCATGTTGGGGTAAAACATATAGACAGCATTTATTAACAGTTGGCAGCCCTGGTAGCTCTTAAGAATACACTCAGTCATATCTGTTTATTTACACATTTTTACATACAAAATTTGGTTGAAATCCAATTAATTGTGTAGAAGTTATATGCATTTAAAATTGGACCTATCAGAAGGCTTAAAGTTAATTTGTCAACACTGTCATGTATGGCCTCCTGGAAATTAAACTGAAATAGTATTATCTACACGTGTTTCAATTTTGGAATAGCTCCCATGCATACCTTCCATGATATCCAACATGGAGCTCAAATTTCTAGTGCGTTTTTTCAGCAGTTGGTAGCACTGACATCATTTTCAAATATGGGCTTGAGATATTCCGGTATACATCTTTACTCATACTAAATTTGGTTTCGATTTCTGCAGCCGTTTAGGAGTTGATAGGGGGACACACACACACAGCCAGACAGACAGACAGAAGGACAAACAGACAGAAGGACAGACAGACGGACAGACACACATTTTCCCGGATCGATCTCATAAGTCTACTTTTTCCTCATTTTTGCAAAATGTGAAAAGTAGGCTAAAAATAAAATCGATTAATTTGAGTTAGCCTACGCTTATTTTCGGATTGATGTATACTGTAGAAATCTATAATAGTTACTTTTTGCCTAAATGTATATAGTGTCCTTAATTGTTTATTTTAACAATAACCAAATAAGAGTCAATGACTGTGGAAGGACAAACATCAAATTAGGAAAGGTTTTGAAAAAAGAAAACGAAGAGTTTCAGCAAAGTTTTTGAATTCATGTTCAATGTTTACAATGTAGGACAGGAACATCTTTTTTTTACTTTGTTTTAGCCAACAGTTTAGCCTGTAGTTTTCACAAAGAAGGTACTTTATTTAAAAATATACATGATAGAGTATATTTTAATTAATTAAATGTCTGTTTTGCTTCTGTGAGAGCGTAGTGAAAGGAGCGAAGAACACAGATTAATCGGCAAAACAATTAATAGATTGCACGAACAATCGATTAATCGTTATTTGTATCCACAGCCTGCTTCCAGTCTCCGACCGGGTCAGGAATGGAATGAATGAAGCCCCCATCTAGCGGCGAGGATATGAACTGTGCCGGCTGCCGAGGCCTGACGCACTCCTCTCGTTATTTGTATCAATTAATCTATTTTATATTCGACCCTGACTATTATGTGTCAGAAAACTGTATCATAATGATCGTCATTATAACACTATTTTTCATTATTAAACAGTTTCTCCCACCAATCACAGCTCAAGAAACAGTTGTTTGACCAATTAGATAAGGTTAGCATCGCACCTTCGTGGAGTTCCAAGGCCTTCTGAACTGATGATGATGATGATTGTTGTTTTAAGGGGCCTAACATCGAGGTTATCGGCCCCCCTTCTGAACTGCGTTGCCTAGTGTCATAATGGGGCAATCGAGAAGGCCATGGTCAAATACATGGTATTCTGTGCGTCCCATGCGCTCTGTTCAGTACATAAAACTGGCGAAATCTCGACAGATATTTATAAATATTTATCTTCGTACATAAAATAGTTATAATAATTATCGTCGAACATAAACAGTCGTATGCAACTCGCCTATAATGGTAATTAAGACACTCGTATGGAAATTATAAAACTCGCGTACGCTCGTTTTATAAACATACTCGTGTCTTCATTATAGCCATTATAGGCTCGTTGCATAATGTACTATTATGATCGACCCTCACTATTATGTGTCAGAAAACTGTATCATAATGATGGTCATTATAAGATTGTTTTTCATTACGATACAGTTTCTCCAGCCAATCAGAGCTCGTTCATTGACCAATTAGGTAACGATACCTTCGCGCATGCGCTCAAAATCCAACATGTCGGACATAAACACGTCATCGAACTATAATAAATTACCGACATGGAATACGCACCGTCCATATGTTCGCGTAAATAAACTGGCGAATGTGAGACAAAAAATAGCACTGTAGCTTAATATCACCAACCCTAATTTCTACACAGCGCATAGCCTTCAAACGACTCCGGTGACACTATTACTGAGGGACGGCTGATGTTAACATACGGCCTGCATAAAATGGCATTGCAAGCACACAGAGTGCATGCGTCGATCGGTCAGAGATCTTGATAGACAGAGATATCATACCCAGCGCTCGCTCTCCGATCACAAAATTCAAATGGCTGACTCTCAACAGATATTTATGAATATTTATGTTAAAACATATAATAAAGTTATAATTATCGTCGAACATAAACAGTCGTATGCAACTCGCCTATAATGGTAATTAAGACACTCGTATGCAAAATTATAAAACTCGCGTACGCTAGTTTTATAAACATACTCGTGTCTTAATTATTGCCAATATAGGCTCGTTGCATAATGTACTATTATGTTCGACCCTGACTATTAACTGTCAGAAAACTGTACTATAATGAGGTTCATTATAACACTATTTTTCATTATGAAACAGTTTCTCCCACCAATCAGAGCTCAAGAAACAGTTGTTTGACCAATTAGATAATTAGATGCGCTGAGTTCCACGGCCTTCTAATGTAAATCACACTGCCTGGCCTAGTGTCATAGTAGAGTAATCGAGGTGGCCATGGTCGAACACAAGGCATTCTCTGCGTCTCATGCGTTCTGTTCAGTACATAAAACTGGCGAAATCTCGACAGATATTTATGAATAGTTATAATAATTATCGTCGAACATAAACAGTCGTATGCAACTCGCCTATAATGGTAATTAAGACACTCGTATGGAAATTGCCATTATAGGCTCGTTGCATAATGTACTATTCTGTTTCTATTAATCAATTATTTGATAACTGAAATGAATCGATTAAAAGTTCCATCCTTAAAGATAACTAACACAATGGAGTACTAAAAGCTAACATGATTATTTAAAATTATTTTTTTAGTTTTATTTTACATTTTATATTCCTTTTATCAATTTTTTGATTTTTCGATTATTTTTTTATATTATTTTAGAATTTTAACGAATCATAATATATTTCCCGTCTAATATAATTGACCATAAGCACGTGTTGACCGACTGAGAAGCTAGCAATGTATTGTTAATTAGACAAAACTGATAAATTAATGGTTTCAGTATTCTGGAATGAGTATCAGGATATTATACTGTGGTATTATACGTGTGCCTGCTTGCCTTAATGAGCAGTGAACGCATTAGTCTAATGACCCAATTCTTTAATTAGCCAGGGCAAAAACACTCCTCCCTACAGGATGTTCCATGTAACGGAAACTACTGAGCAGTTCGAACAATGACCTCCGCAGTCACCATAAAAATAACTCCATTTAGCCTATCATGAAACCGTAGCACATATGCATGTACTTAGGCTATATGTTGTTTCTCCATCATTTTTACAATTACCCGAGGGAACCTTTAACACGCACAAGCAATATTTCGCAGAATCCTAAATAAATTGCACGTTATGCCCTTACAGTCTAACGAGTGGCTTTGTAATAAATTCCCCTTTGTACTGCAGGATGTGCGCTCTCCGCCCACTCCCCTAGCAGTGTATAAAAGGAACAGCCGGTTCATACGTTACTGAATAAAGTAAATACTTTTGTATCTTAAGGGGAATCGGTACAGCTCAACACCGTCAAAGGTTAACAATATTAACTAATTTTATCTCCAATTCTACTATATTAAATCAATTAAACTCTTTACAAGTAAACTACCTCATGTGTTGAGTATAATAATGATTATTAAAACAGTCATCAGCGCAGTTAATCTTTTTTTAAATTAGAAATAGTGACTGTTAAGTTGCCGGGTTTCACCTTTTTCCCGATTAGTTTTTTTTTTTTTTTTTGTCGTGTAGCCTCCTGAGAGGCCGAGTGCAGATCTTTCGAGTCGACGCCCGTGGGCGACCTGCGTGTCGGGATGAGAGATGGAATGGAGGAAGATGAATGAAACTGGGCAAGGATGTGGAAGGAAGCGGCCGTGGCCTGTCAGAAGGTACTGTCCCAGCATTTGCCTGGTGTTGAAAATGGGGGAAACCACGGAAAACCATTTCAAGGACAGCCGACGGTGGGGCTCGAACCCACGCGTCTACCGAGTCAGCACAGAGCTTGGCCCCATGACCTAACGCGGAGCTTTAGCCCGCGTAGCCACTACTGTCGGTTTCCCGATTAGTGAAACATTTATTAACCGAATTATGCTCTGTTTATTAGAGGTTGCTTTGTAAGTTAGCAGCTACAATACTAACCTCTTTCAGAACTCCATTATTAAATTTAGTATTTTTTTTTTATTTTTTTTAGCCAATGGCTGTTAATGCCGGGAGTGTCCGAGGACATATTCGGCTCGCCAGTTTTGTAGCTGCTTCAAGACGGACACCCAATGGGTGAGCTACAAGTACCGTTGGGGAGGAAAGTTGGAATGTAAGGACGAGGAGTTGGAAGGTAGCGGCTGTGGCCTATAGTTAGGGACCAACCCCGGCAATTGCCTGGAAGGAAGATGGTAAACCACAGAAGACCATCTTCAAGGTTGCCGGAGGGGGGATTCGAACCTCCTTGCCTCCCGGATGTGAGCGACTGCTAGCAGTCATGCCATAACGACCACGGCTAACTCACCCGGTAATTTAGTATTTTTAATCATGTAATAAATAACAATAACATAAATTTGCATATTTTTTCGTGAAATTTGTTTTTTATTTGCCAACCAACCATTTAACTAAGGTTCACGATTTTGGACGTTATTGTAGACCCTATCACTAAGTACAAGCGAGATATAATGGATTGTAATACATCTTATACTTTAGGAGTTCCAAGGTAAAAGGATTTGTAAAATACAGTTTTGAAGAAATGAACGACAAAGTTATGTGATTCTTTCAACAACCTTTGCGATGCCTGGCTTTTAAAATGACTCCAAATGCAGATATTTATAAAATTATTTCTCGGTGTTAAGCTATACTGACCCCTTAATAAATTTATAACTTATTTATGAAAATAAAAGAGCTTATTTCCTAAATAACACGAAGCCAAGTATCAAATTCTGAATGGCGTCGTATTTACAGTTAGCAGCTATGGCGTGACTGGAAATATCGAAAGGGAAATGTCCTTTAAGCAGGGCTTGAAACATGCTAATTTAAGTGCTTTAAAAGATAAATGAGGAATTTCCTCCAGAATAGAATAGAATGCCCACTGTTCCGAATCTTGGATAGCCGAAAATTGTGGCAAGAGTATTATTTATTGCAATCATCACCTGATGCATTGATTACAGTAATTCCCTAATACCATAGTACAAAGGTCAAGCTAAGTAAGTTAATAATAAGGTAGAAAATAATAACATAAAAATTGTAAATAATAATAATAATAATAATAATAATAATAAACAAAAAATCCTTTCAAAAGCCCTTCAAACTAGAGCAGAGAAACAGTTGGATCCACAATTAGGGGAATATTAAGGGGGATTTCGGAAGGGACGATCATGTGCCGAACAGATTTTGAACCTTAAATCTATTCTTTCATATCTGAAGCTTAGAAACAAACAGTTTGTTCATTGACTTCGAAAAGGCTTATGACTCTATCGATCGACCCACCCTATTTGAATTACTGAAAGAACTGGGACTGGACAACAAAACAAGAGCAATTATTCAGAAAACCTTAACCAACACTGCGTCCAAAGTGAAATTCAGGGGAGATATTTCAGAGCCCTTCGAAATCAAGACTAGTCTAAGACAGGGAGATAAACTATCACCTTTGTTCTTCAACTGTGTGCTCGAAAAAGTCATCCGGCAGTGGCGAAAAGTAATGAACATTAACAAGTTCGAAAATGTAGTCAGATTGGGCTACAAAAAACAGAACCTAATAGTTGACTGCCTAGCATTCGCAGATGAGCTCGCATTTTTTTTCAGATTCCCTCGATGCAGCCGCAGCGCAAATTAATGAACTCCAGATTCAAGCAGCAAAAACGGGCCTTAAGATCTCATTTGAAAAAACAGAATTCATCACTAATATCAAGCTAGCGCCAAAAGTGCTGGATCTAGGACAGGGGAAAATCAAGCAAACGAAAGCGTTCAAATATTTGGGTGAGTGGATAGACCCCAATCTCTCCGAGAAGGTAGCTTTCGAGTCACGAACCAGGAAAAAGGAAATGGCATATAATCTAACAAAGGCCATTTACAACAAGAAATCCATATCAACAAATGCCAAGTTAAGACACTACCAAACAGTCATCCGTCCAGAGGCTTTGTATGCTGCAGAGTGCCTTGCAATGCATCGCAAGGGACTAACAGAATCTGGAAGTGAATGAAAGAAAAATTCTAAGAAAAATCTCGGGTCCGGTAAAAGAAAATGGAGAATATAGAAGACGTCAACCACGAACTTTACACCCACGTGGAAAAAACAAGATGTTCAGTAAGGAACATATAGCCTACTTTCTACTAAATGCATGGGTATTGTTATAACTCTTTGTCCTTTTCAAGGAGTATGATTGAATGTTGGTTGTAGTAGCTTGTTGAAATACAACGTGCTATAGGGATATTAAACATGAATATGAGGTGCCCTTTGCTAGTGCTACCTCTGTACCGAATTTCGTTCAATTCGGTTTCACCGTGTTTGAATTGATAGGGGGAATCGATTTGCACACATACTTGGCCACCATCTGCAAATTATTGGGCTGATGTTCTTCCAGTTTGGTCAGAATATGTTTCCCACATAAAGATATGTTGTTGCAAAATTTGGTAGAGACTAGATTATTAGGTTGGTCGTAATTACATTTTAGCTTTTAACATTTGGGTGGCCGCGATTACGTTTCCGTCAAGATAGCGGTGATATAAAACATGACACTGAGGTCCCCTTTGCTAGTGCTACCTCTGTATCAAATTTCGTTCCATTCGGTTTCACCGTGTTCGAATTGATAAGGGGAATCGATTTTCACACAAATATGGCCGCCATCCGCAAAATATTAGGCTAATGACCTATTAGTTTGGTCACAGGATGCTCCCATCATAAAGGTATGTTGTTGCAAAGTTTGGTAGAGAAGGGATGGTTATGTTAGTCGTAATTTGATTTAATCCTTAAACATTTGTGTGGCCGCCATTACGTTTCTGTCAAAATGGTGGCGATATTAATCATGACACTGAGATGCCCTTTGCTAGTGCTATCTCTGTACCAAATTTCGTTCCATTCGGTTTCACCGTGTTTGAATTAATAGGGGGAATCGATTCTGACACAAAGATGGCCGCCATCCGCAAACTATTAGGCGAATGACCTATTAGATTAGTCAAAGGATGCTCACTCCACAAAGGTATGTAGTTGCAAAATTTGGTAGAGATCGGATGATTAGGTTAATCGTAATTTGATTTAAGCTTTGATCATTCGTGTGGCCGCCATTACGTTTCAGTCAAGATGGCGGCGATATAAAACAGGACACTGAGGTGCCCTTTGCTAGTGCTACCTCTGTACCAAATTTCGTTCCATTCGGTTCCACCGTGTTCGAATTAATAGGGGGAATCAATTTTGACATAAAGATGGCCGCCATCCGCAAACTATTAGGCTAATAACCTATTAGATTGGTCAAAGGATGCTCCCTCCATAAAGGTATGTTGTTGCAATGTTTGGTAGAGATCGGATGGTAATGTTAGTCGTAATTTAACTTAAGCTTTGAACATTTGTGTGGCCACCATTACGTTTCTGTCAATATGGCGGCGATATAAAACATGACACTGAGATGCCCTTTGCTAGTGCTACCTCTGTATCAAATTTCGTTCCATTCGGTTTCACCGTGTTTGAATTAATAGGGGGAATTGATTTTCACACAAAGATGGCCGCCATCCGCAAACTATTAGGCTAATGACCAATTCATTTGGTCAAAGGATGCTTCCTCTATAAAGGTATGTTGGTGCAAAATTTAGTAGAGATCGGATTATTAGGTTAATCGTAATTTGATTTAAGCTTTGAACATTTGTGTGGCCGCCATTACGTTTTCGTCAAGATGGCGGTGATATAAAACATGACACTGAGGTGCCTTTTGTTAGTACTACCTTTGTACCAAATTTCGTTCAATTCGCATTCACCGTGTTCGAATTGATGGGGGGGGGGACAGACATTCAGAGTACACACACTCACACACACACAGACACACACACACAGACTCACACACACACATACACACACACACAGACTCACACACACACACACATACACACACAGACTCACACACACACATACACACACACAGACAGACACACTTTTTTCGCCCTGTGTTGATCTCATAAGTCTACTTTCATTTTTTGTAAAAATCGAAAGTAGGCTAATAACTGATGCTATGAGGAAACGGAGAATTGTGTTTTACTGTCATATAACAAGAATGAACCCAGCACGATTGACAAATAGAATTTTCACCTACTTCCTCAAAAAGAAAACCAAGGGAGCTTGGTTCACTGAGGTGCACAAAGATTTACAAGAAGTGGGAATTGCAGGCAGCGATATTTGGGAACGTGCCACACTTGAACAAAAACTAACAGCACACAGATGTTTCCAAGAAAAGCCAAAGCTTCCAACTGGCAAGAAGTGGACTGCAGAAAGGAAACAACAGCATCGAGAACTAATGCGAAAGTACTGGGAGGATGTTAAAGCTCGATGCAGCATGAAGCAGTTGAAATGACGTGGTCCTCAGATGGCCGAATCGAAAGAGGTATAAGAAGAATAAACAAAAAGATACTCAAGTATCTTTGGGAGAAATGGTCAATGACTAGCTGGATTCGAGAGGTAAAGAAAGATTTAGAAGGAAATAATAAGGGATGATGATGATGATGATGATGATGATGATGGTAATTGTTGTTTTAAGGGGCCTAACATCTGGGTTATCGGCCCCTAATGGTTTGGGTGATAATGAAAATGTAAATGAAATGAAACTAAACCTAAAACTAACTACATAATTACAACTAGGAGAGGGAAGGGAAAACAAATACCAATATATCGGAAGGCTTAAAATTATTTTGGCAACACTGTCATCGTTGGCCTCATGGAAATTAAACTGAAATAGCATTATCTGCATGTGTACCAATTTTGGAATAGGTCCCATGCATACCTTGCGAGATATCCAACATGGAGCTCAAATTTCTAGTGCGTTTTAGGTAGATTTCATTTGAAAGCTAACTATTGCAATGGGTCCCATGTTTCGACTTCCGGAAAATTTCGACATATCTTCGCGTTTCACATCCCCCAGACCCCAAAACCACCGTCAGTTCAAAAGTTTATATATAATTTATGTATGTATATATATTTTTTATTTATTCGTTAATTCCCCATAAGGAGAGCGTTACAACACAATCAATTTTCATGTTTCATTCTGGACCTTTCTTCTTTTTTCCCCAAAAACCTCTCATATACACACTATGTTTCCTCTTTCTCTCTTCTGTCCACCTTTTTGCTGGTTGTCTCTCTTTGGGAGTTTGCTCAAACTTCTGTATTTGCTCCTGTCTGCGATGTCTTCTGTAGAGATGTTTAGTTTCTTAAGGTCTTCCACGGTTTCCTTTACCCAATTGGTTTTTAGTGTGCTATTCGTAACTATATTAAAAATTTTCTTGGTCAGTCTGTCTTCGGTCATCCTATGTATATGTCCATAAAATTTTGCCCTTCTTTTCCTTATGTTGTTTGTAATCGTCTCTGTCTGTTTGTACAGTTCTATTGTCGGTCTCTTCATCCATATTCCCTCTTTCTGAACTGGCCCATAGATCTTTCTCAGAATTGTTCTCTCTTGTTTTTCTAATTCCTTGATTTTTGTTCGCCCCTTGATTGCTGTCGTTTCTGAAGCGTATAATGCCTCTGGTAAGACTACTGTACGGTAGTGTCGTAATTTGGCATTGATGGAAATACTTTTTTATTGTAGTGGTTCCATGTAAGTCGGTATACTTTCTGCAATTTAGCGATCCTGTCTTCATTGGATGCCAAGTTCAGTCCTGTTTTCTGTATAATCTCTCCTAGATATTTGAAACTTTCCACTTGTGTTATTTTTCCATACTTGGTTTCCAGTGGGTGCTTGTCTGTAGATTTTGTGTCCATGAACTGTGTTTTTTCGTATGAGATTTGTAACCCTGTTTTGGCAGAGATTTCATGTAGCGTCTCTAGAGCTTCTTTGGCTTCTTTTCTGTTATTTGTTATAATCGCTACATCATCGGCAAAGGCCAGACACTTAATGTTAACTGTCCTTTTCTGGTGTTTTGCCATTTTTATGCCTTTGACTCCTTTTTCCCATGTCTTGATTATTTTATCCAAAACTGAGTTGAATAGAATGGGTGATAAACCATCACCTTGTCGCACTCCTGTATTAATTTTGAAGGGTTCCGAGATCTCTCCCATGAATTTAACTTTGGATATTGTATTTGTTAATGTTTCTTGGATTAGTTTTCTGGACTTATTGTCGACCTTCATTTCTTCTAATGTGTTAAAAAGTGTTTCTCTATCTATGGAGTCGAACGCTTTTTTGTAGTCGACGAATGTGATTGTTGTGTTCCTGGTTTTTCTCGTTGCTAGTATTGTTCTCAGGCACCAAATCTGCTCACTGCACGATCTTCCCTTCCTGAACCCTCCTTGGTATTATCCTATCTGTGGATCTATCTGAGACTCTATCCGTTTTAACAGGGCTTTGGAGAAAATTTTGTATGCGACGGGTAATAGTGAAATCCCTCTATAATTATTAGGGTTCGTTTTGTCTCCCTTCTTGTGGAGGGGGTGTATTAGAGCTGACTTCCATTCTTCTGGTACCTTCCCTGTTTCCCAGATGTTTTCGATGATTTTGTGTATTTTTGGTGTAACATTTTCGTGGTCTAATTTCCAGATTTCCGAAATCAATCCGTCTTCTCCAGGCGCTCTATTGTTCTTTAGTGATTTTATTATTTCCACGATTTCTTCAAGTGTTGGAGGTTTGGAATCAATGTTAGGTTCTGGCTTTTTGAACTGTAATCTGTGTGTTGGTTTATCACAGTTAAGCAGTGAGTCAAAATATTGTGCCAGTATCGTACAGTTCTTTTTCGGGTTTGTCTCCAGTGTTCCGTCTTGTCTTTTGAAGCATAAGCTCTGTGGTCGATATCCAGTCATATTCTCTCTGAATGTTCTATAGAAGTTTCGTGTGTTATTTTTGGTAAAATCCTCTTCTATCTCCTTGAGTCTGTTGTTATCGTAGTTTCTTTTTTCTCTGCGGATTATTCTCGAGGAGTCTTTTTGTATCTTGTTGAATTCTTCCCATTTTTCTGGTGTTCTATGGCTGTTAATTTTTTTCCAGGCTTGTATTCTATCCTCTATGGCTCTGTCACATGTCACGTTCCACCATCTGTGCTTCCTTTTCCTCGGGGGCTGCCCCATTTTTATCAGTTCTTTCATGTTTTCGGACATGTCCGTCCAGTTGTTACTCTCAATTTTCTTAAGTCCTTGTGTTATTTCTTTCTTGTTTAATTGTAAATACTCTGGGTCTGTTCTGAAAATTCTGGTTGTTCTCTTAGTTTGTCTGTTTGGTATAAACTTAGCCTTGATTTGTAGTAGATGATGATCAGATTCGAAAAAAACTTTTCTCGTTCGTATATTCATAACTTCTCTGGTGTTTTTTTTTTTTTTTTTTGTAGATATCGCAACGTGGTCTATCTGAAATTCTCCGAGGGCGCTGTTTGGAGATTTCCAAGTCCATAGTTTCTTGTAGGGTATCTGGAATTGTGTTGACATGATTTTGAGGTCAACATTCCTACAGAAGTTTATCAAATCCTCTCCATTCTTGTTTGTCCTCTGGTGCGCTGTATGTTTTCCTGTTGTGTCTCTGAATTTTCTTTCGCGGCCTAATTGTGCATTAAAATCACCAATCAATAATTTTACATGCTTAGTGGGGATTTTGTTGGTGATTTCTTCTAAGTCTTCCCAGAATTCTTCTATCATCTGTGGATTTTTGTTATTGTAGTTATTTGTGGGGGCATGAGCATTGATTATTGTATACGCTTTGTTACCAGAACGTATCGTAAGTGTGGAAATTTTTTCAGATTTTGAGGTGAAATCTATTACAGAGTCCAATATTGAGTTGTGGACTACAAAACCTGTTCCGAAGAGTTTGAGATTTTTTCCTGGAATAGTTATGGCTGGTTTCCCCTTGTATATTCTGTAACTTCCCGAATCGAAGTGATTCTCATCTGAGAATCCCGTTTCCTGTATAGCCAGTATTCTGATATTGAATGTGTCCATGATGTTTGTTAGTTGTTTCACTTTACCTAGTTTCAGGAGTGTGTTTACGTTGAGTGTTCCCATGTAAAATATTCTCTTAGTTTTGAGAGTTTTTGAGAAGCAATTCTCCTCTTCATGACATACCTAATCCCCTGGAATCCGATAATCAGGTACAATACCCAGTTTTATTGACTGGGGCCCAGGGTAGTGTGTTCGTTCACGTCGTTCTGTCATGATTATTGATTTATGTTCAAGTTGTGGTGGTGAAACCCCAAGGGATCTCACAGAATTACGACTGGAGTTTTGAATTCCAGAAGATTGGATCACAGCCGAGCTCACAGAGCTAACAGACGCCGACCAGAGTACCGGTGGTTACCACACAGACGTGTCTGGATTTTAAATTTTCACCTAGTAACCCTAGGCAGGGGCCCTCACAGGGTGCTACCATCCGGAGCCAGATGGACCCAGGTTTTTTAACGAGGTGTTACTCCTCCCCCTCCTCCTTCCTCAACACTTGCGTGATGAGGCCCCGGGCTTGGGACCGGCACTGGCGGAGTTGTATGTATATATATATATGTATATCAGTTTCTTGTGGACACGATGACTGCCGTAATTTTGCACCAATCACTTTGAATTTTTTACCGAATATGTATACCTATAAAATCTCGGTCGAGTTCGTTACTGGGCTAAATCGGTCGAAGGGGGTGAAAATGGGGGGCTTCTTTCGAAAAAGTGAAATATTGCTATAACTCTCTTAATATGTGACATATCGAATCCGTTCAACGTTCATACTATGTGTCGGATAAAGCACAAACATTTATGTTTGAAGAGTTTCTTTATAGCACCAATCATTGACCAAAGGGGTGGGAACAAGTGGGGTTTTCGGGAAACATTAATCATATCTCTCTTAATAGGCACAATATCAAAACCGTACAAAATGGACAATATTCCCCTAATAATTACCATAAACTTTTGTCTGAAAGAATTTTTGATATGACCCACCATTACGCCAAGGGATGAGAAAAATGATTTCGGAATTATAAGAAAATGCCAAGATCTATCAGACAGAGGTTGCCAAGCAACACTACTAAATTGATGAGGAATGAGCCATCATTGTTGCCATGACAACGCACTTGCACGAGATCAGATTCAGTATTTCCATCTGACTAAGTGGGAAGCGGCTTCGGTGACGTAACTGGTGGCATGCTGAATGTCTATGCCCAAGGTCGCGGTTTCAAAGCCGGCCGAAGTCGTCGGATTTTCTAAGAGCGCTAAAATCCCTCAGTATGCTTTCCTTTGGAGGGGAAGTTCCAACGTTCGTTGCGAGTTGCTGGTTGTGGTGGCATCTAGTAGCCAAGTTCACAGCTAGGTGTCGTTGACGGTAGTACCTGGTAGCAACATTAGGAACTACTGCTTGAAATTGACCGTCTTCAGTCCTTACCTGAATTAAGACAAATACAGCCATTACAATTCACACCGTTTATCAGACAGATTCTACACTCACCCAAAGTACACGGGGTTAGATGACCGCGTTGTCGCAGCCCCTAAACTGAGGAACCAACCAGAGGTAGATTTCATTAGAAAGCTAACTATTGCAATGGGTACCATGTTTGGACTTCCGGAAAATTTCGACATATCTTCGCGTTTCACATCCCCCAGACCCCAAAACCACCGTCAGTTCAAAAGTTTATATATAATTTATGTATGTATATATATCAGTTTCTTGTGGACATGTTAACTGCCGTAATTTTGCACCAATTACTTTGAATTTTTTAGCGAATATGTATATCTATAAAGTCTCGGTCGAGTTCGTTACTGGGCTAAATCGGTCGAGGGGGGTGAAAATGGGGGGCTTTTTTCGAAAAAGTGAAATATTGCTATAACTCTCTTAATATGTGACATATCGAATCCGTTCAACGTTCATACTATGTGTCGGATAAAGCCCAAATATGTTTGAAGAGTTTTTTATAGCACCAACCATTGACCAAAGGGGTGGGAACAAGTGGGGTTTTCGGGAAACATTAATCATATCTCTCTTAATAGGCACAATATCAAAACCGTACAAAATGGACAATATTCCCCTAATAATTACCATAAACTTTTGTCTGAAAGAATTTTTGATATGACCCACCATTACGCCAAGGGATGAGAAAAATGATTTCGGAATTATAAGAAAATGCCAAGAGCTATCAGTGGTTGCCATGGCAACACTACTAAATTGATGAGGGATGAGCCATCAGACGTTGCCAAGATAACGCACTTGCACGAGATCAGATTCAGATTTTCATCTGACTAAGTGTGAAGCGGCTTCGGTGACGTAACTGGTAGCATGCTGAATGTCTATGCCCAAGGTCGCGAGTTCAAAGTCGGCTGAAGTCGTCGGATTTTCTAAGAGCGCTAAAAATCCCTCAGTATGCCTTCCTTTGGAGGGGAAGTTCCAACGTTCGTTGCAAGTTGCTGGTTGCGGTGGCATCTAGTAGCCAAGTTCACAGCTAGGTGTCGTTGACGGTAGTACCTGGTACCAACATTAGGAATTACTGCTTGAAATTGACCGTCTGCAGTCCTTACCTGAATTACAGACTAATACAGCCATCCCTAAGTACACGGGGTTACATGACCGCGTTGTCGCAGCCCCTAAACTGAGCAACCAACCAAAATCTCTGCGGGAGATATAATTTTGCGTGAAGAAGTAACAGACCGTTACATAGTTACACATCAGTGTCGAAACCTTGCATAAGGACAGTGTGACCACAAGTATAAAAATGGACCCCAAATTACAAGAAGGTTACCGTTCCCATAAGACAATAACATGTTTAAAATAAGCATAAAATGACGAAAAACAAAGTTAATTAAGCTCCAATTATAAAATATCTTCTCGCAATAAATGAGGTCTGATCCTTCTACGAAAACCTGCATATTCTGCCTATTTTCGCCTATCCCCAAGTTTGTCCGGTGAAATCTACCTCCGCCTTCCGGCATGCCGAGAGGACTTTTTCTTCAGTAGTTGGTAGCACTGACATCATTTTCAAATATGAACGTGAGATATTCCGGTGCACATCTTTACTCATACTAAATTTGGTTTTGATTGCTGCAGCCGTTTTGGAGTTGATAGGGGGGGACACACACACAGCCAGACAGACAGACAGACAGAAGGACAGACAGACAGACACACATATTCCCGGATCGATCTCATAAGTCTACTTTTTCCTCATTTTTGCAAAATGTGAAAAGTAGGCTAAAAATAAGAATAAGGGAAACAAAAGACAGGAGGAAAGAAAATGCTCTCAACCATCGAACAAGATGTTCAGTAAAGAACATAACTTATAGCCTACTTTCTCCTAAATGCATGGGTATTGTTATAACTCTTTGTCCTTTTCAAGGAGTATAATTGAATGTTGGATGTAGTAGCTTGTTGAAATACAACGTGCTATAGGGATATTAAACATGAATATGAGGTGCCCTTTGCTAGTGCTACCTCTGTAAAAAAAATTCATTCAATTCGGTTTCACCGTGTTTGAATTGATCTGGGGAATGGATTTGCACACATACATGGCCGCTATTTGCAAACTATTGGGCTGATGACCTTGTAGTCAGTCATAAGATGCTTTCCACAAAAAGGCATGTTGTTGTAAAATCCGGTAGAGATCAAATTATTAGGATGGTCGAAATTTGATTTAAGCTTTTAACATTTGGTTGGCCGTCATTCCGTTTCCGTCAAGATGGCGGCGATATAAAACATGACACTGAGGTGCCTTTTGCTAGTGCTACCTCTGTACCAAATTTCGTTCAATTCGGTTTCACCGTGTTTGAATTGATAGGGGGAATCGATTTGCACACATACTTGGCCACCATCTGCAAACTATTGGGCTGATGATCTAGCAGATTGGTCAGAATATGCTTCCCATATAAAGATTTGTTGTTGCAAAATTTGGTAGAGACTAGATTATTAGGTTGGTCGTAATTACATTTTAGCCTTTAACATTTGGGTGGCCGCGATTACGTTTCCGTCAAGATGGCGGTGATATAAAACATGACACTGAGGTGGCCTTTTCTAGTGCTACCTCTGTACCAAATTCCGTTCCATTCGGTTTCACCGTGTTCAAATTATTAGGGGGAATCGATTTTCACACAAAGATGGCCGCCATCCGCAAAATATTAGGCTAATGACCTATTAGTTTGGTCAAAGGATGCTCCCTCCATAATGGTATGTTGATGCAAAATTTGGTAGAGATCGGATGATTAGGTTAATCGTAATTTGATTTAAGCTTTGAATATTTGTGTGGCCGCCATTACGTTTCCGTCATGATAGCGGCGATATAAAACATGACACTGAGGTGCCCTTTGCTAGTGCTACCTCTGTACCAAATTTCATTCCATTCGGTTTCACCGTGTTCGAATTAATAGGGGTAATCGATTTTGACACAATGATGGCCGCCATCCGCAAACTATTAGGCTAACGACCTATTAGATTTGTCAAAGGATGCTTCCTCCATAAAGGTATGTTGTTGCAAAATTTGGTAGAGATCGGATGATTAGGTTAGTCGTAATTTGATTTAAGCTTTGAACATTTGTGTGGCCGCTATTACGTTTCCGTCAAGATGGCGGTTATATAAAACATGACACTGAGGTGCCCTTTGCTAGTGCTACCTCTGTACCAAATTTCATTCCATTCGGTTTCACCGTGTTCGAATTAATAGGGGTAATCGATTTTGACACAAAGATGGCCGCCATCAGCAAACTATTAGGCTAATGACCTATTAGATTTGTCAAAGGATGCTCCCTTCATAAAGGTATGTTGTTGCAAAATTTGGTAGAGATCGGATGATTAGGTTACTCGTAATTTGATTTAAGCTTTGAACATTTGGGTAGCCGCCATTACGTTTCCGTCAAGATAGCGGCGATATAAAACATGACACTGAGGTGCCCTTTGCTAGTGCTACCTCTGTACCAAATTTCATTCCATTCGGTTTCACCGTGTTCGAATTAATAGGGGTAAACGATTTTGACACAACGATGGCCGCCATCCGCAAACTATTAGGTTAACGACCTATTAGATTTGTCAAAGGATGCTTCCTCCATAAAGGTATGTTGTTGCAAAATTTGGTAGAGATCGGATGATTAGGTTACTCGTAATTTGATTTAAGCTTTGAACATTTGGGTAGCCGGCATTACGTTTCCGTCAAGATGGCGGCGATATAAAACATGACACTGGGGTGCCCTTTCCTAGTGCTACCTCTGTACCAAATTTCATTCCATTCGGTTTCACCGTGTTCGAATTAATAGGGGTAAACGATTTTGACACAACGATGGCCGCCATCCGCAAACTATTAGGCTAACGACCTATTAGATTTGTCAAAGGATGCTCCCTCCATAAAGGTATGTTGTTGCAAAATTTGGTAGAGATCGGATGATTAGGTTACTCGTAATTTGATTTAAGCTTTGAACATTTGTGTGGCCGCCATTACGTTTCCGTCAAGATGGCGGCGATATGAAACATGACACTGGGGTGCCCTTTGCTAGTACTACCTCTGTACCAAATTTCGTTCCATTCGGTTTCACCGTGTTCGAATTAATAGGGGTAATCGATTTTCACACAAAGATGGCCGCCATCCGCAAACTATTATGCTGATGACCTATTAGTTTGGTCAAAGGATGCTGCCCCCATAAAGGTATGCTGTTGCAAAATTTGGTAGAGATCGGATGATTAGGTTAGTCGTAATTTGATTTAAGCTTTGAACATTTGTGTGGCCGCCATTACGTTTCCGTCAGGATGGCGGCGATATAAAACATGACACTGAGGTGTCCTTTGCTAGTGCTACCTTTGTACCAAATTTCGTTCAATTTGCGCTCACCGTGTTCGAATTGATAGGGGGGGGGCAGACATTCAGAGTACACACACTCACACACACACACACACACACACAGAGACTCACACACACACATACACACACACAGACAGACACACTTTTTTTCGCCCTGTAGTGATCTCATAAGTCTACTTTCATTTTTTGCAAAAATCGAAAGTAGGCTAAAAATGAGAATTAAGGGACTTGGAAGAAAGGAGAGCCAGGAAAGATGAAGAGGAGAGGGACCACCCCAAACGCAAGGGAAGGAGAAAAACCAGACCCAGCTCAGGAAGCCCCCGGGGTCGCCAAGTCCCGAACTCACCAATTGTGAGCCTATGAGGGTGTAGCACAACCCAGGGTGCATCAAAAGTGGTGGGGCTACACACACCCTGCCTCCTTTAGGGCCTTGAGCAGAAGGCAGGAGATATCTGAATGACAAACAAGAGGTCTGACCCTCGAAGAATGAGGGATCAGGAAAGATGAGAGAAGGGCCATTTAAGGCGGGAAAGGAAGAGACTCCCTAGGCTTCGGATGCGCCAATACCTTCGGGATCGGAAGAGAACAAGAGTTGACCAAGAGAGGTCGACAGGAATGAAGACGGAGTGGAGCCCAGCACAAGTAAGTGGTTACAATGCCGGTCTCAGATAGGGTCCGGGGGTCGCCAACCCACGTCCCACTTGATGTGAGCCCCTGGGGGTAATATTAAGAGAAGAAGACATTGTGGACAGAGAGATTTCTTGACAGAAGGTGTTAAGTATGGAAGGATTCCAGAGAAGAGTGGAAAGGAAACCTGGGGCGAAGTGGTCTGAGGACAGAAAAAAGCAGCATAGTCAAAGAATGAAGAAATATTGGGCAGAACGGAAGAGAAAACAACAAAGAGTGAAGTATTGAAATTGGCGCGTGGTCCATGGTAGGCCTAATCTGAAAGAAAAGAAGAAGATGAAGAATAGAATATTGAATTGGTTAAGAAGTTACTTTGGTGAGGTAATCCAACAAAATGAACGGGACGAAGAAGCCATCAATGACAGGATCTGGAAAATATACCGGGCATTCCATCTGACGCAAAAACATCTATAAAAATACTGTCATAGATTAATAGATATTTAGAACCGTCAAAATATCTCGGATGGTCACCATGTTGGATTCTTATATATGTAAGCCATAGAGTTATGTACTATTAGATTACGATTATTGCGTAGCTTCATTATTCAGACGTTGACTTCGATTGCATGATTAGGACACAGGAAATAAAAACTTAATTTTAACATTTCACACAGCCGCCATCTTGAGGTTATGTAAACGATTGAACTAAATTAGATGGCAGTGTATTACAATGTGTATAAACATTTGCTGTACCAAGTTTCACTGCGCTCCGATGGTTAAATCATGAGAAAAGTCTATTTAAACGTTTCAAATTCGCTTGTCCGCCATGTTCGTTTTGTAGTTAACAGTTTTTTGAAAGTCCCATGGGTGAATTTCTAGTGGTACTCTTTATCACCGTACAAAATTTCAGGGTGATAACGGAAATAGTTTCGGAGATATAGAAGCCGGTGAAATATTTCGCACAGCCGTCATGTTGGATTGGTGATACGTAATAAAATCTGAAGCACATGGTCAGGGTTGACCAAAATAGTACTATGACCTTACTGAGTTTCATTGAAATCGCTCCAGCCGTTCAGATTTTATTAGCGACACACACACATTCACACATGGACAAAAGGTGATCTCACAAGCCTTCTTTTCATAAATGAAATTAGGTTAAAAATCTAATGATGAGGGTTCTCTTCAATTGTATCCCCTCCATATCTCTACAGTTCTGTAACTATTACTATTGCATCGTCACAAGCCGCTTGATTCGGTTTTGAGCTCCTGAATGACTTAATGTATGAGAGTAGGTTCAGACCGTTGGTATATTTTTGATGAATTTTCAAAAGTCAGTTTGCGGTGGTTCCTCGCAGTTCGATTTATTTATTTATTTATTTATTTATTTATTTATTATTCTTTCATTTATTTACTTATTTAATTATTTATTTATACATGCTTTCATATACTTATTTATATATTCATTAAGTAAGGATTGTTTACCACACTTTCTACTTTCAAGTACGTTTCACTTCAGTTAACCATAGCAGCAAGTCTGATCTATTCACTGGCATTTTCAAGATTGGAAGGACAGCAGAAGAAAGAAGCCATTTCTCTTCTCAAATGAAGAGTAATCACTGGCTTTGGAGGTTGTTGGGGCTAAAGCCACTGTGAAAGAAGAACCTCTTCAAGCAAGCGATGGACAAGCTTTCCTTTCAATATCGTATCATCAGAGCCAGTAGCCTCTCCATAGTTGAATGAGGCAATCCCATACCTCTCCATCACCTGTAAAGCTTCGTTTAAATTATTATTCATGAAAGGGACTATTTTTAGAAGTAAGCGCAGACGTTATTTAAACGTTCTTGTAGGCCACATTGCTAGACTACGGAGTGCACCATAACGTAAGGTCATCCAAACAGGAAGTGTCAGAGAAACTCGAGTAGAATAGTTGGAGTTCTCTTACTTGAACTATTCAAAATAATTAAAACTCTACAATTATTATAGGTTTGTGCCGTGTCTTGTGTGGGGTTTCGCCTAGGACACCAAGCTGGTTCATCAGTGGGCTCTTGGTGTCCCCGTCCGGACTCCTACAGGAGTAGCGAACTGCACACTACCTCCCTTTTTATGAAGCGCACCTGCGCCTCTTTTCTGCGAAAACTAAAAGCTCAAGCAGCCATAACCTCCCTATGAAGGCTTCCAAAAAGATGGTATATCGGCTTTCACGGCCAGTGAATTAAACTCAGCAATTTTTCTAGGTTTGTGCCGTGTCTTGTGTGGGGTTTCGCCTAGGACACCAAGCTGGCTTATCAGCGGGCTCTTGGTGTCCCCGCCCGGACCCCCACAGGAGCTAGCTTGGTGAAACCCCAAACAAGACACGGCACAAATCTAGAAAAAAAATTGCTGCGTTTTAATTCACTGACCGTGAAATCCAATATCATCATCATCATCATTTATTGCATGTGACAGGCCATTAAGACCCATAGCAGAAAAACAAGGGTATACAATTCTTGATTACAATATAAATAGCAAGCATAACATAATATAGGCTATAACGTTGTACTTCATAACAGGAAGAATGATTTCAGCTTCTCAAATAATGGTTGCAAATATTAGACCAACGATTTCTATTCCTGGCATCTTCCATACTTGCATCTGGATCTATCTGGTTCAGTGCCAACATAACTCGATCTTTCCATCTCGTTCTTGGTCGACCTCTTGGACGTTTTCCCGTTGGCTGAAAATTGAACACACGGTTCGGGAGAGTACCTTCTGCTCTGATAATGTGTCCTAACCATTGTAATCGTCTTCTCTCTATCTCTCTACTGATGTCTGCCTTTTTATAACGTCGATATAACTCTTCTTTACTCCGTCTTTCCCAACTGTCAGTTTCTGGGCAGTATTTTGGGCCATAGATTTTCCGCAGCATTTTTCTTTCAAATGCACATATACGTTCTTCAAAAGTTCTTGGAGTCGCCCACGTTTCACAACCATACATTAAAACAGGTCGTACTGGGGTCATGTATAGGTGGATCTTGTTTTCCTGAGATATTAGACGTGACGTGAAAATTCGATTCATGCTATAGGAAACATGAGTAGCGTTGGTGATTCTTTGTCTTATTTCCTTTTCTATTTCACTTTTGTTTGACAATATTGATCCTAAATATTTGAATGATTCAACTGTCTCAAATTTGTGCATTCCAACGTCGATAGCGATCGGAATATTCTGTCGACGTGATATAATCAAGTATTTTATTTTCGATTCATTAACCACCAACCCCATTTTCTTTGCTTCCAGTAGGAATCTTGATGTATCAGTCGTTACCTGATCCAAAGTGTTCCCCATGATCACCACATCATCAGCAAATGCAAGAATTATGTCGGATCCGACCATCTCCATTTCCCTATTCCAACCAGTTCCACGTTTAATCTTTTCCAATGCTATATTGAAAAGGACTGGGGCTAGAGGATCTCCTTGTCTTAGTCCACTTTGAACGCTAAAGGATTCTGATTCTTGATTTGCAAACCGCACCTGGCATCTAGAGTCAGAGTAACAGGTCTTGATCAACCTTATGTACTTCATTGGAATGCCCATCTCGTGCATAGCCGTCCATAATACAATACGGTTTATACTGCCATAGGCCTGACGAAAATCAATAAAGATTAAATGCAATTCCTTGTCAAATTCGTAGAATTTCTCCATGAGTTGCCTCAATGTAAAGATGTGGTCGATAGTAGACCGACCAGATACAAAACCACATTGGTATGAGCCTATAATGTCTCCCAAAAATGGCCTAAGTCGATTCATAAGCAGTGAGGTAAAAATTTTATATCCTATCTCGAGTAAGGCAATCCCTCGGTAGTTAGAAAGTTGTGTGGCATCGCCTTTCTTAAAAATGGGACATATCACGGCTCTTTTCCACTCACTTGGAATAACTTCTTTCCTCCAAATATTAACAATTAATTGTTGCAGATTTTCCATTAACACTGCTCCACCATACCTAATCAACTCGGCAGTAATTCCACTTCCTCCCGGAGCTTTGTTGTGCTATAGAGATTCCACAATATGTCTTATCTCATCAATAGTTGGCTCAGGTACTTGCATTTCCACCGTCATCATTGGCACCTGTGCATTTATAGCATCCATCTCAACATGAACATTTAGTAATTGATCAAAATGTTTTCCAAATAGATCAGCCTGTTCTTCAGGAGGTACAATTTCTCCATCTTCGTCCTTTAGTATTAGTGTATGTTGCTTGTAGATTCCCCTCGCAGGGTTAACCATTCTAAAGAAGGATCTCGATGCTTTCTTGGATTCCTCTATTGCTGTCAGTAGTGCCTTACCATGATCCCGTTTTTTCTGTCGGATGAGTCGATATGTCATACGTCTCACTTCCATATACGCTGCATTATTATCTTCCGATGGATATTTCACCCATTGCAATATTTTTATTGTTCTGTTTTTCACTGCGACTTGACACTCATTATCAAACCAGGGTTTGTTTTTGGTTTTTGGTCGCTGTCCCAAAACTTCATTTGCACTTTGTAGAACTGCCCTCCGCAAAACAGACCACTGCCCTTCCACATCTTCTAATGTATTTGATGTAGATAGACACTCCTTGATTCTATCTTGATATTCTTCCCTCACAGACGTAAGGGCCAATTTATCTTGGTCCGGGATGACCATTTCTTGCTTTCGCTTTCGCCATTTGGTAGACAGCTTGAGGCGCAATTTCATTACTAGTAGAAGATGATCTGAATTCATATCCAATATACCATTCAAAATAATTGTTTATTCTTTGTAGAAAATTTGTCGGTGGAGAAAATGCTGCCAATTTAATTATTCATTTTCCAAAGCATCGTAAATCACACAGCAATAACATAACAGTACTGTAAGTCAATTTTAAATGCCATAATCTGCTCGCAATCATATACAATAAGATTTAGTAGCAGGCGTGACTGGTGATAAAAGGCTCAGGTGAAGCCTTCCTTTAATGATTCTATAAATATATGTCTTTAATAGAAGAATTTTATAATTTAAATTAATTAGAAGCATTTGTATAATAAATTTTGCTCAGTCCATTCAGCCACAAGAGACCCAATATACTTGGAACTGTTGATAGAAATTTTCTTCAGATGGGTAGTTAGAACTAGAAGCGCTGTTAGAACCGCTATGTAACAGGGTTGGGAGGCGTGGTTAAGCAAGCTCCATTCATTTCCATTGTAACTGCTGAAAGTCACAGGACGCGGCAAATTCGTCGTTTTCTCACGACCATCGTGGAACAATCACGACCAATCCGTAACAGTTATTTTTGGCAAACACTTATCGCCGTATACAGCAACCATCCTCCGATGAATCTCCAGTGACTTGCAACCCTCTGCCATTGAAAACTGGATAACTGGACGGTGTCCGGACAGTTCCCTACACTGACACTTCCACACACTGCAAAAAATACTGACACTTCCCCACAGCCCTTGGACGTGGCTACCTGTTTAATGACTCAGAAATAATCCCGACTGACATTTCCAAACACATCTTTCCCCCACCACCAAGGCTATTATGAAAACGATCAAGTTGAGGACATAAATGTGGATTTTGAAGCTGCTGTAATTTATTCTCTGAAAGACGTATTTCCTACAACAAAAATACATGGCTGTCATTTTCACATGACAAAATGCTTATGGAGAAGAGTACAGGATCTCGGATTGTCGGTGGAGTACCGAGAGAATAACGAAATCAGCCTTTATGGCCGTATGTGCGCAGCACTTGCGTTTTTAAAGCCTGAAGATGTGCTCGATGGATGGGTGGAAATACACTCTCAAGCTCAAGTCCCAAACTTAGCCAGTTTTTTGACTACTTCGTTGACAACTGGCTAGATAACCAAGACATTCCAATCGAGCTGTGGAACTGCCACCAAGCACGACACAGGACAACGAATGCTGTTGAGGGCTGGAACAACCGACTCAACAATCTTGTCGGGAGACCTCACCCCAAATTAAAAGAGGTTGTCCAAGTGTTGAAGACGGAAGCTGAGAAGACAAACTGCGCATTTGTAAAGGCTGAGCTCAACATGGAAGGGAAAAAAGAAGACGAAAATATGTCAAACTGGACGGACGGATTGAGAACATTCAGAAAAAGTTCGAAAATGACAACAACAAAATGAAACGTTTTCTGAAGGCAGTTGCCTATTCACAGAAAATGGAGTAGGTTAATATTATTGTTGAACAAAAAACAATACAAAACAAATGGCGAAGCCTAGAAAGCTGATTTTATACACGCCAAAATGATAACAACGCCAAAATGGCCGGTTTTGTTATTATGTGGCCAGTCCACAGCCTGGATAAAATGTGATGGAAATCAGACTCTGCATTTATTTTATTTTGATGGAAATTATACTACATCACAATGATATATTCGAGACCGTGTTAGTAATGAAGTGCATAGACCGAGCGCTTTTCTTCACTCAAAAGGAGGATTATGTTAAGGTGCATTGTCACTGGTTGCGGCTGTAACGATGATCGCTGAAGCCTATTGACTTAGGGGGGGGGGATGTGTGTGGAACTGTCAGTCGAGATTATTTCTGAGTCATTAAACAGGTAGCCACGTCCATGGGCTGTGGGGAATTGTCAGTATTTTGGGCAGTGTGTGGAAGTGTCAGTGTGGGGATCTGTCATGTAATCAACTGGACGGGTTCTCAATCACACCTACAATCTAGATATAATGCTACGTGTGCAAACAAAGCCAAGCATTGAAATAGTAGTGGCCATTATTCAGTGTTGCCAATGCAATCTATAATTAGATGATATTCAGTTGGCCATCACGGGTGTACCCAGTTACATTGGGCGGAGAGTTACAATTAATAATAATAATATCGTATGGCCTCGGGTGCCAGGAGCAAGCTTTGTAATTTTACACCCAGAGGGCAGCTTGCATGTCAAATTTTGTTGTTCCCAGGAGTGCTATGAAAGTCAAGGAGGTTAGATAGACCTATCTAAGCTCCTTGATACTATACCGCTTCCTAGTAGAGAACGGAGGAACTTTGAGTTGGCGGAAAATCCCGAGATTAATTTTGCCATTATGAACACGGTCTACTGAATTCAAATGGGTTCTTTAACATTCCAACAGCGTATGACATGCATGCCATGATTTTTGTCGCCTTACAAAAATCACTTAGCACGGCCAGGAGCGAACCTGCTAGCTTGGAGTTATACGTCCGACACGATAACCACTCACCCACCGTGGCAAGCTAGTTACAATTAAAAGAATTATTTATACACTTGAAAAAACACTTCTCACATAAATGCGGGTCCAAATTAGATAACTAGTTTAATTCGCCATCACCAGATCCAGCTCACTTAAGTTCGGTGGATATGTACTCTAGGCCTATATAACACTACTGTCGACCAGCGAGTTTGAAGGTTGTTTGTGATGTAACCAATAGACCTACATAAAATCCAATAACATCATCATTTTCGTCGTTCTATTTTACGTTAGTTCATGTAGGTTTGGAATTTTTAGCCTACTTTTCACATTTTGCAAAAATGAGGAAAAAGTAGACTTATGAGATCGATCCGGGAAAATGTGTGTCTGTCTGTCTGGCTGGCTGGCTGGCTGTGTGTGTGTCCCCCCCCTATCAACTCCTAAACGGCTGCAGCAATCAAAACCAAATTTAGTATGTGTAAAGATGTGCACCGGAATATCTCACGTCCATGTTTGAAAATGATGTCAGTGCTACCAACTGCTGAAAAAACGCACTAGAAATTTGAGCTCCATGTTGGATATCTTGCAAGGTATGCTTGGGAGCTATTCCAAAATTGGCACACATGTAGATAATACTATTTCAGTTTAATTTCCAGGAGGCCATACATGACAGTGTTGCCAAAATAATTTTAAGCCTTCTGATAAGTCCAATGTTTAAATGCATATAACTTCTACACTATCAATTGGATTTCAACCAAATTTTGTATGTAAAATGTGTACATAAACAGATATGACTGAGTGTATTCTTAAGAGCCACCAGGGCTGCCAACTGTTAATAATTGCTCTCTCTATTTTTTTAAATCCAAATACCAATATATCGGAAAGTATGCAAGCCGACAGATTTAAACTATGCACACGTATAATCTGACATTTAAGATTAATTTGGAGTAACTTATATACTTCAGTTCTACCAACATGATTATAAGCTTACTGATAGTACCAATTTTTAAATACATGTAAGTTCTATACTATCAGTTGGATTTCAACCAAATTTCGTATGTGCAATGTGTAACATAACAGATATGACTATAAGTATTGTTAAGAGCAATCAGGGCTACCAACTGTTAATAAATGCTGTCTATATTATTTTTACCTTAATATCAATATATCAGAAAGTATGCAAGCCAACAGCTCGATACTTTGCACACGTATAGCACCTGACATTCTAGATTAATTTGGAGTAATTAATATAAGTCAACATGATTCTATGCCTGCTGATAAGACCAATTTTTAAATACATGTAACTTCTATACTAACAAATGGATTTCATCCGAAATTGGCACAACAAGATATCATAATATTTCAGATTATTTCTGACAAGCACACACATGACATTGTTGCCAACATGCTTTTACGCGTGCTGATAGATCCAGTGTCTAACTGCATGTAACGTCCAATGGACTTCAACCAAATTTTGTATTCTGTACCTTAAAAGATGGAACTAAGAATATATTCAGTCACCAGGGCTGCCAACTGTAGTGCTCTATTAGGCTACATTATACCCGGTATATTTTGAAATAATGAGATATTTCGATATTACCAACTTAATTTCGTCATTATTCTAGATAGATTCATATACTGTAGAATAATCATTGGCATGAAAAGTAGGCTGTATAGTTCTTCACGGAACTTCTTGTTAATTTATACTTTAATATTTTTATCGCAGTTGGAGCACAAAAAGTGCCCGTTTTTAAGCGTGTTTCAACCATGCGTCACATTTAAGAATTATTATCTCACAAACCCGTCATCAGATCGCATCCAAATTTTAACACAATATACATTGGAATGTTGTATGACTGGTTTATTAATTTTAAAAAGTTGTGTGTCAAAGAAACAAAGTTGTTATCATTTTTGTAAGGTAACTTTTTCTCGGCTTGGGGTGGTTTGAAAATGTAGTTCTTGGTCGCGTTGTAATCCTTATACATCAAAAAGGTATGCTGTATGATTGTGAAATACGTAAATGAATTCACTTATTTTATATCGGTTTGTATTTGTACGGGGAATTAAGTCTTGGTTCACCAGTTAGCCGCTCCGGTGAAAGCTCTACAGCGTTACCAAGATGTACTCCATCACGCGTCATGGCGCGCCTCGCTCGAAGTGATGGGCTCCATATCAGCAACGCTGTACAGCATTTCCCGGAGCGGCTAGCTGGTGAACCATGTCTTAATTCCCTGTACAAATACAAACCTATATAAAATAATTGAATTAATTTACGTATTTCACAGTCATACAGCATGACTTTTTGATGTATAAGGATTACAACGACCCCAAGCCGAGAAAAAGTTACATTACAAAAATGATAACAACTTTCGTTCTTGAACACACAAAATTTTAAAATTAAGAAACCAGTTATACAACATTCCAATGTATATTGTGTTAAAATTTGGATTCGATCAGATGACGAATTTGTGAGATAATAATTCTTATATGTGACACATGGTTGAAACACGCTAAAAACAGGCTCTTTTTGTGTTTCAACTGCGATAAAAAATATTAAAATATAAATTAAAAATTCCAAGCCTACATGAACTAACGTAAAATAGAACGACGAAAATGAAGATGTTATTGAGTTTTATGTAGGTCTATTGGTTACTTCACAAACAACCTTCAAACTCGAGTGCACATAATATTTTGTTCGACAGTAATGTACAATTCTTTTAAATCACTATCTTCCCAGTTGGCTTCAGCCACGGACTCTGCAAGGGATCATTCCTCCACCGTTGCAAGGACGATGTCTGGGAGTGAACACACTTTGTCAGCAGCTACAACTGGGGATGGTGTCAGGCCGATCGCCCAGGTGACCGCTAGCTTGGGTCTAATTCAGCTAGGGTTAGGGAAAGGATTTTGGTGGAAGTTGGCCGTGAACCTATTGAAAGGAACCATCCCGGCATTTTCCTGGTGGTGAAAATTGGAAAGGACGGAAACATTTTCAGGATGGCCGAGGCTCTCCCGATGCCAGCGATGCACGAGCTAGCGCGTTAACCCTCTCGACCACCGTGGTCGGTTCTGATGATAACTACTGGCTGGCTGCGTGGCTCAGCGGTAACGTTCTCGCTTGCTGTTCCCAAGGTTTCAGGATCGAATCCTGGCGCAGTGCACTGGCATATGATGGTGCGCAAATTCAAGGCAGCCGTGTCAGTAGATTTACTAGCACGTTAAAGATCCCTTTTGAGGCAAAATTCCGGCACCCCGGCGTCTCTAAAAGCCGCAGATGTTAAAAGCGACATAAAACAAATAGCATTATTATTATTATTATTGATAATAACTCGGAGGAAATTTCACAGTAGTAATACTAATAATAACGTCCTATGGCCTCGGGGCCGGGTGCAAGCTTTGTTATTTGACGCCCAGTGGGCAGCTTGCATGTCGAATTTTGTTGTTCCTTGGAGCGATATGAAAGTCAAGGAGGTTCGTTATCTAAGCTCCTTTACACTATAGCGCTTTCTAGTAGAGAATGGAGGAACGTTTTGTGTTGGTGGAAAATCCCGAGATTAATTTTGCCATTAAGAACACGGCCTACTGAATTCAAATGGGTTCTTTAACATGCCAACAACGTATGACATGCATGCCGTGATTTTTGTCGCCTTTTAAAAATCACTTACAACGGCCAGGAGCAAACCTGCAAGCTTGGAGTTGGTAGCCCTATACGATAACCACTCACCCACCGTAAGCTACCCACACAGCAGTGGAATTACATGGAAAACATTAATTATAGCTACTATGCACCATGTCGAATCACTTTCCTAGTTGTCCTAATCTCTTCCATCGATATTCCTCCCGTTAAAATAACGATCACCAACACCAATATCTCACGCACCACATCTGTCAATTGCCAACCATATTGGAAGTATTCCCCGAAGTCCACACCACAACATTTTCAACTAGTTTATGTGATAGCGTGCTGTTAATCTTACTCCGACAGTTTGTAGCACGCTATCTCAGTGTTATACGGCCAATTCATGAGTTCGTTTACAGGGAAAATATCTTCAACTGTTAAAAAGCACTCTCCAGATCTTTTACCCACGTCGATAATTTACATTGAAAATGTTTCATGGACTCATTCTCATAAAAGCATGTATAAATCAATATAACCGGTGCTTCATCTAAGAAACAACCGTCTGGCTGCGTGGATCAGGGGTAACGTTCTCGCTTGCCTGAGCCCAAGGTTGCAGGTTCGAAACCTGGCGCAGTCAGATGGCATTTGAGGGTGCGCGAATGCGAGGGTGCCGTGTCAGTACATTTACTGGCACGTTAAAGATCCCCTTCGGAGCAAAATTCTGGCACCCCGGCGTCTCTAAAAGCCAGTGTAGTTAAAAGGGACGTAAAACCAATAACATTATTATTATTATTATAAGAAACAACCTCGTGCTGTAGTGGCTAACATTCTTGGCTGTTAACCCTGAGGTCCTGGATCGATTCCCGGCACTGTCATGAATTTTAATTCGTTTGTTGTTGTTGTTCTAGTTCCAGTTGAGGGGCATGGGCATCTTGTCATTTATCGGCTTCGGTGGCGTAGTCGGTAGCATGCTGAACTGCTGTGCCCAAGATAGCGGGTTCAAACCCGGCCAAAGTCGTAGGATTTTTAAGAGCGTTAAAAATCCTTCAGTAGGCCTTCCTTCGGAGGGGAAGTAAAGCCGGCGGTCCCATGTCATAGATTTATTTTTTATTTTTAGCCTATTTTCAATTTTGAAAAAATAGGCTTATGAGATCACCTTTTGTCCGTGTGTGTGTGCGTGTGTGTGTGTGTGTGTGTGTGTGTGTGTGTGTGATTCGTGTGTGTGTCCCCCCCTAATAAAATCGAAACGGCTGGAGCGATTTCAATGAAACTCGGGAAGTTCATAGCACTATTTCCGGCGACCTCGACCGTGTCCTTCAAATTTTGTTACGTCTCTCCAATCCAACATGGCGGCTGTGCGAAATATTTCACTAGCATTCAATATCTCCGAAACTATTACCGATATCGCCCTGAAATTGTGTATGGTGATAAAGGGCACTACTAGAAGTTCACCTATGAGACTTTCAAAAACCTGGTGACTACAAAACCAACATGGCGGCCAAGCGAATTTGAGATATTTAAATAGACTTTTCTCGCGATTTAACTATCTAAATGTAATGAAACTTGGTACAGCAAATGTTTATACACATTGTAATGCACTGGAGTCTAATTTAGTTCAATTGTTTACATAACCTCAAAATGGCGGCTGTGCGAAATATTTCACTGACATTCTATATCTCCGAAACTATTACAGATATCACCCTGCAATTTTGTACGGTGATAAAGGGTACTGATACAGGTATACCTATGTATATTTCATAAACCTGTAAAGTACGAAACGAACATGGCGACCAAGCGAATTTAAAATATTTTAATAGACTTTTCTCGTGATTTAACTCTCTGAGCGCAGTGAAATGTGGTACAGTAATTGATTTTGCAGATTGTAATGCACTGCCATCTAATTTAATTCAATTGCTTACATAACCTCAAGATGGCGGCTGTGCGAAATTTTAAAATTAAGTTTTAATTTCTTGTGTCGTAATCATGCGATCGAAGTGAAAGTTTGAATAATGAACCTAGGCAATAATTGTTCTTTGAATGGTACATAACTCTATGGCCTATACACATAACACTCCTAAATGGTGAGCTCCCGAAATATTTAGACGGTTCTCAATATCTATGAATCTTTTACAGCAACCAAACTGAATTTTTTAATGTTCATAGAGACTATGAACATATGTTCACCTATAGGACTTTCAGGAACCTGGTGAGCACAAATCCAACATGGCGGCGACGCGAAGTATAAATATTTAAATGGACGTTTCTCGCCATTTAACCATCCGAGTGCCGTGAAACGTTGCACGTTAAATGCTTATACAAATGTTGATCCACTGGCATCTAATTTATTTCAATGGTTTGCATTATCACAAGATGGCTGCTGTGCGTAATTTTAAAATCTCGTTTTTACTTCTAGTTTTCTAATCATGCGATTGAAGTTTGAATACCACACGTACACAATAATCTTAATGTCATAGTACAAAAATAAATATCCAACCTGGCGACCATCTGAAATATTTAGACGGTTCTCAATATCTACGAATCTGTTACAGCAATTAAACTGAAATTTTGTATGTTGATTGTGGCAGTTAACATAAGTAGGATATATGAAAATAGGCTGTATAGTTCTTCACGGAACTACTTGTTTTATTTTATTTAGTCAATTTACCCTCTAGGTTGGTGGTTCCCACGGACTCAGCGAGGGAACTCACCACTACCGCCTCTATGGGCAGTGTCCTGGAGCTTGGCACATCTGGTCAGGATGGATACAACTGGGGAGGTGTGATCAGCACTTCGCCCAGGCGGCCTCACCTGCAAAGCGAACAGAGGCCTCATGAGGGAGGGGAAGGGATGGAAGATAGGGATGGATAGGCTAGGAAGAGGGAAGGAGGTGGACGTGGCCTTACAGTAGGTACCATCCCGGCATTTGCCCGAAGACAAAGTGGGAAACCACGGAAAACCACTTCGAGGATGGCTAGGTGGGAATCGAACTCCCTCTACTCATTTGGACCACCTGAGGCTGAGTAGACCCCGTTTCAGTACTCATACCACTTTTCAAATTTCGTGGCAGAGCCAGGAATCGAACCCAGGACCTCCGGGGCGGCAGCTAACCATGCTGACCGCTACGCTACGGAGGCGACTGTCATAGATTTATGGCATGTAAAAGATCCTTTCACAGACTAAACTTGTGTAAAGCAAAATTGTTAGGTTAGATTTCGTCAGAACGCTCTATCAAAAGTTCCAACGTTCACCACTAGGTATCATTGATATCTGGTGGCGAAAGTTGGAACTACTTGAAATTGAATGGAACTTTTAGCTCACTCTTTAGGGTGTCCGCTGGATACAGCTACAGACTCAGGCGAGCCGAACATGTCCTCGGACACTCCCGGCACTAAAAGCCATACGATAAATAAATAAATAAATAAATAAATAAGCCCCGTGTACTTAGATGAGAGTAGAATTTGTCTGATAACTAAAGTTCTGCTTGGATGAGGATATAGCTTGCATTGATGTGCGGATAGCGGATAAGCCGCGGTTAATGTTTGGAGGAAATTCGCGGATAGTTTTTTAGAATACAACCCGAACTTGTTTAATAACATTATTAGGACCCGGATGTTTATGACACATATTTTTCCGTTATTTTCTTTTTTCAAGACAAATATAAGATGATGGTTTAAGCTAATCTCATTCAAGTTTTGTCATTAAGCATAATTTTAACACTCCGAACAGGAATGGGTTGCTATTCTGGCTGTATAGCATTCACAACATGGATTCAGAACGGAAAGATCTACACAGACAGCAATTGATGAATGTAGTAATAGTATACTGAAATTAATTGACAGAAAGGAACATGTAACTGGCCTATTCTTGGATATCTTGAAAGCATTTGATGTTGTTGACCATAAAATCCTCCTTACAAAACTAAATCAATATGGTAGGATACAAAAGAGGGCGATTATAATTATGGCAAATGTAAACACTGGAGAATCATGCAGACCTCTGTTTAAAGAGTTGAACATTCTCCCACTGCCCTGCATTCAAATCTTTGAAAGTATTATGTTGTTGGTTTTTAAGAATTTAATGAATAAAGCTGTTTTTCTTAAAACAAACAATGATGTTCATAGGCTTAACAAAAGACAAAAACAAAACATTCATATTTCACACACACAAGCATATATCAAAAAGGAACTTTTCACACAGGAGTTAAATTATACAATAAACTAACCCAGTATATAAAATTTTGCCGGCCCCGTGGTGTTGGGGTAGCGCGCCTGCCTCTCACACGGAGGCCCCGGGTTCGATCCCCGGCTCCGTCAGGGATTTTAAAACCGACGTGAGGGTTCGAACGGGGTGCACTCAGCCTCGTGAGGACAATTGAGTAGCTGTCTGACAGTGAGACAGTGCCCCGATCACGAATACCAAGATTAACGGCCGAGGGGACCCGACGCGCTGATCACGCTTCACCCCAATATATGCAGGCCAAATGGCTGGGCAGCGGTCGCTTGGTCGGCCTTAGCCCGTCATGGGCTGTATAGTGCCAGGGGTTGACTTTGAGTATATAAAATTTGCCCTAAAAATAAAAACCTTTGAAAGAATTTTGAATCCTTATCTGCAGTGCCATTGTTTTTACTCTGTAGTTGAATATCTTAATGTAAAGAAACGATGAAATCTATAATTATATTTTACTTTTCTGTTTTAATTGTTATAGGTACCTAGCTGTAAGTTGTTGTATTTATAGAATTAAGTTTTCATATTGTAATAATAGAGTAAGGTGTAAATAGTTGTCTAATAAGATTGTATCTCTTAAGATCTGTCAGTATAATAAGTTATAAATAGCTATTGTATTAGTAATATATACCTGTAAGCTCTTTTATTTTATAGATGTAATTACTGACGTGTTCTATATCAAAAATGTTATTGTGCACATGTAATTGATCAAATGGATTAATAAAAATCTAATCTAATCTAATTTTAAACATAGCACTTGACATACATAGCCTAAGGGAAGGACTTTTTCCTCAAATATCTAAACATGTTGCTTTAGTAATTTATGCTTTATCTAATTAAACATATTATTATAATGCCAGTGATTCGGATAACAAACGTGCAAATACGGAAAACAGTCGTGCGGATGCGGGGTGGATAACGTTTTGTTTATCCGCGCAGAGCTCTACTGATAACCTGTATCACTGTAATGTCTGCACTTATGTGCGTATTAGTAATCGAGGTAGGATTTTGAGTAGGAAGCGGCCGTGGCCTTGAGTTAGGAACCATACTGGTAGAGGTGCGAAACGACGATAAACCACTTCCAGGATGACTGTGATGGGAATCGAACCCACATCATCTCAGTTTTGCCTCACGAAGCTCAGTGTACCCCGTTCCAGCCCTCGACCAGAGTTAAAATTCTTGTCAGAGTCTGGATTCAGTCAATAATGCTAGCCACTACTCCGCGAGGTGGTCTATATTCAATTTTGGACTGATGACTGGAATGGGGTACACTCAGTCCTCTGAGGCAAAACTGAGAATAGTGGGTTCGATTCATACATTAGCCGTCTTGGAAGTGGTTCTCCGTGGTCTTCCCACTTCTACTGCATAAAAATGTTGGATTGGTACGTAACTTAAGGCCACGGCCGCCTCTTACCCAATCCCAGCCCCCAATTACAAGGACACTCTTGTACAGCAATCATAGTAACACAGGTTATCACACAAATTCCACACCCAAAATAAGAAACAACAACAGTTCATTGAAGTTTGTCTATAGGCCTATAACTTGTTATTACGAAAATTGTGTTATAATAATAATAATATCGTATGGCCTCGGTTGCCTGGTGCAAGCTTTGTTATTTTCCCCCCACAGGGCAGCCTGCATATCGAATTTTGCTCTTCCTTGGAGCGCTATGAAAGTCAAGGAGGTTAGACATCTAAGCTCCTTGACACTATAGCGCTTTCTAGTTGAGAAAGGAGGAACTTTTGTGTTGGCTGAAAATCCCGAGATTAATTTTGCCATTATGGACAGGGCCTATTGAATTCAAATGGGTTCTTTAACATGCCAACAACGTATGAAATGCGTGTCGTGATTTTTGTCGCTTTTCAAAAATCACTTACCATGGCCAGGAATGAATCTGCAAGCTTGGGGATGGTAATCCGACACGATAACCACTCACCCATCGTGGCAAGCACAAAAATGGTGTTAATATCACCCCGTGACTAATGACTGCTGAGCATTCATTCAATATTTTCCAGCGAGTGTTTAAGCTTCGGAGTATCCACGTAGTCAAGGCAAAGGGAGATAGGGGCTAGGCCTATAATTCATGATTTTTAGTTACTTTTAGCCTACTTTTCACATTTTGCAAAAATGAGGAAAAAGTAGTCTTATGAGATCGGGCAAATGTGTGTCTGTCTGTCTGTCTGTATGTCTGTCTGTCTGTCTGTCTGTCTGTCTGTCCTTCTGTCTGTCTGTCTGGCTGTGTGTGTGTGTGTGTCCCCCCCCCCTATCAACTCCTAAACGGCTGCAGCAATCAAAACGAAATTTAGTATGTGTAAAGATGTGCACCGGAATATCTCACGTCCATATTTGAAAATGATGTCAGTGCTACCAACTGCTGAAAAAACGCACTAGAAATCTGAGCTCCATGTTGGATATCTTGCAAGGTATACATGGGAGCTATTCCAAAATTGGCACACATGTAGATAATACTATTTCATTTTAATTTCCAGGAGGCCAACCATGACAGTGTTACCAAAATAATTTTAAGCCTCCTGATAGGTCCAATGTTTAAATGCATATAACGTTTACACTATCAATTGGATTTCAACCAAATTTTGTATGTAATATCTGTACATAAACGGATATGATTAGGCGTATTCTTACGAGCCACCAGGGCTGCCAACTGTTAATAATTGCTCTCTCTATTTATTTTTTTATCCAAATACCAATATATCAGAAAGTATGTAAGCCAACAGCTTTAAACTATGCACACGTATATTCTGACATTTTAGATTAATTTGGAGTAACTTATATACGTCAGTCCTACCAACATGAGTATAAGTCTGCTGATAGTACCAATTTTTAAATACATGTAACTTCTATACTATCAGTTGGATTTCAACCAAATTTCGTAAGTGCAATGTGTACCATAACAGATATGACTATAAGTATTGTTAAGAGCAATCAGGGCTGCCAACTGTTAATAAATGCTGTCTATATTTTTTAACCCTAATATCAATATATCAGAAAGTATGCAAGCCAACAGCTCAATACTTTGCACACGTATAGTACCTGACATTCTAGATTAATTTGGAGTAATTAATATAAGACAGTGCTGCCAACATGATTCTATGCCTGCTGATATATCCAATTTTAAAATACATGTAACTTCTATGCTAACAAATGGATTTCATCCAAAATTGGCACAACAAGATATCATAATATTTCAGATTATTTCTGACCAGCACACGTATGGTATTGTTGGCAATATGCTTTTACGCGTGCTGATAGACCCAGTGCCTAACTGCATGTAACGTCCATTGGACTTCAACCAAATTTTGGATTCTGTACCTAAAGAGATGGAACAAAGAATATATTCAGTCACCAGGGCTGCCAACTGTAGTGCTCTATTAGGCTACATCATACCAGGTATATTTTGAACTAATTAGATATTTCGATATTACCAACTTAATTTCGTCATTATTCTAGATAGGTTCATATACTGTAGAATAATCATTGGCATGAAAAGTAGGCTGTATAGTTCTTCACGGAACTTCTTGTTGGTTTTGATTTTGTGTTTGTTTTGCTCTTGAATTTTTGTTAGTGGTTTTATGCTCTATGTTTTTTATTTATGGTTTCGTGTTTGTTAATTTCTGCTTTGGCTTTTGATTTCTACTTTGTGGTGTTGTTTTTTTTTTTTCCTTTAATTTTGATTTTGTTTTGTATTTTTGTATTTGGTTTCGTGTTTGTGGTTTTCTGATTTCAAATTTTATTTAGGGGCAGGGGGTCGGGGGGCGGGGGGGGGGAGCGGTGCGCTGGCTGGGGCAAAATGAGACAGGCCCTAAACAATGAAACCAAACTGCATATCATTTGATACGTTATATTTGCATCTATCAATGTACAAAAGCGAACTGTTTTGCTTAAGCAAGTTAAAGTTTAGAGGTAATACCAGTGCTTTTTTTTTCTTTTTCAAGGGGAACGCGGGGATACGCGTACCTTTTAAACATTTGAAAAATGTTTAAGAAAATGTATTGGTTCATTTTGTATCTAGTCCGGTAAATTTAACTTTCGACTTGAAAGTTCATCAACCCGCTGGTGTCACCGCGCTGTTCACAACAGCTGGAGGAGAATTCTAGTTATCCTTGATTTAAATCGATCAATCGAATCAGTTTCTTTTGATCGGCAACTCGGCAATCCATCCTCATAAGCACGCAGGCTAGTGTTTGGAGGCGGGTAGGTTGTTATTTTGTGCGTGTGGTTAGTTTCGAAGGATGAAGAAAATAACGAACTAGTTAACATCCTCCCAGGCATCGTGAAAGCTGAAAGTTAATGAATCGAACACAAAGACCGGACATTCAAATTGCCGAAAATTGCAACATCGTGATGTTTTGTCGACCACAACTGAGAGTACCCCTTAATTTTTTTTGAAAAAAAAAAGCACTGCTAACACTAAAAGTTTTACACGATAAAAGGGGGTGATCTCGAATTAGTAAGTATAAACGCACATAGTCCAGTCGTTTTCCATTAATCCCAAGATTGATTTTATTCAAAAGAAACATTTAATCGAATTACAGTACATTAGTTAGTTATTGTTGTTTTAAGGGGCGGAACTACGAGGGCTTTTGCCCCTCATCGAATTGCGTATTTTTACTATTTTGGGTCTGGTGGGGATTGATCCATCTGATAACCCCCCACCCCCACCGTAGTTTGTAGTTACGCCAGTGAGCCCCTTACTTGGTGACGTGACATTTTAAAACAAGAAGTTCCGTGACGAACTAAAGAGCCTACTTTTCTTACAATTTAAGATTCATGCCAATGATTAATCTATATGGGCCTATCTAGAATAATGACAAAATTAAGTTGGTAATATCAAAATTTCAAATAAGTTCGAAATATACCTGGTATAATGTAGCCTAATGAGCACTGCAGTTGGCAGCCCTGATGACTGAATATATTATTAGTTCCATCTCTTTTAACGTAGCCTACAGAATACAAAATTTGGTTGAAGTTCAATGGATAGCATGAACGTTACATGCAGTTAGACATTAGATCTATCAGCACGCGTACAATCATGTTGGCAACAATGTTATGAGTAGGATAAAAAAAAAGGTGGTTCTGGCGCAGGGGCTAATGGGCAAGATGGCCGCCGCGCGCAACCAGCCCTATGTTATTCTTATGGAGGGGTCAGTCAGAGCTGGCGCAGTGGCTAATGGGCAAGATGGCCGCCACGCCATAAGACCGTGAATGACGTCACAGAGAGAGGTCGGCCGTGTTGTTGCTAAATGGAATATTTATTATTATTATTATTTCTACATTCATTTCACCACATAAGTGGGACATATCAACATATCGTCGGCTTGTTTGCAAGACGGTATGGCTAATTCTCTTAAGGTGGCACATTGAGAAACGAGCGAACAATGGAACAGGTCTCCAAGATGACAGCCTTCTGCATGGTGATATGTAGACCAGGATGTATTCCCAATATTTGTAGATTACGAGCCAATAATTTGGGGATGATGCCGGTAGATGAAATTACTATGGGCAGAACCACTACACTTTCCTGTCTCCACATTTGCCGTATTTCCTCAGCCAAGGGCAGATATTTGGTGATCTTATCACAGCAGGTTTGTTGCAGATTATGGGAATTGGGCACTGCAATATCAATTAGGAAGGTTCTCTTCTGCACCTTGTCCACAAGAACGATATCTGGCCGGTTTGCTGGTATGGTTTTATCAGTAATAACTGATCGGTCCCATAACAACTTGTGACTGGGATTTTCCAAAACGGCGTCAGGAACATACTGATAGTAAGGCAAAATATTATCAGATAATAAATGCTTTTGAGCAAGGTGTTGGTGCATTATTTTGGCCACTTGGTTGTGCCTTTTCATGTAATCAGTACAGGAGATTGCTTGGCAGCCTCCTGTGATATGTTGAATTGTTTCCGGTTCTAGTTGGCATCTTCTGCATTTATCATCCTGAATATTTGCCTTAACTATATATTTCAGGTAGTTTTTGGTAGCCACAACTTGATCCTGGATTGCAACCATGAATCCTTCAGTCTCAGAGAATAGGTCAGCATGAGTCAACCAGCTGTTCGACGCATCAATGTCGACATGTTTCTGGTTGAGATCATACGGATGACGACCGTGCAGAGCTTTCTGCGTCCACTGCTGAAGCTTGGTAGCTGAACATTCCTCATCAGTGGCTAACTGTATATCCCTTACGTGAAGAAGATCCAGCGGTGTGCACTTGTCATCTGCCTTCACAGCGGCTTGATGTATGGGAGAGTCATGTCTTCCCAGAAAATATCTCTGAAGGTTCCTCACTTGCCTTGCATGCAATTGGATAATGTCCGTGAGCCCTCGTCGACCTCTTTGACGTGGGATTGTCAATCGCTCAACAGCTGACTTAGGGTGGAGACATCTGTGTTTTGTTAAGATGGTACGTGTCCTAATTAGGATGTTCTCCAAGTCAGTCTGCGTCCATTTGATAATACCGAAAGTATATGTCAGAGCAGGGATAGCATAGGTATTAATAGCCTGAAAGGTGTTCTTTCCATTCAACTTTGATTTTAAAATCTTGTTAAGACGTTGATTGTAGATAGCTATGGTTCTATCTTTAATACCTTTCTGATCAATTCGATTAGATTGCAGGAGACCAAGATATTTGTAGGTCTCATTACCTTCCATAGGCTTTATGAAACAACCGTCATCAAGTTGAAATGCTCGGGCCTCTAATTTTCCACGCCGAATGGTGAGGGTGCGACACTTATCTAATCCGAAGGACATTCCAATATCAGAAGAAAATTAAGCAGTAATTGCAATTAGATTGTCGATGTGTTTCTCAGAGGATGCATATAGTTTAATGTCATCCATATACATCAAATGAGAAATTTTGTATTTCACTATACCATGGTGCTTAATTGGAAAACCACACTTTGCATTGTTCAGCAATGATGATAGTGGATTGAGCGCCAAACAGAACCATAGAGGGCTCAAGCTGTCACCCTGAAAGATACCTCTTTTGATTTGAATAAATCCCGATTCCATACATGTGTCTCCATTAGACATTAATAAATTGGTCCCCCAATGGGACATCATATGTTGCAGACTTATAATGATGGCAGAATCAACTTTATATATCTTCAGGATTTGGATTAACCAGGAATGTGGCACTGAATCAAAAGCTTTCTTGTAATCAATAAAGGTCATGTAGAGGTTACGCATCATCTTTCCTGCTTGTTCCATAGTAACTGCATCGATTACAAGTTGCTCTTTGCAACCTTGAGACTTCTTCATGCACCCCTTCTGCTCTTCAGCCAGGATGTTATTAAGATTTATGTGTTCACAAATCTTACGTGCAATGCAAGATGTAAATATCTTATACAGGGTGCACAGACAGGTGATAGGTCGATATTTGGAAGGATCATTGGTTCTATCACCTTTTGGCAGAAGGTATGTTTTACCTCGCATCAAGTAAGAGGGGATAAGCTGTGGATTTTGGATGAAATCTGTGTAGCAGCGGGCAAGATGCTTATGAGTACAAGTGAAACGTTTGATCCAAAAGTTATGTAGGTTGTCTGGTCCTACCGCTTTCCAATTTTGGGTCTCCTTAACCACACGGGTCACATCTTCAGTTGATACCGAAGAGTCACTCATCGTGTCAATTTCTGACATTCTCTCCTCCTCCTCCGTAATCCATTTAGCGCTGCTGTTATAATCTCCAGCATTCGACCATAGGGATGACCAGAAATTCTCTACCTCTTCTTTTTGCGGTGAACTGCCCATTTGAGTTCCAGGATCGTCAAGATTCCTATAGAACCGTTTCTCATTGGTAACAAATAGCTTGTTCTGTTGCTTTCGTTCGTTCGATTCTTTATATCGACGTAATCTCTGTGCCTTTGCCTCAAGTTGTTGTTTAATGTGTCTAGGATCTCAAGGGGGCTACAGTTCGGAGGATTATACTTCGCATGTTTACTCTTCGTATGGCTCAACATTTTAACACATTGAACAACCTTCTTACTTCTATTGCCTGCAACATACTGATGCATTCTTCCGATATTTACTCTCAGTTCATCAACAGACTTTCGTAAACGTATCTCCCAAGCTGGCATCTTCTTCTGTCGACCTGACGTATATTTAGGTCGCCATAATCTACCTCCTGTCACTCGTATCACAGCTATCGCTCCAGCGTAAATTGCAGTCTGAACATGGTTGAAACAATATGATTTCTGGGACAGATGCTGAGAGAGAATGTCGTTCATTGTTACAACAGCGGTAGCAAGTTTCTTAGAGCAATGTTGGTTCGGGATCATGGGCCGCTCTATTGGATCAGTCCCTTGAAATTCTATGAGAGCCTTCCCAAATTCATCTTCGAGTTGTTTCCTCACTGGATCTCCGAGTGCTTCCGGCGATATTCTTACATCTTTGTCATCTGAACGATGATCGGTGTGCCTTTGTTCATTGACCAAACGTGTACTCTCCTGATCTATGGATTCGTCTACAGAGGTATGTGTATTGTCGGCAGCTACGTCAACCATTAGCAGCTTGAGGTGATGTTCTGGGATAAGTTTCTTCAAACCTATAGCACGGCGCTGATCTGCTATTCTCTGTTCCGTAACATTAATATCAGGGAATTTCTGGCAGAATGCAGCGTGCAACTTCTGTCTATATGCAGTAGTGTCAGTTTCCATATTCGTTATCTGATAATATGAACGCATGATGTACATATTCATTTCATTTGTCCATTTCATGCGCTTTCTTGGTTTGCCTGCTCTTGTGGTCTCCTGAGTATCAGAAGAAACACTAGGAGCAGGTGTAGCGTTGAATGCTGTTAGGATGCTACTATCAACATCGGCTGTAACATGTTCGGGGTGTTCCCCGATCAGGGCCCGCCTGTTCAGCTACTGATCACCACAGGCTTGTATGCTGTCACCCCCAGCGATGGCTCCAAGGGTGCCCCGACGCTCCTCGGGTAGCGGCCTTTTATTTCCACTTTTCTTATTTGATCTCATCATGATGATGGTGTGCCTTTTATACCTACGGCCAGCATATGATTTCGACCGCCCCTAACATGGGGAACAGACGTCGTTAGCAGCCGCCCGCTGCGGGACAGACGCTGCTGCAATGAGTTCGATTTCGGGGTTTTCATCCCCTAGGCAGGTTGCCTTCACTACGGCTGAAGAGTCCTACCTACCCTAAATGATTAATAGTCTAGTAATCGTTTCTTGTAAATTTTGCCGACGCTTTTGAAGCTGATATCGAAAGAGTATGAGACGAGTTATCCGTAACCTGCATTGAACTGTCAGATCTTGATCGACCTCTTCGTGATAATATTTACACAATTCACCAAAGTTGAGCACATGCAAGCAGTATAGAAATGCATAAATACTCACTGTGACAGGAGGGGGCGAAAGCAACTAGCTGTGCTAGTAAACTAAGGTTACAATTTATACTCGTAGATCCTGGGATTCAACTTTCATTGATGTCACACCAGCCGACACTTAATTTGCACAACTTGCGGTATGTAGCATAACTCCATTCAACAATTTATTTTGCAGCAATATCTGTACCAAATTCAGTTAGAGACTGGATGAAAGAAGTTATAAACACGCAACATATGGTTCAAATCTAACAGCGACAGCGACGTACTTATGACAACTTACATAACCTAACCTGGTTGTAGACCTTCTTATTTCTAAGCAACCAGGTAAGCAAAATGTCATGCTGTTCAGATATGTCAAATATGATCATAAAAACACTCTCAAACACTCCGAAGTCATGATTATCGGTAGTAAATCATCCAACATTAACATCTAAACTGTAAAATAACTTTAGTAGCGCAAAATAACCATATAAAATGAACAAATTCGGGAGCATCGTTGCGAGCTGACCTACCGAGTCACTGCCTCCTTATTATTATTATTATTATTATTATTATTATTATTATTATTATTATTATTATTATTACTATTATTGATTGATTGATCATGTGCAATCCAGACCAGCTTTGTATTGTCAACCACTTGGTGTAGTGGCTAGTAATCTTGAATGTCACCGCGGAGGCCCGGGTTCGATTCCTGGCTCTGCCAAGAAATTCAATTTCTGGTCTCACGAGTGGAACGGGGTACACTCAGTCTTGTAAGGCAAAAGTAAGAAAAGGCGGGGTTTAATTCATACCTCTGCCATTCAGCCTAACCCAACTTTATTTAACCTCACCTAACCTAACCTAACCTAACCTAACTTAACTTCAAAGTGAGAGCAAAAAGTGGGAGCAAAAAGTGAGAGCAAAAAGTGCGAGCAAAAAAGTGGGAGCAAATATATAAGCATAAAGTGGGAGCAAATGTGACAACACAAATAATAAACTTAGTTATAACTTAACCTAACCTAACTTTACCTAACCTAACTTCAAAGTAAGAGGAAATATCAGAGCAAAAAGTGCTAGCAAAAAAGTGAGAGCAAGAAAAAGTGAGAGTAAAAAGTAAGAACAAAAAGTGTTACCAAAAAATTAAGAGCAAATGTGAGACCACAAATAATAAACTTAGTTATAGCCTAACCTAACTTTACCTAACCTAACCTAACATAACCCACCCCCCAAAAAAACCTCATATTAAGATTTAAATTAAAACTTGTAAGATTTTCTATTTTCTACATTTTTGATATTACATTTTTAGCCTACTTTCGATTTTTGCAAAAAATGAAAGTAGACTTATGAGATCAACACAGGGCGAAAAAAGTGTGTCTGTCTGTGTGTGTGTATGTATGTGTGTGTGTGTGTGTGTGTGTGTATGTGTGTGTGTGTGTGTGTGAGTGTGTGTGTGTGTGTCTGTGTGTGTGAGTGTGTGTACTCTGAATGTCTGTCCCCCCCTATCAATTCGAACACAGTGAATGCGAATTGAACGAAATTTGGTACAAAGGTAGCACTAGCAAAGGACACCTCAGTGTCATGTTTTATATCGCCGCCATCTTAACGGAAACGTAATGGCGGCCACACAAATGTTCAAAGCTTAAATCAAATTACGACTAACCTAATCATCCGATCTCTACCAAATTTTGCAACAACATACCTTTATGGGGGGAGCATTCTTTGACCAAACCAATAGGCCATCAGCGTAATAGTTTGCGGATGGCGGCCATCCTTGTGTGAAAATCGATTCCCCCTATTAATTCGAACACGGTGCAACCGAATGGAACGAAATTTGGTACTGTACCCATGTGAGTAATCTCGATGGAGAATATGCATCTGCCTCCAGCTAGCATCAGGTCTCAGGCGTGTACCGTCTCCCCAATTGAGCAGTGCATATTTTGGATCTGAGGCTATAAGGTATCAACTCTACAATGATAAGGCACAACTCTATTCTAAAACTGTAATTCAGTAAATAAAATCATGGCTTCAAACACAAAAACAATTCCCAAAACCATAAAAACAAAGCAAACAAAAATTTACTTCCACAATCCACAAATAAACAAAAATGAAATCATAATAAAATCATATTAAACCATAAAGCTGTACCCTTATGTGAACTTCATAAAGATATTCTAGTGCGCTGATGCACCTACGACTTCAATACAAACTGTACATTAACATAACAGTCATACAATGTGACTTCTTTAATATCACAAATTAATTATTCCTTAAACCTCTTTAGTTTTAACAATTATGTGTGCCGTGCGCCTTTTGATTTTTCTCTTCTCACCAAACAAATGCTTTCATGCATTACCTATTCGGACGTTGCACCGCAATCAACGTGCAACTCCACAATTATGTAAGCTACCCCTCCACTTCCTCTATTTATATGGTTCCACTGCATGCTGTATGTGATTCCTACATAAAACGTTACGTTATAGCTTGTGTCGGATGGTACAATTAGACTACCTTGCGCTCGACGCCTTTGGCATCTAGTAACCAACTTCATAACTTGGTTTCAGTGACAGTACAAATACATCGTCTAACTATTCGTCAGATAGCTAAAATAATGAACCATCAGGATGATCTATAATTATCCATGTGTTCTTAAACCACATGGCTACATTACTCAACATAACAATCTTTCATTATATGTCATTTACCAGGGTCTAAAATCTTTTCCTTTCAACTTGCCTTGACGGTTCGAGTGCCCGCCTGCAGACCCTCGGCTAGAGGAGTCAGCACACAATAGAAAGTGGGATGGGTGTTCCACCGATTACCTCGACCCTCCTTAAAGGTTTGAATGCTTTCCTTTCTAAGCAGTAAAGATTTACAAGACAAATACTGTTGTCTGACCGACACACATATCCCAAAGGATCTTAATTGACTATTATGCAAACAGGTATTGAATGAGCTTTTATAATTACTCCTACACAGAGGATATAATAATTACTGGCCTCACACGGGTCCATTCAACATGAAGGTTCGGGGTTCGTAATGCATTAGTCTGACGGGTGACCGATGTCTCAAGTAAAATATAGGCGCTCACTGCAGCTGTCGCCATGAGTTTCGCTACCACGAGCGGAAATAACTCATCAATAAGTTCTCGGGAAATCATAGAGTTTCGAGGTGTCCTCGTTTTCCTCGTCTCTATCACAGGATTCCAACCCGGAATACTTTCATATCCTTCCTCAGAGCTAGGGTGCACACTACAACTCTGGCATAAATTATATCTCCACTTATGCCCATGACATAGGAGATTTCATACGTAGAATAGACCATCTGGCCCCTTACTCAATGCTACGACCTCCGACCTATATTATTAAGAGAAATCTATCAATTACTCTATAAGCTTCTCACATAAGCTGCAAATTCAATTCACTAAAAGCTCTTTCATGCCTGGCATCATTACTGAATATATGCAATATTCTGATATAAAACTTCTTTCCTTAATTACTGTAATGTAATCTTACTGTATCATCTTACTGCTTAGATTGATAAGTCTTGCAATTAGCGTAAATCTCTCGCTTACAACATTTATTTGTTTCCTGATGTGTTCATTCATACTTTGAATATTCATTATTATTATTACCATTAATCTCACTGACATAAATGACCAAAAGCATTACTTTATTATTATTCTCACATAACTTTACCAAAAATCCGACATAGCTAAACGTCTTAAAATCCGAACAACCGTGCTCGTCACATTTACATAACTGATTGCCATTCTTAATTCATAGTGGGAATAATTACTCCACTTAATGATGCAAATTAACATCTCAACTCTATAAAAATCAACACAATAATGATTAAACATGGAGGATCTCCCTCCTAAACTGATTTTTACTGGCATCTTTAAGGAAATCACAGCATGCAATGGCCCATATTTCTACATAATCATAACTTGTGGGGTACTTACATTTCTATAGGCGTCTTATGGTGGCTCCGACCAATCATATTTCTCCATGTCGCCCGCCATTAGCAGGTTTAACGCGACATATTTATCTTGAATACACACATTTGATAAGACATAATTTTCATCAACAACATGACACGTTGCATAACTCTCAGGAAGCTATCGCTCCCACACATGTGAAACACTTATCTAATCACTACTTTAAAGGATATTTTACATATGCTGTACATTTAATACACGTCACTTTATCCACTTTTCATTGCTGAAATTCCCTAGCAAAGATCGAAATTGCAGGTGTCGACGGCATCTCCCGTGCTCCTATCAACTCCTGATTGAAAGTCTGGTTTACCTGCTCTCGGGATTCGCCAACAGTTTTTATTATTCTTACTCCTACAGTAAGCGTCCTGCGTTGCATAAATATGCTAGCTCCCGTCCTGAGTGTTATCATCTGGTACTCTCATGACATTACCAACCGCGTCATAGAGTTTCATTTAGCGCATACCATCGTAATTACACATATACGATCAGTCAATACTTTACACATTGCGCTTAACACTGTCCAATACTTTACACAAATAATTATTTACAATAGTTCTGCCATTAGTCTACACGGTGCTTCGTAACTGAACATGCCATAGTTCGTACTGCTGATTATGCCTATAGCACGACTATTATTCATACAAGCTTATTAAATGCTTCATTTACATGTACCAGTCTTTGTTCGGCGTCTATTATGAGTATGACCGCCATGCGTTCTGCCTTGACGAACTTGCTTCAAACTGGCTGTAACTGGGCGTAAACTGCACGTGAACTGCGCGTAGACTGAGCTTGAACTGAGCTGAGACTGAGCTGAGACTGGGCTGAGACTGGGCTCCTCCAAGGGTCTACTCCCTTATATCGGATTCCCACGAAAAGTAGGGCGAAATCTTCCCGCGTAATCTTGGCTCCTCTCCCAGCATGATTCTGGTCTCAAACCATGATCATTGGGTTCCTCTTTCTCCACAGATCCCAAAACTATCTGCGTGCAAAGGAATCGCTCGTCCAATTAATTAATATTAATTCCATTCTCCATAGCGTGGGACGCTATCTTACGGGTATTCCCCGGCAACATTCTCAAATCTATCCGCGAACAATGGCAGTCTTACAGTCCTTCCGCACTTCGTTAAATATGCATCAATTTCGCAGGTAAAAGGCTCTAAAATTAGCCTCCTGCCAAAAGATTCACCTGTGGGCAACTCTCATCTCAATTCGTTGCTCCAATCCCGAGTAATCAATGATTTTCCTGGGCATCTCTCCTCCCCCTCCTCAAATCTATTCTCCGTCGGGGAATAACTGGGTCATTATTCAGGCCTCCACCCTGCTCCAGACGACAGAATGGGGTCACAGAGATGGACATGGCTCCACTGGGGCCCTCCCACAATCCTGGGCTAATTTGTAAAATGTCAACTCTGCCCTCTCCGTGCTTCAAGCCTCGTATAGCCTACACCAAGTAGTCTAATAATGCTGTAATCTGCTCATTTTTCCCTGCATTATTTTAATAAATAATGTCATTGCACCAAAATCACACCAGTGATTAAATATACACTTCTTTCGAGGGGTTTTTACCATGAAACTGCCTCTACAGATCTCTGGTTCGTTCCCTGGTGGAACCTTTATACTGAGATCACAGTCTCTGAGAACCACGTTCGATTCCAGTCAGCATAACCTCCTCGGGTTCAGTACAGAGGTAGTACTAACAAAAGGCACCTCAGTGCCATGTTTTATATCGCCGCCATCTTGACGGAAATCCTTACACGGATCACACCGAATGAAATAGGATTTAAGTCGACCTTCAAAAGATGTCTCATATTCAATAAGTCAATTCTTGTCTGGGACCAATGGAAGTAGGTAATGTTTTATAGGCTCCGCTTTTTGTCTTTTAGCTGCCGACACAACATTACAACATTCTTCATGTATACATTGTTGAATGTACTACCACAGGTCGTGCACTCATGGAATTCACCACACGATACTTCATGTCGCTTCCTATGATAGTCTCGAAGAAAAGTCTTTCCACACTCTTTGCGCATATAGCTAGGAATGGGTTCTTCCATCATGAATGTTGATTTCTGCAAACAGCTGCTTTCTGCGTATCACAGGGCTAGAGGTTGGTCGGTGAGACGGTCTTTCACGATGTGAACACCGTGAGAGGTAGTAGTCAACTGGTGATATTCTTGTTAAGGGTCCCCTAATATACCCTAGTCTAGACCAAAAGCTCTTTACAACGTATGGCAAGGCTGTAGACTGGAGAGTGAGACGGTCTTTCACGATGTAAACACTGTAACAAGTAGTGGTAAACTGATTGTATTCTTGCTAAGGGTTCTCTAATATACTGTACCATAGTCAAGACCAACAGCTACTTACCGTGTAGTACAAGGCTGTACAATGGTTGTTTTGACAGTCTTTTACGATGAGAACACCGTGAGAGGTAATAGTCAACTGTGATATTCTTGTTAAGGGTCCTCTAATATACCCCTAGTTAAGGGTAACAGCTGCTTACTGCTTATGACAAGGCTGTACACTTGTTGGTGAGACGGTCTTTCACAATGTGAACACTGTAAAAGGTCGTAGTCAACTGAAAATATTCTTACACCCTATTCAAGGTTATAAGGTACTTACTGCATATCAAAAGGCTGTACACTCGTGGTTAGACACTCTTTCTTGCTAAGGACCCCTATATTCCCTACACAAGGCTATACATGTTAGTTCTAATCACTTAGTAATTATTTGTATATTCAATTTATATACAAAGCTTAAACAAGCACGTTTTTCACGCGGTAAAACTTTGTTAAATAGCCACATGCGACACGCAAAGTATGTTGCCGCTATCTAGCAGTGACTATGAGAACTACCTGAACGACCAGCATGCTGCCTAGCGCTCCATATAAAAACTAACTAAACGACCAGCATGCAACCTAGCGGTGGACATGAGCACTAACTAAACTACCAGCATGCTACCTAGCGGTAGAAATCAACACTCACTGAACTACAGGCATACTTTCCAATAATGAACATATTTGTTCATACCACTAACAATACACACAGTGGGGTTTGCTTTATCGTTTAATACAAATATAGCTTTGTTTAAATAATGTATCAAAAAAGTTAAATGACGCAATTGTATTGGCTCGTGTTGGCTTTTTAATGGCTTTTTGCTGGCTTTTGTTGGCTTTTGTCGGCTTTTTTTGGCTTTTGTTGGCATTTGTTGTTTTTTTATTAGCTCTCATATTTGCTCTTGCTTGTTTGTTTATTTGGTCTTGGTGTATTTTTGCAAATACACGGAAAGAAAGAATTAGCTTTTGCTGTTCATTACTTTATATCAGTCCATTTATTCACATTTCTTTCCCGCACACACCAACATCGAACTGTTACCCCCCGGTTGCCCCGTGCATTTGTTCATTTTTTCTGTAAGTTTTTTACAGAAACGCATATTCCGCTGAACCAGCTTGACAGCATCCCATCGCTGCCTTCCGAACTTCCATTGCTTCAAGCCATGAAAACTTCTATATTAATCCGCAGGGCGTCGTGTTCTTCACCAACTATTCCATGAAGACACCGCTCCAAGAAGAATTTTGTTTTTGTCAAGTTTCTTCATGTTTATGTACAACCTCTATGTTTCCTCCCCTACTCGCCCGCTTCCCCCTCTTCTCACCTCCTCCTACTGCTCTCTCCTCCGCGCGAGCAGCCAGCCCGCTCGGTCACTTCACTTCTACACTTCGTCTCGACTTGTCTCCGCGTCGTGAGCAACTGCTCACCCTCACAGTGCACTCAACTTCTTGTTGAACATGCCGTCTTGGCTGGTGTGCTTTCTCTGCGTCAAGCAGCCCTCACTTGTACGTCGGAAGTCGACCCAGTCAGTTAGAGCTCGACTAAAGCTCGCCTCCTCAACTCGAGAGGCAAACTTTTAAATGCTACGCCATGTTAGAATTTTAGTATCTACCGTCAAAAGGAACATCGCCTTCGCCATGAAGCAAAGCTAAGTACTACTTCTACGTTCTTCAACTTATTTTAATTGATTTTAAATAGCTACATGCTTTCTAATGATCATTTTATAGGCAGTGTGAGATTTCTATATTTGGGGCAATAATCATCCTTCGCGGGATTTTCTATGTTGGGCTTTTGTCTATCTAAGCCAATCTTAACAGGAAGCAGCATTTCTTATGCTTATTAAATGAGAGATTTTCACACAACGTGGGATACCATTAAATTACCCACTGTCTATAAAATACTTAGCTCGTTCCACCGCTGGACTAACTTTTGCCCTATTCTTCAGTCATGATTGCTCTAGAACCTTCCAGAATCTGCACTCTATCTACCAGTTATACTGTCATGTATTTTCCACTCACATATGGGAATACTTTTTCAAACTAAGCAATCTTCCTTATGAACTACTAATCAATATCTAATTTTTCTTCCTCCGTTGGGATTTTCTCTGGCGCATTCAACTATTATCTACAACTTTCTCAAGCAATAGACTCTCGCACATCTAGTGAAACTAGTTATTTTCCATCATTGCAATAACTTTCTTTGCCATCAACTTTTTGTGCAACTGCAGTGAACTTCTCAACTATATTAACAGACTATTGTGAAAACAGTGTTTGTTCAACATTTCATCCGCGTCGCGTTCGTCCGAATACAATAAATTCGGCCATGAACACTTTTCCTCAATCCCATTTGATCTTTCCCAAACCCCTTACTAACAAACCAAAATAATAAAATTGTTACTTTAGGTCTTTTTTCAATGAGGTGTCACTCTCAATAAGTGCCCTCCCTCTCTTGCTACATGTACAACGAATTAATGTCTGTAAAACTTCGTGTCTAGGACACGCCTCAAATTGTATTCTTTCTCCCTTCTAATTGGGAAATACAGTTCTTTCAACTCATAAGTGAGTTATCTCCAGTTTTCACGAATGGGAAACTTGCCCCATTTTCTCGTGATCCCTACTTAAACATAGGAATTCTAGAAACTTCCTTTCGATTTTTCTCTTCAGGTTTCACAATAAGTGACCTGCCCTATTTGTATCATCTAACCAAGTATTTCAGCATCAATATAAGAAGTTATAGAAACTTCTATTTTATTCTTCCTGCTTTTTGTTGTTGTTACTTTCGAAGTCGTTATTCTTTCTAAGATATTTACCTAGAAATTCTGAAAGTACACACCTTGTACTTGATTTATTGTCTACCTTTAATTACGTCAGTTATCTTTAAATTTTTCATTTATTTATCTTCGTCATTTCAAAACCTTACGAAGATTTTAAAGCATATAAAAGGGTTGAAACCAAAAGAATTGTTAATTGCCTGGCGCAAGCTTTAGATGTTTTCGGAGGTCTGCGACCCAATTTGTTACAAAACCAAAATTATATATTTGTTACAAACACTACTTCTTTTTATATTGTTAAATAAATTAAAATTTATTCTTTTAATTTATCATTTCTCAAACATAACGGCTAGGCAAGATCCTGTCTTCCCTAACTCTTCCTAGGTTCATGCCCTCGTTAATAAAGATAAATCTATTGATAGGGTGCTCACCACTTGTTGCATTTGAGCAAGAACTCTTAGTCATAATTTATGTCAAACTCTCTTCCTATTTCTCCATCCTTTTTCTCCGGTCCGAAACCCACTTCCTTTTCTTTATCATCTTCCCTTGGGAGTTAGGTTATTCCCAAGCTAATAATCTACCCAGGTCTTGGAAAGTATTTCAGCCCTTTTTATAGCAGCATAATGCTTACAGCCATGTTTGTAAGCAACAACAACAACACATTAAAATTCCAAAAATCCAAAGTACTCTAAGGTTTATGATTGACTCTCAAATCTTACTCTTACCACTATCCCAACGCGTAGTCAGAAACAATATATTTTTAAATTTTTTCTAAAAGTTGAATTGGAAAAGTAGGCTATGTTTAAACTAAAAATCCTAAAAAGTCATATCTTAACTCATAAATCTACCTCTATACCACTCTCAGTCTTAAAACAGTGTATTTTTCAAATTTTTCCTAAAAATATTGGGAAAGTAGGCTATATGTTTAAACTAAAAATCCTAAAAAAGTCATATCATAACTCATATACCTACCTCTATACCACTCTAAGTTCAAAAATAGTGTATTTATTAAATTTTTCCAAAAAAAACTATTGTGAAAGTAGGCTATATGTTTGAACAAAAATCCTAAGAAAGTCATACGTTAACTCATACACCTACCTCTATACCACTTTTAGTCCAAAAACAGTGTATTTTTTCACATTTTCCCCAAAAATATTGGTAGAGTAGGGTATATGTTTAAACTAAAAATCCTAAAAAAAAAGCCAAATGTCAACTCCTACACCCACCTCTACCCCCACTCTCAATCCAAAAATAGTGCATTTTTCAAATTTTTCCAAAAAATATTTGGGAAGTAGGCTATATTTCCAAAATTAGCAATACAAATACGTTTATGTTCGACCCTCACTATTATGTGTTTGAAAACTGTATCATAATGATGGTCATTATAACACCGTTTTTCATTACGATACAGTTTCTCCAGCCAATCAGAGCTCGTTCATTGACCAATTAGGTAACGATAATTTCGCGCATGCGCTCAAAATCCAACATGTCGGACATAAACACAACATCGAACTATAATAAATTACCGACATGGAATACCCACCGTCCATATGTTCGCGTAAATAAACTGGCGAATATGAGACAAGAAATAGCACAGTACCTTAAAATCACTAACACTAATTTCTACACAGCGCATTGTCTTCAAATGACTGCGGTGACAATATTACTGAGGGACGGCTGATGTAAACATATGGTTTGCATATGGCATTGCAAACACACAGAGCGCATGCGTCGGTCGTTCAAAGCTCTTGAAAGACGAAGGTATAACACCCAACGCTCGCTCTGCGATCACAAAATTCCAGTAGCTGACTCTCAACAGATATTTATGAATATTTATGTTAAAACATATAATAAAGTTATAATTATCGTCGAACATAAACAGTCGTATGCAACTCGCCTATAATGGTAATTAAGACACTCGTATGGAAATTATAAAACTCGCATACGCTCGTTTTATAAAAAATACTCGTGTCTTAATTATAGCCATTATAGGCTCGTTGCATAATGTACTATTATTTGATATTAATTGTTGGTCCTTTCGCCCTCTACCTATAAACCAAGTTCCAAGTCCCTAGAACAAAATCCAACAAAAGTTCAATTGGTAAAGTAGGCGATTTTTAAAAAAAAACATTCTAATAATTGTTCTATGGGCTTAAAAGAATGCTCTCTATGTCCTTTATTTTTTATAAAAAACTTTTTGTATTTGAGTTCTTTTATGAAATAAAAAATTGAAATTCTTTTATTTCGTAAACTAAGGAGTTTACAAAAAATTTGTTTGACATAAATCAATGGCCCTGATCCCCTCAAGCCCAAAAATAAATTTCAAGTCTCTAAGACCAAAACTGTGCAGTAGGGAGTAGTGGCAATCTAAACCAGTGACACAAACCGCTCGGCTACGCTGACTTTTTATGTATATTTCACGAAACCATGGGCATGCGACATATCGTTGGACTCGGGCAGACGTGCTCTTTCCTATTGACCACTCGTTATATTTTTCAAAAATGTTTTGAAAATTGTTGTTTTTGAAAGTAGGCGATAGTTTAAAAACCAAACATAGTACAACGTTGTGCAATAGCTCAAACAAAAGGTCTCTATGTCCTATATTTTTATAATGATTTTTATAACAGTCCTATTTTGAAATTCCTATATTTTGGAAACAAGGAAGTTTACAAAAAAGTTTGTTTTGACGTAAATGAAAGGTCCCTACCCCTCTACCCCCAAGTCAAGTTTTAAGTCTCTAGGAGAAAAGCCAAAAAATGTTCAATTTTCATAGTAGACTATATTTTTGGAACCAAACATTATAAAATGTGTTATGTGGGCTTAAACTAAAGGTCTGTATGTCTTTATTTTTTTTAAATAAAACTTTTTTATTTTTCATGTATTTTTGAAAACAGTCCAATATTGAAATTCTTATATTTTGGAAACCAGGAACTTTACAAAAACGTTTGTTTGGTATAAATCAATGGTCTTAACTCTCTCTACCTGTTAACCAAGTTCCAGGTCTCTAGGACGAAAATGAAGAAAGTTCAATTTTGAAAGTAGGCTATATTTGTAGAATCAAACATTTTAAATTCTGTTATATGGGCTTCAATAAATGTTCTCTATAGCCTTTATTTTTTATAATAAAGCTTTTTATTTTATGAGTTTCTTTGAAAAAAGTCCAATTTTCAAATTCCTATATTTTGTAAACTAAAAATTTTACAAAAACGTTTATTTGACATAAATAAATAGTCCTTAACCCCTCTACCCTCAAACCAAGTTCCAGGTCTCTTGGACTAAAACAAAAAAAATGATCAATTTTGAAAGTAGGTGATATTTTTGGAACCCAACTTCCTAAAAGTGTTATATCGGCTTAAAATAACTGTTTTTGTGTCCTTTATTGTTATAATAAAACTTTATATTTTTTCAATTTTTTCCAAAGAAGTCCAATTTTGAAATTGGCTATATTTTGAAAACTACAAGTTTGACAAAAAAGTGTGTTTGACATAAATTAATGGTCCTGAACCCCTCTACCCTCAAACCAAGTTTCAGGTCTCTTTCTGGCCACCCTCGTAGCGGCTCCGAACCAGATATCTCGCTAACTAATGGTCGGATTTGTGCATACAGGGTGTCCTAGCACTCGTACTGATGCCCCCTACTTTTCTATAGCCTCTTTTTTTTATTAAAAGACCAAAACTACATGCCGATGACCTTTTAGTTTTGGTCTTTTAATTAAAAAATAGGCTATAGGAAAGTAGGGGGCATCAGTACGAGTGCTAGGACACCCTGTATGCACAAATCCGACCATTGGTTAGCTAGATATCAGGTTCGGGGCAAATACGAGGAGGGTTCAATAAGTTAGTAAGCCGCTTCCCCACTACCACACTACTGCACAGTTTTAGTCCTATAGACCTGAAACTTGGTTTGAAGGTAGAGGGCTTCAGGACAATTAATTTATGTCAAACACACTTTTTTGTCAAACTTGTAGTTTTAAAAGTATAGCCAATTTCAAAATTGGGCTTCTTTGGAAAAAAATAAAAAATAAAAGTTTTTTTTTAACAATAAAGGACACAAAAACAGTTATTTTAAGCCTATATAACACTTTTTAGGAAGTTTGGTTCCTAAAATATCACCTACTTTCAAAATTGATAATTTTTGGTTTTTGTCCTAGAGACCTAAAACTTGAATTAGAGGTAGAGGGGTTAAGGACCATTATGTCAAACACACTTTTTGGTCAAACTTATAGTTTTCAAAATATAGCCAATTTCATAATTAGCCTTTTTTGGAAAAAAATGAAAAAATATAAAGTTTTATTATAACAATAAAGGACACAAAAACAATTATTTTAAGCCTACTTTCAAAATTGATCATTTTTTGTTTTAGTCCAAGAGACCTGAAACTTGGTTTGGGGGTAGAGGGGTTAAGGACTATTCATTTATGTCAAATAAACGCTTTTGTAAAATTTTTAGTTTACAAAATATAGGAATTTGAAAATTGGACTTTTTTCAAAGAAATTCATAAAATAAAGTTTTATTATAAAAAATAAAGGCTATAGAGAACATTTATTGAAGCATATATAACAGAATTTAAAATGTTTGATTCTAAAAATATAGCCTACTTTCAAAATTGAACTTTCTTCATTTTTGTCCTAGAGACCTGGGACTTGGTTATCAGGTAAAGAGAGTTAAGACCATTTATTTATACCGAACAAACTTTTTTGTAAAGTTCCTGGTTTCCAAAATATAAGAATTTCAGAATTGGACTGTTTTCAAAAATACATAAAAAATAAAAAAGTTTAGTTTTAAAAAATATAAACACATACAGACCTTTAGTTTAAGCTTATATAACACATTTTATAATGTTTGGTTCCAAAAATATAGCCTACTATGAAAATTGAACATTTTTTGACTTTTGTCCTAGAGACTTAAAACTTGACTTGGGGGTAGATGGGGTAGGGACCTTTCATTTACGTCAAACAAACTTTTTTGTAAACTTCCTAGTTTCCAAAATATAGGAATTTCAAAATAGGACTGTTATCAAAAAAAATCATTATAAACAAGAAGTTCCGTAACGAACTAAAGAGCCTACTTTTCTTAAAATTTAAGATCTATGCCAATGATTAATCTATATGGATCTATCTAGAATAATGACGAAATAAAGTTGGTAATATCGAAATTTCTAATTAGTTCGAAATACTGTATACCTGGCATAATGTAGCCTAATAGAGAACTACAGTTGGCAGCCCTGGTGACTGAATATATTCTTAGTTCCATCTCGTGAGGTACAAAATATGGTTGAAGTCCAATGGATAGCATGGACGTTACATGCAGTTAAACATAGGATCAAACAGCGCGCGTAAAATCATGTTGGCAACAATGACATACATGTATTGGTCAGAAATAATCTGAAATAATATGATCTATTGTTGTGTCAATTTTGAATAAAATCCATTAGTTAGTATAGAAGTTACATGCATTTTAAAAATGGACCTATCAGCAGGCTTAGAATCATGTTGGCAGCACTGACGTATATTTGTTACTCCAAATTAATCTAGAATGCCAGGTACTATACGTGTGCAAAGTTTAGAACTATTGGCTTGCATACTTTCTGATATATTGATATTAGGGTAACAAAAATAGAGACAGTATTTACTAACAGTTGGCAGCCCTGGTTACTCTTAAGAATCGGCATATACATATCTGTTATGGTACAAATAGCACACACGAAATTTGGTTGAAATCCAAATGATAGTATAGAAGTTACATGTATTTAAATTTGGACCTCTCAGCAGGCTTAGAATCATGTTGGTAGCACTGACGTATATAAGTTACTCCAAATTAATATAGAATGTCAGGTACTATACGTGTGCATAGTTTAAAGCTGTCGGCTGGCATACTTTCTGATATATTGGTATTCGGATCAAATAAATTGAGAGCATTTATTAACAGTTGGCAGCCCAGGTGGATCTTAATAATACGTTCAGTCATGTCTGTTTATGTACACATAGCACATACGAAATTTGGTTGAATTCCAATTGATAGTGTAGAAGTTATATGCATTTAAAATTTGGACCTATCAGAAGGCGTATATTCATTTTGGCAACACTGCGATGTATGGCCTCCTGGAAATTAAACTGCAATATTGTTATCTATACGTGTGCCAATTTTGAAATAGCTCCTATTCATACCTTCCAAGATATCCAACATGGAGCTCAAATTTCAATTGCGATTTTTCAGCAGTTGGTAGCACTGACATCATTTAAAATATGGGCGTGAGATATTCAGGTACAGATCTTTACTCCTACCAAATTTTGTTTCGATTGCTGCAGCCGTTTAGGAGTTGATAGGGGGGGGACACACACACACAGCCAGACAGACAGAAGGACAGACAGACAGACACACATTTGCCCGATCTCATAAGTCTACTTTTTCCTCATTTTTGAAAAATGTGAAAAGTAGGCTAAAAATAAAGGACATAGAGACCTTTCGTTTGAACTATTGCACAACGTTCTACTATGTTTGGTTTTTAAACTATCGCCTACTTCCAAAAACAAACATTTTCAAAACATTTATGAAAAATATAACGAGTGGTCCATAGGAAAGAGCACGTCAGCCCGAGTCCAACGATATGTCGCATGCCCATGGTTCGCGAAATATACATAAAAGGTCAGCGTAGCCGAGCGGTTTGTGTAACTGGTTTAGATTGCCACTGCTCCCTACTGCACAGTTTTGGTCTTAGAGACTTGAAATTTATTTTTGGGCTAGAGGGGATCAAGGCCATTGATTTATGTCAAACAAATTTTTTGTAAACTCCTTAGTTTCCAAAAGAAAAGAATTTAAAAATGATTCTTTTCTTCCAAAAAACTCTAATATAAAAAGTTTTTTATAAAAAAATAAAGGACATAGAGAGCATTCTTTTAAGCCCATAGAACAATTATTAGAATGGTTTTTTTAAATCGCCTACTTTACCAATTGAGCTTTTGTTGGATTTTGTTCTAGGGACTTGAAACTTGGTTTATGGGTACAGGGCGAAAGGACCAACAATTAATGTCAAATAAACTTATTTGTATTGCTGATTTTGGAAATATAGACTACTTCCCAAATATTTTTTGGAAAAATTTGAAAAATGCACTATTTTTGATTGAGAGTGGGGGTAGAGGTGGGTGTAGGAGTTAACATATGGCTTTTTTTAGGATTTTTAGTTTAAACAAAAACCCTACTCTCCCAATATTTTTAGGAAAAATACACTGTGTTTGGACTAAAAGTGGTATAGAGGTAGGTGTATGAGTTAACGTATGACTTTTTTAGGATTTTTGTTCAAACATATACCTACTTTCACAATAGTTTTTTTGGAAAAATTGAATAAATACACCATTTTTGAACTGAGAGTGGTATAGAGGTAGGTGTATGAGTTAAGATATGACTTTTTTAGGATTTTTAGTTTAAACATATAGCCTACTTTCCCAATATTTTTAGGAAAAATTAGAAAAATACACTGTCTTAGGACTGAAAGTGGTATAGAGGTAGGTGTATGAGTTAAGATATGACTTTTTAGGATTTTTAGTTTAAACATAGCCTACATTTCCAATTCAACTTTTAGAAAAAATATATATATTGTTTCTGACTACGCGTTGGGATAGAGGTAAGAGTAAGAGTTGAGAGTCAATCATAAACCTTAGAGTACTTTGGATTTTTGGAATTTTAATGAGTTGTTGTTGTTGCTTACAAACATGGCTGTAAGCATTATACTGCTATAAAAAGGGCTGAAATACTTTCCAAGACCAAATAAACAAACAAGCAAGAGCAAATATGAGAGAGCTAAGAAATAAAAAAAGCCAACAAAAGCCAACAAAAGCCGGCAAAAGCCAACAAAAGCCAGCAAAAAGCCGACAAAGCCAACAAAAATGCCATTAAAAAGCCAACAAGAGCCAATACAATTGCGTCATTTAACTTCTTTGATACATTATTTAAACAAAGATATATTTGTATTAAACGATAAAGCAAACCCCACTGTGTGTATTGTTAGTGGTATGAACAAATATGTTCATTAATGGAAAGTAAGCATGTAGTTCAGTGAGTGTTGATTTCTACCGCTAGGTAGCATGCTGGTAGTTCAGTTAGTGCTCATGTTCACCGCTAGGTTGGATGCTGGTCGTTTAGTTAGTTTTTATATGGAGCGCTAGGCAGCATGCTGGTCGTTCAGGTAGTTCTCATAGTCACTGCTAGATAGCGGCAACATACTTTGCGTGTCGCATGTGGCTATTTAACAAAGTTTTACCGCGTGAAAAACGTGCTTGTATAAGCTTTGTATATAAATTGAATATACAAATAATTACTAAGTGTTTAGAACTAACATGTATAGCCTTGTGTAGGGATTATAGGGGTCCTTAGCAAGAAAGAGTGTCTACCCATGAGTGTACAGCCTTTTGATATGCAGTAAGTACCTGATAACCTTGAATAGGGTGTAAGAATATTTTCAGTTGACTACGACCTTTTACAGTGTTCACATTGTGAAAGACTGTCTCATCGACAAGTGTACAGCCTTGTCATAAGCAGTAAGCAGCTGTTACCCTTAACTAGGGGTATATTAGAGGACCCTTAGCAAGAATATCACAGTTGACTATTACCTCTCACGGTGTTCACATCGTAAAAGACTGTCAAAACAACCATTGTACAGCCTTGTACTACACGGTAAGTAGCTGTTGGTCTTGACTATGGTACAGTATATTAGAGAACCCTTAGCAAGAATACAATCAGTTTACCACTACTTGTTACAGTGTTTACTTCGTGAAAGATCGTTTCACTCTCCAGTCTAAAGCCTTGCCATACGCTGTAAAGAGCTTTTGGTCTAGACTAGGGTATATTAGGGGACCCTTAACAAGAATATCACCAGTTGACTACTACCTCTCACGGTGTTCACATCGTGAAAGACCGTCTCACCGACCAACCTCTAGCCCTGTGATACGCAGAAAGCAGCTGTTTGCAGAAATCAACATTCATGATGGAAGAACCCATTCCTAGCTATATGCGCAAAGAGTGTGGAAAGACTTTTCTTCGAGACTATCATAGGAAGCGACATGAAGTATCGTGTGGTGAATTCCATGAGTGCACGACCTGTGGTAGTACATTCAACAATGTATACAACGGACGTCGGCATGAAGAATGTTGTAATGTTGTGTCGGCAGCTAAATGACAAAAAGCGGTGCCTACAAAACATTACCTACTGCCATTGGTCCCAGACAAAAATTTACTTATTGAATATGAGACATCTTTTGAAGGTCGACTTAAATCCTATTTCATACGGTGTGATCCGTGTAAGGATTTAAATTCATACCTTAAAGAGTCCAAACAGCAAATAATACAAGCTATGCAGAAAGAACTAGCAATGCACAGGTCGATAAAAGTTAATCTTGTGGCAGAATGTAGACTCATTCATACATCTACCAATGAAATTACATATCGTGCTTTTAAAACACGAATTCAGTCCCTATTTTTGGAAACGGACGTAAGTAGTTTCTTGGAAACACAATTTACAAAGTTAACTACAGAAATGGGAGAATCTGAGCTAAAAGGTAGTAATTGGGCTTTGTTAGCAGTGGAAGGAGTACGATTGAAAATAAATAAGTACAATCCCTTGCGTGGTAGCACATATATTCCATTACCAGCAGCTATAAAAGCAAGAAAAGACTGCATTAATCCTGAAAACTTGAGAGATGAAAAGTGTTTTATGTATGCCATTTTAGCAAAACTGGTTAAAACGAATGCTCAACGCATTAGTAAATACAAGGCCCTGGACAATAAGTATGATTTTTCTGTAATATCATTTCCTACATCGCTAGCTGACATTCCCAAATTTTGAAAAAGCCAACGATATATCCATTAATGTACTTGGATTGGAACAAGACATCAAATTCTTCCCTCTAAAGGTTGTGGATCAAGAGCTGCAAGACCATCGTGACCTCCTTCTGCTAAGTTCATCATCCGGACAGAACCACTACGTCTTTATCAAAGATTTTGATAAACTAGTAAGACATCAGATTACCCACCATGAACATAAGATATATACGTGTAAACGGTATTTTACGCACTTTGATAATCAATATGGGCAGCAAGGAATGGAAAACTTGAAAGAAGATAGAGATTTGTGTGTCCAGCATGACATTGCTAGTGTTGAAATGCCTATTAAAAACTCAATTGTGAAATTCTTAAATGTGGAATGCTTAGAATACATTACGTTATCTATGCAGATTTTGAAAGTATACTGTTACCATATCAAACAAGTCTACCCAACCCTGAGGCAAGTGGAACACATAAAGACAAACCTACCTGGCCAACCTCTTATTTATCGTGGACCTGACGCTGCAGAAAATTTATGGACTCTTTGATCTCAATAGCTAATGAAATCGATCGCCTTTACAGCTTAAATGTTCCAAAGGCCTTAACTCAGGATCAAGAAGCAGAGTTCCTATGTTCTGAAACTTGTTATTTGTGTCATAAAACATTTACCAAAGAGGACTGGAAAGTACGAGACCACTGCCATATTACAAGAGAATACCGAGGAAGTGCTCACAATAACTGTAATTTGAGGTGTAAAACACGTAACCCCGTTCCTGTGTTTCTACGTAATATGAGTGGCTATGACGCAAATTTCATTGTAAAGCAATTGGAATGTACTACTGAGAGAGTGGATGTTATCGCTAACTCCAAAGAAAAGTACATTTCCTTCACCAAATATGTAGGAAATGTTAAGCTTCGATTTGTGGACACATTTCGGTTAATGCCAAGTAGTTTGGAAAACTTAGTTTCCAACTTAACATCATACCCTGAAACAGACAAGTACTTTGGGAAAGAAAATGCAACGCTCATGACTCGTAAAGGGGTATTTTGTTATGATTACATTGATTCATGGGAAAAGTTAAGTGAACCGTGTTTAACTCCAAAAGAGGCATTCTTTAACAAATTAAGTCAAGAATATATTAGTAAAGAAGACTATAAACATGCCAAAAATGTGTGGAATCAGTTCAACATTAAAACTCTAGGGGAATATAGTGACCTATACCTAACTTCAGATGTACTCCTTCTTGCAGACAGCTTTGAAACGTTTCGAAACAAAACACTAGAAACACATAGAGTGGATGCTGCACACTTCTTTACTTCACCTGGTTTAAGTTTCGAGGCAATGCTCCTTTACACTGGCATTGAACAAGAATTGCTACAGGATTACGATCAGATTCTTTTAATCGAGTCTGGAATACGTGGAGGCATATGTCGTCTCATCGGTATGCTGAAGCTAACAATAAATACATGGAAACCTATGATTCTGAGAAACCATCGCAGTTTATTACCTATGATGATGCCAACAACCAATACGGGTGGGCTATGTGTCACTCTCTTCCTTATGGTGGATTTCAGTGGGTTTCTCCAGATACTGTTGATCTAGAAAAACTAAAGAAAGACGATCCTGAGGGTTACATTCTATACGTTGATATTGATTACCCATGTGACCTTCATGATCTACACAACGATTTACCTTTCCTACCAGAGTGTACGAAACCTAAGGATTCGTCTCTGAAAAAACTAATTCCTCATCTTGGAAATCGAAGGCGGTACGTTGTTCACTACATGGCACTTAAGCAGGCTCAAGATCATGGGCTAAAATTGATAAATTTTCATCGTGTGTTAAAGTTTAAACAAAGACCTTGGCTAAAGGCATACGTTGATTTTAATAACAACCTTCGAAAACAAGCCAAAAATGATTCTGAGAAAAATCTGTACAAATTATTTAACAATGCCATTTTTGGAAAAACAATGGAAAATATTCGTAAAAGAATAGACATGCGTCTTGTGACTGACAGTAAAAAAGCAGAAAAGCTAATAGCAAAGCCTACATTTATCGACAGAACAATTTATGGTCCTAACCTAGCTGCTTTTCACATGGCTAAACGAAACATTGTATTCAATAAGCCAATATATATTGGAATGTGTATACTGTATATTTCAAAAACTCTCGTGTATTCCCACCACTATGATGTCCTGCTACCCTATTATGGCATGGACAATCTTAAACTTATGTATATGGATACCGACTCGTTCATTTCACCCAAGATGTATATCAAGACAAGTTGGATTTCCTAAAACACCTGGACACATCTGATTATCCTACTAATCACATATGTTACTCTACATCAAACAAGAAAACGTTGGGGAAATTTAAAGACGAGGCTTGTGGACAAATTATTAAAGCATTTGTTGGACTTAGAGCTAAAATGTATGCATTAGACATAAATGGTAAAGAAATCAAAAAGATTAAAGGTATTAGCAGATGTGTTGTCAAAAATTGTATAAGCTTTCAAGATTATAAGGATTGTGTCATGAAAAACAATGTAAAAAGAATACCAATGAACATTATCGCTTCTAAATAACATGACATATCATCTATAAGACTAAACAAAATTGCTTTGTGTCCTGGTGATGATAAAAGAGTAATTGATTCGAATGGTATAGGTACACATGCCTATGGTCATTACTCAATCATTGACCATGCTTAAAGAGTTAAGTTTTGAATATCAAAATCCTCTATCTGTATATAGCAAATAGCAATGAAATGGTATTCATATTTAACAATTAAAAATTAAAAAATAAAACCAACTCTACAATTTAAGACAAAAAAGACAATGTATTATGTGTAAATAGTGTAAATATATTTAAAATTAATAAAAATATTGTGTGAGCACTGCTTGGACATTTTTAATTACTACCCACTTCTTTTCACTCCTAATGCAAAATGAACTTTGTACATGGACTAAATCAAAAACATGTAAACAACAAAATTTGAAAATCCATGTTTCCATATTGACAAAATTGAAAATCCATGTTTCCATATCATGAAATTCGAAAACTTAAAACTAACAATTTTTTTATTTAAACTGAAATGGGAAATTGGGAAATTGACAAATCTGTAAACAACAAAATAAAAAGAAAAAAATTAATAAAAGCTTTTACTTTTTAAAACTTAACTGACTTTGTAATCCTAAGCTGGTTGTGCGTAGCGAACATCTTGCACAGTAGTCACAGTGCAAGTAGTAGTTTTACCTTACTCTTTATAAGACTAGCATAAAGATAGTTGTGTGTGCCCTTATATACTTTGGGTGTGTTGATTAGCCTTTGGCCTAGCTTTAAAGGTTAGGTTAGGTAAAGTTAGGTTAGGTAGAGTTAGGTGAGGACATGTTTGGTTAGGTAAACTGAGGTTAGGTTAGGTATGTGACCTTGTAGTTTACTCTTTTCGGAAAATCTAAAATCTAAAATCTAAAATCAAAAAATGGACAATCAAAACACTAAAATCTACAATCTAAAATGTAAAATGTCAAATCTAAAAAAATGTAAATTCAAAATCTAAAATTCTAAAAACTAAAATGAAAAAATCCAAAATGTAAAATCAAAAATGTAAAAAATAGAAAATCTTACAAGTTAAATCTTAAAATGAGGTTTTTGGGGGTGGGGTTATGTTAGGTTAGGTTAGGTTAGGTAAAGTTAGGTTAGGCTATAACTAAGTTTATTATTTGTGGTCTCACATTTGCTCTTACTTTTTTGCTGACACTTTTTGTTCTTACTTTTTACTCTCACTTTTTTTTGCTCTCTGTTTTTTGTTAGCACTTCTTGCTCTGATATTTCCTCTTACTTTGAAGTTAGGTTAGGTTAGGTTGGGATAGGTTAGGTAAAGTTAGGTTAGGTTAGGTTATAACTTAGTTTATTATTTGTGCTGTCACATTTGCTCCCACGTTATGCTTATATATTTGCTCCCACTTTTTTGCTCCCACTTTTTTGCTCTCATATTTTGCTCCCACTTTTTGCTCCCACTTTGAAGTTAGGTTAGGTTAGGTTAGGTTAGGTGAGGTTAAATAAAGTTGGGTTAGGCTGAATGGCAGAGGTATGAATTAAAACCCGCCTTTTCTTACTTTTGCCTTACAAGACTGAGTGTACCCCGTTCCGCTCGTGAGACCAGAAATTAAATTTCTTGGCAGAGCCAGGAATCGAACCCAGGCCTCCGCGGTGACATTCAAGATTACTAGCCACTACACCAAGTGGTTGACAATATAAAGCTGGTCTGGATTGCACATGATCAATCAATAATTACCTAATAATAATAATAATAATAATAATTCCAATTAGCAACTACACGGCCGACCTCTCTCTGTGACTTCATTCACGGTCTCATGGCGCGGCGGCCATCTTGCCCATTAGCCCCTGCGCCAGAACCGCCTTATTTATCCTACTGTTATGCATGTGTTGGTCGGAAATAATCTGAAATATTATGATCTCTTGTTGTGCTAATTTTGGATGAAATCCATTTTTAGTATAGAAGTTACATGTATTTTAATATTAGACCTATCATCAGGCTTAGAATCATGTTGGCAGCACTGACGTATATTAGTTACTCCCTTTTATCTAGAATGTCAGGTACTATACGTGTGCAAAGTTTAGAGCTGCTGGCTTGCCTACTATCTGATATATTGATATTAGCGTAAAAAAATAGAGACAGCTTTTATTAACAGTTGGCAGCGCTGGTTGCTCTTAAGAATACGCATAGTCATATCTGTTATGGTACACATAGCATATACGAAATTTGGTTGAAATCAAATTGATAGTATAGAATTTACATGTATTTAAAAAGTGATCCTATCAGCAGGCTTAGAATCATGTTGGTAGTACTGACGTATATTAGTCACTCCAAAATTTATCCAGAATATCAGGTACTATACGTGGGCATAGTTTAAAGCTGTCGGCTTGCATACTTTATGATACATTGGTGATTGGATTTTTTTTAAATAGAGAGAGCATTTATTAACAGTTGGCAGCCCTGGTGTCTCTTAAGAATACGCTCAGTCATATCTGTTTATGTACACAAAGTACATACGAAATTTGGTTGAAATCCAATTGATAGTGTAGAAGTTATATGCATTTAAACATTGGACCTATCAGCAGGCTTAGAATCATTTTGCCAACACTGCCATGTATGGCCTCCTGGAAATTAAACTGAAATATTATTATCTATATGTGTGCCAATTTTGGAATAGCTCCCATACATGCCTTCCAAGATATCCAACATAGAGCTCAAACTTCAATTGCGGCTTTTCAGCGGTTGGTAGCACTGACATAATTTTCAGATATGGGCTTGAGATATTCAGGTATACATCTTTTCTCATACCAAATTTTGTTTTGATTGCTGCAGCCGTTTAGGAGTTGATAGGGGGGAGACACACAGAGACAGATAGACAGACGGACAAACAGATAGACAGACAGACACACATTTGCCCGGATCGATGTCATAAGTCTACTTTTTCCTCATTTTTCCAAAATGTGAAAAGTTGGCTAAAAATAGTTATACCTATTGATAACCCGCCAGGAGATGGCAGTTGGGTTTGAACTGCAGAGGTCTTCCCGCTCACTGCCTATCGCGTATTCCAAAAACATTAAGTTGGTTACTACTTGCTTCACTCACTCAGCACATTCCTTCTCTCACTGGCTGCGTGTCGCCTGCTGCAATGACAACCATTGGCATGCGGGAAGACGACATATTTAGGTTTGGAATAGGCGGGCCGCGCTTGTGTACTGCAAGACCCCTCCGCACCCCGTCGCAGCGTGTTGAACTGGCATCTCCTGGCGGGATATCAATATGGTTGATTCCCGGCTCCATCAGGGATTTTGGAAAATGACATTAAGGGTGGAATGGGATACATTCAGCATCGTGAAGATAATTGAGTAGCTGTCAAGACAGTGAGACAGCCCTCCGGTCACGAAAACCAAGATCAACGGCTGAGGGGAGCCCGACGCACTGACCCCACAATCTTCAGGCCAAATGGCTGGACAGCAGCCACTGAGTAGGCCAGGGCCCTTCATGGGCAGTGATGCCATAGGGTTTTATGGTTTAATATTTATTAATTTCCTTTTGACATACACTGCCGGGAAAAGAATTAGGTCACCTGAAAAGACGACGTCGATTTTGATCCGATGACGGCAGATGCCACCTGGGGGATAGGGTTTCAACGTCGTCCGCCAACAGATAGCGTAGTGGCATAGCTACCAGAGCGCCATTTGTGTCTACCATTTAATAGGGTAAGCCAGTGGCGCCGAATCTTTTTTTTTCAGGTCTAGCAGACACCCACCCCTCTCGTTCTGTGGGACCTCCCTCCCCCCCCCCCCCCCCTGTTAAACCGGACCCCTACCCCAATAATTACGTTTTTACAGCTTATTTCGCACAGTTCTCCCCTTCCCTTCTCTCTCCCTTCTTTCCTTTCCTCTTTTCCTTCTATTTCTCTTTCCTCCTCTATCCGTAACCTCCCAACGGAACCCAGGACCGGGAGACCCACCCCCTCGTCAGGTCTAGCGGTCGCTAGACCTCGACCATGGATTCGGCGCCCCTGGGGTAAGCTCACAGTCATACGGCTCATTGTGGTGAAAACGTGTGAAGCAAACAGGTACAATGCCACGGAGACGTACTCGTGCTTACTACAGCCAACTGAGCCAGTTTGAAAGGGGTCAAATTGTTGCCTTCCGAGTGGCAGGATGGTCCTTTCGGACAATTGCCACACAAGTTGGACGTGCTGTGTCCGTTGTGCAACGATACTGGTATCAGTGGTCACGTGAACATTCTCACACCCGTAGACGAGGTTCTGGACGTCCACGTAGCACAGACGTCCACCAGGATCGTCGTATTGTAAGGGCAGCAGTGGCAGATCGTACAGCTACCACAGCATAGATACGAGGATTTGTGAGACCAGAAGCGTCAACACGAACTGTTGCGAACCGGTTACTAGCAGTGGGACTACGGGCACGGACACCTCTAGCCCGCCTTCCACTCACGCCACAGCATCGACGTGCACGGCTCGACTGGTGTCGTCAGAGGATCACTTGGAAGATGGAATGGCGCGCCGTGGTCTTCATCGATGAAAGCAGATTCTACCTGCACGCAAGTAATGGTCATTGGCGCGTTCGACGTAGATCTGGTGAGCGCTGTCTCGTAGAGTACATTCGACCAAAACACACCGGTCCCACCCCAGGCCTTATGGTCTGGGGTGCGATAAGCTACAACTCTCGTTCACCTTTGGTGTTTGTGGAGGGAACGCTAACCAGCGTTCGGATATTGTTAGACCCGTTCTTTTGCCGTTCTTGCAACAGGAAGAGGATGTGTTGTTCCAACAGGATAATGCTCGCCCACACACTGTCCGTGCAACTCAACGAGCACTGCAAGACGTGCAGCAACTTCCCAGGCCAGCACAATCACCGGACTTGTCGCCAATCGAGCACGTGTGGGACACGATGGGCCGACAAGTGACTCGTGCGACTCGTCCAGCCACAACTCTTACAGAACTATGTGAACAGGTCAAGCAGGCGTGGAATAACGTATCCCAAGACAGTATTCGCCATCTGTATGATCGACTGGATGCAAGAGTCAGTCCCTGCATTGCCGCCCGTGGAGGCTACACCACGTACTAATATGGGTGTTTCAGCATGGGTCGATACCTGGTATCTCTGAACCGCTTGAGCTATTGATCTGTATATTTAATCATTTCATGTAGGCCTACTCCATATGCACTGTTGCCACAATAAATCTTGAGTGAATTGGTAACCTCTAAAAGGGTGACCTAATTATTTTTTTTCCGGCAGTGTATGTTGAACATAGCCTACATGTTCTCTAAATGAATACCAATTGGTATTTAATAAATGTATTACACTTTAGTCAATAATATTAATAATAATATCGTATGGCCTCAGGAGCAAGCTTTGTTAATTTCTCACCCAGAGGTCAGCTTGCATGTCGAATTTCGTCGTTCCTTTGAACGCTATGAAAGTCAAGGAGGTTAGATATCTAAGCTCCTTGACATGGCAGCGCTTTCTAGTAGAGAATGGAGGAACTTTGTGTTGACGGAAACTCCCGAGATTAATTTTGCCATTGAACACGGCCTACTGAATTCAAACGGGTTCTTTAACATGCCAACAACGTATGAAATCCATGTCGTGATTTTTGTCGCCTTTCATAAATCACTTACCACGGCCAGGAGGGAACCTGCAAGCTTGGGGTTGGTAGACCGACACGTTAACCACTCACCCACAGTGTCAAGCACCTTAGTCAATAATAATCAAATTAATACATTGGGCAAGGGCAAGGGTTACCATATCAGGAGCGGATACAGCTAAAGAAGATAGCTCAGAGGAAAACGAAAGTTAAGGAGACCAAAATAATGAAGATTAAGATAGGCTCTCTAAATGTGGGTACAATGACAGGAAGGGGAAGGGAAGTTTCAGATATGATGGAAAGGAGAAGAGTATCCATTCTCTGCATACAAGAAACTAAATGGAAAGGAAGTAGAGCAAGGGAGATCGGAGGAGGCTACAAATTGTACTACTGCGGGACAAACTACAATAAGAATGGAGTTGGAATAATTTTAGACCAGAAAATGAGGGAAGGAGTAGTGGAAGTGATTCGAAAATCAGACAGAATTATTGCAATCAAATTACACCTTGATGGAGAAACATTGCATGTGATAAGTGTATATGCACCACAGGTGGGATGTAGTCAAGAGGAGAAGGACTGTTTCTAGACAGAAATGGATGAATTACTTCAGGGAATACCAAATAACGAGAGGTTGTTTATAGGTGGTGTCCTCAATGGACACGTGGGAGAAAATAACGTAGGAAATGAAAGGATACAGGGAAATTATGGAGTTGGACAGAGGAACAATGGAGGTGAAACCATTACAGACTTTGCTGCAGCAACAGACATGGCGATAGTAAACACCTATTTCCAAAAACCTTTAAATCAGCACTTGACATATAAAAGTGGTGGTAGATATTCACAAATCGATTACATCCTGTACAGAAGAGAGATGTTAAAAGAAGTGAGCGACTGCAAAGTGCTGGCGGGAGAAGTAGTGGCACCCCAACATAGACCAATAATTTGCACAGTGAGTTCGCAGATCACCAAACCTAAACGAAGAAGAACTATACATAAAACAAAATGGTGGAAGCTTAAACAACCTGACTTGCGGAAGAAATTTGTGGATGAGGTCACGGAGCATCTCCGATCGACAGTTGTAACTGAAACACATGGTTGGGATCATGTAGCTGGTGTTATGCGAGACGCAGGTGTTAAGGTCCTGGGACAGACTACAGGAAAATGTAAACTTGACAAAGAGACCTGGTGGTGGCGTGAAGAGGTGCAGAAATGCATCAAGGACAAGAGGGAGGTAAAGAAGAAGTGGGATATGGAAGGAGAAAATGCCAGAGAGGAATAAAATTTAGCAAAGAAGGAAGCAAAGAGAGCTGTGGCCAAAGCTAAAGCAGAGGCATATGCTGATTTATATGAAGAGCTTGAGACCGAAGAAGGCCAAAATAGAATATTTAGAATTGCACGAGAGAGGGAGAAGAGCAGCCAAGATGTATATCAGACAAGGGCTATTAAAAAATCTACCTAACAGAATGACCCTGAAATTTTAGAAAGATGGAGGGAATATTTTGATAAACTACTGAATTACAAACATCAGACAGCAATGGGAGAAGAAGGTGAGGCATCTAGGGGAATGGTGCAAAATATCACCAAAGAAGAGGTGGAGAAGGCGTAACACAGAATGAAGAATGGTAAGGCTGTAGGACCAGATAATATACCAGTGGAAGCTTGGAAGGCTCTGGGAAATGAAGAAGTGATTTGGCTCACAGGTCTATTCAACAGCATACTAGAGGATGAAGAAATGCCGGATGAATGGATAAAGAGTGTGCTGATTCCAATATATAAAATAAAAGGGGATATTTAATCTTGTAATAACTACAGAGGAATCAAACTGATGAGCCAAACCATGAAATTATGGGAGAGAGTAATCGAACAGTGACTGAGACAGGAAGTGGTGATTAGCAAGGAGCAGTTTGGTTTCGTGCATGGCAGAGGAACAACAGTTGCCATATTTGCCCTGAGACAAATAGTGGAGAAGTACATCAAAGGCAACAAGAGCTTGTCGATGGTCTTCATTGATCTGGAGAAAGCGTACAACAGTGTACCAAGACCGGAAGTATGGAGGAGCCTACGACAAAAACTTGTGCCCGAAAAGTATATACGCCTGATTCAAGACATGTACAAGGACAGCAGAACCATGGTCAGATGTATATCTGGAAATACAGAATCCTTTCCTGTGAACGTTGGAGTGCATCAAGGTTCCGTCCTCAGTCCATTACTTTTGTACTCGTCATGGATGTGTTGACAGAGGGAGTCAGGAAGGAAGCTCCATGGTCCATGATGTTCGCTGATGATGTATTCCTGTGTGCAGAGACGAAGGAACTTGCAGAGGAATGGTTGGAGGAATGGAGAGAAGCACTAAAAAGCCGAGGAATGAAGATAAGCAGATGTAAGACAGAGTTCCTGAGCCTGAGGGGTGCTGAAACAGGTTTTAAATTGGCTGGAGTAGAGATCCCAACAGCAAGTTCATTCAGATATCTTGTTACAGTTATCCAACAGGATGGTGGACTGGAGGAGGAAATAAAGAGCAGGATACGGCCGGGATGGTTGAACTGGAGGAAAACATCAAGTGTACTGTGCGACAAGAAGGTACCAGAAAAATTAAAAGGGAAGGTACACAAGGCCGTGGTGAGACCAGCAATGATATACGGGGCAGAAACCTGGCAGATAACAAGGAGATGGGCAGAAAAACTGGACGTGGCAGAAATGTGCATGCTGAGATGGGTAAGTGGACATACAAGGTTGGACAAAGTGAGAAATGAAGTGATTAGGAGACGACTTAGCGTGGTGCAAGTTTCTGAGAAAGTCAGAGAAGCTGGCCTCAGATGGAATGGCCATGTTAAGAAAGAGATAAAGATTATGTGGGGAATAGGATGATGGAAATGCTTCCACCAGGGAAACGAAGTCGAGGACGACCAAAAAGGCGATGGATGGATAGCATTCAAGAAAGCATGAAACAGGGGGGACTTGTGGAGGAAATGGTCCAGAATAGAACAACGTGGAGGAGGAATATCCGCATCAGCGACCCCACATGAGTGGGATTAATCATGCTGGAGAAGAACAAGAAGAATAACTTGGACAGAAGAAGGAAGGAAGAAGCTCAGCGAGAGAATGATTAGATTTTGGTAGGAAAAGAAGGCCAACACATCAGCTAAGCAGGTACAATCGTGCTACTGAGTAGGGCATGATGATGTAAAAAGAAAGTCAAATTTATATAAATGAATTAATAATAACAAATTTACTACGCACTATGTGCAAAATATATAAATTACATCAGGCTCAAGAATCCGAACAAAATTCGGTCGGAGAGACCGCTCTCTTCTTGCACTCCATTGCGTGATATGTATCACACTGTTCAAATATAATAAAAGGAAGAGAAAATCCACCTGATCAGGCGGATTTTCTTCCTTTTATTATATTTAATTGGCAATCAATACGGAACCATGACTAAACCTACTGATATCACACTGTTCTCCACACAAAACACATGTACACTCCTGGCTAGCCTGGTGAAAGGATGATGGAAACCGTGCATCACGAAGTGCGTCATCAGGTGTCTCAGCTCGTATTCTTCTTTCATCCAATCTTTGTTGATCATTGCATCTGTTGTGTAGAAGATTAATGCGATTGAGTCCCTTTTTCCTCATAGCTCTTGTAATAGTTCTTCGTATGCTGGAGTGTGCTGCAGATGCATTTGAAGTCTTAGGTCTTCTACCAAAATCATCATCATCATCTTCCTTCCAAGTATTGGGCCAAATGTCCCGTTATGGTCTTGCACTTTCCCCCCATCTCTTCATCGGACGTCCTATCGATCAATTTCCCCGTGGCTGGTAGCGAAAGATTTCCTTGGGTAATCTTCCAGGTTCCATCTTTGGACATGATGCTTCCAGTTCTCTTGGTAGTCACAAATGTATGTAGGCTAGTTATTGGTTTCACTTTTAGTTCCTTCAGCAGATCCTCATTTCTCTTATGATCCCATTTAGAGCCTGCTGTTCGGCGCATGAAAGTCATTTCGCGTGCTGTGAGTCTGGAGATGTCCTGAGATCTTACTGTCCATGCCTCGCTGCCATAACATAGGGTTGGTCTGGCTAATATGTTATACAAACTCGTCAACTGTAGAATCCGTCCGGTGTTTTCCTTTACAAGACTTGAAAGCAATGAAAATGTCCTTCCAACGGGTTGCTAGCCTAAAGAAAGTAAGTCCATTAATGGGGATGCCATCTCTCAGCCCATGGACAGGCTGTAATACAGCATTTCCTCTGTACTTGATGTAACGGTTATGTGACTCGGTCGCCAGAGCCTCGTCTGTGGAAACGGGCAAGTTCGCCACGTGAAGGAGAGGATGACATTTGGGTAGGAGGGGTTATAGATTGCACATCACTACCCCTTGAATGAATTAATAGAATGTACCAGTTTCGGCCATATTATGGCTTTCTTCAGCAATGTTGTTAAAAAGAATTAAATCATCACTAAGGACAGCTATTACATATGAATAAGTTCATATCACTACATATCACCAATATTATAAGTTAAGAAATGATGCACAAGCTAATCAAAATAAACAGCTCTATTTATTTTAAGAAAAGGTAAACTAAAACAAAAATATTTTGTATTTCATTTCATCATACAGAGTTTCAAATTACAAAATGAATGGCGACACCACAATTCTTAGTTAGTAAATTTCACGAGCAGTGAGGATGAAATATTCTTCCGTGGTGACGTCTCATCCGATGAGCTGAGGGAGCAGCACAGCTGTTACCAGCTTCAACTCTTACGACAAAGTCTGTTGTGTTAATTGTTTGTAATAACGCCTGCTATCGGTGATGGGTTGAGAACGCCAAGTATAAATCTGTACCTTGGAGGTATAGGACACTATGTCACATTTACCCTAAATTTTACAGGAGAGCAGTTTGAAGATATTATAATGTTCTCCCTTAATTTTCTCACTTGTCAGTAGCATTTTCTTAATAAAAGTTTAACTGTGTTTCTTTAGTTCATGGAATATCCACCAGACTTTGCAGAAGTATACAACACTATGATTTGTGATAGGGGATTTTAGGAGAAGAAGCAGTGTATCAGATATGTTAGAGAAGCTTGGGTGGGAAACATTAAGAGAAGGGAGAAAAACAGACTTGTAGGGTTATATAGAGCATATACAGGAGAGGAAGCATGGGGGGAAATCCGTGAGAGGCTCCAATTGGAAAGTAATTATATTGGCAGGGCAGACCACAAATTCAAAATTGGACGGCACTTTAGCAGAAGCGATTGGGGTAAATTTTCATTCATTGGGAAGGGTGTGAAGGAATGGAACAGTTTACCAAGGGCGGTGTTTGATCCCTTTCCAAAATCAGTCCAGTTATTCAAGAGCAGAATAGACAAAACCCGGGAAAAGAAAGAAGTGGTATAACTTAGTGCTGTATTCCTAGAAACATTATACGTGCTATGTAATTCCTACAGCAGTTGTGCGAGGGGAGATCAATCAATGTGTGAATAGTACATTAAGTTACTGTATTCTTTTAATATTGTGTAGTGTTGGTACATTAAGTTACTGTATTCTTTTAATATTGTGTAGTGTTTGTAAATTATGTACCTCATTTGCCACCGAGGTTGACACCTCATTGCAAATAAAATTATTTTGATTTGATTTGATGTTGTTGTATACCTCTAGGTGAAAGTGGACTTGGTGCTGTATACCGCTGTGTAGAGGAGAAGAAGCCTATAAAGTTGTGCTAATAAACCCATTATGGAGAAAAATTGACATAGTGTCCAATACCTCGTAAGCAGGGCCAGATTTACTTTTTATGCGCTCCTAGGCCCATGGGTTTTTGCCGCCCCTTCTTCATAGCATCGTGAAGGAGGGCGAATTTAGACCTCAGAAAGGTCTTTGTGAAGGGAATTTTTATTTTATTCTAATGTATCGTGAAGTAAAATCAGTTAAATAAATTAAAATAATGAGAGAATCAACTGTTTCTAAATTTGTTTAAATAAACTATAAATAAATAGGCCAACGAGATATTAAAATAAGTTTAAACCATTTAAGAATCATTATACACTTATACATTACATCATACAACCTACAACTCTGCATAATGAATTATTCAAATTAAACTGATATTAATATTCAAGACTTAAATTGTAATTCATTTTGTGCCCCTCAGCATGGTGCGCCCCTAAGCCAGGGCCTATGGGGCCTATTGGTAAATCCCTGCTTATAAGTTGAAAAATATTTTTTTCATTGTATACTGCTCTAATGATTAGTATTGATCCTGTAGTCGCATGGGACAATGAAGTTACTGACTTGCCACACAAATAGACAAAGTTTGGATGTCACAGATAGAAGGTGGAATATTGGCTTTCACTGTGACTTCTACAAGGGCTGTTTTTTAAGTAAGGGCCGTTCTTTTTATTTTAAATTAACCGAACATTTTATTTTGAAACCACATTTATTTTTAGGTTTTACATACCTTCCTCTATTTTTCTACATAGTTGCCTTGTTTATTTAGGCACTTGTCATATCTTAAAACTAAGTTCTGAAATCCCCCTGCATAAAAGTTAGCCGCCTGCTCTGACAACCAAGAATTCACGGCTGTTTTCACTTCTTCGGGTTTGTTTGGGTCTGACCTTGTCAGGAGAGGTTGAGTGTCGCTATTCCATTGACTGTTGCTTGGTTTCAGGGGTGGAATTGGATACCCATGTTTCATCTCCTGTGATGATTCGACTCAACATGTCATCCGCTTCTTGCTCTGAGCGATTTCCACCTCTTTTCGCAGCTGAAACGTCACCTTGGTGGGAAGCGCTTCGCTAACGATGAAGAAGTGAAAACAGCCATGAATTCTTGGTTGTCAGAGCAGGCGGCAAACTTTTATGCAGAGGGATTTCAGAACTTAGTTTTAAGGTATGACAAGTGCCTAAATAAACAAGGCAACGATGTACAAAAATAGAGGAAGTTGTGTAAAACCTAAAAATAAATGTGGTTTCAAAATAAAATGTTCAGTTAATTTAAAACAAAAACGGCCCTGACTTAAAAAACAGCCCTTGGATGTTTTGGTGCCTTTTTAGGGAGGAGATTATGTCGAGGGAGTTCTGAGTTCCCCCATCAAACAGGTATTACAATGTTCTTCATATGGGATGTAACAAAATATTTGCAGGGTGTACCAAAATTTTGATGATGATGATGGTGGTGGTAGTTGTTTTAAGGGGCAGAACAGCTAGGTTATCTGCTCCACACATGTTGATGAGGTCAACTAAGTACACCTGGGTGAAATCCCACAACAGGAGTGGCTTAAACCTAAAAGAACATAGATAATTGTTTACAAAACACAAAGGAAGAAAGAGGTACGGTACTGAACTATTGAATAATGACACTTTCAGATTCCAAATCATCTGTTTTGGTGCCATAAATGTCTGAAACACTAAAATAGTTCACTATATCATTTTCTTAGCAAACATTGTCATGAGTTTCATTCCCAAATGTACATTGAACACCCAGGCTGTCATCTGAGCTCTTACAATCAACGCAATGGCCTTCAGAAAAACAAAAGTGAAGTTTAGGCTAATGAGCAAAGGAAAGCAGAGAACTTTGAAGAATCTCACTGATGTTTTCAGACTATCAATAGTTTTGCTTTAAGTGCATTTCTATGTCCAAGCTAATAAAATATCTCTTATACCATGTATTTAACAATGCTAATTTCCATCCATTTAATGCTATAGAATATATTATATAAGAAAGTATATCTACTAAAAGGCACTAGTTAGGAGCTATTTTCATGCACCACATACTCATTCATCACAGGTACAAGAACAGAATACAAAGCAGCAGCTGGCACAAATGGGGATGGTGTGTTACAGGGTAAATATTTCAAACAAATCAACCTTATGGAACTGCATCAAATTTCAAATGAATTGAAAAAGGTTTGAAAAATGTATTTGGTCAGCTCAAATCTATTTGCCAGCATTTCACACCAGTGTACCATTGGGGTTGTCTGCGTCAGGAAGCAGTTTACCGCATTTCAAAATCTAGCAAGTGTGTTTCGAAAGAATGTTATTGAATCCACGAGAAAAGTGTAGCACACCAGTCAAATGACTTCCAGCTACTGCCACCTTTGAGTTCCATTCTGGCTCGGCTACTCAAACTTATGGTTACAACATTATTTGATACTATCAAGCCTCCGTGGCTTAGGCGGCAGCACGCCGGCCTCTCACCGCTGGGTCCGTGGTTCAAATCCCGGTCACTCCATGTGAGATCTGTGCTGGACAAAACGGAGGCAGACAGGTTTTTCTCCGGGTACTCTGGTTTTCCCTGTCAAAAATTTAATTCCAGCAACACTCTCCACTATCATTTCCTTTCATCTGTCACTCATTTAATCATTGCCCCAGAGGAGTGCGTCAGGCCTCGGCAGCCGGCACAGTTCATATCCTCGGCGCTGGATGGGGGCTTCATTCATTCCATTCCTGACCCGGTCGGAGACTGGAAGCAGGCTGTGGGTTTTCATTTCATCAAGTTCAGGTAGTCACAAATCCATTCAATAAAGTACATATCCCCAATCGGTGAAGGCACTAGTACCTACTTATCTACCCCCTACCCCCTTAATATGGGCAAAACTCCCACAATTTCAGCAAGTGTGCCAGCTGTATTCAAGAGTTGGCATTGCTACTCTACTTTGCTATACATCCCACTGGGGAAAAACAACCACAATGTTCGAAAAATTCTATAAAACTTAAGTTATCTGAATTGTCAATACATATTTTTAAAATGAACAATCATTGGACAGGTAAGGACAGATATAAGCACAGAAAAAGGAATAACACAATGGTGGGCAGACGTGGGAGGAGCTAGAGGTGAAAAGAAAAGACAACAATTTCCATAGCACGATACAACACCTCATGCCATCAATCCAATAAATAGCTTTTCAATACTATAACCCCTGACAATACAACTTCCTAGCCACATGAGGAGGGCAGTCAGCAACCAGTCCTTTTTGGTGCGTAATAGTGTGCAGCGGAGGGCATTGTCAAGCCACTTCCAGTGTTACTTCATTTATTGTTTTTTTCTACAAGCATGGTTGCCACATAAATCATAAATTATGACTAACAATCTTTCCTTTCAGTTTTTCACCTGAAACCAGGAAGAGTAGAAAATTATTATTGACTGGTTTTAAAAAGGCATTTTCATAAACAGGAAGAAAGGAAATTTAACTACTGTATTTGTCCCAGTTACAATATTGGTTTCAAATAATGCTTTAGTTTATCTGGTCAAGTTCAAATATTCTATAAGTTACTTCATAGTGCGTCTTCGAAAACACTGTCACAAGGTTTCAATGAGCTGACATAAGACGGTGAAAGATATTTAAATATCCCAATTACATGGATGCCTTGGAGGCTGGATTTAGACATGAGTCAATTAAAATTGACTACATGGATAATTCTTGCCAGGCACGTCCCCATCACAGGGGTGGGCATTGGTACTGTGATACTCCATGGAACTACAGTAACGGCTAAGTTCTGGTGAGGACCCAGTTCTATGGGGTATAACATAGGCCCCGTGCACAGGGTTATGTGCGAAGACCTCAACGGCATCTGCAGTGGAGAAGATAGACTTCGGTACAGTGGAGATGGTGGAAGGGGCAACCCAGTATTCAGGGGTCAAATATGAGTGCAACCTCAACGGAATCTTCAGCGGAGGAGATGGACTTCGGAACGGTGGAGATTGCGGATGAGGTAGCCCTTGCCCAGGGTTACGAGTGAAGTCCATAACGGCACCTTTGGCAGAGAAGGCGACCTTCAGAATGGCAGAGATGGCGGATGTGGCAACCCATCCTCTCTGGGGTTAATTAGAAGGGATACCAATGCTGCTGCCTTGTAGAAATGGCAGGGGACTGCCAAAGGCTAAGGGAGAAAACCCTAACAGAAACTCCTCTCTAGTGTTAGGCTTAGCAAGCCAGCTGAAGAGTAATTTGAATTGCTTTCAAAACTAAAATGAGCCTTGGAAAGAAAAACAAATAACGACCTGACAAATCTTCTCAAACATTTGTAACGCATGATGACCGAAAGGATGATGATCTTTTACAATGTTATGCGAAGAAATCCCAAATCAAGAAAATCACACACAGGATTGGAACACTAAACATCCTTACATTGACAAGTAAATGTGAAGAACTGGTGGATTTGATGGAGAGGAGGAAACTTTGCATCCTTGGCATCAGTGAGACAAACTGGAAAGGCACAGGAGTAAAACAACTTAGGAAAGGATATAAACTTCACTGGATGGGTAACAAAACCGAAGCTAGGAATGGCGTCGGATTTGTATTGAGAGAAGATATAGACACTGTAAGTGAAGTGATCTATGTAAATGACAGAATCATCAAACTGGATGTCTCTTTCAATAAGGAGGTGTTAACAGTCATACAGGTATATGCCCCACAGTCTGGATGTGATGAAGAAGAAAAGGAGCAATTTCGATCTGACCTAGAGGAAACAATTGAAGGAGTGGAAAATGTATTAGTGATGGGTGATCTGAATGCACAAGTGGGAACAGACAGACTTGGGTATGAAAATGTGTTGGGCCTGCATGGTTTCGGTACCAAGAACCAGGAAGGTGAACAACTTCTAGATTTTTGTGTGAGAAATGGCTTAAAAATAAATAACACCTGGTTTCAAAAACAATTATCTCACAAAATAACAAGGTATAGTTGGGATGGACAATCCAAATCCTTAAGAGATTACATACTATCTGATGGAAAAGCTGGCCAAACTATTTGTGATGTTAAGGTTGTGCCAAGTGAGAGATTAGATAGCGACCACAGACTGCTTCTTGCAATCATCAAAAATGTAAAAATCCACACACCACGGAAAACCAAAAAACCAAAGATTAAAACCTGGGAACTGAAAAAGTAGAAAACAAACTGATGTATACAAAAAAGGTGGCCTCCAAAATACCTAGAGACAGAACACAAGGAGGAAATACTGAGTGAAATAGATTCAAAGAATGTCTTGTTGGAGCTGCTGTAGAACTATGTGGCAAAACTAGTAGTAAAGTAATAGAAAGAAAAACAGCCTGGTGGAATGATGAAGTAATGAGTGCAGTTCAGAAGAAAAATGAAGCAAGAAAGGCTCGAGATAAAGAAATTCAGAAAGGAGATGGAAAAGATGAATTAAAAATGAGTGAATTACAACAGACATACAGAGATTGTAGACTGCGAGTGAAACGAATAGTAGCAGAAGAAAAGCAAAAGTCTTGGATTGATTTTACAAATAAATTGGAAGAAGATAGTAAAGCAAATTCCAAATTGCTGTACAGTGTTGTTAAAAATACCAGGAGTAGTTATGAGCAAATAACAACTTTACAGAAACCAGATGGGAGCATCACTAGGGAAGACACAGAAATAAGAGAAATTATGAAATTATATTTTGATAATTTCTACAATGGTATAAAGAAGGACTCCAGTCCTAATGCACAGATTCAGTCAAGTGATAATATATCTGAAGAAACGCCACCATCTTGGAGTGAAGTATAATCAGCCCTTAAAAGTATGCGCAATGAACGAGCTACTGGCTTTGATGAACTAAGTTCAGACATGATTAAAGCTGCCAGCCCACAAGGAATTCAATGGCTATACAGAGTGATAAGGGCAATATGGAAGGATAAAATAATACCAGACGACTGGAAGAAGGGAGTTATAGTTCCCCTGCTTAAGAAAGGAAGTCGAAAAAAGTGCAACAACTATAGAGGTATTACTTTACTGTCTCATGGTTTAAAAATATTTGAGAAAATTCTTGAGAAAAGATTAAGGAAAATTATTGAACCCCAACTGCAAGAAGAACAATATGGATTTAGGAAAGATAGATTAACTATAGACCTCATATTCACACTGATAATTATATTGGAAAAGCACTGGGAGAAAGATCGTAATTTGACATTTGTGTTTCTAGACATCGAAAAAGCATTCGATAGTGTCCCCAGAACAACTATATGGGAGTGTCTTAAAAAGAAGAATGTGACTATGGAACTCATTCAGAGAGTAAAAATGCTTTACGATGACTGCTACAGCTGTGTTCAAGTAGGAAATGGATATTCAGATTGGTTCCAGACATCTAGAGGAGTGCAACAGGGCAGTGCCCTTTCACCATTACTATTCATCACCATCATGGATGAAATCATAAAGGAAGTGAAGCAGAACACCAATATGGATCCTCAAGCATTTGCTTTTGCAGATGATATAGTTATCTGGGGAAATAGTGAGCTGGAAGTCCAGGAAAGGTTGAACGTCTGGAATGATCATTTGAAAAAATATGGACTGAAAGTAAGTGCTACAAAAACTGCTGCAATGTCTGTTAACTGACAGAGAAGTAAAGATAATATAATGCTGGAGGGTGTACAATTGGAAACAGTAAATCAGTATCAGTACCTCAGATGCTTAATATCAAGTGACAACAGAATACAGCTTGAATTAAATAACTGTATTCAGAAATCAAGTCAATTCTATCAGAAAGTTCGATATCTACTCTGGAATAAGCAAGTGCCACTAAGATCAAAACAAACTCTGTTTCGAACTTACTTTGTCCCTATATTGACTTTTGGGTTGGAAACATGCACAACTACCAAAAACAATGACAGCAGACTTCAGGGTTCAGAAATGAAGTTTCTAAGAAGCATGCTTCAAAAAACTAGGAAAGACAAAGTAAGAAATGAGAAGATAAGAGAACAAGCTGGAATAAATCAGTCCCTGAAGGAGACCATAACTAGGGCACGTATGCGATGGTTTGGTCACGTCAAATGTATGACAGAAGGAAGAATTGCAAAACAATGGTTACATACTGAGATTACTGAAAAGAGACCTGTTGGATGACCTAGGAGGAGATGGCTGGACCAAGTGAAGGAAGATATCACATCGAAGGGAATCAACTGGGATGAAGTCTTGAAGGAGCAGTGGTACATGAATCGACCAAAATGGAGAGGGCTCGTAAACCACACCCGGGAAACTGGAGTGGAAACTTGATGATGATGATGATGATGAATTACATGGATATTTAATGAACAACATGCTTTGTTTAAAGGGTACAGTGTATGGATACAGTACATCATTAATACACAATCTGTTTTTAGAAAAGCACCTCAAATTACAAAAGTTAATCTTGAAATCGAGGTTTTGTGGCTCTGTTGATGTGTTGGATTCAATCAGTTGCAGCTTGGAACCAGTATACTTTCAGATAAGTTCACTTCACTTCATTACCACAGTGAAAGTAGTATTGGCAGCTTGAGGATAGTTTTAACTTTGTAGTAATAATAATAATCTTATTGGAAATTACAGATAAGTAATGTTTCGAATGTCTACTGTATGTCTAGGTTTGTATTTGCATGGTAAGTCTTATTAACACATAGAATTTAACATGTATGCATCGTTTAAACCTATAGTGTCATCCATGACGTCATGAATGCTGCCATTTTATATCTAGGAAAATTTTGTAGTGTAATGTATTGCGACTTCCAGGGGCTCCCGACTCGTGGGACGTAGTTTGGCGACCACGGGACCCCAGCTGAGTCTGGCATTGCTTCCACTTACTTGAGCCGGGCTCCTTTCAGTTCTCATTCCTCTTGTCCTCCCTTGGCCAACATTTATTCTCTTCCGAACCCAACGGTATTAGAGTATCCAAGGCCTAGGGAGTCTATCAATTACCCGCCTTAATTGGCCCTTGTCTACCTTTGGGTGGGGTGAATCCATCGTACAAATTGCCTAAATATGATACTGAGTGAGTCAAGGCCACGGATGGAAGTCCTTGATTCATGCCCCGACCCAGATCACTGGAACCGGGAAATGAAGCAGAAGAAGAAGAATATATCGCGATCTATACTACTCCCATATTCATAATACAGTATATCAGAATAACACAAAATGTTGGGATTTTTAAATATCTGTCAACACCCTCATTGTAAGCCTTGTTACAGGTAAGACTATGCCTAAACCGTCCAGCAGTTCAGATGACATCCAATGTTACAATAACCTGTCACATGATTTGTAGCCAAAGAATCTATCTCGTTCTCTAGTCAAGATATGAGGGTCCTAATGTCGTCCCCGACTCCCTCCGCTCTAGATCACCCGGTGATCACTTGTGCGCAGGGTTCATGTTGCCGAGAGGTCCCATGTAGTTATAAGGCAACAGATGAGCATCCACAGACTGCACACATTCAGTTGGAACTCGAGAAGAATGTGTTGCTGATATGGTGGGCGCTGGTTCAGTTCTCTGAAACTTCTGTGGTAGCCTAGAAGTACAAACAAGGCAGTGTGAATATTACAATTTTCATCCTACAAGCAGTCATTGGCCTCAAAGATCGAACAGAGAAACTTAATTTGTTTTTATTTTTACAAATTCAATCAGCAGGAGGTGCATGTAACAAAGTCACTAACCACCTTTTTGAACAATTTTTGTGATATTGTACTGTAAATGGAACACAAAAACACAAACACATTATACGGTAATCATTAAATGTATTGTCATCAGCTTTGTCAAAGTTACGTTAGAATATTAATGTTAAGAAGACCAAGGTATTAGTTGTGAGTTAACATCCTGAAAGTATTCACACAAATATTAAGATAACTGACAAGATAGTGGAACAAGTCACCAGTTTCTCTTATTTGGGAAATCTAATCACCAATGACAACAGGTGTAGTAAAGAGATGAGTAGGCGGATAGCGCTTGCAAAACTGGAGTTCAATAATAAGAAAAATCTTTTGATTCATGCAAATTTGGATATTGCAATTAAAAAGAAATTTGTCATGTCCTTTGTATGGATGTGAATCTGGAAAATCAGAGGTCAGAATTGGAAGCGACTTGAAGCGTTTGAGATGTGGGTCCGGCGTAGAATATTGCGGGTTAAATGGATTGAAAAGAGGACTAACATCAGCATCCTGCAAGAAATTCAAGGGAAGAGAGGCCACATCTTGTGACATAATGCTTTCCTAACTAATCTCCTGGAAGGAAAAATCACACGGAAGAAAGGCCGAGGACGACCGAGAAATTATTTCCTTCAAGACATCACACTAACTCTTCATTATGGTTCCTTCTATGAAATGAATGAAGTTGCTCAAGACAGAAAACAATCATTGTGGAGACAACTTCTTTGGAAGTTGATGATGATGATAATCATTCAACTACCGTACAAACAAACGCATTCCCCTAACAGAAGTGCACTTGTGAAATGTTATGTCATAGAAATAAGAACTTGAAGCAATCTGTTTGCTGGGCTCACAAGAAGCAATATCATAACTTTGAATCAGAGATCTCAACCATTTCTGTGTAACATTATCTCAATAATACCTTGTAATTGGCATCAATAAGTTTGTACTTACATACAGAACTTGTTTAAACTGTTCAGATATTTACTCTCAAAAAGGGATGACACTAGGAGAGGACCTTCACCCACCTGGCCATCCAACCAAAACATAAATTACTTCTATGAGACTACGAGAAATATGCCCACTTGGGTGAATGATCTAACCATACTCTGTCCACCGAACTCCTGAAGTCGAGAGCCACTCCTACACTTAACACTAGAACTGCGGCTAGGCCATTTTCGTCCCAATCTTTTATGTCTCTCGGCCTTTAGTGCTAGAGTTTCATGACATTTCATAAATATGGGTTTTTAAACAACTACACATATTCTAGTTTTCACGGGACAACCCCTAATGGCCAAATAAGTAATACTTTCCACTGTTGGTCTTGTGTGCATTGTTGATTTTGGTGCTACATTCATAGTTCCGTATTCAGAAGGTCAAAATCTTGAAATGGCAGACTTGGAATATCAATACTTGGTGAAGTATGAATGAACTATGAATGTAGTGTCAACTGTTCGTCATACATCTTCTTTAGCACCTGCGGGCTGATCACCGTTACCAACTACTTCATTTCATTTTATTCTAAATTTTATAACCTAAATATATGGTGCACCATATTAGGTTTAATAATTTATTTTATTACAGTGCAACGTTTTATTTTGTTTATCAATATGTTTTTTAGCTGATGAAGGGGATAAAATTTGATTAATCCCCGAAACATATACTAAGAACAAGATTATTAATTGATTTTATTTATAGTATTGATTCAGGCGGGTGTACATTTCTTATTAAGAACTATTTTAAATAAATGTTTCCTGTAAACTTAATTTATTCAGTGCAAAAATACCCAAATTAACCAAAGAAGCATTCATCCAGCACTCACCAGTTGCACAGAGAGGCCCTGTTGCAGGAAGGTGGACTACAGGAGAAGCAGGCCGGACAGACACTACAGTATGGGCAGCTCGGGCACTTAGGGCAAGCGGGGCATCTGGACCCACTGTTGCAGTTGGCGCAGGACTCCCTGGAACATGAGCATGGGGGTGCTGGGCACACAATGGCTCCCTGGCTCCACTTGAAGCGCCATAGCAGAAAGGCCACCACGAACACAAGAAGTAACAGGCAGGCAATGATTATTGCTAGCTGGCATATCCAACCACAGCGACTGCCTTCTTCATCTGAAAGTTAGAAACATATCTATGTTTATCTACCTTTAGCCTTTAGAAGGTGGTATCAAAATAGGACAGTAGAGACAAGGGAAGAGTACTAAGAAAGAAAGAAGGAGGCGAAGAGAGTAGTGGCTGAGGAGAGAAGAAAGTGGATGGAAGAGTGGACAAAGATGATGAAGGAGAATAGTGAAGGTACAAAAAAGGTCCTGTATGGGATGGTAAAAAATAAGAGGCGGAAGGATCCTACGGATTATGTTAGAATGGTGAACAAAAGGGGACAAGAGATAGAAAGTAGGGAAGAACTGAAGAAAATGTGGAAAGAATATTTTGAAGAACTTCTGAACCCAAATGGAAACCACGGCGAGGAGGAAGAAATCGGGGAAGAGGAAGATGAACTGCAAACAGAAAAGGACTTAACATGGAAAGAAGTGGAAGATGCAGTGAGGAAGATGAAAGGAGGGAAGGCACCGGGTGTGGATGAGTTGAGTGTGGAGATGGTGAGAGCAGCAGGAGAGGTGGGGATACAATGGTTGTACCGAGTGATGAGGACAGCATGGAAGGAAAGGAAGACCCCAGAGGACTGGAAAAAAGGATTAATTGTCCCGATCTTCAAGAAAGGTAGTAGAACAGAATGCAGAAACTACCGGGGAATAACACTGATGAGTCATTGTGCAAAGATCTTTGAGAAAGTTTTGGAAAGGAGGATTAGGAAAGGATAGAAGGAGGGATGAGGGAAGAGCAACATGGCTTCAGAGCAGAAAGGTCCACAGTGAATTTGATTTTTGCTGTAAGGCAGTTACAAGAACAGCACTATGAGTATTGAACAGATCTACTGATGGCCTTCCTGGACATTGAGAAAGCATATGACAGTGTATGCAGAAACAAAGTATGGAAGTCCATGGAGGATAGAGGAGTAGAGAAATGGACTATAAAAAGGATGAAGGAGATGTACAAGGGAAGTGTGAGCTGTGTGAAAGTGGGAGGAGAGAGATCAGACTGGTTGGAACAGAGAAACGGCCTGAAACAAGGAAGTGCACTGTCACCGTTACTTTTCATTGTGGTGATGGATGACATAATGTCCCGAGTGGCACAAGTAATTGGGGAAGGAAAGATGAAAGCAATGGTGTTTGCAGATGATTTGATGATTTGGGGAAACAAGGAGGAGGAGGTACAGGAACAGTTGGACGAGTGGGAAGGAATAATACAAGGATATGGGATGAAATTTAGCATAAATAAGAGTGAGATGGTGATCACAACAAGGAAGAAGGAAAGAACCACAACGGGAATAACAATTGGTGGGGAACAGCTGAAGAAAGTGGAGAGTTTCAAGTATCTGGGAAGCCTGATACAAGATAATGGAAGAAACGATAGAGAAATAAATGAGCGGGGGAGACAGGCAGAAGCATTCCGGAGGAGTGTGAGAAGCATGTTATGGAGCAAGATGTCCCTCAGAACAGCAAATAGATCATATATCGGACGTACTATGTCCCTATCCTGACGTATGCCTCGGAGACCTGGGTTATGAAAGGAAGGGAGAAGAGCAAAATACAGGCCAGTGAGATGAGATTCTTGAGAAGCAGTATTGGAGCTACAAAGATGGACAGAATAAGAAATGAGAGGACCAGAGAAATAATGAAGGATGATATAGAGAAATCTAGACTTAGATGGTATGGACATGTAAAACGAATGGATGAGAAGAGTATACCCAGGAGGGTACACGAGACGAAGTGGGAAGGAAAGAGACCAAGAGGAAGACCGAGAGACAGGTGGCTGAAGGGGGTGGAAGGAAGCGTGAAGAAGAGAGGAGAAGACTGGACAAGGGTGGAGGCTGAGAGATGGTGGGAAGACAGAAGACATTGGAGAGGCTTGTGTTCCAAACAGACCCGGCCAGTGGCTGGAAACTGTGCAAGATGATGATGATCTACCTCTTATTATTGCGGAAATCAGGTGATTGGTTGGTTCCTTAGTTGAGGGGCTGCGACAATGCGATCATGTAACCCCGTGAACTTTGGGTGTGTGTAGAATCTGTCTGATAACCGGTGTTAATTGTGATGTTTGCATTAGTGTGTGTTATCTGTTTTTAATTCAATAAGGGCTGCAGACATTGATCTTCAAGTAGTTCTTACTTTTGCCGCCAAACGCCACCGTCAACTACTAGTTCAGAACTTGGCTACTAGACGCCACCATGGTCGTCTCCTGGTGACGAACGTAGGAACCTTGTTTAACCTATAACTTAATTTAGCTTCACACAGGTCTAATTAGTGGAAGGTTCTTTAACATGCCATAAATCTATGACATGGGACCACCGGCTTGACTTCCCCTCCGAAGGAAGGCAAACTGAGGGATTTTTAACGCTCTTAAAAAATACGACAACTTCGGCCGGGTTTGGACCCGCGATCTTGGGCATAGAAGCTCAGCATGCTACCAACTACGCCACCGAAGCCACGAAATCAGGTGAGGTAAGTTCTCTGTGGCAAATGTTTTTTATAGCCAGATGCCCTTCCTGATGGAATTGAATCGCTCGTTGTTGAAAGGCACTAAGTCCACATTTTTGACAATTCCTTTTTACCGCGATTTTGCGTCCTAGGAAGCAAGATGCATGTTTTGTTGTTGAATGGAACCATGTCCTGGCAGCGCTTGTGCTATTACCACAGCCGTCAAATTAGTTATTTCCTGTTGAAAAGAAACTTAGTCCAACAGTTAGTGCATTTCAACATGAAGAAAATAACAGTTATTACATTCATGTTATCTTTTTTTTTTTTTTCAGGCTTCCAGATACATATGTTCATTTAGAAATAAAGGAAATAAGCGAAGAATGTGAATTTTATTCCTCGCTCAAAGGTTCTGCTCGTTCCATGTTGAAATGGACTAAGTCCAGTTACGTAATTTGTCAATAAAATTGTATGTACCATACGGAACAACGCTATTTTGGTTTTATTATATCGGCGTTTTGAGCACTTTCCACATACAAAAAAAATATGTCTCATATTTCAGTACAAGAGCGGAAATACAGTTTTTTTGTGTTTATTTGAAAACTTTAAAAATTGGACTCACTGCCTTTCAACAATGAGCGATTCATTTAATGAAAATAAATAACAGGTCAAGGAGTTGGAAAGAAAAGACTCGAGCCCTGACTTTTACTTGGAGTTGAAAATGTGGAAACTATCGGTACAGAAAACTGCGTGGCTCAGCAGTAACGTTCGCGCTTGCTGATCCCATGGCTACAGGATCGAATCCTGGCACAGTCAGCTGGCATTTGAGGGTGTGCAAATGCAAGGGAAAAGTGTCAGCAGATTTACTGGCACGTTAAAGATCCCCATCTGGGCGAAATTCTGGCACCCCGGCGTCTCTAAAAGCCACAGTAGTTAAAAGAGATGTAACCAATAACATTATTATTATTTCAAGGGATGCCAGCAGTGAGTTCAAACCCAGTTGTTTTCTATTATGTACCTTAACACACATAGCTAACCCAATCAGTATATTCAGAGTATAAATATACACACATACAGTACATAGAATTTGTCTGATAACCTGTATTATTGTGGTGTATGTAGTAGAATGTGTATTTGTAATACTGGTGAGTAATGGGAAGGCGGCAGATGTGGCCACTATGCAACGAGGTGGGCTCTGAAGACACCTGAAGTCAGTCAATCCATAGAAGGTGAAGAGGTGTTTCCGGAAGTTGTGCTTATTGTATTGAGATTAGTATTGATTGTGTGATTGTGCTTGTACTACCTAGATTATTTAATATATGGACTAATGACTCTTTGCAAGTGGATTAATGTTATTAACATGCCTTTGAAAAATTAATAAATTACACTGACAAAAATTAATTGAGAATTTACAGGTGAACTTGCACCTGTATCCTTTAGATCAGTGATGGTGAAACGGTTTGACTGGACCTTAACTGTCGGGTGATAAATGTAACTGTTTACCTTTGCCTAAGCTATGTTGTTTTAATGGGCGCCAAGACCTCAACGCAATGTTGAAATCTAAATTTGTATTTAACAACGTCTAGCTCTGGTAGAACACCTTCAAGAATCTATTCACTCAGATCGTGGTATGATTTGATCATTAACCCAACAAACAATTGTATCAGGAGAAGGAATTGGTCTATATCTAATGCTACCTACTGAAGACAAAGATTGCATTGTTAAAAGAAATGAATTTATTATATAAAACAAGTATTGCAAAATTAATAATAATAATAATAAGTTTAAAATTTAAATTGGAGCGTTGCGATTTTAATATTACCGATAGAGAATTACGTGAGAGCGGAGTCTGATAAATTACTGATTTTACTCTTATTCCCAAGCTATGAAGTTACTGAAATACTGAATTTAAAACAAAGAGAAATGAGAGATTGAGTAGTTCTGCGTCATTCGCGCTTACCACTGGAAATTGCCGAAGCATTTCCCTCGTACTGGATGATGAAGAGAGCTTCCCACTGTTTCCTGGACGCCGTCATCTTCTTCGATATTTGATGATATACTGCAGATTTGATAACTCTATGGTCCGAACATCGGAGCCATACACTCGTACAACCACACTGGTTAAGTTTTACAAAGATAGTCCTCCACTCCACGGAACATCGGAGCGACTCCTACGTGCAACCGTACTGGTCAAGTCTTATACAGATTGTCCTTTATTCCACGGCGCGCCAAACGATATATGCCCTGGTCCGCTTCCCACTCCAGTGCCGACTTCCAGCTTACGTGGTCTCCACTGATTGGCTGCTCCCCACGTGCTACTTCCCCACCTCTGGCTCATTACACTCGGCGGGAGGGTGAAGTCGATTGCCGTTCCATACTATCCGCCTTTCCTTGACGCTGCGACCCAGGCTTGCGTAATGCTTCTTGACAAGAATCAGCCTGTATCTGAATTCCCAGTGAGTCATGTCTCTCATAATACCCTAACTGACGAAACTCCGTAAAATTCCGCAATCACATAATTTTCTATGATAATGTCGTTCGTAATAATTTGCTTGATAGTGTTTTCTAAGACATAGAAAACCTATCTGTATGCTTATAATTTTATAAAAATGCTCCAAAAAATACCTTAATAATAATAATAATAATAAATTAACATGAAAAATTCTCTTGGCTGAACAATTTGCCGCGTAAATAAATATAGATTGGCTTCCTACTGACTTATGCCAGTGGCATAACAACCCCTCGAAAAACACGTTACATATTCGCCTCGGATCATCGGATGATTTACCGTGACGACGGTCCATTATCCGATTATCCCAGACACGTTAACAATCCCCATTCAAAATACATATTACATAAATGAAATCACCCTAAATTACATATATATGCCCTCATAATTTTTCTTTACGCACTTTGCGTCAAAGTTTGTTGCCACTATGGATTGCACTTTGCAACCAGTCCAATGTTTTTCATATAGTATAGTGTTCCACGGATAATTCCGCCTCTCAAATTTCTCTATGTTGGAAAAATACTGTCATCGCGGCAGGAGATGGCAGTTGAACACGCTGTGACGGGGTGCGGGGGGTCTTGCAGTACGCATGCGCGGCCCGCATATTCCTAAGTTAAATATATCGGCTTGCCGCATGCCAATGGTTGTCATTTCAGCAGGCGACACTCAGCCACTGAAAGAAGGAATGTGCTGAGTGAAGCAAGTAGTGACCAACTGAATGTTTTTGGAATGCGCGATACGCAGTGAGCGGGAAGACCCCTGCAGTTCAAACCCGACTGCCAACTCCTGACGCGATATCAGTAGACATAATTACTGTGTGAGCACTATGTATATGAGATGTCACATCACACGCATCAAGGTGTTCTGATATATGTATATCTCCCTAGAACTTCCTAATTTCACTGGAGGTTCCTTCCTTATCGTGAAATGTAATCCCACTTATCACTGAGCACACGATCACACTATTGTGGCAGCGCATCGTGACCATAATACTTAATCTCTCTTTATAACAGATGATATTAATATTGATTTCTGAAAAAAAAAACAGTAAATGCGCATTACATATAACACCAAATATTTCTGTGCCGTATTCTACTTAATACTAGTTCTCAACACAGACAAGTTCTCCTCACACAAATAATACCCTTGTACAAATTACCTTAAATTACACACTTACAAATCTTACATGGCGAGGCCGTAACCAGAAATCACGTGTGCTGTTATGTATGAGTTTCATGAAGGACTGTCTCGCCTTCTGATGGCCCATCTTTTGCCTCGTGGACGCCTTAAGCAAAAATACCCTGTTCAAGCGCTCACCCATCTCTTGGAGGCAAATGGGAATTCACCAGCGCTACCAAATTCTGGCCTTGGTGTATCGAGACATTTTAGTGCTCAAGAGCATCCGACAATCCCGTCATATTTCCCTGTACCTTAAAAACTCTTATTTACTTACATACTACCCCCCTGTGTGACTTCTGATACGCCTGCCTGGAAGACCATATATTCCACGCACCAAATACCACACTTACTCATTTGATAGGCTGGCTCGCCAGCTAAACATCCTCACTTTATGACACATACTTTCGGAGACTATAGTAGTGGAGTAGTGCCGATTCTGCTTAGTGTCATGGCCGCCGCGTGAGTCCAAGCCAATATCTCGCGAACCCATAGTCCGATTTTGACAAATGAGGTGTCGTTGGACTCGGGCTGACGGGGGCTTTGCTATGGACCACTCATTTCAACCCCTAAATAAAACCTATCCCTACTAGGGGGTGAAATTGTAATTTTTAGTGAAAGTCTCTTTTCAAATACGACATGTATAAGGTGCGCTGCTAAAATGAACTTAAATGTTGTTGCTCATATCGCGCATGCGTTTTTCTGGCTGTCGCTATGGATGAACATTTTTGTTTTTGTTTTTTACGCATGCGCACTTGGGATTTTTGTAAGAGGGCGAGCTCTTTGAAAAATATGATTGATAAGAAGGGGTTTTGGTGGTGAGGAGAGAGCCAGATAGTCGCCTACTTTCCTACGACGTTTGCCGATATCTCTCAAACGCAAGGTCGGATTTGGACGTGTGACGTGTCAAATCGATTGTCTCGAAGCCCTATACATGTTATTAATAGGTTAAAGTTTTGAGAATGAGGGAAACAGGCTTTTTGGGGGTAAAACCGTGATTTTAGACTTTTCCGATATCTCACGAATGCATGGTCGGATTTGGTCCTATGACGTGTCAAATGGCTTGTCTCGAAACCCTTTTTTTTTTTGTAATAGGTTAAAGTTTTTGAGAATGAGGGAAACAGAATTTTTTGTTGTAAAACCGTGATTTTAGACTTTTTGTTATATTTCACAAACCAATAACGCCAGAGACGTATACGAGGGGTCGTAGGACTCGGGGTGACGCCCCATTCCTCCCCCCCCCCCCTTTCGAATATAGTATTTATGTTTAAAAAAATGCGAAAGGGCCTAACGACACTTATGTTGAAATCATTTCAGTTTTTAAAACTTTTCTTAAATCTGTCTAAAATGTTCATGACGAGTGGTTGTAGATAGAAAGAGACGATACCACTGGGCACGTGTTTCAACGAAGCTATTACTGGCCACGGTGGTGATATACCAATACAGTATTCGCTATTTCGATGAGACGGCGGGTCGAGGGTTCGTTTTACGATTTTTCCTATGATGGAATACCTAATACCTAAACCCCCTGAAGGGGGTCTTTAACATGTAAACGATTATGAGTGACATGACAAATGATAATTCCTTGATCAGATGAAGTTGGCTTTAGATAGAACAAACAGAACTTGGTTATATATTGCTTGAAGTGAGTATAGAAAACAAACTTGCTGGGGCAGACTGACAGGATGTGAATGTTATTTGATCTTATTGGAATGCATTGACTTGATAGGACAATGAAAAAAAGCACAGAGATGCTGAGGACACTTGAAGGTCAAACGATATGGCAACCATGGTGGGAGGGGGAAGCTAGGATGATGTTGCCGATCATGTTCAATGTTCAATGGATGAATTTATATTTTGCGAAGCATTGTTCGGAGAGGGTCATGGGACGACTTGTTTTAAGGGTATTTATATTTTCGATGTTTCCTATGGTGGACTCATTGATTAAAATAATCCAAAACTTCTAGGGCATGGCCTTGAGATTTTATAAACCGATAATGGGATTTTGACATACAAGATCCACTCAGAACTTGACATGATGTCATTCTTTTTATGGCTTATGAATTTCCCCAAAAAAGACCCAAAACCACAAGATCATGGACTTTTGCTTTTCTTAATATATTGCAAACCCATAATGTAAGATGTTTACTGTGAGTGACGAAATCTAGCTAGGTAAAGAAAGAATTATTGTAGGATATATGTATGGTGACTGACACGTCTTTGACCATTGGAACTTGTTTTCCGATTTGACTGTAGTACATAGGGAGTATAGGTTGTAGGCATGGATTGACAAACAGTGCACACAAAATTCAATTTATCGATTCAAGAATTAGGAGTAGACTATCATTATTTAATTGGTTAAAGAGTGTAGCTAAAAATTAAAAAATGGTGACTACATTAAACTAAACTGAACCAAGTCGAATCAAACCCAACTGAACCAAACCAAGCCTAAAGCAAAAACCTAATCAAGAACAAGCCAAGGGCTTAAGTGTAAAACTTGTGGGGGAATGCAGTCATTGGCAATGTCCAAAGGAAGGGATAACGCTCTACCTCTAGAGGGTAAGGTAAAGCTAGCGCATGGTGCTAATGCATATTCCTAAGTACATGAACCACACACACGCAACTATCCTATGCTGTTTTTATGAGTTAACTGTTAAAACTTACTCAGTGGTTACTGAACAAGTTGGTCGCTACACACAACAAGCTTTAAATACTTGAGGCTAATAATCTATACACACACACACGCATGTTCTAAACTAAACTGTCTTGCTGGTAGTGCTCACACAGTAGGCAAATGACAGAAATGCTTGGCTAACAGAAATACAATCATTTTCGTTTGTCTAATGTTACCAGCTAACCATTACATGCTATAGTGGTGAGCACATGTGCCTCTTGCACTGGAGATCGTAACTTGATTTCTAGCTCTAAGGCCTAGAATGAATCAAACTAAGAAAGAAGGGTATGGTGACGCAGTGGTTAAACTGTTAGCCTTTCACTAAGGTAGACTAGGGTTTGATTTTAGGTTAATATACATGTCATAAACAAACAAACAAACAAACAAACAAACAAACAAAAAAGCAGAGATAATGTTTAAAACTGATTACACTTGTCTCTTTTCAAATTATTACTTAGATTGCAAATACAAAGGTGGACTGGGTTTGATATACAGTTAATGCCGCCTATCGCATACTAGCCTGTAAGAAAGCCAAACAAGCAAAAGGCGTAAGTAGAGCAGTGGTAAAATCGCTATGTGTAGAGAACTACCTAACGGTTTTATGAACTGGCAATGGTATGTCGCAGAAACAGTGCAGGATACAATCCAGCAACCATAATTTTTATCTTGTGGAGCAGAGAAAACATATATATAGAGAGAGAGATAGAAAGCTTGTGTATGTATGGGTAGCATTGATTGTTTGACCAGAGAAAATACGATGAGGTAGGGTGGGCAGAGGGAGAATTAACACTTATATATGAATGAATGGTAAATAGTATTTTTTTTTTCAATAGTTTTGTTTTTCAAATGCAGTGGTAGATAGCCGTTATTTTGTAAAACATTCTTACTTGCAGTAGTAATAAGACTCTATGGTTCCGCTAACACATAGATAGACTGTATTATTGCCATGGTCAAGCACTCACATTAAGATCATTTACAAAATCATAAAATGAAAAATAAAAAATCTTGTTTTGGAAATATCGTTTTTCAACATACACAAAATAAATATATAAAAAATTTGTAAACAGCAAAATGGAAAATCCATGGTCAAGCACTCACATTAAGATCATTTACAAAACCATAAAATGAAAAATAAAAAATCTTGTTTTGGAAATATCGATTTTTTTCAACATACACAAAATAAATTATAAAAAATTTGTAAACAGCAAAATGGAAAATCCATGTTTCCATATAGACAAAATTTAAAAACCTTAAACGGACATTTAAGAAAATATATGCAAATGGGAAATTGACAAATGTGTAAATATGAAAATGGAAAAATCCATGTTTCCATATCATGAAATTGAAAAACATCAAACTGTCATTTTAAAAAAATGCAAATGGAAAATTGACAAATTGCAATGTGTGAAATGTGAAATTGAACAAATGGCTATCATTATTTTTTTTAAAAGAACATGGTGCTCAATGGTTGAGGTGTGAATCAAACCCTCTCTACTTATTTGGACCACCCGAGACTGAGTTTTAGTTGTCATACCGCTTTTAAAAGTTTGTGTTAAATCTAGGAATTGAACCCAAGAGCTTGTAGGGGAGATTCAAGATTATAATATGTTAAACAGATAGCCTTGAATGTAGGGTGTGGTAGCTATATAGAGATGAGACGTTTCGCTCGGGGCAGCGAGGCATAGAGATCTGCATCAAACCAGTCAAAAGACTGACGACTCAAACAACAACATGTAGAGCTCACCAAAATAATGTTGTGTAACGGTAAATGTTAGTCAACGAACAGTAATGCATTACTAAAACCCATGACACGATACCTAAGAGCTTTTCTAAAATTATTTTAAAATGCCTTTAACCCTATATTAAACACCCAGTTCACAAGACTCATAACTGCAATGTTAAGGTCGAACAAAACAAAATCTATATTTCAAAACAAACAAGTGGTTTAGTCAATGTATACTGGAAAAAGTTTTATAAACCCTCAAGTCCACAAAAATAATTAAATTAGTAACTGTCAGGTTGACCGAGTGGTTATGGTGTTTGACTTAAGTTCAAATTTTCTGTACGAGAAAGCAAGGGTTCGAATACCTTACCTGATATAACTATTGCCTCAACATGACTTGACCACACTGTATTATTGTGTACTCGGTACACAAACCATAGATAGAGTGTATTGTTTAAGGTCACTCTCTTTGAGAACATAGTCAGAGACTGTTGATGGTTAACAATTGCATTAATAGTGGGACATAGGGATAGCAATTAAGAAAAACAGACAATACCCATACACTTTTTTTTATTTATTTAATGTAAGTACTTGTACAATAGTTATATACAAACTACAACTCTCTTTTGTCTATTACTATCTAGTCCTTTTCGATCCACTTGCATAATAAGGCAGATGACTTTGTAGTTCAGCCCCTTAAAACAACAACAACACTACCTCTTGCATAGTCTGTGATGTTGATGACTCTTGAGGCGTGGAAGATGGATACAACATAACTTTTACAACAGGGGTTAAACGTTGCTCAACAATCAATGCACTATTTTGAGTAGCAACATCTTTCTCTTGTACTAACTTATTAGCATTCTGATAATTTTTTGCCAACACCATCAGTGTTTTGTCTGGAGCACTACATTGATGATCACTCACACTTAAAACCACACCATTTCTACTTTTCATATTGCCTCGACATCTTGTTGACCTCTGTTTTGAGCATCGCCAGAATATTATTCCTTTTACATTTTGTCGTCTATAGTTATAAGAGTAGCCTTTATAGAGTAAACGTTGTTTACCTCGGTTAGTTGTAGTAAGTTCCATAGTAGTAACTAACCTGTTAGTATGATTTGCACACTACAAAGGTTATCTCTGTTCTGGTAATAGAATTATTTAGCGTTGGCTTTTATATTTAATATGTACAGTTAAAAGTAATAGAAAAGTGGTAGAAAAGTGGTAGCAAAGTGGTAGACAAGTGGTAGACAATTGGTAACATAGTAGTAGAAAAGTGGTAGCAAAGTTGTAGCAAAGTGGTAGAAAAGTGGTAGAAAAGTGGTAGAAAAGTAGTAGAAAAGTGGTAGCAAAGTGGTAGAAAAGTGGTAGCAAAGTGTTAGCAAAGTAGTAGAAAAGTGGTAGCAAACTAGAAAAGTGGTAGAAAAGTGGTAGAAAAGTAGTAGAAAAGTGGTAGCAAAGTGGTAGAAAAGTAGTAGCAAACTAGAAAAGTGGTAGCAAAGTGGTAGAAAATATTACATGTATTGTTAAGAAATAGTTTAAGCGGTTACATGGATTCATTACACTATAATTTTAGCATCACGAAGCTCATTTTCTATATCCAAAAGTTCTTCCTCATATTTAGTATGACCAGCCTGTTTACAGGTATGCAAGTACTGAAGCCGCTGGATTAGCTTATTGGGATTGTTCCAGTAAACAAATTTAACAAATGATTTTTTTGGGTGTAAACCATTATCATCCTCCTCATCATCATCATCATCATAATCATCATCATCATGGTTATCATCATCAATATAATTATCATCAATATAATCATCATCACTATTACTATCTAATCCTTTTTGTTCATCTTGCAATGCAACAACCTTTGGCATAGTTTGTGTTGTCTTTGATAGTGTTAGAGGTTTCTTAGACGTTAACCACTGTCCTAACATGTCTTTTTCAGGAGATAATAAATGCTCTTTAACAAACAAAGCACTATCTTGAGCCACACTATTTTTTTCTTGGTCTTGCTTTTTTACCTTGGTTAGAGTATTTTGTCCATTTAAATGAGTATTATTTTGAGATTTACAATGATGATCGATTGAAATAAGTATGTTGGAGCCTTTTGTTTTAATCATTCCTCGACACTTTTTAGATCGTTGTTTCGAACAGCAATAAATAACAGTTCCATTTTTATTAGTTCGTTTTACAATATATGCATATCCTTTATAGTAAGCACATGGCTTACCATAGCTAGTCGTTGATACTTCCATGTCGACTGTTGAGCATAAACTAACCTCTAGTAAAGTTAACTCGATAATAAAAATGATAGTTTGTAGTATGTGCAGTTTAAAGTAAGAGCAAAAGTGAGAGTCAGATGGTAGAAAAGTGTTAACAAAGTGGTGGAAGAGTGGTAGCAGTTTATAGTAGTCATGATCTTTTTTACCAGAATGTGATTTGAGTAAATGTAATTTCTAAACCTTAGCAGTGAGTAGTCAGTTAGTCTTAGTTCAGACAAGCGTAAACAGTTCTCCAATGAATCAGAGATCAAGATTTGCATTATGAAACAGTTGTGTGTAACCAATTAGGTATCGGTACTTGATAGCTTCACACATGAACAAAAATTCCAACATATCTGACATCAGATTTTCATTATGAAACAGTTGTGTGTAACCAATTAGGTATCGGTACTTGATAGCTTCACACATGAACACAAATTCCAACATATCTGACATGAAATACATGATTTGAAAGTTGACAAAGAATATCCAATCAACCATTGTAGTTGCAATGTCAAACACAAAGACAAAATCAGCATGAACTTTTAAGTTACAGGAAAATTCTATGAAATAGACTATGCATGAAATTTGGAAATACACATTAGAAGTTTGCAACACCATCCTTCTAGCCTATATAAATTATCGACATGGAAAGTGTGCACTGCCCCTAACATTAAACCAATTTATCAATAACGCAAGTCAACAATCAAAACATTTTGTCTTGAGTCTATCATTTAATGCATATATTCTGTCTACATTGAACAGTAACAAAAAACGCCATTCATAATTAATTAAGTTTGCTTTAATTCGTTATGTAATGATAAATACATATTTAAAGTTTTGGCTGACTGTTCAGAGTGAATCGGCTTTGAACACATAAGAGAGGGAATATTTTAAGACTTAACCTCTGCTCACCTAACATAACCTAAATTTACCTAACCTAACCTTATCATATAGGTAAGAAACGGGTCAAGCTATGCTTTCGACTACCGAGTTTCAGTTACTTTTCAAGGTTACTCTACCGAACATTGCCGGAGACTGCTGATAAACACCTATGTTCCCACGGCGGCGGCGCGCAACGACTTACATGATGCGCTTCCCCCTTTTCATTGATCCCTGTAGATTTGTCCCTTTGGACTGGTCCCTGTTGACTAGCCCCTTTGGAAGGGCCCTTTTCGAATGGAGTCATTCTTGACGGGTCCCTGTGGACAGGTCCTTTTGGCTGATCCCTTTGGACTGGTACCTATGGACTGGCCCATGCAATTATCCAAATTATGTCAAAGGGTCCGGTCCAAAGGGATCAGCCAAAAGGACCTGTCCACAGGGACCCGTCAAGAATGACTCCATTCGAAAAGGGCCCTTCCAAAGGGGCTAGTCAACAGGGACCAGTCCAAAGGGACAAATCTACAGGGATCAATGAAAAGGGGGAAGCGCATCATGTAAGTCGTTGCGCGCCGCCGCCGTGGGAACATAGGTGTTTATCAGCAGTCTCCGGCAATGTTCGGGAGAGTAACCTTGAAAAGTAACTGAAACTCGGTAGCCGAAAGCATAGCTTGACCCGTTTCTTACCTATATGATAAGGTTAGGTTAGGTAAATTTAGGTTATGTTAGGTGAGCAGAGGTTAAGTCTTAAAATATTCCCTCTCTTATGTGTTCAAAGCCGATTCACTCTGAACAGTCAGCCAAAACTTTAAATATGTATTTATCATTACATAACGAATTAAAGCAAACTTAATTAATTATGAATGGCGTTTTTTGTTACTGTTCAATGTAGACAGAATATATGCATTAAATGATAGACTCAAGACAAAATGTTTTGATTGTTGACTTGCGTTATTGATAAATTGGTTTAATGTTAGGGGCAGTGCACACTTTCCATGTCGATAATTTATATAGGCTAGAAGGATGGTGTTGCAAACTTCTAATGTGTATTTCCAAATTTCATGCATAGTCTATTTCATAGAATTTTCCTGTAACTTAAAAGTTCATGCTGATTTTGTCTTTGTGTTTGACATTGCAACTACAATGGTTGATTGGATATTCTTTGTCAACTTTCAAATCATGTATTTCATGTCAGATATGTTGGAATTTGTGTTCATGTGTGAAGCTATCAAGTACCGATACCTAATTGGTTACACACAACTGTTTCATAATGAAAATCTGATGTCAGATATGTTGGAATTTTTGTTCATGTGTGAAGCTATCAAGTACCGATACCTAATTGGTTACACACAACTGTTTCATAATGCAAATCTTGATCTCTGATTCATTGGAGAACTGTTTACGCTTGTCTGAACTAAGACTAACTGACTACTCACTGCTAAGGTTTAGAAATTACATTTACTCAAATCACATTCTGGTAAAAAAGATCATGACTACTATAAACTGCTACCACTCTTCCACCACTTTGTTAACACTTTTCTACCATCTGACTCTCACTTTTGCTCTTACTTTAAACTGCACATACTACAAACTATCATTTTTATTATCGAGTTAACTTTACTAGAGGTTAGTTTATGCTCAACAGTCGACATGGAAGTATCAACGACTAGCTATGGTAAGCCATGTGCTTACTATAAAGGATATGCATATATTGTAAAACGAACTAATAAAAATGGAACTGTTATTTATTGCTGTTCGAAACAACGATCTAAAAAGTGTCGAGGAATGATTAAAACAAAAGGCTCCAACATACTTATTTCAATCGATCATCATTGTAAATCTCAAAATAATACTCATTTAAATGGACAAAATACTCTAACCAAGGTAAAAAAGCAAGACCAAGAAAAAAATAGTGTGGCTCAAGATAGTGCTTTGTTTGTTAAAGAGCATTTATTATCTCCTGAAAAAGACATGTTAGGACAGTGGTTAACGTCTAAGAAACCTCTAACACTATCAAAGACAACACAAACTATGCCAAAGGTTGTTGCATTGCAAGATGAACAAAAAGGATTAGATAGTAATAGTGATGATGATTATATTGATGATAATTATATTGATGATGATAACCATGATGATGATGATGATTATGATGATGATGATGATGAGGAGGATGATAATGGTTTACACCCAAAAAAATCATTTGTTAAATTTGTTTACTGGAACAATCCCAATAAGCTAATCCAGCGGCTTCAGTACTTGCATACCTGTAAACAGGCTGGTCATACTAAATATGAGGAAGAACTTTTGGATATAGAAAATGAGCTTCGTGATGCTAAAATTATAGTGTAATGAATCCATGTAACCGCTTAAACTATTTCTTAACAATACATGTAATATTTTCTACCACTTTGCTACCACTTTTCTAGTTTGCTACTACTTTTCTACCACTTTGCTACCACTTTTCTACTACTTTTCTACCACTTTTCTACCACTTTTCTAGTTTGCTACCACTTTTCTACTACTTTGCTAACACTTTGCTACCACTTTTCTACCACTTTGCTACCACTTTTCTACCACTTTTCTACCACTTTTCTACCACTTTGCTACAACTTTGCTACCACTTTTCTACTACTATGTTACCAATTGTCTACCACTTGTCTACCACTTTGCTACCACTTTTCTACCACTTTTCTATTACTTTTAACTGTACATATTAAATATAAAAGCCAACGCTAAATAATTCTATTACCAGAACAGAGATAACCTTTGTAGTGTGCAAATCATACTAACAGGTTAGTTACTACTATGGAACTTACTACAACTAACCGAGGTAAACAACGTTTACTCTATAAAGGCTACTCTTATAACTATAGACGACAAAATGTAAAAGGAATAATATTCTGGCGATGCTCAAAACAGAGGTCAACAAAATGTCGAGGCAATATGAAAAGTAGAAATGGTGTGGTTTTAAGTGTGAGTGATCATCAATGTAGTGCTCCAGACAAAACACTGATGGTGTTGGCAAAAAATTATCAGAATGCTAATAAGTTAGTACAAGAGAAAGATGTTGCTACTCAAAATAGTGCATTGATTGTTGAGCAACGTTTAACCCCTGTTGTAAAAGTTATGTTGTATCCATCTTCCACGCCTCAAGAGTCATCAACATCACAGACTATGCAAGAGGTAGTGTTGTTGTTGTTTTAAGGGGCTGAACTACAAAGTCATCTGCCTTATTATGCAAGTGGATCGAAAAGGACTAGATAGTAATAGACAAAAGAGAGTTGTAGTTTGTATATAACTATTGTACAAGTACTTACATTAAATAAATAAAAAAAAAGTGTATGGGTATTGTCTGTTTTTCTTAAATGCTATCCCTATGTCCCACTATTAATGCAATTGTTAACCATCAACAGTCTCTGACTATGTTCTCAAAGAGAGTGACCTTAAACAATACACTCTATCTATGGTTTGTGTACCGAGTACACAATAATACAGTGTGGTCAAGTCATGTTGAGGCAATAGTTATATCAGGTAAGGTATTCGAACCCTTGCTTTCTCGTACAGAAAATTTGAACTTAAGTCAAACACCATAACCACTCGGTCAACCTGACAGTTACTAATTTAATTATTTTTGTGGACTTGAGGGTTTATAAAACTTTTTCCAGTATACATTGACTAAACCACTTGTTTGTTTTGAAATATAGATTTTGTTTTGTTCGACCTTAACATTGCAGTTATGAGTCTTGTGAACTGGGTGTTTAATATAGGGTTAAAGGCATTTTAAAATAATTTTAGAAAAGCTCTTAGGTATCGTGTCATGGGTTTTAGTAATGCATTACTGTTCGTTGACTAACATTTACCGTTACACAACATTATTTTGGTGAGCTCTACATGTTGTTGTTTGAGTCGTCAGTCTTTTGACTGGTTTGATGCAGATCTCTATGCCTCGCTGCCCCGAGCGAAACGTCTCATCTCTATATAGCTACCACACCCTACATTCAAGGCTATCTGTTTAACATATTATAATCTTGAATCTCCCCTACAAGCTCTTGGGTTCAATTCCTAGATTTAACACAAACTTTTAAAAGCGGTATGACAACTAAAACTCAGTCTCGGGTGGTCCAAATAAGTAGAGAGGGTTTGATTCACACCTCAACCATTGAGCACCATGTTCTTTTAAAAAAAATAATGATAGCCATTTGTTCAATTTCACATTTCACACATTGCAATTTGTCAATTTTCCATTTGCATTTTTTTTAAATGACAGTTTGATGTTTTTCAATTTCATGATATGGAAACATGGATTTTTCCATTTTCATATTTACACATTTGTCAATTTCCCATTTGCATATATTTTCTTAAATGTCCGTTTAAGGTTTTTAAATTTTGTCTATATGGAAACATGGATTTTCCATTTTGCTGTTTACAAATTTTTTATAATTTATTTTGTGTATGTTGAAAAAAATCGATATTTCCAAAACAAGATTTTTTATTTTTCATTTTATGGTTTTGTAAATGATCTTAATGTGAGTGCTTGACCATGGATTTTCCATTTTGCTGTTTACAAATTTTTTATATATTTATTTTGTGTATGTTGAAAAACGATATTTCCAAAACAAGATTTTTTATTTTTCATTTTATGATTTTGTAAATGATCTTAATGTGAGTGCTTGACCATGGCAATAATACAGTCTATCTATGTGTTAGCGGAACCATAGAGTCTTATTACTACTGCAAGTAAGAATGTTTTACAAAATAACGGCTATCTACCACTGCATTTGAAAAACAAAACTATTGAAAAAAAAATACTATTTACCATTCATTCATATATAAGTGTTAATTCTCCCTCTGCCCACCCTACCTCATCGTATTTTCTCTGGTCAAACAATCAATGCTACCCATACATACACAAGCTTTCTATCTCTCTCTCTATATATATGTTTTCTCTGCTCCACAAGATAAAAATTATGGTTGCTGGATTGTATCCTGCACTGTTTCTGCGACATACCATTGCCAGTTCATAAAACCGTTAGGTAGTTCTCTACACATAGCGATTTTACCACTGCTCTACTTACGCCTTTTGCTTGTTTGGCTTTCTTACAGGCTAGTATGCGATAGGCGGCATTAACTGTATATCAAACCCAGTCCACCTTTGTATTTGCAATCTAAGTAATAATTTGAAAAGAGACAAGTGTAATCAGTTTTAAACATTATCTCTGCTTTTTTGTTTGTTTGTTTGTTTGTTTGTTTGTTTGTTTATGACATGTATATTAACCTAAAATCAAACCCTAGTCTACCTTAGTGAAAGGCTAACAGTTTAACCACTGCGTCACCATACCCTTCTTTCTTAGTTTGATTCATTCTAGGCCTTAGAGCTAGAAATCAAGTTACGATCTCCAGTGCAAGAGGCACATGTGCTCACCACTATAGCATGTAATGGTTAGCTGGTAACATTAGACAAACGAAAATGATTGTATTTCTGTTAGCCAAGCATTTCTGTCATTTGCCTACTGTGTGAGCACTACCAGCAAGACAGTTTAGTTTAGAACATGCGTGTGTGTATAGATTATTAGCCTCAAGTATTTAAAGCTTGTTGTGTGTAGCGACCAACTTGTTCAGTAACCACTGAGTAAGTTTTAACAGTTAACTCATAAAAACAGCATAGGATAGTTGCGTGTGTGTGGTTCATGTACTTAGGAATATGCATTAGCACCATGCGCTAGCTTTACCTTACCCTCTAGAGGTAGAGCGTTATCCCTTCCTTTGGACATTGCCAATGACTGCATTCCCCCACAAGTTTTACACTTAAGCCCTTGGCTTGTTCTTGATTAGGTTTTTGCTTTAGGCTTGGTTTGGTTCAGTTGGGTTTGATTCGACTTGGTTCAGTTTAGTTTAATGTAGTCACCATTTTTTAATTTTTAGCTACACTCTTTAACCAATTAAATAATGATAGTCTACTCCTAATTCTTGAATCGATAAATTGAATTTTGTGTGCACTGTTTGTCAATCCATGCCTACAACCTATACTCCCTATGTACTACAGTCAAATCGGAAAACAAGTTCCAATGGTCAAAGACGTGTCAGTCACCATACATATATCCTACAATAATTCTTTCTTTACCTAGCTAGATTTCGTCACTCACAGTAAACATCTTACATTATGGGTTTGCAATATATTAAGAAAAGCAAAAGTCCATGATCTTGTGGTTTTGGGTCTTTTTTGGGGAAATTCATAAGCCATAAAAAGAATGACATCATGTCAAGTTCTGAGTGGATCTTGTATGTCAAAATCCCATTATCGGTTTATAAAATCTCAAGGCCATGCCCTAGAAGTTTTGGATTATTTTAATCAATGAGTCCACCATAGGAAACATCGAAAATATAAATACCCTTAAAACAAGTCGTCCCATGACCCTCTCCGAACAATGCTTCGCAAAATATAAATTCATCCATTGAACATTGAACATGATCGGCAACATCATCCTAGCTTCCCCCTCCCACCATGGTTGCCATATCGTTTGACCTTCAAGTGTCCTCAGCATCTCTGTGCTTTTTTTCATTGTCCTGTCAAGTCAATGCATTCCAATAAGATCAAATAACATTCACATCCTGTCAGTCTGCCCCAGCAAGTTTGTTTTCTATACTCACTTCAAGCAATATATAACCAAGTTCTGTTTGTTCTATCTAAAGCCAACTTCATCTGATCAAGGAATTATCATTTGTCATGTCACTCATAATCGTTTACATGTTAAAGACCCCCTTCAGGGGGTTTAGGTATTAGGTATTCCATCATAGGAAAAATCGGAAAACGAACCCTCGACCCGCCGTCTCATCGAAATAGCGAATACTGTATTGGTATATCACCACCGTGGCCAGTAATAGCTTCGTTGAAACACGTGCCCAGTGGTATCGTCTCTTTCTATCTACAACCACTCGTCATGAACATTTTAGACAGATTTAAGAAAAGTTTTAAAAACTGAAATGATTTCAACATAAGTGTCGTTAGGCCCTTTCGCATTTTTTTAAACATAAATACTATATTCGAAAGGGGGGGGGAGGAATGGGGCGTCACCCCGAGTCCTACGACCCCTCGTATACGTCTCTGGCGTTATTGGTTTGTGAAATATAACAAAAAGTCTAAAATCACGGTTTTACAACAAAAAATTCTGTTTCCCTCATTCTCAAAAACTTTAACCTATTACAAAAAAAAAAAAAAGGGTTTCGAGACAAGCCATTTGACACGTCATAGGACCAAATCCGACCATGCATTCGTGAGATATCGGAAAAGTCTAAAATCACGGTTTTACCCCCAAAAAGCCTGTTTCCCTCATTCTCAAAACTTTAACCTATTAATAACATGTATAGGGCTTCGAGACAATCGATTTGACACGTCACACGTCCAAATCCGACCTTGCGTTTGAGAGATATCGGCAAACGTCGTAGGAAAGTAGGCGACTATCTGGCTCTCTCCTCACCACCAAAACCCCTTCTTATCAATCATATTTTTCAAAGAGCTCGCCCTCTTACAAAAATCCCAAGTGCGCATGCGTAAAAAACAAAAACAAAAATGTTCATCCATAGCGACAGCCAGAAAAACGCATGCGCGATATGAGCAACAACATTTAAGTTCATTTTAGCAGCGCACCTTATACATGTCGTATTTGAAAAGAGACTTTCACTAAAAATTACAATTTCACCCCCTAGTAGGGATAGGTTTCATTTAGGGGTTGAAATGAGTGGTCCATAGCAAAGCCCCCGTCAGCCCGAGTCCAACGACACCTCATTTGTCAAAATCGGACTATGGGTTCGCGAGATATTGGCTTGGACTCACGCGGCGGCCATGACACTAAGCAGAATCGGCACTCCTCCACTACTGACTATGTATATTATACGTCCCGTATAATCTGTATCCCTCACTATTCTCCAGCACATATGCTGTTTTGCAGATACGTTTGGAAACTATAAATGTTACTGCGTCACCTGCTTCCAACCTTGCCAGTGGCTCCCTTAAATGAACGTCATCACGTTGCTCTACCTACCTATTTCTCAGTGTCTGTAACGATGCCCTGTTGCTGCTGTCCACATATATTAACCCTACTTTCCTCTGGTGTCACACCTCTACTCGACACTCTATGACCTAAAAATGTCACTTCTGACTGACAGAATGACGACTTAGACAGCTTCAAAGTGAACCCTGCCTGATCTAACTTCTGAAAAACTATATCTAAATGGCGTAGATGCTCCTCAAAACGGCGTGAACTAATTACCATATCATCAATGTAAATGGTTACAAACTCTCCTGTGTCATCCCCTAATGCGATGTTTAAAGCCCTAATTAAAGCTGCTGAACTACTCTTTAACCCATAAGGTGTTCTACAAAATTGATAAAGGTTATATTTATGACTAAAAGCTGTAAATGGTCTATCTTCGTACATAAGTGGCACTTGCCAAAAACTGGAACTCAAATCTACACAAGTGAAATATTTCTTCCCCTCAAATGTTTGCATTAATTCCTCTATTGACATAGATTTCAGCTGATCTGAACTAATCCTACTGTTAACCAAACGAGCGTCTATACAAATACGAACTGTTCCGTCGGCTTTGGGTACCGTAATCAAAGAATTAACATACGGACTATTAGAGTGCTCAATAATCTCATCTTCAAGCATCTGGTTAATTTGTGCCTCAACTGCACTCTGATAAGCGAAAGGTACAGGATATCTATGCCCTGTGAATACTGACCTATCTATAACGTTCAATGAATGTGTATAGCAATTGGCCATACCAATGCGATCCTCAAAAACTCTCCTATTACACAATAACACATCATAGAGCCGAACACACTGTTCATCCTGTATATTTCCCTGAAATGCAGCATCACGTAACGAGTCCTCTAGACTACCGTTCGTAATCACACTGCCCACAAAACATGGAGAACCCCGCTCTACGGCTGGCGATATCTCATTTAAAGTACAAATTACACCTACAATACTACTTCTCTGAATATGGTCATTGAACGCTACTTCTACTTCAGAATCACCCCATTTAAATTTCAAACTCCCTACATCATAACATAAGTTACCAGACACTCTACTTAGCCACTCTGAACCCAAGATAACACTGAATACTAAATTTGGAATTACAAGACAAATCTGCTTTTCTACATGATTATTAATTTTAATGTCTACTAAAACTTGATTAGAAATTACTTTAGACCTCTTCCCAACAGCTGTGATAACAAAAGTGCTTTTAATTGGCATCTCCTCAAAATTTACTCCAGTTCCTTTCATTTTATCATAAAATGCACTACTTATGCAACTCTTCATACAACCACTATCAATTAAAACATCTGTGTACGCCTCGCACACGTTAAATTTAACTATGGGGCTCTTACTAACCACTTCCTGAATAATACCTTCATCATTTAGTTCATGTAATAATTCATTTCTTACATTTAGGTCATAGGGTTCCTGTATAATTGTATGGACAGGGCATGTTACAGACTGAGATTCTGACCTTACTTCGCAGCCTGGTTCGCGTTTAAAGAACCGCTACAGCTGGCTGTAGTACTACTAACTACTGCACTGGTCTGGTTGTTCTGGGCTGTGTTGTCATTGAGTGGCTGTATATTACCACCACTAGGCTGTCCTCTTCCTTGACCCCTATTCTGGTTGTAATTATTGTCATTATAATTTCTTCCTTGATTTCCCCTGAAATCATTATTTCTCCCTTGATTTCCCCTGAAATCATTATTTTTCCCTTGATTTCCCCTGAAATCATTGTTCCTCCCTTGATACTGATTACCATAGCCATTTCCTCTGTTCTGATTTAGCTGATTATTATTATTATTTCTATTTTGAGCGTTGGCCCCTTCACCACCGTTCCCTTGAACTTCCTGATGCCTGGCTTCATTAGGCCTATTATTATTATTACCCTGGTTCCTATTGAAATTGTCCTCATAACCCCCTCTCCCTAGTGCATCAAATGTGCTTAACAAATTTTCTACTTGTGATATAGTCTTTACATTCTGGATACAAGCAGCCTCCTTGATCCTATAGGGAAAGTGCCTAAGTAGCAACCTCACCACATCACTTTCCTCCTTCAAGCCATCCAGATATTTACACACTAATACCTGCCCTAAAAAGTATTCGGTCATGGTGGAGCTTCCTTTAGGGTTATATTTACCACACACTACTCCCTCACGATGCTGCGACTGAATAACCTCATTCCAGAACTTTTCACAGAATTTCATTTTAAAATCATTAATATCAGTAAACTTGTCTCTGTAGACAGCAAACCAATTCCTCGTTTCCCCCACAAACACTTGTTCTAAAATTTCAACTACTTGGCACCGCTCAATACTATCATTTTCCAACCTCTCCCCGAATGTATTTTCTATAGTATTCATGAACTCCATTGGGCATCCCTGTCGATTGCTGAACTTACCCAGTTCTACCTCCCTGTGTGTGCTATTCACAAAAACTGGCCTATTCTGACTATTTTCTTGCATGATCCTAGCTTTTAATTTTAATTCTAATTCTGCGATTTTCTCCTCAGCCTTCCTCTCAATACTGTTTACTGTTACTTTAATGTTTCCTTCTGATTCTTCTACTTTATCATATAGCTTTGCTTGTTTCTCCTCAATCTTGCTAATGCTCTCTCTATTACTCCCAGGGGCCGATAACCTCGATGTTAGGCCCCTTAAAACAACAATTATCATCATCATCATCTATTACTCTCTCTTAAATCATTTACTTCTGCAACTATTTGCGAGTGGACTTTCTCATTCTACCCCCCAGCTGTTCCTTAACCTCTTTTGTTGCTACCTGAATTTTGTCAATTTCTCCCCCCAATTGTTTTTTGACCTGCTGTGTTTCCAGTTGCACTAGTTCTTTTAAATTTTCAGCCTGTGTACTGATTCTAATTTCTAACTCCTCCTGTACTTTTCCTAATTTTCTGTCTACATCTGCAATAATCTCTTTAGCCTTCTCTTCCATCACCCCCTTGATCTCACCTCTAATCAGTTCGAATTTATCACTAATTTCCCTACTGTTTTGTTCTAATTTAGCATTTAAAGTTTCAGTACTCTCTCTATTTTCCCTACTATTTTGTTCTAATTTAGCATTTAAAGTTTCATTACTCTCTCTATTTTCCCTACTATTTTGTTCTAATTTAGCATATAAAGTTTCATTACTCTCTCTATTTTCCCTACTATTTTGTTCTAGTTTAGCGTTGTTTTGTTCCAGTTTAGCATTTAAAGCGTCTGTACTTTATTTTCCCTACTGTTTTGTTCTAATCTTGCATTTAAGGCATCACTACTAACTTTGTTCTGATACATAAACTCGAGAAGTAAAGTTTTTAATTCTGGTTGGCCACCTACACTCCCTGTTTCAGTATCGGGATTTACCTCCGCTACCCCGGTACTACCATCACTCGACATACTGCTCGTATCATCACTCTCCAGTTGATGACCACTACGTTACCTCATCTGTCTTTCTTTCTCATCCCCCATAATGATATACACTGATAAAGACAAATAACCCCCAAAATACAGGCACAGAAATATATACCCTTCTCCTTCCACAAATGTTATTAGGTTTTCATCCCCAAGTTGTCAGCGACAAATGAAACGGTTTGACTGGACCTTAACTGTTGGGTGATAAATGTAACTGTTTATCTTTGCCTAAGCTATGTTGTTTTAATGAGCGCCAAGACCTCAATGCAATGTTGAAATCTAAATTTGTATTTAACAACGTCTAGCTCTGGTAGAACACCTTCAAGAATCTATTCACTCAGATCGTGGTATGATTTGATCATTAACCCAACAAACAATTGTATCAGGAGAAGGAATTGGTCTATATCTAATGCTACCTACTGAAGACAAAGATTGCATTGTTAAAAGAAATGAATTTATTATATAAAACAAGTATTGCAAAATTAATAATAATAATAATAAGTTTAAAATTTAAATTGGAGCGTTGCGATTTTAATATTACCGATAGAGAATTACGTGAGAGCGGAGTCTGATAAATTACTGATTTTACTCTTATTCCCAAGCTATGAAGTTACTGAAATACTGAATTTAAAACAAAGAGAAATGAGAGATTGAGTAGTTCTGCGTCATTCGCGCTTACCACTGGAAATTGCCGAAGCATTTCCCTCGTACTGGATGATGAAGAGAGCTTCCCACTGTTTCCTGGACGCCGTCATCTTCTTCGATATTTGATGATATACTGCAGATTTGATAACTCTATGGTCCGAACATCGGAGCCATACACTCGTACAACCACACTGGTTAAGTTTTACAAAGATAGTCCTCCACTCCACGGAACATCGGAGCGACTCCTACGTGCAACCGTACTGGTCAAGTCTTATACAGATTGTCCTTTATTCCACGGCGCGCCAAACGATATATGCCCTGGTCCGCTTCCCACTCCAGTGCCGACTTCCAGCTTACGTGGTCTCCACTGATTGGCTGCTCCCCACGTGCTACTTCCCCACCTCTGGCTCATTACACTCGGCGGGAGGGTGAAGTCGATTGCCGTTCCATACTATCCGCCTTTCCTTGACGCTGCGACCCAGGCTTGCGTAATGCTTCTTGACAAGAATCAGCCTGTATCTGAATTCCCAGTGAGTCATGTCTCTCATAATACCCTAACTGACGAAACTCCGTAAAATTCCGCAATCACATAATTTTCTATGATAATGTCGTTCGTAATAATTTGCTTGATAGTGTTTTCTAAGACATAGAAAACCTATCTGTATGCTTATAATTTTATAAAAATGCTCCAAAAAATACCTTAATAATAATAATAATAATAATAAATTAACATGAAAAATTCTCTTGGCTGAACAATTTGCCACGTAAATAAATATAGATTGGCTTCCTACTGACTTATGCCAGTGGCATAACAACCCCTCGAAAAACACGTTACAATGGGCAAAGTACGGCCCACGGGCCAAGTGCGGCCTTTGAGCTAGTCTAATCCGGCCCGCGACATGGCTTCGAATTATACTACCTAGAATTACGCATAGTTCATATTTGCTGTTCTGTATACCTAGAAGTGAAAAACTATTTCAATCTCATTGTGTTTATGCGTTTTGTGTAATATCATTTAGTGCGAAAAATCTCCATGACGAATTTGAATGAAGATTTCAAAACTTCAAAGTTATTAAACAGGACTTGGATGTTTTCAGCTTGCCATTTAATGTTGACTGTGAAACAGTAAAATCAGAGTTGCAGCTTGGAACTGATTGAGTTTAACAACGAATTAAAGCAACTATTCCTCAACGTTTCGAAAATTGAGTTCCCCAAGACCTTACCAAAATCAAGCTTCCCAAACTTGAAATCTCATGCACAAAAGATAACTGCCATGTTCGCATCTTACTATATCTGTGAACAGGTGTTTTCTACAATGAAGCTTTGCAAAAATATGCAGACTGTTTCCCAAATGTTTCTCATTTGTATGCGGGATGTTTGCAGACTTTTTGAAAACATTCTACATACAATCGGGAGACTCGAGTGATGTTTGGAAACAGTCTGCATACAGTTTGCATACAATTGACATACAAATGACAAACAAATCTCGTGTTTCAAGAGACAAGATAAAATGTTTTCTGTTTTCCAACGAAATGGAAAACACGCATACAAGAAACAAGTATTTTGTCTCAAGTCTTCCTGTGTGGACGTGTTTTGAAACTGTAGACAGGATATAAACCACAGACGCATCCAGCTAGCCACGTTTTTCCACATCATATTGTGTTGATTTAGTTTCAATTTCCCATCCTTCTTTATGGTGCACCATATAAGGTTCAATAACAAGGGACTTTTTGTTTTTACGCTATACATTTCGTGTGTCTTTGACATTTATTAATTCATATTGGCTGATGATGGGACCAAAACTAATTAGGCCTTGAAACATGTCCCACCAATGACCACACAGTGATCTCATTATATTGCCAAATTTCACCCTCTCCCCACAAAAAAAAAATAGCGGTTGTTATATGAAATATTAGTAGAATGAGTATTTTGGTTAATTATTCGACTAATACAAGAGGTATATTTAGACACAATCCCCCTCCCACCATGATCATTTCACTTTGATCCCCCAATTTACACATTCGCAGACTTTATAAGAAATCACCCTGTGGTAAAGGTATGAATGTGGACTAAAGGTCTAATTCTGGTGTGGACGCAAAACAAGTAACATACTTGTATCGGATACAATGTTTCAATACAGTCTGCATACTATATGCAGACTTGTATGGAGACTGTTTCCAGACTCCAAAGTAGTATACATACATTCGATCTAAATTACATCTCGCGATTGTTTTCAACTTCAATTGCATTTTGTAAAGATTGACAATCTAAATTGCTTTTTGGTAAGTCTTTCAATGCAGGTAGCCGGGCCTTTTAGTGAGAATTTTGAATTTCAATTGCATTTTGTAAGTATTTTCAACCAAAACCGCATTTCGCACGAATTTTGAATCTAAATTGCATTTTGTTTGGTGGGCATTTTGCACATATTTTGATTCTTAATTGCATTTTGTGGGTATTTTGAATCTAAATTACATTTTGTCAAGTATTTTCAATCTAAATTGCATTTTGTAAGTATTGTCAATCCACATGAGTCGTTTGAATCTACCGTACATTTTGTAAGCATTTTCAACTTCAATTGCATTTTGTAAGTATTTTGAATTTCAATTGCACATTGTGAATAATTTGGATTGGAACTGGGATATTTCAATCTGAATTGCATCGTGTATTTTCAATTTCAATTCCATTTTGTACGTAATTTCGATCTCATTTGCATTTTGTAAGTATTTTGAATTTCAATTGCATTTTGTAGGTATTTCGACGCTACATTGCATTTTGTACGTATTTTGAACCTAGCCTTCATTTTGTGGGTATTTTTCAATCTATTCCTTTTGTGAATCTTTTCATTCTAAATTCCCTTTTGTAAGAACATTTTGTGAGTTGTTTCAATCTGAGTTCCTTTTTGTAAGTATTTTCCGTCTCACTTAATTTTCGTTCTGGTTTCCGTTTCATTATCATTTTCGCTATCACCCATATCATTAGGGGCCGATAACCTAGATGTTAGGCCCCTTAAAACAACAATTATCATCATCATCATCATCAGTATACATACAGTCTTCATACAGTTTTCAAATAGTTTGCATACAGTAGGTATGCAAACAGTCTATATACAGTCTGCAAACAAATCTGCCGGTGTGGACTAGGTTTAACAAATAATGAAGGTGTGTTCTTTTTTCCTACGTTTGCTACCATTTGTAGCCTATAAGTTTTGTTTGATTTAAAATTCAGAAATACAAAGTTTATAATCTATCTATAAACATTTATTGTTCTTTTTTTCACCTCACCTAGATTACTTTGTATTGCATCTGGCCCTGCCCCAAGAAGTTTGCCCATGTCCGCTATAGATAAGCCAAAACCGACCGCGTAACATTTTGTGCACGACCGACTGAGTGTTAAACTAGGAGCTTGCTTGCTTACCTGCCACTGCAGCTGCCTCCTGCGTGACAGGCTCCACGGAAGGCTTGATCATCACAGGCATCTCTGTTGTTGAGTGGGACATCATATCAGTGATCTTCTCACACTTGCACATTCCAGACGGTTCACATGAACACACCCCTGCTGCCGACATGATTCCTCGAGAGGAGTTTGATCCCTTCATTCCCGTTCCACTCACTGCAAGGGACAAAAGTGATGAGCCTCTCAAATACAGGTTTGGATTGCTTTCCTACACACACAGAAAGTAAAAGCCATAAGATCAGGTTCATGTACAGCTCTTGTGTTTTTAACTGGGCTGTAGTGCCAGGGGTTATTGTTATTTTTACTGGTGACTTCAGCCTCTCAAACCATCTATTTTATTTGTTTCAATTTTTAGAGTATTATTTAAGGCAACTGAATGTAACACAATTACACCTCAAAGATGGGCAGGAATGTCAAAAGAATTGTAAACAAGAAAAATCAAATTTACAACACATATTATTAGCCTATTTTCAATTTTGAAAAAATAGGCTTATGAGATCACCTTTTGTCCGTGTGTGTGTGCGTGTGTGTGTGTGTGTGTGTGTGTGTGCGTGTGTGTGTGATTCGTGTGTGTGTCCCCCCCTAATAAAATCGAAACGGCTGGAGCGATTTCAATGAAACTCGGGAAGTTCATAGCGCTATTCCCGGCGACCTCGACCGTGCCCTTCAAATTTTGTTACGTCTCTCCAATCCAACATGGCGGCTGTGCGAAATATTTCACTAGCATTCAATATCTCCGAAACTATTACCGATATCGCCCTGAAATTGTGTACGGTGATAAAGGGCACTACTAGAAGTTCACCTATGAGACTTTCAAAAACCTGGTGACTACAAAACCAACATGGCGGCCAAGCGAAGTTGAGATATTTAAATAGACTTTTCTCGCGATTTAACTATCTAAATGTAATGAAACTTGGTACAGCAAATGTTTATACACATTGTAATGCACTAGAGTCTAATTTAGTTCAATTGTTTACATAACCTCAAAATGGCGGCTGTGCGAAATATTTCACTGACATTCTATATCTCCGAAACTATTACAGATATCACCCTGCAATTTTGTACGGTGATAAAGGGTACTGATACAGGTATACCTATGTATATTTCATAAACCTGTAAAGTACGAAACGAACATGGCGACCAAGCGAATTTAAAATATTTTAATAGACTTTTCTCGTGATTTAACTCTCTGAGCGCAGTGAAATGTGGTACAGTAATTGATTTTGCAGATTGTAATGCACTGCCATCTAATTTAATTCAATTGCTTACATAACCTCAAGATGGCGGCTGTGCGAAATTTTAAAATTAAGTTTTAATTTCTTGTGTCGTAATCATGCGATCGAAGTGAAAGTTTGAATAATGAACCTAGGCAATAATTGTCCTTGAATGGTACATAACTCTAGGCCTATACACATAACACTCCTAAATGGTGAGCTCCCGAAATATTTAGACGGTTCTCAATATCTATGAATCTTTTATAGCAACCAAACTGAATTTTTTAATGTTCATAGAGACTATGAACATATGTTCACCTATAGGACTTTCAGGAACTTGGTGAGCACAAATCCAACATGGCGGCGACGCGAATTATAAATATTTAAATGGACGTTTCTCGCGAATTAACTATCCGAGTGCCGTGAAACGTTGCACGTTAAATGCTTATACAAATGTTGATCCACTGGCATCTAATTTATTTCAATGGTTTGCATTATCACAAGATGGCTGCTGTGCGTAATTTTAAAATCTCGTTTTTACTTCTTGTTGTCTAATCATGCGATTGAAGTTTGAATACCACACGTACACAATAATCTTAATGTAATAGTACAAAAATAAAAATCCAACCTGGCGACCATCTGAAATATTTAGACGGTTCTCAATATCTACGAATCTGTTACAGCAATTAAACTGAAATTTTGTATGTTGATTGTGGCAGTTAACATAAGTAGGATATATGAAAATAGGCTGTATAGTTCTTCACGGAACTACTTGTTTGACATAAAATTATTACCAATATGTTTGAAGGCAAAGTTTTAGAGAGGAGGTACTTGGAAGACATCAAGGACAGAACGGGATTCAACTGTTATTAAGTCGTGAAACGTACAGTAGGCTACATGATAGATAGGAATGGTCTCATTAACAAGGGTCTTTAGGACATGAATAAATGAATGAAGTATTCTTACCAGCTTGCCACGGTGGGTGAGTGGTTATCGTGTCGGACTACCAACCGCAAGCTTGCCCGTTCATTCCTGGCCATGTTAAGTGACTTTTGAAAGGTGACAAAAATCACGGCACGCATGACATACGTTATTGGAATGTTCAAGAACCCATTTGAATTCATTAGGCCATGTTCATAATGTCAAAATTAATCTCGGGATTTTCCGCCAACACAAAAGTTCCTCCTTTCTCTACTAGAAAGCACTATAATATCAAGGAGCTTAGATACCTAACCCCCTTGACTTTCATAGTGCTCCAAGGAACGACAAAATTCGACATGCAAGCTGCCTTCTGGGCGTCAAATAACAAAGCACTAGAGGCATACGTTTATATTATTATTACCAGCCAGCACTATTACACTAGAAAGCAAACATACGGTAGTCTAAAGGCCACTCGGGATATCATGTTCTGAACATTATCACTCGAACACAAAGTACCAGTTTCAGCAGGTTACCAGCAACCTATAATGGATTAAGTCAATGCCTGAAAACTGAACACTTTTCATAATTATAAGAGTTGCCCAAATGAAGTATGCAGTATATCTCCTACACAGAGTCGCCTTGTCTATTTTAGCAAATGTCCCAGCCCATCTCAAGGCTCTGGATAACTTGATCAAAAAGCATCCCAAACAAGATGTTCAGTAAAGAACATATAGCCTACTTTCTCCTAAATGCATGGGTATTGTTATAACTCTTTGTCCTTTTAAAGGAGTATGAATGAATGTTGGTTGTAGTAGCTTGTTGAAATACAACGTGCTATAGGGATATTAAACATGAATAAGAGGTGCCCTTTGCTAGAGCTACCTAAGTACCAAATTTCGTTCAATTCGGTTTCACCGTGTTTGAATTGATAGGGGGAATCGATTTGCACACATACCTGGCCACCATCTGCAAACTATTGGGCTGATGTTCTTGCAGTTTGGTCTGAATATGTTTCCCACATAAAGATATGGTGTTGCAAAATTTGGTAGAGACTAGATTATTAGGTTGGTCGTAATTACATTTTAGCTTTAAACATTTGGGTGGCCGCGATTACGTTTCCGTCAAGATAGCGGTGATATAAAACATGACACTGAGGTGCCCTTTGCTAGTGCTACCTCTGTACCAAATTTCGTTCCATTCGGTTTCACCGTGTTCGAATTGATAAGGGGAATCGATTTTCACACAAAGATGGCCGCCATCCGCAAAATATTAGGCTGATGACCTATTAGTTTGGTCAAAGGATGCTCCCTCCATAAAGGTATGTTGTTGCTAAATTTGCTAGAGATCGGATGATCAGGGTAATCGTAATTTGATTTAAGCTTTGAACATTTGTGTGGCCGCCATTACGTTTCCGTCAAGATGGCGGCGATATAAAACATGACACTGAGGTGCCCTTTGCTAGTGCTACCTCTGTACCAAATTTCGTTCACTCGGTTCCACCGTGTTCGAATTAAGAGGGGGAATCAATTTTGACATAAAGATGGCCGCCATCCGCAAACTAATAGGCTAATGGCCTATTAGATTAGTCAAAGGATGCTCCCTCCACAAAGGTATGTTGTTGCCAAGTTTGGTAGAGATCGGATGGTTATGTTAGTCGTAATTTGATTTAAGCTTTAAACATTTGTGTGGCCGCCATTAAGTTTCTGTCAATATGGCGGCGATATAAGATGCCCTTTGCTAGTGCTATCTCTGTACCAAATTTCGTTCCATTCGGTTTCACCGTGTTTGGATTTATAGGGGGAATCGATTTTCACACAAAGATGGCCGCCATCCGCAAACTATTAGGCGAATGACCTATTAGATTGGTCAAAGGATGCTCTCTCCACAAAGGTATGTAGTTGCAAAATTTGGTAGAGATCGGATGATTAGGTTAATCGTAATTTGATTTAAGCTTTGAATATTCGTGTGGCCGCCATTACGTTTCAGTCAAGATGGCGGCGATATAAAACATGACACTGAGGTGCCCTTTGCTAGTGCTACCTCTGTACCAAATTTCGTTCCATTCGGTTCCACCATGTTTGAATTAATAGGGGGAATCAATTTTGATATAAAGATGGCCGCCACCCGCAAACTATTAGGCTAATTACCTATTAGATTGATCAAAGGATGCTCCCTCCACAAAGGAATGTTGTTGCAAAGTTTGGTAGAGATCGGATGGTTATGTTAGTCGTAATTTAACTTAAGCTTTGAACATTTGTGTGGCCGCCATTACGTTTCTGTCAAGATGGCGGCGATATAAATCATGACACTGAGGTGCCCTTTGCTAGTGCTACCTATGTACCAAATTTCGTTCATTCGGTTCCACCGTGTTCGAATTAATAGGGGGAATCAATTTTGACGTAAAGATGGCCGCCATCCGCAAACTATTAGGCTAATAACCTATTAGATTGGTCACAGGATGCTCCCTCCATTAAGGAATGTTGTTGCAAAGTTTGGTAGAGATCGGATGGTTATGTTAGTCGTAATTTATTTTAAGCTTTGAACATTTGTGTGGCCGCCATTACGTTTCTGTCAATATGGCGGCGATATAAAACATGACACTGAGATGCCCTTTGCTAGTGCTACCTCTGTACCAAATTTCGTTCCATTCGGTTTCACCGTGTTTGAATTAATAGGGGGAATTGATTTTCACACAAAGATGGCCGCCATCCGCAAACTATTAGGCTAATGACCTAGTCATTTGGTCAAAGGATGCTTCCTCTATAAAGATATGTTGTTGCAATATTTGGTAGAGATCGGATTATTAGGTTAATCGTAATTTGTTGAAGCTTTGAACATTTGTGTGGCCGCCATTACGTTTCCGTCAAGATGGCGGCGATATAAAACATGACACTGACGTGCCCTTTGCTAGTGCTACCTCTGTACCAAATTTCGTTCATTCGGTTCCACCGTGTTCGAATTAATATGGGGAATCAATTTTGACATAAAGATGGCCGCCATCCGCAAACTATTAGGTTAATAACCCATTAGATTGGTCAAAGGATGCTCCCTCCATAGAGGAATGTTGTTGCAACGTTTGGTAAAGATCGTATGGTTATGTTAGTCGTAATTTAACTTAAGCTTTGAACATTTGTGTGGCCGCCATTACGTCTCTGTCAATATGGCGGCGATATAAAACATGACACTGAGATGCCCTTTGGTAGTGCTACCTCTGTACCAAATTTCGTTCCATTCGGTTTCACCGTGTTTGAATTAATAGGGGGAATTGATTTTCACACAAAGATGGCCGCCATCTGCAAACTATTAGGCTAATGACCTAGTCATTTGGTCAAAGGATGCTTCCTCTATAAAGGTATGTTGTTGCAAAATTTGGTAGAGATCGGATGATTAAGTTAATCGTAATTTGATTGAAGCTTTGAACATTTGTGTGGCCGCCATTACGTTTCCGTCAAGATGGCGGCGATATAAAACATGACACTGAGGTGCCTTTTGTTACTACTACCTCTGTACCAAATTTCGTTCCATTCGGTTGCACCGTGTTCGAATTAATAGGGGGAATCGATTTTCACACAAAGATGGCCGCCATCCGCAAACTATTACGCTGATGGCCTATTGGTTTGGTCAAAGGATGCTCCCCCCATAAAGGTATGTTGTTGCAAAATTTGGTAGAGATCGGATGATTAGGTTAGTCGTAATTTGATTTAAGCTTTGAACATTTGTGTGGCCGCCATTACGTTTCCGTCAAGATGGCGGCGATATAAAACATGACACTGAGGTTTCCTTTGCTAGTGCTACCTTTGTACCAAATTTCGTTCAATTCGCATTCACCGTGTTCGAATTGATAGGGGGGGGGGGGACAGACATTCAGAGTACACACACTCACACACACACAGACACACACACACACACACACACACACACACAGACTCACACACACACATACACACTCACACACACACATACACACACACAGACAGACACACTTTTTTCGCCCTGTGTTGATCTCATAAGTCTACTTTCATTTTTTGCAAAAATCGAAAGTAGGCTAAAAATGTCAATGGAGTATACAGTCTTCTTATATAGTACTAGTTGTACCCGGCATGCATTGCAATACTAACTTTAATGTTTCCATCATTTTAATACAATACAAATTGTCTAAACCTTTTGGCTTGACTTGCCTCATTGATTCGAGTATTATTCTCCATTTTAGGTCCGTATTGAATATTGTATTGTAAGGACGGAAACATTAAAGTTAGTAGAATATTCAATAAGGACCTAAAATGGAGAATAATACCCTATTGCGTTGCAATGCCAAACAAATATAGTGTTGGCGTTGTAACTTAGTTTGTTGAAGTGCTTTTGAATACACAATATTTATTTTTTTATTTTTCCGTTAACTGCCTCTAAACTTTTGTAAAATGGATTTACTAATTCAGAAATACTCGTGGGAGCGTGCACAACAACTCACCAAAGTTTCATCACAATCAAATGAATGGTATATGAACGCATACGGGACTTTCAAATGATTGTTGAATCTACTCGTATCATACCTATTGTAATATGGCTTTACTACGTCAGAAACCTTTGCAGAAACGTGCACAACAGCTCACCAAGTTTCATCGCAATCGGATGAATGGTAGGTTATATGAACGCACACGGGACTATGTTGAAACGATTCACGTGTCGACACTCTTTAGTTGAATCTACTCGTGTGCCACCTATTGAAAATTGGATTTACTAATTCATAAACCTTCACAGGAGAGTACACAACTCACCAAAGTTTCATCACAATCGGATGAATGGTATATGAACGCATACGGGACTTTGTTGAAACGATTTACGTGCTGTCGCTCATTAGTTGAATCTACTCGTGCGCTACCAATTGTAAAATGGATTTACTGAATCAGCAACCTTCGTGGGAGTGATAACAAAAATTCACCAAATTTAATTGCAATCGCATGATTGGTACATGAACGCATATGGGATTTTATTGAAACGATATGCGCGCCTTTACTCATTTGTTGAATCTACTCGTGCGCTACCTATTGTAAAATGGATTTATTAAATCTGAAACATTCGCAGGAGTGTGCACAACAACTCATCAAAGTTTCATCGCATTCAGATGAATGGTATATGATCGCATACGGGACCGTATTGAAACGATTCACGTGCCGTCATTCATTTGTTGAATCTAATCATACGCTACCTATTGTAAAATGAATTTAATAAGTTAGAAACCTTCGCGGGAGTATACACAACAACTCACCAAAGTATTTCGCAATCGGTTGAATGGTATATGAACGCATACGGGATTTTGTTTAAATTATTCATGTGCAGTCACTCATTTGTTGAATCTACTCGTGCGCTACCTATTTTAAAATAGATTTACTAAGTTAGAAGCCTTCATGGGAGTGGGAACAACAATTCACCAAAATTTCATCGAATGTAATGAATGGTTTATGAACAAATGTGGGACTTTGTTGAAACGAATCGCGCGCCAACACACATTATTTTGTTAAAACTACTCATGCGCTATCTTTTGTAAATTGGATTTACAAAGCCTATAACCATCCCGGGAGTGTGCACAACTCACCTAAGTTTCATCGCAATCGGATGGATGGTACATGAACGCATGAGGCCTTTGTTGAAACGAATTGCGCGCCAACACTCATTTGTTAAATCTAATTGCGCAATATCTATTGTAAATTGGATTTACTATGCCTATAACCATCCTGGGAGTGTGCACAACAACTCACTAAAATGTTATCGCTATTGGATGAATGGTGTATGAACGCATAAAAGATGAACAAACAAATTCACTATTTGAGCCAAAGGGCCTAAATTAAGGGAATGGAGAGGGCTGTCTGAAATTTCAAGTAGTTAGTTTTAGTCGTCTTGTTACAAATGGTAAGTATCTACTCGTGCGCTACCAACTGTGAAATGCGAATCTTTTTTGAAACGATTTGTGCGCCAACACTCATTTGTTCACACTACTCATGCTCAATCTATTTTAAATTGGATTTACTATGTCTACAACCATCCCGGGAGTCGGCACAACAACTTACCTAAGTTTCATCGCAATCGGATGGATGGTATATGAACGCATGCGGGCCTTTGTTGAAATTAATCGCGCGCCAACACTCATTTCTTAAAACTACTCACGTGCTATCTATTGTAAATTGGATTTACTATGCGTATAACCATCCCGGGAGTGTGCACAACATCTCACCAAAATTTGATCGCAATCGGATGAATGGTTCATGAACGCATAAAAGACAAACAAACAAACATTTTTTTATATATTATCATCTAGGATTACAGGATGGAGCCGCGTAGCATATCGGTTATTATTCCCCGACGTTTCGGCTGACATTGCAGCAGCCTTAATCATAGGTAGGTTCGAGTTGGTGTCCGCACTCAAACTAACGGTTATTGCCAGTCAGAGGTGCTTCCTTGCCCTGCATTGTCGTCACGTTGCTCTCTGATTGTTCCGCGCCCCTGGCAGTTGCGTGGTATGAGAACTTTCCAAATGTTGCTAAGTTTGAAACCATCTTTATGATTGAAGTTATTGGGATGCTTCACGACCTCTATTGCCTCTCTAATTAACCTGTTTTGATATCCGGGAATTTTAGCAACAGTTTCAACCTTATCAAATTCGATGGCGTGTCTCGTGACGTCAGCATGTTCAGCTATTGCAGATCTGTAGTTTATCTGTTTCGTGTCTCGAATGTGCTCTGAAATCCTAATAGAAACGCGTCTTATAGTTTGTCGAATGTAAACCTGTCCACAAGAGCACAGCACTTTGTAAACTCCTGCGTCCTGGTTTGTCTGCTTAATCTCTGTTGATTTACGCACCACTTGCGTCAGCTTTTTCATTGGATGCATCACCATTATCACATTGTGTTTCTTTAGCAGCCTAGCGATTCGATCAGTCAACCCCTGTACATACATCAGAAAGGCTTTATGGTAGGGCATATCTTCGTTCTTTTTGCCAGTTCTTCGGCTTTGTTCTACCTTCTGTGTGGCCCTATTTATCTGTCCTTTGCTGTAGGCATTAGCTAGGAGCATGTTCCAAACGCGTTTCTTCTCTTCAATTACACTATCCTTATCGCAAATGTGGTTGGCTCTGGTGAGGAGTTCTCTAGCTACCATTTCTTTCTGCGATGGAGGATGACTCAAGTTAGCATGTAGGTACCGATCTGTGTGAGTATCTTTCCTATAGACCCTGTGTCCGAGCATGTTATCTGTTCGTTTATAGAGCAGAACCTCTAAGAAGGCCAGCTGATTATTATCTTCTACTTCCATTGTAAAGTTGATGCTCGGGTGTCTGGTGCACATGAAGTCTAGAAAGTCCTGAAGTGTGGTGCGTCCATGTTCCCATATCAAAAAGACGTCGTCTACGTATCTGAACCAACACTTAGGCTTCAATGGGCTCTCCTTTATCGCTTATTCTTCGAAGTTAGCCATGAACACGTTAGCCAATAGAGGAGAGAGAGGGGAACCCATGGCTGCACCCTCCGTTTGCTGAAACATTTGCCCATTGAATACGAAGACTGTGGAGTTAACGCAGTGTTCAGCTAGGTCCACTAAGTCCGTTGGACCTCCTGAGGCTGTAAGTTTTTCCCTGATTAACCGTGTAGCGTCCGGTACAGGAACCCTGGTAAATAGGGACTCCACATCGAAGCTTGCCAGTAGATCACCGTCACTTAGGTTTATACTCGCTATGATATCTATAAAGTGCTGTGAAATTTCCACGTGAGAGGCTGGCGGAGGGAATAATGACTGCAGGACCTGGTTCAAATATTTAGCCAGAGCGTGAGTTGGGGACGCTATGGCGCTGACTATAGGCCTCAGAGGCACATCGGGCTTGTGTATTTTTGGTAGGCCGTAGAACGTGGGAGTTCTTGAGTAGCGAGGTACTAGAGATTTCTGCTTCTCTTCTGGAATAGATTACTCCTTAATTAGCCACATCATCGTTAGTTCTATCTTCCTTATGGGGTTCTTCGGGATCGCCTTATTGGCTGGGTCTGAAAGGAGGCTGTGAACTTTATTCACGTAGTCTTGGTTGTCGAACACAACCCTAGCATTCCCTCTGTCTGCTGGCAAAATCGTAATGCTTTCATTGCTTCGTAGCTCTTTAAGGGCCTGACGTTCTTCTCTGCTGATGTTGCTTGATACGGGCCTGGCATGTTTGGTGATCTGAGAGGCCTCTGCTCTAATTTCTTCTGCTTCTAAGGCTGGTAGATGAATAGAAATGAAGCTGTGATTGGCTCAAGTTCACACCCTCTCCTGAAGGGGAATAATCGGAAATAATAAATAATAATAAACAAGAATGTTTGTTTGTTCGTCTTTTGCGTTCATAAACCATTCATCCGATTGGGATCAAATTTTGGTGGGTTGTTGTGCACACTCCCGGGATGGTTATAGGCATAGTTAATCCAATTAACAATAGATAGCGTGCGAGTGGTTTAAACAAATGAGTGTTGGCGATGGGATCATATGCAAATCATCCGATTGCGATAAAATTTTGGTGAGTTGTTGTGCACACTCCTGGGAAAGTCATAGGCATAGTAAATCCAATTTACAATAGATAGCGCCCGAGTAGCTTCAACAAAATGGCATGCTATTTGTTTCAACAAAGTCCAACATGCGTTCATACACCATTCATCCCATTGTGATGAAACTTTGGTGAGTTGTTGTGTACACTCCTGCGAAGGTTTCTGCCTTAGTAAATCCATTTTACAATAGGTAGCGCACGAGTAGCTTCAACAAAATGGCGTGCTATTTGTTTCAACAAAGTCCCACATGCGTCATATACCATTCATCCAATTGTGATGAAACTTTGGTGAGTTCTTGTGTACACTCCTGCGAAGGTTTCTGACTTAATAAATCCATTTCACAGTTGGTAGCGCACGAGTAGATTCGACAAATGAGTGACGGCACGTGAATCATTTCAACAAAATGAGTTGTTGTGTATTCTCCTGCGAAGGTTTCTTACTTAGTAAATCCATATTACAATCATCATCATCGGCTTTAACTCGAATCCGAGTATAAATCTTCTTCCTTCAGTCCAGTTTGTGAATGTGTTTACGGTGACTAAAGAGTCCAATCCTGGCATGGAACAAGCGTTCACACAAATCACATAGTATTGCTGGAGGAGGACGTGGTTGGGCTGCTCGAAGTTTCCTAGCTTGACGCTTGGCCTCTTCATGTGTGCGTCGATCCCTTTCAAACGTCTTTACAGTATCCGAGATGGTACGGCGCCAAGTTGAGCGGTCTTCAGCCAGCACGTCCCAGGTTTGTGAATCAAGACCTGTCAATTTCAGGGTCTGCTTAAATTGGTCCTTGTAGTGCCTCTTAGGACCACCATGAGGTCTGGTGCCATAGCATAACTCACCATATAGCATTTGACGAGGTAATCTCACATCACCCATCCGATGGACATGACCAATCCATCTAAATTGGTGACCTATTATGGATGATTCTATGCTGTTGATTTGAGCCTTTTCCTGAACAGCAATATTGGTAATGCGGTCTTCCCATTTATTCCTCAGGATTGATCGAAGTTTTTGTAGGTGGAAACGCTCAAGCTTCCTAAGATCGCGTCGGTAAAGGGTCCACGTTTCACAGCCATACAACAATGTAGAAATGACTACTGCTTTGTACACCATAAGCTTTGTACTCATGGACAGATCTTTATTCATGAAGACCCGGTGCACTAATCGTCCATATGCTGCATGGGCTGCGCCAATTCTCTTATCCACATCCTGCTCACAGGTACAGCTCACAGAAATGGTACTGCCCAGGTACGAGAAGTGGTCTACGTGTTCTAATGGCAAATTTGAGATGGAGATATTGAACTGAGGAAGAGGTGTGCCTGGTGAAGGTTGTGCCAAGACTTTGGTCTTATTGACATTTATGGTAAGACCAAAGCGATCACATGCATTTTTGTAACAATTAACTGACTCTTGCAGCTCTTCTGATGTGAGAGTTGGTGATGCAGCATCATCTGCATACAACATGTTAGTAACCTTAGTAACCTGAGTTTCCTCAAGGAGCGGAGACGAGTTAGGTTGAAAAGCCCTCCATCAAAACGATACTTGACCTCCACACCTGGGATGTTTGTGGGTGAATCATAAAGCATTGCAGCCAAGTACAGCGCAAAAAGCGTTGGAGCCAGTACACATCCTTGTTTCAGTCCATGGGTAATGGGAAATTCATCGGACATCTTATTCTGATGGCAAACCTGACCTGTCATGCCATCATGGAGAGCCTTGATTAGATCTACAAAACGCTGAGGGCAACCAAACCGCTTCAGCACCGCCCACATGGCTGGTCTTGGAACCGAATAAAATGCCTTTTCCAAGTCATAAAAGACTAAGAAGAGTGGATTCTGTTGTTCTCTACATTTTTCTTGTAGCTGTCTCACACAGAATATCAAGTCAATTGTGCTTCTGGAAGATCTAAATCCGCATTGTGACTCGGGGAGGATTCTCTCAGAGATAACCTTGAGGCGGTTAAGTAGAATTCTTGCAAGAATCTTCCCTACAATTGATAGCGGTGATATACCATGGTAGTTGCCACAAACACTGCGATCACCCTTCTTAAAGATAGTGACGATAGTGGCATTCTTTAGGTCTCCAGGTACCTTTCTTGATTCCCATATTCTGAGGATAAGGATGAAAATTATTGTTTTGAGGGAATGACCTCCGGCTTGAATTAGTTCCAGAGGGATGTTATCTAGGCCAGGTGCTTTTCTGGGTTTCAATTGGGTGAGTGCTGCACTGAATTCATGATAAGTAGGAGGTACTGCCAACCACAGTTGTTCAGGTTGTTGCGGCACATCACAGAGGAAGTCTTCAGCAGCTTCTGATGGACGATTTAGGAGATTGGAGAAGTGCTCCTTCCAGCGTTCCTAGATTTCTTGACTATCAGTAAAGGTAGTAGAATTATCAGCGCTTTTCAGTGTACCTGATGATGAGCGAGATGGTCCATATATTTCCTTGAGTACGGCATAGAAGTTCCTCAAGTCTCGAGCATCCGATAGTCTCTGCAGTTCCTGAGCTTTCTGTTGCCACCAAGTATTTTTAATCTGCCTTATCTGCGTCTGGCATTTACCCTTGAGTTCCAGTAGTTTATCTCTCTTTGTGTTGGAAGTTGGGTCTTGAAGATGGGCAAGATAGGCATTCCTTTTGGCATTGATGAGAGACAGAATTTCCTCATTGTTGTCATCAAACCAGTCTTATCTTTTCCGCACTATAAAACCAATGGTTTCCTCAGCTGACTGTATGATAATCTTCTGTAATGTGGCCCATTCTTGCTGAATATCATTTGTTACTGGGTTTTCTGATAATTGGGTAGCGCACGAATCAACAAAAGAGTGACGGCGCGCGAATCGTTTAAACAAAATACCGTACCACACAAGTTGATTCAACAAATGAGTTATGGCGCGCGAATCGTTCAAAGAAAATCCCGTATGCATTCATATACCATTCATCCGATTGCGATGAAACTTTGATGAGTTGTTTAGTACACCCCCGTAAAGGTTAGTAAATCCATTTTACAATAGGTACTCGAGTAGATTCAACAAATGAATGACGGTGGGCGAATCATTTCAATACAGCCCCGTATGCGTTCATATACCATTCATCTGAATGCGATGAAACTTTGATGAGTTGTTGAGCACACTCCTGCGAATGTTTCAGATTTAGTAAATCCATTTTACAATAGGTAGTGCACGAGTAGATTCAACAAATGAGTAACGGCGCGCGTATCGTTTCAACAAAATCCCGTATGCGTTCATATAGCCTACCATTCATCCGAATGCGATGAAACTTTGGTGAGGTGTTGTGTACACTCCTACAAAGGTTTCCGACTTAGTACAGCCATAATACAATAGGTAGCGTATGAGCATATTCAACAAATTGATGACAGTGCCCGAATCGTTTCAACGAAGTCCCATATGCGTACATATACCATTCATTTGATTGCGATGAAACTTGGGTGAGTTGTTGTGCACGCTTCCACGAATGTTTCAGTATTTGTAAATCCATTTTACAAAAGTTTAGAGGCAGTTAACGGAAAAAAAATATGTGATTCCAAAAGCACTTCAACAAACAAAGTTACAATGCCAAAACTTTATTTGTTTGGCATTGCAATGCAATATTGTATTGAAAACACGGAGAATATTGATAGTTTTATTGCAACACATGCTGGGTACAGCTAGTCGAATATAAAAATAACCATTTAACAACATGCAGTAATCAGATGTGAGATGTATACTGCTCCAGGAAGCAGTATGAAAGACGACTTTTGAGAGCTGCAATGCTTGCAAAGTTGACGAACTTATATAAATCCAAGGTGAAGAGGCAAGAGGCCTTGCAAACAAAAGATTTATTGAACTTCATGGATAGGAATGTGGAGTGTTAATTTTGTGCATCTATTTTCTCAATTATGAACAGAATGCATTGGTGTGAAGACATTGTAGAGATATAACGGGGTCTTGGTATGCCATATTTTATCTGTCAGAATGGCAAATTATTGCTGCCTGCGCTCGTGGAGTTTCAGCCATTTCAGCTGCACGTAGTGAGAGAGAGAGACAGGGAAGTTAGTGGTTAGTGATCCAGAGTTAATTAAATTATAAATTGTATTGAAAAGGTGGACAATGTTACAATTTCCAATACTGTACAAGTATATGGTAAGTCAATATGGAATCATAAATAATGAAGTTAATTTGTTTTAGTTTTCTTGCTCAATAACAATGTTTCTGCAATCTCTTGGGTGGTGATATGACCATCCTCACGTAAACAGCTCCGATTGATCCCTCGCTGATAGCTAATACCCCGTTTAGACGTCTCAGTCGCGATCCCAATTATCTCTGATATGGATTATGTCCAATCGCGATGAACAGCATTTGTCATTGGTACGTGTTTAGACGTCCCATCATAAAACAACAGGATAACCGTGTAAAGCAGCATGACATCGCTAAGGTCTGCCAACTTTTGAATTCCAAGTGTTATAGCAGAAATTTACAGTAGTTTGTACCCTCCAGTTTTGAAGTATTTCAGTTATTCATTTTACATAATTCAACCTGGTAATGTATATTCTTAAATATATACAAATCCTGAGGAGATGTGTAGGCAAGGCCTACTCTTGGTGTGGAAAAAAAAATATTTTGAAATATCGGAATCCCTTCTGTGTATGACAATAAATTTATGTCTTTATTAATCGTCTTCATAGACTTTCCCCAATGCTAATTTTAAAAAATTCCGTGTTTAAATACTGGTATCTTTGTCTCCATCCATCATTTCGTGTCTCTCAATCTTCATATATCTGATATTAACCAACATAAATACAGGGTCATCGAAAAATAATGCCAACATTTCAAAAAATTATAGCACCGAAACCCTTCATGTTAAACGTGTAATTCTTTCACTGAAAGCCAGCTGGTTAAAGTAAGTTTTGTTTTGGAGGGTACGTGACCTTGCTATGCGCACACTAGATGCGCAGTAGCCAAGGTCGGCCAGGGGCGCGTGCACCAATGACTGCACCGCCCAACAAACTGCACCTGATTACAAAGCTGTAATTTTATGGTTTAATCAGTTTAAGGAAACAGGGACTGTAGAGAAAAAATATAGGCCAGGCCGACCACCAACATCAGCATTGAACGCACACTTTCCCAATGGCTGGATTGGTACGTGCAATCATTTCAGGAGTAACTGTCAAGATGGCGGAGAAATTCGCTCCCGTAGGTGCTCCAAATCCCGAATTTTTTCTTCATTCACAAATTTTTTAATGTACCCCCAGAAAAAGAATCCAAAGGGGCGAGGTCGGGACTTCATTGGCGCGCGCGACCCCGGCCGACCTTAGCTACTGCGCATCTAGTGTGCGCATAGAAAGGTCACGTCCCCTCCTAAAACAAAACTTACTTTTACCAGCTGGCGTTCAGTGAAAGAATTACACGTTTAACATAAAGGGTTTCGGTACTATAATTTTTTCAAATGTTGGCATTATTTTTCGATGACCCTGTACAACCATCATGGCCAACATTACTTACTTCTCGCTTTCAAAACACAAGATAATCCGAAATGGCCTTCACTTCCACTGCCTACTTCACTCACACAGCAGGAGGATAAAACACACCAACGATCGCAATGGCCACAAACGCGATCATCTAGTTATGGGAACGGGATCGGGCTGATCCTGTTGGAGGGAAAGTTGTTCGGGATAATGTAATCCTGTTGCGTTTAAACGTTCCAACTTAGTCTGGATCGGGGCCTGATCATGATTGCAACCGGGACGTCTAAAAGGGGTATTAGTGTTCTTGACCTGGTCAAGCCATACCCTCAGTGCATACGTGTCCACCACGAAATTCACCACACCAACACCTTCTGAATTTCGTACTGTGGGACAGACCTGCAGTCCCATATATATTCTTCATGCGTTCATCTCCACTAACACCCTTGGTATAAATTTTTGAAAAATAGTTCGCTGGACTCATTTCGGGAAGCCATGCAGTACACGTATTCAGTAATTATGCTTCTGCGTATGTAAACACAACACTGCACCCTCAGACCAAACCAGTCTGCTTTCAAATATACTCTGCCATCTACTAGTCTGCCATCATCATCATCATCTTCATTTCCCCTTTTCCAGTTGACACTGGGTGGGAGCAAATATGGTTCCTCTGCACTTTGTTCTGTCGTTCCACCATTCCTCTTCCGACACAGTGTTCCAATCCAGGTTCCGTTTTCTAATACTATTCCCCACCGAGTCCATCCAACGCATTCTTGGTCTTCCTCGTCATCTCTTCCCTGTCATCCGTCGTTCCAGTGCTCGTCTTGGTAGTCTTACTTCATTCATCCGTTGGACATGTCCAAACCATCTCAATCTGTTTTGCTCCAGTTTGTCATTTAGTTTCTGTACTCCCAGTTCTTTCCGTATATCTTCATTTCTCATTCTGTCCCTCCTCGTTTTCTGGACCATACTTCTTAGGAATCTCATCTCAGCTGCTTGTACTCTGCTCTCATCCCTCTTAGTCATTGTCCAAGTTTCTGCTGCATATGTCATTATAGGAACATAATATGCTTTGTACATAACTTCTTTAGCCTTAAATGGTATATCCTTTTTCCATACTAGTCTGTGATCAATTATTAAAATTCAATCACACTGCTCGCCTCATTTTCAACCAAGCCCATCATTTCTCATCACTGCCAAACAAAACACTCCACCCTCAGACCATACCAGTCTGCCTCCTTGCATACCACGCCACCTACTAAAAGAGTCACAAAGCTCTGTGTCTTTAAGCAGAGTGAGTAATGATTGGTTAGTTCCTCAGTTTAGGGGCTGTGACAACACGGTCATGTAGCCCCATGTACTTTGGGAAACAAAGAAGCGACTGGTTCAAGCTTTGGTATTTCCTATCGTCACATATGGCTCTGAGTCCTGGACCATAAATGCTGCATGCCGTAGGAGAATCGAAGCCTTCGAGATGACGTGTTATCAAAGAACGCTATGAATATCATGGTTAGCAAGAAAAACAAATGAATCTATTCGGAAGGAGCTAAGGATTGCTCCTAAAGTAAGCTTACTCCCAAACATCCAAAGGCAAATGTTAAAATTTTTCAGCCATGTCATCCAGCGAGACGGCATTGGGAAGCGTATCATCCAGGTTAAAGTTCGCGGAAAACGGCTGAGGGGACGCGCCCCGAACCAGTATGTTGACCAGATAAAGAGTATGACTAATCTGCCACTTCAGAAAATAATACTTTTATAGCAGTCCAGCTCAGATCAACCCACCGTACCAGTGTTTCCTGTGTTCTCCTCAGGCCACGTCCTACACGTGGATCCCTCCTCAGATTTGGTTCCCCGTGCTTCACTTTGGACCATCGTTTTTTTCGCCCAAGCTAACTTGGCCACGGTTATGAGATCCATTTTTCGTCCGTTTCGACTACACATCTTCACAACTTGACACTTCAAGTGTCCATATCAAGGAATATCCAAAAGACTTCCCTCTAGCCACATTAATATCAAGAGAATGAACAGTGATTGGCTGACTCCACACAGTGCAAATATTTATGTGACCTCACTCACTTCTACGAACTCATGGGACGGAGAGCCATTTTAGTGTTATTTTAACAATGTGCACACATATGTTATTTCCATGTTTGTTGACCTGTTTTTAATCAAGTTTTATGCATGTTTTTAATGTGGTCACAATGTCTTTGATGTTATGTTGATTGTTTCTATGTATTCGACAAGATGTGGCTGATGAAGGGCTATATGATTGCCCGAAACATGTGCCACTTTTAAATTATGTGTAACCTAATGTATTGCTAGACGGAATAACATTTTTTTTGCTATAAATCATCAAAGTCAATACGGACCAAAGATGGAGGAAGTAACTCCCACAAGAAAATAATACATACAGCAGAAGACCGCGGTGTATGGCAGGGTATTGTTACCAGAATTGCGTGAAGGGTCACGACGTTCGAAATCGAACTACGACCAAGAAGAAGAAGAATTTGTCTAATAACAGGTGTTAATTGTGATGGCTCTTGACCTGTTTTTAATCAAGTTTTATGCATGTTTTTAATGTGGTCACAATGTCTTTGATGTTATGTTGATTGTTTCTTTGTGTATTATCTGTAATTCAGGTAAGGACCGCAGACGATCATTTTCAAGTAGTTCCTACTTTTGCTAGCAAATGCTACCGCAAACAACAGCTAACTGTGAACTTGGCTACTAGATGTCACCGCAACCAGCAGCTGGCAACGAACTTTGGAACTTAGTGCGTTAATCAAATATAACCTACAAAATTTAGCTTCACACAGTTGTAGTTAGTGGAAGGTTCTTTTACACCTATGGCATGGGCCCATCGGCTTTACTTTCCCTCCGTAAGGAGGCATACTGGGGTAGTTTTAACACACTTAAAAAATCCGACCAGCCACCAGTGAGTGAGTATGTTATTTAATTGGGCACATTAATGTGTTTACCAACTGAAGAAAAACTATTTTACTTGAATTGAGCTAAAATGTCACCGTAAAAGTCTCACTTTCATTTTGATGCCCCTTACACGTGAATCTTACTTTTATTAGCAGGAATGCAGTCCTGAGGGCAGAGAGCAGGGTTCATCTGTTCCAGAGGATCACACATCCCATCCGGGCAGGTCATGATGTCTGGAGAGCATGTCGCATACTTCATGGTCATCTCGTCACTCACGTTCTTCCCGCCTCGCCAGGCACAACCTCCCTTACTCATGAACTCCATCGTATCTCTGGGAACATACACAGCTTTATTTCAAATTATTTCTGCTCACTTATGATTTTAGGACATGAAACTTACTTGCGTATGTAACAACAGATGTTCACATTTTCACAAAATAATACAAGTAATGCTAATTCTAACGCAATACTTCTCAAGATTTTCAATGCTATGATCCAGTTAGAAAAATGGGCAAATACAGGGTCTTTCACTCAAAGTGGGGCCAGCGCAGCATTGCAGGTAGAAGGTCAAGCCAAGGGTCAGACGAGCACATGGCAACAGGGAACTGAGACAGTTGTGACACATGACTTGCCGAGTACAGTTGACTTCGTCGTTTCTTGTATAGTCTAGTTTAATTTATAACTGTTATAAGTTTATAATGTGTGTCCGTGGTTATTGTTTAATTATTATTGTGTATCAATATTTTATAATGTGTTATTGCTAAGTGTTAATGTCTATTGCTTCAATTTTTATTTATGGGAAAAATGAAAAATAAGGTTTATGCAACAAACCCTCACACTCTAGATGAACTCAAACTAAATCACGAGAGAAATTGAGGCTATCTCGGAAGATGAAGTAATGCGTGTGAATGAAAATTTCCTTAGAAGATGCCAGAAATGTGTCGATGCAGGCGGAGGACAATTTCAACATCTTCTGTGACGAGGTGAGTAATAATTTTACTTTGATTTATGTGCTTGTTATTTACATGTGATTCATACGGGCGCTCTCTCGACCCCAAGCTCAGCAAGTTGCCATGTGCTCGTCCGAGCCTGCACGCGCCGTGCGGCTGCCCCCACTTTGAGTGAAATACCCTGTATTACCTTCAGATGCAAAGTTATTATTTTTCTCAGGGTGGTCAGGTCTTTGAGGCTCAGTTTCTGTCACATTATTTCCTTTTTTACAGGTGGAAAGGAGGTGGCCTTGGCCTTAAGTTAGGAACCATCCCAGCATTCATCATAATTAGAAGTGGGGAAACCATGTAAAACCACTTCCAGGATGGCTGAGATGGAATTCGAACCAGCCTCTTCACAGTTTTGCCTCATGTGGTTGACTGTAGCCCATTTCAGCGCTCAAACCAGAATTTAATTTCTTAGCAGAGCCGAGATTAAAACCTGGACCTCCGGGGAAACAGCCAAGAGTGCTAGCCGTTACACCATGAGGTGGTCGTGTGGTCTTGTAGGAAAGAAAAAGAACAGTAATTTTGAACTGAACTGCTAATAGAAGGCCACAAAATCTTACTCACAGACTCAGTGGCATACACAGGATTTCCTCCTGGAATGGGGGGGGGGAGTTCATTAATATAGTAGTGTAATTGTGTACATTATTAATGGGCAGGTGACCTTCCTGTTCTGCCCCTTAAAACTACATTAATATTCTTTAATAATGAAATAAACATTCTCTTTTCATGAAAACTATTGGGCCACAATATTTTCTCAGTACAATAAAAGAACTTTTTATTAAAAATATGGAAAACAGCAGGGCATTTTATTTAGGGGGAACGCGGGGGGTACGCGTACCCCTTAAACATTTGAAAACTGTTTAAGAAAAAATATTATTATTTATTTAGCGTATGATGAATATTGACAACCTATAAACTATTTACAAATCCAGTGGAAGATAAGCACAAAGTAAACACAAATTACAATGTCTATACAGTCAAAGCAATTTACGAAGCTTGAAAAAAAAAGGAATAAAAAACAATATATTTGCATCACTATCTACCTAACAACTCCGACAGTTCAAATGTACACATTGAGTGTGAGTGATGTACGTCTCACTAAATGTGAATGTCCAATTTCGCCACCCACTTCACTGCTTCAGGTGTTGCTGAGTTGAGGTCTTCCATGGTGCCAGTGAAAGCATGGAGTCGGCATTCCTGCACTACATGTTTCATTGTTTGGCGAACCTCCTCACAGTCACAATGGGGGGAAACTGACCTGCCCCATGTGTGTAAAGTAGATGCTGTTCTACCTACTCCACATCTCATGCAATGTAGTCTACTCCAGATGCAACCTGGCAGATCGAAGCCTGCCAGTTTTGTAGATGGATTCTTAATGTCCACTATTGCACGAGGTATAATAATAATAATATCGTATGGCCTCGGGTGCCCGGTGCAAGCTTTGTTAATTGACACCCAGAGGGTAGCTTGCATGTCGAATTTCGTCGTTCCTTTGAACGCTATGAAAGTCAAGGAGGTTAGATATCTAAACTCCTTGACACTACAGCGCTTTCAAGTAGAGAATGGAGGAACTTTGTGTTGGCGGAAAATCCCGAGATTAATTTTGCCATTGAACACGGCCTACTGAATTCAAATGGGTTCTTTAACATGCCAACAACATATGACATGAGTATCGTGATTTTTGTCGCCTTAAAAATCACTTACCATGGTCAGGGGCGAACCTGCAATCTTGGGGTTGGTAGTCCGACACTATAACCACTCACCCACCGTGGCAAGCATTGCACGTGGTGACCACTCTGTTGACCACTTAGAAGTGGAGTTGAAGAAGCTGGATGTTAACTTCACAGCCGTCTTCCAAACAGGCTGACGAGACTTAAGGCGTGTGCATTTCTGTCTGATATCTGATTGATATCCTCATGAACAGGTAGATGTTCATTCTTCAACATTTTTGTCCACAGCTGAACAAGAGCCTTTGGTCTCCTGATATGTGGAGGTACTATATTGCTGAGTACCGGTAACCATTTGATCGGTGTGGCACGAAGTGTACTAGTTATGATCCGCATGGTTTGGCGAAGTTATGAATCTACTAGCTGTGTGTGAGCACTATTAAGCCAGATACCAGAGCAGTATTCTTCTGCAGAATAGACCAAGGCCAAAGATGTTGTCCGTAAAGTGTTTCCATCCGCTTCCCAAGAAGTTCCAGCCAGTCATTGGAGAATGTTATTACGACTTTTTAGTTTGTTTTGTGCAGATGATGTTTGTACGTAAGAGACCTATCCAATGTTACTCCTAAATAACTAGAATTGGCACAATATTGTAGTTTATGACCCTTGAGAAATAGCCTTGGATGGTAGTTCGCTTCTGCGTTGTTTAGATGAAATGTAGATGCCACTGTTTTCTGTGGGTTAGGATGTAGATACCATCTTTGAAAATAGTCATCCAACAGTTCGAGGTCCAGATAAGAACTATTTCAGCTTCTGTGAAGTTGGGTCGCTGAATTGTAAGGCAAATATCGTCCGCATACAGTATATGAACTTTCGGGACACTGTTTCAGGCAGGTATAAGTTGAAAAGAGCAGGAGATAGAACCAACCCTTGTGGCAGACCATTATTGACTTTGTGGAATTGGCTTGTGTTGTGTTCTGAGTGAACTTGAAATAGCCGGTTGTTTAACATTCTGTCAATTAGTGTTGTAATTTTTTATGCAAGGAACAGCTTTAATAAGTTTAAACATAAGACCTTCCCTCCAAGCTGTGTCATATGCAGCTGTAAGATCTAAGAAGACAGAGACGTTTTTCAATTTCTTCTCAAAGCCAACCTCTATATACGTGGACAAGGACAGTACATGGTCCCTGCAATCACGGCCGGGTCGGAATCCTGCCTGCTCAACTGGAAGGAATGCTTCGATGACCGGTGCTATTCGGTTCAGTATCAGTCTTTCTAATAACTTGTAGGTGACGCAGAGTAGAGCAATAGGTCGATAGTTTTGTGGGAGAGTTGGATCCTTTCCTGGTTTCAGAAGGGCAATAATTTTTGACTTCTTGAAGATTGGGGGGAGTCTTCCTGACTGAAGTATGGAGGTGAAGAATGCAAAGAATGGACCACAGCTTTTTAGGAGTTCTGGGTAGATTCCATCTAGTCCTGCAGCTTTGGCATTTCGGAGTGATTTCAATCCCTTGTCGATCTCTTGTGATGTGAAAGGTTGTGAATTGGTGGCGTGCGGATGGGTTTCTCGTTTTGCCTGTTTGTATCTAGCCCGGCAAATATAACTTCCGACTTGAAAGTTCATCGATTAGCTGGCTTCAATGCGCTGTTCACAACAGCTGGAGGAGATTTCGAGTAATCATCGATTTAAATCGATCTATTGAATCAGATTCTTTTGGTCGGCAACTCGATACTCAGCAGCATAGTCAAACCAATAGACCATATTATTTTCTGCTCGACAAAAGCTTTGTGTGATTGCTGTCTTATTCGAAAAAAATTACTTGTTTAGGCAAAAATAAGTAACATACTCTAACAATCTTGAAAAGGAAGTTCTGTTCTTATAAGCACGCAGGCTGTGTTTGGAGGTGCGGTAGGTTGTTAGTTTGTGCGTGTGGTTAGTTTTGAAGGATTAAGAAAATAACGAACTATTTAACAATCACCCAGGCATCGAAAAAGCTGAAAGTTATTGAATTAATGAGTTAATAAATTAACCCAATTCAACCTTTCATTTAACATGTCAGCCCATAAAGTATAAACCGGACTCTGTAAATTGCCGAAAATTGCAAAATCGTGATGTTTTCTTGACTACAACTGAGAGTACCCCTTAAATTTTGTTAAAAAAAAGGACAGGAAAACAGTAACTGAATAAACTGAAATGATGCAGTGATTGTTTATAATATTGATATTATGTGAGAGAAAAAATTATGTTTTGCTCTCTATGTTCTTACTGGCATTAGGCTACTACTGTATTGACTCTCAAAATCTGCCTTTCTTGATGGCTTTATCTGCATCATTGATAGGAATAAATTGTAGATACTCCTCATGTACCGAATTATCCTTAACGAAACGGACACACATTTAAAGCAACCCGGAGCGAAGTGAAAAAAGTTACCGATCGCACACTTTAACAGCAAAACTGATCCATGGCTAGCTCCAACTCTGAAGGAGTCGTCTCGCTGCAAGTACAATGTATGACATTTACCAAGTGACGAATGTGATCACTTTTAAAATATATAAAAAAGGATTCAATTAAACATAATGTCTCTTGGGGGGGGGGGGGGGGGGTTAAACCGCAACCACCCCCATCAGTATGCCACTGCTGACAGTTACCATAAAGACACAAGTTATCAGAAAGACCACACAAACACAAGTTCCACCACCTCGTGTTGTAGCGGCTAGCATTCTTGGATGTCGCCCCGGAGGTCCAGGTTCGATTCCCGGCTCTGCCAAGAAATTTTAATTCTGGTGTGAGGGCTGGAACGGGATATACTCAGCCTAGTGAGGCAGAAAAACCTGAGAAGAGGCGGGTTCGATTCCCACCTCAGCCATCCCAGAAGTGGTTTTCTGTGGTTTCTCCACTTCTACTCCAGGCAAGTGCTGGGATGGTTCCTAACTTAGGCCTCGGCCACCTCCATCCCAATCCTATCCCCTATTTACAAATACACACACTATACTCTGTATTACCAAGAATGAACGCTGACGTCTGTCAAAGCTAGCACGTGGGGAAAAGCTGTGTTGCCACTTAGACAGGCCATGACTCATAACATTCCAAGAGGCTTGCAGGAAGACACAAATACTGGGGAAGTTAGCCCCCTTCCCTGGCGGTCTAATGTCAGTGACGAGTCAAGCACAGTGGAACACTGCGTCAAACCATGTGCTCACTGCTGTGTCTGCATACACTGCAACACTGCTCCCTGTTGCCATGGAGACAGTTACCCCACTCGTCTCCACTCCTCACCTCACCATTGAAGTGGATGACAGACTTCACCGTCCACCTTTCGAAAATCAGTGTATAGTACAGCCATCACACACAGACTCATATATGACCAAGTTGTTGCGTCCCGTCAAATAAGCAACAACAACAAAAAACACAAGTTCATGGTGCTAATTACCATGGAGTTCCAAGCCCGAAAGTGAAGCTAAAATAACAATAAACCTCAAATGATAGAGTAACAAATTAAGAATTATTCATCCAGTGTGTAAATACTGTAACAAATGGCGCACATTTGGAGAAGAGATAATTCACTCACTGTATTCCATTGTGTGTGG